>OX381704.1:102339880-103811161 GCA_947462335.1 Harmothoe impar | reverse complement strand
AACTTTTGCCAACATTTTCAGAATATTTTTCTGGGGGGAGAGGCCATTATATTTCTCATGGCTTTGTGAGGATAAACAATTTCTCCTGAGAATGGCTTAACCTATAACCAGAGCCTGTATACTGTACTCTTTATAATATAGTATGAAAGTCAAAACGCAGCAGACAAACAAACAAACAACTGCCGGTCAAAATCACTAATGAAGCTTTCTAGGTGGCTTTCAACATTTAAATTTATACATTTCAACATCCCCATGAATGGAACACCAGAGTTACTCGACATTATTCATGGGTTCTGAAGATAGGAGGCATCAGTCACATGCTACCCCTGAAGATTCGAAGACAATTTTCACCATTCGAGAACCTGCACTATGTAAGATGTGATCACGATCAAGTGGTGCCCCCTAGCGCATGTACAGAGAACTAGATCCTCCTGGTGGAATAGTGTGGTGCCCCCTGGTATACATATACAAGAACTAGAACACCCTCCCTTCATCACTACCCCTCCTCCTCTCTCCTCCTCCTCCTCCTCCTCCTCCTCCTCCTCCTCCTCCTCCTCCTCCTCCTCCTCCTCCTTCTCCTCCTCCTCCTCCTCCTCCTCCTCCTCCTTCTCCTCCTCCTCCTCCTCCTCCTCCTACTCCCCCTCCTCCTCTCTCCTCCTCCTCCTCCTCCCCCTCCTCCCCCTCCCCCTCCTCTTCCTCTCCCCCTCCACCTCCTCCTCTCTCCTCCTCCCTCCTCCTCTTCCTCCTCCTCCTCCTCCTCCTCCTCCTCCTACCTACTCTCTCCTCCTCCTCCTCCTACTCCCTCTCCTCCTCTCTCCTCCTCCTCCTCCTCCCCCTCCTCCCCCCTCCCCCCCCTCTTCCTCTCCCCCTCCACCTCCTCCTCTCTCCTCCTCCTCCTCCTCCTCCTCCTCCTCCTCCTCCTCCCCCTCCTCCTCCTCTCCCCCTCCCCCTCCTCCACCCCCTCCTCCTCCTCTCCTCTTCCTCTCCTCCTCGTCCCCTTCCCCCTTCCATGATTTCTCACACCATGCTCTTCTTCAACGCTTCCGTTCCTCTCCTCTTTCCCCCTTTCTCCCTACTCTTCATCCATTCCTTCTCCCTCTCTCGTTCTAACATTTAGCCTACCCTCCCTCATTTCACCCAGCTGTCTCTACCTCCCTCGATTCTCCCCCCTCCCATCTCCCAACCTCCTTCTATCACCTCCGTTACTCTCCATCATCTCTGCCTCCCCACTCCTTCCCAGTAAACAAATAACGTTATACACCATTTTATAACGTTATATAACGTTATATGTCAACGTTTATCTAAGGCTCTTTAGTATGACATAACGTTATGTAAAATTTAAAACGTTATTTTAACGTAAAATAACGTTTTTCTTGTTAGCTGGGTTCCTTTTCCTCCGTCCCTCTTCCGGTTTATGCCACCCTTCGTTCTCCTGCCTCCTGTCCCTCCTCTATCCTTGTAGTTATATAATTTAGCCTGCCCCTTATCGCTGGGTCCCATGTAACTTATCGATTTAAAGAAAATACCATGTCTCTTGTCATTAACTATTGATTTCTCCAGTTTATTTTTTCCGTGATCTTGGGGAACAATCGCCACAATCTGCTGTTTCTGCTTCCCTGCCTCCACCCTCTCCCCTCTCACACTTCCACCCTCCCTCCCTCCCTTCCCTTTCCTCCTTCCTCCCTCCCTTCCCCCTGCCTCCCTCCCCTCTCCCTCAGTCCGTCACTGACTCCTTTCCTTCAGCCCTCCCGCGGCCCCAATATAAGGCACCCATCAGCCAACCCCTCCCCACCCTAGATCACGGATCCCCATAACTTAACCTGACCTGCTGCAGAACTAGATCAGGTCAGTGTACAAGTATAGTGTACATGGTCTCCCACGGTCAGGCCCCCTCCTCACCCCTACAGAGGCGCTGTTGTCTGTGTGTTACAAAACAGTATTTCTCACCAGGATTAGATATACACAGGATTAGATCCACCACACACACACACGTCCTAGGCCCTGGATATCGTTACTATACTTGTACCAGTGTCTTTATATCAACACTGATCAGCGCCTAGTTGTGGAGTGTACTGCTCGCAGCAGACTGAGGGGAGTAAGAGGGAGTAGCAGGGAGTAAGGCTTTCCTCCCACACCAGCACTACATGCTGTGCAAGCTTTACCTGCCTGTTTTCAGGTGGACTTCACTGACCTGAAAACTGGCTGCGGGTTTTTCTCAGGGGGAATTTTCTGCATAGACCTCCTGCGTATAGCTGTGTGACATTTAATGTGAGAAAGGAAGGCAACAACGAACAAACTCATGACTAGACGAACAAATCGAGCAAAGGACAAGCTAGTAATGGAGCAACAGACTGAGCAATACAAGCAGTGTCACTTTTTATCGGAGTAGAATTCATCAATCTGGAGTCTACCTATCCTACATAGCTAGATACACTTAGTGATACTAGAGGAGGTAGGATGAGTAGGCGCAGGTAGCACCATCAATTAGGCTTCACCTGGATCTCAGGTGAACTACTTGAAAGCTTGGGTGCCCTGGGTATTGGACCTGTGTTGTCAGTAACACTCCCTCACTCACCTGGCACCTGGGCAAGAAGCAGGGGATTTACCATCATCAGCACGCTCTCCTACATGCATGCCTAACCCAGTCAGCCCCACTCCAGTACTATAGGGACAAACAGAGGCAGACAAACACCCCAACACTGAGACTAAATCTACCCAAGATATCTACACGTTAACGCCTCAGATTATAGCATTTCAACACAGACCCCTAGACCTAGACCTCTACACAAGGAGCTGTGGTAGAGATAGGGAGACAGGTGAAATACTAGGACAAACATACCTGGCAAACACATAGACTACATCTATTATATATATGTTAATACTTTAGATTACAGCATCCATCCTCTGACCTCCATATGGGTGTACATGGAGGAGGTATATCTACATACCTAGTCTATATTGGGAACAGATAGTTACAAGTACATCTAGATCTCCAAGTGCCTACACTGGTTAGAGGCAACTACAAGCAGATCTAGTATATAAGAGAGCTACACGTAGATCTAGATCCCTAACTTCCAAGTGTGTAGGAGAGCTACAAGCAGATCTAGATCTCTGAGTGTGTAGGAGAGCTACAAGCAGATCTAGATCTGTCAGTGTGAAGCAGACATGATGAACGTGCTGAGACATACCAGGTCACTATGGACGTTAAGTACCAGGGGGGTGTACCCCCACCTCAGGCCCTCAGTATACAGGCCCATATGGGCACTTACAAAGTAAGTTTCGGTTTCTATTGTTGCTGTTGTTGTTGTTGTTGTTGTTTTTCTGTTGTTATTGCTGATTTTGCTGTTGATGCTATTGGCATAATAACATAGAAAGCATAACATTATTTAATGCCAATTGCTTTCTTATATTTGATCAGCCTAAAAGGAAGAGGAAAGGTCCCATTACTGGATTTCCCTAGGAGATCAGCCCCTTGGAATGTGGGAGGCAAAGAGGAAAAGGGGACTAGCTACAGGCCTTTACCTGAAACGTTAGTAGTATTGTATGTATCGGAACGGGACTATAGTTAAGTACTGTACATTACTCAATCGACATGCAGCCAATCAGAGGCCTCCATTTGGTCACGTGACCGGAAGTGACCTACTTAGGGGATTAGTGGTGACGTCACGTGACCTAGTTAGCCAATCAGAGGCCGCCATTTGGTCACGTGACCGGAAGTGACGTCATATGACCTACTTATGGACCGGAAGTGACGTCATATGACCTACTTAGGGGACCGGAAGTGACGTCATATGACCTAATTTAGGATCACGTGACCGGAAGTGACCTGATGAGTCACGTGACCGGAAGTGACGTCACATGACCTAATGGCCAACCGGAAGTGAGTGACCTCATTGAGGATCACGTGACCGGAAGTGACCTGATTGATCACGTGACCGGAAGAAGAAGTGACGTCACGCGACTTAATGAAGAGATGAGCGTCTTTAAGGGGTCACGCGCTTTAAAATGTGATATCTTTTTTTTTGGAGGAGGAGGAGGAGGAGGAGAAGGAGAGGAGGAGGAGGCGAGTCTCTTATTTTTTTCGGTAAACTAATAAAAAACACTACGATATAAGGCACTCTAGGGGGGTGGGGGGGGCACTCTAAGGGGCGTTTGTCTCTTTTAAGAAAAAAAGAAAAGAAAAAGATTTCAATCGAGAGACACGCTTCTTCCTCTCGAGAGGAAGAAGCGTGTCTCTTCATTTTTTTTTGTTTAGGAAGTGAGGGTCTTTAGGATCACGTGACTGGAAGCGACTTGATGAAGCATGTGACTAGAAGTGACGACGTCACATGCTTTAATGAGGCGATCAGCTGTGACTGGCGGCGGCGGCGGTAGCGGCGGCGGTGGTGCTGGTGGTGGTGGTAGTAGACGTTACTGTGGTCAGAGGTGATATGGTTTTTTTCCAACAGAAATCAGAGCTTTTATACAGAGGGAGTTTAATCCTATTTCCAACAGCACCCCAGCTGTCCAGCAGCCGCTCCGCTCCGTAAGAGCTTCTTAAGAGCTTAGATGACGAGGGGTATGTCATCGCCATCTGTGGTGGCCAGCTGAAAATGGTGTTTTTTCCTTATCCATTAGCCTTACCTCCTACCCCCTACCTGAGGACGACTCTCTCCCCCTTTGGCATTCATTGTAACAAACGTCAGAGGTCAGGTGAAAATCGGATTTTCATGCACAGCCTTAGTCAGTTGTCACCCCTATTGAACTAGCCGGCCGCCGCCGGCCGGTCTACTCACCACGGCAGGAGGCGGTGATTTTTTTTTGTTTTACACTTAAGTCGCTCACCACATGCACACGACTCTACTCACAGACAGACACACCCATCTTAGGGGGTCCTGCTTCACACTACACGCCTCCTGTAGTTTTTTGTATACACACTCTAAGCTCATGACTGCTTAATCCTTTATACAGCTAATGCGCGTTGAATTAGCACAGTCGGTACACCGCCCGCTCATGGCAGTCGATCTCTCAAAAAAAGGGGGAAAGAGATCCAGCTGAAAACGTCATGACTTATGTCTTTTGTTTCTCTTTGTGAATGTCCGCCGGTCAGCCGGCGGCAGCAACTGCTTAATCCTTTATACAGCTAACGCACGTTGAATTGCTGAACAAGGCAGTAAGTAGCTTAGCTCATGTCAGTCGATCTCTCAAAGGGGAGGGGGAAAGGGCTCCAGCTGAAAACGTCATGCCTTATGTCTTTTTGTTTCTCTTTGTGAATGGCCGCCGGTCAGCCGGCGGCAGCTGAACAGAGCCGTAAGTAGCTTAGCTCTAGAAGCGAGAAGGAGTATATAAGGGGGCTGGAAACACCCATTCACTCACTCAGTCTTTTGCTGCTCTCTACAGTCACCACCATGAGCAAAACACAACAACTAGTGTCGTCCAAGGATCTAATCGAGTTCAAGAACAAGAAGAGTACGCAGAACGGTGATCGTTTACCGTCAGCGTCTCCTCTTGCTACTGAAATTGAGACTACCGCCGCAACCGCTTGGTCTTATCACCCTCCCGCTGTAGCGAGCGCACGCAGCAGTAGTAGTGGTAGTAGTAGTCGTCGTGGTAGCGACGTTGTTACACTCGCGACGGTTGTTGCTGCTAAGCACGCTGCTGCTGCTACTGCTGCGCCTGCTGCGGCTGCTGGTGATCCTCGTGCTGCTAGTGCTGCTGCTACTGCTGCTGCTGCTGCTGCTGCTGCTGCGCCTGCTACTGCTGCGCCTGTTACTGCTGCGCTTGCTGAGGCTGCTGCGCCTGCTGCTGCTGTGCTTGCTACTGCTGCGCCTGCTACTGCTGCACCTGCTAGCGCTGCGCTTGCTGCTGCTGCTGCTGCTGCTGCTACACCTCTTGCTGCGACTGCCGCTACTAGTACTGACACGCAGCACGTTGCACAGAACCTCTCCACCGCTACATCAACCGACGCCATCAACGCCGCTCGCGCTGAGACTTACAGCTATTCGGACACTCAGCCCCAGCAGCGTGTAGTAGACATACATGCCCTAAAGCAACAGGGTGAGACAGAGAACGACGCTGACGACGAGGCGTACGAGGAACCCGAAGGGTTACGGGCGCACAGTCCGTTTTTCGACCTCATTTCCACTGGTAGCGCGTCCGGTCCGTGGCGACTGCCCTCACCACCACCTTACAAAGTCGTGTGGTTGCCCTGTTCCGACAACGAGTCGTCTGATACCAGCGCAGACGCTGCTCCTGTTATTGGTTCTGCTGCAGTAGTACCTGTATCATCATACTTCAAAGCAGAGCCGTTAGGATACTTGTCAGACGCTATGCTACTGAAAATAAGTAGTAAGTTGCCAACATCAGATTACATACGGTTAGGTTCATACCTTGAAGTGAACTTGAAGGATATGGGATATCTCAGTTGTGAGACAAGTGTCATAACTCAAGCTAGAGAAATGTTCACTACTTGGTACCAGAAAAGTTGTACTACTAGGTGGAAGGACCTAGCCGCCGCCTTGGAAGAATCTTACCGTATGGACCTCATCAAATTCTCACGTGAGTACATGGACAAGCATGACATGTGGGATGGCTTAGAGAGTGGAGACATGGAGTGGAAAGTGCAGAAATATTTCTCTCTTTTAGCTGAGCTCTGCCCTAGAGACTGGAAGACCATAGGGATCTACTTAGGGTTGACTTCTCATGAAGTAGCTTTCATCTCTCAACCTGTGCCTTCTGACAGGACTGTGAAGAACCCTGTCTATGAAGTGCTGAGAGCTTGGAAGTACAACGAGACGTCTGAGCCTATGGCTCTGATGAAAGTGTTGCAAGACGACATGGGTCGCAGCGACGTCGCAATGTATGTTCAAGGGTTGTATGCAGCTGTACCCAAAGACATAAAAGTGAGCTGTGACACTCCAGTGTTGACCACTCTCGTCTGATCCCTGCAGTAAGATGGACATCTGTTGAATTCGATCCTAGACTACAGTCGCCTTTCACTATGCTAATAGTATCGTGTGGTAAGAGGCGTCTAGTATTCGAAGTGATAAATAACGTTTATTTTTTTAAATAATTGGTAAATAAGTGAAAAAACAAAAAAAAAGAAAAACATGACGCAGGACGTTTGCGAAAAGTGTTTCAAAATTTTTAAAAGACCGTACAATCACGAGTGACCCGTAGAAAAATGAAGAACAATACCTAAGTTTTGCCCTCTATGCGGCGATGTCGATTGCTGAAAAGATCACCTGTCGACGCGAATCTCTGGACGAGGTGACTATCCCTCTACGTACATGCGCTGTACCGAACGGTGAGGAAACGTTCACGGCGAATTGGCCTGCAATACGAACGAGTGTCAGGATGCACGGGACTCGCGTGAGTGTAACAAACGTCAAACTACCAACCGGCGAGTTGAGTGACGCTGTAGATACTATGCGTCGCAATCTGCTTCACACAATGATAAAAGTGGGTTTCTCGGTAGGCTTACTCTTACAACACAGAGAAGACAAGAGCATACTGCGCTACTTTCACGTCTCCCAGAACAACGCAACTCTCATTACAACCGCTCCCTACTATAACTAATTCAGAAACTTTAGAAGAGCTCCTCTCAAACATGGAAAACACCGTCGCTTGCGAGGAAGTACGGAAACTTTGCGACGCTGACACCAAGCGGTGCGCTCTTTTTCCTACTAATTTTGAACATTTGCGTTTACATGGGACCGGAGGGTTTTCCCATAGGCGGTAGGAACAGTCAGGACGGTCGAGTTGGAAAGAGAAGCCGTGTGTTAGATTTTCCCAACAAGGACAACCTCTGCGGCTTCCGCCACATTTCCTTTCACTTATACAACACCAGCAAGCGCGCTTCAAATTTGTTACGTCAGTTCTGTCCCGCTGCCACACGTGAAACTTTTCCTCCCGACGGACATTCCAGAATCTACCCTTACAACATTACCTTCGATTTCGAGGCTTTCTTCAGACTGTGCAGATGACCGTCGACCGAACACATGTCCCTGCTGTGGGATCACGTCCCTTTGTCGGCTAGCGTCGCATACGACTTTCCGGGGTAGGAGGGGCAGTGTACGTCAGAGAATCCGACGCAGATTCCGACCCCTTGTTAGACCGAGTTTAAAATCACATAAACGAGAACGCCAAAGTCATCGAGAAAGCTGTGCTAGAAGTTTACCGACCAACGTTAGCGAAGTTACATGTGGCGATAGGTGAAGCTCTCCTGCTAGAGGAAGCGACATTCACCCCTTTTCCAGGCGGCTTCGCTGCAGCTCACACCAGACAACCGTTAGTTCAACTGAAGAAGCGGCTTCTGAGATACATCCGTCAAGCTCCAGTCGTAGGCTTCAACTCGGAGCGTTACGACTTGAACCTGATCAAAAATACGCCTTCACTCGTTCTTTGCCTCCGGAGACGAAGAAACCAACAATTCAGCGTCATAAAGAGAAGCAATCAATACTTGACGGTTTACACACAGTTTTCTTGGACGTAGTAGTCAACTATTTGGCACTTGGTTACAGCTACGCGAATTATTTGCGAGCTTTCACCAGAAACGAAGAGAAAGGTTGCTTTCCTTACAAATGGATGACGTATACCAAGAAACTGGTAAACAGAACCCTGCCACCGAGATCGGCTTTTGACAGCGAACTGACGGGCGTCAAAATGGCCGAAATCCGACTACGCCACATGTCAGAAAGTTTAGTATGACAAGAAGAAGCAAACTATGAGAGATTACTTGATCCACTACAACAACGAAGACGTCAAACCTTTCATAGAAGCTTTTGAAAAAATCACGCTAATTTTTTCCAAGATAGCAGCATTGTCATGTTGAAAGACGAGATCTCTCTCGCCAGTTTGACTTTACAGGTCCTCTTCCAAAAACCTATAAGCTGTGTTCACAACGTTCCCTCCGTTCGACGCCGTCCTCCACGCTCTGATCAAAGAAAATCTAGTCAGTGGTCCTTCCATCATCTTCCATAGATTTCACGAGAAGGAGTGTATAGGTGTCTCATAAGTCGGCAGAGGGTGAATACTAGTGAAAAGGGAAGGCAGGTGTGCAAGTAGCTTTTTCTAACAGACACGTGTGTGAACTAAGCTGCTTAAGTCTAAACCCACCTGCGGTAGAAGCTCTGTACTGAGAGAGTCTTTTCAGCCGTTTAAGAGGCTTATCTAGGACAGGGTACATAAGGAGTGAAACGCCGCTCTCACCAGTCACACTTTCTCCACCCGCCCTTCATCTTCGTAGCATCGTCCACTCTACGCTCGCTCAGCACGTTACGATGATTAGTTCTGCTATTTTCTTTATTTATGAAAGTGTTGACGCTACAGAGCATCGAAACCCTCTCGAAATGAGTCCAAGAAAGAAAAAGCAACTCCCACTTGAAGCAAGAAGAGAAACAGTGCCCTATGATGCATGTGAGGTAAAGAAACATTGGAAGGACGTCACCAAGGAGCAATGGATAGAAGCATGCTTCAACTTCATCGGAACAGTAGTTTCATTTGGACAGAGGGAGAAGATTTTGTTAGAGCTATTTTTCTTAGCTCCGTATACTTGGCCTGACTGTGGTGAAATTCCTTCAAGTTTGTCAGTCTTCGCCATACAAGTTATCAACTCCTTGAAGGAGCTTCGATATATGCCAGGCACTCAGGAGGAGATTGTCAAGAAAATGACGGAATTCGAAACAGGCGAAGACACAATATGGTGCGAGGAGACGACATATGCGGACGATGATCTGGAGTCCATCATTTGTAGCCCGTTGGAACATTATGTTAAAGACTTTGAGGACATGCTAGACAGCACTGAGATGAACCCGAAAGAGAGATCCCTTACTGCACAGAAAGAGGCCAAAGCTGTGTTGGAAAAGCACAAGTTTGGTCAAGGATTCACTCTTCAAAGCAGCTGTGTGAGTGTGATAAAAAGTCTTGTGTTGAAACATTCAGACATGAAGTTTTCGCGTGCTGTCGACACACTTCCTTTGCCTGAACTGATGATGAACATGATCGACCCCATCGTACCAACACGTTTCGACTCTGCCAATTGTCCCATGTATAAAATGGTTTCAAGTTTTGCCCGTGGCCGATGGCTAAACGATCCACTGAAGTCAGAAAACCTCCTTGATTTAATCAACTGACTAAATGTATTTTCTCATACTAGTATTAGTAGCATTAGTAATAGCGGCTACTCAGTCTCGTGCAGCACAAGCAGCAGCATCTGTCAGCAGCATCCGTGACATCGTCAGCAGCAGCAGCAGCTGCACAAGCAGCACAAGCAGCCACATCTGTCAACAGTATCCGTGACATCGTCAGCAGCTGCAGCAGCTGCACGAGCAGCGCAAGCAGCACAAGCAGTAGCATCTGTCAGCGGAATCCGTGACAACGTCAGCAGCCGCAGCAGCGGCTGCACGAGCAGCACAAGCAGCAGCATCTGTCAACAGCATCCGTGACAGCATCAGCAACTACAGCAGCTGCAGCTGTCAGCAGCTGCAACAGCTGCACGAGCTGCACAAGCAGCAGCAGCAGCAGCAGCGGTAGTGTAGACCGCTAAATTCGAGATGACGTCATGTCTGTTTCTTAGCATCGACATTCGACATGAGACCTAGTGACATTTGACATGAAGCTTGAAAAACATAGTGACAGGTGACATGAGCAATTCTTAAAATCGCCATGAGATGAGCATAATTAAGGGACATCGACATGTGCCATGGCTATTTTTTTTTAAGACAAACGCCGTAGTCTCCTCATCCAGACCTCCGCTAGTAGCGCTCTATAAGCGCAAGCTGTGGCTGTGAACCCCCTCCTCCCACCGTACACACGGGTAAATATCAGAGTCGGCCAATGTCGCCAATACTACTCTCATACAAGGGTAAGGCGCTGCTGGACTATAATAGATGGGTCAAGGACTATTCTACTGAGGGTCAGGCTACGCCGGACATTCAATAACAAGCTGGACTTTGGCAAATTTGCTTGAAAGTCTGGCCAGCAAGAGTCCAGCATACTCTCCCAAGAGTTCAGCATTGCCAGACTATGGCATGAGGATCCCGCATGGTCAGACTTTCAAGCAAGTTTGCCAAACTCCGGCTTGTTATTGAATGTCCGGCGTAGCCTGACCCTCACTAGAATAGCCCTTGACCCATCTATTATAGTCCAGCAGTGCCTGACCTTTGTCTGAGAGTAGAATTAGCGCTATTGGGTGCCTCTGATATTTGCCTCTGTGTAGTCAAACCTCGCCTGAGAGAGACATACTTCAGAAAGAAACGAAAGCGGATTCCGACATCGGTGTGTGACGATCACTTAGAGCTTTTCGTGAAGATAAAAACGGAAAAAAAGTGCGAAAATGGTGTCCGCCGCCCGGCGGATGTTGTGAAAGACGTTACCTTCACGATCTGAGAACTTCGGGGCTTATGAAAGCGGCGTGAGAAGGTGACGGGATCCTAAGTCTCAACCCTAAGACTTACATTTGCTACGATCGAGTCAGCGGCACCGGTGAAAGAAAATCCCAAAAAAAAAGATAGCGTGCAAAAAGTGTACAGAAGTAACAAAACCCTAAAGAACCAGTCGTCTTCTTAGATGTTTTCGAAAACGAAAAACTCTCCTTGCGGTAAATAGAAATTTCAAAGTGGTACGAACCAAAAATGGACACTTACACCATAGAGAAAGATGACGTGCGCTACTTGTATTATAAGCGTCGCGTGCATTCTAACGGTGTGACAACGAGTCCTTTAAAATATGAAAAAAAAAGTGTGTTATTGATTGATTGAGCGCATCTTTTCAAAAATAGCGTGTTTATTAGAATTGAAAAAAAAGAAAATAAAAAAATAAATAAAATTATTGTTGTGTTTTATTTTCATACGTCTTCTTTTATTAGTAAGTAAAAAAAAATTATAACAATTAACTAGCGTGTCCTCTTAAAGTGACACTTCCTCCGGTCGCTGCTGATCGCCTAATTAAGGCATGTGTCGTCGTCACTTCTAGTCACGTGACTCATCAGGTCACTTCCGGTCACGTGATCCTAAAGTCGATCACTTCCTAAACAAAATTAAATTAAGAGACACATTTCTTCATGACCCAACCAATCAGAGGTCTCCATTTGACCAGAAGTAGTCCCCTCATTTGCATAATGGGTCACTTCCGGTGTACCAGCCAATCAGAAGCCTCTAACTAAGTCAAGGTCACGTGACGTCACTTCCGGTATGCCCTTATATGGACATGTGAAGGTCACATGACGTCACTTCCGGTATGCCCTTATATGGGCGTGTGACGTCACTTCCGGTCAAATGGAAGCCTCTGATTGGCTGAGTCATGACCTTGACCTCTAACTAGGTCAAGGTCACGTGACGTCACTTCCGGTATGCCCTTATATGGGCATGTGACGTCACTTCCGGTCAAATGGAGGCTTCTGATTGGCTGCAGGTCGATTGAGTAATAAACAGTAGTTAACTATAGTCCCGTTCCGATACATACTATACTACTAACGTTCATTGCATGCTATCAAAGGCAATATTCGACTCCCGACGATTTGGCAATCTATTGCCATTTAAAAATATTACAACTGACTTCAAGGGTAGACAGGATAGGTCGAATCTTCATAAATCGTCTTCAGGCGAATACATGCCTAACATTGGGGAATTTTCACAAATGATGCCACCTTTTTTGGGGACCAAGGACTCCTCTACCCCCTAAGCCGTTGACGTCATTTATGAACGTCCCTTTAGGTGTCTGACTGGGAATTTGAGGGTGCAGTCGTGCATGATGTACAATCAGGTTAATGCCCTACCCTGTCAGCCTCTTCAACGCCAATTGTCATCCAGACACTAAAGTCTACGTACATATATCATGCTTGGATGTAGGTGAAGGGCAAGCTTTACTTATGTATTCAGGATGGCCACACCATGGCGTAGGGGTAATTGATCGATAGGGGACAAAGAAATTTGAAAGGAAGCCCATATAATGAGTAACCAATTGTGATTCATTGAAATGATATTTTCATTTCAGGACGCCTTTCCCTGCTGCCTCCTTTACCACCAGCCACAGTGCTGGCAGTGCCTCTGGTGGGAGTTCAGAGAACTACATTGTGACGAGTCCTTGGGGGTCTTACCCAGTACCACAAGATGTCAGCATCACCAACCTTCTACTACAACGTTTCTCTGAGGCACCCGGGAAAACAGCTCTGGTAAGTAAACATTTAATTTCAGGCCAGATGCCATCCTTAAATGATTAAGTAGCGGAAAAACTACATTACATTGTCATGATTCAAGGTTGTAACTACTTCACTCAATGAGTCACCTCTACACCTTTATGGACTCCTTGGAAAGAGCAAGTGAACAAGACTGAAAAAGTTCTGGTTGGAAGTTGACCTAGTACATTTTGTACTTTTCCTGGAATCAGAAGGATATTAAGTAGAATTGAATCAAATAGAGTGAATATAGCCCGGAGTTATATGAAAGTCACTGCTTAATATTTGCACACCCATACACAGATAAATGTGTGGTAATCTCATGAGTGTTTTCAGCATTGAAAATAGGTTTCAGTTTTAAACTAAGCTGAGAGTACCTCGTACTTATTACCTGCTGATATGGAGAGGATACAATTGAGAACTGATGGACTAATTGTGTTACATGTAAATACGGCGGTCTAAATGGGTATGCCTGATGTTATGGCATGTGGAGAGTGATTAAACTTTAGATTTTGAATTCTGATAAGATAAGATTAATGGCCATCTGGCAATACCCAATATATGAATTGGTCCATTTTCATCCTAACCATTTGTTTCTGTTATGTCATTATAGATTGACGGTGACAGCGGGGAAACGTTAACCTATCAGCAGCTAGGAGACAGTGTGCGGGCTCTGTCAGCAAGTCTTAGTAAACAAGGCGTCAGTCAGGGAAATGTGGTTACAGTTTGTTCTCCCAACACCCTAGAGATGGCGCTGCTGCTGCTTGCAGTACCAGCTACAGGTGCCTGTGTAGCCGTCATGAACCCACAACTGACTAAAGGTAAGGAAACTAGACTTGACTCTAGCCTATGCAATTACAAAGAATATGATTTAAAGTCAATGATTTAAAGTTCCAGGACAATGCCTGTTAATCCATTCCATAGAGGTAAAGAGGGAAGTAATGCAAACTGTACAGACATATATATTGCCATTTCAATTATACTATGAACAATATGAAATTGTCAAAAATCTACAAACAGAGTCTGTATACTGTTTCCTAATCAGCCAGTATCAATATTACATTTTCCAGTAATACATTTTCTAGTGTGCATGGTAATTTGTGTCCCTGGTAGAGATACTGATGTGTTGAACTAGTATGAAAAGTATGGGTTCTATCGGACAGCCTTGTGGTACACCAAACTCTAAAAAGGGATTTCTCTATCATCATTGACTATCAATAAATGGTTAGGTGTGATAAATAGACCAAGATCTCTAAACCCAGTTCTTCTTTGGGTATTCCAAAATCTGAGACATGTTCGATCAGATAGCAATGTCAAATGCTTTCTGGAAATCTACAAATAATACAGATTGTCTGAGTCTCTAGCCGTATTACTCTATTCAGGTGATGTAGAGAAGTTGTTGGACAAAGGCCCTGTGGACTTCCTAATCACAAAACCTGAGCTGCTGCCAAACTTTGCTGACAGATCTGCAATGGTTAAAAAGGTGAGATGGGAGGGATGGGAAATTGAGTTCTGGTGATCAATAGTCATGGGCCCAACGTTTCTTTTAAATTACCTTCTAATGGGTTCTCATGAGTTGAATCCTAAAACTGTTATCCCAGGTGGCCCCTGCCTGAAAGAGTGTCCCCTGCTTGAATCAAGTGGACAGCAAATTTATACTTCAAATTTTATTCAAATAATTTTACATATAAGTAATTATGTTGTGTGAAGCATGTACATGCTCCTTCTCTTGGTGTTCACCATAGGTAAGAAACCAGGATACTTTGGCTATCCGTTTGTATGAGCTACCAATAATTGATATCCTTGTCGCAGGTGTTCACCATAGGTGAGGTATCAGGATACAAGTCTGTGCGGGAGTTGATGCAGGAGGGGGATCCTGCACAGATGCCTCACCCTCACATCAACCCCATCACAGACCCCGCTATCATTGTGTACTCTAGTGGTACCACCGGCCTCCCTAAAGGCGTCCTCCTCTCCCACCATAACATTGTCGCTGCAGTCACAACTACTAGCATGTAAGTAACATATCAAATGTGACACGATCTGCAAAAAGGGACCTTAGTGCAGGGTGCATTAAGGTCCTTTTTCCCAGTACATGTCACAAATATTAACTCTTAGTTTGTAACTTCTAAAAGATATGCAAAATAGATGTGTTGTAAATTAAAGCGCATTCGAGGAAGTCACAAATTAAGGAAATTTTGTGGATCTGAAAACAATATTATGTGTGAATTGATTTTCTATAAAGTTAAAGGAAATGTAAGGTATTGCTTCTAGAGTTACAAAGTAATCTTAAGTATGACTGTTAAAAAATTATCATATAAGTTAACAAACTTTCACTTAATGTTGCCGTTCACATTCCAATATATAAAAATAGATGTTTAAACATATTTGTAGTCCACTTATCTCAGTACTTATTCACCTTGCTGAAATCAACTACGATGGCATGAATGTATGTTTGTTTACAAGTGTATTTGAACTTTAGTTTGCAAATATAATTAGTTTTTTGGGTGTACTCAAAACTCAGTTTCATTTTTGTTTCAATTGATATATTCACAAATATTAACCTTTAAGTGCAGCATAATGGCCATGGCTCATTTTGCCAACATTCATTTGTTGTCCTGATGCCCTAATACATTGCTGATGTGGAACTCACTAGGGCTGACATGGTACCTCATGCCAACATTTCACAAGTGAATCAACACTATAAGTAGTAAAAATGTATGAATGCAGCACTGAGTTAGTCATCAGAACTGCATTAATGCATCATGATGACAAAAAGGCAAAAGTGCATCAAAAATATTATGCTGCCCTTAAAGGACTAATTATTTTGTGTTCTCTGAATGCTTATTGTATTTTAGGCCTTCCCTTGATTGTGAGTTGTTCACTCCTGATGACACGCTTGTCAACATATTCCCGCTTACACACATCGGTGGGGTCACCGCGTGCTTCATGAACTCGCTCTATTCCCTCGCTACTTTCGTTATACTTGAAATGTTCGACTTTGAGAAAAATCTGAAGCTCAATGAAAAATACAAGGTTTGTGTTCATCCTTGTGTCATGACTATTTGCTTTTAACGGGATATATTTTTGACCAATTAGGAAATTCTCTTGTATTTGCTCCATACTTCTTATGGGGCAAGGAACTCATCATATTATTTAATTCAAACTCACTGTTCCCAGTTCGACTGATGGCCGCGCACCCTAGGCCACATACAATATCTGTGTATATGTTTCTGCAGTTGAATAGAACCCTTTGGTGCTGGAGAGTAATCAATATCAATTAATTAAATTCAGATGTGCCAAATATACACATTCATGACACATAAAACTTTGACATGGATATGGTGTTGGTGCGTACATGTATACTTTATGAAGGCCCCCCCCTGCAGAACATGACGCCTGAAGGTTGTTAGATGTCTGATGTAGGCCTGTGTTTGTATGGTTTTACTTGTCCACAAGTCTAAGCATGGCTTCATGGCTTTAAACATCAGTTCCCCTTTTCTTTGTGTGGGATATCTGTTCTCTCAAGTGGAATGCTTGGTTGGAATTTAAAGTTTTACCAAAAACCATTTTCTTGCATTGGTTGGATGATAACCTTCTTCTCACTCAGAGTGTGCAGTGCGATAACAAGTTCAGTATGGTTTCAAATAGTCCAGTTTGTGAATACAAAATAACCTCAATGATGTTACAGGTGCGATACCTTTTCTGGTTCTGATGTAGTCGTGAACACGTTCCCGTTGGTACACATTGCTGGTGTAGTGACCATCTTCATGAGTTCGCTCTATTCACACTCTGCGATGGTGACATTTGAACAGTTTGACTTTGTACAGTATTTGAAGATGAATGAGGCATACAAGGTCAGTTAAGCAGCTAAAGCAGGTATTCTCACCTACTCCCCCAACCCAGGGAGGCACTTAGTAAATTTACCACACACATGTGCACTGCTGGTAAGGATACTCTTTTCACCAAAATACCCCTAAGGAAGGGTCAACTTTTCGCAAATTTCCCTTAGCAATGGTCCATTTTAACCAAAATTTCCATAAGAAGGGCTTCATTTCCAAGATCAGTCTAAACAAGTGTCAACTTTTACCAAAATATAAAGGGTCAGTCTTGTCCGGGGTTCAGCCGCACATGTGTGTCAATAAGGTTTGAGTGTCCTCCCCACACAAGTATTCCTCCTCACCTCTACACTACTCCCACCCTGTACCAGTAGATTTTTTTGTTCATTAGATCTTCAAGAAGAAGATGTTGGATCTAGCTGTGTAGGATTCCCCCTCTGTGGATCTTCATTCTTTAACATAATGGGGCTCAGCCATGTGAAAACCGTCTGGTCTGAAACGTAACGTAAAGAAGAAAGGACATCAAGACATATTTAATGTAAAGTCAGTTACATTTTGAATTTGGGAACCTTAACCTTAAGTTCTGTCAGGCCAAGAACTTAAAAGTTGTGTTTCAGCTTACATGTTCTGGAAATATAGGATGGTTTTATTGTAAACATTTTGAAACTTATCTCTCAATATTAACCATGAACCATGAAATTAACTCACGACTGAACCCCAAACGGTCTTAAATGTCCTTTTTTTTCAAAATTGAATTGAGATTTGCAAGGTCGGTCCAATTTTTATGGATCAGGTAGCATAAAACATTTCTCTTTACTGATATTATAGGTTATTTTTAAATGGAAATGCTGAATATGAAGTCGGGTAGAGTACAACACTGAGCCTCGTATTCTGCAAAAGCTGAATGACCGGACCTTGTATTCCGCTAAACCTCCGTATTGCGCTAAACCTTCACTTCCGGTCGCGCGTAAGGATACCAAAGGTCAGCGGTTCAAATTCCCCAACAGAGCCCTCCAAAGCTAGTCTGGCCGAGATGGCCGAGTGGTTAGCGCGCTCGCCTGGCACCGCCGCGGCCTGGGTTCGATTCCCGGACGATGCGCGACGTTTTGGTTGCGAATTCGTCGTCATGACACTTTTTTTTCATAGGCTTCGTTTCGGAGTTAAAATACATTATTTTTAATGGAAACATAGCCTAAGCACTACAAAACATCCCATATTTACAGGTACAATAGCTGCATTAGGCCCTACCCCCCCAGAAAATTTGGTTGAGGGTCTTAAAGTGGAGAGATCGGCAAAAAATTGAAGCACTAGAAATTCCCATAGACAAACGGTGGCGCCAAAATCGGGTCCTGGCGGAATTTCCTATCGTAAATGGAGCGGTGTGAACGAGCAATAATTTATTATGTTTTTTAGGAATTATCGTTTACTGGTCTCTCTTTTCAATAAATTAATAGTTTTTAATAGCGTATTAGGCCTAATCTTTACAAATAATGACGATAAATGCGATAGAGGGGGGGGGACTATATTTTTGGGAGCCGAATCACGCATGCGCTAATACCGGAAGTGAGGTCGAGCAAGGTGTCATGGCGGCGTCGGACGTCTTGCGAGACGAAACAGGTTAATAAAATGTCTTTTTCTCCTTTAATAAGTGACAAATACATTTAAAAATAAATACAGGATCAGTTTTAGTTCTGTATTTCCCCTCCAGATTGAAATCTCAAGACCCCGTATTTCGTTTCAACCCTTATAAAGGGTTTCAACGAAATACGGGGTCTTTCGATTTCAATCTGTCGGGGAAATACAGAACTTAAACAAATCCTGTATACTTATTAGGATTAGAAAGCTGTAAATTTTGTTTTGCCTCCTCTGCACCACATCCTCTGCACCACATTGTATTTCACTTGTGTTAACATCTTTGACACATCTTTACATTTAGATCTATCATAAAAACAACATCCTCCACTTTGATATACTCACCGATTGTTGTGTCGTATTATCATTATTATTTTCATGTCAAATAATATAATGCATTTCTAAGAGCATTCTCGAATGTTAATGGGTAACCTTACCAACAGCAGGGCCAGCACTAATTATCTCCCACATTATTCTGGTAATTTACATCTAAGTAAGTCATGGGATATGTTTCTAGTCAAAACCAGAGCCAAATAAAATAAAAATGCCTTGATTTATGTTTATATGTAAATTAGATGATTATTATAGTATAGACCCACTATATATTACTGGGGCTTGAACTCAGTTTTGCAAACTAGGATCCATGAAGATCACTACTTAAATATTCGAAAAATGTTGAAAAGCAATTTAAAAAAAACCCACTATTCTTTCCACGCTATACTATGTTCAGGCTACCACGATGGTGTTGCCTCCGCCTGTAGGGGTGCGCCTGCTGACTGACCCCACCTGTACAGACGGCTACGACCTGACTAGTATAAGTAAATTACTGAGTGGTGCAGCCCCAATCAGTGCCTATGTACAGGAAGGCTTGTGTAAGCGCCTCAACCTTAGCAGCTTCAGACAAGGTATTTTTTACCGTAAAACCTTGCCTTTCAGACAGATCTTATTTTTGGTTCCTGATTAAACCCTCACTCCCAGAGTGTAGGTCCTTGTCCAGATCCGTTCTTGGATCATAGTGAAAAGGTTTTAAACTGTTTTCTGCACACAATTTCCCTCTGTGCAGGATAACAGTAGGAAAGATTCATTAAAGGAGGGAAATGGCGCTCCAAATTACTTGGATAGGAAAACCTATTATGTTACATAGATTTACATATCAACTAATAAATGTATTATATTTTCCAAGAAAAATATTTTCATGGAAAGAGAGTATATGTAATGTAAAAAGTTCAACATTTCCTGGGGGCAATAGAACCAACAAATCACTTTTAACATGTATCTTTTTCAGCATATGGAATGTCGGAGGTGGCCGGGGCATCACACGTGGATCACAAAACAGAGTTTAAGTATGGATCTGCTGGTCTACCTGTTCCAAATATGTCTGCCAAGGTAGGGCCATTTTATTGTGGTAGAACTTGATTTTTTTAAATGATACATGATGAAATATAGTTTTTTAATGTTTATTATAGCAGCCAGTAAGTTAATATATGGCAGCGAAACTCTAAGGGGTTTAATGGTAAATCCTTGTACATACTTGATGTTCTATGTATGCAGCCATTGCCACAAAAGCAGTGGGCTTTATTCAGTAAAGAAATACTTTCTTTAAAATGGCTGGATTCTCTCCCTTTTTTACACTTCTTCCTGCTGACCTTCCATTTCTAGGACCTCCCCCCCCCCCCACACTCCCATTTTTATAAGCATTTCCTGTGAATAAGTAATCATGAAAGAAAGATATTCACAAAGTTTTTATTCTGCGGATATGTACAGGGCAGAATAAAATATGATTACAATAGCATTGTATGATACCAACCAGGTGCAAATTCTGAAGTATGTATCTATATTCTTCGACAGATTGTAGACCCTGTGACAGGAGAGGACCTGCCCCCTACATCTACAGGGGAGATCTACATGCGCGGCCCCCAGATCATGCTGGGCTACCTCAATGACCCTGACTCTACCGCTAACATCATGACCAGCGATGGCTGGTTGAAATCAGGTAAGCAAAGTTTGGTAGCAGTTTAGTCCCCAGGACTATGTATGTAGTCCTGGGGACTATATTTCTAGTAAACAGGATACATTTCCAGTCCAGAGGACTAAGTCTCTAGTCCGCAGCTCTATGCTTGCAGTTCCTTTACTATTTTTTCAGTCCTAATGACTATTTCTCTTCTGGTACCGAGGATCATGTTTCCATCCCCAGTCCCTAACTAGATATAATCCCCAAGATTATAACTCCAGTCCCAAGAACTATGTCTCTGGTCCACAGTACTATTTTTCTAGTCCCCAGGACTATGTTTCCAGTCTGTGTAACCACAATAGGGGTGGAAGTCTGTTTGTTTACTGTGTGTTACCATGACAAGGACAGCAGTCTGTTTGTTTACTGTGTGTTACCATGACGAGGGTGGCAGTCTGTTTGTTTACTGTGTGTTACCATTACGAGGGCGGCAGTTTGTTTACTGTGTGTTACTTGTCTATTACTACAGGAGACATCGGGCACCATGACGAGGACGGCAGTCTGTTTGTCACCGACCGCTGTAAGGACCTCATTAAGTACAAAGGCCTGCAGGTAGCGCCAGCAGAGCTGGAGGGGGTGCTGCTGGGGCACCCCCTGGTGGCTGATGTAGGAGTTATCGGGGTGACGGATGACCGGGCGGGAGAGGTGCCACTAGCCTTCATTGTGCTGCAACAGGGGGTGCAGGAAGGCAGCAGGACGGAGAAGGACATTGTGCAGTATGTAGCAGGTAAGTCTAACCAGTCATGGTAAGTGAATGTAGGCTTGACAATACTATATGATTTGAAGATACCATACTGCCAGAGATGCCTACATTGGAGCCCTAAACGCTAACTTTCAGGGGACCATCACAATTGATGAATGAAAAATTGTAAGGCCAAACAAAACAAAAAAGATGGGTGTCGCATTGTATAGTCTGAAAAAATCTAGAGTAGGTAGATTTTTTGTTTGTTTTACATTAATACTCAAAGTATTAGAAATAGACATGTCCGTGCGCTGTAACAGGAGGCATGGATCATTTACTAACCTGAAAATGGTCTTACATACTACTTCTTTTTAAAAATTGGATAAATATTTTAGGGTTTGGCGATATTTTCAATGCACTGATTGTGTAGTCTTGGTAAACAATATATTTGGGTCTATGATGATTTTTCAGAACGAGTGTCTGCGTACAAGCAACTGCGAGGCGGGATTAAATTTGTGACAATGATTCCCAAACTCGCGAGTGGCAAGATCCTCAGACGAGTGCTGCGGGAGATGGCAAAGGCTGACTGAGTCTACCAACACACGATGAGATATGTACTCAGGAGATGAGAACTGCAGCGCATTGTTTTCTTTTGTATAAACACTTATATTATTACATGATATTTTAATGCAGAAAAATAAACTTTAGTTGTTTTAGGAGGGAATTTTAGTACTGAGCCTAGTTACTGTTTTCTATTCAAAGGTGGCCTTATATATTTTAGCGTCACTTTTATTTGTCATCATTTACCATGGCGAGTAACTCATGAACATCAGTGGTAAGTTACTGCATCGTGCAGAACCCTTGAGGATTTATCAACTATATTGAATACTGTTATTTTTGTTTATGAAATCTATATTCAATACCTTTACATTTAGTGGTTGCATATACATTGTTGTATTGATACATAGTATGTAACCATTGATGACCTAATTACTATAATCCCATCATAAGAGGATCATTTGGATATTTACAGACAGCAAACTGCTGTGTCACCTGGTGGCTTCCAGCAGTAACAGTAGAACATTAGACATTATAGCACTAGCACTGTTGAAAGGCATGCAGGCAGCAAGCAGAGCAGCAACAGCCAACTTGTCATGCTTCCACACCCTTCATCCAAGAGAATCATAGAAAGAAGGGATAGATCACCTTACTACACGATCATCATTGTTATTTCCATTCATGAATGCCAATTAATGTGTTGTTGCAATATTTTATGAATAATAACATTGTAATGTTTTATAGACAATAGTCATTACTCGTTATAAATACATTCAAATAAAATTTATGGATGTAATCCAGACTTCAGTTTATCATATCATCATTGGATCAGTATTTATCATATGCAAAGGATAAGATATAGGTTGCAGTGTTGAATCTCAGAGGCAGAAGCGCAAAGGGTTACGCAACTGCCCCCTACTTGAGACCACTCTCGCCTAGTTTGTCTAAGGTAATAATTGACTCTTGTCTACGTTTACCTTCAACCAGTCACCTCTACAGTGCTTTGAGGTATTGGCTTTGTTTATAATCGATCAAGATCAGATAGAGGTTGCTAAATCTCTAAAATTGTGTGTATATTGTGGTTCAGTGAGGAAGCGCGCAGGCATCCTGCGCAGCGCTCAAGAATATAATGCATTACAGAAGCTACAACTACCTGGCTGATGCCAAGGGCCTGAAGATCCTAGGGATCAACACTAGGAGTCTCCAAGGGAAGATGAGTCAACTACGACCCTTAATCCATAATGTGGACTACATATGTGTGTCGGAAAGCTGGCTGAAGTCGTCAACCCTAGCCTCATTAATACAACTACCCGGTATGAGGCTGTACAGGAAGGACCGACCGCGCCACCTCGGGAAAACAGGAGGAGGTGTTGCTTGTTTCATCAGAAACGAATATGCCACCCACACCCAGGTCTGCACTGACTTAACCACCTCAACAAAACACCTGGAATGCCTAGGGGTGCTCACAACCTACCCCGGCCAACGACAAAGAATTATACTGACAATATACAAACCACCAAGAGGAAACACCAAAATCTTCTACACTGAACTCAAGAAGTTCTTACGCCTAGCTTGGGTGGGTGATAGGGAAATATGGATTGTTGGGGACGCAAACGTGAACACACGGGCGACAAACAGCCTGAAATTTGAATACATGACCAAGTTTCTGCGCGCAACTCGACTTCGATATCTACCCACGGCTGTCACCCACTACCACCCACATGGCACCTCGACCCTCTACCACATTTATACAAACTGTGATGCAGTAAGTGAACATGGATTGATCAATGACATGGTTAGCGACCACGTCCCCACCTACATGGTCAAGAAACAGGAACGCCTACGCCACCAAGTCAAGACGATAGAAGGGAGGAGTTATAAAGACTACAACACGCAGTCATTGAAGGCTCACATGAATCAACAAGACTGGACCCCGGTCACTGGCGACGATGACCCAGAAACCTGTTACGGAAAGTTGATGCAGGTAGTAAACAATTACATGGACATCACCCACCCGGTCAAGACCTTCAAGGTGCCCGCGGACAATAGACCCTCACTGCCACCTGACACCCTGAAGCTAATCAGGAAGAGACGCAGGATCCTGAAGGCTACAAGACGAGTCAATCAGCGTCTTAGGAATATTAATGTTCGACGGGTGAAGAAACTATCCGGGGAGATAAAGAACCGAGCAAACCGTGACGCGAGGGCAGAGGTAAGACGGGCCCTACAGCAACACAGAAACAACCCTAAACGATTCTGGGCAACCCTCAACCGATTATGGAAAAGGAGGGAAGAATCCCAAGAAATCTCCCTAAAGAAAGACGACGACACGCGCGTGGCACCTGCAGACACCAGTGACTACATCAACACCTTCTACTGTGCAGTCGGAGAGAAACTGGCCATGGCTCTCCCCCAACCACCCCCAACAATGGTACAAGGGAACGGTGCTCATGACAACAATGAAGCGCCCCCCCCCCTTAGAATTAGAGGAAGTCACCTTAGACGAGGTCTTAAAGGAGATAAAAAACATAGACACCTCCAAATCATCAGGAATCACTCACGTCAGGGCACAGGTGCTGAAAGACACCCTACTGGCGAGACCTGAAGTAGGACAGCACCTAATCAACACCAGCATCAGAACATCAACTTTCCCAGAGTCCTGGAAGCTGGGTCGGGTCGTGCCACTAGCCAAATCGGGCGACCTCAACAAGGTGGGCAATTGGAGGCCCGTCTGTCTCCTGAACCTATGCTCCAAGCTCTGTGAAAAGATCGTGCACCGCCAACTACTTCAACACCTACTAGGAAATGAACTACTCTCCGACAGTCAGTACGGATTCATACCAGACAGGTCCACAGCCGATGCGGTATACCATCTAGTGAACGACCTGTACGAGGCACAGAACAGGGGAAGGCCTTCCGCGGTGGCATTCATCGATATGCGGAAGGCCTTCGATACGATAAGCCACCCCCTGTTACTGGACAAACTAAAAGCACTGGGAGCATCCGACAGTACCGTTGAGTGGATCAGGAGCTACCTGCATCAACGCCAACAAGTCACAATCGCCAATGGTAGAGTCTCTGGCCCCAGGATGGTTCCCTACGGAGTGCCACAGGGGTCTGTCCTGGGTCCATTGCTGTTCCTCTGCTACATCAACAAAGTGTGTTCTGTCGCTGTGAATTCCAAATGCTACATGTACGCCGACGACATGGCCCTGATGGTCAGCGGGAGCAACCCAGAACGAGTCTGCATGCTGCTGCAGCATGACCTGCATGCAATATCTAGCTGGTGCATCATGAACAAACTGACCGTCAACACAGAAAAAACCAAAATAATGTGGTCCTATGCCCCGAATCACAAACCCCCAGTGGACGAATTGCCACTGACCATGGATGGACGCAAACTGGACGTTGAGGCAGTCTTCAATTACCTAGGAGTATTCATCGACGCCAACCTAAGCTTCAAACCCCAATGTCAGAAAGTGGTCAACCTGACTCAAGTGAGATTGAATCAATTGAGAGAAGTGCGCAAGCACACGGACGCAGCAACAACGGCGCTGGTCTATGTGCAAATGGTCAGGCCAATCATGGAATACTGTCCATTTGTAATAGACGGAGGGCCAGCTTGGGTCAGCGGTAAACTCCAGGTCCTACAAAACACCGGTCTACGGATATGCTCAAACATCAAGGACGCGAGGGATGCAGACATAGATGCCCTCCACAAAGAGTATACGCTGGAAAAGCTGGAGACTAGACGTAACCGGCAACTGCTACAGTTGATGTACAAGCGCAGTAGGTCAATGAGCAATCTAGTAGCACCAACCCGCGCGCTCCGAGGCAACAACAAACTGAAGCTAAAGACTGCATGACCCGTGAAAGACATCTACAAGAAAAGCCCCGCCTACCGGGGAATGAAATTCTGGGACAGGTGTCATCACACAAGACATCACCAAGAGAACAAGGCAAAGTTCACCTTATAACTAACGGATGGAGAACTAGCCCCACTACCGAGGGACTAGGGGATACCCTGATAAACCCACACACACACACACATTAAACTGATCTTTAAATGACAACCTATGATCGATTGGGACTGTGAGATTCCATATCAGCTCGAAATGACTCTGAGCCATATTATTCACTAATCATTTACTTGTTATATTTTTGATATAAAATGGCGATGCGGGAAGAACTCTCCTAAAATTGAGATGTATTTTGCCATAATAAAACAATTAAACTCAAAACTCAAACTCAACTAGCTCACTCTATTAAGTATGTATTGGGAAACTGGCTACGTGTGGCTAAACATATATGCTATCAGAGTTAGACAATCCAATGAAATAAACCATTTTGATTGATTTGAAGAAAAATGGCCACCAATCAAAATATTTGTGACATTTGTTCCACTTGTGATTAAAGACAGGCAGTCTGCTATATCTAATCAAGGCCCTGCCATTCTCCAACTATGCTTTCCCCTCCCAGCTATAATACATAAGACATCTTGAAAAGATATTTCCAGGCATTTTATGCCTTTCTTATGATACTACCATACACCGGGTATAATAACTATATAGACCTAACAGTGTATAAGCTGTTCTTATAAATAACCTCTAATCTTATCTATACTTTAGATTAAAGGCAGGATAAGGTCTGATATGACTTTTTTTTTATCCTTTTTTACCCCCTGATATATATATGGGAGGTCAGCGTACACGTGGCTCAAACCCCTGACTTATGTTGTTTTAGGATAGAGGAAGGTCAAATCAGAAAGTTCTTGATATGTTTAAACAAGTTTATTATATTGAAAGGTATATATTTTGGCTCCTTAGAACACTTTGTGACACATCTGTAACCCTAGCGGTTCAGTTTTTATTGCCTCGCAGAGTAAATCGTCTACGATTCGGGTGACTCCGTGACGAAAAACACATGTTTATGTACAATATGCCTCAAATACATCACAGCAACTAATAATTTGGCATACAAAATGGGGCAACATATATATTCACGCACACCAAGAAGGAATATCATCAGGGAAATAGTTTTTGAGATACCGCCCAGTGAATTTTGAACATTTATCATAAATGTGAAAATTTCAACTACATACTCTCAACTTTACCCTAGTTTCCTCAAAATGGTCCCATCATTGGTTAAAATCGCTGTACAATGTCATGAACATGTGTACTTTAAGAAATATGAAGCATCATGATATCTGGCTAGACCTAGTTTGCACAGTATAGGCCTAAAGTACCCCTATTTACCTATTTTATGTCACGGAGTCACCCTGGTGACTCCGTGATGGAAATAAATTCTTGTATAAATGAGCATAAAAATGGTGGATTTCTATATTTAAACATAAGAGGGAGTGGCTAGGACACAGGAAAACCAGAGATGACTTAAATATATTGGGTATTAATAATTCAATGAAGGTTTAAATTTTCATCAGGGTGACTGATGACTCCGTGACGAATATTCCGGGTGACTCCGTGATGGAAAATATGTATCCCAATAGACATATGCCCCTGGAGGCCAGATTATTGAATTTTTTTCAAAATTTCTTTTTTCCAGCAGAAGACACAAGAGTTACCTCACAATCTGGAATACAATGGATACTGTGTGGATCTTCTTAATTTTCTATATAGGGGTATCAACCTAAAAAGACGTTCGATGATTTTGCTGACAAAACTCACTTTAATGACTGTGGAGAAAAAAATATGGTACATATCCTTAGGACTGCCAGTACTTTCTGGAGGCGCACTGCCATAGCGTATTGTTTCCAATGCAAACGCAAAATCCTGGCTTTCAGGGGGCCCTTTTGACTATACGCATTGGCCCGCTATGGCAGTGCTAAGGATATCTAATGAAATCCTCATGAATCAATTCACTATACCATAGGCCTAATAGAAAATGATATTAGGGATAGGCTGTTACTGCCTCAGTAGAGATGGGAAACATGTAAAATAAGACATTTTTAGCGTTTTTGACGATTTCAGGTTTTTTTGGGCCATTGGAGGGCCAGAAAACAGAAAATATTGGGCCAATACACAAAAAATAAGGATTTCCTGAATCGTTAGGATGTTTTCTCACATATACCAAAAATCTGAAAAAATTGGTGTAAAACTGGTTATTCTGTAGGGGTATAATCCTGAAAAGGGCCAGAAATAGCCAAAACAACATACGTCTGGAGTTTGTGCCGTTTACTAAATTTACATTTTGATAACCGATAAAATGTTCACAAACATCTTGGTGTCCATACAGTAGTGCAGACTTAGGGAGGGTGACACATCCCGGCACCACTATTCCCAAGGACACTACCCTCAGTGGAGTGAGACATCCAGGCACCAGAGGGCCCAGGCAGGCTTCCCTCAGGAGGGTGAGACATCTAGGCACTGGTAGCCCCAGATCAGGGGCAGACACACAGGATGGGTGTGTTGAGGCTGTCCAGACCACTGTGGGCCATCAACAGGGGTACGTTGTACCCTAAGGTAGCACACAGGCAAACATGGGTATTTACACAGTAAGTACTTGTGTGTTATTGATGTGATTGCTTGTTGTTGTTGAGGATGGTAACTTAGGCCCTAGGCAGTGTGATAAGTTTAAGAGGTCATTGAGATCCAATAACTATGACAAGAAAACTGTCACACAGTATAGTAAATCAAAATAACATAAGGAAAGTAGGAATTGTCATCCAATAAGTGGAGGGAGAATAGTTCAGCTCATGTCTCCTCAATATTGTACAGGGCTGTTTAAGTGCATCTTATAAAAACTATTTTCAAAATCTTCTTCTACCCTGGATTGAAGCATTATTTGCTAAAAGAGACTACTACAATAAAAGCGTTATGATTTCAGGACACCTTTTCCTATAGCCTTCTTTACCACCAGCCACAGTGCTGGCAGTGCCTCTGGTGGGAGTTCAGAGAACCACATTGTGACGAGTCCCTGGGGTTCTTACCCTGTACCACAAGATGTCAGCATCACCAAGCTTCTACTGCAATGCTTCTCTGAGGCACCCAGGAAAACCGCACTGGTGATATATACATTGCTCTTTTACACAGCGGTAGTGCTGGACAAACTGTATTGGATTCATGAATAATATAAGTAAAGAATAGGGTAGTCTACTATGTAAAATGCATAACCACTCTTCTAGCCTCTAATGATATTCCTCAATTTAATTAAGAAATTGCCCATCATATAAAATCATTCAGGCCAGAGCCTAGAGTCTAATAGGTCCCTTACAAATGGACCAACAAGCTATACCCCAAAGGTAGGCCTACATCTCAGTGTTCAAACTAAATCTAGATGATAGGTGCTATGCCTAAGACTGACATGAACATGTTATTATATTTGAGATGAAATTAGTATCATTTGACTGAACAATAATTTTATTTCCTAACAGGAATTGATTGTTTTTTCTTCCTAAATTCTGTTATGTCAACGCAGATCGACAGCAACAGCGGGGAAACCTTAACCTACCAGCAGCTAGGAAACAGTGTGCGGGCTCTGTCAGCAAGTCTCAGCAAGCAGGGTATCAGTAAGGGACATGTGGTGACAGTTTGTTCTCCCAACACCCTAGAGATGGCACTGCTGCTGCTTGCAGTGCCAGCCACAGGGGCCTGTGTGGCTGTCATGAATCCACAGTTAATTAAAGGTAAGAAATAAAGAATTGGCACTAGCCTATGCAATTACATAGAATATAGTGAACAATTCAATCATGGATCATTATTAGGCATCTATTTCAGAGACATATAGGGAAACATTATACATTGTTGTTTACCATTACTATGGCAACTAATATATCTGTGCTCATTTAGGGTGCTTCAGCCATATTTCAAGCATAAAGTATTTTTGCCTTAAGAAGGATTATTAATAATCTGAAACGTAGTTACATTCTTGAAGCAACGTAACTAGTATAGACCCCAATCAGAATACTTTGTGGTATGCAAAGCGCAATACATAAATTTCTTTTCGAAAACTGACCATCAATTTATGTAATGAACTACGGTTTTGAAATATTCACAAATTTCTTCCATGAGTATACCCTACTGTTCAACATATTCAAGCATGTTTGATATGAATAATATCAAATACTTTTAGAAAATATACATAACATTGACATTGTCTGTGTGCTATGTCTTAATTAGATACTAATGAGGAAAGAGACAATTTTTTTCTGAACTTATCAGGTATCTTAAGTACTGATTGTAGTACAAATAAAATAAATACCAAATAATTCATTTACATTTCATAGCTGCCTGCTATCTTCCCAAATGCCAACATGGAAAGCGTCTTTTTGACATTTCATCACATCTATTCATATTCAGATGATTTGATATCATTTTAGGGGATGTTGAGAAGTTGTTAGGCAAAGGCCCTGTGGATTACCTGATTGCAAAAACTGGGCTGCTGTCCAACTTTGCCGACAGATTTACAATGTTTGAGAAGGTAACCTTGAGTTGGCAATTTGAAACTAATTGAATCATACAGAAATACAGCCTGTGTAAATATACACCAGCCTCACATGAAACCTTTGAGAACACATCATTACAGAGTTCTGCAGATCAGTTTATTGTTATGATTCTTTTAAATTCACTTTTGTTTTTAATCATTTTATGCATGAAATGAACAATGATTAGTGCTCCCAAATGATACAATGTACCAGTAGGGTGGAAATATCTATTATTCTTATTTGTATAATATGATAAAGTTACTGAATGTAATTACATTGAAAGAAAAATGATAAAAGCTTCCTGTAATTCAGACAATGCATTGTATCCTAAGGTGTGACGGCTAGTTGTAACAGTTCTTACCTAATGCAGTATTGTCATTGGCATTACTGGTGTGGTTGTGTGACAGGGGGCTGCGTGACCGAGGACTGCGTGACTGGTGGGTGCGTGACGGGGGGCTGCGTGACCGAGGACTGCGTGACTGGTGGGTGCGTGACAGGGGGCTGCGTGACCGAGGACTGCGTGACTGGTGGCTGCGTGACCGAGGACTGCGTGACTGGTGGGTGCGTGACGGGGGGCTGCGTGACCGAGGACTGCGTGACAGGGGGCTGCGTGACCGAGGACTGCGTGACTGCTGGGTGCGTGACTGCTGGGTGCGTGACGGGGGGCTGCGTGACCGGGGCCTGCGTGACTGCTGGGTGCGTGACTGCTGGGTGCCTGACTGCTGGGTGCGTGAACGGGGGGTGCCTGACTGAAGGTTGCGTAGTGGGGGGTTGCCTGCAGGTGAACGTACTTGCTGCTCAGTATCAGAGTCAAACTCGTCTGTCCCACTCATGGTCGCCATCTTCTGGAAAAAGATAATTTGATATTACAGTGAAATCTTATAATAAGCAGAAACAGCACGTTTTTATGGACCCAATTGTCTATTATTAGTATTGTTTAGAAGGAGCTGCTTACAAGAAAATTCGGCTGGTCCCAAGGTCGTCACTTTAGTGGAATTTTCCTGTACAAATTATCAAATTTATTATTTCTATAAAGAGTCTTTGCTTTTTGAAAAGATATATTATGACGTCTCATTGAGACTAGGCATAGTAAACCTTCTTTCAATACAGATGTTTTCCAAAATGGAGCTAATATGCCTTTTGGAGGATTTTCCAGTGTTTTTTCACGAGTTTTATGGCCCCTTTTTTTAAATATGTTTTGTACCAGTGATAACAGCTTATTCTTACTAGATATATTTTCTTATAGAAGAAGTCAAGGCCTTTTTAAATATGTAAAGATTATTTTGCAATGTATAGTGGAACCTTTGCGGGATTTTAACTGAAATTACCTTGTTAAACAGTTTTAATACAACTTTGCATTCATTTCTGTAGTAAGTTAAATTTACCAAATTAAGCCATATCATAGCTATTTCAATTGAAATCCCGCAATGGTTGTACTAGTTAGAGGAAATAAATATCCATATTTCCAAAAAGCTAATTACTTCCTCTTCAAAATGATTACCACAGCTTGTGGCCAGACTTAAAAATTTACATTTAATGCTTGATTTTACTTGAAAAACAGTATTAAGTGGAGGGGGGCAGGGGGTCCACTGGCCCCAATAGTTTGCTGTTTGTATTCTATGATTGAAAGAGAACCAATAAAGATATAGCTTAACCGAAAATAGTTCTGAAATCCCCATGCCAAAACGCATCAGATAGAATCATAAATGATACAGGTAAATTACTTTGTAATTCTTGTGTGGTATTACTACAGTAATAGTCTATGTTTTAGAGCTGAAATATCGATTGAAATGCTTAGGTTATAATGTTTTTGGCCAAGTATTTAATGTGTTATTGGTACAAAACGCCAACTAGAACTGTTTGGTATCCATTTTTCCATTTTTCTCGCCTCAAGTCGAATTTAAACCCACAGTTTAGGTCATTACTGATTATCATTGACTGCTCTACGTTATAAGCAATACAGAAAACACTTGAATATCTTAATAACTCTAGAGTATACTCACATTAAATGAAACTGTATAATCACAGTGCTTGATTGCACCCCCTCATTCAAAAGACAAACCGCCATCTTGCTTCAATCTCATTGGTGGATTGTTAATCACATGACCTACTTCACTTCCTGTTATTTTCCCGCCTGGAGTCTCTATACTATAGATACTTTATTATGACTGACATGGTTGGGAAAACAAAGGTTGTATCAAAGAGTTTGGAACAACAACCCCATGTATCCATTAGTTCCAGATTATAATTACTATTGTGTTCTGGAACCAAACTCTTTTGTATAAAAAAATGATGCACCTACCTATTAGTCAGTAGATCTCCGTAGTGTATACAGTAGTGTTAAATCCTGGGCCTTATGATAGGCTAGATAACTCCTTGTGTCCTTGTTGTTCCAATGTCTAGGTCCTAACAGGAGACTGAATACTCCGTGGTTCAGTGCTTATCCTGTGCTAAATAATGGGCTGAATAACTCCTTGGTCGTTTTGCAGATGTGTACAGTTGCAATGTAATATGGCTAATGACTCCAGTGGTCAGACACCACTGTTTAAATAGCAGTAACTACCCAGTCACCTTCAGCTCTCACACCTACCCTAAAGTCGCTACCCTGCCCCCCCCCCCTCCCTCCCCCACGCTCCCAGGGGCTACCTACGGCCGTCACACCTCCGACAGGTGAGCTGGCAGCATCCACTCCGTCCTACAACACCCCCACACCCCTCCCACCCCTCCCTGCACTCCCAGGGGCTACCTGCGGCCGTCACACCTCCGACAGGTGAGCTGGCAGCATCCACTCCGTTTTTATAACACTAGCAATCATTGTTTTAATGTTTCTACATTCTATTATCATGTGAATAAATTATTCAAGTATTTAAACTCACTATTGTCCTGAGTGGGTTTAGTGTGAGCCCTATCGCTTGATGATCAAGAAATTCTGTTCTTCTCATTAGTTTATAATGGGTGAATATTATCAAATGACGATTCATTATATGAATTTAATATTTTTTATTTGTAATTCTTCCATGCTTGTATATGATTATTATCATATTACAAATCTGATATTGTTGAGTGTCCTAAATGCCATAAACCACAACATGTCATTGTCAATATCACGATACAACCCCTTGCCATACAACCATCATACCTTTACTGCATGTAATTATAGATAACAACATGTAAGAGCACCTGTGTGCATATCACAACTGAAGGCACTCATCACAGATTGTATTTATTACACATTTACATCCTATGCACAAGTCTTTTCATTGAATCACATTGTTCTGTGAAATACAAAAAATGGTATCTGTTTGTAAGCATTATCTAAACCCTGGTAATGATGGACTAATGTAAATAAACATGTCCAAAATATAGAAATAAAAAATAACACCCCCACACCCCCACACCCCTCCCACCCCTCCTCACGCCCCCAGGAGCTACCTGGGCAGCCACACCTCCGACAGGTGAGCTGGCAGCATCCACTCCGTTTCTACAACACCCCCACACCCTCCCACCCCTCCCCACGCCCCCAGGAGCTACCTGGGCCGCCACACCTCCGACAGGTGAGCTGGCAGCATCCACTCCGTTTCTACAACACCCCCACACCCTCCCACCCCTCCCCACGCCCCCAGGAGCTACCTGGGCCGCCACACCTCCGACAGGTGAGCTGGCAGCATCCACTCCGTTTCTACAACACCCCCACACCCCTCCCACCCCTCCCCACGCCCCCAGGAGCTACCTGGGCCGCCACACCTCCGACAGGTGAGCTGGCAGCATCCACTCCGTTTCTACAACACCCCCACACCCTCCCACCCCTCCCCACGCCCCCAGGAGCTACCTGGGCCGCCACACCTCCGACAGGTGAGCTGGCAGCATCCACTCCGTTTCTACAACACCCCCACACCCTCCCACCCCTCCCCACGCCCCCAGGAGCTACCTGGGCCGCCACACCTCCGACAGGTGAGTTGGCAGCATCCACTCACTACCTTTAGCTCATTGGCGGGTCCTACCACCTCCCCAAACCCCACAGGTGTGCCTGGGCAAGCTAGCACCACCTCTACCCCTCCCAGGGGTGCGAGGGCCCGTCCTGCTTACCCTATATAAAGTGCTATGGCATCCATGTCACCATACACTCACACTCCTTGACAGGTGCTGGACACACCTCTGCCTTCTGACACGTTCCAGGTCTCCTGGATACACTTTGGGCATCTATAATTACGACCCTGAAGGGAAGGACATTGTGGATGTAAGTGACATATTTTCTAATTATTTGTCTGCTGCAATCGTTACAGCTAGCAAATGGTGTAAGCATTGACTATAGGGTGAGATTCCCTTTTGTGTTTAATTACGTTTTATAAACAATTAGTGTTATCCTATATTAGTACTTTTTAGACCCAGCAGTACATAATGTTTGTCACTAATCAGGTCAGTATGAAATGCTGGTTATACATGGAAATTGTCATATTCAACCTGCCAGAATTGTTAATCTCCTTTGTTATAAAACGCAATATTTATAGATAAAGCAAGATTATTGTTGATGCCGTATTAATGTAATGAATCTGTATTAAAAGTACAATTGTAGTACGATTTTGGGATGAAGGGAGTCCAAAATGGCCTAAAAAAATACAATTTTGGAATTATCAAGATTGGCAGCTCTATATGGGAAATCAATGAGAATAGGATGACGTCTACATGATTGTGAGTTACTATAGTTAAGCCTTAAATTATCAGGAAGTATGAGCAAGCATTGTACATGATGATTATTTCCTGTGAAATGACCGCAATTTATTGACTTTTGTTTTGTCAGATCATGGAAAGACGCACAGAGAAAAGGAAAATCTGCACAGACTGTGGAGAGGAGTATTCTGCCCGCCACTATACTAGACACATCCGCAACTGCCCCAGCCTGATCCCCCAGCATGTTGGACCAGAGGCATCTGATGATGAAGGCAACGATGGCAACACTGAACACTCTGTCAATCCGGATCCCCCACAAGCTTTACACCATGTCTTCAGAAAAAAACTCAGTAATCTGGAAGAAGAGGATCAGATATTCTTCGATGTTGCTGATGAGCAGCATGTGTCAGACACAGAATGTATCACAGACCCTGATACTGACTGTGATCTCAATTCAGACTGTGGCACTGATTCTGAAACAGATTCTATAAACGAGGTAGAAACCGAAAATGATCTTGATGTACTTGCTAGGTTTGTGGGATGCTTTCTGTTAATGTGGCAATCTGTGTATTGTATATCTGACATAGCACTAGAGCATATCCTTAGATTTCTCCATGTTCTCTTCACATGCATGGGAAAGATGTCACAGACTTGCAGATACATAGCTGACAGAATTCCAAAACGGTTACAAAATTTGAGGGCAACGTTTGGGACACAGGTTAAGTATGATCGGTATGTGGTGTGTATCAAATGCAAGTCATTGTATAACTATAGTGATTGTACTGAGACTGTTGAAGGAAAAAGGGTATCAAAACACTGTCCATTTGTAGAGTTTCCAAATCATACAAAGGCACATCTAAGAAGGGTATGTGGGCAACCCCTGCTAAAGCTCTCAACCACACGTGATAAAAAGGGTGCATTAAAGTTAGTTCCTTACAAACAGTACTATTATCAGTCAGTTAAAACTGCACTAGCACATCTGGTTTTAAGACCTAACTTTGAAGAGAAATGTGAACAATGGAGACAAAGGGACGTAGGGAATGTGATGACTGAAGTATATGATGGAAACATGTGGAAGGAGTTTGCTGATCCTTTGAAACATAACTTTCTCAACCATACTAATAACTATGCATTGATGTTGAATGTTGATTGGTTCCAACCCTACAAACATGTAAACTACTCAGTAGGTGCTATTTACCTAGTGTTTCTTAACCTGCCTATAGAAGAGCGATTCAAAAAAGAAAATGTCATCCTAGTTGGGTTAATGCCAAATTTTGAAAAGGAACCACCAACTAACTCATTTTTACAACCACTTGTTGATGAACTGCTTGAGGCATGGCATGATGGATTCAGGCTTGTAAGCTTTTGCTCAAAAAAGATACCGAAGGTATTCAAACTTGCTCTAATCTGTTGTGGGTGTGATGTACCTGCAGCAAGAAAGGTTTGTGGATTCTTAGGTCATATGGCAAATCTTGGTTGTCATAGGTGCATGAAAATCTTTCCAGGTGGAGTTGGAGAAAAATGCTTCGGAGGGTTTGATGAGGAGAGTTGGGTGCATAGAGACAATGAAAGCCATCGCAGAAAGGTTAACTTAGTCAAAATGTCAAAAACACTAACAAAGAGAAGAGAGCTGGAGTCTAAATTTGGTGTGAGGGATTCTGTGCTTTTGCAGTTGCCATACTTTGATCCTGTTAGGATGACAATAATAGACCCAATGCATAATCTCTTTCTTGGAACGGCCAAACATGTCCTCAGAATTTGGAAAGACATTGGAACTCTCACCAGTGGTTCATTTGATGAAATTCAGGCTAAAGTAGATCAGTTTCAATGCCCAACAGACTTAGGGAATATACCACATAAGATTGCATCTGGCTTTAGTAGCCTTACTGCTGACCAACTAAAGAACTGGACTCTCTTGTTCTCAATGTATGCCTTACGGAAAATTTTGTCAAAGGAACATTTACAATGCTGGCAGAAGTTTGTCAAGGCTTGTACATTACTATGTACAAAGGCATTGGATCAACACAGTGTGATGATAGGTCATAAGTTACTAGTGGGATTCTGCAAAAGGTTTGAACAACTGTATGGGTCTCACGTCATTACTCCCAACATGCATTTGCATTGTCATATTGCAGAATGTATATTGGACTTTGGTCCAATTTACGGCTTTTGGTTATTCAGTTTTGAACGATATAATGGGACACTTGGGAACTATCCAACTAATAGGAGGGACATTGAATCTCAATTATTCAAAAGATTCCTTAATGATGTGCATGTGAACATTGGTAATATGAATGGTTCATTTAATGAAGAAATGCACAGTGTTCTGAAGGATATGCATCAGAATCGTCAACAGCGTGGTAGCCTTCTGAGTCAAACAAAGTCTCTTTCTAACCTTGATGTAATGGCAATGACAAGCTCAAATTGCATTATTCAACAAAAACAATGGCCGATGCCACAGTCCTTCCTTGAAAGTGTCCGTGGTAAGAGCGTAGGGAGTTTCTCTGAGGTAGAGATGTTTTACCTTAGGGATATGTATAGTCATCTATATGGCACTGTGGTTTACGATCAAGACTTTGTGCTATGCCCATCATATGAGCAAACAAATGCAATCTATTACATGGGTCATGTGCTTGGCTCCAGTAAAGGCAGAAGTAAGCGTTCTGCTCTTATATGTGCGCACTGGTCAGACAACTTTGGTAGAATCACATCCTACATAAACCTTAGGCCAGGTAAAGTTGAGAAATACATCTTGCACAAAGTATTTATCAAATCAGAAGCAAAAGTTCATGTTCTAGCAAAGGTTTCCTGGTATTTAGATTTGCACACTCGAACAAAAGAAAAGGTTGGTAATCTGAAACCAGTTGAGGTATGGTCAGACATGACTGTTGACCCTGGTCCTGCACTGTTCATGCCTGTGCAAAGGATCAAAACCAAGGCAGTGGCTACAGTAGAGGAAGTTAATGGGAAGAATGTGCTATTTGTCTGCCCACGCCAGCGCTATCTCATTTTTGATTGAGCACATTCTTGCAGTCTATATTCTCCAGAGACCACGCCAGATAAGAATTATATGCTCTTACACATGCCACTCTAGTCATGTATAGTAGAATAGAAAGGGGAAAGGCTGATGGACAAATGTGCCTCGGCTCGATTTCCCTTCATATGCTTTTTATGCTTAGTGGATTGTTATATGGCAGAGCTATCTCAAAGGGGAATAATAGGGTATACTATCTGGTGTATCCTACCCGATCTGGATGGACCATGAACCAGAGTAGCATTTCCTGATATTAAAACATGTAACTCATGCAAACTATTGTGCTTATTACAATAATTACGGTATAAAAATATTATGTATGATATTGAATGACAAATATGTTTGAAATAACGTTCAATGACAGTACAGGACTATTTGAATAAAGATGTTTTTTACTTGATAGTGTTGAGTTGTTTTCAAAGTTGTTAATACGATATGATGAACGACCCTAAAGGGAGAAAAATGAAGCGATGCTGAAGAAGAAGTATGTTACTTCAAAACTCACTCTATTTTTATGGTAGATACATTGCTACCAAGCTTAAGCCTACTTTGTTAACCTCAGAAATAAAACTTTTTATTGAAACTTGCACTGTTTGGTTTTGTCTGATTATTTTAACCCGCAAGAAGTGTATTCATTTTGATCCCTCAAATATCCAGATTAATTTTGCCTATAGCTGCAGGTAAGTCCTAGTCCTGCTTTAAGCACTTGCTTAAAGCTGAAGGAAAGTCGCTAGTCCTACTTTAAGTGGGTCTGCGCATGGTTTAAAGTTGCTGAGAATATTAGACATGATGAAAGATGATAAAAGTTGCAGGAAAGTTGTGAGTCCTACTTTAAGCGGTTGCTTAAAGTTGGAGGAAAGTTGGGAGTCCTACTTTAAGCAAGTTTTTGCATGAACTAAATTTGCATGAAATATTTGATATGATAAAAGCTGATGAAAGTTCCTTAAAGTTGCAGGAAAGTTGCTGGTCCTACTTTAAGCACCTTTCCATCCGCTCTAAGCTAGTTGTAAAGTAGGAGAAACTGGATGGCTCATGCAGTGTACATTACTCATTATGCACCGGTACTATCAGAGATATCAAAGAGCACTAATATAAATCTACCAAAATGAACATAGGATAGGCTGTATGACTTTTTATCATTATAATATGCCATTAACTGAGATCCTTCTCCAGGTTTTCACTATAGGTAACACACCAGGATACAAGTCTGTGCGGGAGTTGATGCAGGAGGGGGATCCTGCACAGATGCCTCACCCCCACATCGACCCCATCACAGACCCCGCTGTCATTGTGTACTCTAGTGGTACCACCGGCCTCCCTAAAGGCGTCCTCCTCTCCCACTATAACATTGTATCCGTTGTGACCGCCTCTAGCCAGTAAGTTATTGGCACTTTCGACATACATTCAATAATCCCTCTTCTTATATTTCCAATTAATGCATTTCACATCTCATTTATCAATGTTTGTTGGTGTTCTATATGTCAACCTATCCCTTGGATCTACTGTTTTCTAAAATTTTGTAATTCATGCTTTTACATTTCCTTATTGCATTTCATTCCCATTCCCAATTTATTTTCTTCTGATTAATTTGTCTCCTGATTGGTTACCCTGCTTTAGGCCTTCTCTTGACTGTGAGGCTTTTACTACTAATGACACTTTGGTCAACGTATTCCCCTTTGCACACATACCCTCATGAGCTCTCTCTATGCACAAAGTACATATATTATACTTGAACAGTATGACTTCAATGAATATCTGAAGCTCAATGAAAAATACAAGGTAAGTGTACCTGCTTAGAATGTTTTGACAATCTTCTTATGATTCTTCGATACAATCTTCTTATGATTCTTCGATACAGCTGTAGTTGAAAAGCCCAAATACACATACATACTTTCCGATCATAAAAGCTATTCAAATTCCCTGAGGAAAGTTGAATTTATGGAGCAATTAGGTTGAGTGGAGTACAGTTATGTGTGGTATGATGTCATTACAATTATGCATTCATTTATCAGGCTACAACCATGGTGTTACCTCCACCTGTGGGGGTCAGGCTACTCACAGACACTAGCTGTACAGATGAGCACAACCTGAGTAGTGTCAGTAAGATACTGAGCGGTGCGGCACCTATCAGTGCCTACGTACAGGAAGGGTTGTGCAGGCGCCTCAACCTTAACACCTTCAGACAATGTAGGTATTACTGTGAGACACAGCCTTTAAGATTCTATAGTTAATGCAACACAGCAATTGCAGGACCTGGATAATTTTTTTCAACTTGGAATTAGTGAGTTGGTGGAGTTAAGTCATGTAGATTCAGCTTGGACCTGCTATTCCATATGAACAGTACTACATCTTCTATTCACTATTCCTTATTGATTGCCAAGTACAGAGACATTAGATTATCCAATCATTTAGAGATATATTCCACTCTGTGTGCTTGAATTGGAAAAACCTTGAAATATATCCGTGCTGTCCGACTAGTCATAGATAGAGGGAAAGTATGATGAGACTTTCTACTTAATAAAAGAACCAAAAACAAAAGCTTTGAAAATCATACTGCATCTTCATTGTTATTCAGTATATGGCATGTCAGAACTGTCAGGTGTGACGCATATAGAGCACAAAACAAAGATTAAGTACGGATCCGCCGGTTTGCCACTGCCAAACATGTCTGCAAAGGTAGATGTGTTTTATTATACATAGTGAAATAGTTGAAGATTATGCCCAATAACCTTATTTTAACAGGGTATCATCACATTATTATGAAATAAACTTTGGTAAACAATATCACTTATGATATAACACTGCAACAATTACTTTGTCACAATTTTTATTGCAGTAATGCAAATTCCTCCACTGCTGAAATCAATGAGAGAAAATAGTGGTTACATATCTTGTATCTAACACGTACCTTCAGATCGTGGACCCTGTGACAGGAGAGGACCTGCCCCCTACATCTACAGGTGAGATCTACATGCGCGGTCCCCAGATCATGCTGGGCTACCTCAATGACCCTGACTCCACCGCCGACATCATGACTAGTGATGGCTGGTTGAAATCAGGTAAGCAGAGTTTAAAAGCAGTCTAGTCCCCAGAACTATATATGTAGTCCCGGGGACTATTTCTCTAGTCAGCAGGATACATTTCCAGGCCGGAGGACTAGGTCTGTAGTCCCCAGCTCTATGTTTACAGTCCCCATGACTATTTCTCTAGTCCCAGGGACTATGTCTCTAGTCCCCATGAATAACTTTCTAGTCCTACGCAATATCTCTCTAGGCCCTAGGACTATCTCTCTAGTCTCAAGGACTATATATTTTTAGTCCCTAAGACAATGTTGTTCCTTGTCCCAAACCATGTGTCTGTAACCATGGCAGTCTGTTTGTTTACTGTGTGTTACTATGACAAGGGCAGCAGTCTGTTTGGCTACTGTGGGTTACTTGTGTATTACTACGGGAGATATCGGGCACCATGAAGATGGCTGCAGTCTGTTTGTTTACTGCGTGTTACCATGACAAGGGTGGCAGTCTGTTAGTTTACTGTGTGTTACCATGACAATGGTGGCAGTCTGTTTGGTTGCTTTGGGTTACTTGTGTATTACTACAGGAGACATCGGGCACCATGACGAGGACGGCAGTCTGTTTGTCACCGACCGCTGTAAGGACCTCATTAAGTACAAAGGCCTGCAGGTGGCGCCAGCAGAGCTGGAGGGGGTGCTGCTGGGGCACCCCCTGGTGGCTGATGTAGGAGTTATCGGGGTGCCGGATGACCGGGCAGGGGAGGTGCCACTAGCCTTTATCGTGCTGCAGCAAGGGGCGCAGGAGGGGAGCAGGACGGAGAAGGACATTGTGCAGTATGTATCAGGTAAGTCTAATCAGTCATGGTGAGTGAATGTTTCTTACTAGGGCCACGCCCATATATCATGACCAAAAATATAATGCATTATTGCACCTTTAGCTCTTAAACAGAACAGGCTAAAGGTGATACAATACAATATGATTTGGAGATACCACACTGCCAGTGATGCCTACATTGGAGTCCAAAATGCTAACTTTCAGGGGACCTTTACAATTGAATTGAATAAAAAATTGTAAGGCCAAACAAAACAAAAAGGATGGGTGTCGCATTGCATGGTCTCAAAATCTAGAGTAGGTAGATTTTTTCCGTTTTACATTAATACTTTTACTCAAAGTATAAGAAATTGACATGTCTGTGCATGGATTATTAGTTCTACAACCTGAAAATGGTCTTACGTACTACTTCTTTTTAAAACTTGGATGAATATTTTGGGGGGTTGGCGAGGTTTCAATGCACTAATTGTGTAGTCTTGGTAAACAATATATTTGGGTCTGTGATGATATTTCAGAACGAGTATCTGCATACAAGCAACTGCGAGGTGGGATTAAATTTGTGACAATGATTCCGAAACTTGCGAGTGGCAAGATCCTCAGACGAGTGCTGCGGGGGATGGCAAAGGTTGACTGAGTATATCAACATAGGATCAGATATGTATCCAGAAGATGAGAACTGCAGCACATTGTTCTCTATTGTATAAACACTTATATTATCATGATATTTTGCACAATATGTTGCACGAAGGTAGTCTCCGTGAAAATGGCAGAACACCGGTTATAGCCGGCTTATGGGCTGCTAGACCAACTGGACTGATCTAAATGCTGGTCCAAATGACTGGGCGGATCTTTTGCTACATGCCAGTTTTTTCGGCTTATAAATCAGAGCATTATTAAGGTTTCTAGGGAGAAAAGCATTTTGCATAAACATTTTGAATTGCATTATAAATATTTTTATGAGATATGAAAATTGCCCTCAGATATCCGGGCCTGCAACAATTTAACCGGTCTTTCGAAATAAAAGATCCTGCATCGTAGAAAATGTTTCACGGAGACTGCGATGTGACACTGTCGAGGAAAACTGATATTTTTGATCAAACGAATATGTCATGAGACATTTTTGCGTTGTATTTTGAAATTCAATGTATTGCAATATATACACGTCTACAAGTTCAATTCAACATGTTCTCAATATATAAACTTCTAATTGAATTTCGTTTGCTCCAGGAAGGAATTTTAGCACTGAGGCTAGTTACTGTGCCATATTCATTATGTAACCAACGATATCCTAATTATCATATATATAATTCTATTATAGGAGGATCACAAGATCTGTCCATAATATAAGTTATTTTGTAATACTTTTGTTCGTAAGATAGCGGTACTCGCGGTCAGATTAACTATTCTAAATGTATGTAGAGATACTGTTATCATATCGTGTAGATCACCTGAACGGCCAAAACTGCTAAAAGAAGACTGCTCATCATGTCAAACTTGCATATGGCTCACTCTCACCAAATCAGTGCAACTGAAAAAGTGGCCGTACATGATCGGTGGCCGTACATGATCAGTGCCCGTACATGATCGGCAGACTACAAAATCCACCTAATTCCCCCTGCACTACAATATTTAACTCTCCTAACCATACCTATAGGCTGTAATGTATCTTTGGGGAGTTTATTAGAAAAAAACAACCCCCAAAATATTTATAGGTCCAAAGGGGGGGGGGGGCTCAATGTGTAACCGATCATGTACGTCACATGACGTACATGATCGGCTTGGAATGACATGTAAAATTTTCTTATTACCCACTGCTGCACATGTCTTTGATAATGCATGTTAAGATATATATCATGTGTACACCTTGCTAGGATTGATTTATGCTTTAAACATTGTCAGAAAGGGGCCAAAATGAGAGTGGATTAATATACAACCTATCATGTACGTCACATGACGTACATGATCGGTATTGAAATGTCAATTGAAATTATCTTAATAGTCGCATCTAGACATTTCTAACATATTACATGTCAAGACACATATAATATGTACACCTTGGTAAGGTTCATATATGTTTTATCATGGTCAGAAAGGGTAAGGCAGTCAATAAATCACTGATCATGTACGTCACCGATCATGTACATCACATGACGTACATGATCGGTATTAAAATGTCAATAAAATTATCTTAATAGTCGCATCTAGATATTTCTAACATATTACATGTCAAGACACACATCATATGTACACCTTGGTAAGGTTCATTTATGTTTTAACATGGTCAGAAAGGGTAGGGCAGTCAATAAATCACCGATCATGTACATCACCGATCATGTACGGCCGCCGATCATGTACGGCCGCCGATCATGTACGGCCGCCGATCATGTACGGCCAAATAATAGTTGCATCGATCTGGTGAGAGTGAGCCATATATGGTCTATAATATATATACAAATGGGATGAGTAAACGAATAGTTGGCCACTTATTGCCACAGAAGAAAATGTAATTTATGTTGGCAATAAAAACCCTTGAAATTGAATTGAATTGAAGATGATATATATGTACACAGGGTATTGCAGCATTACAATCTGATTTAATTTGTTACAAAAATGTGGTTTACATTAGGACGGTTTCATGCTTAAATGTGCTTGAGATAAAAAAATCAAAAAAACTCCACAAAAAACCCAATGTGTAGGAACTACATATTAATTATGAGAGTTTATAAGAACCCACGTTTCATTATCAATCTCTCTGAGGTTCCAGATCTAAGTACCATTTCAGGATTGTTTATTAATCAAAGATTCTGCCTGAATGCTGAGATCCAATAGAAACTACCAGATAACATGTTTACATCCCATACAGGGATTCTGGCCATGGGAGATCCCTTGCTGGACTGACACGCACTTTAACATAGACACAAAACTATATATAATTCACACCTTCTTTGCATATACACAGTTCTAGTTGGTAAATAAGGCAGTGGCATCATTGTTCAACTGGTGCTGTCTTTGGAGAGGTTAAATAAATACCTTATGATTAGTGTCGTAACTATTGATGTTTGACAATACACAGTGAGTACCAACCCTTTAAGGGCAGCATGTTGCTTTAGTGTACTATGCCCTCTCTCATAATGATACATGAATGCAGCCCTGGTGAGTGACTCGCCAGTGTAGCTTCATAAGTGTATCAACACCCAAGGGGTCGGCATGATGCATGATATATGATGCAGGAATGCAGCACTTGCGAGCTACTTGCCAGGGCTAAATCCCTGTATCATGAGGATGAATCAGAGCACGATGATGGGTTAATTGTTATGACGACCAGGCTACTGTCTATCTTGTACCTGACACAGGGGGAGGGGGGGACTCACTCCGATCAGGATACCATGTGTGGACACAATTTCGAGGGAAACGTTCCACTTTTAGGCCCAAGGCACAGACCCACGCATCAAAGGGCTGCTTCTCAAGCAATATTGGAAAGACCCGGTGGGCACAAAATTCAGCTCACCGTTGAATCAACATTGAATCATCATGGAATCAACATTGACAACCATTTATCAATGTTGATTCAATGTTCTGTGCCCACTGGGGAAAGGTGGGTATTTTAGGAAAATTTGAGCATTTATAAGAGAAATGGTTTTTTTTTCTATCACATTTAATGATCACCCATTATTTAGTATATTTGTTATGGTCACCTGCGGTAAGGGTACATATGTATTTCATGGTCAGCCATGATTGATAAGTATATATGTATGCTTTTTTGCCCATTATCCTGTGGAAAAAGTATAATTTTTCCATTTTTCTCCCATGATTAGGGGGCCAAATTGTTCAAACATGGTGACTATAGAAAGGATACAGAGTGCCCCCCGCCTCAGACCTAACATCAAGGTGCACAGAGGTGGGGACTAGTCTGTATAACAAGGAACTGCGTGGATCCCGCCGACTTGATGTAACGTACAGGGAGGCCAATAAGGTCCTCAGGAGTACGTCCTATCGAGGAGCACTCAGTCCATTCAGGACTTGCTGGACCGATGCGCAAAGCTATATATGATTCACACTTGCCTTATTATGGAGACAGTTCGAGTTGGTAAATAAGGTAGAGGTTTCATTGTTCAACTGACGGTGTTCTGGGAGAGGTGAAATAAATATGTAATGATTAGTTTCGTTTTTGATGATGTTTGACAATGCATGGTGAGTGCCAACCCTTTAAGGGCAGCATTGTGCTTTATAGTGCTATGCCCTCTCTCGTAATGATACATGAATGCAGCCCTGGTGATTATTTGCCAGTGTATCTTCATGAGTGTATCAATGCCAGATGTTCGGCATGATGCATGATATATGATGCAGGAATGCAGCACTGACGAGTTACTTGCCAGGGCTAAATCCCTGTATCATGAGGATGAATAACAAAAATGCACCAAAGCATGATGATGGGTTAATTGTTATGACGACCAGGCTATTGGTTGTCTTGTACCTGGCACTTGGGGGGGGGGGGGGGGCACTCACTCCGATCAGGATACCTTGTGTGGACACGATTTCAAGGGATAGAGGTCTACTTTTGGGCCCCAGACACAAATCAACGCGAGCCTTTAATAAGGGCTTCTTTTCAGGCAAATTTTGGAGAGAAAGGGTGATATTTTAGGTAAATTTGAGAGCTTAGGCAAAAAAGAAAAAAAGGTTTGTTTCAGGTAACATGGCAAGAAAATGTAGGATCTGTAGGTCAGATTCTTTTTTTTTAACTTTTCTTTTCAAACATGAAAGTACTAGGTTGCCTTTCCAAAGACCCTAAAATTGACCAAAAAAAGGTAGAAATATTAATATTTCTTCAAAATTGCATTAAAAAACGTAGGGTCGGCCCTGTTTTGATTGGGTCGGTCGGGTGACTTGAAACAAACCTCATTTTTTGGCCTTATAAGAGAAATGTTCACTCTTTTTTGCTATCACATTTAATGATCACCCATTGGTTAGCATACAATTTTTACCTACGGTAAGGGTTATATATATTTCATGGTCAGCCATGATTAATATGTATATATATAGGTATATGTGTCTGCTTTTTTTGCCCATTTTCCTGTGGATATACTTTTCTGTTATTCTCCTGTGATTGGGGTACCTAATTGGTCAAATACGGTGCCTAAAGAAAGGATACAGAGTGCCCCCCCCCCCCGCCCTGCGACATAACATCAAGGTGCATAGAGGTTGGGACTAGTCTGTATAACAAGGAACTGTTCCCACCGACTTGATGTGACGTTCACGGTAATGCCAATAAGGTCCTCAAGAGCACGGTCCATAGAGGAGCGCCAGGAGGAAATACCACCGACGGTTTGTTGGTACATCTTAAAACTGGTTGTAAACGTAAGTGATCTTTTCCAGCATCTAGAAAGACAAGCAGTGGACTCTGGGACACAAGTCCGCTCACCAGGGTGGCATGAATGTGTCATGCATGCTGACCCTTCGGGAGTGTATCCACCCCAGTGCTATAGCATACCGTAATGGCCCATGTAAGCGCAGGCGTCTCAAATAAGCGCAGGTTTCGTTTAAGCACAGGTCTAGGACCCCTCTGAAACCCAAAATCTCTCTTTAAAGGGACTCATAAAAGCGTAGGTCCCTGTATAAGCGCAGGGGGTAACAGGGATTTGGAATTTATAAGCGCAGGGGGGCTTAAACGGGCCACTACGGAATATATATATTTTGTATAACGTTATGCCATAGTAAGGAGCGTAAGGAACGTTTTTTTTTTGTTTACTAGGATGTGCCTCTCAGGTTAAGTGGTGAAACAAGTAAACACCCTTCCTCATTCCAATGTATACCTGCACAGTAAACCTAGTAAGCAAATAACGTTATACACCATTATATAACGTTATATAACGTTATATGTCAACGTTTTTCTAAGGCTCTTTAGTATGACATAACGTTATGTAAAGTTTAAAACGTTATATTGACGTAAAAATTTTTTTTTTTTTGTTAGCTGGGAAGTAATAGTAGCTCAGAGATTTGCCTAGGTATTTTTCCAGACGTCCGAGATTCGAGTTTTTATGAAAGTCAAAACGTATAAACAGATTTATTCTACCGAAGTTTAAGTCTGATTTACGTTGTTCTACAATGTTTGGACGTAGATAAACGTAGAAAACCTATGTAAATTTGTAAATTTTCAACTTCAATTGGAATATTACTCCCAACTGTCACACTAGACGGCAGCAAGTATGGACAGTATCTTGCAGCCTTTTGGCGAATCTATACGAGTCTAGCAGTAAGTGCTGATGAATTATGAATTCAATATTATGCAAAACTACATACCATTGTATATAAATTATAAGGACAATATATCAACGTATTACACGCGAATATGTGCATCATGGCACTTTACACACTGGACACCAAATTGAGGGTAATAGAAGAAATACAAAGCCTCTCAGCAGCTATAAGAGTCAAGCTACAGGGATATAATATAGGCCTTTACAAGGAAATGAAATTTATAAATATAGTAGTTATTTTGTATGAATAACGTTTGGGAAAGTAAAGTTATCAAGCAATATATTATATAATTATCAAGCAATATTATACAATCCTATGCCTTTATCCTACTATGTAAATTATATATTAGGTGTTTAGACCCCAATCGAACATAGCTTTAGGGAGGGGCTACAGGATTTTTCCCCCTCTCAATATGTTTCTCCTACATATTGTAAAACATCTAATCCTTTACATATATAAAAATTGGCACAGCAGCTTTTTTAACCATTGTTCTGTAGTAACATGAAGATGTACACCTGCTGTAGCTTTCAGTCACATGTTGTGTTCATGAGATTCACAAGAAAATCAATATTTTTTGCTGGGAAATTATATTTTTTAATATAACTTATGTTAAGCATAATGTTGCATTATATTTCTATACATACATTCAGTAAAAGAAAATATCATTACTATTTTCCCTACTATATAGGACTTTATAGGTCTTTATTTTTTCGATTTTTATCCCAGTCTGTGCATCTTCATAATCAAACACATTTCTTCTTTAAATTATTTACATGAGCATACCCTTGTTTCATATGTGAGGTAGCTCCTTAAACAGTTAATGTATATACCTTCCCTCTTATCACAGATTATTTGCTATTATTTCTCCAAAGCCCTGTAATAATAGCTGCTAAACAATGGTATTGCTAAATCTTATGAACACAACATACTGTTTGACGAACACAACATTGATTAAAAAGCATGAAATGATTAGAAATTTAATATTTACATTATTGGAACATGTAGTAGATGTTTGTACAATTTGAACAGTGAAAGTATACCAATGGAGTTCCTAATGGGTTAACTTTGAATAATGATGCATTAAGTAATCTTATGAACACAACATCTTATGAACACAACATCTAGGTTTACATGTAAATATTCATGAAATCGACCAGTAATTTGCCATGAGCTCATTGTTAACTGTTGATTATAACAATTGTAAGTGAGTATTCATCATGGCCCACCTTGTAAATGTCTTTTCTTTCTACTATCTCACCAACACAACATCTTCTGAACACAACATCTTCTGAACACAACATCTTCTGAACACAACATGTAGATTTCCATATAGATAAAGATGAAATTGAGTATATTTTTTCCATGCCCTTATTGATAAATGTTGATAATCACCATAGTTATTGATTTCCAATCAGAAACCTGCTTCTAAGCTTCCTTTTGATATTATCTTATTGACACAACATCATGAACACAACATCTTCTGAACACAACATCTTATGAACACAACACCTCACGAACACAACAAGTGGGTTTCTAGCTAAACTATCCTAAACTATACCATTTCAATGCCGTGAGGTGATTCATATGAGCTTCCTATGCTACATACTAGGTGATTTTTAGGATATATTTGCTTGTATATAGCATATATCTAACATCTTCTGAACACAACATCTTCTGAACACAACATCTTCTGAACACAACATGTCTAGAAACCGCATAAATATGCTGAAATTCAAAGGTTTAGCTATGCACGCCTTAAGATATGGGCACAAGGACTAAGTACTGGATTTACATGTAATTTCAGTTTAATATAGGTGGAAAAATTGCCATTTTAAATTTGGGCCCTTAAGCAATACGTTTTCTGATTGATTTTTGAAGCTCTAAAGCAAGGGGATATAATTTCCACTGCCATTTTATTTTAATCAGGCAAACATATGGGGATAGTAGATGGGTGATATGTCAAGAAATTATGTCTCAGCATGTTTTTACTATGAACAAAATAACCACTAAGTTGCTGTAATGATATCATATGTGTGGGAACCTGTCTTTAACCAAATATAGAGAAGTAGGAAATAATTAGAAAAAGAGGAAAAATTCATGTTCATATTGCCCGCACCATGCCCTTTCAAAAATATAATGTGAAAATATTAAAATAGATATAAAAACATGATAAAACATCTGTCTAAGTGAAATATGTGTCAGGGGACATGTATTTTGGGCTGTTTTTAGCCATATTATACCGTTTTTCTTATAAAAAAATTATCAATCACTACAAATTACACATTTATACTAATTAGCAGTGCAAAGGTCACACATCAGTAGGAAAAACGTAAAGGATAAACCTGATTTCTCAGATTTATATTGAAAAAGGTGACATTAGGGGGGTCGAAAAAATCCTGTAGCCCCTCCCTTTACAGCTATGTAAATTAGATCGGCAGGTTTGACATTGGTAAATAAACCATATTAGTGGACAGATGAGGAGAAAGGGCCTTCCAAGGTGAAATGTATGTTTTAAAATTGAACTCATAAGCTTTTGAAAGAGGTATCATAGATGGAGATATCCCTTCTAGTTTTTGAGAAATTGCTTCATGAATCTGAGATGGTGCTACCCTTGCCAAACAGCCAATAGGCTCTATCTCTTGTTGTTTTAATTGTATTCCTATATGTAATTATCATGATTTTGCAAAATTTCTAACCACTATTTTTCATATTTTTCATCATAAATCTGGATATACAAATGATATTTACATTCTGTTTACAGTGTAGTAATCCTTATGAATTTCTCTTGAATGGAATTATTCTTTTTCTATTCGGATGATAAATGTGGTTGCCATGTCAACACATTTTACGCAGAAAGCCTTATTTAGCCCTCATATTGGCTTCAAAACGTCCCATTTACATTCCAAATATGGAAGGATTACCCCAAAATAGAATGTTTTGGAGAAAACCATCATTTTCTATGTAAAAAGTCACCTTAGAGCAAATTTTGGCCAATTTTCACAAAGTTGGGCCAATGTTTTCGTTTCTGACCGGGTGCCATCTCTGACCGGGTGCCATCTCTGACCGGGTGCCATCCCTGTGCCTCTACATGGGTAAAATTCGACACATGCGACACGGCGACACAGGGGTTTCAAAAAACGACACGTGCGACACGGGGGTTTTAAAAAACGACGGACACAATCTAGTTTAAAAGGAACTAGTATATGGATAAAAATCGACACGGCGACACGGCCGTTTTGCTAAAAATCCACACAGTGACATGGTAGAAAAAACGGGTACCCATGCATGTAGGGGCACATCTCTGACTGGCTTGAATAGAAACGGTTTATTTAGGGCAGATGTAGATAGAATTTGACTGAAAAGGTTGATGGATGTTTAACTCTTTAAAGTAGTAATTAGTTGCCAACTTTTATCATCATCTGCCCTAAATAAATATTTTTTATTCAGGCCGGTCAGAGATGGCACCCGGTCAGAGATGGCACCCAGTAAGAGATGACACTCAGTCAGAGATGTTGACATGGCCAAAGTTCGTGAGACACAGCCTGAACATAGATTCACGCCTGAACTACATAAATGTGTTTTCTAGGAAGGCACTCTGTGGCTAATAAATTGTAGATTTGATGTTCACAGATAGATACGGCAGATAAGTAGAAGCAATGTCCATATTTGTCCACTGGTGTTTACAACAATGAGTCGGACGCTCAGACATAGGCTGGTGGTGTTGCTGTTGGTGATGCCCGCCGTGAAATGTAAGTTTTAGGGGCGAATAATGGTAGTTTAGAGGTTTTCATATTAAAGGTACTCAACGCAATCTAGCTAATTGTAGATCGACCAACGATTTTTCTTAATGACTTTTAGGGATGTTAGCCTGATGAATATGAAACACAAAGAAAAGGAAAAAATCCTGTCACTGGATTTATTTGCCCTTTGGAGGGTATTCTAATTTGTGTGCATCACATAGGCCCTCATAAGAAAATCATATCTTTCTATATTATTTGACACAGGAACATGTTGAAAACGAGAAAATAGGGGGTCACGGGCAAAATCAAATTACCGTAAATTCTCTTGTATAAGGCGCAGGAAGCCGCAAGTTGGCTTCATAAGCCAACGAGTAGAAAACCATATGGGCCTGGCTTCCGGACTGGCGTAATATTGTCTACCTCTGCTCAAGGTGCCCAAATCATAACTTATAATATCTGATACACACATATACTAGCCCCATTATCATCGACAAATGAAAGTTTGTCTAAATACATTGAACTATAATGGCCTATTCTGTAGGTACAACCACGCGACCAGGCACACACTACTACCTGAGCACCTACATACGTTCCTGGCCTAACTCTCATGCAGACTGTGAACTCATTGGTGGATCACTGGCCAAAATCACAAGCACTCAGGAAAATGATGAGTTTGTTGATTTTATGTAAGTAGTATGAGTATCAAGGTTTTTATTATTTTCTTCGTGATTATACTACCACAGGGGGGATTTTCCAGCAGATAGAGAAATTCTTGTTGTAATAAGTACACTATCCACTATGTAGAATTTTACGTTAGGTCTTGATATCAAGCATTGTGAGCTTATTTTCCACACATTTAGCAATGTAACCCATATCTCATATAGTCTTAGGGAGTCCCATTCAGTCAGTAGAGCGGCGCTACCACCGAATCCCACTGCAAGCTGTGGCCCTTACTTGTGTATTAGGGTGCAACCTGTGTTTCTCAGTAAATGGGAGATCCGGAGAAATCTAGGCATTTCTCATTAAAACTAAGGGCATGGGCATATTGTACTTCATCAAACACCTTTTTTTGTACCATTTTTAGTCCAGAAATCATGATCAAAGTAGACTTATAAGGACTTATAATTATGACTATAACCGAGTAGGAAACTAGAAAGAGGTGTCTGGTATTTAGATAATATAGATATATAGATATAAGCATCTTCTGTAAAATTCTACATATCTATTCATATCTCTCCCGGGATTTAAGCCCAATGATGCTTATGTTGGTTGATGAGCAGAAATCATTTCAAGTCAGCAACTAAAATATATCTAATGAAAGGAGTTGATTGATAATCAAAATTGGTAAGATTATCCAGAGCCTATTTGCCATACATCTTGAGCTATTACGATGTACATTTGATACATCTTCTCTCCCAGTGATTGTGGCTACTAGCAAGGAGCTTGCTCTTGCCCAAGCAATGGCCACTGTAGAGTAGGTGCCACTGGTTGTATAGGTTATATATATAGATGCAGCAGGGGTAAATTTATAAGGGCTTTTCCAACTTTCGATGCTTCTCAACCATTCACCACTGAATGTATTGATAGTCTGTCTATACTTTGAAAAAAGTAGTATGTATTCTCTACTGGTTGCACAGTTTAAACATTACTTATGGTAATTATTTAATTTCTAATGGGACTACCTGATATAATCAGTAGAAATACTGGTTCTAGCTAACAATACTAACTTTGAAAAATGAATATTCGCATTATCTTTAATCTCTGATGCTTTTTAATAAGCACCATTCACTATATTGTTTTCTCCTTTACAATAACCTCACACAGGGTGAGGTGGCAGGTGAATAAGCTGCTTGCAGGTGGCAGCGATAGCGATGCAGAGGGAACCTGGATATGGAGGGATGGCACTGCTGTAGACGTCAGTATACCTAGCAATGCCCTCAGTTCAAATGACTATTTAAGAGTGAAGCAGGATGGAAGTTGGGGGGCTGGCTACTCTGGTACAAATCTTCAGTTCATCTGCGAGATAGATGCAGGTAGTGTATAGAACCATACTCCATTCCTCAGAGGGTATATTTATAAAATGAAATAATAATACTCAATACAGTAATAATTATTACATTACCGAATACAGCTAGAATCAGTTAGTTAATGTCGCTTTCAAATCGGGGCCGGGATGGCTGTGATTATTATCAGTTCCAACTGTCAATGGCAGAATACAATTCTCTTATTGACAGTTTGAACTGTCAATACCAGGATAGAATTATCTTATTGACAGTATGAACTGTCATTGTCATATTGACAGTTCCAAAAAATGGAGCTGCCAATAAGCGAGAATTAATCTCTTATGGCCAGTGTGAACCATCAATAAGAGAATTTAATTCTGTTATTGACAGTTTGAGCTGTCAATAAGAAGATTAATTTCTACTGTTGACATTTTGCGGGCGCATCACAATGTTACTATTGACATTTTGAACTGTCAATTGCAACCTTTTCTCTTATTGACAGTTACTCACCACATGGAGTGTATAGTATACTGTACACTCCATGCTCACCATAACTGTCATAACCGTGGGAGCCTTTCAATCCAGAGTCGATTTTGACAATGACAACCTCAAAACTGATTTTGACCCCAAAACTGATTTCACTGTTACATAGATTTGGTCACCCCCAAAAACTGGTTTCTCATCACTGTACATGTATGTTATAAATATCAGGTTTCGAGAATGATGATTTTTTTAATAATTTTTGATTTGAATTCTGTCACGTTTTAGATATATTTGGTATTAAATTAGATCAGATATTGTGTCAGTAATACACAGAGTTTCTTCACAATTGTCATACCTTTCACAAAATTTAACCAATTACTATGAAAATAGGATCTATTCACTGGATGGATTACCCCCGTGGAAATGAACCATGGAGATCTCAATGTTACATTGTTGTATATATATCATGATCATTCAAATAAGAAAATAAAAAATATTAATTAATATCCAAAGCTAAGATGAAAAAGCCTTTTTTTCAACAGCCTCACAAAGATTGTAAATGGATACTTTTTTCCCAAATCCCCAGCATCGGCAGAAGCGCAAGCCAAGGCTGTAGAACGGGCATGTTGGGTGGCAAATGGACTCTTAGTTCCTCCACCTGGTAAGTATGTACTTGTGTTTTAACCTTTTAAGGACGGCATAATTCCTCAACTCGCCAGAGCTGCATTCAAGCATCATGCCAACCCTATGGAGTTGAGGCACTCCCGAAGAGTCGGCATGATGTACCAATGAAGCCCCGTGAGTTGCTTGCCGGGGCTGCATTGTGTGTGTGTTATGTGTGGTCGTCGTGTTGATGACTAGGTGACTTGCCATTCCTAAATGGCCACTTGCTTGCATTTAAATATTCTGATTGTGTTTTGGGCCATGTTCCTGTCAGTCAGCCAATAGATAAGACTCTCTCCTATTGAGCACAGAACATTAAACCAACATTGATAAATGGTTGTAAATATTTGATTCAATGTTGATTCAATGTTGATTTTCCTTTGACCCAACTGACAGTAAGAAAGCTCTGGCAATCTTGTCACATTGTGCAGAGCCATACCGTTGTCATTGTTTCTCCACACACCATAATAGGCACTCTCAATGTGAATTTATATATCCGATGATTTAAAAGTTGACCCAGGATATTTACCAAGACCATACTTCCCTGTCTATATATTATATTTATCATTTGCTCAAATTACACGTTTTTGGCCAATTATGGCCAATCATGATCAGTGGATTGTATAAAGGTGAGGCTCCCCTACCTGATTTTTACGTAAAATCAGCGCTATTCTCACAAATCTGACTCAAGCCTTCAGGTTATAGGCCCTTTATATTATGCAGGGAGGTACTAGATAAAACCTCCTTCTCTGCAAGCCTAGCTGCTGTGTTGTGACTGCAGAGGAGTCAAAAGCTGAACAAATACCATCTATGCTATGAGCTATTTCCGATCCCCAGTGTTGACCTATGCTGATCAAGTACTGAATATATACTGTCCTCATAACCTATTACATTTCCTTCAGGGACCGTCACCAAGGCTTGTCCCCGAGATATAATCTACTTTGTACCAAGAGGTATGGAGGGGATGGACTGGTCTGGTGCCCGGGTAATATGTCAACAGGCAGGGGGCGACCTCGCCAAAATCACAACGTCAGAGGAAGACGCAGTAGCCCCCCGTATCAAGTAAGTTTGCCATGCATAAACTAGATAATGTTTGTTTTTAATTCTTAATTTTCAAATAATATATCCGTTGTAGATCATTTATAACTTAGGCCTATTTAGTGATTGTCATCATTTTAGGTAATGCTGGCTTGTTATAAATCACTTGTGTACCATGGAAGCTCCACTTTTAGGCTGTGTCTCACCAAATCGTTACAAATCGAAACTCTACCTCTATTAAGGGGTAACCCGGATCAGCGTAATTAAGGGAAAAAAGGTCTAAGAAGATAAATAGACAAATGTCAATGCCCATTGATACCGTCACTGGGGATATGCCCCAGGCCCCACTCGTGAAATACGGCAGAGACGTATCAATGTAGTTGGCATTTGCATTTTTTTTTTTTTTCAAGCCATTTAATGAAGAAATCCAGCTTTTTCTTAGCCCATTGAAGACGGCCACATTGTATTCAATGGGGGGCATTGAATCTGTCCCTTCCTATAGTAAAATTTAATCTTGTATTCAAAAAAAAAGGTTCATTACTTTCTAGGATATGGTTAGATAAAGTTACAGTGCTATATAGATATCCTCTAAATGAATCACTTTCAGTTCTGCCAGTCATAGAGGTGCGCCTGTCCTAGTGGTGTTCCAGTCATCAAGTTTCAACTTGTATCAATTTGGTGAGACACAGCCTTCAGATGGCCTAATCTTTGGGTGCTTCCTGTCTCTAAGAGAGTGATGATTTAAAATAATACAGGGCGGGGATCGGTAAATTGGGCGGAAAGAAATTGCACAACATTTAACCAAAATTTAGACCCCTCTCGCTAGTGGACCAAAAAAGTTTTGACCCGTTGCCCAAAAATCCATGGAACACCCCCCCCCTTTATTAAGAAGTTAGCAATGTCTAAGAGACCAGGGGTCTCTAAAGGCTCTATCCATGAAAAAATACTCATAGGAATGCAATTCATTGTAATAACTATAACTGAACCATTTATGATGACTAAATAAAATACATTGCGTTGCAAAGAGGAGCAGATGGCCGTGGGAATCCCTGGTTGGCAGGAAATGACATGAACCAAGATGGCATCTACACATGGCTAGACGTGGCCTTTACATGGCCCTCCTATGCAGGCAAGTATACACATATTTGGAAGGTTCTGGTGACAACCACTATGACCTTGAACCTGAATTTTGCTGGGTTTGGGCTGTTTTTGTGGTTGCCTTGAAACCAGCGAACGGGAACTAGAAATGTAACCATAAAGTATGATGGTGAAACTCCCATCATACATTCTGGTTCCTGTTCACTGGTTCCAAGATACCAGCAGGGATTGCCTAAACCCAGCAGAATGGAAGTTCACGGTCATGGTTATTGTCATCATTGGGAACAAGAGTAGTGCACCCGGGAATTAAGGGCAGTATATGTATTTTTGTGTCAATACACTCACCATCTGAGCTCTTGTCCATTATACATGCGTATAAGACAGTCCAAGTGGCTTACAGTGCAAAGGAGAGAGTAAAAAAACAAAAAACTTTCCATTATTTCCATTATAACTAAATAACTAGCCACAGAATGCTCATGGCATTATTTGATTAGGATGTAATTTTTAAAGTGATTTTTAATCAGGAGGTTAACAGGTTAGGCTCCTTTGGAATTTGCGGTGCCTGTCCTAAGGACTCCTGAGGGCTGTTATTATATATATTGCAGTTTACAGGCAATTGGCATGTACCAGACGGTCACAAAGCTAATGTAAAAATGTAATGGGATGAGACAGTGGTAGAGAAGGGTAGAGAGAGCGCTTATAAATAACACTACGCTTGAAGGCTTTTAATCGTCTATCATGTTTTTAAAACATGGCATCATGTAACCTAGTTTCCCTAGCAGGTATTTGTCATGTTTGGTCATTTTGTATGTTGCTATTTGCTTTTGCCTTCTTTCTTCAAGAATATTTATTTTACCATCCTTATGAATTCTTTCAATGGAAGTCCTGGGGGTGAATAAAGGGCCTTTCAGTTCTCTATTTTGTAGTCTTTGCAACTGTGTTAATAATGTTTCATTAGTATCATGAACGAGAATACCTCCATATTCCATATAGGGCAACATTTTCGTTTTACATACACGTAGAGCTTGGGCATAAGACATAGATCTGCGTCTCCCAAAAAAACATAATTTGACAGCTGCTTTGCATCTCATTTGATTGATCTGCCGATCGAATTTTAGGGGCTGATCCAGTTGTACACCTCAATCATTAGAGTTTTCTACAAAAGCTAATTTACTGTTATTTTATTTTAAGGCAGGTATTCTGAAATGTTGTATTTGCCCAGGAGTTCCAAATTTCATAGCTTGTGATTTTTTAGAATTTATTGTAAATCTATTTAAATTACACCAGTGAGAGAAAGGAAGTCATCTTGGAGTTTCCTATAGGCTGATACTGATTCATTCTCTGATGCATATATCACAGTGTCATCAGCATAAGAGCTAATTTTCGTGAATTCACAGAGACCATCTATATCATTTACATAGATAAGAAAGAAGGGGGCCCAAAATAGACCCTTGGGGGACTCCACAAGATAAAAAAAAAACTTCACTAGATGTGATGCTATTGGCTATTGTTCTCTGGGATCCAGACCCCGTGTATTGTTTTACTTGATCCCTGAATGCATGTGTTTCCAGGTATCGGCTCCCCCTCAGTCAGTGGGAAGTGTATCCTGGTTACCTTTAACTGGCAGCTAGTGGACTGTACAGTTCTGAAGTGGCCCATGTGTGAACGGGACATTGGTAAGTCAATAGACATTATGTTTACGCTTACAGTGGTAGGGGTCGGATGACCTGCACTTTGGGTGTAGGCCCACAACAAAAACACTATTGACAGTTTGAACTGTCAAATTCAACCTTTTAGCCAAAAGTGTTTTCTTCGCCAAAAGCGTGTTTTTTTTAACCCTCAAAAATTGGTCATGCACCAAAAAATCGGTTTGCCCCCAAAATTGGTTTTGCCACTATGTACAGTTCGGTAAAGAACTCTCATAACACTATAATTTATCACTATTGACAGTTTGAACAGTTTGAACTGTCAATAAGAGGAACGTTTTCCACTATTGACAGTTTGAACTGTCAATAGCAAGATAAGGGAGGGCCAGCTATTGACACTGTGAACTGTCAATAGCTGAAAAGAATCTTTTTATTGACAGTTCAAACTGTCAATACCAGAATAAAATTCTCTTATTGACAGTTCAAAATGTCAATACCAGAATAGAATTCTCTTATTGACAGTTTGCACTGTCAATCAGAGATTAATTTCCCCTTATTGACAGTTCCATTTTCTAACTGTCAATAAGAGAATCTTGAATCTGTTATTGACGGTTCAGGTCAGTCAAGGAAAGAGGGAGACACATGTGTTTGGCAAAGTGCAGCTGCTGCGTCCTGGGCTGGAGCTCGGGACGAGTGTGCGGCGGTCGGCGGGGCACTACTCAAGGTGGACAATGCTGAGGAGTGGGAGATGGTCACCAAGCTAAGGTGAGTGTCGGAACCAGACTCAACATCATACATCAACTAACTGACTTCTGGAAACTTTTTTATGCTAATGTGGAAATAAAAAACATATCCATCAAGCAATCACGATAGCAATCAAACAAAAGATGTGCACATCCGATTCATGCGATTTAAATACATAAAAATGGTTTTAAAGCATTATTTAAATCTTTGTTGCTCAATGCAATAAAAGATGTCCAAAAATAATCAAATGAATGGGAGCAAATGAATTTCACAATTTAAAAACACACCCTAATAGACTCTACAACAAGGTAGTGTCCACAACACGCAATGGATGGGGCTAATGCATGTACCCTGGTGACTGTTGTCAACACTACCTCTTTGTAGAGTCTGTTGGGAGGTACAAAGATGACCCTCGACTTTTGGTTGAAACCTTCCCATATACAGTGAGACCTTGATAAATCGGTCTTTGATTAGTCGTTTGTCTCGAAAATCGGTCATAAATATAGGGCAAAAATTCTGATAACACCCATTCTGTCTATATGTAATATTGTTTTAGATATCCGGCCGTTTCAGTAACCAGCCGTTTTTCATCCAAAACGGAGGGGTCCGATATATCAAGGTCTCACTGTAGTACCCTACAACCTAGGTTGTATACTCTCTCACCAAGCTGAGGTCTTGTTAAAACCTTTAGTGGCTTTAATAAGAGAATTAACGATATATTGTATACATGATTTCCTCCAGTGCTGCCCCCTACTGGATCGGGGCGCACCACGATGCCGGTGACGTCACAGACACGTGGGTGGATGACTCACTGGTCACGTGGTCGGTGTGGGACTACCCTATACCAGACCTGAGTACTGCCGCCTGTGTACTGGCCGGTAACAACGGCTGGAACCATGTGTCTTGTGACCTGTCCTATCCTGCTGTCTGTGAGAAAACAGGTAAGAATTTGTTATCCAAATACTGTAAGCTCTCACATAAGACTCCAATAAGCCGGAAAGGGGAATTATTATGGCCATTTTAGTACTGTTGTATCCTGAATTTCAAACATTTATATTTTAAGATTCCCAAATGATCAGATATATATTTTGGTTGAACACCAAACTCTATTACCATGATTACACCTGCAGTCATTAACTATGGTGAACCTATGGGGTGGATGTCAGAGTTGATATGATACACCACCCATTCACCTCCCTGATGACAACCGAACACAAAGCTTTGAGGCAGTATTGGGGCCCTTGATGGGGGGGGGCGGGTCCCCATGTCGCATGTCGATTTTAAGAAATGACCATGTCACATGTCTATGTCGCTTAATAATGATCATGTTGCATGTCAATTTTAAGAACTGTCCATGTCCCCTGTCACTATCTTTTTAAGCCCCATGTCGCATGTCACTGGGCCTCATGTCCCATGTCGATTTTAAGAAATGCTGATGTTGCCATATCGAATTTAGGGGTCTAGTATTACACTGTCTTCCTTAAAACCTAAAGCATATCGAAGAAAATACCAATAATTTGCTTCACTATATCCTTCATCCAGTCTATACAGCTACCGTTGTTGAGCACGCTACCAGGACAGTAGAAGCTGACAAGGTGGCGTACCGATGTGACGCTGGCTATGTGTTTGATGACCTGACATCAAACAAGGTGTTCACATGTTCATCAAGTGGGAACTTACAGGACTTTGTAACTCCGCTTTCATGCTCACCCCGTAAGTTGTAACCTTAAGGAGTGCTCACTTTTAACAACGGGAGATTTTGCGTGGGCATGCAACTCTTTTTTCACCCCTCCCCTATATGAGGAAATACTTTGCCCCTGCCCCGGTAAAAATTTGGGGCACGCAGTAACATGCGATTTTTGTTTTGCTGAAACCAGGTGAAATTGTTTTTGCCACCGCTTCCCCCCCCCCCCCCCCCAAAAAAAAGAGAAAAAACTGCCATCCCCCAGCAAATTCGCGTCATACAAGCGTGAACATACGTGAGTATGCGTGAAGGAATTTTGCGTTCTAACGCAATGTGTGAGGATGCGTTGGCTTTGCGTGAGTTGACACAACACTCCTGCATCCCCACTCAACTGACGCAAACAATGAGTGAGGTTTGCGTGGGGATGCGTGAGATGAGAGTATTCTAACGCAGCTCTCACTCATCCCCACTCAACTGACGCAAACAATGAGTTAGGTTTGCGTGGGGATGCGTGAGATGAGAGTATTCTAACGCAGGTCTCACTCATCCCCACTCAAATGTAGAATTGAGACAGATCTTCTCTGATTGGTCAAGTTTTCAAGTTTCAAATCTCTTTGTTCAGAGAAGTGGCAGTTAGCACAAGGAGGTACTGGAGGAAGGATGTGTATATGGTAAGCAGTTGCATGTTTCCTTTCTAGCTCAGCTTAAAACATATTCTATTATCATAAACTGTCTGTACCTAACAATGTAGCATCTTACATACCCAGCCTACTGGTAACTTATGGTCAAGTATTCTCATTGAGATATTAATAAGGGAACAGCAATCTGTGCACATGTACATGTAGGGTGTACATATATGTATAGTCTATTGTTTGAACCCATCTCAGGACTGATCTCTTTCCAGATACACAAAGCTACTACTACTTTGGAACCGTGGTCTCAAGGAACAAGAGTATTTCAATTGATGTTAATAAAGATGAACATATAAAAAGAACAAGGGAGGAAATGGTATATTTACCTCCCACCAATACTAATTCCCCTCCCCCTCACAAGCCCCCTCCCCCTTCCCACCAAGCAGGTCATGTGACCAACGCATACAAGCAAACTGCGTCAACTTGAGACCATCTGCGTCTAACGCATTGCGTCAGTTTGAGTGGGTTTGCGATTAACGCAACCCCTACGCAATGTACACGTTTTTCACGCAATGCGTGATAGGATAACGCAGATGATCTCAAATAAACGCTAATTTGCTGGGCTGTTATCAAAAAATGAGCACTTCCTTAAAGGGTTAATGGGTTTCAGTATGGTCGTTGAGAGGAAACTCTGTGAAGTCATTTTTGTTTTGCACATAAATTTCAAACCATGGTTTTGCATTTCTGTACATTGACTACCTATTTACTGCATGAATCTTTGCATTTAAGTGAATTTATGATACCTTAGAGGAACACTTTAAGAAGCAACTTTAAGTAAATGTCACAGAACACCTACACTCTAAGAACAGTATGTTATGTTACCACACTTATCAGCAGGCTTTTCTGCAGCCACTTTTAACACACATTTTGGTGTGATACACGACACACTACACACTCTTTGCCAAAAAGTATGTTTCAAATTTGTGTATATCTCCTTATGGATCTTCCCACAACACACTGCTCTTTGAGTGTACAATTCTACATCTTGCAGGAGAGTTTGACGTGATGGAGGCGCGTTTTGAGGATTATCCCAGCTCACCCTCAATTGCCACCATTTTGTTTGATGGCGATGATGCGACGTGTGTAAACCTGAACGACCACTGGACCTTCCTCCCCATGACCACACTACGCACGCTCATCCCAGGCACCTCCAATGTAACTCTAACAGTTGGTGCTGACATCCAGCTGATTGCAGAAACAACCACAAAGGTGTTTGTCTCTAGGTCAGGCACCTACACAGGAGATTACTATGGCTCTATAGAGTTGTACAACAAGTGTGATGCCTTACCAAACCTCTCCTTCTCCTGCCAGTGTACCGGGCTGTGCTCACTGTATGTCAGGGTTAGGTTCAAGAGTATGGCAGCTACTGATGGCATTGTCTACCCTCTGTGTGGTATAGATATTACTTGATCCTTTCAGGATGATAGAAAAACAGTAGGACATGGATAGTTTAGATATGCCTAGTCTGGAAAAGGATTGGCTTGTTAATCATCAACAAATTTGTAGCCTGGTTTTCTCAAATTTGTTGTTGTTAATATTTTCAGACAGAAAAGGATTCATAATTTAGGAGGGATAAAATAGAAAGTTTGGATGGAGATCTGCAATGATTTATTGATTCTAGGAAGGGACAACTGATTCACAAGGGAAAGGTGCTTAGGCCAGTCATCAAATAGATATTATGTTGGTTGATCTGCGGGAATCAAGAGAAAAAAGAAGTAAACTTTTTTTTTTTGAAAAATGAAGTGAGCGAAAAATGAAGTGAGCGGAAAATGAAGTGAGCGAAAAATGAAGTGAGCGAAAAATGTGTATATGTTATTAAGGACGAGAGCCGTTTTGTTTCATATTATATGTATATGATGCTTTTGCAATGTGCCTTCCAATACTACTTGATAAAAGGTTCTAATTTGGGTAACCATGGCAACTAGAAATATTCTTTTCAATTATTTAAATTGTAACTCTAAGGTCAGTAATTCCTATAAGACATATATCTATAGGGTATAGGAAAAGCATAATAGGCCTCTGCAAACGTTCTTTTATTGTTCCAAATTAATGCATACTTCTTGAAAAATAGAAGCATATTAATATCATAATTGATATCCATAGGAAAAACTATTAAAACACTTTTTTAATCATTTTTTTCACAATTTTTATTGATTTTTCTATTAATATATACATTTCATCAGCCCTCCTATGGCCAGACCGTGCATTGGTGGTGCTTTGTATGCCATTTTCAAAAAAGTATTTTGCTGTATATTTGTATTCTATGGCGGAACCACTCAAGTCAGTATATAGCATTATGTACCACTGAGAAGCGGCTGTCCTAATGCTTCATATGATGCAGGAATGATCCTGATCTGCCCAACAGGAGTGTCAGGGTCATGTTTCTAATATAGATAGTGCTAAAACCGCGCATTGTTGGAGTTCTGGGCACGAAATGGTGAAGGGGTTCCATGGCTTTTCATGAAGATTGTATGTAAGAAGCTTAATTACTTCATAGCATTCCTAAAGGTTAATAAAGATATAGAAGTGACACATATACAAATTGAAGCTGAGCATGTCTGAGGTACCATGAGGATGAGAGAAACCTTAACATTTAATACGCTCAGTTCAGATATACTTGAGGATATTGTTGTCTTTCTTAATTGCGTTGAAATGTAGATGTTGACAATTTAATGTTTATGTTTATATTTATACATGTTGGTACTCTTGAATATAACTGGATGTAGTTTGATCATACTGTTTGGATTTCATGTGCATGTTCTATTTATTGTCACATATTCTTGAATAACCTATAGTTATAAACTATTATAAAGATATGTATACGGGATACACAACATTGGAGTTGAACTATTAGTATTTAGATTGTTTGTTGTTACCCTATATTAGTTGTTGGATATTTGAGCCCATGTGTCGTTATAATTGATGTAGCAGTGTATTGATATTGTTGGGGATGTATTTGGCTAACCAAGATGATAGAGAACTCCTCGCTTGGCATATATTTGCGACCTATAGTTCAGAATAGGTCCAAACAGATCAGTGAGAATTCAGCACTATTGAGCAGCCTTTTATTTCACTTGATTTAACCACAGCGATAAGCCCATGCAGTGAGATTAACCAGTATCTCCAATTTCAGTCCCACATTGTGATGACAGCCAATGCACATTCAATCATATAATATCATTGCAATGTCCAGTCAATCATGCCTCAGTTATCGGCTAGTTGTGTACTATGTACTATGCGCCCTGTCAGTTCTAGATAGCAATACAGTCACATAACATCAATGTCATTGAATTAGAATAAACGGGCAGGTAAGTTCAGAATGCTTTGTTTGATTGAAAAAAATTAATTGAATCTCAACTGACTTGGCCAGGTAAGGACCTGCATATCATTGATCAATAAAGTAAGAGTTACAATCAAGGTTTTGGCATCTACATCATTGTGTGCATGCACATGGTCAGGTGATCAAAACCCCACAATACGTCAAGCTTAATAATATAACCATGGCCCGATGCCAGTAAAAGTAATACCCGTTTCAGCCCTAATTTAGCTTCACTGAATCAAGAAATATTAAGAGATCAAGAGTTCATTATAACCACAATTAGGCCATGTGAAAAACCAAATATCATATGTGACCCGTTTTAATGAAATGGGTCGGAAGTCGCACCTTTAAGAACCTAGATATGGCCCCTTTAAGTAGCAGAGGGTAAAAAAAATATTATTTTTTGACATTTTTCTAATGTATGCATAGTTATCTTTTGGGTCATCAAGTTACAAACCCAATTTCAACCCCCAGTTTTCCTAAAATGAGGACCCTAGGATTTATAATTGTATTGTATAATATGGTTGATATCTAATTTAAATGTTAATTATCTCAATTTAATTAATTTCAATTTAAAACAACAAAAAAGTCTCAAAAATATCACCTAAGAGTGAATATGCTATGCTATTAGATCTTTAGGTTGTCTCAGCACAGCAGTCCGGCACAGCCGGGCTGAAATATGGTTATTCAATATAGATATCTGCCACTGCATACCCTGCCGCAGTGCATAGAGATAGATATCCACAACCACCTGAACTCAACGATCCAGCTACCTCAACGATCCTGACTCCACTGCTAACATCATGACCAGCGATGGCTGGTTGAAATCGGGTAAGCAAAGTTTGGTAGCAGTCTAGTCCCCAGTCCCTCTATGTTTGCAGTCTCCATGACTATTTCTCTAGTCCCCAGGAGTATGTCTCTAGTCCCCATGAATAACTTTCTAGTCCTGAGCAATATGTCTCTAGTCCCTGGGACTATCTCTCTAGTCTGAAGGACCATATATCTTTAGTCCCCTGGACTATCTCTCTAGTTTCTAGAGAGATGGTTTTGGACTTTTTCCTTAGTACCCAGGACTATGTTCCTAGACCAAAGAACTGTTTCTCCTCTGTGACCAAGGATTATGTTTCCATCCCCAAGACAATATTGTTCCTTGTCCCAAATACTATCCAGTCCCCAAACTATGTCTCTAGTCCACAGCATTATTATTCAAGTCCCAAGGACTATGTTTCCAGTCCCCAGTCTGTTTCTGTTTATTAATGTATTATTTCATTACCCTGTAGGAGACATTGGGCACCATGATGAGGGTGGAAGTATGTTTGTTAACTGTGCGTTACCATGACAATGGCTACTGTGTGTTACCATGACGAGGACAGCAGTCTGTTTGTTTACTGTGTTTTACCATGACAAAACGGGCGTGGCAACCAGGGGAGATGGGGGGGACATGTCCCCCTCACTTTTGACTAGCCCCAAAAAAGGTCAAACTAAAAGGGTCAAGTAAAAAGGGGTCAAAAAGGGTCAAAACACCCCTTACTTCCCCCTACTTTGAAACTGCTTACCACGCCCCTGGACAAGGGCGGCAATCTGTTTGTTTACTGTATGTTACCGTGATGAGGGCAGCAGTCTGTTTATTTACTGTGTGTTACTTGTGTATTACTAATGGAGACATGGGGCACTATGACGATGGCTGCAGTCTTTTTGTTTACTGTGTGTTACCATGACGAGGACGGCAGTCTGTTTGTTTACTGTGTGTTACCATGACAAGGGTTGCAGTCTGTTTGTTTACTGTGTGTAATCATGCTGATTGCAGCAGTCTGTTTGTTTACTGTGTGTCACCATGACGAGGGCAGCAGACTGTTTGTTTACCGTGTGTTACCATAAGGAGGGTGGCAATCTGTTTGTCACTGACCGCTGTAAGGACCTCATTAAGTACAAAGGCCTGCAGGTGGCGCCAGCAGAGTTGGAGGGGGTGCTGCTGGGGCTGATGTGGGAGTTATCGGGGTGCCGGATGACCGGGCGGGGGGGGTGCCACTAGCCTTCATCGTGCTGCAGCAGGGGGCACAGGAGGGGAGCAGGACGGAGAAGGACATTGTGCATTATGTGGCAGGTAAGTCTAACCAATCATGATAAGGGAATTTTGGCTTGACAAGTTACTCACCAGGGCTGGTTTCATACATCATGACAGAGAGTATAATGCATTTAGCCCTTAAACTGAAAGGGTTAACGGTCATACAATACTGTATGATTCGAAGATACATAACAGCTAGTGATACCTACATGGAGCTCTTCAGGGGACCATCACAATTGATGAATACAAAATTGTAAGGCCAAATAAAACAAAAAAGATGTGTGTCAGGTTGCATGTTCTGAAAGTCTAGGGTAGGTAGAAATTGAATTGAATTGAAGATGATATATGTACACAGGGGATTGGAGTATTCCAATCTGATTTGTATTGTTACAAAAATGTGGTTAACATTAGGAAGATTTCATGGCTTGTACTTAAATGTGCTTGAGATAAAAACAAAAAAAATCAAAAAAAAATCCACAAAAACCCAACAAACTATAAAATTTTGGAGTTTATAAGAACCCACGTTTCATTATCAATCTTCATGTTTTCTCTCTGGGATTCTAGATCTAAGTACCTTTTCAGGATTGTTTATCAATCAAAGATTCTGCCCGAATGCTGAGATCAAATAGAAACTACCAGATAACATGTTTACATCCCATACAGGGAATCTGGCCATGGGAGATCCCATGCTGGACTGAAGCGCACTTTAACACAGACACAAAACTATATATAATTCACACCTACTTTGCATATACACAGTTCTAGTTGGTAAATAAGACATTGGCATCATTTGTTCAACTGGTGCCGTTCTTGGAGAGGTTAAATAAATATGTTATGATTAGTTTCGTAATTATTGATATTTGACAATGCACATTGAGTGCACACACTTTGAGGGCAGCTTGTTGCTTTAGTGTGCTATGCCCTCTCTCGTTATGATACATGAATGCAGCCCTGGTGAGTGACTCGCCAGTGTAGCTTCATAAGTGTATCAACACCCAAGGGGTCGGCATGATGCATGATATATGATGCAGGAATGCAGCACTTGCGAGCTACTTGCCAGGGCTAAATCCCTGTATCATGAGGATGAATTACAAAAATGCATCAGAGCACGATGATGGGTTAATTGTTATGACGACCAGGCTACTGTCTATCTTGTACCTGACACAGGGGGAGGGGGGGACTCACTCCGATCAGGATACCATGTCTGGACATGATTTCAAGGGATAGAGGTTTACTTTTGGGCCCCAGACACGAACCAGCGGGAGCCTTTGATAAGGGCTTCTTTTCAGGCAACATTGGCGGATCCCCCTCCCCCACAAATAAAAAAAAAAAAAGGAAAAAAGAGGAAGAAGAGAAAAGAAAGGAGAAGAAAAGAGGGAAAGAGATAAAGATATTTTGGAGTATTATTCATAGGGCCTGACTGGGGCCTCTGATCTGGATGGGGGGGGGACTGAGGGGGCTGAGTCTTGAAATATTGTGTCCTAAAATGCATGCACCATTCCAATTCTATATCAACAAACTGTTCTTGGGGGGCATGCCCCCAAACCCCCCCTAGTATGGTTAATGCGCTTCACTCGCGGGACACACATAGTGACTCCGGGTTGGCTAAGTTTGCCCACCCCCCCTCTAGACAATCCTGGATCCGCCACTGGGCAATTTTTGAGAGAAAGGAGGATATTTTAGGAAGATTTGACAGCTTACAAGAGAAATGTTCACTTCTTTTTGCTATCACATTTAATGATCACCCATAATTTAGTACATTTTTATGGTCACCTGTGATAAGGGTATATTTTTCATGTCAGCCAAAATAAATATCTTTTTTGCCCATTTTCCCGTTGAAAGGGTATACTTTTTGTTTTTCCTAACAAAATTGATTGGGGTACCTAGTTGTCCGCACACGGTGCCTACAGAAAGGATATGGAGTGCCCCCCCCCCGTCCTGGGACATAACTTCAAGGTGCACAGAGGTGGGGACTAGTCTGTATAACAAGGAATTGCGCAGTTCCCACCGATGTAACGTCCACGGTAAGACCTACAAGGTCCTCGATATTAGTTATTTTGTATGAATGATTGTGAATGTAAAGTTATCAAGCAATATTATACAGTTCTATGCCGTCATCCTACTATGCACATTACGTGTTAGGTGTTTAGACACCAATTGAACTTAGATTTACATCTGAGCTATGTAAATTAGATCTGCAGGTTTAACATTGATAAATAAACCATAACGTTTTGATGTTCACAGGGCTTGTAACATTACGCAGTTACGACCCCAAATAACCGTATAGATTCAATTATGAACAACATAATTGTGTTTTCTAGGAAGGCACTCTGTGGCTACTAAATTGTTTTAACTATGTTGTTTTGATGTCCACAGATAGATACGGCAGATAAGTGGAAGTGATGTCCTTATTTGTCCCCTTGTGTTTACAACAATGAGTCGGACGCTCAGACATAGGCTGGTTGTGTTGCTGCTGCTAATGCCTGCCGTGAAATGTGAGTTTTAGGGGCAAATAATGGTGGTTTAGAGGTTTTCATATTAAAGGTACTCAACACAATCTAACTGATTGTAGATCGACAAACAATTTTTCTTATTGACTCTTAGGGATGTTAGCATGATGAATATGGAACATAAAGAAACAGAAAAAATCATGTTATTGGATTTATTTGCCTTTTGGAGGGTATTCTAATTTGTGTGCATCATATAGGCCCTCATGAGAAAATCATATATCTTTCTATATTATTTGACACAGAAACATGTTGAAAACAAGAAAATAGGTGGTCACAGGCAAAATCTAATTACCGTAAATTCTCACGTATAAGCCTAACTCGAGTATAAGCTGCAACCTGACGTTGGGGCGATCCTAAAAGCTGCACTGCTGATCTGACTATATACTAGTAGTAACTTTAGTACTGTACCAAAGTGGCTAAAACTCGCATATTAGCCGCACCCTGACCCTGGGCTGATCCTATAAGCCGCACTGGCGATCTGACCCTCCTACTAGCCGCGGCTTCTAAGCGAGAATTTACGGTATGCAGAATTATTCAAAATGATTTTTGATCTATTCACTGTATGAGACTATGGGCATGGCAGATAGGAAATATAGTGATCAGGATGTGTAGAATATCAGGGTGTGACATTTGGATGGCAGATGAAGGAAGATCATGACATATAAGTGAAATCTGCAAATATCATGGTTTTAGCCAGTTCCAGTTTTTGCCACCAGGTGCCGTATGTGTAAATTGTGTTTTGTACCTTTAAACTGATTTTTCCTTATAATTCTGGATTAAGTTCCACCCCCTCCCCCCAAAAGAGCGCCAAAAATTCACATATCATAGGGCTAATTAACCATGGGAGCGAATGGGAAATCAGTATATTCTTAGTTTATGATACATGTATGATGGTTAAAGCTGCTATACCACTTGGCACACTCAAATCTATGTTTTCTTACAGAAAGAAGCACCCATATTATTTATAAATTGACCTGTCCATATATAGGTCTATGTAGATTGCTGACGTGCTATAATCTAAAAATCGATGCTTGGAGCTACAGCTGCTGCTTTAATTATCCTTTACCTATATATGTAGTCAATCTTGCAGGTGTTTAGAGGGGGGAAAATGGTCATGGTTGAAATGTTTCTTTTTCCGAAACTATTGGATTCTATGGACACCAAATATTATATGCAAGTCCCACTGTTATGTCTTCTACGAGGTTTTAAAATGATGAACCAGTGGTGCTGGGGCACGGACCCGACTGTAGTAACCCAGACAAAATTAGTCCCCAGCTGGGATCCATACATGTTTTACTTGGCTTTGTCTATGCATCTGGGCCCTTTAAATCTGGGCAAGTATCTGGAAGCCCTGGACAAAAAGAACCAAATTCCAGGCTGAGCTCATATCACAGCCCACTTGGGCCCCTTAAGCAATGCTGGCTCTGTTAACATGGTCTCATAGCATGGGTAGGGGTAGGTTTTTTAGCTAAGACATTGAATACTTCCGTGTGCTACCCGAGCCAGTGGGAATATTATTTTACAGTAAACTGCCAGCCCAGCCCAAAGCTACAGGCCAATGGCTCCAAGGCCGGCGTTAGTGTCTACCTCTGCTCATGATACCCAATTCATAACCTAATATCTGATACACATATACTAACCCCATTATCATTGACAAATGAAAGTTTATCTAATTACATTGAACTATAATGGCTTATTCTGTAGGTACAACCACACGACCAGGCACACACTATTACCTGAGCACCTACATGCGTCCCTGGACTAGCTCTCATGCAGACTGTGAACTCATTGGTGGATCACTGGCCAAAATTGCAAACACTCAGGAAAATGATGAGACTGTTGATCTTCTGTAAGTACTATGAGTATCAAGGTTTTTATTACTTTCTTAGTGATTACGCTACCACAGGAGGATTTTCCAGCACATAGAGAAATTTTTGTTGTAATAAGTACACTCTCCACTATGTAGAATTTTACGATAGGTCTTGATATCAAGCATTGTGAGCTTATTTCCCACACATTTAGCCATATCTCAAACACTTAGGGATTCCCATTCTACACAATATGCAAATTTGGTTTAAAGTCTACCAACTATTTATTTTATTAGTATGTGATATTTTATTTAAGGATATATTCATTTCATAATTTTCTGATTTAAAAAATGTTTTGCAGACGTGTAAGTATTGCAATGAAATGAATTTCCAAATTCAATGTATCTCTTGATTTCTTTGTGACATCATCTTCAATCTCTGATGCTTTTGATTAAGCACCATTCACTATATTGTTTTCTCCTTTACAATAACCTCACACAGGGTGAGATGGCAGGTGGATAAGGTGCACATGGGTGGAAGTGATAATGGTGTAGAGGGAACCTGGATATGGAGGGATGGCACTGCTGTGGACCTCAATATACCTGACAATGACCTCGGTCCAAAGGACTTCTTAAGAGTGAAGCGGGATGGAAGTTGGGGGGCTGGCTACGCTAGTACAAATGCTCTGTTCATCTGCGAGATAGATACAGGTAGTATGCAGAACCATACTCCATTCCTCAGAGGGTATATTTATAAAATGAAATAATAATACTTAATACAGTAATAATTATTACATTACTAACGGCCGAATACAGCTAGAATCAGTTAGTTAATGTCGCTTTCAAATCAGGGTCCGGATGGCTGTGATTATTAACAGTTCCAACTGTCAATGGCAGAATACAATTCTCTTATTGACAGTTTGAACTGTCAATACCAGGATAGAATTATCTTATTGACAGTATGAACTGTCATTGTCATATTGACAGTTCCAAAAAATGGAGCTGCCAATAAGCGAGAATTAATCTCTTATGGCCAGTGTGAACCATCAATAAGAGAAACTTTCTTCTTATTGATAATTCAAACTGTCAGTAGTGCGTAAATTATACTGTTATTGACAGTTCTTCACCAAACTGTCAACAGTGGCAATCTTTTCTCTTATTGACAGTTACTCACCACATGGAGCGTATAGCATACTGTACACTCCATGCTCACCCTAACCTTCATAACCGTGGGAGCCTTTCAATCCAGAGTCGATTTTGACAATGTTCACCTCAAAACTGATTTTGACCCCAAAACAGATTTCACTGTTACATAGATTTGGTCACCCCCAAAAACTGGTTTCTCATCACCTTACATATATGTTATAATTATCAGGTTTCGAGAATAATAAAAGTTTTTATAATTTTTGATTTGAATTCTGTCAGTTATAGATATATTTGGTATTAAATTAGATCTGTGTTGTGTCAGTAATACACAGAGTTTCTTCACAATTGTCATACCTTTCACAAAATCAAACCAATTACTACGAAAATACGATCGATTCACTGGATGGATTACCCCCGCAGAAATGAACCATGGAGATCTCAATGTTACATTGTTGTATTTATATCATGATCAGTCAAATAAGAAAATTTAAATGATTAATTAATATCCAAAGCTAAGATGAAAAAGCCTTTTTTTCAATAGCCTCACAAAGATAGTAAATGAATACTTTTTTTCTAAATCCCCAGCATCGGCAGAAGCTCAAGCTAAGGCTGTAGAACTGGCATGTTGGGTGGCAAATGGACTCTTAGTTCCTCCACCTGGTAAGTATGTACTTGTGTTTTAACCTTTTAAGGACGGCATAATTCCTCAACTCGCCAGAGCTGCATTTAAGTATCATGCTGCAGTGTTGTGACTGCAGAGGAGTCAAAAGCGTGACCTCGGCTGTTTTCCAGGTGACCTGGCGAAATTGTAAAATAATATAAGCAATCTGGTGACTGCTGGACAAATTTGGCTATAGCATAGATGGTATAAGCTTATTCCGACCTGAGGGGTGACTCCCACTCTTGTCCTATGCTGATCAAGTACTGAATATATACTGTCCTCATAACCTATTACATTTCCTTCAGGAACAGTCACCAAGGCTTGTCCCCGAGACATAATCTACTTTGTACCAAGAGGTATGGAGGGGATGGACTGGTCTGGTGCCCGGGTAATATGTCAACAGGCTGGGGGCGACCTCGCCAAAATCACAACGTCAGAGGAAGACCAGGTAGCGCCCCGTATCAAGTAAGTTTGCCATGCAGAAACTAGATAATGTTTGTTTTTAATTCTTAATTTTCCAATTATGTATCCTTTGTAGATCATTTATGACTTAGGCCTATTTAGTGATTGTCATCATTTTAGGTAATGCTGGCTTGTTTTAAATCACTTGTGTACCATGGAAACTCCACTTTTAGGCTGTGTCTCACCAAATCGTTACAAATCGAAACTCTATGACAGGCGCAGATCTATTCATGACTAGCCCACCTCTATTACTGGGTAATCCAGATCAGCTTGATTAAGGGAAAAAAGGTCTAAGAAGATAAATAGACAAATGTCAATGCCCATTGATACCGTCTCTGGGGATATGCCCCAGCCCCCACTCGTGAAATACGGCAGAGAGGTATCAATGTAGTTGACATTTGCATTTATTTTTTGATATCAAGCCATTCAATGAAAAAATACAGCTTTTTCTTAGCCCATTGAATGCGGCCACATTGTAGTTAATGGGGGGCATTGAATCTGGCCCTTCCTATAGTTAAGCATAGTAAAATTTAATCTTGTATTCAAAAAAAAAAGGTTCATTACTTTCTAGGATATGGTTAGATAAAGTTACAGTGCTATATAGATATCCTCAAAATAAACCACTTTCAGTTCTGCCAGTCATAGAGGTGCGCCTGTCCTAGTGGTGTTCCAGTCATGGACTTTCAACTTGTATCAATTTGGTGAGACACAGCCTTCAGATGGCCTAATCTTTGGGTGCTTCCTGTCTCTAAGAGAGTGATGATTTAACATAATTTTTTTTGGTTCAATGAGTATTAAACACACTCGTTTATTAACAGAAGGGTACACATTCGTGATGCGGTAGTTATCTGTTCGTTTCATAAACCAGAAAAAATGTTACAAGATTCTCGTGTTTTCATCAATCTTTCAATTGTGACGTGTACATACTTTCATTAAACTTCTCATGAGATCTTGAATACACACAGAGTATGAAATGCAGGTAGGAATGGATGATGAGTAGAGGCACAGAAACACAATTTAGACAGTAGACAAATTATATATACCACATTTTCTTATTCAATAGTCAATCTTATTTCAGCAAACATGAATTTTTTCTGACGACAATACCGTGCAGGGCTGTTGCTTAACAGATTCATCTGAGTCTTAATCTAAACACTCGTTTGATCAGTTCTTTGGGTATTTTTCCCGCAGATCTGGAATACGTCGTGCATTTCTTTTGAACTGGGCCTTAGAGAGGCTATCCTTCAGCCACTCAGGCTGGACGTTCCAGAGCATGTTGCCCCTGTATTGAGGAGACTTCTTGTAACTTTCAGTTATGGGTCTCCTCAGCGGGAACAATTTTTTATCATTTGATCTCAGTGAACGCCCAGCCTGAGAGCTCTCAGGCAAACCCATCGAAGACCCATCTCTTGGATAGTACTTGTACATCAGTACCAACATCAGTTCGTCCCAACGTCTGCATAGACGCTGGGCCGAGCCTTCAGTGTGTAACTCGTCGACACTATGGACAACATTAGCCGTGTTCAAGCAGGTTCTGAGACCCCTGTTTTGTAGCCTCTGGAGTTTCATGAGTCCAGCCTCGTTTGCTGCCCCATAGAAGAAGGAACCATAATCAAACAGTGTGGCCACGCTTGTTTTGTAGATAACAAGTGCAGTTTGTCTGCTGATCATGTCTCTGATCTTTGCAAGGCAGAACAGTCTGTTGTTAACCTTCCCCACCAACTCCCCTATGGCTTTCTCAAAGGTCAGGCGTGAGTCCAGCGGTATTCCAAGGTATGTGTAACATGGCACGCAGCTCAGTCGGACACCATCCGCGCTCACTACAAGAGTGTCACGAGTAGGAGTCCGGCTGCAGGTGTCATACAACACACACTTGCTCTTTTTGGTATTCAGTGTCAGTTTGGCTCCTTTTAGCCAATCTGACACACTGTTCAATGCTCGCTGTAGCCTTTCTTCCACCACCTTCACCTTTTTGTGAGAGGTGTAGATCGCAACGTCATCTGCGTACAGTATGACATTGCAATCCACACACATCTCACTGATAGAGTTGATGTAGTATACGAACAACAGAGGCCCCAGAACCGAGCCCTGAGGGACACCATGACTCACTAGTTGAGACGGTGAGGTGATCCCTCCAATGCAAGTCCGTTGAGTTCGACCAGTTAGGTAGTTTCGCAGCCAGCATAGGTTTGATTTTGACAGCCCTAGGGTTTTCAGTTTTGTTAGCAACTGGTTATGCGGGACACAATCAAAGGCCTTTTTGAGGTCGAGGTAGGCCACACCGGTGTACTGTCCATTGTCCTTTGCTTCATAAATGACATTGGTCAGTTTATACACGGCGTCGATGGTGCCTCGACCTGAGCGATAACCAAATTGATCTTCACTGAGTCCCCCTGCTTCCTCAATCACATTGGTCAGATGGCTATGCATGATTTTCTCTGCAATCTTGGATGGCATGCTCAGTAATGATATTGGTCGCCAATTCCCCACATCCTGCTTGTTACCAGGCTTTGGAATAGGGGTGACTCTGGCGTCTTTCCAAGCTCTGGGGAAGACACCAGTATCAAATGAATTTTGCAGCATGTCAGTGAATTGCGGAACAACACACAGCAAGGCATGTTTCAAAACGTCGGGTCTGATATTTGTCAGACCCGACGTTTTGGAGGTTGAGACCTCCTTCAAGAGCAGTTCTACCAAGACCGGGTTGACACTGATTGAGTCCACATTGCTGGTATACGAATCACCGGGCTCTACATACGCGTCTTCAGGCCGATCAGGTCCCAACCTGTCCCCAAGCACTTTACCAATTGTTGCAAAATAATTGTTGATGTAGGCTGGAGAGTCAGTAGGTTTTACTGTCCCACCAGAACTACTATCTATCAGGGTAGGTGCCACAGATTTGTCATTCCCTTTGAAGAGGGAATTTACTTCTCGCCAAAATTTTTTGGGGTCATCTGTGCATGAGTCAATTTTGGACCTGATCAGCGCTGCCTTGGCGTAGCGGCACAGGTGATTGATCTTGTTTCTTAGTGATAGGATTTGCTTCCAATCATCGTCATTTCGAGTTTTATTGTGTTTTTTCAAGAGTAACTCACGTTCTGACATATAGTCCAGTATCTCTGGGGTCATCCATTCTTTGGATTTTGGCTTGACTTCCATCGCCACTAGGGGGCAGTGATAGTCAAGAAACAATTCCAAATGTTCCTGAATGAAGTCCCACTGTTCATCTGGGGTCTCCAGCTCCCAGTAGTCCTCCCAATCCGCCTGGATCATCCACTCAGTGAGATCAGCAGGTTTGTACTTCCTGTAATTGCGAGCAATCACAGTACTACATTCCTCTATCACACCGGTGCGTTTTCTTATGGCAAATACAGGCAGATGGTCAGACAGCAGGGCAGCTATGACTCCAGACTTATAAACCTGGTCAGAATCCGTGAGTACATGGTCAATACAGGAAACTTTCCTTCCCCATGGTCTAGTACAGCTATTGATCATCAACCTGAGACCCAAGTCCCTACAGGTATCCACAAGCCGTCTACGGCAGTATGAACGTGTAGAGAGGGTGTCAATGTTGATGTCTCCCAGGAACCAATGTTCATGGCCAGCAGCCTCCAGACTCAATGTTGAAGTAGACAAGTAGTCCAAGAAACCCCCTACTCCTCCCCCTGGGGGGCGATAAAGAGTAGTGATCATCATTGGCTTACTGCCTTCCTGCTTGTAACTTAAAGCTAAACATTCAACATCTTTAGTGACTTTGCTGAGACAGGGGACAACCATGCAGTGACTGGCCAACTTGTCAGCGACGTAGCAGACTATGCCGCCACCTGATTTCTTCCCCAGGGTTTTGGGGCGATCTAGCCTAAACATGGTTTTGCCCGGCCACTGCAGTAGACTGTCGTTGTAGCCCTCATGCAGCCAGCTCTCACTAATAGAGATGAAGTCAAAGTCGGCAAAGAGCCTGAAAAATTGATGCCTTTTCTTGAAGAAGCTTCTAGAATTCAGATGCATCAGCTTCAGACCCCTTTCCCCCACAACCTCCTTAATACTATACGACATTTTAGACTGGACAAAATATTACAATTCACAAAATGTACAAAAAACATACAAAAAAGAAAATAAGTAGACAAAGATACACAGTTCAAGACAGTGATGATGGATAGGAAAGAAATGAAAACCATTAGTCGATACTCCAGTAACCAATAATTAGTTGTTCACTTTAGCACAGACGGTGTGATCTAAGCCAGATCAGGTATAGATCACGTGAAAGGAATTTGTATAAATGAGCTACCGGTAGTAACACACAGTATACAAAGACCTGATTTGTTTGCTATATCAGACAAGGTGTGACATATGCGCAGAGCCGGTGTAGAATGTGTGATATGGGTATGAGAGACTCTTCCACCAACCAGGTAGGCCGCAATATATATAGACATCATATTCCGTCGGCAAACATCATATTGTATCGCAAGTACTAAACCTGCAACTATACATGTACATCTCTTAAGTATGGTGAGTATATCAGTTTGTTGGTCGGTGACATGTTTCTAGTAACACAGTCGGATGAGTGAAAATAGGACCTATCAGCTGATCATTAATCAACATCATCCCGTCAGTAAAACATCAACATTGTGACCTGTCAACACTTTCAGCATTCTTATTTATCAATATTTCTATATTTAGGAGAGTTGAACTGTTTGAACTTGAAATTGTTGATCCATAGTAGAGTTCCATACATTCATGTCAAGGGTAATGATTATTAACATTGACATTGACATGTGAAATATCAATATCAATAATAATAATAGTAAATAATAATAATAATAATAATGTACGTCATAATAACAATAATAACGATAATATCATCATCTGTCATCATCATCATCTTAATCACAGTCCGGTATCGACAGGTTTTAGTCTCTTCATAAGTCCTCAGTTTCTGAGTTTTCTTAAATTCAACATGCCTGTTGTTTGTTATACTGACCAGCTTCTAAGAGTGGACACTTATTCATTGACCATTAGTTGGTCATGTAGGTATACAATGATCACCGTATACAGTCATTAAATCAATGGTGTGACGTCAATCACTGGCAAGTTGTATGAGGCTGCTGTCGATTCTTTGTTTACCGGTATATCAAAATAGACTAACATCAACCTATCATTGTTCATCATAATGATGTTGGTCTCCATGATGATTTGACACTCATTGTCAGGGACCTTGAGCGGCTCTCAAGGTTGTTTTAGATAAACAGCAAATTATCATTGTCTTTACGTGTTTTTACTACACATCAATCAATGATTCCTTACTTCCCTTCAACTTCGACACCACGTCATATTTTCTACTTATAATACAACAATAATAATAATAATAATAATAATAATACTAGCGGCGCAATGAATGCAAGGGTCTTTGACTCTGAGTTAGTAGTACATAACTCCAATAAAGTGCAATAAAGAGGAAAAAAAGCAATACTCAGCAACGCACAGTCAAGTCTCATTTTAGGTAATTATTTTTGTCTCCTGGATGGAGAGATAATATATTGGCCGAAAGGGGGTTGGCATTACAATGCGGTAAGGTTGGTAACCATCACACAATAGTCACCTTAACCACAAGGTCGTTGGGGCACCATCACACAATAGTGCCCCGCAGACCCCACTACATTGATCACCATGGTAATTTTGTTTTGAGACAGGACGTTTGTTACCGGTACTTTTTCTTATTCTACTTGACTTATTCTAGGTTAAATACATTCTTAACTAAGCCCTCTAGCAAGTTATCAACACAGTATATGAGTGTATGACGTGGTGTACTATATCATATCCCAATGTTTTATGTCTATGTCTATGGTTGGGGTCCATAGTGAGTGGTAGCCAGTGTGTTTAGAGGAAAAACACGTACAAACTGGCTTGCCCAAAACTCAGTGCAAGTCTGTCCTAAGTGTAGACCATCTCTGAGTAGGCTATAGTCATGTTTCCACTGACCATGTGATCTATGATGAACTGTGCGGGATAGGTGTGGTTGCAATAGACCATGATTCTTATTGATATTTGTCACCTTTCTGTTGTATTCAAGTATAACATTGTCAACTACCACTTGCTGTTCTGGAGTGGAGCCTGGAATCCTGCGTGCTAGTTCCAAACCCACTAGTGGACACAGTATGATTTTGGCTTCTTTGTGGTTGCTCATTAGCCAGTTCATACCCACTATGGTGTAGGCTTCCAGCCTGCGATATAGCTCGTCCTCACAAGTCCAGTCAATGTGTACACTGGTTCCAACTTTCACAGTTATATTGTTTACCCCTCCTGCAATGTACACGTTATCGCGTGGTTGTTTCGTCAAATGAAAGTCAGCCATATTAAACAGCTGCTGTATTTTGGCTCCCGGGTAGGGTATTACACTGTAGTTGGTGAGTTCAGGGGAGTGTTTACCTATAGCTGTGTATAAGTCATCCACTTTTATGGCCGGGTTTGACACTTGTCCCCGGCTGTCGGTGAAGATGACATTTCTGGGCGGAGGCGTCCACCGCCTCCAGTTTGGCGCTTGGCCAACTCTCCAGAATTCCGTCCTGTTCAACCTTGACATACTGGTGGGCTGTCCTTAGTACAATTAAAGCTACTCACAGTTCTTGTTGGCTTTATACTTTAGCCTTCTTGTGGGGAAGCAGGTTGTGCAGCGCTGTTTCCTCGGAGAAGTCGGATGGCTGCTCTGACTTTCACCGACAATTCACCTTGCCGGTTTTTTCCGCGAAGCACAGTGTCGTTGTTGTAGGAGTGATGTCCGTAAGGGGCACCGCCTCCCCAGGTTCCGTTTCCCGTTCCCTCTATAAGAGGTGTGTCCCCTGTCTCTAATAACCTGTCTCCCAGGCTGGTATCCTGGGTGTATTTACTCATCATGATTTCTTCCATGTACTGCTCGTTTAAAGTGTACCACTTGTGTTTTTTCGGGATTTTGGTGCTTTCACCGTAGCTCTTTATGAGCTTTGCTACATCCATTTGTAGGACTGCCTCTGCTTTCTTTGGGTGTCCTGCTTCTATAAAACGTATATAGAAGTAGGCCTGCTCCACTGAGTTGAAGGTTCGGGTCTTGCCGTGGAAGGTGTGCTCAAACTCACAGGGGTACCAGTTACTGAGGAAGGCAGTCTCAGCACTGTACACAATTCCCATTTTGGTCTTCATAATCTTGACACCCTTATCTACCTTTGCACATCCTCTTGTGACGGGCCTGTTTCCGTTCTTTCCAACCCCCTTTCCTCGAGCAGTGGGAGGCTTCCTCTTAGTGGCTGGCCCAGGTGAGTGATCTCTCCTATCTGTCTCAGCTTCACTCCTGTCTTCTTCTGTCACTGTATCCCGTTTTCTCTTTGAAGTTGTAGGCTTCCTGTCTACATCCATGTCGCTGTCAGTTTCTGTCTCATCTGCCGAGGCCACACCTGTAGTGTTGAGGTTGAGGCTGACTCTATCTGGTTTGTACTTGGCTGGAATCAGGTGTAGCTCTGTGTGGAGGTACTTTCTGTCACCTATGATGACTCCATCCTTTGTAATCTCTGTATCAACTCCGTCCACCTTTTTTGCTTTCTCAGCAAACTGTCTACATTTGGCTTTCCTCACTCTGGTTGTCTTGGGATGGTCCTCAAGGATCCATATGCCATTTAAGTGTGGCCTCTCCTCGTCATTAAGTTGCCACTTGTTTTTCAGGAACTTGTTTCTTTTCCACTTGGTACTGAGACACAGGATCAGAGGGACTTTTTCTGGAAGCTCCTCACCATCTTCGTCCTGTGTTGTCTCAGTGTCTCCTCCTGTGGTGTCTGCGTCCAGACGTCTACCTCTTTTTTTCAGGCGAGCTACTCTAAGTACCTCGTCTCTTCCTAGGTTGATGCCTAGGTCGTCAGCAAGTTCGTATACTAAGTTCCTGAGGTTGGTGCCATGTGTGGTCTTATACCCATGTATAATTAGGTTCCTCTCTCTTGTTGGCTTTTCATGCTTTGTGAAGTCCTCATCAGCACTATCCGTCTGGTTGACACTAGCCTTTGGCTGTTGCTGAAATGTGGACGTCTTTTCTTGGAGCAGCTGTTCCAGTTGCTCCCTCTTTGCAGTCTGGTCTTGATCCTTTGTTCTCAACTCAGTAATAAAGCCTATGAGCTCAGTGTAGCGAGCCTCACTAAGCTCTTTGTGCTCTCCCAACCCTGTCTCAAGGGTCTTGACGTCCTCTTTCAGCTCCCCTACATCTAGCTTCACAGCATTAACAGAGGCTTTCACCTCTTCTGTGGCCTTGTTGCAGTCTTCCAGTTTGTTATCTAAACTATTAAGACTGCTCTTTACATCCTTGTGTTGACTGGCTAGTAATGTAGCCAGATCGTCCAGGCTTGTTATCACGGGCGGGGCAGCTGGCGTTCCGTGTCCCAAAACCCCTGACGGAGCTCCGGGTGCCAGGTGGCGGGGAACCCCCTGTGACGTCATTGCAGTCGGGGCCGCGGCAGGTGGGGGAATCCCTCTGGCAGCGCCGACGTTCTGCGACTCTGGTATTACCACTATGGACTCATCTAAACTCTCTATATCTTGAGAATCTACGTTCAACTCCCTAACTTGTTCAGGTTTACTCTTCTTAAGAAGATGTGTTGTGTTGGGACTTGCGTTTCCGTCGGAGTCAGACCGCGGGCGTTTTATAGCGTTGTTGCTAGGTGGTGATTCGGCAACTGCGTGTTTGTTTACCTTAGGATCGGCCATTTTACTGGCGTATGAATACACCACCGATACCTACGCTTCAAAGTCTAATTGTGAGTAAAGAAACACAAAATGTCACCTAATCAGTCCATAGAACACGTCTCTGGCTATTCATGTGCAAGTCCCAGCATTTCTGATGTTCCTAGTGAATGATATCCTATCATGGGCACCTCTAAGGTGGAGAGCGCTCTCCAGGGTGGACTACTCTGCGGCCATGTTGCAATACAGGGCGGGGATCGGTAAATTGGGCGGAAAAAATCTGCACAACATTTAACCAAAATTTAGACCCCTCTAGCTAGGGGACCAAAAAAGTTTTGACCCGTTATCCAAAAATCCATGGAACACCCCCTCCCCCCCCACTGTTGTTAAGAAGCAATGTCTAAGAGACCAGGGGTCTCTAAAGGCTTTATCCATGAAAAAATACTCATATGAATGCAATTTGTGGCAAAAAATTCATTGTAATTACTATAACTGAACCATTTATGATGACTAAATAAATACATATAACTTGCGTTGCAAAGAGGAGCAGATGGCCGTGGGAATCCCTGGTTGGCAGGAAATGACATGAACCAAGATGGCATCTACACATGGCTAGACGAGGCCTTCACATGGCCCTCCTATGCAGGCAAGTGTATGCATATTTGGAAGGTTCTGGTGACAACCACTATGACCTTGAACCTGAATTTTGCTGGGTTTGGGCTGTTTTTGTGGTTGCCTTGAAACCAGCGAACGGGAACTAGAAATGGAACCATAAAGTATGATGGTGAAACTCCCATCATACATTCTGGTTCCTGTTCACTGGTTCCAAGATACCAGCAGGTATTGCCATAACCAAGCAAAATGGAAGTTCAAGGTCATGGTTATTGTGATCATTGGGAACAAGAGTAGTGCACCCAGGAATTAAGGGCAGTATATGTATTTGTGTCAATACACTCACCATCTGAGCTCTTGTCCACTATTTCCATTATAACTAAATAACTAGCCACAGAATGCTCATGGCACTATTTGATTAGGAAATAATTGAGACCTGGCACATTTGTAAAATCTAATTTAATTCAGATTGCCCATATTGGCCAAGTTACACAACTTCACAGCAGGTGGTAGAGTTGATTGCTGCTGTAGGGGCTGGTATATTACGTTATACTATGTTATTGCGGGTTCTGTTGGGCGTTGTGTTGGGAACCGTGTCTGAACCCTTCGGGCTGATGATGGCTCTGGGGTATGGGCAGAGGTCACTATAGGCTTTCGGTCTGCTTGTGCGTGCGCAGGTTGGTCATCTATATAAGCCAGTGCCTAGGAGGCCTCGTTAGCTAGTCTATATAGTTTATCTATCACTGGTTGAAAGTTCTCATAGGAAGTGCGAACTCTGCTAATTAACCTACCTGATCTGGACCTAAGGGTTTGGAAGTGCCTGTTTGTGGTTTATGTAATAAATACTTATTGCAGCCTGTACATTGAGATCGAACTGTTGATGACTCTTTCTTTTGCATCGAATATACTAAAGATTATTCGAATGAATGTTTGACCTCAGCTGGTGGAGTATATTATGGGTGGGGATCACTAAATTCAACACGGCAACATGGGCATTTTTAGGCTAAATGACATGCAACATGAGGGATATAAAAGATCCAAGTGACATGGTACATGGTCATTTCTTAAAATCGACAGGGTGACATGGTCATTTCTTAAAGTCGGCAGGGCGACATAGCTATTTCTTAAAATCGACAGGGGAAATTGAGACCCCCTCATCCAGACCCCGTGTATTGTCTTACTTGATCCCTGAATGCATGTGTTTCATGGATGTCATTGACATCCAATTTAGTTCGATTTCGATTATCACTATTTTAGTCTCGATTTTCGGATTATATTGATTTATTTCGATATGACATGAACAGTTAATGTCTGCTTGAAAAAGGAGATCTTCATGAGTTTATTTCCCCTCAATATTATGGGCCTACATAGGTCACCATTTTCAAACTGAGTAAAAAGGAAGTTCTAGATGGAATACTGACTCATTTTTGCATTTTTAGAAAGATGAATTAAAGGGTTATCTCTAATACAAATGGTGTATCGATATAAGGCTTTTGTCGATGCGATAATCGGAAATCTGGAAATGTCGATGTATCAATTCTGGGAGTATCTATGACATCCCTAACATTGTGTTTGCAGGTATCGGCTCCCCCTCAGTCAGTGGGAAGTGTATCCTGGTTACCTTTAACTGGCAGCTAGTGGACTGTGCAGTTCTGAAGTGGCCCATGTGTGAATGGGACATTGGTAAGTCAATAGACATTAATATGTTTACGCTTACGGTGGTAGGGAGTCGAATGACCTGCGCTTTGGGTGTAGGCTCACAACAAAAACGCGATTGACAGTTCAAAGTGTCAATAGTGGAAATTATTCCTGTTATTTATAGTTCCTCATGCAAACTGTCAATATATTTGCTTATTGACAGTTACTCTCGACCTTTGAGTCAAATTCAACCTATAAGTCAAATTCAACCTTTTAGCCAAAAGAGTTTTCTTCGCCCAAAGGTTTTTTTTTCAACCCTCAAAAATCGGTCATGCACCAAAAAATCGGTTTGCCCCCAAAATTAGTTTTGCCACTATTTACAGTTCGGTAAAGAACTGTCAATAACAGTATAATTTATCACTATTGACAGTTTGAACTGTCAATAAGAGGAAAGTTTTCCAATATTGACAGTTTGAACTGTCAATAGCAAGATCAGGAAGGGCCAGTGTGAACTGTCAATAGCTGAAAGGAATCTTCTTATCGACAGTTCAAACTGTCAATACCAGAATAAAATTCTCTTATTGACAGTTCAAAATGTCAATACCAGGATAGAATTCTCTTATTGACAGTTTGCACCGTCAATAAGAGATTAATTTGCCCTTATCGACAGTTCCATTTTGGAACTGTCAATAAGAGAATCTTGAATCTGTTATTGACGGTTCAGGTCAGTCAAGGAAACAGGGAGACACATGTATTTGGCAAAGTGCAGCTGCTGCGTCGTGGGCTGGAGCTCGGGATGAGTGTGCAGCGGTCGGCGGGTCGTTACTCAAGGTGGACAATGCTGAGGAGTGGGAGATGGTCACAAAGCTAAGGTGAGTGTCGGAACCAGACTCAACATCATACATCAACTAACTGACTTCTGGAAACTTTTTTATGCTAATGTGGAAATAAAAAACATATCCATCAAGCAATCACGATAGCAATCAAACAAAAGAGGTGCACATCCGATTCATGCAATTGAAATACATAAAAAAAGGTTTTAAAGCATTATTTATATCCTTGTTGCTCAATGCAATAAGGATGTCCAAAAATAATAAAAAGAATGGGAGCAAATGAATTTCACAATTTAAAAACACATACCAATAGACTCTACAAAGAGGTGGCTTCCACAACACGCAATGGATGGGGCTAATGCATATACCCAGGTGACTGTTGTCAACACTACCTCTTTGTAGAGTCTATTGGGAGGTACAAAGATGACCCTTGACTTTTGGTTGAAACCTTCCCATATAGTACCCTACAACCTACTCTCTCACCAAGCTGAGGTCTTGTTAAAACCTGTGATGGCTTCAATAAGAGAATTAACGATAAAAATTGTATACATGGTTTCCTCCAGTTCAGCCCCCTACTGGATAGGGGCGCACCACGATGCCGGTGACGTCACAGACACGTGGGTGGATGACTCAGTGGTCACGTGGTCGGTGTGGGACTACCCTATACCAGACCTGAGTACTGCCGCCTGTGTACTGGCCGGTAACAACGGCTGGAGACATGTGTCATGTGACCTCTCCTATCCTGCTGTCTGTGAGAAAACAGGTAAGAATTTCTTATCTAAATACCGTAACTTCTCACGTATCAGCCTAACTTGTATATAAGCCACACGGCCAACTTTGGAGAATCCTATAAGCCGGAAAGGGGAATTATTATGGCGATTAAAGTACTGCTGTATCATGATAGACACCCTTTTATAAGCCACACCCTATATAGGCATGTTTGGTATAATGAAAAGTAAGTCTGACTTGCCATGGTCACTACACAATGATTTATGGTAGTTACTTATATTCATTAACCACACTGCCCTTACCTAAATCAAGCCAGAGTTGTACATTTTCTCAAAGGTTGAACAACAAAAACTATTACCATGATTAAACCAGCACTATAGTAATAGACAATGGTGAACCTATGGGGTATACGTAGATGTCAAGGTTGAACAACAAAATCTATTACCATGTATAAACCAGCACTATAGTAATTAACAATGGTGAACCTATGGGGTATACGTAGATGTCACAAAGCTTTGATGCAGTACTTCGATGCCTTCCTTAAAGGCGCACTGAACCCCCAACGTCATTTGCGTACAAAACTCGGCAGGGTTAGGTCCTCAACTCAGTGCGCCTTTAAAACCTAAAGCACCTAAAGAAAATACCAATAATTTGCTTCATTATATCCTTCATCCAGTCAGTACAGCTACTGTTGTTGAGCACGCTACCAGGACAGTAGAAGATGACAAGGTGACGTACCGATGTGACAATGGCTATGTGTTTGACGACCTGACGTCAAGCAAGGTGTTCACATGTTCATCAAGTGGGAACTTCCAAGACTTTGTAACTTCACTTTCATGCTCACCCCGTAAGTTGTAACCTTAAAGAGTGCTCACTTTTAACAACGGGAGATTTTGCGTGGGCATGCAATTCTTTTTTCACCCCTCCCCTATATGAGGAAATACTTTGCCCCTGCCCCGGTAAAGATTTGGGGCACACAGTAACATGCGATTTTTGTTTTGCTGAAACCAGGTGAAATTGTTTTTGCCACCCCTCCCCCCCCCCAAATAAAAGAAAAAAAACTGCCATCCCCCTGTTATCAAAATGTGAGCACTTCCTTAAAGGGTTAATGGGTTTCAGTATGGTCGTTGAGAGGAAACTCTGTGAAGTCATTTTTGTTTTGCACATAAATTATGAACCATGGTTTTGCATTTCTGTACGTTGACTACACTCTAAGAACAGTATGTTACGTTTACACACTTATCAGCAGGCTTTTCTGCAGCCACTTTTAACACACATTTTGGTGTGATACACGACACACTACACACTCTTTGCCAATAGTATGTTTCAAATTTGTGTGTATATCTCCTTATACATGTTCCCGCAACACACTGTTCTTAGAATGTACAACTCTACATCTTGCAGGAGAGTTTGACGTGATGGAAGCGCGTTTTGAGGAGTATCCCAGCTCACCCTCAATGGCCACCATTTTGTTTGATGGCGATGATGCGACGTGTGTAAACCTGAACGACCACTGGACCTTCCTCCCCATGACCACACTACGCACGGTCATCCCAGGCACATCCAATGTAACTCTGACAGTGAGTGCCGACATCCAGCTGATTGCTGAGACAACCACAAAGGTGTTTGTCTCTAGGTCAGGCACCTATACAGGAGACTACTATGGCTCTATAGAGTTGTACAACAAGTGTGATTCTCTACCGAATCTCTCCTTCTCCTGCCAGTGTACCGGACTGTGCTCCCTGTATGTCAGGGTTAGGTTCAAGAGTATGGCAGCTACTGACGGCATTGTCTACCCTCTGTGTGGTATAGATATTACTTGATCCTTTCAGGATGATAGAAAAACAGTAGGACAGGCATAGTTTAGATATGCCTAGTCTAGAAAATGATTGACTTTGTTAATCATAAACAAATTTGTAGCCTTGTTTTCTCAAGTTTGTTGTCGTAATTATTTTCAGACAGAAAGGGATTTATAATTTAGGAGGGATAGAATAGAGAGTTTGGTTGGAAATCTGCTATGAGTCATTGATTCTAGGAAGAGACAACTAACTCACAAGGGAAAGGTGCTTAAGCCAGTAATCAAAGAGATATTATGTACATATTTCATTAAGGATGAGAGCGACAGGCGCCTAGTGGCCGTTATTAGTTCAGAATTTAGCCCTACATATGTAAATTTGCCTTTTAATGAAGCATGAAAAAAAGTTTTTACAAAAAGTACCTCCCCATCTCTATGCTCCTTGCCATATTGTGCAGAAGATAGCACTGCTACAATATGATTTTACATCATAATTTTGATTGTTATATATTTTTAAGCTTAACTTTAGTTTTTGAAAGCAATAGTTTGTCTCGTTCACTGCCCATTGGTTTCTGTACATAGTTTGTGCTTACAGCATCAGATATCTAAGACAATCTCATTGAACCCCAGTGCAGCTTGTATGATACTCTCCAGGGGGGGGGGCAGCTTATACTAGGGTCTCTTATGGTGTATACCACAGTACTACACTTAAGGTGTGGCTTATGGGATTACCTTAAAAACCTTACATAGAAGCCACAGCCAGTATGCAAGTCAGATCGCCAGTGTGGCTTATAGGATCAAAGTCAGGGTGCAGCTAATATGTAAGTTAGGCTTTTACGTGAGGTTTTATGGTACGCTTTCTTCTTAAGGGCTTCCATGGCTTTCCATGGAGATATGTGAAGCTTAATTACTTCATAGCATTCCTAAAGGTTAATAAAGATATTGAAGTGACATATATATACAAATTGAAGCTGTGCAGGTCTGAGGTACCATGAGGATGAGAGAAACCTTAACATTTAATAAGCTCAGTTCAAATATACTTGAGGATATTGTTGTCTTTCTTAATTGCGTTGAAATGTAGATGTTGACAATTTAATGTTTATGTTTATATTTATACATGTTGGTACTCTTGAATATAACTGGATGTAGTTTGATTGTACTGTTTGGATTTCATGTGCATGTTCTATTTATTGTCACATATTCTTGAATAACCTATACCGTAAAACCTCGCTTATAGGTCGACCTCACCTATAGGTTGAATAGGAGTTTGGAGGGAAAAAATCGACTTATAGCAAAATGCTTTGAACTTTTGTAAAACCTCACCTATAGCTCGAATTGGACCTAAACCCCCATAAAGCAGCTTTTTCAGGGACCAAATTTAATTTAATTTCAGTTATTTTGCACTTTAGAGGACCCCCTTCTTCTTAAAGATGGTATATCAGCTATAATTCGAGGGATTCTTACTCATGCCATATTACTATTGTATAAGGTCTCCTATGAATACTCCCTAAGTCTTAAAAGGATTGAAAGTCTCTAAATCTATCAAATTAGCACATGTAGTGCAATACTTTTTGCTGTAGGTCGACACTAAAACCCCCTATGTTGTGGTACTGCATTGCTCAGTGCATTCTCTACCAGGCTAGTTTACCCTGTACTCACCTGGGGGAGTGACTGAGTCAGTGAGGTGAATAAGCAAAATTGTTTTCCATCTCAAATCATGCATTTATAGACAAATATATTTAACATTGAGCACTGCATATCAGCTAAAATAATAACAAAACCCTTTACATTAAAATTATATCCATTTTGAAGAAAAGGTTTGGGAAGTCTATTAGCTGATACACCATCTTTAAGGAACAAATTTTGGGTTTACAGGGGAAATGATCCCAGAAAAAAGGGTTTATTTTATGGTATTAATAATGAACTTTTTTGGCTCCTTAAATGCTTTACCATTTTTCAAAACCCCACCTATAGGTAGAATTGGAGTTTTGGAAAGAAAAATCGACCTATAGCAAAAATAGATTCCAAATAAAAATTGACTTATAAGCGAGGTTTTACGGTAGTTATAAACTATTATAAACATATGTATACCGGATACACAACATTGGAGTTGAACTTATAGTATTTAGATTGTTTGTTGTCACCCTATATTAGTTATTGGATATCTGAGCCCATATGTCATTATAATTGATGTAGCAGTGTATTGATATTGTTGGGGATGTATTTGCAAGATGATAGAGAACTCCTCACTTGGCATATCTTTGCGACCTATAGTTCAGGATAGGTCCCAACAGATCAGTGAGAATTCGGCACTATTGAGCAGCCTCTTATTTCACTTGATTTAACTACAGCAATAAGCCCATGCAGTGAGATTGGCCAGTATCTCCAATATCAGTCCTACAATGTGATGAGAGCCAATGCACATTCAATCATATAATATCATTACAATGTCCAGTCTATCATGCCTCAGTTATCGGTCAGTTGTGTACTATGTACTACGTGCCCTGTCAGTTATAGATAGCAATACAGTCATATAACATCAATGTCAGTGAATTTGAATAAACGGGCAGGTAAGTTCAGAATGCTTTGTTTGATTGAAAAAAATTAATTGAATCTCAACTGACTTGGCCAGGTAAGGACCTGAATATCATTTGATCAATAAAGTAAGAGTTAAAATCAAGGCTTTGGCATCTACTTCATTGTCTGCATGCACATGGTAAGGTGATCAAAACCCCACAATACCTCAAGCTTAATAATATAACAATGGCCCGATGCCAGTAAAAGTAATACTAGTATCAGCCCTAATTTAGCTTCACTGAATCACAATATCAAGAAATATTAAGAGATCAAGAGTTCATTATAACCACAATTAGGCCATGTGAGAAACCAAATATCATATGTGACCCGTTTTAACGAAATGGGTAGGAAGTCGCACCTTTAAGAACCTAGATATGGCCCCTTAAAGTAGCAGAGGGTGAAAAAAATATTATTTTTGAAGAATGATTTTGACATTTTTCTAATCTATGCATAGTTATCTTTTGGGTTATCAAGTTACAAACCCGATTTCAACACCCAGTTTTCCTAAAATGAGGACCATAGGATTTAAAGTTGTATTGTATAATATAGTTGATATCTAATTTAAATGTTAATTATCTCAATTTAATTAATTTCAATTTAAAACAACAAAAGTCTCAAAAATATCACCTAAGAGTGAATATTGGCTAATATACTACTTGTCATATATCAAATGAAAGCTCTTGATGTGCTGTACACAAATCTGGCAATATCTCAACATTTTATATGTGCGACTTCCGACCCTTTTCGTTAAAACAGGTCACATATGGCAAGATATACTTCAAAGGATGCATTGAAATAGCATATGTTCAGTTCAGTTCATCAAGCCAATGTTTATAGGTTCACCTGTATAATGTAGATAAGTCAAGATGGATACTACCGTAGGTTATATGTTGTCCAGTGTCTATACTCAGCAGTACAGCTTGCACCGAGTAACTATGTCCGTTGAGTTATGTATAAGTAGTCCAACTCCACAACTGTCTTGACTGGAGTTAATGTCTGAGCCACAACATCGACTCTGTAAAAGTTTCTATCACAACTGCTTGGTGGTGTAGACAATATATCCACACGTGCTATGCTATTAGATCTTTAGGTTGTCTCAGCACAGCAGTCCGGCACAGCCGGGTTGAAATATGGTTATTCTATATAAATATCTGCCACTGCGTACCCTGCCGCAGTGCATAGAGATAGATATCCACAACCACCTGAACTCAACGATCCAGCTACCTCAACGATCCTGACTCCACTGCTAACATCATGACCAGCGATGGCTGGTTGAAATCGGGTAAGCAAAGTTTGGTAGCAGTCTAGTCCCCAGTCCCTCTATGTTTGCAGTCCCTATGACTATTTCTCTAGTCCCCAGGACTATGTCTCTAGTCCCCATGAATAACTTTCTAGTCCTGAGCAATATCTCTCTAGTCCCTGGGACTATCTCTCTAGTCTCAAGGACCATATATCTTTAGTCCCCTGGACCATCTCTCTAGTTTCTAGAAAGATGGTCTTGGACTATTTCCTTAGTACCCAGGACTATGTTCCTAGACCAAAGAACGTTTTCTCCTCTGTTACCAAGGATTATGTTTCCATCCCCAAGACAATATTGTTCCTTGTCCCAATACTATGATTCCAGTCCCCAAACTATGTCTCTAGTCCACAGCATTATTTTTCTAGTCCCAAGGACTATGGTTGTTTCCATTCCCCGGTCTGTTTCTGTTTATTAATGTATTATTTCATTACCCTGTAGGAGACATTGGGCACCATGATGAGGGCGACAGTCTGTTTGTTTACTGTGTGTTACCATGACGAGGGCAGCAGTCTGTTTGTTTACTGTGTGTTACCATGACGAGGGCAGCAGTCTGTTTGTTTACTGTGTTTTACCATGACGACAGGGGTGAGGCAATGTGGGGAGATGGGGGATATGTTCCCCTCAGTTTTGACTAGCCCCAAAAAAGGTCAAACTAAAAGGGTCAAGTAAAAATGCTGCTTGCCACGCCCCTGGACGAGGGCGGCAATCTATTTGTTTACTGTATGTTACCATGATGAGGGCAGCAGTCTGTTTATTTACTGTGTGTTACTTGTGTATTACTACGGGAGACATGGGGCACCATGACGATTGCTGCAGTCATTTGGTTCACTGTGTGTTACCATGACAAGGGCAGCAGTCTGTTTGTTAACTGTGTGTTATCATGACGAGGGCAGCAGACTGTTTGTTTACTGTGTGTTACCATAAGGAGGGTGGCAATCTGTTTGTCACCGACCGCTGTAAGGACCTCATTAAGTTCAAAGGCCTGCAGGTGGCGCCAGCAGAACTGGAGGGGGTGCTGCTGGGGCACCCCCTGGTGGCTGATGTAGGAGTTATCGGGGTGCCAGATGACCGGGCGGGGGAGGTGCCACTAGCCTTCATTGTGCTGCAGCAGGGGGTGCAGGAAGGCAGCAGGACGGAGAAGGACATTGTGCAGTATGTGGCAGGTAAGTCTAACCAATCATGATAAGGGAATTTTGGCTTGACAAGTTACTCACCAGGGCTGGTTTCATACATCATGACAGAGAGTATAATGCCTTTAGCCCTTAAACTGAAAGGGTTAAAGGTCATACAATACTGTATGATTCGAAGATACATAACAGCTAGTGATACCTACATGGAGCCCTAAACCCTAACTCTTCAGGGGACCATCACAATTGATGAATACAAAATTGTAAGGCCAAATAAAACAAAAAAGATGTGTGTCAGGTTGCATGTTCTGAAAGTCTAGGGTAGGTAGATTGGATTTCTTTTTTCTTTCACATTAATATTTTTACTCAAAGCATTAGAAATGGACGGTAACTGGAGGCGTGGACCATTATTTTTCCTAACCAAAAATGGTTTTACATACTATTTTTCTTCGATATAGGATGAACATTTCTAAGATTGACTCTGATGCTCTGATTGTGTAGTTTAGGTACACAATTTATTCTGGTATGTGTTTATATTTCAGAATGAGTATCTACATACAAACAACTCAGAGGCGGGATTAAATTTGTGACAATGATTCCGAAACTTGCGAGTGGCAAGATCCTCAGACGAGTGCTGCGGGAGATGGCAAAGGCTGACTGAGTATACCAACATAGAATGAGATATGTACCCAGGAGATGAGAACTGCAGCACATTGCTCTCTATTGGATAAACAATTATATTATCATGATATTTTAATGTTGCAGGGAGGTAGTCTCCGTGAAAACAGTCATAATTGAAACCAACATTATAAAAATCATGTCAAACTTGCATATGATCTATAATATATACCAATGTGATGAGTAAAGTTATCTACCATGGAATAGTCCGCCACTTATTGCCGCTGAAGAAAATGTAATTTATGTTGGCAATAAAAAGGCTTGAAATTGAATTGAATTGAAGATGATATAATTTATGTACACAGGGGATTGGAGTATTCCAATCTGATTTGAATTGTTACAAAAATGTGGTTAACATTAGGAAGATTTTATGGCTTGTACTTTTTTTTGATAGTTTTATCATTTATTCTAACTCATCTTGCATGAGTGATTCTTTGTCTTATCACTTACATAAATCCTGCTTATCATAGTTCGACAAGCAATCACGGTCCCTTTGTGTATTCCATGAACATGTCTCATCATTAAAGAAAACCTTGTACAAAATGTAAGCAGTCATACGATTACATATCTCTTAGACCATTCCTAGTTCTATTTTCTATTTTCTATTTCTTATCATATTCGAAAAGATATAGCGCTACCCATAAACTTCAATGTCTACAAGAGAGTTAGAACAGTATGAAGGGCTGCGTTTAAGCTTTGCAGCTTATCTTAATGCGGCAGCCTTACCTGGTGTAAATATCATTACATAGATATCATTTAGTGGCTCTCTTACAGCTTTCATGTATACAACAATTCATGTACTTTGCAATTCAATCAATCATTTCCACTGTGTTTTCATGAACTTTGATACCCTTTCAATCACTGTAATAATATCATACATACATGAGGTGTGGAAAAAAATTATTCCTTAGATTCTTTATACAAATATAGGGGGAGGGATAGGAGAGTGGGTTAAACTAGGACTACCTTCTTGGGCTTGTTTAGGAATAAAAACTTTCAATTTTGAATTTGTCGAGAGTTTCAATTATTCTGTCTTCTGTTTCTAAATCGTTCCAGACAATTGCTAGGGTATGCTCTAGACTTCTTGTGTATGCACCACCATGCGCCGTATGATATTTTAAGAGAGGGCCATCCCAAGCTCTTGTCCTTAGGTTTCTGTTGTCCCTGTATTTACATTGTCTACTTCTTATGTAGGCCTCCTTAATTTGATGTGCATACATCCTGTCTTCAAGCATATTCAATTTGGCATCCGCATGAACATCATAAGTGGGTGTCAAATAATCTGCCCTTTGTGCAACCTTTAAGCCTCTGTTTTGAACCCTTTGTCTTTTCTTTAATAAATCTTTTTTTACGCCAGCAAATAAAATGTCACCATATTCTAATATGGGCAGGATATACGTTTTATACAATAGAATAGCAGTTTGTACATCAATAAAGGCATTAAGCCTCGCCATTTGATATATTCTGTAGGATGCTGTTTTCAATTGTCCAGCTACAAATTTCTCATACGACAGAGCACGATCTAATATAACACCCAGGTACTTGTACTGCTCAACCTCATATATGGCCTCATCATTTATGTTTAACTTACAGTTGTTCCAGTGTACCCTTCCTGAAAAGCACATAAACTTAGTTTTTTTTACTATTTATAGTTAACCTATTAGCTCTACACCAATTATAATAAAGTTCCAAGTCCTCTTGCATCTTGACATTTACCTCCCTTTGATTATTACCACTTATGTATAACACTGTGTCATCAGCATAGAGTAATATCTTGCTGTGTTTACAAATATATTCAATCTCATTAACATACAATAAGAACAATAAGGGTCCCAAAATAGAACCTTGTGGGACTCCACATACTATGTCTAACTTATCAGATTTAATACCATTGGCCAAAGTACACTGTTTTCTCCCTGTTAAATAGTTTTTCAACCAAATACCCGCTTTTCCCACTATCCCATATCAATCACACTTTCTTAGTAAAATACTATGGTCGACAGTATCGAAGGCCTTTTTAAGGTCTATAAATACTGCCAAGGTGTTACGCCCCACATTTCTCTCTCTCAGAATATCATCTATTAAAGAGCCAATTGTTTGAATTGTGGAGTGGTTCTTCCTGTACCCGCCTTGTATTTCTGTTAAAATCTTATTGGTATCTAAATATTCTGAAATATTTCTATGGACTATTTTTTCTAGCAATTTGGAAGGTAGAGGAAGTAATGAAATGGGCCTATAATTTTCTACTAATGTGAGATTTCCGTCTTTGGGGATTGGAACTATGGTAGCTTGCTTCCAACCCTCAGGAATTTCTTGTGTATCTAAAGAACATTTAAGTAAATGTGTTATCTGCTTACTCAAGAACTCAAAAGCATCTTTCATCACCCTACTGTTGACTGCTTGAAAACCCGAGGATTTATGGGTTTTGATACCCTTGATGAGTTTGACCACCTCTTCCTCTGTTGTGACAAATTCTTCCAATTTGCTATCTACCGCAGGATATAATGGACTCCATACTGTATCATTGTCCCTAGACAATTTCGGTCCTATTTCTGTGAAATAATTGTTTATTTCAGCAGCGACCTTGTCTTGGCTGAGTAAGTCCCCAGTTTGTGGACAAGCTAACATTATCAACCTGGTGTCCTTTTTACTTGGTAGCAAGTCATTTATCTCCCTCCAAAACTCTTTAGGATTATTTCTATGTTCCTCTAACTTATTTCTAATAAACCTGCCTTTTGTTTTGAGAACCAACTTGGAGGACTTGTTTCTCTCTTTGTTGGCTATCTTTAATGAATCATAATTTTTTGACTTTTTGGCTCTTGTTACTATTCTGTCTTTCTCCTTTAAGTCAGAAAGAAGTTCATTACTTAGCCATTCTTTTTTGTGGTTTTTGACCTTATATTTCGTCCAGGGACACAAAATGTCAAGTACATGTACTATCCTTGAATATATGATATTCCATAATACCTCCACATCATTTGTGCCATAAAACACATTCCAATTAAACACTCTTAAAGCCTTGACTAGGCTATCTTTGGAGTACTTCTTCATTCTCCTACAGTCAATAAACTCTTTACTGGTTTTCTTTACCCTTTCGACCCCAGATGTGACATAAACCATTTGATGGTCACTCGGACCAAATTGGATGGTTCCAGCCTCTTCAATGGTCTCAACGTTGGTGTATATTAAAACAAGACAAGTTTGGCTCTTGGCGTATCTTGTCGGGATACTTATATAATTTAATAAGCCAAAGCCCATCAGCCCTTGTCTCAACTGTGTAGCATCGTCATTATCAATTTCTAACATATTTACATTCATGTCTCCCAATATATACACTTCATACCTTTGTAACCTTGTAAACCTTGTTAGGATTTCTTTCATTTTAGTCCAAAACAGTGTAAAATCACCCTTAGGAGGCCTATAAATGTTTAAGACAAGAATGTTTCTCTTTGTTTCCCTCTTAATTACTATTGGTAACAATTCCAGATCCTTTGTACTTATCACACTAACTTCTTGGCATCCTACTACCACATATTCATTTTTGACATAAGTTAACAATCCCCCAGCTTTTTTTAATTTACCATCTTCATACCATGTTCTATCTGACCTTATTGTTTGAAATCCTTCTAGACTAAAGTTACCTGTGATATTTTTTTCTTCCAACCAGGACTCTGAACAGGTTATAACGTCAAAAGCACTATTATCAAACATAATTTTGAAATCTTCGTTACAATTCCTAATGCTTCTCAAATTTAAATGTGAAATATGAAAACCCCAATCTGTTCTGAAACTCCCGACATCTTTATGAAATTTAGTCATTTGAATTGTCCACCTCCCAGCTTATCCGTCTTCCCCGTCCCTCCCCAATTTCTGACTGTGAAGTGTCCACACTTGATGATAATGATGAAAATTTACAAAAAAAAATAATTAAAAAAAAGATTTGGCAGTGAAAACTGCATTCATGTTGTTATGACTCTTTGTAACAGATTTAGTCACACAGCATAATGGCTCATTTTATAACAATTCTTAATATCACTTAATCCTAATATAACATAACAGTAGAGTGATATCAGTGACTATACCTCTTTGTTGTCTTGTATCCTGTATTCAATAGATACCGCTACTTGTCAGTATTAGACATGTTTGATTTGCTTGCTGTTTTGACCGACTTACAACATAACTTTAACACAACTTTTGCGGTTTAAACATCAAACTATCAAATCCCCTCAGACAGTATCTTTCTTATCATAGTCGACAAGTATAAGAATGTGTCCTCGGCTCAGTCTTACCCTCTTAATTGGGTCACCAACTTGAAATTCATATTTTGTGGCTTATACCTTTAAACTGTTGAATTCCTCTGACAGTGACTTTCCTTATCATAGTCGACAAGTATAAAGTATGTCCTCGGCTCAGTCTTTCCCTGTTATTTGGGTCACCAAAATTAGTTCAAATTTTATGGCTTGTAGCCATGTACCTCAATTTTGCCTTTAATTGATTTAATGTGTTTAGAAATGATTGTGGCTATAAGCGGTATCAGTTTACTGTTGAAGTGCAGTCCATCTTCCAGGAGTTTTCTGTACTCGTGACGTCTCCCAACTGAATTCTTGCTAGTATGAACTATCCTGCTTACCCACGGGGTACCTGTTTTGCCAATCTTATTGAGGGTGTTTATGCAGGAATTAATCCTCCATATGCCATTGTCCATAATTTCCTGTCGCCACTCTGTTGCATTGGTACATGTGCGATTTAATTGGGATCCTATTATCGGACACAGGATCAAGTGCTGACCTTCATGTAGGTGTAATAGAAATTCATACAACCTTGTTATTTTGTCACAGAGCGTATGTACAAAGTCGTCTTCATTTAGCCAGTCAAATGTGTAAGTTTTACGCCCTCCTTTGTACGTGGGTTTTTGGGGTGTCGTCATATCATTAACCCCGGCCATTATGTACGTGATGTCGCCCTTGTTGCACCTAATATAATTGTTGACAGCAATACATACAGAGTCAAAACGAGCTCCCGGCATCGGGTACACGTTTATATTGTAGCCTGAAGTGTCAAGGCGGCGTAATTCGTCTTGCATTGCGGTATTGATTCGGCTATCTCCGAAGACAGCCACCATCGGCGCCATTTTGAATTAGTTTACAGCTACGTGTTAGTTACGTATCTGCGTCGCAGGTTTCGTATTTAATTTCCGAAAACAGTTTTTTAAATCGTTCTAGTTAATACATATCTCAACAATAAATCTAAATTGATTAAAGAGGAATTATTTCACTGTTTTCTTATCGATATCTACAATGGCCAAACAACTATTAAAAATTTCAAATTCCCGTGACGCCATTCCCGCTCCCAGAGTTGATCGCAATCCCTACTTTCGTATCAGTATATTTGTGCTCGTCTAAAATCAATTATTTTTGACTTATTAAATGCCCCAGGATTACAACATATTATAATTTCTTTGTACCAAGATACCATGACGTTTCAACCTCACGTGACCCGCGCCTTTCAATGTTTCTTTTTTTTCGCCTTCCTCGGGGTAGACTTGCCACCTCAACCACCGGCCCCTTGGTTATTCGTTTGTGTATTCTGCGCGTCTGGAGTCATCTTCTTTGCCGCTTCCTCAGGTTTTTCCTCGGTAACCGTCTCTGTGACTTCCTCTGGTTTTTCCTCGGGGATTTCCTCGGGTTCTTCCTCGGGATTTTCTTTAGGGATTTCCTCTGTTTCATACTCGGTATCTGTGTCGGAATCTGATTCACTGTCAGTTTCTGAATCTTCAGATAAGTTTCCGTCCCTCAAATGTTCAAGTAAGAGGCCCAGGTGGTTGTTGCCCTTCAGCGTGCTTTCCTCGATTTGGTGTGCATCTTTTAATGCCCACCCTGAGCTCCAATAAGCGTCTCCAGTTGTTGCCTCGTACAATCTCCTATCAGTTTTTTTTAGCAGTGCCATCAGTTTGGGGTCATCATACTTCAATGTCTGGATCAGCTTCATGGTAGGCCTTTTCCTTCTCTCCCACTCAGCGTTGTCCACAATTTTCGAGGCTTTCCTTTTTGCCTCAAAGGGACATGTGGTTTTGGCTATGTCAGCTGCAATCAGGGGTTGTACTTAAATGCGCTTGAGATAAAAAATCTAAAATTTAAAAAAAATCCACAAAACCCAACAAACTATTAAATTTTTGAGTTTATAAGAACCCACGTTTCATTATCAATCTTCATGTTTTCTTTCTGGGATTCCAGATCTAAGTACCTTTTCAGGATTGTTTATCAATCAAAGATTCTGCCCGAATGCTGAGATCCAATAGAAACTACCAGATAACATGTTTACATCCCATACAGGGAATCTGGCCATGGGAGATGCCATGCTGGACTGACGCGCACTTTAACACAGACACAAAACTATATATAATTCACACCTGCTTTGCATATACACAGTTCTAGTTGGTAAATAAGACAGTGGCATCATTTGTTCAACTGGTGCCATTCTTGGAGAGGTTAAATAAATATGTTATGATTAGTTTCGTAATTATTGATGTTTGACAATGCACATTGAGTGCACACACTCTAAGGGCAGCTTGTTGCTTTAGTGTGCTATGCCCTCTCTCGTTATTGTACATGAATGCAGCCCTGGTGAGTGACTCGCCAGTGTAGCTTCATAAGTGTATCAACACCCAAGGGGTCGGCATGATGCATGATATATGATGCAGGAATGCAGCACTTGCGAGCTAGTTGCCAGGGCTAAATCCCTGTATCATGATAATGAATTACAAAAATGCATCAGAGCACGATGATGGGTTAATTGTTATGACGACCAGGCTACTGTCTATCTTGTACCTGACACAGGTGGAGGGGGGGCACTCACTCCGATCAGGATACCATGTGTGGACATGATTTCAAGGGATAGAGGTTTACTTTTGGGCCCCAGACACGAACCAGCGCGAGCCTTTGATCCCCCTCCCCCACAAAAAAAAAGAAAAAAAGAAAAAGAGGAAGAAGAGAAAAGAAAGGAGAAGAAAAGAGGGAAAGAGATGAAGATATTTTGGAGTATTATTTATAGGGCCTGACTGGGGCCTCTGATCTGGATGGGGGGGGGACTGAGGGGGCTGAGTCTTGAAATATTGTGTCCTAAAATGCATGCACCATTCTAATTCTATTCAACAAACTGTTCTTGGGGGGCCTGCCCCCAAACCCCCCCTAGTATGGTTGATGCGCTTCACTCACGGGAAACACATAGTGACTCCGGGTTGGCTAAGTTTGCCCCCCCCCCCCTCTAGACAATCCTGGATCTGCCACTGGGCAATTTTTGAGAGAAAGGAGGATATTTTAGGAAGATTTGACAGCTGACAAGAGAAATGTTCACTTCTTTTTGCTATCACATTTAATGATCACCCATAATTTAGTACATTTTTATGGTCACCTGTGATAAGGGTATATTTTTCATGTCAGCCAAAATAAATATATTTTTTGCCCATTTTCCCGTTGAAAGGGTATACTTTTTGTCTTTCCTAACAAAATTGATTGGGGTACCTAGTTGTCCACACATGGTGCCTACAGAAAGGATATGGAGTGCCCCCCCCCGTCCTGGGACATAACATCAAGGTGCACAGAGGTGGGGACTAGTCTGTATAACAAGGAATTGCGCAGTTCCCACCGATGTAACGTCCACGGTAAGACCTACAAGGTCCTCGATATTAGTTATTTTGTATGAATGATTGTGAATGTAAAGTTATCAAGCAATATTATACAGTTCTATGCCGTCATCCTACTATGCACATTATGTGTTAGGTGTTTAGACACCAATTGAACTTAGATTTACATCTGAGCTATGTAAATTAGATCTGCAGGTTTAACATTGATAAATAAACCATAACGTTTTGATGTTCACAGGGCTTGTAAAATTACGCAGTTACGACCCCAAATAACTGTATAGATTCAATTCTGAACTACATAATTGTGTTTTTCTATGAAGGCATTCTGTGGCTACTAAATTGTTTTAACTATGTTGTTTTGATGTCCACAGATAGATACGGCAGATAAGTGGAAGTGATGTCCATATTTGTCCCCTTGTGTTTACAACAATGAGTCGGACGCTCAGACATAGGCTGGTTGTGTTGCTGCTGCTGATGCCTGCCGTGAAATGTGAGTTTTAGGGGCAAATAATGGTGGTTTAGAGGTTTTCATATTAAAGGTACTCAACACAATCTAACTGATTGTAGATCGACCAACAATTTTTCTTATTGACTCTTAAGGTTGTTAGCATGATGAATATGGAACATAAAGAAACAGAAAAAGTCCTGTTACTGGATTTATTTGCCTTTTGGAGGGTATTCTAATTTGTGTTCATCATATAGGCCCTCATGAGAAAATCATATATCTTTCTATATTATTTGACACAGGAACATGTTGAAAATAGGGGGTCACAGGCAAAATCTAATTACCGTAAATTCTCGCGTATAAGCCTAACTCGAGTATAAGCTGCAACCTGACTTTGGGGCGATCCTAAAAGCTGCACTGCTGATCTGACTATATACTAGTAGTAACTTTAGTACTGTACCATAGTGGCTAAAACTCGCATATTAGCCGCACGCTGACCCTGGGCCGATCCTATAAGCCGCACTGGCGATCTGACCCTCCTACTAGCCGCGGCTTCTAAGCGAGAATTTACGGTATGCAGAATTATTCAAAATGATTTCTGATCTATTCACTGTATGAGACTATGGGCATGGCAGATAGGAAATATAGTGATCAGGATGTGTAGAATATCAGGGTGTGACATTTGGATGGCAGATGAAGGAAGATCATGACATATAAGTGAAATCTGCAAATATCATGGTTTTAGCCAGTTCCAGTTTTTGCCACCAGGTGCCGTATGTGTAAATTGTGTTTTGTACCTTTAAACTAATTTTTCCTTATAATTCTGGATTATGTTCCACCCCCTCCCCCCAAAAAAGCGCCAAAAATTCACATATCATAGGGCTAATTAACCATGGGAGCGAATGGGAAATCAGTATATTCATAGTTTATAATACATGTATGATGGTTATATTAAAGCTGCTATACCACTTGGCACACTCAAATCTATGTTTTCTTACAGAAAGAGGTACCCATATTATTTATAAATTGACCTGTCCATATATAGGTCTATGTAGATTGCTGACGTGCTATAATCTAAAAATCGATGCTTGGAGCTACAGCTGGTGCTTTAATTATCCTCTACCTATATATATGTAGTCAATCTTGCAGGTGTTTAGAGGGGAAAAAATGGTCATGGTTGAAATGTTTCTTTTTCCGAAACTATTGGATTCTATGGACACCAAATATTATATGCAAGTCCCACTGTTATGTCTTCTACGAGGTTTTAAAATGATGAACCAGTGGTGCTGGGGCACGGACCCGACTGTAGTAACCCAGACAAAATTAGTCCCCAGCTGGGATCCATACATGTTTTACTTGGCTTTGTCTATGCATCTGGGCCCTTTAAATCTGGGCAAGTATATAATATGAGCTCCCACTGGAAGCCCTGGACAAAAAGAACCAAATTCCAGGCTGAGCTCATATCACAGCCCACTTGAAAAAACCATATGGACCCCTTAAGCAATGCTGGCTGTGTTAACATGGTCTCATAGCATGGGTAGGGGTAGGTTTTTTAGCTAAGACATTGAATACTTCTGTGTGCTACCCGAGCCAGTGGGAATATTATTTTACAGAAAACTGCCAGCCCAGCCCAAAGCTACAGGCCAATGGCTCCAAGGCCGGCGTTAGTGTCTACCTCTGCTCATGATACCCAATTCATAACCTAATATCTGATACACATATACTAACCCCATTATCATTGACAAATGAAAGTTTATCTAATTACATTGAACTATAATGGCTTATTCTGTAGGTACAACCACACGACCAGGCACGCACTATTACCTGAGCACCTACATGCGTCCCTGGACTAGCTCTCATGCAGACTGTGAACTCATTGGTGGATCACTGGCCAAAATTGCAAACACTCAGGAAAATGATGAGACTGTTGATCTTCTGTAAGTACTATGAGTATCAAGGTTTTTATTACTTTCTTAGTGATTACGCTACCACAGGAGGATTTTCCAGCACATAGAGACATTTTTGTTGTAATAAGTACACTCTCCACTATGTAGAATTTTACGTTAGGTCTTGATATCAAGCATTGTGAGCTTATTTCCCACACATTTAGCCATATCTCAAACACTTAGGGAATCCCATTCTACACAATATGCAAATTTGGTTTAAAGTCTACCAACTATTTATTTTATTAGTATGTGATATTTTATTTAAGGATATATTCATTTCATAATTTTCTGATTTAAAAAATGTTTTGCAGACGTGTATGTATTGCAATGAAATAAATTTCCAAATTCAATGTATCTCTTGATTTCTTTGTGACATCATCTTCAATCTCTGATCCTTTTGATTAAGCACCATTCACTATATTGTTTTCTCCTTTACAATAACCTCACACAGGGTGAGATGGCAGGTGGATAAGGTGCACATGGGTGGAAGTGATAATGGTGTAGAGGGAACCTGGATATGGAGGGATGGCACTGCTGTGGACCTCAATATACCTGACAATGACCTCGGTCCAAAGGACTTCTTAAGAGTGAAGCAGGATGGAAGTTGGGGGGCTGGCTACGCTAGTACAAATGCTCTGTTCATCTGCGAGATAGATACAGGTAGTATGCAGAACCATACTCCATTCCTCAGAGGTTATATTTATAAAATGAAATAATAATACTTAATACAGTAATAATTATTACATTACTAATGGCCGAATACAGCTAGAATCAGTTAGTTAATGTCGCTTTCAAATCGGGGTCCGGATGGCTGTGATTATTAACAGTTCCAACTGTCAATGGCAGAATACAATTCTCTTATTGACAGTTTGAACTGTCAATACCAGGATAGAATTATCTTATTGACAGTATGAACTGTCATTGTCATATTGACAGTTCCAAAAAATGGAGCTGCCAATAAGCGAGAATTAATCTCTTATGGCCAGTGTGAACCATCAATAAGAGAATTTAATTCTGTTATTGACAGTTTGAGCTGTCAATAAGAAGATTAATTTCTACTGTTGACATTTTGGGGCGCATTACAATGTTACAATTGAAATTTTGAACTGTCAATTGCGAAAAAACTTTCTTCTTATTGATAATTCAAACTGTCAGTAGTGCGTAAATTATACTGTTATTGACAGTTCTTCACCAAACTGTCAACAGTGGCAACCTTTTCTCTTATTGACAGTTACTCACCACATGGAGCGTATAGCATACTGTACACTCCATGCTCACCCTAACTGTCATAACCGTGGGAGCCTTTCAATCCAGAGTCGATTTTGACAATGTTCACCTCAAAACTGATTTTGACCCCAAAACAGATTTCACTGTTACATAGATTTGGTCACCCCCAAAAACTGGTTTCTCATCACCTTACATGTATGTTATAATTATCAGGTTTCGAGAATAATAAAAGTTTTTATAATTTTTGATTTGAATTCTGTCAGTTATAGATATAATTGGTATTAAATTAGATCTGATATTGTGTCAGTAATACACAGAGTTTCTTCACAATTGTCATACCTTTCACAAAATCAAACCAATTACTACGAAAAATACGATCGATTCACTGGATGGATTACCCCCGCGGAAATGAACCATGGAGATCGCAATGTTACATTGTTGTATTTATATCATGATCAGTCAAATAAGAAAATTTAAATGATTAATTAATATCCAAAGCTAAGATGAAAAAGTCTTTTTTTCAATAGCCTCACAAAGATAGTAAATGGATACTTTTTTTCTAAATCCCCAGCATCGGCAGAAGCTCAAGCTAAGGCTGTAGAACGGGCATGTTGGGTGGCAAATGGACTCTTAGTTCCTCCACCTGGTAAGTATGTACTTGTGTTTTAACCTTTTAAGGACGGCATAATTCCTCAACTCGCCAGAGCTGCATTCAAGCATCATGCTGCAGTGTTGTGACTGCAGAGGAGCCAAAAGCGTGACCTCTGCTGTTTTCCAGGCGACCTGGCGAAATTGTCAAATAATATAAGCAATCTGGCGACTGCTGGACAAATTTGGCTATAGCATAGATGGTATAAGCTTATTCCGACCTGAGGGGTGACCCCCACTCTTGTCCTATGCTGATCAAGTACTGAATATATACTGTCCTCATAACCTATTACATTTCCTTCAGGAACAGTCATCAAGGCTTGTCCCCGAGACATAATCTACTTTGTACCAAGAGGTATGGAGGGGATGGACTGGTCTGGTGCCCGGGTAATATGTCAACAGGCTGGGGGCGACCTCGCCAAAATCACAACTTCAGAGGAAGACCAGGTAGCGCCCCGTATCAAGTAAGTTTGCCATGCAGAAACTAGATAATGTTTGTTTTTAATTCTTAATTTTCCAATTATGTATCCTTTGTAGATCATTTATGACTTAGGCCTATTTAGTGATTGTCATCATTTTAGGTAATGCTTGCTTGTTTTAAATCACTTGTGTACCATGGAAACTCCACTTTTAGGCTGTGTCTCACCAAATCGTTACAAATCGAAACTCTATGACAGGCGCAACTCTATTCATGACTAGCCCACCTCTATTACTGGGTAATCCAGATCAGCGTGATTAAGGGAAAAAAGGTCTAAGAAGATAAATAGACAAATGTCAATGCCCATTGATACCGTCTCTGGGGATATGCCCCAGCCCCCACTTGTGAAATACGGCAGAGAGGTATCAATGTAGTTGACATTTGCATTTATTTTTTTATATCAAGCCATTTAATGAAAAAATACAGCTTTTTCTTAGCCCATTGAATGCGGCCACATTGTAGTTAATGGGGGGCATTGAATCTGGCCCTTCCTATAGTTAAGCATAGTAAAATTTAATCTTATATTAAAAAAAAAAAAAGGTTCATTACTTTCTAGGATATGGTTAGATAAAGTTACAGTGCTATATAGATATCCTCTAAATAAACCACTTTCAGTTCTGCCAGTCATAGAGGTGCGCCTGTCCTAGTGGTGTTCCAGTCATCAAGTTTCAACTTGTATCAATTTGGTGAGACACAGCCTTCAGATGGCCTAATCTTTGGGTGCTTCCTGTCTCTAAGAGAGTGATGATTTAAAATAATACAGGGCGGGGATCGGTAAATTGGGCGGAAAGAAATTGCACAACATTTAACCAAAATTTAGACCCCTCTCGCTAGTGGACCAAAAAAGTTTTGACCCGTTGCCAAAAAATCCATGGAACACCCCCCCCCCTTTGTTAAGAAGTTAGCAATGTCTAAGAGACCAGGGGTCTCTAAAGGCTCTATCCATGAAAAAATACTCATAGGAATGCAATTCATTGTAATAACTATAACTGAACCATTTATGATGACTAAATAAATACATTGCGTTGCAAAGAGGAGCAGATGGCCGTGGGAATCCCTGGTTGGCAGGAAATGACATGAACCAAGATGGCATCTACACATGGCTAGACGAGGCCTTCACATGGCCCTCCTATGCAGGCAAGTGTATGCATATTTGGAAGGTTCTGGTGACAACCACTATGACCTTGAACCTGAATTTTGCTGGGTTTGGGCTGTTTTTGTGGTTGCCTTGAAACCAGCGAACGGGAACTAGAAATGGAACCATAAAGTATGATGGTGAAACTCCCATCATACATTCTGGTTCCTTTTCACTGGTTCCAAGATACCAGCAGGGATTGCCTAAACCCAGCAAAATGGAAGTTCAAGGTCATGGTTATTGTCATCATTGGGAACAAGAGTAGTGCACCCGGGAATTAAGGGCAGTATATATGTATTTGTGTCAATACACTCACCATCTGAGCTCTTGTCCATTATACATGCGTATAAGACAGTCCAAGTGGCTTACAGTGCACAAGAGAGAGTAAAAAAACAAAAAACTTTCCATTATTTCCATTATAACTAAATAACTAGCCACAGAATGCTCATGGCATTATTTGATTAGGATGTAATTTTTAAAGTGATTTTTAATCAGGAGGTTAACAGGTTAGGCTCCTTTGGAATTTGCGGTGCCTGTCCTAAGGACTCCTGAGGGCTGTTATTATATATATTGCAGTTTACAGGCAATTGGCATGTACCAGACGGTCACAAAGCTAATGTAAAAATGTAATGGGATGAGACAGTGGTAGAGAAGGGTAGAGAGAGCACTTATAGATAACACTACGCTTGAAGGCTTTTAATCGTCTATCATGTTTTTAAAACATGGCATCATGTAACCTAGTTTCCCTAGCAGGTATTTGTCATGTTTGGTCATTTTGTATGTTGCTATTTGCTTTTGCCTTCTTTCTTCAAGAATATTTATTTTACCATCCTTATGAATTCTTTCAATGGAAGTCCTGGGGGTGAATAAAGGGCCTTTCAGTTCTCTATTTTGTAGTCTTTGCAACTGTGTTAATAATGTTTCATTAGTATCATGAACGAGAATACCTCCATATTCCATATAGGGCAACATTTTCGTTTTACATACACGTAGAGCTTGGGCATAAGACATAGATCTGCGTCTCCCAAAAATACATAATTTGACAGCTGCTTTGCATCTCATTTGATTGATCTGCCGATCGAATTTTAGGGGCTGATCCAGTTGTACACCTCAATCATTAGAGTTTTCTACAAAAGCTAATTTACTGTTATTTTATTTTAAGGCGGGTATTCTGAAATGTTGTATTTGCCCAGGAGTTCCAAATTTCATAGCTTGTGATTTTTTAGAATTTATTGTTAATCTATTTAAATTACACCAGTGAGAGAAATGAAGTCTTCTTGGAGTTTCCTATAGGCTGATACTGAATCATTCTCTGATGCATATATCACAGTGTCATCAGCATAAGAGCTAATTTTCGTGAATTCACAGAGACCATCTATATCATTTACATAGATAAGAAAGAAGGGGGCCCAAAATAGACCCTTGGGGGACTCCACAAGATAAAAAAAAAACTTCACTAGATGTGATGCTATTGGCTATTGTTTTCTGGGATCCAGACCCCGTGTATTGTTTTACTTGATCCCTGAATGCATGTGTTTCCAGGTATCGGCTCCCCCTCAGTCAGTGGGAAGTGTATCCTGGTTACCTTTAACTGGCAGCTAGTGGACTGTACAGTTCTGAAGTGGCCCATGTGTGAACGGGACATTGGTAAGTCAATAGACATTATGTTTACGCTTACAGTGGTAGGGGTCGGATGACCTGCACTTTGGGTGTAGGCCCACAACAAAAACACTATTGACAGTTTGAACTGTCAAATTCAACCTTTTAGCCAAAAGTGTTTTCTTTGCCAAAAGCGTGTTTTTTTTAATCCTCAAAAATTGCTCATGCACCAAAAAATCGGTTTGCCCCCAAAATTGGTTTTGCCACTATGTACAGTTCGGTAAAGAACTCTCATAACACTATAATTTATCACTATTGACAATTTGAACAGTTTGAACTGTCAATAAGAGGAACGTTTTCCACTATTGACAGTTTGAACTGTCAATAGCAAGATAAGGGAGGGCCAGCTATTGACACTGTGAACTATCAATAGCTGAAAAGAATCTTCTTATTGACAGTTCAAACTGTCAATACCAGAATAAAATTCTCTTATTGACAGTTCAAAATGTCAATACCAGGATAGAATTCTGTTATTGACAGTTTGCACTGTCAATAAGAGATTAATTTCCCCTTATTGACAGTTCCATTTTCGAACTGTCAATAAGAGAATCTTGAATCTGTTATTGACGGTTCAGGTCAGTCAAGGAAAGAGGATGACACATGTGTTTGGCAAAGTACAGCTGCTGCATCGTGGGCTGGAGCTCGGGACGAGTGTGCGGCGGTCGGCGGGGCACTACTCAAGGTGGACAATGCTGAGGAGTGGGAGATGGTCACAAAGCTAAGGTGAGTGTCGGAACCAGACTCAACATCATACATCAACTAACTGACTTCTGGAAACTTTTTATGCTAATGTGGAAATAAAAAACATATCCATCAAGCAATCACGATAGCAATTAAACAAAAGATCCGATTCATGCGATTGAAATAAAAATGGTTTTAAAGCATTATTTAAATCCTTGTTGCTCAATGCAATAAGGATGTCCAAAAATAATAAAATGAATGGGAGTAAATGAATTTCACAATTTAAAAACACATCCCAATAGACTCTACAAAGAGGTAGTGTCCACAACACGCAATGGATGGGGCTAATGCATATACCCTGGTGGCTGTTGTGAACACTACCTCTTTGTAGAGTCTATTGGGAGGTGCAAAGATGACCCTCAAATTTTGGTTGCAAACCTTCCCCTATAGTACCCTACAACCTACTCACTCACCAAGCTGAGGTCTTGTTAAAACCTTCAGTGGCTTCAATAAGAGAATTAACGATATATTGTATCCATGATTTCCTGTAGTGCTGCCCCCTACTGGATAGGGGCGCACCACAATGCCGGTGACGTAACAGACACGTGGGTGGATGACTCAGTGGTCACGTGGTCGGTGTGGGACTACCCTATACCAGACCTGAGTACTGCTGCCTGTGTACTGGCGGGTAACAATGGCTGGAACCATGTATCTTGTGACCTGTCCTATCCTGCTGTCTGTGAGAAAACAGGTGAGAATTTTTTATATAAATACCGTAAATTCTCACGTATCAGCCTAACTTGTATATAAGCCAAACGGCTAACTTTGGGGAATCCTATAAGCCGGAAAGGGGAATTATTATGGCGATTTTAGTACTGTTGTTTCCTAATAATACACCCTTTTATAAGCCACACCCTATATAGGCATGTTTGGTATAATGAACACTAAGTCTGACTTGCGTACAAGCCATGGTCACTGCAGAGGAATTGATAAATGTTAGTTACTTATATACATATTACCACACTGCCCTTACCTCAATCAAGCCAGAGTTTAACTCAATTTCAAACACTTATATTTTAAGATTCCCAAATGATCAGACATATATTTTCTCAAAGGTCGAACACCAAACTCTATTACCATGACTAAACCTGCAGTCATTAACTATGGTGAACCTAGGTCGATGTCAGAGTTGACACCTCCTTTGTTGTCAATAAAATATTATCATTATAATTATTATTATTATAATAATAAAAATTATTATTATTATTATTATTGTAGGGGCCGATTTCCCCGTACCCTGGTGGAAAGCCCGAAGGGGTGAAACACCTGGGTAATCCTCCCCCTCTGTACCATACCGATCCAGTAACGTAGGGAGCGGAGAGTAGTCAGACACGGGTTGGTAGTGTAACGGTTAGCACGCTTGTCACCGGTGCGAGAGGTCTGTGGTTCGATTCCCGGCCGATCCAATGACTAAGTTTTCCGCGACCTCTACACTGGTGGATCTGCCGCGATGAATCGGGTAGTACGTTGACTAGTCGGCAGGAGCATTCCAACTTGCTAGGGTTCCGAAGGAGAAAACAGGGCCCCCTGTACAAGGGCCTTGGGAAGGAGAACTGGATCCTAGTACGGGTAGTTGGAGTTAAGCATGGAGTCTAGTCAACAGAATTGGCTGAATCGGTATGGTGTGGAAAGCTTCCATTGCTGGGAAGTCAGGGTATCTTAACAACTGCTTGATAAAGCCTCATTCCCAGTAAACACACTTACGTTAATCAACGTTCAATGGACGTCATTCCCAGGTCTAAATTACGTAATTTTACTACGTTAAAATAACGTCCAAATGTAAGGGTTGTTTTACGTTATTGAACCTGGATAAACGTTGATTAACGTAAATAAACGTGATGTAAACGTTATTTCCAGGTTTATCTACGTAATTTACGTATATCTAACCTCACATAAATGAAAGAACACCTAAAGAATATTATGGAAACATGTTTAGTTTTATGCCAATATAATTCTAGCTATTTCCTTTTTTCAAAAATATCAATAAAACGTTTTTAGTTCTATTTCAAAAACACCATCTTTTAATTCACAATTGTTCTCTTGTGTTGCTTATCTTCAGTTGTCATGTCCATGAGTCGAGTATTGACAGCACTGAGAAGGGAACCCCAGACCCTTGGATATGAATATCATTGCTCTAGCTACTGAGCTAACCGGGCTTGTGTGTAGGAGTTCGCCTGAGGATTGGCTACATCTGTGTTTAATATAGTAGGGACCTTTAGAAAACCCAACGTAGCTCATTGGGCGTATACTTAGGCCCCTATATACATGCATTGATCGCTAATCATATAAAATCCATATAAATCTTTTTGAACAGATCTAGGTCTTAACATAAAAGTACATTCAATAGGGACCTTTAGCAACCACGTAAAAGCTCAATAAATGTAGACGTAGCATATCCATTTAGCACTACTACATCTGCGTTTAAGAGCTACGTCGGGTTTGCTAAAGGTCCCTAATATCTAGGTGGTTCCTACCTAAAAACTATGTTTAGGAACGTTCCACATATAACATATATATTATAATTATATGTCTTTACTGGGTATTGCTGTTCTGACCATAAGCACTATTAAACAGGCCGGGTTAGCTCAGATGGTAGAGCAGTAGACTTCAGATCCAAGGGTCAGGGGTTCCCTGCTCAGAGCTCCCAGCATTCGGAACGTAGAATGCAGGATGGTTTTACATTTTTAGATGAAAAAATATCTGATATCATGTGGTTTCAAATCCTGCAACCAGCAATTTGTTTTTCCATTTCAGGGCCTGAATTTGTTTTCCCATTTGGGGTATCATTGCTTCACTACATGAGAGAGTGTCAGAGGCAGAAACAAATCTAGAGATATAGACAAAGACAGATTTGTATAGGGAGAGCACACATAATAGTCAAGTGCATTGAATAAGTTAATATTTACATGTCTTTGATATACAGAAGTAATAAAACGAAAATACAAAACAGAATTGCTGGCTACAGGATTCGAACCCAAATGATAACATTTTTCTAACGTTATTAAACGTGGAGATAACGTTCTATTGCCCTGAAAATAACGTTCACAAAATGTATATATACGTTAAATAACGTTTAATTACGTTCAATAACGTAAAGCAACCCTTACATTTGGACGTTATATATACGTAGTGAAATTACGTTTAGATAACGTAGGTGTGTTTACTGGGTTGGGATCTTCGGTCTCTGGTGGGTGAGAATGCCTGGTGCTAGGTGCCTCTATACTCCGGGGGCTGGGACTCTCTGTAACTGCTTGATAAAGCCCCTTCTAGGAGGGAGAGAAAGCCCAGGGTTGGTAACCCCCCGGAAAATCCGAATCGAGAGGACATAATGGAAGCTGGTGGGGGTAGTGTAGGGGCCGGATTCCCCGTACCCTGGTGGAAAGCCCGAAGGGGTGAAACACCTGGGTAATCCTCCCCCTCTGTACCATACCGATCCAGTAATGTAGGGAGCGGAGAGTAGTCAGACACTGGTTGGTAGTGTAACGGTTAGCACGCTTGTCACCGGTGCGAGAGGTCTGTGGTTCGATTCCCGGCCGATCCAATGACTAAGTTTTCCGCGACCTCTACATTATTATTATTATTATTATTATTATTATTATTATTATTATTATTTTTATCATTATTATTATTATCATTATTATCAATATTATTATTATTATTATTATTATTATTATTATTATTATTATTATTATCATTATTATTATTATTATTATTATTATTATTATCATTATTATCATTATTATTATTATTATTATTATTATTATTATTATTATTATATACCACCCATACACCTCCCTGATGACAACCGAACACAAAGCTTTGATGCAGTACTACTATGCCTTCCTTAAAACCTAAAGCATATCAGAGAATATATCAACAATTTTCCTCATTACATCCTTCATCCAGTTAGTACAGCTACCGATGTTGAGCACGCTACCAGGACAATTGAAGATGACAAGGTGACGTACCGATGTGACGCTGGCTATGTGTTTGATGACCTGATGTCAAGCAAGGTGTTCACATGTTCATCAAGTGGGAACTTCCAGGACTTTGTAACTCCGCTTTCATGCTCACCCCGTAAGTTGTAACCTTAGGGAGTGGTCACTTTTTAACAATGGAGAACAGTTTTGCATGGGTATGCACTTTTTTCCTCCCTGCCCCTAGAGGGGGCGAAACCCCTTGCCCCCGCCATCCCCCTGTTAGTAAATAAGCACTCCCTAAGCGGGTGACTCCACCAACGTCCGTCCATCTGTCCGTCAATAAAATCCATCCAAAATAGCAGAGATCTGGACGTTTTTGATGGACGGACAGACAAAAACCAATTCCACCAAGGTAGGTCCGTCCATCCCGTCCATCTCAAATCGGATGGATTGATGGTCGGACGGATCACTTTCTGTTTCCCACCCTCCATCCATCCATCAATCCGTCCATTCCGTCCATCACATATGGATGGAAAATTCTGTTTTCTGATAGAAAAGTGGATGGATGGGAATATCAAACTTTTTTGATATTTCCATTCGTCCATTTTTCTACAGAATCCATCAATTTTCTGGTAATGTTGGCTGCTCTGTGATTGATGGAATGGACGGATTGATGGAAGGATTGATGAACAGAAATGGAAAGTGATCTGTCTATCCATTCGGTCCATCAATCCATCCAGTTTGTGATGGATGGAATGGACAGAATGGATGAACCTCAGTGGAAGTGGGTTTTTTCCGTCCGTCCATAAAAAACATTAAAAAAAGCAGGGGCGTTTTTGATGGACGAACTGACAAAACCCACTTCCACCGAGGTTTGTCCGTCCATTCCAAACGTTTGTGGAGTCACCCCTTTAGAGCGTCAATGTGTTTTAGTGTGGTCTTTGAGAGGGAACTCTGCAAAGTCATTTTTGTTTTGCACATAAATTTTAAACCATGGTTTTTCCTGGTTTTGCATTTCTGTACATTGACTACCTATTCACTGCATGAGTTTTAGCATTTAAGTAAATTCATGATACCTTAGAGGAAAACTTTAACAAGCAGCTTTAAGTAACGTAAATGTCACAGAACGCATCTTCTACACTCTGAGAACAGTATGTTACGTTTACACACTTATCAACACGCTTTTCTGCAGCCACTTTTAACACACATTTTGGTGTGATACACGATACACTACACACTCTTTGCCAAAAGTGTGTTTCAAATTTGTGTGTATATCTCCTTATGGATCTTCCCACAACACACTGTTCTTAGAGCGTACAATTCTACATCTTGCAGGAGAGTTTGATGTGATGGAAGCGCGTTTTGAGGAGTATCCCAGCTCACCCTCAATGGCCACCATTTTGTTTGATGGCGATGATGCGACGTGTGTAAACCTGAACGACCACTGGACCTTCCTCCCCATGACCACACTACGCACGGTCATCCCAGGCACCTCCAATGTAACTCTAACAGTCGGTGCTGACATCCAGCTAATAGCTGAAACAACCACAAAGGTGTTTGTCTCTAGGTCAGGCACCTATACAGGAGATTACTATGGCTCTATAGAGTTGTACAACAAGTGCGATTCTCTACCAAACCTTTCCTTCTCCTGCCAGTGTACTGGACTGTGCTCACTGTATGTCAGGGTTAGGTTCAAGAGTATGGCAGCTACTGACGGCATTGTCTACCCTCTGTGTGGTATAGCTATTACTTAATCCTTTCAGGATGATAGAAACAGTAGGACAGGCATAGTTTAGTTATGCCTAGTCTGGAAAAGGATCGGCTTGTTAATCATCATCAAATTTGTAGCCTGGTTTTCTCAAATTTGTTGTTGTTATTATTTTCAGACAGAAAGGGATTTATAATTGAGGAGGGATAAAATAGAGAGTTTAGTTGGAGATCTGCTATGATTTATTGATTCTAGGAAGCGATAGCTAACTCACAAGGGAAAAGTGTTCATCAAAGAGATAATATGTACATATTTTATTAAGGACGAGAGCGACAGGTGCCTAGTGGCTGTTTTGTAAACTACAGCTAATTTCACATTGGCAGGATTCTGGCATTTTTAAAGCTTATTTCTATCATTATTAGTTCAAAATGTAGCCCTAGATATGTAAATCTGCCTTTTAATGAAGCATAAAGAAGAATTTCTGCAAAAAGTACCTCCCCGTCTCTATGCTCCTAGCCATATTGTGCAAAAGATAGCACTGCAACAATATGATTTTACTTCATAATTTTGATTGTTATATATTTTAAAGCTTAACTTCAGTTTTTGAAAGAAATTGGTTGTCTAATTCACTGCCCATTGGTTTCTGTACATAGTTTGTGCTAGTTTACAGCATCAGGTATCTAAGACAATCTCATTGAACCCCAGTGCAGCTTGTGTGATCCTCTCCTCTCCAGCTTACTGTGAACGTAGTTATATTTACGGGTATACATTTTCGCGGAGGTGGCAATAACAATAATATCACTGGTACTTGAATTGGGGGACAGCCATGGCAGACAAGCCGATGGGGTATCTATGAGACTATATTTGCGGTATCATGAATTTGCGGCTCTTTCATTTCCGTGAATATTGCGAAAATATATACACAGTGAAATAAGTTACAACCACAGTATACTAGGGTCTCTTATGGTGTATACCACAGTACTAAACTAAAGGTGTGGCTTATGGGATTACCTTAAAAACCTTGCGTAGAGGCCGCAGCCAGTACGCAAGTCAGATTGCCAGTGTGGCTTATAGGATCAAAGTCAGGGTGCAGCTAATACGTAAATTAGGCTTATATGTGAGGTTTTATGGTAGGCCTTTTTCTTAAGGGCTTTCATGGTTTTCCATGGAGATTGTATATAGGAAGCTTAATTACTTTATAGAATTCCTAAAGGTAAGTAAAGATATTGAAGTGACACATGTACAAATTGAAGCTGAGCATGTCTGAGGTACCATGAGGATGAGAGACTCCTTAACATTTAATAAGCTCAGTTCAAATATACTTGAGGATATTGTTGTCTTTCTTAATTGCGTTGAAATGTAGATGTTGAAAATTTAAAAGAATATTCTTTATGTTTATGTTTATGCATATTCGTACTTTTGAATATAACTGGGTGTAGTTTGATCATACTGTTCTGTATTTCATGTGCATGTTCTATTTATTGTCACATATTCTAGAATACTCATAGTTATAAACTGTTATAAACATATGTATACGAGATACACAACATTGAAGTGAACTGCAAGCATCGCTTTTTATATCATATCATAGGGAATTATGCACAAAATATACAAGACCATACATATCTTGTAACCATGGTATATCTCTCTCAACTGTGTCTATGTCTACATATTTCCAAATACAAATAAAGATACCTTTAAACAGAAAATTTGACTCTCTCTGTATGGCATTGGTTATTCGTGATCTGGTGCCAGCTATAATTGGCAAAGGTGAATGGAACCGGTGAGAAGCAAAGTGGCAGAGAAAGGAGGACACAGAGAACATGAGGGTAAGAAAGGGAGAGAGACAGACAGACAGACAGCACGACAGTACGGCAGACAGACGGAGACACAGAGAGCAAAGTTTTTTTTCTCGGTCCCGCATTGATAAGGTTATGTTTTTTGCTCAGTTTCTCATGAAAATAGTGCTATTTTGTTGATTCCCCTCCCGTGATAAGGGTACCAAATGTGAGGTGATGTTCACACATAGTTACTATAGAAAATATAGGGAGTGTCCCCCCCCCGGGGGTTACTACTCCATCCATCACTCTCACACAGCCAGTACATGCCAACCGGTCCCGTCTAGCTAAATGGCACCCGTTCAGTTCCACTTCGTTAAGACTTATTACCCCTCAGTACAATTAGCAACATGGCCTGTATACCAGGTGGTGTGGGAAGCATTGTGCCTCCAGTAGTATGCCAGCAGCTGGTGGGGGAGCAGCAGGAGGAGGGAAAGCACCAAGTTGACGCCATACCCACAATGAGAGACTCTTACAGAGAGGCTAGCATCATTGGGCACACTCTAAGAAAAGTGTGTTACATTTACATCCTTTTTTGTAGCCTTTGTTAACACACTTTTTTGTAACATACTACACACTTGCCAAAAGTATGTGATCTCAAAAGTGAGTTGAGAAAAAGTGTTTCTCTTTAAAGACATGTTGCCGCAGCACACATGGGTTTAGAATGCATTAAGGCAGGGCCTGTGTTCTACACTCCACCCTCTGGAGGAATGCTTTGGAGAAAGACAAGTCTGCTGTCCCCCTGACTGGGACCTTGCACTTGATGTATATTTGATTGACGGAGTTGTCACATCACATAAGACGGTAGGTAATGAATGATTAACCCAATTAGTCCAAAAGTCTTAACCCTATCAGGACAGCATGTTGCTAAAATTTTACACTTATCATAATAATGCACCAGAACAGGGCCCGTGAGAAACTCATGGGTGCTGTGTTGGTATTTCACAGGTACAACGTTGGGGAATGTATCAACCCTACAGGGCCGGCATGGTGCAAGAATGCTGCCAGTGACAGCATTTATGTTTGACTACTTAAGGCCACCGCAGACGGGCCCAACTCGATCGGTAGCTAGGCAGATCGGCTGGGTCTGCGGGGACGTCCTCCCAATCGAATCGGCCCAATCAAACATGTTTGACATTGCCCGACTCGATCGGCCGATCGAGTCCGCTGGTCTGCGGTAGGCTTTAATAGATGAGCCCTATTTTCGTTCAAGTAAAAGATAAATAGATGGCGCGGTTCAATGTGGTTTGCAGTTTGTCCACTGCCTTACATTACAAACCCAGTGAACAAAAACGTTATACAACGTTATATAACCTTTTTCTATGGCTGCTTATCATGGCAAAGCGTTGTATAATGTAAAAGCGTTATTTTGACGTTAAATAACGTTTTTTCGTTAGCTAGGAAGCGTCCATGACATACAGTTTATCCACACTCAACATCGCATCATGTCCAAATACAATTTGTTCCAAACCAATCATCACAAAGTATCTCCAAATACAGTTTCCTCTACAGCCAACTGTCACAAAGTGTCCACAAATTCAATTTGTCCATAATAAACCATCGCAAAATGTCCACAAATCTTGCTTTGTACACAATGAAACATCACAATGTATTTGCACAAAACACTTTAATTGTCCACAGCCTGCTATTACAAAGTGTCCACCCTGCACACGTTGTCCACACAAATTATATTTAATGGATCACAAAATGTCACCCAAGCACACTTTGTCCACATAGAACCATCCCGAAGTGTCCACAGAATGCAGATAACTGTATCGCAAAGTGTCTGTAAAGTACAAAACCATCACTGGTGAAAGTTAATGTTCTTTTTTGTAACTATGCTGTTCAAATTAAACATATATTTTTAAGCCCCCCTCTTAAGAAGAGGTTTTATTATATGCATGTCACAGTATTATTGTTATAAAGAAATTGTGTTCTGTGGATGGATTTGTGTGGACAAAGTATGTTCTGTAGACACTATTTGATGATTTTCCGTGGACAAAGTGTGCTTTGTGGACGCATAGTGATGGCTTTGTGTGGAAAAGGTGTGTTTTGTGGATGAAGTCCCACAGAATGTTGTGAACAAATTGTGGTTTGCGGACACTCCATGATGATTGGGTGTAGACGAATTATATTTTTTTGGACATTTTGTGATGTTGAATGCAGACAAATTACAAACGTGAACGCTTTGCAATGATAGGACGTAGACTAACTGTTATTTTACTGACACTTTGTGATGAAGGACTGTCGACATTATGTGATGTAGCATGTTGGCAATACCGGGCACAACAAACCCTTGTACCCCTGGCACACATACCAGCGTTTCATTATCAGTGATTATGATTGCGCTCATTATCATTATGGTACTGCAAACTAGGTCAAGAATTTTAAGGGAGTGGTCATTTATAAACAACAGGAGTGGGAGAGGTTTGTTTTGGGGATAACAAAGTTTCGACCCCTTGACTAGAGGGGGGAGGTTGAATTATTCTGACCCCTCTTAGGGGGAGGCACAGTCTGTTTTCAAATGACCCGACTTTTGACCCACCCAGGAGGTAAAGAATTTTGACCCCTGTATACAACATTTTATAACGTTATATAACGTTATATATAACGTTTCTCTAAGGTTCCTTACTATGGCATAACGTACGTTATATAAAGTTTTGAAACGTTATTTTGAAGTAGAATAACGTTAGCTGGGCACACATCACTATGCTGGAAAGAGCCCGCAAGAGCGCCGACCTATGGCCCACCGAGGTTCTACCCCTTCAGGAGGGGGGGGGGAGATGAAAAAAGTTGTGTGCACTCCCCACAAAAATCCAAACCCCCTCCCTGTAAAAGTGATCACTCCCCAAGTAGAGGATGCACCAGGTGGGTCAGGAATGCAACAAGGGACGGGCCTGCCAAGTGACTAGACGCCACCCATTTTACCTGTAATTTTAAAAACCCATTTTACCTGTAATCTTAATGATTCCCCCCTCTTCTCTAAATGGCGCCAATGCAAGTCTGTAACTCCTTTAGCCTTAATCATCCAATCCTTTCGAGGTAAATGGGCTCAGTTATAGTTCTGTTACAGTTTCAAAAAGAAAAAGAGGGAAAAAGATAAAAAGATAAAGGGGGTGCTGGGGCAGAGCCCCCTATATATATACAGCAATGTTACCAATGTACAGTGGTGCCATCTAAAGGATAGGCCTGGAAACTGATTAAGATTACCAGAATAGTAGGCTTTTTAAGATTACAGGTAAAATGGGTGGCATGTAGTCACTTGGCAGGTTCGTCCCCACATATAGTCTGATTAATCCATCATTGCAAGGCCACTCCAAAAAATAAACATCCTTCTCATCACTAAGCCATGAGAGATATGACGAGGGTGCTTTTTTCTTTTCTTTTAATCATAAATATAGGCTCTACCAAATTCACATGCTAGAAACTAATAGATCAAGAATCTGCGAAAGTTGTAGATATTCATGTTTCCTCAAGGCCATTACATTCGCTGAACTGTAAGCCTTAATTTGATACCAAATATTGTCACGTTTAAATTTGAATTTGCCCAAGAAAAATCCCCAAAAGGCGTTTTGGGTGATGTGCGCGGTTATAAAAAACAAGTATATCGTTTAAAGTGGTGTAACTGAAACTACAATTTCATGTTGCCAGTTATCTTTGTAACATATGGTTGGTTGGTTGGTTGGTTGTTGGGTTGCTTTACGCCCTAATTAACAGCTGAGGTCATTTCAAGGGCGGTGATGGTGATCGAATCTATGTATGACTGAAAGTAGAAAGCACGCCCCTACACTTTTACCGAGGCAATGGTTCTTTTACATCCCACACTACATAGGCATAGGTAACATATGGAAGATGGGCATTTATAGATAGGGAGGGATTGTAACGAGGTTAGATTTTGACAGGTAATTAAGCTAGCTCCGGATATAGAATAAACACCCTTAACACAGACAAAGTCCTCTGAAAGTCAGACACTGCCTGATTTTCAGATGGTTTAGTTTTGGTAAAAACATGACTCTCACAGTCATGTATGTTGAAACAGTTCTATATCCGTGTCCTTGCTTATGATATACCAATAAGTATATATTTTGAGTTTCGGTTTGAAATTCATTACTAGTAATTCTTCTGGTATTACTTGATAATAACAATAAGGACGTATCAAAAAGCTAATTTATATATTCTCAATGAATGATATTGATAATTGATAACATTGTTATGTTATAATTTTCAGATTTGATGGCTTTCACAATGAACACCACTCTAAATAGCCATCCTAACGGCGCATGTAATAGCACTGTTCTGGACAACTATGTGAATGCCTTGCTCTACAAAACATTGCTACCTTCTACGCTCTTTATTGCAGTCACACTGCTCATGTTCTTCTATTTTGTTCCTCGGGCATGGCTGCGATCGCGGATACCCTGTTTGAGAGATAGGAACCTTGTGGAGTCAGTAAAAACATACGATGGACCTCCACCACCCTATGAGGAGGCCTTGAACTTCCCCAAACCGACTCGTGGCAGCGTTAAAGGAGCGGGTGCACCACCACTATATTCCTCTGTAGTAGATATCACTTAAGGATACTGGAAACAAACTAAGTGCCCCCTGTGGATGCTTTGAGAACCTTCAGAAACTTTTTAGGGGCACCCAAGCTCCACCTGGTGGATGTGCATACAAACACCAATTTGGAAAATATTTTAGTAATTTTCTCCAAGAGAGCCTTGAACTTAGGATCTCAGGATTTACAGGCAAACTTGCTACTGACTGAGCTAACCAGACAAGTGTCTGTGACGACTTCTAATGTTATGGTCAGTGGTACTTAGCATGTCTAGTTTGAAAAACTTTTTCAGTTTTCCCCAAGAGAGGCTTGAACTCACAACCTATGAATCAACAGGCAGGCATGCTACTGACTGAACTAAGCGGGCAAGTGTCTGTGAGCACTGTTCAGATATATATGTAGGATCTGATGGCTACAAGTGGAATAACATCTAATGATGTAGTTTGTCAGATGGTTCTTGTCCATTTGCTAAACATGGGCACCATGTTTGGTGCTGTTCTTTTGATATATTACACCTATCATATATAGCCATGTTCTGACAGACTTTGGTGAAGAATCAATGGGTTGATTCCTTTTAATGAAGGGAACACACTTGACGTAAAGTGTAGCAGACTTCAAGTGCCTCTGAGGAGGTATCACATTTTTGCACAAACTTACAGGAGTGTACGCTAATTTTCTCAGCCATTGGCCACCAAGGCCCATAGTTTCAGAAATCAACATACCCGTACATCTGCGGGCCTGGAATAATTATTCACTTTTCTGAAGAAAAAGGGCATAAGTATCCCTGGTTAATTCAAATCAGGGTATAGACATATTGTCCTAGAAATTTATTCATCCACTCCTATTGGCCACCCGGACCCGTACAATGGTAATTTTTGAGAAAACTGCAGGCCTGGACACAAAAATATGAGCCATTGGCTCCCGGGCCAGTGTCTACCCCTGTTCAAGGTCATAATGGCTGTCACCAGAGCCTTCCTTCATGCGGATTTGGCAACGGAACCAGAGTAACCAATGCTGTAGCTCAGTGGGCGCCCCAAGCTCGCACCACCTCGACCTCGTTTCCCGAGCGTCATCGCTGGCACCAAAGCTTGCTGGTTAAAATAGTTCCTGTGCGCTTGGTGCTGTTGTATTAAAAGTGCAGATGGGTACCGCGTAGGAATCCCCCCCCCCAATATACAGGGGAAGTGACGCGGTCATGGCCCCTCAAATACCAGCGATGTCGCTCTGACGCGTCCAAGGACGAGTTGGGGCCAGCTTGGATTTGGCAACGGAACGAGAGTAACCAAAGCTGTAGCTCAGTGGGCGCCCATGATTGTACCTGAGATGTCCCTGAACACTTTACGACCATCGGCGCCACCTACTTTAAACAGGCTGAACTATAACCCACATTCAGACTTGAGTACAGATCCTACAGACAACACGATTTTTCAGCTCTGACATGTGATATATACGGTAAAATCAGTGGCCATAAATATGTTTCCTATTGCTGGAATTGCTGTTTTAAAAAAACACCTGCGGTTGTATATGTCAAGCAGCCGTTACTCTCTGTGCTTATCAGAGCATGCACTTATTAGAGGTATTTTGAAGAAAGCTTTATGGTTTTATTTGGGCTCAACCAAGCCATATTGTGCTTATCGGATAACCCTGCCCCGAAACAGGCAAGTAGGCCTATAGCTGTTTGAAACGTTAATTGCAGCATTTACCTCCATGCGTGGATGAAGCATCAACATCAACTGGTAAAAGAAATTTCCTCTCGAGATCATTTTCATTCTCAATCAATTCACCCATGCAATGGTAGCCATGTTGTCTATTGGTTATTAATCGCCGTCTGATTGTCGTGAGCAGTTGTTTGTATTTAAGGCAATTGGCAGATTTTAGGCCAAAGTGCACAATTCATCTAATATCCTGGCTGACCTTGTGTCACCAAATTACCAAGTGTTTAACAGTCATTCCACCCTATCAGATGACCCAGACATCATCCAATAGGTTAGGATGACGTCGACTCTACTTGTATGGGGTGATTTGGGGTGCAAACATGTATGTTACCCATTTTGATAGACACTGCAAGGCAGCTGTCGGTGGATACCATATAGATGACATCCCAAATGTGATATGACATTTCCGGCAAATGTAAGGAAGGTAAACATAAATGCACTTAAATGTGATATATGAGATTTTTGATAAACTTTAGGTAAACTTATATCCAATGACAAATTTTGAATGACCTTGTCGTAACCTTTCCGGCAATTTTTAATTAACTTAAATATACGTAAATCGGAATTTTCAGGCATGGCATCACATCCCATTTACTTTGCTGTCAATGGATGACATGAATGTGGCAAGCCATTTGTTCACCCTCGAAATCAAAGTTTTAAACTCTGATATCACAGTAAGAAATTCTTATATCAGAATTTCAAACTTCAACATCAGAGTTTTAAACTTTGATATCGAAGTCTAAAAATTCACTATCGGAGTAATAAACTTTGATACCAGAGTTAGGAACTCTGATTTCAGAGTTAGCAACTGTGATATCAAAGTTAAAACTCCGATATCGGGGGTGAACATATCGCTTGCCATACATACATACATTTGGCTCCAGTTCTTTGATGTTAAACCCCTTGATGCTTTACCTCCCTCACAGGTCAGCCTGTAGGGCCCTTGATGGAGGAGGGGGGAGTCTCTTTGTTGCATGTCAATATCAGGAAAAGGCCATGGCAATTAGTATTCACCATGTCCCATGTTGACTTTGTGAAAAGGCAATGTCCCATGTCGATTCTATGAAAAGTCGCGGCGTCAAGTTAAGGTGAAAAGTCTATGTCCCATGTCGAATTTATGAAAAGTCTATGTCCCATGTCGATTATAGGAAATCCCAATGTCCCATGTCACTATCTTTTTATTCCTCCTGTCGCAGTGTCCAGTTTAGGGGTCTAGGGCCCCCAATCCTTGCTCAAACACAATGTACATCCAAGGAGTGCAACTAAGGGCCAAGTCATTTGTTACTAGCTAGGAGGGCTTGGTGGATTATCCCAAAATAACAATGCCACCAGTTAGCCGAAAGTAATCTCAACCTCTCCCCATCCCCCAACTGGGTTCTGGTTTTGAGAAATGCCCCCACCACTAAAATCGTGTGCGCCTGTCAAATCATGCGTGTTTGTGGGTATCTAGATAAACCATTTTTTATTTTGAGCCCCCCCCCCCCCCAGCATGGAGGTTTTTCACGTTTTGCCTCCCCCCTCCCACCACTGAGGGCCTGCTTTTCATTACGACTGCCCCTATATTCACCAAGCCCCCCCCCCCCCCCCACACCCCAGCTGACAATAAATGACTCGACCCTAACTCCAAAATGTCTTCCACAATAAGCACAGTCAGATGAAATGGAATAGATAGCACAGGTAGGCACATTGGTAAATCTCATCACAGGATTGATTTTGGTCTCCATCTGGGAAATTCTGAACTTTTAGCAAGTTAAGTGTAAATATTTATATTAACAGTATATTGAAATATGGAAGTGGTGGTAATTTGGCCCTCTTTACAAGCCTGATGAATAAGGGTAATATAGTCACTAGTGGAAATAAGGGTATACATATGAAATCATATCTTTATGGCGATTTCCTACGAGGTAACCACATTTAGGGTATGCATATGGTTATTCGACTAACGGTATAGGGAGTGTCCCATGATGTAGCAAATGGGAATATTCTAATTACGGATTTCCCTCTCCCTCTAACAATAATTACAAATGTTGCACCCTTTTCCTAAATCTGCGTTCAGAATGATGAAAATATTATAACATGAAAACTATCCTGATGTAATTTGGAAAATCCAACCTGGTCGTTTACTAGCGAATTGAATGGGTATTGTCAGTAGACTTTGTTTTAAATAGGTCTATTATAAATAATAGTTTAAAAAAGGAATGCATTAAACCTTGTATGTGCACGCTGCACTCATATTAATGATTCTATCAGTTACACAAATCTGAGATTTTAATTGAAATAAGCAGCAAATAAAACCCAATATATCAGCTAGTGGATGGCCGACTTAAGGCCGGATTGGAGTAAATACCTGATAAAACTACAATTTGTTACTGTACCCCTTATTTTTGTTGTTGAATCTATTAATTGTGGGGATCTTCGCATTTTGGTCAGTCCCCCACAGCTGTCACAAAGTCATATCAATGGTCGGGTTAGCTTTCTGAAACGTTAAGATGCATCGTCAACTGTCAGTTTATTCTAAGTCTACGAACACTCTCTTGATAAATTAACAATTAGTAACTAGGTAAAATATATGTAAAGCACACACAGGAAACATACAGTTGTAAGTAGTAAAAGAACTATATTATTGACTTGAAACAGTTATTTTTATTTTTATTATTCATACACTAGTATGGAGTAGTATAAAGAAATAAAAGATGGGATGGGATTTCTAGAGTACATCACAGTCATTCAGTATGGCTATATAATGCAAGCTGTCTAGGCTCTACAACATAGTAAACAAAGTCCCTCAGCTAGCCACTACACTATGGATGTAGGCATGGCCATGCATTATGCCTCATGCCTAATACCTGCTGTTATTATGTCAAGCAATTATCATAGTTAATACACTACCTATACACTCTGCTCTTCTGTGTAGGTGAAAAAAGTGGTCAATACATCCAAAACATACCTCACTTACAAATAATACTCAAAGAAGAATATCATGTCATTTTGTCAGGAAATTGCAACCTATTGGTTATTTCCGTTTTTTTCAAAATCTTGATGACATGACATTCCTCAAGTGGAGTACTGTTTGTGGATGGTGTATAAATGTGGAAGAACTGACCAGATATCTTTGTCTGGCAGATGGTGTTCCCTACCAACTCCTACACACATGCCTGCCTGTATAATGTGTCAAACCATGCAATTCATAGCACCATGCTGTGCCTACGAAAGAAACACATTGAAAACCTCTGAAGCAATCATACCATTAGAAAAATAGAAAAATGCCATGCATGCTCGAAAACATACCTTCCCATTGTTTAATAACAGTTGATTTAGTCGTTGAGCAGGAGTCTGGGGGCTGATTTGTGATCGATCGAAATAAAGTCAGTCCGGAATTACGTAGAATCAATGCGAAATTAGTATTACCCGATCAAATGAAGTAGATCTGGATACACCGTGATGTATGCTGATCAAGAGGTTCCATTATCAAGGGCATGTGAAATATTATGAAATATATGTACAAAAACATTTTGTGAGTTGTTTTTTTTATCATTCTCCCCCTTGGTGACTCAAGCTCAACAGTGTAGATGTCCCTGATTAAGTGTTCATTTTGTCCAACCACTCAATTTACCATCCTGCAATTGTTCCAGATTAATTTCATGGAACATTGTTTAAGGGCGTAAGATTAGGAAAAAATCAAATTAGTGTTTTGTGTATGTTAGAAAGTAGTGGAAAATAGCGAAATGTCTAGTGATTAGAAATTTGCGTTAGATATTTCGCATGTATACGCACATCAGTGTGATTAATGTGTGGTTGGATGTAAACAGTGTGGGAAGGTAGTGTTACATGATGGCATTAGATGTAATTATGTAATAGGCATGTTCAGTCATACCATACATTGTGTGTAATGTAATCATATTTACTTATTTCTTCTCTTACTTAGCTGGCAATACGAAACAGTCAAGTGCATAATTCATTATACACTTACAAACTCTTTATGCTATTTGAGCATCAAAAAGCTTGTTTGCCAGGCTTTGATTCATTTACTTTGATTTGTCATGAATCCCATTACCTAACATGCACATGGGATATCATTGTATTGAACATGCCTCTTTACTTGTTATAGATATACACTTCTTTATATATGATTGTAAGTGTCATACTGATTGCATTCAGAGGTTTTCAGGCAATAACTGAGGCCCTGGCTGGCTGCACTAAGAAGCAAAAAGTCAACACAAGCAAGAAGCATGCACTGTTCTATCTGCCTCAATGATTAATACCCTCACACATTCACAGGAAACTAACATGTTATTAATCTAACAAGAATTAAACAGAGCACAAGTAAACTAAAAATACATGAAGAACAGGTACAACAGTCAGTGCAAGACAAGAACAACTGGTGATGAACTCAGTCAATCATGGGTTAAAAATGTATCCTGTCGATATCAGTTATCGTTGTGAATATTTCAGTCAGTGGGACTATCATCATCTGTCGTTTAAGTCTTCATGCTTTTGTGTCAACATGTTGGATATAAAATCAAAACCATTTTTTTCAAAATTCAAGGGTTTATTCTCCTGCACATAATCAAATTTCCACTGGGTATATATAGTCATTAGAAAAGGGCATTGTACTTTTTCTTGTATAAATATAAAAAGTGTCTAAATATATATAGGTGCTGTTATTTGTTTACATTCATAGACCCACAAATGAGCTCCTATATACATAACAATTTTACAAATACAGCAGTTAAATAGAAAAATAATCCCACTTTTATTATCAGATTTGATAATAACGATACTTCTCCAACCAAGACGTTAGATTTATTTCATTATTTTACCCTATCGGTAATGAGATCTAGAATATAGCTAAAACATTATCATCAAAATGTACAATTCTTCTTGCAAATTCTCAACTTGCTGTTTAAATGGATGAACCCAAGTTGAAATTTCAGTACTGAGTAAAAAAGGAAATTACTCTTGTTAAAACTGACTTGGTCAGAGTGGATGAGGATCAAATGGGAATAATTTAGAACAATACAAAATAAATATGCCTTACCCCAAACATAAATATATACACCCATATGTGTTAAACACACGATACACTGTATTCAAGTACTTAGCTTTCCGGGCTATGACATATAAGAATGACAAAATTTCATATAACTAAAAATATTTGAGACACAATGCCATTCTCAAAGATTCCTGACCCTTACACACCAGAAGAAAACAAGCATTTCAGCATCACTAGTAATCTTTAAAAAAAGATGTTTTGACATTTTCTCTTCTACTCAGCGCAGCGTAGCATTTCGACAAGGATATGATTATACAGGATGTGACGACAAGTTAGTAACCCTAATAGCACTCAAGTATTGTACCACAGTCTCCATGGCATGTTCCAAATTATATTATTTTATTACAACAACTTGGAATGAAGTGTCTGAACTGTCTATACATGAATACCATTTTTCAATGAATTATTGGTACTTCATTTTTGCATAGCTACCCACATGCCAAATTCAACTGAAACACACTTATACTTGTTGCGTCGATTGGAGAAACTAATCCTTGTCGTCACATTGAATAGCCAGAAGAGGCCGCTATGAAGCCAATACGGTGTTCAATACCACCGCCCTACATTGCAGGGAAATACCCTTAAAACCAATATGAAATTATGACCATAAAGATTTACTCTAAAGCGGAGTATACATTTAAATCAGAACTAACAAAATCATGTGAAGCTACATTAGCACAGAGCTATATGGTTACACAGGCTGGGGGACAGGCTGAGGGACTAGGGAGATAGTAGCCATATCATATCAGGATAACATAGGAGTATAAGGTAATCAGTAACTTATCACTACTTGATTCTGTCTCTGTATATAACAACCAGTACAAAGGAGGAGATTCATAACTGTCTCTTTGTATCACATCACACCACAGCCCTCAGCATGTGGCACCTTAACCCCTTCACCACTGGGTTTCCTGTAACTCGATGCAATTTTGTGCAATATATTGGCTTACCGCGTGGAAGGGGTTAAATAACAATAATATTAGTTTAAATTAAGCACAGTATTAACTTATATAAATTAGGGTGGAGAGGGGATACCAAGTAGGGACACAATGTTTTCACATCGACAAATATTATTTTACATGACACCTTAAATACTGTGTGGTTCTGGAAACTTTTGTAAAAAATTCAACCTGATTTCATTTCCATGCGATAAAATTCGCAGGATAATTTATGTACCAGATATCTCAGATATATTTTGCCAATAGTATTTTTGCATCGATACAACCTTTATACATATATCCCCACAACATAGGTGAGCAGAACTTTGTAAAATACACTTTCTTTCTAAGAATACAAACATCATGATATGTAAAACATAATTTTGGGCTGTACCTCAGAATGTCTTTGTGAAGTTGTGTATTAAATATAACTTAATCTGTATAATATTTCTGAGTTCATGATACCCAAGGAACAGCCTGGACAGATTTGACATTAAAGAGGGGCCTGCTTAACAGCAGTTGGAAGCACCGGAACATGGGACAAGGATAAACTTGTTAAATTTTCATCACAGCTTTTTTTTCAAAGATCATTGCCATGTATTCTGACATCATCATGACCAGCATTCAATTCTCTCTGCTTTCTGTGTCGCGTACTGCAAGTTTCACACAGTTCTATAATGGTCATCTCATGCAGAATTTCTTCGCACAAGATGATTCTTTCTAGCTGCCACATGTTTTAAGATTCCCGACACAACTTACACTAGTGCGGCTAACATGGCCACTAGCACATACGCCTTGAATGAATCCTGGTCATTATGGTGTAGAGGCAATAATCTCGCTTTGGTCTCAACAACAACAAACCAATACGATCAGCGGCTTGGATGTAAACAACCAATCACAAACTCACTATTTCGGAAGCGTCCTGCGCCGAGCTTCTCGCTCGCGCTCCAGCCTCCTCCTCACCTCGGCCGCACTGATTGGCCGACTGAACTCAAACGAGGCAGAGAGTCCCAGATTGGAGGTACTCCCTGAGGTTGAGCTGTAGGACGAGCTACTCGGCTGGGGCTGGAAGCTGCGTGAGCTGGTGCCGAGTGAGTGTGAGCTGCTCCTAGTGGTGGTGGTGCTGGCTGTAGCCGTGTCGGTCTGTAAGGACCTGTAGGTGGGGCTGTACTGGTAGTGGTGTTGTTGCTGTGGCTGTGGCCGCGTTGTCCCTGTGGGTGGAGGGTAGCTCCGGTGTCCGTAGTCGCTGAATAAACTCGTCCTGCTGGAGCTCAGCGACGACTGGTTCTGCTGCCCTCTGGTGTCACTCGGAGGTACTCCGCTGAGTGACCTGTGGCTCCCCCTGGTGTGGTCTGACCGAGATAGCCCGGCCGCACCCTGGTCCCTGGTACTGAGATAGGTGGAAGCATTAAGGGCCGAGGGCGGTGAGAGGTAGGAAGACGATTGTAGCGATAGGGTGGACGGGAAAGAGGCTCCGCTATCTCTCAGCGAGGACGACCCTGCGGCCGTGCTGGAGGATAGGGAGGAAGTCCGATAGGTGCTAGAGGCATAGGGCTGGTTGTAGCGGCTACCGCGACCCCCGTCAGATAACAGTGCCACGGAGGGTGGCACGTAGGTGGACCGGTAACCAGTGGTATCCCGGTGCCTGAGGTCTGCCATGCTGCTGGTCATGCTGCTGCTAATGCTGCTGTGGTTGCCATGGAGGTGGCGGTTGCCATGGTCACCAGGATGTGTTGATGACAAGCTGGCCCCTGATGGTGGTAGTGGGGGCCGTGAGGCATCCTCTGAGTGGAAGCTGAAATTAAGCCAAACATAAACAATGATTAAGCTATCAATATGTATTTCCGGTGATTAAGCTGGTAAACAAGGTATCAATTTGTATTCACGGTCTGTCTCTTTTGTCGTCATGACACGTGAATGCAACATGCGTGAGTAACCTACCAGTACTGCATTTTTCATCACGCTGATCCTGCGGGGTTAATACTTTCCTAAAGAGGCATGATACACCAAGAGTAATTCGCTACCTCTGCATTATTGCTGACAAATGTAGCATGCTCTTCTGATTTTAGTAAAGAATAGTTATCATGACCAGAATATATTGTTTTGAATATGATTCTACTTTTAGCAAATTTATAAGTATATATCCAAGAAGTGTTTTCATTGTGAGTGTTTTCAATGTGAGATATGATAATATATCCTTTTGGCGGTATACACGATAATATTACACAATATAGTATGATATAACACAATAAAGTAGAAACAAAGTCCCTACCCAGTCCTGGATTGTGCGGTACTGGCAGATGCTGTCTTGGATTTCTGTGACAGGATGCCATATTTCCGCTTCAAGGCTTCGATCTCCGTATCAATCTCCTGGGAAAGGTAATGCAATAATTCACATGTATTATTGGCAATCAAATATATCTGAGACAAGATTAAACAAGGCAAAATGGTATTTCCTTTTCTTAATTCAAGATGAAAAGAAATCATATTATGTTTTGTCATTGGAGGCATATTCATCTTGAGACCTTAATACAATTACAGTAAAACATGGATAATGACATAAATTTCTCACTTTAAAGAGTAGGGAATATACCTTTTAAATGAAAATATAATGTTTTATTTATAGCTATTCATAGCATTGATATAAATCAGTTAACATGTCATATTTTACCAAAGCACCAAACATGCATGCTGTAATGGGTAGATATTACTATCAACTGCTAGGGAACATTCCCTATGAGGTGAATCCACCATGGTTTAAAGCCCAGTAATGGGAGTAAAGGACAGATTGGGTATATAGGTAATGTTGTGTTTGCCACTAGCCCTCTATGGGTTAGGGTTGATAGGATTATACTGGCTGTGCTGAGTTGGTGGTAGTTAGTAGGTCAGTCCCTGTATCATGTTTGTATATGTATGGTAGGTAAATAGTAGAGGTTAGTTAGTCTGCTGTATACTATAAGAAGGTGGAGGTAAGTGGCCAAGTGGCTGAGGGTAACTAAGCCTGCTGAGTTGTTGAGGAGGCCTCATCAAGTATTGCTGAGGCCTTGGCACAGGCACAGGTCAATGAGGGGCCAGGTTATACACCTATTGATGTATTTGGATTCACAAGTAAATATATAGGTCTGCTCAATGTTTAATATATTACGCATTCTGATGATCTATATTTAATGCTTAGGAAATATAAAATGAGCTTCATCACAAAATATCTCTCATTTGCTAAACAACCTTTTAAATTTAGAGTTAAATAAAAGAAACAGTATGATTAGATTAATATAATTGATGGATAGATATTCTTTATAAAAACATAGTATAATATGCAGAATGATCTTATATATTCAGATGAATACATTAAAAAAGACGTTTTAGCTGAGCATATTGGTATTGTAAGCGGTGTTGTATTACAGTCTTCCACCTCAAATGAAAAGTATATTTTGATTTAGATAAAGGTGGGATTAGGATTGGGGGAGGAAATAATAGAAATGTAAGCATTTTCATCATGAGTAAAGTGATATGTAATTAAACATTACAGGTGCCGCCATGTTGACCTTTTCACCCATGCTGCAGTACTGTACCCTTGGTCTAAGAAAGTCCCAGTCAGACTAGTAAGAGAACTGCAAACAGTCTCATGATCTTCACAAGTCTGGCTGGGGCTAAGCCCTTTAAGAACAGCATGATGCTTCCAGTTTCCTTTTTTTTTTGCACGAATACAGCACAGTCGAGTAACTCGCAGGTGCTGCATTTGTGCATCATACCAACCTTTCGTATGCGTATCAACTTCATGATACACTCCCTTAGGGACATCATGATGAATGAATGTAGCACCGGTGAGTTACTCGCCGGTGTTGCATTCATGCACTGTGATGATGAATGGCTGAGTGCATTAAAACACTATGCTGTCCTTAGAGGGTTAAAGGGTTGCTGTTATGGTAAGCTACAAGCCCCCTGTCCTGCTGGGTGCCTGCTGTAAGGGGTGCAGAATACATCATACCTCCTGTGTACCGGTACCTGGTACCATATAAGGGCATGCCTCTTAAGCGGCACGACCCACGCACTGTACGAGAAGGAGGAGGCCAAAAACAAGAACCAATATAATGAGCCGTTACAGCGTGAGACATAGGGTGTACCGCCAGGACCGACAGCCATGTATACATACCTTACCATTATGTACACCCAGCTCTGTTTATAAGTCCTACACACCGGTATGCCTCATGTATAGTATGTCAATAGTGGGCCAGTTAGGATTAAGTCCTTTTGTAAATGCCTGTAAATGCAAATGCACCATGAAACCTAAGCTTTAAGACTTTTCCATCCAATAAGACAGATTTATTCTCCATAGGTGATCGGTTTGCTTATTAAAAGGCATGATTTCATATTACATTTTTAGGATATCAATTTTGAAGGATCTTTCTCACAAAAGTGGGCGTTGTATTGAAGGTGGAGTCATGTTAAAGCAATTGATGGAATATGTCATTGGATCAGAATCTCAATGAAATAGAAAAATATAAATCAATTTCTCATGATCTGCTACACATTTATCACCCATTCTAAAAGCCTCGACCCTTTATAAAAGGAATAACCAGTAATTCATAACCAAATAATCCCAACAATAGATCAAAGAAATAGGTATCTAATACCAACAAGCAGAACCTATGAGAGTTTGGGGTATATACAAAGATATGGGACTACACCCAACAACGTTGACACCCCTTATTCTAAAGTGAAAGTCAATACCAAAAACAGAACTTTGAATGAACCTCCAGGATATGAAACATGTTTCCAATCCAGGTACAAGAAATGGCTCGAGGTATATTTGATATAAGCCCATGGATTGACAAAATGTATACCTCTGGGACATTCTGATTCGGCATCTCCTTGTTTGTAGGAAACTGTACCATGTTCAAGAAACAGTCATAGTTGAATTTTAAAACATATATTTACTTTTATCTTATTGGAAGTTCTGGTCTTAGTGATATATAACAGAATGCTTTAGATCTTATAAGAATAGTTATCTAACCTACGATTGCTGTATACAAAGGTAGCTATCTACTTCACATTATATTACAAAAAGCTCATTTCTTTCATAATTCCATTTTTTTAAGAGGCACTTTGTACATCAGAGAATACTATTTTCTTTGACTGTCAGATTTCTTGAAAAATAGTCAGAAAGCTAAATTGTAATATCAATCAAATGTTATTGAAATTTATAGGTAACATTCAAATGTATGCAAAATAATCAATTTGATTTATGTGTACTCTTTGGTGTGAATTCAAATCAGGTTACATGCCAAGTGCTGGCAAACACTTCAAATAGAGTGTCAATCAAACAGTATTTTCACATCAAGCATCTAAACCATTGATTTTCCATTATTCTTTAAAGCAGAAAACAGGTGACTTTCCAACACAGGTGTAGAGTATACCTGGTCTGATAGTTGTCTGTCTGGGACCTTGTTAATTGAAAATATGAAATAATGTAAGAAGCCTCGTACGCATAGACGACTAAGAGTGCTTTCATAGAAGAGATTTGCCTCTAGAGAAACATGTGTATTTCTTATATTGAACCAGTAGTTATTCCTGAATATAATATATTGGTTAGATCTTATCTGACCTGATTAATATGTACAGTCAGATATGTCTAAACTACATTTATCAAGTACAGATTGAGCGCTTCACTATGGTCACTTACATGCTCAGTGCTTTCCTCCAGTAAACTAGGTAATCGTTGCTATATTGTAAAGTGAACACTCATGAATTCAATTTCTGTGAAAGTGTATTGCTAAAGCTATGCTCTTCTGTACTTAGAAGAGTCATATATGCAGATTGGCAATAGTATTTAGATATAACACTACAAAAGGCAGAGTGATGTATATATAATACAATACTTCACACAATTAGTATGAACCAAAATCACCATTCAGATATATGCATTGATTGATTTTGAATCAGCTTGGAGTATAACTTACATGTTCAATTTGCTCCCGATTACGCATGGCGAGCTCGCCAGCCAATCCATATCGCTGTTTGAAGGTTTCAACTTCAACAGTATTGAATGTCCTGCAAATGAATGTTAAATGAGATATTGAATAGATTTTTTTCTATGTATTATTCTTCATCATGATTACTAACAGAGACTTAAACAGTAGTAACCAAAAAGTTTTGACTAGCAATATAATTGGCCATAGCGATGAATTATCGCTGACAGTATTCAGATATAAAGCGAGTTATAATATGCCACTTCCTGGTAGACAAAATGAAAGAAATCAAAGGTTTTGATCAATTATATGTAAGAAATTAACGTAATCTATGACAGGAATCCCATCTAACAAATAGGTGAAAGTAGGAACGTTGGCATCTCTGTAATGCCTAACATTACACATTGAGGGAAAGAAGCTACAATCATTTAGTAGCTCGGAGCGTGCACAGATCACATTAACAAAAGGGGAAATTCAGTAAATTCAATATGTATATATATCATCAAGGGGTAATAGCAACATGTAAAAATACCCACCTTTGAGTTGCAGATCTTGGGCTGGTTAGTGAGCAGTTACTGTCAATAGACGACCCTCGTCTCTCCAACGTCTGCTGTGCGCGCTGGATCTCTTGGTCCGCCCGACCCCGGGCAGCTTGGAAGTCTCTGAGGAGTCTCTGTGTATCATCGTCCAGTGAGTCGATGACGCTGACAACACTGGCTGTGTCACTATTCTCTGTATCCCGCCGGGACCGACTGCTGTAGGACTGATGACTCTCTGACTGCTCCTGTGACTGTGACCGTATATCATGCATGCTATGAGTGAACCTGGCAGGGGACTGCTGCTGGTACTGCCCTTGCTGCCTGTGGGGTTCACGTTGATAGTGCTGGTGGTGGGGGTGGTAATCACCATGACCGGTTGATGAGATGGAGGTCTGGTTAAGTTGAAGGCTCTCATTGGATGGGTACATTGTGAAGCCTGGGGCGGTATAACTCTCGCTGACTGTACTGAAGGCATCCAGTGAGGTGGTAGAGAAGGCTGGTGAAGGGGCTCGTGGCAGCTGGGGCCGTGTGGAGATGTTAACTGATGGCGATAAGGACCGTGGTCTCTCAGAATCCTTGGTAGTCAGAAGCAGCTGTTTCCGCTTGGTGATGAGGTGCTTCTTACGCTGCTTTGGTGTGAGGAACCGGCCATAGATGGGGTTCTGAGGCAGGATGCTTTCTGTTGAGTCGGTGATCATTGACTCACGGTCGCTTGCCCTGTGGGCAGGACTGTCAGACCGGGAGCGAGGCAGGTTCTTGTAGCGCTCGTACTGATGTTGTTCACGTTCACGCTCCAGTTTGAAGGCTTCAATCTGCGCCTGCTGCCTCATCTTTGTCATCCTCCGGGTCCGTTCCCGCGACCGGTGACTCCGCTCGGTTTCCTTCTCCAGCAGCTGTATGCGGTCTTCGATCTGCTGCCGGGAGGCCTCCAGGGTGGTCCTGTACTGCAGCAGGTACTGGTTGCTGATCTCTGTTAGGTGTGTCTCAGGATAACCCAGCTCTGCCAGTTTCTCTGCATCAAACTCCCACGTGTCATCCACAGCATCCAGTAAGGTATCCGTCTGTCCAATGATGTAATTCAGCTGAGCCTCAGCTAGTTCGACCTGCAGTTTCGATGGCATCATGTCCTTGGCAAGCATATCGAGGATACGTTGCCGCTCTCTACGGAGCCTCTCGAGTTCATCATCGTATTCCTCGTCCTTAAAGTCGGTGCCGACAGCTTCATCCCTAACATCAACATGGCTGCCACGAGGCGAGTCGAGGATGTTGAGTTCTAGGGTGCTGTTGATGTTAATGGTAGCACCGTACAGATTGGACAGGAACTCCTGATGAGCTAATGTGGCATCACTACTCGACACCACAGGTCCTGCGGTCGGACCAGAAGAGGTCTGCTGCTCACTGGTGGTTTGGATCTCAATGGTAGGTGGAACAACATGTGCATCCTGAGTGAGTGTAGCACTTACGGGTTGACTCTTGCCAATGACGAGTAATCTCCGCCCATCAGCCAATACCCTGACAGTTCCCTCTACTTCCGCCTGCTTCACGACTCTGCTGTTAGCCCCTTCCACAGCCTCTACTGTCACTGGTACAATGTGGTCTGCAGTCTGCATGTCTGGACTCTCTGCTGTGGATTGTACATTCTTGACGACATCCTCGTTGGAACCTGTAGCGACTGAGCCGCTTGCACTGCATGTAGATGCATCCTTCTTCACCAGGTTCTCATTGACGGTTTGTGAGATGACCTGTTTGATCTTCTCCTCCTGCATAGAGGACAGAGTGGATGTTTTACCAGATGACATGTGGCTGCTGATGTCGTTCCCGCTGACACTGAAGGTACTCGACTGTTGTACGCTGGGCTCCTTCTGCCTTGGTGTAGTAGGATCTTCCACAGACGATCTTGGTGTAGTAGGATCTTCAGACGATTCATCAACAATGCTGTTGATTTCCTCAATGGTCTTATGCAACAAGTCAGAGTCGGCAGACTTGTCGTAGTCTACACCATAATGGGAGAGGTTGGTGGATTTGGACAGAGTGGTAGATGGTGAGGCAGTGCCAGATTCACGGCTGACGTCTAATTCAGATTTTTCAATCAGCTTCTTTGCGCTCAGATACTTCTGCATGTCTTTAGCATCTGTGACATCTTCATCAGCAATGTTGATGTCATATTCGCTGTGTTCCTCTGAGACCTGGATGGCAGTTACCATACTAGATTGTGCTGATATTGTTCTCTGTGATGTCTCTAGTTCCTGTGTCAGAGTCTCACCGTGGTCTATGGATGTTTCCCCATGTGCTGTCATGGAGGGAGTTTCAATTGTTCCAGATACAGGTCTTTCAGATGTAGGTCTTTCAGACACAACTTCTTCCGTCACCTTACGCCTCTTTGCCAACATATCTTGCCTTTTCTCAGCACGCAGTCTTCGCTCTTCCTTTGATTTGTTCATCAGTGCTACCATCTTCTCATGTTCTTCTCTGAGGCCTTGGATACTGGGGTCTATGAACACATAGTGAGGTACTTCCATGTTGATGGTCTGTGCAGTCTGTGGGACCCTTTCACTGCCCACCGGCTGCACCTCCACAGGCTTCTCCACCTCTCCGTCACTCCCAACGTCACTCAGCTCATCTTCAACCAGTTCTGCATCCAATAGTTCTTCTAAGCTCATCGGTCGCAAGTAGATTTCATCATCACTATCATCGAGGTTTAATTCAGCTTCTTCTGCTTTGACAGGTGTTGACTGATGCTCTAGCTCCTGTAGTTCACCTTGCGCCATGTTAACACTCTGCTCCTGGTCTTGGGTCAGCTTTGATGTATCCGGCATTGTACGGCTTGGTCTGATGTCATCGCCTGATGCAACATCCCTGAGCTGACTTGGGTCAGAACTCTCAGGAATGGAGTATACGGGGATGATACTAGACTCCCAGTTGTTCGTGGGTGATGGTGAGAGTGTTTTGTCAGATTTCTTTGTTGTTGCAAATCCAACATGGTGCTCCTTACTTACGGTGAGGGGTGATCTTGGTGGGCTTGGGTTGACTCCTGTGTCCACTGTTTGTACTGCTGGTGCTGCTGGTACTGATGACACCACCACTGTTGGCTCAGTCTGTGTTGTTAACTGTCCAAAGGCTTGAGTTCCACTTGATGTTGTTGTCTGGGACCGTGACCATGTGTTTGGACTTGTTTGCGTCTCGATGGTGCGGAGATCGTCCTGCGTCTGAGTCTCAATCACCCTCAGCTCTGGATAGGTCTGTGTCTCTATGGTCCTCTGTGGTGTTACTGTGGAGTAACCATAAGCCATGACCATCTCAGAACTGTCGTACAAGTCCCAGGGCACCTCACCGTCAGGTGTCATGCGTCTTACTCTCATGGCTAGAGAGTCGACCACCTGTACACCAGCATCTGATACATCGGTACTGGAGCGAGCGGGGATGTTAACCTGTAACATGTTGGTATCAGAGAAGGAGCCCCTGAAGTGGTCACGGCTTCCTTCTGCAGACGATAAGTGTCCATCATCTGTTCCGGAGTGAGCATCCCTGAAGCTACCTGATCTAGATGACCCGGTCATTTCTGGTGTTCCCGAGCTGTGTGTGAGCACTTCAGTCTGTGTGCCTGTTCCTGCACTAATCATGGTAGTCTGCACTGAACATCCAACAGACACCCGTTCTCTAGGCCTCTGTGCTGTAGCCAGCAGTTGTTGTGGTACGATACTTTCAGTAGCCTGTTCACTTGTCTGTGGAGTGTACTCAGTAGACAGTGACTCCTCAGAGTTGATATCCCCCATTGCCTTTCTGACTGTGTCCAGAGCCTTCTGTAAGAGTTTATTGAACGATGATGTGGGCTCATCATGAGAACCGATCGTACGTCCAGTAACCTCTGAGACAGCTGCCTCTAGCCTTCCACTGCTGGTGTCATCTCTCTGGGATATACCCTGAAGGTCTTCTAGGGAGTCACTTGTCTGGGTGCTTCCCTCTATCACCTCCATCTTAGCCTTTATTGACCCGCTCAGGGACTCAGCTAAGCGGCGACTGATGTCTGTGAGTGAGTTGGGACTGAGGCTGCGAGAGCGGGCGCGTTGTGTTCGTTCCCGCCTCATAGTTCTCCCCATATGACTCATATCACTGTCAACACTCCGATGCAAGTCCGGCTTGGTCTCATCTTGCTCTTGAATTGGTGAAACCTGATGCATTCTTTGCTGATCCAACTCCACACCGAGTGAACTAGGAGACAGGGTTGGTCTAGATAGCCTTCCCTCTGATTGTGGTGATTGTGATGCTGAACTGTCCTTACTCCTTGCAGCTTGATGATTACCAAGATGGCTGGTACTTCCTTCAAACACACTGTCAGATCCCATGGATGGTGCACCGAAGATGGAATCAACAGTACTAGTGGTCTGATGGAGTATGGCGCGCTGTTCATTCCTCTCGGCCAGACTCCTGGGCATAGTTTCAGGAGCTGCTGCATCGAGTGAGTATGATTTAGGACGCAGACCCTCAGCCATTGATTGTGATGACACAACTTCTGCTGATGCTGCTCTCTCCCTGATGGTATCTTGCGTTTCCATTTCCCGGCTGATATCATTGTCTTCAACCTCAGGACTATGAGCCGGCTCAGATGCTCTGCGTAGATATGAACCCACTCTCCTACATGCGTCTTCATCCACTAAACCATCCATACTGTGTGGCCGTGTCATGAATACAAAGGTGATGCTATCATTAGAAATGGCCCGTGTGCCCATATCATCAACATCCACTGCATCAGATGTTGTGAAGCATTCTGCAGAGTATGATCGATTGTCAGGCCAGTCTTGGTCATCCTGGCTTTCAGACATTGCTTCCAGGTCTGACATTGACAATGATCTGTCAGACTCAGGGATAAGACGTAATTTATCTTTTCCTTGAGAACTGCTGTCTGAACTTGATGGATGGGTTACTTCACCTGTTTGGACTCTAATTGATAGACCATCGGTACTGATAGACTCGTCCTGTGTATCATGCTGGTTCTGCTTCGTTACCTCGTCCATGGACCTTACTTCGGATCCTGTGATATGCTGTGGAACTTCGCCACCGTTGAGTGACCTAGACTGTTGCAGGTCGGTTATACTAAGAGGTCCATCAGTTTGTTGGTTATCAATGGGAAGTGGTGCGAGATCGTCCATGCACAGAGGCACATCTGAGTCGTCCACATTCTCACGGAGCGATCTTTGTCTGATCGCATTGAATTGCAGATCAGTTTGTGTCCTAGATCGTCCATCTGAATCACTTGTACCGTTACCTTGCTGTTGATCATCATAACCTTGGTTGTCCTTGTCACCCTGTTGTTGGTCCTCACCTGAGCTGGAGTCATCTGTCGGCCCCCCTGCTGCTCCGTCACTAGAGCCGCCTGAGGCACCACCCGATGCACCTCCCTCCCCATCACCATCTCTGTCCTTCTTATCCTTGTCCTCCTTCTCCCTCTGCTCCTGTTTCAGCTTCCTCGCTGCCATCCTAGCCTTCTTCTTATCTGAGTAGGGTTTGATTTCAATGTTGAGACCTGCATGGCATAGGTCTTTCTGCCAGGGGTGCATGAGGTCCTCAGTGAGCACCTTATCAGGATCTTCACCATCTGTGATGAGGTTGTTTCTAGATGATGGCTGGAGACCGAGTACCTGAATATCACTTCTCAGCTCATTGTTTCCCCCGTCCACTTCTACATCCACCACTGTCTGCTGTCCAACGACCACTTGTTGCCGGCCGCTGAGATCATCGGTTAACGGCTTCTTGTTCATTGAATCCTTCTCAGGGTCAACATCAAAGCCCATGATTTTGGTGTCAACAAATTCTGCTGGTCGGTTCCTGGCCCTCCTGGGAGATTTAGTGATGACGAGTGTGTCTGAATCTTCATCTTCCTTCACTCCTTCTTCACCTCCTTCTTCTTCAGCCAGAGCTTTGTCTAGATTCTGTTGCGAGTCAAAGCTCCAGTCACCTTTCCACTCCTGGCTGTCCCGCTGATGTAAGGGTGATTCTTCACCGTCCACTACCATGTCTGTTATCATCTTCTGCTCCTTTGGCGACACCTCTCTCAGATGGAAGCTGTCATCTTTGGTGTTTCTGAATGCATATTCTGCCATGGCACTGTTGATTCTGTCCTGTGATGTTGTCATTGAGTCTGCCCCATCGGTCTTTCTCAGTGTTGAGGCATCTGTAGGTGTTGTCGTAACTGACACAGATGTTTGTATGTCATGTCCACCTACAGCACCAATTGTTTCCTGCTGAAGCATTTCATGGCTTGTACTCCATTCATCTGAGATGTTATCAACACTGTTCATGGAGCTTGACCTAGTCCTATCTGAGATGTTTTCAGAGGTTTTCATGGATTGTGACTTGGTATCGCGTGAGTTGTTGTCAGAAATATCCATAGATTGTGACCTGGTATTATCTGAGATGTTATCAGAGATGTTCATGGATTGAGAGCTGATATTGATCCCAGTATTTTGCTGAACTCTGCTGACATGTTGGTCCAAGAACCTATTGAGATGAGCGTCCATGGTGGAAACATCAGTTTCATCCATATCAGTTACCACATCCACTTGGGAGCTAGATGACACCTCAGGCTGAGTCGTAGATTCTTGTTCTGTGTTTTCAGCAGTATTCACCTCTCTCCTGGATGCAGCCTGTGTGACATTGTCCGCGTTATTTTCCGGTTTCCTCTCCACTAGTTCAGCAATACGGTCCTCCGCACCCTGGATCTCACTTCTTGCCTCATTCAGCCTTTCAATCATCTTCATGATGCTTTCTTCAGATTCAGACGACCCTAGATGTGTAGACTCTTCTTCTTGACCTTGCTCACTGAGAGTACTATGTTCATGGCTTCCAGATGGTTCTGTGCCACTGACTGTGGGCTGGTCCTGGCTTGCCGTAGACATTCTTGTTTGACCACTAGCTTCACTGTTCTCTTCTGGTGTTTCACCTTTCTCTTGAGTCTCTGTTGGTTGCCAGGCAACAGATGTCTCAGTCTCCAAAGTAGTCTTTGCTTCGATGACCTCTTCTTCAATAGTATCAGCTAGTGAAGAAACATCACGATCAGAACTTTCACTTGGAGATTTCTGAAGTGTCTGTGATGTTTCATCAGAGGATGTCTCTTCCTTTCCTGCAGGAATAGCCTCCAGGACTTCATTGTTCTGTTCTAAGAGTTCAATGTCATCCTCGGTCAGGTCTTCTGCAATGTCTGAGGTAGTAACTGCAAGCGAGGTCTCACTGTTCACCTTGGAGTAGTCAGTCTTCTGTGCACGGATTGTTTCGAGGGTTGGATTGATGAGGAGTTCTCCTTCTAGGTCTGCCTCATCAAGGCCTACCATCATCTGAACATCTTCTTCTGTCAGCTCATCCTGAACATCTCCAACATTCACTAAGAGGGAGGCAGAGCTGTCTTGGTGGATAAGTGTGCCTCTTCCAAACCTGGATGGCTCAATAGTCGAGTCAACTTCGACATAATCGTCAGCTGGATCTGATATTTCAGCGGTCTTCTCTTCCTCTTCTGATGTTTCATCTTGCTGTTTAATGGCAAATGCAACTTCTTCAGTCTCGCTATCTTGACTGTCGTCATCATCAAGATTCTTCCAGTCTGTGTCTTCAAAGTCACCCACCTGCACATCAAGCGATATGCTGCTGTCTTCATGACCGATCACACAGTCTTTAACAGGTTGTGATGGACCATCCTTGTCATCAAACTGGTCTCCTCTTCTTTCTACGGTTTCACACTTACTGGTGGGATCTTCTATGTTGGTTGATGTTTGGCTGATTGGAGTAGATTGGGAACCGGTGTATGGATCGCGTCTTGCTGAATAAACGATAGCTGGGCTATCTAGCAGATCCCCTTCTGATAGCAGTTCATCGGCAGTGTCAATGTGAATGCTTGACATAGACTCGCCCTCAATAAGACCAGAGACGGTAGACACCCCAGATTCATCAAAGTCTGAGGAGCTACCTGATCCTACAACAATGTAGCCTCCATCCTGCGGGATGTTGACTGCCATTTGGACAAAGTCTGATGTGGTTAGTGTTGACATCTGGGACTGAACCAACTCAACGTTCCTGCTCTTCACGTCACTCTTCACCTTCTTCCGTTTGGCTCGTACCTCTGGGGCCTTGTAATGAACCAACTCAAAGAACCCTGGATCTTCACCAGAGTCATCTGAGGTTGAGGCTGCTGCTACTGCTCCTTGTTCTCCATCAGTTTGTAATGGTGACTTGATAAGGACTTCACCCTCTGGTGTAAACTCAATACGCCCACTGCCTCCTTCAATACGGGAGCATGGTTCTTGTCTGGGGCTGATCGGAGGTGTGGTCATCTGCTCGAGGTGATCGTCGAGTTGTGACTCATCGTCTGCATCTGATGGTGATACATGGGACCTGGTGTTATCTTTAGTGTCCACGTTGATGCTGATCTGCTCGTACAGACTCTCTGAGGACACATGGTCTTCTGGTTTTGCTTCTTGCTGCATGGCTGCAACTTCTTCTGATGTGGATTGTTCAATTGCTTCTTCGATGATTGCTAAATCTGGCTGGTGGATCTTAGGTGTTCTTTCTTCAATGGGGGTTTCTGCATAAACATTCTCTGAGTAGACTTCTTGGCTGACAGTCACAGGATCAGTGGTGTTTATTTGAACTGTGGAAGCTCCTGATTGAGACTCGGTATAGATAGCAATGTGTTCTTCACTTCTACAGATGTCTTCGAATGATATGTCGACTGATTGTTCTTCATTTGAGGGCAAGCGATCTTCCTGATACCTATCTGTATCATCCAGTGATTCAGATTGAACTGATCTCTCCTGTTCAGTACCTGTTGGATGAACTGCTACAGAGGCTTCAGCTGATTCATACTCTTCGGTAACTTCATGAGTTTCTCCTTCACCAATCTGCTCTGTTGTTACTTCTGCAGTATGTACATCTTCTACAGGAGCATCAGCAGTTTGTTCTTCTGCAGCATCAGCTTCATATTCCTCTTCATGTCCCTCGTCCAGTTCCATCTGTGCCTCTGCCTGAATGTCATCCATGCTTTCCAAGGTGTCATTGTGACCAATGGCTGCTGATAACTGTAGTGTGACATAACCCTCATCCCAACTTGCATCCGTTTCAAGTGACGTGAACTCGTTCTGTGATGTTGTCCTTGAGCGCCCACCTCGTGGTGTACCGTGCTGTGCTGCTGAGGCACCTTCACTACTACCCAGCAGTCCAGAGTTGTCCCTAGGTGTACTGCTGAGTACCCCATCTCTGGGTGTACTACTCAGCACAGTGTCAAAGGACACAGATGGACTCTGCTCGTGAGTAATCCCTCTGGGACTGCTCTGTGGAGTATCAATGCTCAAGCTTTGGTTGGTGTCTTGCTTGTTGGTCTGGTCATCACTGTCGTCACTGTTCTCAGCTGTTACAACTTCAGCTACACATGGATGCGGCTGCTGGGTCACACCTTCTGCTGAAGAGTATTCTGGTATCTCAGTGACTGAGGCCTGAGCTGGTGTCCAGTGGTCATCCTCCATTGGTGATGTGGAGTCAAAGAGACTAGCAGCTTGGTTGACGGTTCCACGTGGAGTGGTAACAGTGATCACTGTACCATCATAGGTGTGTTCACTGTCTTGCTCTATTTCGCTTGATGCTTGGTCAAATGAAGCGTTGGAGGTTAGCTTGCTGATCGGTGGTAAATCTGAAGTTTCCAACTTGGACTGTCCTCCTGAAGGTGTTGGTAAGGTGATGCTACTGTCATCTGCATGAATCACTGCCATGTCATGTTCTTCTGAGATGTATACGTCAGTTGTTGGGTGTTCCGTCTCCAATGCTGAAGGCATATCGGTGGTATGTACTGCTGGCATTTGAATGGTGAGTTCGCTGTCTGCTTGTGTAAGATCAGCACTAGTATGATCATCAATATTGGCGTCATCAGATCTTAGAACCATCTCTGTTGCTTGTTTCTCAATGGTTATTTCATCCTCAAGGTGATCTTCTTCAAGGATTACTTCAGTTGGCCTTGTCTCTGATGATGGAATGTCAGTAGTTTGTTCCAGAGTCTTCACCACATCTTCTTCGGTTGGTTCCTGTGACTTAGCGCCCTGCTCGGTCATGGCTGATTTCATGAATCTCTGATCAGTGTGAGTAGCATCATCTGATTGGCAAACGCTCTCACTGATTGTTGATTCAGATGCTGATACTTCACCGACTTGTGATGTTATTTCACTCTCATCTCCTTCTGACATTTTGATTGTCTCCTCACTGGCTGACATATCCTCACTGAGCTGTGTTGACTGAATGTTGATAGTTCCTTCAACCAGCTCTGCCACCTTATCAGCAATGGCCGTTGTTACCTCAGCGGTCTGCTCCTCGGGAACGTCTTCATCTGATTCCGCTACCTCTTCGCTGATTAGTGCTGGTGTTGATACAGTTTCACCTTCCACATCCTCTGATGGTATGTCCTTAATGACTTCTTCTCCCATGGTTACCTGCTCACTGACTGTTGTTGTTGTAGTTACATCTGCCACATGCTCCTTAGCAACAACTGAATCCCTGCTCTGTTCGACCACATCAGTGACTGAATCTTCTGTTGATTCTATGTCTTCACTGATTGCCGCTTCCAGCTTCGTCACTTTGCTCATGATTGGTTTGCTAGTTACCCTGACTTCCTGTTGTACATTTGTAACATCACCCAATGCTGCTTCATGTAGTATTTCCTCGGCAACTGTCGACTCATCTGTAGTTGTTACAGCCTTTGTGATTGGCTCACTAGTTGTTACCTCATCCCTTATAAGCTCATCATCTCCTGGAGACTTGACACCATCCTTGCTGGTACTGTCATCTCTAACCAAACCTGTTGGAACTGCCACTTCCTCACTGACTGATTCTGATTGTTGTTGAGATGCTTCTGCTGGTACCTCATTGACCTCTTTGACCTCCTCGGTTGTGGATGTTTCTGTGATTGGCTGATCGTCATCTGACTTGGAACCGCTCTCACTGATTCCTGATTCAGATACTGTAGCCTCACTGAGCACAGCAGATGTTTCTTCTTTACTTTCCACATCTTCAGCCTCTGTATGTTTAGGGCAGGCTGCCACTTCTGCCATTGTTACCTGGTCACCTGCTGTCATTGATGGCGCCTCTACTGTTGCCTCTAGAACTTCATCCTTACCGGAAACAGTCACTTCTGCCATCTGTTCACTGCCATCTATTTCTCCTTCAGCAAGTTTATCCACCTCAATTGTTACAGTCTCCATGACTGGCTGTTCAGATGTTACCTCGTCCATCATTGGCTGCTCTGCTGGTGATGATGCAGCAATGGATGTTACCTGGATAGTGTTAGTGTCATCCATGACTGGACCCTCTATACTTGTGACCTCCACACTGACTGAGCCTGCATGTTGATGTTGCTGATCTGCCTTTGTTACATCACTCACTTCTGTAGCCTCCTCTGCATCCAAATGGCTCTCACTGATTATGATACCAGTGTCTTCTGATGCTATCAATTCTTCATGTTCACCTTTTTGTGCCTCCTTGTATTCTTCAGTCTCATCCTCCAGGGTTGTAGAAGTAGTTTCTGTAGGTGTTACATTAGATGTTGTCTCACTTACAGAGTTAGTGTTGTCCCCTGTATTCACGTCTCCAGTATGTACCACTGTAGTTGTTGTCTCACTCACAGACTCAATGTTATCACCTGTTTGCCTGTCTATCACTGCAGATGTTATCTCGCTCACAGCATCAGTGTTATCACCTGTCTGCCTGTCTATCACTGTAGTTGTTATCTGACTCACAGAATCGATGTCGTCTCCTGTCTGCCTGTCTATCGCTGTAGCTATTGCCTCGCTCACAGAGTCGGTGTCATCTGCTGTCTGCTCTTCTATCACTGTAGTTGTTGTCTCACTCACAGAGTCTGTGTTATCTCCTGTCTGCCTGTCCCCATCCTGTGCCCCTTGCTGCCCTCTGGGGGCAGGTGGGCAGCTGATGGCTGGTGTTATCTCCCCATCCTCCTCCTGTACACCTCCCAGATCCACCGCAGCCTGTGTGCTGCCTAGCCCATCCTCCTGTATAGCATCTCCATACTGCTCTGTGTTAGAACCACTGGGTAGTACCACACTATCAGTGCTTACTGTACCAGACTGCTCTACTCCTGTGGTATAGCTACCTGGTACCACACTCTCAGTGCTAACTGTACTGCCTGGTTGTGGGTCAGAGTAGAATGATACCTCCTCTACCTCTTCTGTACCAGTATGTGGAGATGTGGGACTGTGGTCAGTACTATGGTCCTGAGTTATGCTGATAGGCTCAGTACCATCAGGTGCTGCATACTCTGGCACAGGACAAGGTGTGTTTGTATTAACCTGGGTCTCTGTGCTGGATTGTATAACAGTGGTATGGATGGATGTATCCGACTGTATTTGGGAGTCAGATTCTGCAGTCACAATAGGTGCCTCTGGTGTTATTACTTCCTGTGTGGTCGTATAGCCTGAAGGGCAGATAACCTCTGCGGTGCTCTCCTTAGTATAGGTGTCAGACTCTACTGGTGTACTGGGGTCTGTGACACTGATATCTACTGATGTTTGGGGAATAGGCACTTGGTCTGCTGTCACATCAGCTGTCAACACTGACTGGATACCCTCTGTGACAGCTGTAGTACTTACACTGTCACTTTGTGCCTGGTTACTGTCGCCTTGCACTACAACACTGGGTTCCTGTGCTGCTACAGTGTTTTCTGTGTATGCCTCAGTACTTTCCCTTTGTAGACCTACACTGGTCTCCTGTGGTATCTTATCCTCAGCCTTAACACTAACAGACTCAGTGGTGGTCACTTCAGTACTATCACTGACCTGTAGGACTACACTGGCACTCTGAGCAGTGTTGATGTCAACCTCACCCTCAGCAGTGGTCACCTGTGCTACACTGCCCTCCTTTATGCTATAATCCCCACCTTCAACGACATCAGCAGTAATATCCTCTTGTTTAACAGCACTATAGGAATCTGTCAAGTCAGTACTGTCACCTTGTAGGACTACACTGGCACTCTGGGTAGTGTTGATGTAAGCCTCACCCTCAGCAGTGGTCGCCTGTGGTATGCTGTCCTCCTTTATGCTATAATCCTCACCTTCAGCGACATCAGCAGTAATATCCTCTTGTTTAACAGCACTATGGGCATCTGTTAAGTCAGTACTGTCACCTTGTAGGACTACACTGGCACACTGAGCAGTGTTGATGTAAGCCTTACCCTCAGCAGTGGTCGCCTGTGCTATACTGTCCTCCTTAATGATATAATCCTCACCTTCAACGACATCAGCAGTAATATCCTGTGCTGTGGTTATCTCCCTGACTGTGACTATAGCACTGTGTACAGGGCACACTGTGGATTTGATGGTATCGTCAGTCACCACAGCCTTACTCTCTGCTACAACTCCCGCTGGTCCCTCCTCACTATACACCTCTTGTGCACCTCTCAGATCTCCTGATAGTTCCTCAGCTTTAATATCGTCCACTCCTACAGCTTGGATCTTCTCAGTTACACCACTCTCAGTATCCTCAGTGGTAACTTCAGTAACAGTTATACCATAATTTGTATCCTCAGCAGTAACTTCAGTGGCACTCCCTTGTTCTTCTACAATAGGGAGTTCTGCCTTAACTTCTTCAGCCTTAATATCCTCATTTAATTCTATATCATGAATCTCCTCAGTGTCAGGGACGCCACTATCTGTACTCTTAGTGGTAACTTCAGGTGCACTCTCCTGTTCTTGTAAAGAGGGATCTTCCTTCACCTCTTCAGCCTTAATATCCTCCTTTAATTCTACAGCCTGAACTACCTCAGTAACAGTTAGAACCTTACTCGTACCTTCAGTGGCACTCCCCTGTTGTTCTGGTGTGGAGAGACCTGCCCCGTGTGTGGTATAATCCTCCTGTTGTGATGTGTTAATCGGCTGTGGCTCGGGGCGGGTTGTGGTAGTGGTGGTGTCCTCCCGGGTGTCCTTATCAGACTGTGTAGGCCCTACCTGTAGATCCTCCACACAGAGCACCTGCCCACCTGTGGGGGTGGTGTGAGTGGTATCTGTGCTGATTACAGGTGAGATAAGTACCTGAGTACAGCTCTCTGCACTCCCAGGTGTACCTACATCTACCTCTGTATACTGTGTGTGTAATAATGCAGCCTTATCTGTACCCTGAATCTCAGTGTGTGTTTGATCTGCTGTGGTGGTGTGTAGATCGTCAATAGTAGCTGTAATAATGACCTCTGTGGTCGGCTCCCCTACTGCTGCTACTGCTTGTGGTGGTGTGCTGGGGGTTATAGCCTCAGTCTGTGCCAACTTTATATCATACTGATCTGTGGTAGCCTCCAAACCTGATTTATCACCATCAATCTCCTCGATTTGACTTGTATGGATCTCAGTAGCCTCTGGTTCCCCTCTGGCTGTCTCTTGATTTGTCTCTAGTACATCCACACGTCCATACACTGGTGCTTCTGGTGTATCATGAACCGTCACCTCTCCAGTCTCTGCCTGGTGGCGGCCATCTTGTAATGACTCAGCAGTTTCTGTCTGATTACCATCACCTTCCTCTTCTAATTGAGCTACTCCAGCTTCTTCATCTGATGTGACCTTGACCTCATGTACGTTGACCTTGACCTGAGTAGTACTGATTGCCACCACAGGTGTCTCTGCAGTGGCTACTGTATGAAGTTTATCTACAACGTCAGCTGATTCTACATCCTGGACCTGGTCAAATAGCTCCTCCCCCTTCTCAGCTTCAACAAGTGTAACTTCTTGGACCTCTTCAGGTAGCGACTGCCCCTTTTTACCTTTAACAGGTGTTACATCGACAGGTGGGTTGTGGACAGGGCACTTGTTACCTTGTATCTTTAGTACAAAGCTGTCAGGTGTGGTCTCCTCACCTGTACTGTCCTTATCACCTGTAGAGGCTAAGCCAACAGGTGTGAGAGCAGGTGTGTGAGTAGGTGATGGGTGTTCAGGTGTGGTGAGTTGTTCCCCAATGCAGGTATCTGGTAGACCCACTGTGTTGTCACTGGCTGCTGGACTAATGAGATCCGCCCTGTCAGTGACTACAGTAGTTACACTGCCTGCCGCTAGGTGTCTCTCCTCACCTGTAGGGGGCGTGGTCAGTACTGACCCCTCCCCCTGCTCCTTCCTCCTCTCAGAGTTCACCTTATCCTCCTGCTCCTGTTCTAGACCCACCTTGTATGGTGTAACATGGGCAGTACCTTCTGTCACAGAGCCCTCCTGGTCTCTGTAACCCCCAGGTGTAGTCGGGGTGGAGTCCTTAACCCAAGAGTCAACCTCTTCCTTTATTTCACACACATAATCAGCTCCTGATGTTTCACTAGAAGACAGAGAAGTTCCCTCAACTGTAGTTAATCCTTCCTTGTTAACGTCCAAACAGACTTTAAGCTTATCCTGTTCAGGTTGTAGATTAGCGGCATAATCCTGTAGGTCTGACCCTGGTGTGGTGCCTAGGGGCAGTGCTGTGGTGCAGGCTGCCTCTGTAGTGGTGCTGCTACCTGTGGACCCTGGTGCTCCTACAGGTGGTGTAGAGCCCTGTGTTGTACCAGTAGTGGCTACACCTAGACTGGTATCACTTGTAGTTAGTACAGAGTCACTAGTCACAGAGGTAGAAGGAGGCACCAGGTCAGTGGTTGCTGGCCCGGTGCCAGGTCCGTCAGCTGCATTCCTCAGCTCCTCCAGGTGCTGCTGGGGCAGGCTGGTCTGAGAGGGAGTTGTGCCAATATTGGTTCCAGTTAAGGCGCCGGGTTGGTCTTGTAGCTGGTCGTGTGTGCTGTTAATCTGACCTGGCTGCTCCATACTGTAGGTACTGGAGGAAGTAGTGGTGGGGGTGGTGGTGGGGGTGCGGGTGGTGGAGGCAGCAGTTGGCAGCACATTACTACTACCTGTAGGTGTGAGTAGCACACACTGTTCTGCCACACCGTCCTGTGCTATACCAGTACCAGGGGCCGACATGTCACTGCCTGCCCCTCCTCCTGCTCCTACTACACCTCCTGCTACTGACTGACTCAATACATCCTCCACGGTGTGTGAGTCTGTTGTCTGGGTAGGACCTCCTCTGGGCTGCTCCTCCCCTCCCTGCTCCTCCTGCTCCTCCTCCTGTCCCTCCTCCTGCTGGACTTCTCCATGTACTTCTCCATGCACCTCTCCTGTAACTGCCACCACCTCCTTCTCCTCTTCCTCCTGGGCGGGCTGCCTCTGCTGCTCATGGGCGTGTTGGTCACGTGACTTGTCACTAATTAAGGGCAGTGTGTGAGGTGTGTGTGGGGTGGTGAGTGCCACACCTCCTGGTGTCAATTCTGCCACTGCTACCACTGGGGTTGTAGCACTCAACGTGACTACAGATGGTATTGAGACGTCATCAGATGTTGTGTCTTCACCAGATGTCATTGTGATGTCTTCGGATTGTGTTGTGACGTCATCAGATGGTACCGTGACGTCATCAGATGTGGTGACGTCATCAGATATTAATGTGGTGTCTTCAGATTTTATTTTGACGTCATCAGATGGTTCCATGACGTCATCGGATATTGTGACGTCATCAGATGTTGTGACGTCATCAGACTTCAATGTGACGTCTTCAGACTTAAGTATGATGTCTTCAGATTGTGTTGTGATGTCATCAGTTTGTACCGTGACGTCATCAGATGTTGTGACGTCATCAGACTTCAATGTGGTGTCTGCAGATGTTATTTTGACGTCATCAGATGGTTCCATGACGTCATCGGATGGCACTGCAATGTCATCAGATGTTGTGTCTTCACCAGACCTCGATGTGACGTCTTCAGATGTTGCGACTTCGACATCTTCAACACCTGATGTGACAGACACTGTGATGTCATCAGGAGTTGTTGCCATGTCATTGGGTTGCACTGTGACATAACCAGATGTTTTTGTGACGCCATCAGATGTTGATGTGACGTATTCAGATGTTTTTGTGTTGTCATCAGATATCCCTGTTACGTCACCAGATGTTGTGACAGTCTCAGATGTTGTCACGACGTTATCAGATGTAGTTTTGACGTCACCAGATGGTGTTGTGACGTCACTAGATGGTGTGACGTCATCAGATGTTGCTGTGACGTCATCAGATATTGTGACGTCATCAGCTGTAATGACGTCACTGGCTTGACTGCTACCTTCCTCACCAGCTTCTGTTACTGTAGGCTGATGTTGGCTGTTGCTGGTTCCTGCTGGAATGCTTGCTGCTGTATCTGTTGTTGACCTTGTAAGATCCTGCTTGACCTTGGTGTCTTCAATGTTTCCTGCTGTAGTTTCCACCTCTTCACTCTCTACCTCTTCACTCTCCACTTCTTCACTCCTGAGAGCATCTCCCTGAATGACTTCTGCTGCAGATGTAACGTTATCACTAGTAATTGTAGGGTCCTGCTGTTCTCCCTGTGATACACCCACTGTCTCCACTATAGATGTACCAGAACGGTCTGTTAGATATGGTAGGATGTTGATCTGATTTAATGATGTGGCCTCTTCAGAGTCCCATGGTGTACTTGTCTCCAAGTTAAGCACTGACAGTGAGGCTGGATGGTCTGCCTCAGAGCTGCCTGTAGTAGCCTCAGTTCCTGCACCAAACTCCACACCAGGTGGCAGCACTGTGCCTGCAGCTCCCCCTAGTGTCGTACCCTGCTGTTGGTAGTTCACAGAAGACTCACCAGAGGGTGTTACTGCTGCAGCCTGGTCCTGCCCGTGGCTGGAGGTGGTGTCAGTGCTAGCGGCAGTAGTAATGGCACCTGCTTCTTCTAATTGGTTTGAAGATGGTGTCCTTACTTCCTGAGCATCCCCAGATGCCTGCTGTTCTCTGGCCGCCTGATGTTCATGGCCAGACTGTTCAGCAGGTAGAACTGTACTGATTCCTGATTCCCTATCATCTCCCTCCAGTTCTGACACCTCCTTTTCCACCACGGTGAGGATGCTTGTAGCCTCTGATGACTTAGAATCCTCTTCTCCACTGCTCTTAGTATCTTCTGTTAGCTGCATATTGGCTTCATCAAACTGCTTGTATGTGGATGTATGGGGCTCAAGCTCCTTAACCTGCTCTAGTGGACCTTCCATTGATGTGTCCACACTAAATGGTGCAGCCTCACTGGCCTCAGGACCCTGACTGCTCCTTGCTGACTCAATATAGTGCTCTGTGGTTGATGATGATTCTAGTACCTGCTCTTCTGGATGTTCCTGTCTCCGTTGTGCGATACTTCCTGACAGGGTGAATCCTGGGTGATCGTCCGGCTCATCCGACTCCGATGCTGACTCGGTGAGAGACATGCCATCGGTGCTCTTCCCAAAGCTAGCGAGTGAGGAGCGCGGGAGACTGTAGTAACCAGAGTCCCTGTTTCTGCGACTTCTGCCTTTTTCAGGGGCAGCAGTCTCGGTGTGTGAGAATACATTGTCGATACTGACATCGATGTCACTCACCGAGAGCTGACGGTCAAACGCTGTTGGTGATTTAGATTCGCTGGATAAGGGTGAGTCGAGTTGGGTCATCATCATCGCTGGGTCCTGGACGGTGGTTACCTTGATGGAAACAGGTGAAACTTGGTTGGATTCTATTACTTTACCATCAATACTCCCAGATTCTAGTTCAACATATGGCACTTGGGTTGTAGGTTTATCACAGATTTCTTCTTGCATGGAGGTTGGGTAGTGAGCAGGGGTCTGTATATCAGATGCGGTGGTCGTTTTTTCGGACAGATGAGTAGTTGTTTCACCAGGATGGGATTCTACTTGGTAGACACTGATTGTTTCTTCAGTATGTGGAAGTATGGAATGCTGTTTTTCGGTGAGATTCTCCAAGATTTGAGCTGCGTCTTTTGTAGCGTATCCTGCATCGGCTTGGTCAAGATGTTTACTGGCTAGCACTGCGGTATCGACACGACGGGGTACATGAGTAGGTGAGTCCTTATCCAGACTCACCCCAGAGTCAGATAGTCCTGAGTCATGGGGTGAGTGTTCACAACTGCTGATGGCTTCGGTTAGCTCAGACTCATGTTTCGGTTTTGGTACACGTATGGCGAGTGGTTGGTCCATGGACACAGTTGTCTTCTCGTCATCGGTCCCTGCACCCTGCTCCTTACCAGTTGTTACACCCAGAGACAGATCCTCGCTGCTCACACCAGACGATGTCTCTGTTGTATAGCCTGCCACCTGTTGGCTTCTTTTACCGGTCTTCTCAGGTGAGCCCACTGCGGATGTGACGTGGACCTCTATGACTGTATCGGCACTGTCTGCACTGACTGTGGAGTCGACTGACGGCTGATGTGTGAGACTGTCCCTGTCAGATGCTACATCAAAGCTACTGTTGGAGACCTCAGCCTGTTGGGGCTGCTCCTTCTCTGCTACAGTTGACTCCTCTCCTACACTGCCTTCTTCCATTTCTGGTTGTTGGCTATCATTCCTGTCCATGTCCTTTCCATGTGTGACTCCTACCACTGTCTCAGTACCTTTCTGGTTGTCCTTTCCTCCCTTAACACCTTCACTACCTTCAGCCTTAACTGCCTCAGAGTCCATTCTGTCACCAGTAGATTTACTCCCACTGCTTCCTACAGCACCATCAGCTCCCAGGTGTCCATCAGGTGTATCTCTCTGTAATGCTGAGGTGAGACCCTCGACAGAGTCGGTGATGCCACTAATAGCAGCCACCACCTCTCCAGTCACTGATCCGGTCTCGGCACCAGCCTCCTCTAGGACCTTCTCGTCAGAGTACAGCAGAGAGTCCTCTGAGTAGACGCTGTCGTTGTCTGATGTTACGTACTCCTCTGAGCTCGCTGTGCGCTGCCGCTTCTGTGCTCCCTCTGGAAGTCGGGGCTGGCGCCGCCGCCGCTTGGAGGCCGATGTTGGACGTGAGCTTGATTGAGATGGTTTGTCTGGAAAAACACACACATAAATTTGCTCTATTGTATTGCTGTAAGCATAGGAAATAAAAGTAGCAACAATTGTAATGATATATGCCAGTGAGTATAGGGCAGAGTATTAAGGGCATGTTTAGTCCATGTTAATTTGTGTAACTTACATAATAGTCATATTTGGAGACATTTATAATGAAAGAAAATGATAATTTTGCAACTATTTAAATAACATAAAACTTTACTTTTGGCTCATGTATGGCTAATTCTATCCTGCCCAAGGCCTGGTCTGACTAACGGAGATGAGTAATAATGATGTGTATAACCCAGCGGCAGGCTTAGTACTGACAATACCCCAGGGGCATTCACAGCGAGAGTCAACCAGAACTGGACGTAACGAGGTCTGGACATGAACCAACTAATTTTGACATGTATTTGTTTTTAACCAAAAATGAGAGCACAGTTGTGTTGTTCATCAAATACTACAACAATAACAAATAGATTTTCTGTTATGACTACCATTGGCTACCATATGGCGCCAAGATATATCCTATTGTTTAGGTTATTTTCAAGACGCTCCTTCAATTATTTTATTAATTTGGAAAAACAAAACACATCATAAATCAAAACAATAAATGTTTTCTATTGTAAATACCTTTTGTGAACATCCAATACTTGAATTTAAGCCTGTCACGTTGCAAACGTTTAAGAATTACAATTAAAATTTAGGTAAAAACATTGAATTGGTATGCTACTAATTATTTATATTCAAAAAGCAGTTATCACTTTCAATGTCGAATACACACCCTTTAGGACGGTATTAACACCGCATGATGCATGAATACAGAGTTACTCCCCAATACTACATTCATGCATCACGATCACAAAAGGCCACAGTGCTGTAATATAACAGATCCGACACCAGATGTTACCATAAAGTATAAGCCACACCCTATATAGGCGTGTTTGATATCAAAAGAAAGCTTGTTCAAATTTGAGTACAAGCCCAGACTTAAAGTTAAGACTTCATGGTAATATAAGAATCCACTTACCAGATGCGAGTGAATCGTCTGAGAAGGCTCCTGCCTGGTCCGACTCATGCTCCTGCCTCCTCATGGCCCGCTCCCTGATGGCGCGACGTGCGGACTGTGGGCTGGTACTGGGCGTTGTCTCCTGCACCGGTCTGTGTACAGTTAGAGTGATATATCAGTTATAATATGTGCTAATTATATCAGTTATAATATGTAGTTATATCAGTTATGATATGTGCTAGTTATATCAGTTATAATATGTGCTAATTATATCAGTTATAATATGTGCTAATTATATCACTTACACTGTGTAGTTATATCATTTATAATATGTGCTAGTTGAATTGAATTGTAGGGAAATGCATACTAATGTACCTATTATGTACCGATGTTACAATTTTACATGTAGTATCTTAATCATATTCAAATATATCTTAAGCTGGCATTTTCGTTGCTATGTTTCCTATCTCTTTCATCTCTTTCATCTCTTTCAGATGTCTAATTACATACCTTAACTTGCTGCTCTGATCTTCTGCAGCTTCAGTTGTGCCCTTTTCAACACTCTCCTCCTCTACCACTTCGCTGAGTGAGTCTGCGGAGATCTGACTGAGCTGGTCATGGCTGGGTACATTGAGCTGCTCCTCTCCCCCCTGGTCTCCCACTGTGAGTACATCCACAGGCACGCTGTCCGGCTGGTGGTCGCTGGCCTCATCGATGACAATAGCAGGGCTGGTGTGAACCTGGTTGTTGTACCCTGGTGTCACCCACTCCTCCTGTAGCTGGTGTTGGTGCTGGGGTATAGAGATCTCAGCCGCCATTACTCCAGGTGCACTCTGGGATAGCAGCTCATCAGTGCCTGTTGTAGCTGGGGTGGTGATGATGTCAGAGTGACAGAGCGGGTCGCGCGGCTCCTGCTTCCCCTCCCTGGCTGTAGCGTCCCAGTCTAACGAGTCGTCAGAGAAGACATGCTCCTCGGCCTCCAACTGCTTCTGTAACTGCTCCTGGTACTGCTTAACATTGTCATCCTCCTGCTCGTCTAGCGAGTCTCCTGAGTAGTCACCACGCTTTGTCGCTACTCCAGAGTCTCCCAGATCCATGCCTACTTTTGTAATTTCGCTGAATTCAACCACTTTCGACCCTTGGATGTTGTCTTCAATGCCTTCTGGTTCCCTCCAGGCGTACCCGTCACCCTCTGTCTCCCCATCCTCTGAGGTCTGAGTCTGCCCGTCAGGATGTCTGCGTATGGGCAGAGCCCGGTCTGAGCCCCTCCCATCTGTGGATGATAGAGAATCCACAGAGCTTCTTCTCTGACTGACACGACGGATGATCTTGGTTCCATCTTCAGTGTATGTTATTTCTTCCGCAGGTTTGCTGTACATTTCACTGTGGTCCTTCTCCGGTCCTGATCTTAGTGACCGGGCAAATACATCATGTGTTGGATCGTTTGATCTTACTAGGAATCCGGCGGTTTCTCCAGATCCAATATCTAAGCTTACACCTCCTCCTCCCCCTCCACCACCCGTAGGTAGATAGATCTCAACTGGAATTTCTTCTTTTGATCGCTTCTTTGGTTTTGATAACATTGCCTCTGCTTTAGATAGATCTTTGCTGTGTTCCCTTTTCTTAGTCCCTTTAGCTGTCTTTGCTTCCTCTTCCTCAGTCTCCTTAGATGTTTTCCTGATCACCCCTTTCCTTCCTGCAGGTGGCTTGGCATCCTTCTTACTGGTACTGCCGCTCTGCCGACTGGTGTTACTGTCAATAGAGCTGATGCTGTCAATGCTCATCCTCCGGTCCTGCCCTATGCTGGAGCCTATACTGGCACTGCGGTCCCGGCCCGAGGCCGTGCTGTCACGACTCCCCGAGCGTGGACTAGGACTGATGCTCTTACCATCACTTCCCTTACGCCTGATGCTTGGACTAGGGCTGGACCGCGTGGCCTTGTCACTACTGCTCTTCCTGCCAGTAACTGGGCTAGTACCAGAAGGTTGGCTGCCCACACTGCCACTCTTCCTCTGTGTGGATGGACTTTTCCCCTCTGCATTTCTCTTCACTGCTGGTTTGCTTTCCTCCGTTCCTGGCTGCTTCCGTGCAGGGGTCCCCCGGACACTAGTTGACCTCGATTTTCTCTTGGCATTTTCCTCTTCACTTGTTCCCTTTGTTTTCCTTATGGGAGAACTGCTTTTTGATCTCATGGAATTAGCAGGTTCTCCTTTGCTGACCCCAGCCCTTGTGGTTGGTGCTGCGGTGGGATCAGCCTCTTCTGTGGTTTGGAATGTAGATGCTTCGATGTGGTGCTCGGTTGGTTTACCCAGGTGTGTTGTGGTCATTGAGGATCCTGCCTCAATGGAACTGGGTCCAGTCAGGGAGGACTGGGGTCCACATGGAATGCTGCCAGGTGTGGTCAGGTCACCGGTAGTGTGCGGAATGTCTCCCACCGGGGGGAGGAAGCCTCGCGGAAGGCTGCTGCTGTTGCTGCTGCTTATCTCGTCTCCACTGTCGCGTATCTCTACGCCTGATTCTGGTCCCTCTGAGTTGAGTCTTGGCTTCTTGATGAGAGGACCAGAGTGAATGCTGCTGGAGTCAGATTGGTCTGTGAGCCCACTTGTTAAGCTCTCCACCACTGCTCGTTCCTCGTCAAGCAGTACGTCACCAACCTCCTGACTGTGGGTGCCCGGTCTGGTGCCTCTGGGAGGATCCTTCCCGCCCGGCGGTCTCCCCGGACTTGGAAGCCCGGAGCCGTCTTTGGGCATGGGTGATTGGGTGTGTGCGCTGAAGCTGATGGGTGGGAAGTCATCCTGTAACGAGTCAAGCGTATCCATGCTGACCTCATCAAAGGCTGAGTCTTTGCCTGGAGTTTCAAGTATGTCGTCTTCAAGTGATTCGTCAATGGATTCTGCGACACTGGCCAGGCTGGAGGTGCTTTGGCGGAGTCGCGGATGACTGGATAGCATCTGTTGTTGTGGAAGACGGGGATCGGATGCTGCGAGTCTTTTGGCTGATGGGGTGTTGGTGCTGGTGGATGGTTTAAGTGAGGGGTCATGGTGATGGGGTGAGAGGGGAGGGACCCGGAGAGGGCCGGGGGCAGACTTAGACCGGGTGTGCATCGGTTCTTGGCTGCTTCTGTGAGTCCGGGACTGAGGGGAGTGATGTGGCGATGTGTCCTGCCTCCTCCGCGGACTCGTATCACTGCTTCTGTTTGCCTCTGGCTGGTTGTATAGCCTGGCGGTCACCTTCTCCGCTATTGGGGATGTTCTTAGCTTGGGTGAAGATCTGCGTTCATGCTTGCTGCTGCTGCTGCTTTCGGGAGTAGAACTTGCTTTAGTAATGCTTGTTTTTCCCTGCTGTCTAGGGGATCGGTCTCTGTGGCCCCCTTTAGGGGAGCCGGCATAGAGCGGTCTCTCAGACTGCGTTGGGGTCGAAAGTGGCGAGCTATGACAGGCATGTACCTGCGCTTTGATTTCTGTTCTGTAGGGGTCAGATAGGGAAGCCCTGCTCTCTAAGGGGTGCACTGCTAGGTGCTTCTTCCTGGAGGCTTTGGTATGGCGTGTATAGCCTTTAGAACTGTTCAGGGATTCGTCGCTACACGACTCTCCCAGCGGCTCCATACGCTCAGCCCCAGTTTGGCACTGCTGTTCCTTCTCTTGGATGTATGCAAACAACTGTTTTTGTCTGTGGCTCAACTGTTCAATCAGCTCTGTTTGTTTCACTACACTGTCTAGTTTACTCTTATCCTCCTCGCGGTACCGTTTCTCGGTCTCTTCTATCTCTTGCTGTTCTAGTTGTAGCCGTTCGCTGTGCACAAGGAACATCTTCTGAATGGCAACTTGCTGGTGCCGTAACTCCTCATCTGTTTGTCCCTTCATGCGCTCCTGCAGCGCTTCCATCTGACTTAACTGTTCCTTCTGAGTGTCCACATTATCCTTAAGCTGCTTGATCTGAGCACTGTACATTTCTGCAAAGCTCTGGATCTGGGCTTCGACCGATGTCATCTCGCCTCCTGTTGCTCCGGAGCCGGCGAGCTCCTCGTTCTGTGCAGACAGCTCCAATAGCTCGGAGACTGTCTGCACGCCCAGCTCCTGACATGCTTTCTCATTGAGTTTTGTTTGTGCTTCTTCAAGGTCTTTTAGCTTCTGGAACTCTTCATCAAATTTACGCTGGTCTGTTGGATAGATAAAATAAGGTGTTATTAGTATTTTAGTTTCATAAACAATCAACTCTCAAAGATTGATGAGGTCTCTTAAAAATAATGCCATTCAAAAAAGGAAATCTTAAAATATGGAAAATAGATTACACTAATTGGAATAGATTCTCATTGCAATAAACAGAAATTGTTACGTCTAACCAGACTTGGATGTATGTCTAATGTATGTAAGTATAATTATGATTATGTTATACCAAATCGTCATGAGGTATCAGTTAAAGCATTTTGTAAACCTGTTAATTTCTGGCCTATTTCATAAACTTCAAGCTATAACAATCAAAATGTAGTAGCATTAGTTAACTAACTACGTACAGCGAAATACGAAACACAATCAAAGCAACTAGCACAATGTAGGATCACTTGGACCACTTGCAAGCTCTGGCAATGGCTTTGCGCTACTACTATAAGCTTACTGTCTATGTCCCTTTTAGTGATTTTTACTGTGAGTTACTACTTAGGGTTAGGGTTGGAGTGTTTGGTTAAGTAGCTCTTATCAACTTTAATTTTGAAGATAACATTTGTATGATTCACTAAAAGTGGCCCAGGGTCACAACAGCAGAATAACAGATACATTTATAACCTGCGTATATTGAGGCCTTTCTGTGAACCAATTACCAACTGGAATAGAGTTAAGCCTCTCAACTCTTTAAGGAGGGCATAGTGCATTAATGCATCATGCCCTTTGTCGTCATGATGCATGAATGTACCCCTCGAGTGTAGCCCTGGCATGCATCAGGCCAACCTTTTGGGAGTGTAATAACCCCGTGAAGTCGGCATGATGCATTCCTGCAGCATCGATGAATTACTCGCTGGTAATGTGTCATGGCGACTAAAAGACAAAGCACATTAAACTAGTGCTATGCAGTCCATAAAGAGTTAAATCAGAGGTTCTGGCCACCGTCCAGCAGACTAATCCCCTTTACTGCAGCACTACAGCAAATATTGCCGTTTGTGGAACTGATTAGGACCTGGGACCCATGTAGCCAAGGTGTCCCTTGTCTTACAGTATGTGTCTTACTAATGTGGTACAGCTGGGGGAGGTGAGGGGGGGGTGTAGGACAAGGTACGGTAAGGTAAGGAGGAAGGTAAGATAAGGTAGGGTATAGGTAGGCCAGTGTAGAGTACGGTAGGGTAGGCTAGGGAGGGAGGGTAGGGCAGGGCAGTGCATGGTAGGGTGGGGTAGGATAGGTAAGATAGGGTAGAGTAGGGCAGGGTAGGGTACTTGAGGTGTGAATAGGTTAGTGCAGGGTAGGATAGGGTATGGTAGGGAAGGGCAGTGTAGTTAAGGTAGGATAGGGTAGGATAGGTATGATAGGGTAGAGTAGGATAGGTAGGAGTAGAGTAGGATAGGTAGGATAGGGTCCGGTAGGTAGGATATGGTAGGGTAGGGCAGTGCAGGGTAAGGTAGGCTAGGGTAGGGTAAAGTAGGGTAAGTTCGGACACTGAACAGCAGCGAAGGATATCTGGGGTATACGTAGGGGTGTACTGTGGGAGAGGGCAGGGGCAGTGAAGGGTTAGTAAGCAACATGTATCCTGTATATTAAGGAGTAGACATCCCTAAATATGAAAGATAAGAAATACCTTCTTTAATACTATCTCTTAGCCTTATAATACTGGACATGTGTACTTTACTTATTTAGAAAGCATGTCAATGAAAGGGCAGACGAGCCAGAGATGGCCGTGATTTAGCCCCCTAATAAACCATTTATGACACACATTCCTACATTCTTTTTGAATTTAATGTAAACATCATACACAAAATTGGGTATAAAATGGTACTTCTCTAAGGATAGAATACCTGATGGATCCAAGCCAATAATTCTTACAGCTGAAATGACTTTATTAGCAGCTAATTTCAACCATGAATGAGTGAACTTGGTTCACCGATATAAACTTTGTGCCTCTCAATGGTAAGCATGCCAAACATGGTATCCACCCTATGAGTCATACGACCTATTGATTACACAAGGAAATAGTAAAAGTGTACAGCTTGTGTATAGAGTATGCATACAAGTTGAAATTTAATACATGATTGCATGTACTTGTGTTTAGTTAGTTTGGATATTTGGTGATAGAAATTTATTTCTATTATTTCTGCTGTATTATTTGTTAAAGCATTCTACACCTAGTGGGCAGGCAATCTGACTTTAAGGAGGGCAATATATGTTGCAGTGCAACAAATGTGACATGATGATGGAAGTATGTGTTATTTGCATTGTATCGTAGTATAAGCATCAAAAAAGCAAAAAGCAAAAGCTTGAATTCGAATTTTTGAGGTATGTACGAGCAAGAGTTACAAAGTAGGCTGATCACTTAGTATCCATATTTAGCCAGAATAGACCTCATCCTCGAAATTAGTTTTCTAAAACAGATTTTTCTTTCTAAAAGAAACTACAGAACATATTTGGTTCCCATTCTGATGTATGCATGTAATATCGTTAACAAAATAGGTCGAAATTATTAGTTTCATGGCATTCATTCAATTTAGTGACATTTATTCTTCTTTTTTTTCCAAATTCTTTTTTTTCCCCATTTTGCCAGACCAAAAATCTATAGTAACTGTTGGTCTTCGAATTTCCAGCACCATTATTTTCGGAATAATTTTTTTTAAATAGGATAATTTTTTGAATATCTACCCTATTGCCTACATGAGTAACTCTTAACCCTTGTATGACAGCATCATGAATTACCTGGTCCCTTATACGGGGGAGAGTCCACCCTGACCGTGGTATTATAACCAGAGTCTATTGTCGTCTCAAACGCTGCTCACAGAGAGGGGACAGAAACACGCCGACAGACACTCATTAGACACACTAATATAACCACCTCTAGTAGTGCACTAGTTACAACACAGAATGCACTGCTATATATATTCAAATGTACAAATGTTTGGGGTATTTGTGGGTGTTTCTTTTGTATGTGAAACTGATGTTGGAAAGTATCATGTATCTCAGGTGTACATGCAATAAAGAATAATTGTCTGGATTCCCTAATCCCTGCTTTTTTCATCCCACTTTCAAAATGAGTGAATTTGTTTGTGTTTCGGGCATGATATCTTTTATCATTCCTAGTACCTATAGTGTACAGATGTGGGGGGTACTGTATCTGCAGGAGTGCTTTGACATATCAGCTCAATATTGATTGAGCTTCATCTTTTCAGTCTAGATTTAGGGGAGAATCAGGTTTCATTTGAATTTTGTGAAGGAAGGGATTGTGCTGTGTCTTATATAATAAACTGTGGGTGTGGGTAATTAGTATTCATCTTGGTGTTCAAATACATTATAGATCTAATAATTATTAGGATATTATTTCTGATGGCTAGAAACAACATGACAACAGTTTATTTAATAGATCAGTATGTAGTGAAACAAAGTGCTACCATCACCATAATATATTTACAGAGAACACACCAAATATCAAAATATTGAACAAGATTAGCTTACAAAATAGAGACTAATATATAAAACAACATAGAGCTTATTAACAAGAAACCACACGAATTATGAAAAAATATAACAAATATTTTAGAAGAAAAAAAGCAATAATACTCACACAATGCCTGTTCCTCGACCAGTTTTCTTCGGGTTTCCTCCAACTCAAGTTCAGCCTCTGCACGTGTGCCCTCGTCCTGTGCGGCCTGTGTGGTGAGCAGGTGGCGCTGTTGTTCCACGTCTGCCCGGTGAGCCTCGTGGCGGCGCCACATGTCCTCTTCCTGCTCCAGACGCGTTTCCTGCAGACTGCGCTCCTGTTCACGCAGCGCCTCCAACTCACGCCTACAAAGAGAAAAAACGAGACTCATTAGCATACATTGATTATCATAATATATTCATGTCAAAGTCAGATTTATTGGCATACATTCATGATCAATATAAATTCATTACCACAATCTCTCCAACTTTTCAAAAAAAAAAAGTTTTGAAAAGCCAGGGTCGGAAACCTGTTCAAAAACCCTTGATGATTAGCCATCAAACCCCTTGTTCTTAAATTACGATCACTCGCGAGCTTCCCTCATATCAAAGTATCCTGGTAGAACTTCCAAAATCCCCCAAGAATAAGCGGTTTCACATGATTTAAACTACTTTAAGAAGCGGCTGTAATCTGAAAGTAGGTAACATCATTTAGAGAGGTGCCTCTAGCAGGTGCCTCAATGTTCTAATGTTATGAGGGCAGGTATAAAATCCATGACGTCATCATGATCAGGGGCTTATCTCTATAGGCTTATCCCTTTCAAGGCTGCATAGTGCATTAATGCATTGTGGCCGTTGTTGTCATAATGTATGAAAGTATCCCTGGCGAGTAACTCACCAGGGATACCTTCATGTGTTATTCCTACCCTACAGGATTGATACACTCCAAACGGGTCGGCACGATACATGAATGTAGCTCAGGCGAGTTATTCATTGGGCCTGCATTCATGCAGCATAAGGACCAATAACATTAGATCACTATGCGGTCCTTAAACGTAAAGAGTTACCCAGTGTTAGCTAACTGGGGGAAGTCCAATCGGCCATTACGCACTGTACAAGGATTAGGGCATTCATCCTACCCTGTGCAATGTGTGTTTATCTCATAATTACCCCCTTTATCGTCCAATGACAGGATCCTATAAGGAGGTAGCAGGTAAGCCTATGCAGGCTGCCATTTTGTCCCCTGGGGAAGTCACTCTCTCCTACAGATCAGCGCACGTTACTCCAGGATGTAAGCGACATATAATTGTAGGGCGCCAATACATGGGAACCAGCAACGATACCAGTTACATTTGTAGTGTTCTAGTTTCCCTCTCTGTCACTGCTACTGCTACAATAGCGCTGTGAGAGGTATGGTATTCTCTAGTTACGAGATAGTCAATATAATGGGGCGGTAGATACACCCGGAACAACATGATGCGCGCTGCGACGTAATGCCAGCGAGTCACTCAGTGTTGCTGCAATGCATATATGGTGCATCATGATGACAAATATACATGGAGCCTTGAGGCATCATGCCATCTCTAAAGATTTACTAGTAACCCATTTTTTTATATAGGGCAATTAAGAGCAGGTAAATACAGGGTCTTATTGGCATCCACTATACAGAGGTGGGTAAGGTGTAAAGTCAGAAAAGACTTTTGTATGTTACACACCTTTAATGGGCTAATCACCACCAACATGTCTCAGCTATTCAACTATACAGTAACACCTTAGTTCAAGTTTCTGTACATTCTGTGTGACATGTTTATTTCTTTTGAGGGAACTGTCACTTGCCTGTGGGAACCCTATGAAGAAGGAGTCTTTTCCTTTCTTTTTTTTTTTGCCAAAAAAGGCATAGCAATGTAAACTTCAATTACTTGTTACAATTTTTGTGTCATTTTCTGTAGGGGTATATAGGGAGATCTTTCAGCCACATATAGTGTGGTCTCTATAAAGAGAGACCTGTGAATACCACCATACAGCCCTACTAGAGACTACCTTGTCCACAGAGTAGATTATAACTGGGACATGGCAGCTAACTAATGTTAAACATGAGGTGTAGCACTATGGACCCTGTGTAGAATGTATATGGAGCTTTTTGTACGCAGTACCATCAGTCGTGGGACATTTTACTAGACTGTTACCGGTACGAACACAGACCAGCGATATGCCGTTATGTCCAACGGGTGGGCCCCTGGCCGACTGCCAGTCTGCCTCCACGCACCCGGACAGCAAAAAAGTTGGAAAATAAACCAAATAAATAAAATATAAATGCCTTTCTTGTCTGAACACATTGTTTGCCACACCTGTGAGGTGTTTTTGGAGCGAGCGACATGGTATTTTATGCATCCTCGCGCCTAGTGTTATTGTCCCAGGTTATTATGATGTAGCACACATACCATTAGGTCCTTTTGGCAGGTAGATGCCATGCGAGGAGAAGGTTGTTTCAGGTAATAGAGATTACAAGGACTTTTAAACAGGTTAGGTCTGCCAAGTAGAAACTATTTCAGTTCTACATCTGTGTTGAAGTATGTGGGAACTGGTGCCAGGAGGAAAACTACGCCACAACGTGTCAAATACCTGCAGTACCTTTATTCAACATGTTAACCCTGTAAGGATGGCATGTTGCGAAAAGATTATATTTGTCATCATGATACACCAATACAGCCAAGGCGAATAAATCACCCCATGCAGGATTGGTGCATCATGCCGACCCTTTGGGAGTGTATCAACACCGCATGTTCAGCATGATGCTTGAATGCAGCACTGACGCGTAACTCACCAGAGCTGCATTCATGTATGATGACGACCAATAGCATGATGCATTAATGCACTAAGCAGCCGGCCCTTAAAGGTTTGTTACTCGTCATGATGCACCAATGCAGCACTGGTATTGCATAGGTACATCATGATGCATAGAATGCAGTACGTGTCAGTGATACATGAATGCATCATGTTGACCAAAGAGCACAGTGCATTAAATCTCTATACTGCCCATAAAGAATGCATTGAGATACCTCGCCACCACATGCTCTCATGTGTACAATGCTATAACAATTTAGGAATGCATGTGGGCCCTTTGACTAGCCTAATCTCTCATTCATGTGTGAGACAAAAACCACACATAGTCGTGTTGCATGGAGCACTCATGTCCGTTATCTAACATCAATCATGGACATGGACATGGTCCCAGAACTTTCCAGCTCCACACTCTAGCCTGAAAGCATGTATGATTTCTATTCTACGTATTACATCTGCATGAATAGAACAGAGGTGTTGCCAGTTTTGCTTTACAAAGAGTGACTTTATTCAAATACTTTTCAAAACTGTGAATCAATACATGAAATACTCAAAATAACCTCTTTGAGCTCTGCAATACTCTGAATCTTATAATTATGTCAGGTAACAAAGTATTCTGTAGAAATAACAGCAGAAAGTTCTAAGATCTAGTTGCTGAAGACCTACATGTTATCTTTCCTTATGTTTTGCTTGTGTAACAACCGTTCACAGAGAGAATCCTGACTCTGCGTACCTTCCCTAGCCCTTAAGGGCGGCATGATGCATTAATACATCAAGCCATTGGCCGTTATGATACATGAATTCAGAATTGGCGAGTAACTCATATTCAACCATCATACCGACGGCGTTAATTCGCTCCCGAAGGTTGGCATGGTGCACACATTTTAATGAGGCACCGGTGAGTTACTCGCACACCCAGACAAGATCTTCCAAATGGTGCGGGTTATATTGTAGCCCGACTTTAAGGGACCCTCTATCACACCCCTGGTGTCCGTGAAGGGGAACTACATGTACACCGTTTTTGTACCTCTTTGTGTAGCCCACACCAGTAACATGTATACATGTATCCCCCTATTTATGATAGAAGAAGTGACTTTTGTCATTTAATAACTGGTTTATGATGCTTCACCTGGGGAGAGGGGAGCACAAAAAGAACTGCGTCAATTCCGGCTTCAATTGGCCTCTTTGTGAGACGCTGGGGGTGACTGCACGGGACCCGCCGCCATCTTGGACACCTGTGGCGCACCCTAGTGGGTGGTGTGGGAACTTGGCAATGTGTCAAAGGTTCAATATCATGCTCCCAGCAGTCTCCACTCTCCTCCCATATGTTCTGTCCATGTCTGACTGTGGGCAATTATAAGGTATGTGGTATCCAGACATAAGCTGTGGGGGAATCTGTGTGTCTTAAAGTGAAATGGTCCAATGATTAGGGCTCAAAAGTTGATTTTGTTAGAAATGAACCAGAATGTTCAATATGGCCATACTTCATGTGCTACCTACTTTATCTAAAGTCATTCCCTGGGATTCAGCTTGAATTAAAGTAATTATCACATTATTGCTCAATTCATTCCTATTGTGGAGTGCACGCTATAATTCACCCATTGAAACTACACTGCAAAATACTATACCTCAGCCACACATAGGGTTAATAGCGTGTAATTGTGTGTATACTAGGGGCAGTGAGGTGTAGAGGATTAAGGGGTAAGGGGTGGATGAACGGATGATCCACCTCACTGACACGCACAGGGAGCCAGTGTACAGCGTGTAATCAATTAGTGTACGGGGTCCGCCACATACAGAGCACGGGGTCCGCCACATACTAAATAATACAAAGGGGTTAAAAGAGCAGGTTTAAGCTCCATCGCCACTGTGTACAATACATAGCAATTTTAAGCAATAATCATGCAAGGGGGGGGGGGTGTATCCTATAGACGTCCCCTCCCCATCGAAGGATTGAAATACCCCCACCCCCTCTGTTGTTAAAATGACCGCTCCTTATTATACTTCAGTATGCCTCTACCTCTGCCTCTCTGTCTCTCTTTCTATGCCTCTAACTGTCTGTCCATCACTAGACATGGACTGGCATGGCTTAGTAGTAGGTGGGACTGTGGAGGGGGCTCCTGTGGTGGAAGGGGGATGCAATAATACCTGTGTATATCCAGTACATGAGGTTTCCCAGTAAATAGGGGATTATCTACAGCTGATCCCAGCTTTATCAAATACTATAAACGTCGGTTAGACAAACTAGCCCCCCGGGGATAAGCAAATCAATCGATTAACACTACAGCACTATATTATAATAATTATTGCTCAGTCACATTATTGTAGTCTATACACATTTTGCTCATTTCTTTTCCTGTTTTTTCTCTTTATCATTCACGGGGATTTAACTCAACTCTCATGTCAAGGACACTTCTCAGAGGCGCACTACATAAGTACCGGGTATGTCTACACTACCCTTGAAGGGTAGCATAGTGATTTAGTGTTAATGCTCTTTGTCGGTATGATGCATGTATGCAGCCCTGGCCTGGTGAGTAACTCGCCAGTGCTGCATCAATGCAGCATGCTGGGCGTTGATACAATCCCGAACGTTCGCCATGATGTATAAATGCAGGCATGGCGAGCAGTCTCACAAGGGCTGCATTCATGCATCATGACTACCAAGGGTACCAACCACTATGCGCCTATGTAAGGCTTAGATAGGTAAGCACCACACCTCCCTCCCTACCACACCTTTCTGTATACACCACTATATATAAGTAGACCCCCTCAATTATTCATTTTTTTCTTCTTCCTGTTATTTCTCCCTTTAAGTGCCACTTGTGCAGCAGGCACCACGCACAAACAGGCAGTTATTGACTTGTACCTATCCTGAACATGTTCACGTACAGACCACCCTTCACACCCCTCCCGATAACCCTGTAAGGACAGCAGGGTGCTTTAATGCATCATTGTCGTTATGGTGCGGGAACGCACAATCGGCAATGTACTTTTCAGTGCTTCATGTATGCATCATACCGACCCTATGTGTTAGATGTATCCATAAAGGGTCGGCATGATACAGAAATACAGCGCTGGCGAGTTACTCACCAGTCCTGCATTGGTGTATCATGCTAAGAATTGAGCATGTGCCTTTAGACATCTACCTTAAAGGGTTAGCCTAGACTGAGTGGTTGGTGTTTGGTAAGGTGGGGTAAATATGACATGGTATACCATCAAGAGGCTGCGGGGTTTCCCATTGTACAGCAGAGCCCTCTGCCATGTAATATACACAGGGCCCCTTAACCCTTTGACGGCAGCATAGTGCTTTACAATGCTATGCCCATTGGTCGGCCTGATGGATGAACAGAGGCCTGAAAAGTAACTCCCCAGGGCTGCATCCCAACATCATAAGGGGACAATATGATGATGCACTGTCCTGGCGAGTTACTCGCCTCTGTGTTGGTGCATCATGGCACAAAAAAATTAATGACCATGACACTTTTGGGATTACATTGGGATATACCGGTAGGAACTCTGTAGTAAGGTAGCACAGGCCACTATCAGGTTCCATTGGCTTATACAAGGGTATTGTACCTCATCTATTATGGGTGTAGGGTTCCTGAAGTCCGCCCAGATGCGGCACTGCTGTACTGAACCATTAACCCTTTAAGAGACATAATTATAAGGTTTAATGTGCCTATCCCTATGTCGCCATGAGGCATGGATGCAGCACTGGCGAGTTAACCAGCCAGGGCTATATATCATGACTAAGGGCGGAGCACAGCTAAGCACTGTGCCAATTACTATAAGACCGTCTATTGCCCTGATTAAACTACAGTATCTAGATCTAAACACAAACATTCACAGACCTATTGGTCGGTCATGGTTCATTTTGGAGGTTTATCTACACTTTCTTGATTTATATTTATTATTCATATCTAGGCCTATATACGTACAGCAAAACAACTTAATTTGGTAATGCTTAATTTTCCTGTCCAATGCCTTTTCACAGTAGATCTATCCGAGTCTGATCAGTACATACCACCTTTACTCACACTAAAACAGTTTACACCCACAGGTTTATCTGGGTATAATCTACACATATATAGCCTTTCTTCCCACAGGAAGTTAAAGTCACCTGGGGCCATACCTGCACCCATAACCTGGGGATGTATCAGTGTGATTGTTTTTACCTGAGGAGACGTGTTTTGTGACAGTACTTAATTAGCCTCCTCACCTGTGGGTCAGAATGAGGCTACAGGTGGGGCCTGGGGCGGGTTAGAGTTCAGGAGGCACAGCACAATATCAATATAAGTACACCTTGTGTACACCATAGAAACAAAGACTATATATGTGTTAGTGTACTTCTCTTAGATTCTAACAAATCTAACAGATTAAGAACTCTTAGATCTGACAGTTTAAGAACTCTATGAGCTGGAAAATACATGCCTACCAATGTTATGGCATTTTGAGACTCCGGGTGACAGACTTAATCATGCATAAGGGCACTGAATCAAAATAGAAGCCAAGAGTAGATCTGTCTCAGTTTTGATGTTATCATGCCTTTTAGAAAAATCGATTGAATGTTTTTTTTAGAAAGCAATAGAAATAAGTTTCTGATTTCTTTCAGGTCGGGTTGGTTTTGTGTAGTAGGAAAACATGGGATAAACAGTCACTTCCTCCAAGGTTTCACAGAAATCTTCACATAAACAACAATAGCCGTACGGTAGTATGTGGCTTAACCCTTTAAGGGCCGCATAGTGCTTTAATGCAGTATGCCCTTTGTCGTTATAATGCATGAGTAACTCACCAGGGCTGCATTCATGCATCATGACGACCCTTTACAGCTCATACACTCCCGCAGTGTTGGCATGATGCACGCATGCGAGTTACTCATCAGTACTATGGTGGTGCATCATGACGACCACTGATGCCATCCTTAAAGGATTAAAGGAAGTGTCCCTCAGATATAAAGCAGCTATCAAATAGCCGCTAACCAGACCGTTATATAGACACATTATTCAGCCCTATATAGTGGTATTGTGGGCGGGGTCCTGAGGGCATGCACCCATCTGTATACTAACTGTATACTTACCGAGCACTTACAGGTATGACCCTTTAAGGACGGTATGATGCATTAAGGCTCTTGTTAATCTGTCGTCATGATACACCAATGAAGCACTGAGTTCCTTGGGGATGCTGTGTTGGTGCATCATGCTGACCCTTTGGGAGCGTATTAATCCCCTGGGGTCGGCATGATGCATTAATGCAGCCCTGGTGAGTTACTCACCAGGGCTGCATTCATGTATTATGACAGGAAATGGGCATATTGTATTGAAGCACTATGCTGCCTTGTATAAAGGGTCACTTAAAGCCCTGGAGGGGATGTGTTCTCGTAGGGAAAAAGTTCTCCAGGTTTGGAGTGTGTCAGAAGGTTGTGTGGACAAGGTCAGGTAGAGGTCAGCTGGATATAAGAACATGGAATAAAGAACTGCACCTTGGCACAGTGAGAAGGTAACTTTTGATGTAACTCGTAGGCGGAAAGCTTTTATAATTGGTAATTTATATAGATTAGGTGTAGAGTTGCAGGGTCACAATATTTTCAAAGTCTCAATCCTCCCTAAATGTTTACTAGATGTTACTACAGTATAGTGGGGCACATTAAAAAATCCCAATGGAAAATAAGAGAGGGGTTCAAGGGGCCCATATATAGTATTCTACAGTGCATTCTCAATGGGTTGACATGATCTGTTTTTTTAATTGCACTCCAAAAGTAGTAGATCGAGCCTAAGACAACTAATAATGTCCTTAGTTGTAAGCTGAATTGTAGAGAATGCGACTAAATAAAGTATATAACACATGAAGTATAGTCTTATTGAACTCAATTAATTTTTAAATAGACTGATTATTGGGTACTAATCACCGGACGTACCTACTTTGAGAGGGTTGGCAGGTAACGGTTCTTGTCTACTTAAACTCTTCAGTCTTTGCTGTGTTTTTTTCACTAGTGTCAGTTTGTTGGCTGAGCTGGGTGGCTCGCCCCTGCGGGCTCTGTCAGTACTAACAGACGCCGACACGCGGACAGGGACCTTACGGTACGGCTACTCAGGTGCATCATGTAAGGTCTTTGTACTAAAGGTTATCTCTTTTGTCAGCTAGAGTTCCAACATGGGTTATCAGATTTAAATATATGTGTACACCCAAGTCTAGAGTAAGCTTCCGCCTGAAATTATAACTTCTGTGTCTAAACTGCGTGAAATTGGGTCTATTCATAAAAAAAGGTTATCTTTAGAATCTCAAATCGCAAATAAAAACATGAAATTATAGTTCATCATCTATTTCATCAAATTTAACTATAGGTAGAGGTATTCCATGTGTATACCCACGTCTCATAAGAATGCAGTATCCCACTTTAAACGTTTTTGTGTCTCAATTGTGTAAAATTATATAATAGCCTAATAGCATAGCTATAGGTTATCTTTGAAATATCAAATATAAATTAAAACATGAAATTCATAGTATCCCTTTTCATAGTTACTAACATTATCTATGACCTAACATATCCATGTACTAGAACAGGAACCAGTTGACCCAGATCTTAGTCCGTTACAGACAGGTATTACCTTATACTTTAACCACACCTATAGGGGTGGTGGGTGCTGGAGGTACCTACAAGACCACAGGGGTGCCATTAGGTATAGGGGGTCATGGTGATTACCTGGTAAAGATGATAAGGTACTTCTTATTACTACCAGCATTATTGCATTCTGGGAAAAGTGCTCTTGGACAAGGATGTCACACACAGCGGTACAATATGATGTATGGTATTAGCCCGGGTGACATGTTATAATGCACAATACAGGACTGGATGACTGGATGTAAACCATTATGTATCTGCCCATTTCTTAGAATCGACAGGGCGACATGGTAATTTCTTTAAAGAAATCGCCAACAGACATGGTCCCACCCCTATACCCCTCCTCTTCCAGGGCCCTAGCTACATGTTGCCAGCTCTACCATAGTCCTTGTGTAAGATGGCGCCTTAGTTACCGCCTTAGTTACAGCAGAGTGGTATGTGGATAGGATATAGGAATGTCCTACACAGGGCGGCACCGGTGCACTGAAAAAGTAAACTTGTCTCCAGACTTGTCAAAGTGACTGTCATAAAATAAACGAGTCAAAAGTTGTCTAACCTATTGGTTTACCATCCCACAAATAGAATCTGGAGCTGGCAAATGTCGGGTTTTGGGCTGACACATGCCAAGTGGGTCTTCTAGCTATCTCCAGCTAGAAGACCCGCTTTCTTGTCACTTAGACAAGTTTTTGACTCGTTTATTTTATGACCGTCACTTTGAAGAGTCTAGAGACGAGTTTATTTTTTGAGTGTGGGGCCATGTCTTCTGTCGATTCTAATAAATGCTCATGTTGCCATGTCGATTTCAATGTATGCCCCATGTTCCATGTCACTAAGGTTTTTGCCTCCTGTCCCATGTCACTTTTAAGGCCCCAAAATGGCCGCCGTGCATGTCGAATTCAGGCTTCTATGGTCGTACAGGTACACTGGGTGTGGTGACAGTGTATACGTGGTAAACAAGGCGGACGTAAAGAAATAGGTAGTAAAGAACATGATTAGAGGCCAAGGGAACGGGGGAATGACATGCAAGGAAAGGGAGGTAGATAAAGAGGGGAGGAACCCCAGATTCATGTTGAATTAGAAATAATCAAGAAATCCAGAGGATTACAAAAGCATTGTAAAATTTGGACCTGAATTCATGAAAATTTGGAATAACGCTGAGCAGTGACATCAGCTCCGATTTTCTCTTTTATATACTCTGGCATGTTTAATGTTGAAGGTAGTAAAGACCGTTATGTCTATCTGGTATACCAGTATTTGCTAGGACACCCCACCCCACCCCACTCATACCCTGCTGCAGGCTAGGTCCTAGGGTGGTTGATTTTAGTTGTGTAACATGACGTGGGCAGGGAAAACAAAGGCACATATTACATCTGGGCCCTACCTGTGTATACCCTGGGCACGGGGCCCCAGTGTAAGGTCAACACACAAGGGTATGGGCGGGGCTTAACACGCATATATAACACATGAGTATTAATTAAACCCCAATCTGTATACAAGCACTAGTTTGTGTACCGTGTGTCAGGTGACACTGATATTTAGAATAGATTAATTCAATAAAACACAGAAAGGAAGGCAATTTCTCACTCCTTGTGTTCAACTGCACTTAATTGCAAGTTGTATGCCTACTTCCTTATTTTACAAAGTACCTCCTATTTGATAAAGTCAATAGATTACTCATTTTCCAGTTTATTTCATAATGAATATGGCAGAAAGGAAATCTTATGTGCTGTTTGGGGTAGATTAAAACAATACTGCCCTAGTCTCATGTGTCTTAAACCCTAACTCCTATTCACTTCTAGAGGCAGCTTAACAGCACCCCTTGTACCTTCTTCGAGGGCCATTGAATAAAGTACTCTATAAGCTATGGTTGAACTGAAGACCACAGCATATATATAGAGAGAGCTCTAACATTTAAATAAATCCCATTTATCAAATCACAGCAGGGCATTGACATGATCAAATACCCACACTCAAATTCCAATAGCAGCAATAGAGTTATTATGGCACATGTAGGTGTACAGCTATTGACGTGGATATAATTGATGTCCTTGGGGTGCCAGGGACTTGTCAGGTGTCCATAGTGTACATGTATAGAGCTGTCTAACACGTGTAAGTCATGGCTATAACTCATAGCACTCAATGATACATGGCCAAATAATACATGTTCTGTATTCTGCCGTGCTGAGCGCTCTTCTGTTTATTGGGGATTTACCAGCTGTTTACCTACCCGCTATGTTATATAAATTTTCCTGTTTTTTTCAATTTCTGTGACTTTCCCTGACTGACAGGGAAATTTCACAAGGTTCCCTTACATCCAATGACTTTCCCTATCCATCATTCCTTCCATAACCTTTCATTATGCGTGGGAACCTAATTATAGGGATACATGCATCGTGTAAAAAGTTGTCACTTGTACAACATGTTTACTTCTAATCTAGGTTACTAGGTAAATGCATATATTAGGGGTTCTTTTTTGTTTATAGTTTTGACACATTTTTGACACATTGTCTATAAAGGTGACCAGTTTAGGTATACAGTGACGGCACCTGCTGGCCTGGTGAGCTATAAATAGCACATTTACTGCCACCAGACGCTGCATATCTCACATCCACTGACATCCGGGTCACACAGGTGCCACAGGTCACGTGGTTCAGAGGCCCTCAGGCAAGGCTGCAGCCAAGATGGCCGACCATTATGTATGTTGGATATATTCATTTACAATGCAGATAAATCTCCCTAGAATATCCAGCCAACAAACCTACTTACAATGGTACTATATAGGAGTGTGGTATGTTGACTGTAGTTCGACACTTCTACCCCTGTAACAGTAGCGCCAGATGTGTCGGACTAGTTGACTGTGGCCATATCGTGGTAGTGGTAGAAAAGCAAACTAAACTGTGGCTGGTTCCTATCGCTATGGCGTGAAGTATTAGCCTGAAGGCACCAGCTATATTATGCCTATACCCTCAGGGGGACAAGATGGCGGCCAACACAGGCTGACCTGTTACGGCGTTATATACCGTGGGTATGGAGGGTCTGAGGGACTATTTTGGCTTCAGTGCAAATCGATCACCTTTATTTATAGTACCATTTATTGGACTATGTAAATATTGGTTGTGCCATGGTTTAGAGTAGAAAGAGGTGGGTCTGAATCGCAGCTCACTGTATAGCATGAATGTGTATAAAGGGTGGTGTACTAAAGGTAAGAAATAGGAAATGGCATATATTAGCACAAATAAGAACTCTGCTAGAGCCTACTAGAGGAGTGAATGTTTGCCTGGAATATCTTGTTCTATTTCAATCCAAACAGGTTTCAAACTGCAGGGTATATTTCAGCATTAGCAATAGGATTTCTAATTTTGTCTAAATAAATTATCAATCATATCACTCGATTCACTTTGAAAGAACAATGGCGGAGGTTATATAATATGAGTTGTATTTGCAGTGCCGCATTCGTAGTAATAAACACTACTTTTCTCTTTTGTTGTGGTAAATAAAAAAGAGAAAAAAAAACCACAAAACAATCACCACTAGAAGTGCATGTATAAATCACACAGTATGGAGAGAACAGGGTTAGCAGGAAGACACCTGCATGACTGAACAGCTATATATAGAATTATCTCCGGGCACAGATGTAAGCACGACTCTGTCTTACCGGAACATCCAGGGTTATACCCCCCCCCCCTCCCCTCCACACACACAGATGGGTAATGCCCCATTCCCGGGGACAGACCTTGTTGCTAGGCAGTTTCACAAATGGTCTGGCTATTTAGGCAATGTATAGAAAAGTGCCCTTTTTGCCCTTTTCTCCTTGGATTCAATTGCGATTATAATATAGTGCATCTCAATTCTAAAGTCGTATAAGGGCCATGCTGTACTGTGTCACGTAGGTTCTACTCCCAAGAATGGTGAAAGACTTAACATTTCAACCCTTCAAGGACACCGTGATACGTGCATTTTCATTTGCTGTCATGATGCGCCAAAGCAGCACAGCACATATATCTGCATTGGTTCATCACGATGACCATTCGGGAGTGCATTAACCACGTGGGGTTGACATGATACATCATAAAATGACATTTGTCGTCATGATGCACCAATGCAGCCCTGCCAAGTGACTCGCTGGTACTGCATTGGTGCATCATGCCAACCCTTCTGTAGTGTCTCAACCCCGGGGAGTCGGCATGATGCTTGAATGCTAGCTGCAGCACTGGTGAGTTACTAGGAATTAGCCCTATACTGGCATTATAGGGTTAATTCTGTAATGTGTGCAGAATGACATCAAATGGACAATGTTTGCTAATGCTGTGCTTTAATGCTTCTATTCATAAAGCAGCATGAACAGATGCCATGTACGTGGACTTTAGTCATTCTCCGTTTTCCCGTGACCTTTATTATTCTTTCCTTTGTTGCATAATTCAAATTATATTTGGTGGAAAATGGATTTGCCATACATGCATGCACATAACTTGTCACAAGTGTGATGATATTTCGTTCACATGCGTCGGTCTCATGTAAAGCCCTACATGCCTATTTAACAATATACATTATGTACATGGAACCTACCATCTCTTAAAGGTGAGTTGCGTGGTTCACGAAAAGTTTATCTACCTTTCCTACCGCCATGACACGAGAGTGTAGAAGACTTTTTTATTGGTGAATTTGAGGAAAAGTCTGAACTATCCTTCCCTATACTGTAGCCCTTACCCTTATGTGGACATAATGCATGCCACGTTATGAAGATGCACACTTACATACACGTACCAGCAAACCCTTTAAAGTGACATGGTCCAATGATTAGGGCTCAAAAATCGATTTTGTTAAAAACGAAGCAGAAGGTTCCCTATATAACATTTGAAACACATTAAAGCAGGATTGAAAATATGAAAAAAAATCGGACCATGGGCAACATGATTTTGAAACATTATTACCTTTGTCGTCATGTTGCATTTATAGCATACCTAGCGAGTAACTCGCCAAGCCTGCTCTCATGCATTATGTTGACCCTACCGGTTAATACACTCCCAAGGAATTGTCATGCTGCATGAATGATGTCGCCCTTAACCCTTTAAGGACGGCATGATACCTTAATGCATCATGCCCTTTGTCGTGATGATGCATGAATGCAGCCCTGCTGACTAACTCGCCAGGGCTGCATTCAAGCATCATGCTGACCCTATGGGGTTGAGACGCTCCCGAAGGGTCGGCATGATGCACCAATGCAGCAGTAGCGAGTTACTCGCCGGGGCTGCATTGGTGCATCATGACGACCAATGTCATGATTTAGCGACACCCGTTCTTAAAGGGTTAAAGGGCTTCAAAAATGCCATCTGGGGCCGGTTTAGCTGTTCACACCTGAAATCTGGATCTCAGGTAAACTAACTTGTTTATCAATTTACACCTGAGGGGGGGGCAGGACTATTGTACACCTGCACATCAAGACACAATAGCCTACCTGTAAAAAGCTACCCTCAGTTACCTGAGAGAGGTGTGTGTACCTTATAAGGCCTATTGTGGTGTGGGGGGACAGTGTGGACTTAGATGAGGAGTAGGAGGGAGAGGGAGTCTTCTTTCTAATACACTTCTTTAATATTTAACATTGGGAAAAATGTGGGTGAGGGGTGGGGGAGGTAAATATAAAAACCCATTGTCAGGTAGGTCCCTTGGGTATATAGGTATAGCAGAAAATGCAGAGAATTTTCTTTTTATTGCTATACCTTAACCCCCTTAGGAGGGCATTGTGCTTCATTTGTCATCATTATGTACCAATTTAGCACGAGTGATTATCGGTGCATCATGCCAACCCTTCTGCAACTGTATTGGGTTGGTATGGACATTTCACGAAATGCAGCACCAGAGTGTTCACGTACCGCTGGTGCTGCATCAATGCATCATGCCAACAAAAGAGCATCGTGCATTACAGCATAATAATGCCCTTAAATGGTTTAAATCAGTTTTTGTGCCGTACTCCTACAAATATAGGTGGTAAAAACGAGAGTGGTTTGCAGGGGTCGTTGTCCCGAGATAAGTCTGCAAAACGTGCAATGTGGTATTTGCGAAGCATGTAAAACATCACTGTAAAGGATCAGGGGATGAGAGAGAGGGGACTACACAGAGAGAAGATGTAAATCACTGTAACACTTAAATGGGAGTCCAGCCCTGATCACTGAGGTAACTCTCCCCACAACTCCGAAGTTAAATCATTAAGGAGTCTTACAATAGGAGTCATTATAGAGTTATAATAGAGTCCTGCTAATGTTAGGGAGTCACTTCAGAGTCCTTGGGAGATTGATCACGTCGGGAGTCACAGTGATTCTACTTCTTTTCACTGTGTAGCTTCTTTGGACGTCTTCCCTGCCATGCCTCTGGGGACGTCTAGCGGAGTGAGACTGCCCTATGTAAGCAGGCATGGCATGCCATACCTTTATCTTTTTAATTCCAGTTTTATATCTGGGTATACATAGACCGGTTGAAACGCGTCCTCATCGAAGGGGGGTGCATAACTTAAAAACTCACTTTAAAACTGACCCTTTCAGGGCAGCATAGTACTTTACTGCATTGTACCCTTTTGTCGGCATGATGCATTTATGCAGCACCAGCAAGTACCTCGCCAATGTTGCATTTGTGCATTATCTTGATCCTACAGTGCTGATCAAAGGGCCAGTGTTGTGCACCAATGCAGCGCAGGTGAGTAACTCATTACAACAAATGAAGTATGAAGGCATCATGCTGACCGTGATGCCTCAGTTCTTTGTCCGTATTTGTCAGGTAGATACTTGGTATATAAATGAATTGGAGCACTTTGTGAGTCTGTTCAAACATAACCATGACTGGCGGGGGAGGGGGGGGGGGGGGGTAGGGATACAGTTATTGGATGACTTGATACTCGGTCCACACTCAGCACTGTATACTGTACTGGTGGCATTCTACACCCAACTAACAGTGACAGTAGATGTATACTGGTATATACTGTACTTTTTGCATGTTGGCAATATCTATAATACAGATACATGAACTATACATACATTATGATTTTGATGCAGTGGAGAAATGCTGTTGTTGATCATTTATAAATATTGTTGTATTAGAAAGACCAAATACCCTGTTTGTACACTGGGTTGCTGATTGTATTAATAGTAAGTTTGAGCCAAACATAAACGGCATATACCTTTTCTTTCACTCATGATTTCATCAATGAAACCCATAGTTTGCACCATATGTATTAATGGGAGTAACAATACTGAAACACTCTCAAATAACACTTTGTTCAGTTGATTCTCACAGGTGATTCCCAGGTACACTCCCAGTGAAACGAGCTTCCTAACCATGTACAATACTACACCTTCTTACAGTAAACAGGATGTCCATAGAAATAACAACTGGCAGAAACCGGATTGTGTCGGTCCTATGCAGGCGGTTGTGAGGCAATGTAAAAGGTAGAGTTGATGAGTTGATTCTAGACACTCTTATTTGTGGTGTCACCTTCACAATGCCACCTGCCCCCACACACCCATCCCATAACCCTTTAGGGACCGCCTTGTGTCTTAACTATTTTAAGGACGGATGTCGTTAAAAGATGACATTGCATTCGATGCTGCATTGGTGCATCATGCCGACCCGTCTGGAGTGTCTCAACCTGATACGGTCGGCTTGATGCTTGAATGCAGCACTAGAGAGTTACTCGCCAGGGCTGCATTCACCCATCAGGACGACCAAGGGCATGATGCATTAAGGCATGATGCCTCCCTTAAAGGGTTTATACAATATGTCCTTTGCCGCCATGATGTCTGAATGCAACCCTGGTGAGTAACTCGCCAGTGCTAGCTGCATTCAGTTAACAGGACCGCAGTCATACATCAAAACAGAGGGGATATCACTTGAACGTGGTCCTTAAGGGGGTAACCTTGACATGATTGGGAAAGGTAGAAGATCCACAGTGGGTGAGTGATGGAAGAGGGGAGGGGGGTAACTGCGTCACAACTTGACAGTGGTCTGACCCCACCCATTCATGATCACAACACACTTCCCAGATTATTATGCAGCTGCAGCGTTGCTAGAGATAGTTATCATTATGTCTCCAGGTCTGTAATTGAGTGTCATACAAATAGGGCCCATACCTCCATGTACGTCACAGATCCCCCCGACGACCTGTGATGGACTAAGAACCATAACAACGTGAATCCCTCTATTGAGGTTGAGAACACCTTTCCCTGAACACTATAATAGTATCAATGTTTTCAGGAATTTTCAGGATTTGTCAGAGCCCCACTGACTGAGTAACCTCTTTGTGGTTGATTTAAGGTTTCCTATCCAGGCCCATCTGACCCGCCCCATTCATGGTCACAACAAGCTTCCCCACCATTATTATGCAGCTTTGCCATTAATTATAGTTATTATGTTTTGAGTTGGCTGTAAAAAAGTGTGCCCGGGCTTCCCATTACCCATCTAGGTGGGTCGTAAACAGATAGGCACTGTACCTTAAGTACATAGGAGTATAGGACCCCAGATCCCCTAGGTGATATATCCTGATCAAAACTACTTGGATCTCCCTATTGAGGTTGAGAACAACTTCATCTTTTTAGTATTGATGTGTGCTTACGGGAATCTCTTCAACGATGTGTCTGATACTCAGTGATAAAATATTCCCATTGTATAGATATAAATATGCGTTGAGGCTCCATACCCTGGAACCTCCCAGACACAGGCTTAAACTGAACAGCATGCTTAGAGTTGAAAAATAAAGAGTGTCTAGCTCTGCTTTACCTTCTGCTATATACAGCCATCTATTCCAAGCATAAGAATGCTATCCAGTATACGCCTGTGCACCCAGATGCCATAGGAAAAGGTATTTGTATATAGCGATGGGTTGCATGGTAGGGTACCACTTGTCAGCCCCCGGATAATCACCTATATCATTACCTGTATTATGGCCTGGGTAATTACAGGTAAGTCTTGTCATCATGTGTGTGTGGGGGGGGGGGGGATCAGGACAGACACCCTCTCCACAGGTGCCACAGTGTATAGGGAATAGGGGCTGGGGTGATCGGTGGGGGGAGGCATGGATAGCAAGCACAGGGCCGATAGACATAGAGGCTAAATTACTATAGTTTATCCAAACACAAAAGAAAACTTGAGTGTTATTCCCAGGCAGGAAAGTAGACTCAGTACTAGGTAGCTACATCTGTGTAATAGACAGGGCTTATGTAAAATAACAAAAGATATCTTGGCGGACAGGGAGGGTGAAAATGAGAATAGAAAAGGTTGTTACGAGGATGGGAGGGTATGCCATAAAAGAAACTATGTTACACTGCTACAGGTAGGACGGACATGGGCGGAGAAGGAGGAGGAAATTCTCAGAAATCTTTGATGGAATGGAAAGAATACAGTATATCATTGTGCCTTTGTGTTAATGTTTCCTTTAGGGATGTCTCCAAGTAAAAAGCTACATCACACATGTTATGTTTCTACACACGGGTAGGGGGTGGTGTTATGGGCTGTGCAAACATTGGGTGTTGAAGAATTACATGGGAGATCTGGTACTAAGCCTTTGTTCACATATCCTGTTGAATAACGACATGCCTGAGATGAACGTACTGATGATCCTACCCTACAGGGCTATATATTATGGAGATCAAATCAAACACACAAAAACATGTGGGGTAATAATAAGGGGCTTATGTAGATCTTTGCAATATTTGTCTATGTCAATGATCCTATGCGCTCATACAATCAAAATAGTGTCAAACTGTATTTATTTCACAATTTAATCAAGGCATATATTCTTTCTTTTCTCAAAGGTGCATTTCCTGTCAAACATGTCCGATATAAGCCTTGTCGGGTGCTGCGGTGTTGTGCCAAATCGTAAAAGCAGGGAAGTAGCTTTTGCAAAAAGGAAACACTACTTTTTAGAATGAAATAAATTGATGTGACCCTCCTATACAAGAGGTGTGGTCAACATGCTCACGTCCACTCAAGTCATTAAAAACACGTGTTTACGACGACCCATCTGTCACTGTTTAACAACGAGCCATGATTTATCGCCATTTTTTTCCTCATCGTCATAACTCAGGGTGATTAGCACTGAGGGCTTGGCACGGGATCTTAGAGCTGCAGTAAGGTGCCTAGCCATGTGTCGGTCAACACTGACCCTTAATCATTTAAGGACGGCATGTTGCTAAAAGTTGACAGTTGTCATTTGATGCACCAATGCAGCCCTGGTGAGTAACTCGCGGGGCTGCATCGGTGCATCATGCTGACGCTTTGAGAGTGTCTCAACCCCGTAGGGTCGGCATGATGATCACTGGCGAGTTACTCGCCAGGGCTGCATTCATACATCATGACGACCAAGGGCATAATGCGTTAATGTACTATGTGGCCCTTAAAGGGATAATCAACAACTGACCAACAACTGGTCACCATCAACATCCCACCATTTTCTCACGCCTGCCAAGCTGAGAACTCCATGCTAGCGCGCCGACCTGCAGCTGGCGTCGCCAACGTCATTCAGCTGTTGGTTTTTGACGGGTTGGAAGTCCACCAAATCGTCTCCACCTTTTGGCCTTTTTTTTTGTCCGCCTTGACATACCTCCTATATTGGTGACATATAATTAGTTTGAGGGCCAGGGGGTCGGGCATGGATCCAGGCTGTATTTAGTATAGGATCCAAATTAACCCTTTGAGGCATTAAGGTGACATTTGTCATCATGATGCACCAATGCAGTGAGTACCTCGCTGGCACTGCATTGGTGCATCATGCTGGGAGTGTATCAATCCCATATCAGTCGGCATGATGCTTGAATGTATCTATGGCTAGTCACTCATCAGATCTACATGAATGCATCATGACGACAAAGGGCATAGTATATACAATTTCTGTGATATGAGCATATGATATGCATGTAGCCTGACATCTTTAAAGACAATCTATGTTTACATACTTCTTATCCATTTTCTCCAAGCCTCGGGTCTTGGCGTTTAAGGGATTAACTTGACAAAAAGGCTGAAGGTCTGTATGTGCCTGTCACCCACCCGACTCCCTGACCACCCCTTCACACTGTAAATGTTTTGGTCTCTAAGTACCCTTATCAACTACCGAGCACCCATTGCTAGCCCTCTTCAACTTAGAGATTATAATATCCTATCGGCCTCCCCCTCAACATCGAGACTAGCCCTTTGAGGGCAGCATAGTGCTTTAATCATCTATGCCCATTGTTCAAACTATATATGGAGGTAATCATGGCGAGCACCTTGGGGTGCAACCCTGCATCATGCCGACACTAGCGTTGATACACTCACAAAGGGTTACTATGATGCACTAGTGCAGTATGGCGAGCTGGTCACCAGCGCTGCATTGGTGCATCATTATGGCAAATGAACATCACCATTGAGGCATCACCTTACAGGGCTAACCGACCACCCTCTTCACCAATACATGTACTACTCAATATCAGAATGCCATTCATGAACTACTTTTAGAAAAGATTACTTTATATGAATATCTTTTTATCTGAGGTTACTAGAGGTGAGGGCTATGGTTTAATGGCCGTTTCCATCCTCCTTCTAGAGATTACACCCTCCTCCAGGGTCCCCTACACTAGTGTTGAGGTGAGGCAGAGTATTATAACCTGCCTATCACTATTACTACCACCACTGGACAAGTACTACAGTAACAATCAATGAGCTGCTTATGCTATGATTGAACTTCTGTTGTGTATGTATTTTTGCATATTTCTCCTTTGGGTGGATGAGGTGAGGGACATGGCTGATGGGGTTAATCTCTTTAATGGCTGCATAGTGCTTTATTGCATTATGTCCTATTGTCCTCATGATGCATTAATGCAGCCCTGGCGAGTCTACGTTCCAAGGGCGCCTTCATCTAATAATCCCATAGGGTTGGCATGATGTATGAATGCAGCTACGGTGAGTTAATCGCCTTAGCTACATCTGTTTATTATGACCGTTGACCGTTTAGTACATTAAAGCACTATGCAGCTCTCAACCCTTGAAGGCTGGCGTAATACCTTAATGCATCACTACACTTAGTCGTCATGATGCCTGAATGCAGTCCTGGCGAGTACCTCACTCATAGCACATTGAAGCATCATGCAGATCCTACGGGGATGAGACACTCCCAACGGGTCAGCATGATGCATAAAAGTTGCTCTGGCAAGTCACTCTCCGGGCTGCATCCATGCATTATGGCCGTATAGGGCATGGCTAATTAAAATAATATGCGGCATTTTATTTAAAGGGTTTTGAATATTAATGGTTTTTGTGTCACTGTGAGATGAGTGGTACAGGAGAAAGACCCACCTGACATGTTGTACCCTCATTAAGGTATACTCACCACAGGGTCAGAGATCAGGTGGGGGGGGGGGGGGGGTGAGGTAGGTGTGTGTGTGTGGGGGGGGGGGTGAAGGCAACAGGTGCCAAGTCAAGTCAGGGTGGGTGCCAATAGAGGTGGTCATGGTGCTGTTGTATGTAGAGATGCCTATTGTGGAGGTGGTGAGGTGGGTGGTAATGGTGCTGGTGTGTGGATGGTGGCAGGGAGGGTGACGCTGTACATACGGGATGAGATGGCCGTACTTGTAGCACCAGCGGTCAGTCACATTGATGCACTGTCACACTTAGGCAGTGGTCATTTTTTTATCAACAGGGGGAGGGGGTTGGTGGATTTGGGGGGGGGGGTGGACCCTCAGGGATGTGATTTGAAAATTGTAATACTGTAGGAGAATTTTAAGTCTCAATCTAAAGACACTAATTGCAGTCCTCAAGTGATATTGCTTTCGAATAGTCGGAAGCGCAGCACAGCAATAAACCTAATGGGAGTCTGGGGCATGGCCCTGGAAAATTTTGAAAATCTATAAGCCAAATGCTGCATTTTGATGCATTCTGTCGTATATTCTGCTCACCCTGTGACAATTTGTGTAATAGACCCCCCCCCCCTCCAACCACCCCTGAAAAAATATCTCAATGGATCTGGACAAATCACAAGGGTGGCCTTTTTCGCTCAAAAGTGTAGGAAATCCTACAACTGTAGGAGGAATCACATCCCTGACTCTCTTTGGTCATTTGTGTCTATCTCTTTTTCCTTTTCCCCTTCTTTCCATCTATTTTTCATCTTTTCTATCTTACCATATTACCCTTGATCTACCCACTTATCAATACAATTTCTTATGTATTTTACTTTATATTGTTGGTAGCATTGCTATTTCAAATCGCCACTATTCAATTAGAGTAATGCAAATGTTTTGACCACTTTACCAAATAAGGGTGTTATGGATGTTTACATCGGATACTACCAAATAAGGGCATTATTGTTGTTTACATCGGACCCTACCAAATTAGGGCATTATTGTTGTTTACATCGGACCCTACCAAATTAGGGCATCATTGTTGTTTACATTGGGCACTAAATCAGAGCGTCATGGTTTGTTTACATTGGCCGCTGACCACATGGACCACTTACCCCATCTGGTGGCGCCGGGAGGAAGCTAACATGTCTTTTTATCTGAGGGCTAAATGCAGCCAATGTTTACAAAGAGGGAGATGAGCGCCAAAAGGATTTGTTGATGAGTTGATGGGAAGGTTCAGTTGGCGTCTATTGGGTGTGAGTTATGAAACGTAGACGTGGCTTTGAATGGACAGTCAAAAGTAATGAGTTTAAATGGACTGAGAATGGCCCGGGGCCCAATGCTAAATGCCATTTGATTCATCTTTGTCACATTTCTGCTACTTTTTTGGAGACATAATGGGCGGGTAATTTTGTTGTCAATGAAAATAACAATCTTTTTCATCATTTCATTATATGGCTGCCCTAGCCAATAAAGCGTACATGTTACTACATTAATGACGTACACTTTTCTTTTGACATGATAATGAGTTGTCTTCTTTATGTTATTCTACGTCATTCAAGTACTTGGTTTTGGCTCCTTCTACAAACATATTTCTTGCAATAGATTCCTAAACATAGCTTTAACACTTGGGGCATTATTCCAGTATATGTACACCTTTCTATCCCCAGTTGGTAGGCTTGTGTAATGTCTACAGATATTGGGTTAATAGTTCTGTTTACTTGTATCTGACAGATTAAGGGGGGGGGGGGGGGTAACAGATGACCCTCACTAGGGGTCCCTATCAGTACTACTGAATATGTTATAGTAGGGGGGAGGGTAACCTGTAAGGACCGCAGGATGCCTTAAGTTTCATCATAATTTTTCATCATGATGCACCAATGTAGCACGGCAAATAACTCGCTGGTGCTGCATAAGTGCATCATAAGTGCAGTATATCAACCCCCTAAGTATGGTATATGCCTTAATGCTGCCCTGGCAAGTCCATACAAACAGTGGAAAAGTACATAGTGTATTAAAGCACGATGCCACCCTTAAAGGGCTAACTTAAAGTTGAGATGGAGGAGGCTCCGACAGTTAGTAAAAGGTATAGATAATAATCAGTGACCTTATAGGGCATCATCCATCCTCCCCACTCTGTTGATGACAGTGGGGTACCACTATTATCTGACAAATAATAGGTGTAGACCATACAAGGATCTCCAGCCAAAAGTAAATTATATTGACAAAGGGACAAGATATTTGCCTTTTTACCAATAATTGCATTGCCCTCGAAAATGAAGTATAGTACATTTAAAATCTGTATGATTCTTGCTCCAGTCATCTTTTTTCTCTCCCTTGCTCTACCTATATGATAGGTGTAGGCGCCGGTATGAATATTAAACAAAGGCGATTTCTCTAACAAAAAAAGATTCCCAGTAAATGTCCTGCCCATCTGATATGGTGTGTTACCTTTAACTGACAAATAATAGGTGCATACCATATTGTCCTTTAAGAAAGAAAAATCAGTTTTCTTTTTAATCTGTATAATTTCTTGTTTTTTTCTGCCACTTTGCTCCTGTACTTTAAGAAAGGCTAACGCTGACGCATACATGAAGAAAACTATTATTTCTCCCGCAAAAACCCAATTCCTAAGTGTAGCCCATCTGATATGGTACATTATACACGGACAGCTTAATCTGTCCTGTCTGAGACGCACAACAGACGCTGAGGTACCAGGCTGGTCTGGCTGATCTGATTGCCACCATTTACATGTATATAATTATGGAGTTAACCCTTTAAGGGCAGCATAGTACTTTAATGGGTTATAGTGTGCATGTATATAGCATCTTGTTGCCATGATGCATTGAATGCTAGAATGTAGCCCTGGTGACAAACATACCAGGGCTGCATTCATGTATCATGCAGACCTTATATAGGGTTTATACACTCCTGAAGGGCCAGTATGACGTAGAAATGTCCACCATGACAACACATGAGCATGGCGTCTGTAAAGAGTTAAACCCAATAGCTTGACATTAGCATGTGGGCCTGTGGTGAAACTAGAGTCATGTATATACATGAGGCTACCACAGGTACATACCACGCCTCAGGTGGCGTACTGGTGGTTAGCCCGTGTAGTTACCGGTATAGTAGGTGGTGGGATACACGTGCTCGTTGGTAGAGATCCTCAGAAGGAGGGGGATGCACAAGGGAGAACTTAAGATATAGCCAACATGTAATGGGTCCCTTCTGAATTAGAGTATGATTTTTGAACTTACAATTTTAGATAATTCACTAGCTCGTTTTCCCTTGCGATTTTCAGATCGGCCTGACTGCACACTCAACGATTACCCCTTAAAGGACGGCATGTTGCCTTTAAGCACAGAGCGTCAGTATTACCTTGTGCCTAAAGCAAGATTTCACGTTATCCTGCACAAACTCGCTGGCAGTAAATTGGTGTTAAACCTCTCATGAAATGCAACATTCCCTATGCTTAAGCACAGAAGCGCCGTATCCAATGCCCTCCAGAGAGTGTATCGACACTGTAGGGTCGTAATGGTGCATGAATGTAGCAATGACAACTCCAAAGAGGAGATAAACTCGATAAGTGAGAGCGACCCCTTTTCACCCCCCCCCCTCTACACCCCTTCATTGATTAACATGGCAGTGCCCTGCAGACCGTACAGAAACAAGATGGCGGCATGTGGTCTTTAATTACCCCGTCCACCTCACCGAGCTCCCTCCCAGACTCGGCAATGACACGCATGATTAAATCACCAGGTGGGCATTACCTTTGGAGCCTACTAAAGGCTTATCTAATCAGGCAATGTCCTTAAAGGGGCATTCTCACCACTCGCACTTACCACATAGTAGTAGACTAGAACAGTACTAGAATTGTGAGTGGGAAAGGCTCGGAGAGAATGCCACTTTAAAGGCAGAAGAGGGGTTATAATACGGCTTTCATTATTCTGAAATATGTTTATCTAATTGGCTGTGTTTTCTGAAGAATCTATAATATTGGAGCCAACTAAAGGCTTATCTAACCAGGCAATGTCATTAAAGGCAGAAGAGGGGCTATAATAGGACTTTCATTATTCTGAAATTTACTTAACTAATTGGCTGTGTTTTCTGAAGAATCTATGATATTGGAGCCTACTAAAGGCTTATCTAATCAGGCAATGTCCTTAAAGGCAGAGGAGGGGCTATAATACGGCTTTCACTATTCAGAAATTTACTTAACTAATTGGCTGTGTTTTCTGAAGAATCTATGATATTGGAGCCAACTAAAGGCTTATCTAATCAGGCAATATTCTTAAAGCAGAAGAAGGCCTATAATATGGCTTTCATCGTTCTGAAATTCACTAATCTAACTGGCTGAGTCTTCTTAAAAGCCTATGATATATTTGGATAGTAACACAACAAGGAGACATTTAAAGAATGTGTCTACAATATAATTATCATAATTTAGGACCAGTTGTAGATTATGCTGAGTTGGCATTTTTGTCATGTCAAATATATTGGCAGCCAGCAACAATACCTTATATTCACAATGAGCTATATTACATTGTGGGATTGATCTGTTGTGTTGTGTAACTGGTAATCAGGCAGTGGTACGTCTAGAACTTGTACATATTTAATCCTCTATGCCCCACTGTGTGCTGGAATAGGTGCCACATGCCTGGAGCTCTACATGAGTGATTCCCACAGGTTATGTGCTATATTTGGCTCTTCTACAAGTTGACTTTATTAATAGTGCAAGGAAAACCATGAGTGGACTTGGAATATGTACAAGATGGTACGTTATCTGGTTATATGTTTTATGGGTTACACATAGATTTGCATGTGCAGCAGACAATGTATGTGCTCATCTTATCTATTGTTGAAAACTGTCCCGATCTATAATACAGATGGGTGGGACATAATCCTATACATTTATACTGCGTCAAATAGTGCCAAAGCTCGGCCATACCCCCCCCCCCCCACCACCACCACCACCACCCAGCCTCGACTACAGCGCTGTAGCATGTACATGGCAATGGAGCGGGTCTGGTCTGGCTTTAATTTCATGTAACAAGGTCTCCTCACCAGCCCCCATGCAGTCCCATATGTTAAAGTCTTTAGTCTCCAGCTCTACAGGTCTAACTTAGCACCTGTACAGGCTAGACTTACAGGTGTATCAGGTGGCAACCATGCTAAAGTAGACTCAGTAGACCTCTTAACAGGCGTTTTTAGCAGTACAGGGGGAAAGTACCTACTTGTAGTATTATAACTAAAATGCCATATAGTACAAGGTAAACGACTGCATGTATTGACATGCTGGTATGATTATTATTGCACAAGGCACTTACAAACTCCCAACGTCTAGGCTGCTGACTGAAACCATGGGTTGGGACGGCCTTATTCTCCATGGTTGTCATGATGCGTGAATGCTGCATTGATGCAACTAACCCTATGGAGTAAACCTAGCACCATTGAGACAGTTTAGGCTGCCCTTGATAAAAAAAAAATCGAAACATGCTTGAAAATCTATTCTTGCCCTCCTACCCCAAGATATATATTTATTTTCCATTTGCTCTCACTGACTTGCCAGTGCTGCGCTCTAGCCTTCGGTTTAGCTTAAAATAAAGTTTGCCTGATCTATACTTTATATATATACCCTCAAACTGACACCAATTAATAGATTAGCAATCACCCGACGATACAGCGCCAGACTTCTATCCTTTTTTTCTTTTTTTTAAATGTTTTATTAGGTTGAATAAATACAGATACATCGAAATAAATAAATGCAAGTGTATCTAAACCCAGCACGGGCGCATTGCCCTACTCCCGCTAGGACCTCTCATATTCCTTCCATTATCAATCATACATGTATAGTTGGATATGACTAACATCATGTTGTATTATCATATATACTAGGATACCTATGGGGAGATGGACCACTCTGAAGACACTCCCACACTGGGGAAAGCCGCTGTCCTGTTACTGCCGTCAGGTAAACAACTCCTCCCTGGTTACTTAGCCTTAAAGGGCCGACCTCAGGTGGGTAGAGGGGTGTGTAGGTGTGCTGTTATCCCATTAACCCTTTAAGGACGCAGCCCCGGACCCGCCAGTGCTGCATTGGTGCATCATGACGGTCATTCAAGAGGGTATCAACCCCATAGGGTCATGATGATGTATGTATGTAGCACTGGCGAGTTACTCGCCAGGCATGCATCTATGTATCATGACGACCAAGGACATACTCGCCAGGGCTGCATTTGTGCATCATGACGACAAAAGGCATAATGTATCAAAGCACTATGCGGCCCTTTAGGTGTTAAAAAGCAGTCATCAAAACCTCCCCAGGCAGTTGAGTGGAAGAAATCTATGAAGAGGAGTTTTTGTGAGTTTTTATGTGTTTTGATGAAGTGTTTCACGGAGTGAGTCATAACCCGGCTACAGGTGGAAATATGAACCCTTTAATGGCGACATGGTGTCTCAAGGATTGGTGTGAAGTTATCGTAATGGTGATGCCAATGAAGAGCTGGCGAGTAACTCGCGTGTACTGCATTAATTAGTGCATCATCCCTACTCTGGGAATGTATCATACCTGTAGGCTTGAGCATGATGCCCTATGGAATTCATGCCTGCAACGCTGCATTAAAGTACTATGCTAACTATGTTTAAAATGCACCAACGAAGGGGCTGTGGGTTGGGTCGGCCTATTTCCTCCTACATGCCTACTTAAATCACCCACATGCGCTTAAATAAGGAGTGTTTATTTATCTTGAAATTTGCACAACAGTCAACAACTCGTTTCAAGGACATTCCTCGTGTAGGTTCTAGATACCCTGGGCTGGAAGGAAGTAAATACGATTTTTACATCATAGGCAATGATAGTTCTACCTCGTTCGCCACACAGACCTGGGATGGGTAGCTGGTACGTACGGAGGAAAGACGGCATGATGCACCATTGCAGAACCAATGACTGCATTAATAGTTCATGCTGAAAAATGTCATATTTTACCAACATGCTGTCCTTAAGGATACACCATTAATGTTGAACAGGTGAATCGGTGAAGCATTGTCACTCGCCTTTTGTCTAAAACGCATCCCTCACGCCGTGTCAATAATATTATTGAGTAATAGCCTGGGCTATAGCAGGCCTACCCCACCGCTTCCAAAAGATAAAGTGCATGTACCTGTATGATAAGAACTTGCACCAGGATATATCTTCATCCAGTGTTCCCCTCTTTAGAGCAGACGTGTTTCTGAGATGCCCATTTCTCACACCATTGTCCAGGTTTTACACCACCATTCACCTGCACTACAGACAGAGGCACTGTCTGCTTTTTACCCTGGTGGAGTAACCCTTTAAGGACGGCATGATGTCTCAACGCTTCATGTTCATTTCATGATAATGATGCATGGGCAGTGCCTTGATCCATTGCGCTAACCCTTCATGAGTGTATCAGCCATGTAGTGTTCGCATGATACTCTCCTGTGCTGCATTTATGCATCATCCTGCCGAAAAGGCATCTTGAAATATTGCATTATGCTACCCTTAAATGGTTAACCTATGGCTAACAATAGAGGTTTGTTCGTGTTCACGGCCATACAACACTCACAATATGGGTCATTTGTTAGAGAGGAGGGTCTAGGTGTGGAAGGTCAGGGGTTCAAGTCCTGTTCAGGTCATATCAAGGGGATCTATTTTTAACAAGAAAAGGGTCCCCTTTTACCACCTCAGTTTAGTGCTGTTCTTGGGATAATACATCAAAGATAAGGAGAGGGATAGAGCCCCACCCCTTCTACACGCACACACACCCTCAGTATATCTTTGAAAGGAGAGACTCGATTGTTGTAAAAGGATCCAGATAAAAGGTCAAAGCAAAGGTCAAGTTAATAGACCGCTCATTAGTAGGCTCTTGTACAGGTGTACATCTTATATTGTGATTCAATTGTGATTTTGGACTACCATACATTATGAATAAGAGATATTTATAGTTTTAGCTGAGGTAGTGAGACTTTACCAGGAGATTTACCCAGGAACCCATTATTCTTTTACCCATTATTCCTCTACCAATTTGAAATTCAATTATAGGTGAGGGAACTCATTTCCTGTTTGGTTAACTCTCCCAGGAACCACCAACTGAGGATACAGCCTAGGATACAGGTATAGTATACTGTCCCTTTAAGGATGACATGTGCTATAATGTGCTCTATCCTGTGTCCTCATGATGGCATGGATAGAGCCCTGACTAGTAAGTTACTTAGCAGTGCTATGCCATTGCATTCATGCATCATGGCAACCCTGCAGAGCTGATACACTCCCAAAGAGGCGGCATGATGCACCAGTTCAGTGCCGGTGGGTTACTCAACCCTTTAACGACGGCATGATGTATTAATGCATCATGCGCGAGGTCGTTGTGGTGCATGAATGCAACCCTGGCGAGTAACTCACTCAAGCATCACGCCAACACTGCGAGATTGATTGATAGACTGCCGAAGGTGATGCATCGATGCAGCACAGGCGAGTTACTCGCTGGGGCTGCATTGATGCATCATGACGACAACTGTCACCTTTTAGTGACATGTCGTCCTTAAAGGGTTATAACAGAGAGCTCTACAGGTGGCCTGGTGATACAGCAATGCGACGTCCTCCATACACACACACAGAAAAGTGAGAGTCATTGTCGCTAAAACTACCATCATCTGAGGGTCAGGCACTGCCTGACTCTCAGGTGAGGGTAGTTTTAGCGACAATGACTCTCACTTTTCTGAGGGTGCAGCAGATAGTCACACAGCAACTATCTACACACCATTCTGCTACACACACAGCATTGAACATAAATTACTAATCTTTTTTTTCATAATCACAACTTCAAAGTGATGCTAATCTCCAGATTTAGGGTCTGGTCCAGCTTGTCTATTCGCCGCACGTACACTGTGGTGTCCAAGGGTCCAAGCACCATGCAGGGCTGCAGCCAAAACGCCTGTAGATAACTATTAATTGATCCTTACTGCGCTTCCCATTGAGAAATACAGGTTATACTGAATGCAGTGCCAAGGCTTCGTATAATATGCAGCCAACATGGCAACGTACAGTCTTTGTAGAGACATTTTCACCATGGTGCAAGTCGAAAATTGTGCTGCGAGAATAAGAGTACAAGATATATGAGTAGACAAGGAAGGGGAGAGGGGCGAGATATGAGGAGAGAGCAGGGGAGAGGACGGAGTGAAGGCAAGGAGATGGAGGATATCTCTAAATATCTGAATGGTTTCATTCTTCATACAATTAAACACTGCACTTGATATATATGCAGTAGCACATAATTTTTGAATCCTCAGAACCAAAGATCTGATAGGCGAGGAACAATTAAAAGTATTAGGAGTTGGCTTCCTTCGACTCATATTTCATGCATGTAATTGAGTCCACCTTTTATTTATTATCATTAGCAGGACTTTAAAATAACTCTATAATGACTCCTTTTTTAAGACTCCCTCATGATTGGGAGTCACTTCAGAGTTGTGGGGAGAGTTACCTCAGTGATAGGGGCTGGACTCCCATTTGAGAGTTGCAGTGATTCTACTTCTTCTCTCTGTGCAGTATACATTGCAGTCGCTGGGTATACACAAAAGGAGGGTAAAGCTCCAAAAGCACTGTCATGTACGCATCGCAAGCATCTATCATGCTGTTATTGTTGACACCTAACACTTCTTACCGTCCTTGAGTGTTCAGCTAACGGTTTGACGTCACGCACCGTTCCGGCCCACAGATGACTCAGTTCTTGTGTCCCCCACTTACAGCCCACACTTATCTTAGTGGCAGTCTGCTAACGACATGGTACTCAGTTCGGTCATGGTTACAAACAAGTCTGCATTAAATCAAACCAAGACAGGGTCCCAGAACTACGCCATGAGATTTGCAAAGTGTGCATGCATGATGCCCCAAGCCTTCATGCTCGTGTGTCATCTATAGGGCCTCTAGTCGGGACTGGAGCTGGTTGCAGCGGCCCACACTGATAAGAGCTGATAGGTTGGGTACAAGCTTGTCCCTGGAAGTGATGGTCACCCAGGGACAAGGTACGAGTCATGGTGTTTTATCAGCATTCATGCATCATGCCGACAAGAGGGCATGATTCACTATGATGCCCTGACAGTGTTAACTATAGGGGTCTGGATGGGGGTCTCCATGTCAAATGTCGATCTTAAAAAATGGCCATGTCGCATGTCAATATAGTTTAATAAGGCCCATGTCCCATGTCGATTTTAAGGACCGCTCATGTCGCACGTCACTATGTTTTTTGAGCCTCATGTCACATGTCACTAGGCCTTATTTCGATTGTCGATTGTAAGAAATAGCCATGTCGCCATGTCGAATTTGGTTGTCCACACCCATAACTGTTGCTGGGCAATTAAGGGAAAAAAACGACTTGGCATCAAACGCCCCAGACAGGCAAAAAGCCCCCACACCTTCCTTTCAGCTCGAGGTGACAGGGGTAGGGTATATTCAGAGTCTCAGTGGCCTGGTTGGCCAAAGCCTAGCTGCGCAGTTGGACACGACAACGATCCTCTAAAGCAAAGATACCGTCATAAAAAGGGATAGAAATCTGTGCAAGAAGGATCAGAGACAAGAAGGCTAGAAGCTGTCCCTTCCCACCCCGGCCGTGTCCACACTAAGGGGTGGGGTAAACTCTCACCGATTATAACAATCAGGTACAAAAAGCATGCGTCGTATACAACCAAAAACCAGGTCCTATTGTGGGGGTATAATAGGAGGAGAGGGAGGATGGTGGTAACCCTCTTAGGGCCACATACTGCTTTAATGCCCTTTTGTCGGCATAATGTATGAATGCAGCCTCGGTGCATGAATGCTTCATGCTGACCATACATGACTGATACACTCCCAACGGGTTGACATGATGTAGGCCTGTTGCTTGCTGTACTGCATTGGTACCTTAATCACAACAGTGGAAGCTTTGGGGCATTATGCCGTCCTTAAAGTGTTAAGATGTAAGTGGGTGGTGGTGAGGAGAGGTTTTTGTCTGTGTTTATCCAAACTTCAAATATGATGGACTGTATGAAAAGCAAGCAATCGACTGTTTCTTTTTTATTTTCCTGCCTTCTACTTTTTAGGCCATTTCTAAAGTTTTCATTACCGTATTCAAATAAGGCCGCTGGCTTGTAAGGAGGAGATATCACCACCCACCCCACCTCTCAACGTCCGCACTGATTTATGGCATTTAACGGTGAATACTGTGACATTTATGTCCTTGAATTCTTACTTCAATAGATGTGTTTCTTTGATGATAATTATGTATCCTATTTTGCTCTCCTCCCCCAAGGTTGTCTAGCATGGCAAAACTAAATGTACTAAGCACAGGAAAGGATCTTTTATTCTGTTTCCAAATTAACAGACCTGAGAAAATCCCCCGGGGAATATATTGCTACATAATAATATTTTTGAATTTCGTAATAATATGCGTCGTATTTTGCTACCCTGCCTCGAGGTTGTCTAGCATGGCAAAACAAGTTATAATATGCATACAGGGAAGGATCGAGTATTTTGTTTCCAAATTATAAGATGAGAGAATATACTGCGACTTAATAATATCTATATTTGATACAGTTAAATCAGCGAGGTGCCCATTAATAGACATACCTATAGTGATCAGCTGGTGATGTGCGAGCCCGGTAATGTATACCTGATAAGTAAACAGTTCGGGGACATAGGAGTTGTCAAACAGGCTGTTAAACACGTATAAAGGAGGCTTTTAGTGAAGTAAAACATTACTCTCTGAGTAAAGTCTGCCACCCCAGATCCTGTCATACAGTCGGGTTGGGTGTATGGGGAGGTATAGCATTGCTGTATATAGATGGGGTCTTTTATAGAGCAATATCTATGTATTTTCTACCTTACACTTACATAGAGAGATGCGATATTGCACTGCCCCCCTCCACCTTCTATGAGGAGGTCCCAATGGACCAGTCCCAACCCCCCCCCTCCTTGTGCTTCTCTGACCCATTGTATGTGCACCTGCATCCAGCGGTAGGCACGTTGAATCAACATTGGTAACTAGATAATCAACGTTGAGCAGTCATTTCTCAATGTTGATTTAAGATTCTATGACCCCCCCCCCCCCCCAGCACCAGCAGCAGCCATGACATTGCATTTCCCTCGTAGATGTCACGTGTTATTTCCCATTTTAATCTATGCAAACTCCAGTACCTGAATCCGACCCCCCCCCCCCCATGTCTGTGTGTACCTGTATGTCAGGGTCCTCCCAGTCTTTGACTCCCATAACAACACTGTTCCGTTCCCTCTGCTGTGTATGGTCTGGGAGCAGACATTCAGCTCACTTGTTACCCATTTGTGCCAGTTTGGTGGCGCAAATGGATGTGTATTGGTCAATACACATCCAAGTACAGAGAGATGCTAATCAATATCAAAGGGGTAATAAAAGTACCTGGGGGCTACTGTACAATTAACACATATAATTGACAGAGGTAGTTGAAAGATGTGTATTGGGATGGAATGATGCCCTGCTCCCAGGCTATCCAACTGGTAGGATAGTCGCTGGCCGAGGCTGGGGTCCTCCTGCAGCAGGGCGGCTCGTGTTTGTGTGTTTGTACCTTAAGGAGGACGCACAGACAAGATGTACCTTGGGGATTACAGAAGTTTTGGCGGCAAGAATTGGGCGGGAAAGATGTGAGGTGCATCACGTACACTGAAAACTTAGTCATATCTGAAACTAATCACTACTGATTAGTTTGGGTAATCATGCTGATTAGTAAGAGTAAAGTCATCACGGTGATGACTGAAAGTCATCACTGTGATGACCGAAATCATCATCTCGATTACAATATTTGCCACCAGAGGGCACCACTATAGACAATAATCGAATGTGCAGGACCTGTTCCAGGCCATCTATAGATTTATATCCTTATTAACTCTAATTAAAGGATCTTATAAAATCAAACATTTAAAGAATATTATCACATTAGAAACTCAAGTAATTTACAGTTAAGTTTTGACCAAATTTCTCAAGAGCAGACGTATGTGTACACAAGGACACCTTTTGTCTGGCTTAAACCACATTTACTAATGCAAGAGTAATTATACTGTTGGTTACTATACACATATAGGCCTTGTTGGGCTTGCTATGAGGGCTAGAAGTGCTTTCAATCAATGTTTGATGACAGGTGAAAGGGGGGGGGGTGTTATTGATGATTAGGGATTGATACACTGCAAAAAAGGTGCTTAGGTTGTAAACATGTTTAGGTCTAAACATGTTTAAAGTCTAAACATATTACTAGGTTTGTGTCTTTGAAACCTACTGTTTAGGAATTAAACACTTTTATTCTAAACACCTAAACATTTATATTGAATATGTTTAGATGTTTAGTATTTAAACAGTACGTAAAATTGGTGTTTAGGATGTAAGCATGTAGTGTTTAGATCATAGTATATCAAACACATACCAGATGGCAGCTCTGTGGTTGACTGTAGTTTCTACAACCACTCAAATGTTATAGTGGCTCTAAATGTGCTGAATATCTGAGTTAATCAACTTAAATTGCATGGGATACAAAAGGATAATAATGCACATTGCTATATTCAAGGGTTGAATGCTATATCACTATGATTAAGATGCAATAAAGATACATTTGCTACATAGACACCTCTTTCAAGAATTCTAAGAATGGATAAAGGATTATCTTCCTTGAAGGTCTGTTGTATTGACTCAAGGTTGTGTCTATGCTGAGATAGAGGCCTATGTGAAATAGTGATGCACATATTGCCCTAAGGGCGGGGGGGGGGGGGCTGCTAGAAGTCTCTTTAAGACACTATATGGAAATTATTTATTTATTTAAATATAAATAGGCCTATCTAAACATAATAATAATCTACATGTCTCTAGGCACATCACTTTTATCCTTAAACATCTGACAGATAAACACAATAATAAACTAAATTCTTGAATTCTAAACATTTCATTGTCCTAAACACTTTGCTCTAAACACAAAAATGTCTAAGCACTGAGCTAAACATATTATAGGTCTAAACATGTTTAGAAACATATTGTGTGGACAAAAACGGGGCATGTATGTGTTTAGGATTGTGTTTAGGATCTAAACACCTTTTTTGCAGTGTACCTTGTTGAACAGAGAAATAAGTTATATGAAATTAATCATAGATGATTTCAAAAAAGTAATCACTGTGATGACACTGGGTCATCACATATGATTACTCTAGTGATTACTAAGTAATCACAGGTGTCGTCATCACTGTGATGACAAAAAGTAATCAGTCTTGATTACTTTTTCCCCCCATAGAGTTTTCAGTGTAGATCATAACGTTCTTTAGATGCTGAAATACCTTTAAGGTTTGGGACTAAATAGATGTAAATCACAATCTCATTTCATTACATGAATGGTAGATATATGTGGGCCAGGATATATACATGTATGTATTACCTGATTGCAGAATGTCCAGATTTGTCTGTGAGAAATGTGACCTGACATCAACAGAATGGAGAAGGATATATGAATTCGCCTCAATCAAAGCTGAGAAACGAAACAGCATCAAAAGGAAGTCTAGGTTACCTCCAGAATGACTCCCCTCTCTAGGGGAGCCTTGGTCCTTTTCTGACTCCCTTAGATGAGTCAGGGAGCTATGTGACACCCCCAGGTGACTTCCTTATGTCAGCCAGAGTCACCTAGGAAGCAGCCTGGGCCCCCTAAAGGGGTGTCATTCTGGGGAAGTAATTTTGGAGGAAACCTAGACTCCCTGTTTTCTGTGTGGAGACAATAAAAAAGCCCTTGACAATCTTAAATACAAGAGTGATGAGGCGCTACTACTGCACCAGGTTAAGCACCAGTCATCCTGCACTGTTCTCTAGGCCCTTCAGACTGTATTAGTTAGTAGTCCCTACCTGTCTGCCACGTCAGCTCCATGGTACTAAACCACCATTGTAGGTGCATCTTATATTCCCATCTGCCCCCCCTACACCTGGCAGCCTGGTACCTCACCATACCTACACACCCTAACATGCACACCTTACCATACCTACGCACCCTACTCACCTCATCATAGTTCATTATTACCTCCTCAGCTGCCATCAGGTGTATTAACCCTTTCAGGACAGCATGATGCCTCAGGGTTAACTTGTACTTGTCTGCATGATGATGCAATGCAGCGCAGGCGAGTGCTACATCATGGATGCATCATACCGGTTCTACAGGAGTGTATCAACCCCATTGTGTTGGGTTATAATGCATTGACACTTTACTAGTGAGTTACTAGAAAGGGCAACATTTTATTATATTATAATGATAAAACGGACGTAGCACTATGCTCTCCTTAACCGTTTAAGGATAACACAGTGCTTTAATGCAGTATGTCATTGGTCGTTGGTGTGCTTGAATGCACACCTGGCGAGTAACTCACCAGTGCTGCATTCAAGCATCACACTGACCCTACCGGGTTGATCCACCGCAAAACAGCTAAAAAGGGTCCTCATAGAGACAATTGTCGCCTTTTAGCGATATGTCAACCGCAAAGGGCTAACACAGGTAGGTACTGTCAGGTAAATCAGCAGGTCCCACAGGTAAGGTGTGTCTCAGGTGTGTATCAGGTGTGTAAGGGGGCAGCACCTCTACCCTACTCACCTGTACTAACCACCTGACCTTTGACCTACACTGTGACCTACACTGTGACCTACACCCTGCCCTACACCACCACCCTGACCTTGGGCTGTGACCTTTCACCTGACCCCCACGTGAGGGGAATGGATAAGGGTCCATATGAGAAACACGGCAGGGCTAAATCAGAATTAAACTTGTGTGTTACTTATTTAAGTACCAATGTATGTACTTGGCAGGGATGGAGATGTAGTCCTGCATTACTGCACCATGTAATACCTGACTTGTCTATGTAGATGGGTAAGTAATGGTTCTATATGGGGAGCGATACGTGAGCGCTTGGTGGTGTAGGTTTTGGGGGCTATGGCGGGAATCTATTGACTCCATTTGCCCTTTCTATTCTCATTTTAGTGCTGTGAGTCAGATCATTACTTCATGGGCCTGCTTATTGTTTGGTGCTATTGGCAATCTTACTGCAGCTTTTAATGTGGGCTGACTCAGTCTCATCCTAATCCAATGGTATCTATATTGGTCTGGGCAATACAAATATATTAGTCACAAATTATATCCTGATTTCCATTTCTGTTTAGAAGATACAGCAACTGCTAACTTATTCCATTAAACCCACCATATATTTGCACATCAGAGAATAGAGATATTTGAGATATTTGGAAGGAAAGAAATTACTCTGTTTTTCTATTTAATTGCTGGCGTATTCCTTTAGATCCAGCATATAGATATGACAGACATTACTCATTAGGAGATAATAGCTTAATAATGCATTACTATTTAGGATGATGATTGGCAATACCAGAGTCAGACATGATAACGTCTATGCCAACAACCAGGTGTATTGACAGATTGCTAGGGACGTGTAGAGTGGCAGGACCTACCTGTACATTGTGGTGAATGGCCAGGTGGGAGATTGGTCAGGTATCAGGGTGTGTGTCACACAGGTAACCAAGTACAGGTGTCATTTAAAGATAGTGGCTGATAGCACTGTGTGGTATGTCTGGTTCTGATATAGTGAGGTAGGTGGGGGGTGGGTGGGTGGACGACTGATAAGCCATTCTGTCACTTTCAAACTAAAATACAAGCTGTAAAGTTTGATTTATTGACTGTTGGCATAACCACTCCCCCATGTCCCTCCGATTCGTTTGCAGACTACGACGTTGTTAACTCTGGCTAGATTCTGGTCAATCCTGGGAATCGTGAATCTAGGAGGGCTTTATAAGGCCATGATGTATAACGGCTATGTGTAGCCATGGTATAGTGAGAGGATTACACCTAGGTTCTGTGATTGGTTATACAACTGGCCTGCCATACAGAGTTCATATTGAGGTCTACTGGCCTGCCATATAGAGTTCACATTACAATATGTAATCTGTAGGTCATATTCTGACCATATTTGTGCTATATTTAGTAACTGATACTGTTACAGATACAGCACTATAATCTATACTCCATGTATCAGTGTATAGGTCAGTAGTGCCTTCCTGCTAGACAGGTGTACATAGATATGGGATGTCTCACCAACGTAAAGGCTCTAACACTGGGGGCTGTTGGAAGATGCATGGTAGCAGGGCTGTTGTTATAGTAAGTGTATACTCATATTTCAGGCCCAGAAACACCAGTGCTTCCTGTATGAAGATTCTCAAGTTCTTTATGCACTCACTAACAATATCCTGGTCTAGCAGGAAGCAGTTAGCTGACATTTGAGAAGAAAAAATAAGGGGTGGCTATTAATTGATGAAGGGGATATTAGTGGGCCGTCATATTCTAAGGTTTGGGTTTGGGTTCTCCCCTACTATCAAAGAGTCGGTGCTCTCTACCCATATTAGCACATATATGGCCTACTGTATTGATAGGTATAGCAGGTACTATGTATTGTGTAGACACTACTATATATGTGCATTATAGTGTAGTGTCCCTCCCATTGCATGATTAAGGGCGTAGTATAGAGTGTCTTTTGTAAACATCATTATTCAGTTTTTCTTCTTTTCACTGACCTCTTATTCATTCTCCCTCAGTCCTTATTCAAGTTTATTTTTTCTTATTTCAATTTTAATCCTTCTTTGTTCACGTCTTCTATCTGCTTCAAAGGAGATCCATGCATGAGTAATACAGATGAAAGGCCCAGGTGGGGAGAGGTATGGAGGGGGAGGGGGGATTACAGGTTAATAGCTTACCTCATGCATGTGGCAGAAACATGCATGAATCGTGCCCTGTTCCTCCCATTAATACAAAAACCACAGAAACCTCTTTGTGGCCCCGATACCTGCTTATATACACACAATAGGCCTGTCTCACGTTCACCCTTTAAGTTCAGCATAGTGTTTTAATACACTATGATGCTTTGTTACATAATGCACAAATGCAGCATTGGCGAGTAACTGGCTATCCATACATCATGCCGATCCTTACTGGGTTGATACACTCCCTTGGGATATGATGCACCAATGCAGCACTGGCAAGTTACTCACCGGCGCTGCATTGGTGCATCATGACAACTTGCCAACATGGCGCATTGAGGCATCATGCCGCCCCTCAAGGGTTGATACACTCTAATGGGGTTGTAGTAAACGTGGGTGAGTAGCCACACAAAAAGGATGTCCCACACGGGGTGCAGGGAGCATCTTTTCTGCCCGGCTGCTCCCTATTCACACAGCAGGCCTGTAGAGTAGGGCCATCTCCCCTAACCGCCTGGGTACCAAAATATCTCCCCTTTTTGCCCTTTTATGCCAGATTCTCCAAAAAGTTCCTGGGGTCAAAAGGGAAAAGAAAATGCCAGGGCGGATCCTAAAAAGATGTGTTAGACTATCAGTGTGTGGTGGGTGTGGGCGGCGGTGGACAGGTATTTAGTAATGGGGGATGTTTTGACCGGTGGCAGTAGTGGTGGTGGGCGTGTGTGGTGAGATATTGACATAATTAACGTGCTCTGTAAATGTCATAGAATTAATGTCTGTTTGTGTCAACATAATACCACTAGTCTCATCTCTATGGATGTAACATTGCACTCCCCCTACTGCATATCTGGGTCGGTGTCTATGTCTCTATCTGCCTGTCTCCCACATTATCTCCCTCTGACTCTCCTCACCTCTGCCAATCCCCAATTATCAGCTGTTCATAGTATCAAACTACCATGTGTAGTGGAATAACTTCATTTCAGACGTGACACACACCTATGTGTACACACAGTATTATCATGTACATTAGGTAAGTAGAAGTAGATCAATTTGGCTGTATTTCTTTGTATGGGCCAAGGTTCCTTACTTGTTTTGTTTTTTTGTCTCTTTATGTGAGCCCTATTTTTCTCCTTTTTTTTTAAACCACGTCCAATCCTAGACCTTGGTCCAGTTCTCACCAGAACCAATAACATTCCTAAACATTGTCCGTGCCAAGGCCCCACGTACGGAGCTGGGTGGGACAATACCTGGTAAATGTCAGATATTTATACAGCCTGTCCAGCCGCCCCCCCCCCACCCACCCACCCACACCAACCCACCCACACATGTATGCACTCTCCCAGCATACTCTCAAATAAGACCCTGTCAAAAGCCTCGGACTTTAGGAAATATTTTGTGGAAGAAGGGGGGAGATTGGTACTATTTGTGTGCTCTCCTATCCCCATCATACACTGCAATACACCAAATATAGTTCTAATGATGATCATGAAAGATCCAATCATAAAAACCTGACTGATACTTCTGTGATCTTTATTATTTGCCCTTCAAACATTCCTTTTAATTATTTGAATCGACTCATAGTTGTATGAATGCATGTTTTAAAAGCATGGCATAGGAAGGTTTTCAGGGTGATTCACCGCATTTTGGCAGAGGGGAAGAAGTAGATGAGAGTATGTGCTGGGAGAGTGGCAAAGGGACAGAGCGCCAGGCCTGATTTTAGCCTGAATCCATTTAATTTACGATTCTCTCTCACTTCAACCTCTGTCGTCCCAGTTTCCAACACATCACGTTATGGTGATTAAATCACGCTAGGAATTCAAAGAGAATGAATAACGACCATGATAAATAAACTGTGGAAATAGAGGAATGTAAACTAGGACACTGGGTTGTGTAGCACTGCTAACCGAGTTATTGGATCTATTATGGCAATAACAGAGAAATATTTAAAAGAAAATGCAAGATTCTCACAGCTAGGTTAGCATGGGATTGCTAATTAAATTACTTGCCCAACGTGTGGGGCGGTCTATATGTAATTATTGGTCCTAATTAATTCATGAAACCTTTAAGAGACGCATAGTGATTTAATCTACTATGCGCGCGGTCGTCGTGATACATGAATGCAGCCCTAGCAAGCACCTGACCAGGGCTGCAAGAAGGCATCAACCCGGGCATCCAGCCCTGGTGAGTTACTCGCCACAGCTTCATTCATCATTGATACCAATGGATGGTATAATGCAGCCTTATACAGAGGGTAAAGAATGGCCACCAGTGTGGCCTGCACGGCTGTGGGGGACTATATGTATGTATGTAGTGAGCACAAGGTGCTATCATATCCACTCACCTACCAACAGACACTCCCTTAGTGAGTATTCCACGACCTGCTTATAAATAGCTTTACCTGACTGTCCTCATGTCACCTGTAGAAACGCCCACCCTCTCCACCCCCTCACTATGGTGCTATACCACCCACCTGTACATGTACCTGGAGGAGGGGATCCAGGTGAGTAAAGGCATGAGTTGCTCCTGTGAGTTACTCCTGCTGTAGGCCTCCATATCTTATGGTCCCTGCTACCTAATGAAACACAACACCCTCAGTACTACCCCTCCCCCACCATGCTGCTGTACGTATACCCACCTGTAGAGGCGCCTGGAGGAGGGGATCCAGGTGAGTAGAGGCATGAGTTGCTCACGTGAGTTACTCCTGCTGAAGGCGTCCATATTATTATATCCTACTGGTCTGCCACTGTTATAGCACACAGTGTACCGTTATCACTTAGTCCTTACTGTGGTGTCATCCCATCCTTGCTGCTATAAGTCTAGGGACGGTATCATACGGCATAATGCTGACTGGTGAAGCTGGTGATGGGCCTCTAGTCCTTTCTACAATGCCGTTGTCAACATTGTAGAGTTGGCTTTAATAATAAGACACAGTCTTGGAGCAAGCTGTAATCTATTGCTGTGACTGACAGCAGCAGTAGCGTTGGTGTACTGGTGCCTGCAGTGGGTCACCTGTCGCTTATCTGATCAACCAACCTATCAGATAACGGCAGCAAGTCTGGCACCAAAAGCTACTACTGCCTGCCGCCTGTCCGCATACCTGGCGTCTTCCCATACAATACACAGAGATGTGGGCGGCCTCCACGTGTAGACTACAGCTATTAGGCAACAACAGTACCACATAACTATATATAATACATGCTGCCTACTGCTCCATGCTAGCATACAGCCTGCACATAGAGTCTCTGGGTGCCACAGAGGGATATCTGGGCAGGCAAATCTTCCCTTGTGGCTACGTGGATACAACAGGTATACTTGTATCAGTCTGAATGCTGTTATGTGGACAATAACACTGCTCTCAGTAACATGTCCCCATCGCTGTATATATCCTGTGTGATCTGTGAGCTGCTCTTGGGGCTGTTCTGTTAGCTATAGAGCAGCAGTATGGCAGGACTTTGGTGTAATGGCTACGTCAGTGCTCTGATCCTAATGGGACTGTAACCTGACACTTTACTCTCGTGTACAGTTCCAGGAACTGCTCTCAGGTGCCATATGGTGTTCACAGGTGCCATATGGCCTATATAGTGAGCAGCTCGTTATGCTGATGTTCATGCCGCCATGTGAGCCGCTGCTCTGTGAGCTGCTCTGTGAGCTGCTCTGTGAGCTGCTCTGTGAGCTGCTCTGTGAGCTGCTCTGTGAGCTGCTCTGTGTGCTGCTCTGTGTGCTGCTCTGTGAGCTGCTCTGTGAGCTGCTCTGTGAGCTGCTCTGTGAGCTGCTCTGTGAGCTGCTCTGTGAGCTGCTCTGTGTGCTGCTCTGTGTGCTGCTCTGTGAGCTGCTCTGTGAGCTGCTCTGTGAGCTGCTCTGTGAGCTGCTCTGTGAGCTGCTCTGTGAGCTGCTCTGTGTGCTGCTCTGTGTGCTACTCTGTGAGCTGCTCTGTGAGTTGCTCGGCACTGTGAGCTGTTGCAGGTATCACTATGTGCATTACCTCTTGAATTGCTTTGTGCGACGTAAAATGAGCTGGACCGACGGTTAAGCATGGCACTGCTCTGTGAGGTACCCTGTGTATGGCCTCCAGGCTGACCTATGAGCTGCTCTGTGTACTGCTCTGTGAGCTGCTCTGTAACTGTAACTGCAGCAACAAAGTTAACACGATCCCCGTCCAATTAGTGGTCAAGTCCCAATTATCCCTCTCAATCTATTAGACTCCATCCATTACTACATGCAGGGGATTACAGCGTCGCTTGGTATTCATGATTTATCTCATATCAGGAGCTTTCTTATTGCACTTAAAAAAAACAGGAATAAATGTGCCACATTCAAAGCTCCTAGGGCTGATATTTACTCCATCCCAGTAAACAGGATAAAAAACGTTATACAACGTTTCAGAACAGTTCTCTATGGCCCCTTAATATTGCCAAACGTTGGATACTGTTTAAAAAGGCTATTATGACGTAAAATAACTTTTATTTTGTCAGCTGGGCTGTTTGGTTGCACACAGAATGGTAATATAATATTAATACCGCGGTCACCATAGCCATAGTAGATACCCTAAGAGAAGTTACCCCTGTTTATTCTATAGATACTACAGTGAGTGGTTCTAGCTGACCGGCGGTGTGAGCTACACGGCTCGGTGAGCAGCTATTGATCTACTCACTGACCACAACACCCCCCCCCCCATATACACACACAGACGTATCTACTACAACCTACCCACCTGCTGCACACCTGTAGGGTAGGCCTTTAGCTGACATAACGTTGAGGACATTGAGGAATATTTCTGTTAAGAGATACTGGGGTACTCGGCCCTTTAATTAGGCAGACGGCCTACAGTCCCATGAAGGTCTACTAGGTATGACACTACCCTTCCCCCTCCCACCATGTGAACTGTTAGCAAGAAAAAGCAATGTTTACTACTATTAGAGACTATTGAATGTCTCACTTCAGTTGTGATATAATTGCTATTTTAAAGCTTTATATAAATATGTCTATATTAGGGTCCAGGTGTGTGTGTGTGTCCTGGCGTGTTGCGTGTGTGGTGTTATCACACTGCATGTACCCAATCTGGCACTTCACCCACCCACTCAGCTGTAACCATAGTAACCCACGAGCAGCTCAGGTGGAAACAGGTCACCTGTAACCACAACTAGGTCACCTGTAACCACAACTAGGTCACATGGAGCCACGTGTGGTGATAAGTGGGTCACTACAGCCCCAGCACTGACACCTGGTGAGTAACTCATACACTACACACTGAGCTGCTCCCCTCTATGACAAGTGAGTAGTATATAGAGTTGGTGTGCATGGCAGGCTGACTGACCTTGAGTCTGTCTAGGTGTATCCCTGTTATTAAGTGATGTACCTATTACAGCCTCTATCGCCTTCCTAACTAGTGCAGTAGCTGTCACTGTGGTTGCATGACAGTGCCCCCCACCACTCTGCCCCTCCTTACAACTGGGGAGAGCTGTGCTCTTTTAAAAGAGACATTACCTTCACCCAATACCCACTACTTGCCCACCTTGATACACGAGTGTCATAAATAATAAATGTGTGTAAAATCATACCAGAAAGTGTCGTGTTCCTACCTGGTGATACAGCGGGGTGCCACATGGCAGTAGCAGCTTCCCATCACTCCCTCCTCAGGATGAAGCCTCTCATCCTAATCCAAGTCTCCTCTCTCCCTCTCTGCCTCTCCTCTCTCTGTCCCCCTCTTACAGTCCTCAGTACATCGTAATGTCCATGTGAGTACTTAGCCCAGGTTCCCTGTCACCCCGTAGAGATCAGGTTACAGACACCTAGTGGTGTGGTCAGTGTGTGGGTCGTCATGCTGCCTTGTGTTATGTGTTGTCTACATGCTGGTTGCCGTGGTGTGGGTGTGGGTGGCGGTATTAGGGGACTGGTGCTGTTGATACTGCTGGGTGGGTGGGGCAGGCACAGGTAGGGTACGCGGGTTCCCTGAGGTAACTATCATTAACAAGGCTCGGGTAACTACCGCTGTGGGAACACAATTAATAAAGGTGTCCAAACTCATACCAATACTATTCATACAGAACTATAGGTCAGCCCTTTAAAGGGGCATTCTCACCACTCGCACTTCACCACATAGTAGACTAGAACAGTACTAGAATTGTGAGTGGGATACGCTCGGTGATTATGCCACTTTAAGTATGTGACACTGGTGTGATCATGTCTGGTGGCGGGAGAGCCTTCCATGAGATCACACACATCTCTATATACTACTCACAGATCCCTCTATCCTACGCACGGTGTAGATGAGCAGCTCAGTGTGGTGGGTGTGAGCTACTCCCACCATACACACATAACAACGTGACACTGTCCATACTGGTACACATCCACGGTGTAGCCGTTACCAGTGGTACTGCGTGTACACCGCAGGGGCCCAGTGTGGACAGGTGGGGTGGGGACACACAGGGTACCAGGTACCAGGGTAACCCTACCTGAGTGACTAATCAATACCTGCTGATACACCGACAGACCGCGTTCGACTGTTACCACAACACATACTGTGGTCCTCAAAGTGTCACTCAGGGGAGTAAAGCGGTGTGACATTTGTACTTAGTGGCCAGAGACATGGCACGCTACAACATTGACACCACATACAGGCAAAATGCCATTCACCACCCAAGTCGCTGGTGGTTGTTTGACTGCACTAAGACCACTGGTACTAGTCGAACACGGCCCGCAACACCTGCAGGCAGGTAGGCAGTGTGACAGGCAGTTACGGGAGGGTGGTCGGCAGAGATTTATTTACTTGATTGAAGTTCATCCAGGGTAGTGGATGTGATCATATCTATGGGTGAGGTGAGAAAACAATCCTGTCAGGCGGCTATGTCAGGATGGGTGATGTCAACCATCAACGGTCAACAATATAATGGAGGGGAGTTTAAATGACTGATTCTACCAGACGTGTAATACCTCTTACACTACAGCTGGCTGGGAGCATAAAAAGAAAGCATGGCTCTATATTACATATATTATGGGGCTGTAACAGCACCATTGTATCATATACCCGGACATGTCACGTCAATGAACATCCAACAGCTAATTCTACATGTTCAGAATATAGACATATTGACATGAACTAAAGGAAGATAGGAGAGGGATTGAGTCCCCCCCCCCCTCAACCCCGACCAAACAAAACACACATGGCGTTTTAATATTGTGCATCTTCATCCAACATGTAATATTATTGTTGTATCATTCATACCCTTGTACTTGACACCCAAACACATCCCACGCGCTAAACCTGTAGAGATTTAGCCTATTTGTACAACCCCAGAGGAGGTAGGAGAGGCCTGGGTACCCCCCTGACATGGACATGGGTGCATGACAGGCTGAATAACAGCTCTATAACAGTGAGGGACCACTACAGAGCATGCAGGCCAAATAGTAACCCTTTTAGGGCAGCATAGTGATTTAATGCAAGAGGATACTGTATTGGTGCATCATAGCGAGTGCACATAAACCGTATAACACACATCACGTCGCCATTAGAAAGCTATAACTTAAGACAGTCCCTGCATGCATGGGGAGTTGGCGGGCGGGCGTTGGGGGGGGGGGGGGACCGGTATAGGTGAATGTAAGGTCAAACTCTTAGTGGTATATCGCTGGAGGCACCTACCTAGCTTTATAGAAATGCCTAAAATGTCTACAGTCAGTCCCACAATTCACCAAACAGGGTTTATTTTCCATCAGAAAGTGTTGCTGCACAAGAAAGCACTATTCACCCTTAAAGGGTGCAGCACTCCTCCCTATGAGTGGGTATGGGGCATGGCTGTGGACTCTGTAGATCCAGGGTTTAATCCTTATCAAATATAATTTGCTGTAAGCGGTGCGCGGCACTGTGTAACGATGCTGTAAGGGTGGCTTTAGGGCTCAATGCAGGTGGTGCATTTGGATTGAGGAGGGCTGGCAGGGGGACTTGGCGGTAGAGAAATAATAATCATATAGAGAATGAGTGGAGAGGTATAGGTAAAAATGTGAGGGAATACACAGGCAATACAAAGGTAATATCTGAGGGCATTTACAAGGGAAGTACACTGTATCCTTTTTATTAGATTTCTACGGCTGTCCCTGCTCTGGTATTGGCAGGTCGAGTAGCCTGAATCACCCATTTTCCTCTGGCCTTCTAGGCATAAGAAAGCCTGAAGCTATGAAAGTATGCTTAAAGGGGAATGACTTCTAAATGAGGAAAGGCATAAAAGAGCATGCAGTATGCAGAGTGCTTAGGGCAGAGCAGGTAATGGTCACTGTACAGCATTGCGCCATGATAGGTATGGGTAAGTTGTACCTGGGTAAATACAATTAACCCCCTAAGGGCCACATGATGCTTGATTGTGTAATGCCCTTATGTCGATATGATGCATGAATGCAGCCCTGTCGAGTTTACTCACTCGGGCTGCACCGGAGCATTATGCTGACAAATTGGACCAAGTGTATTAACCCATCGGATCAGCATGACTGACGAGTTACTCACTAGGGCTACATTCATGCTGTATATTTAAACACTATGCAGCCCTTAAAGGGTTTAAACCAGCCCGAGGTACCTTTATTTGTAGACCCTCCTTAATGTAACGTGTGGCCACCAGGGGGCCTGGCCGTTATAGGTTTAGCCAAGTCAAATGGAATGCTCTAATGTTAACCCTTTAAGGGCGGCGTGACGCTAAAAGATGAGATTTGTCATCTTGATGCACCAATGCAGCCCTGGCGAGTAACTTGTGAACCCTTCAAGAGTCTCAATCCCGCATGGTCGGCATGATGCTTGAATGCAGTACTGGCGAGATACTCTCCTGGGCTGCCTCAGGACGGCTAAGGGCATGTTGCATTAAATCATTATGCCGTCCTTGAATGGTTGCGGATGCTTTGAAGAATTATACCATTTTGTTGTCATCATTCCTAAATGCAGCCCTGCCAAGCAACTCACCAGTACTGCATTTAGGCCCAATGGGCTGCTACACTCTTGAAGAGTTGGCACACCAATGCAGCGCTGGCGACTTACTTCATGCAGGGATACTATGCTTCATGTGACCATGAAGGCATGATGCATTACGCCGTCCTTAAAGGGTTATGGGTTAAGTCTTTGACCATGTGACCGGAATGTGGGTTCATTCTACATGGCAGAGGACACTACCTTTACCATGAATCTCCTCAATGCTTGTACCTTGAATGTGGGCCCTATGGACGTCAAAGACTCGCACGGTACCAGCGAACAATATCACTATATATCTACTTCCGGTGGTGTCGCCGATCAAAGTGTCCCCTATAGATATCAGACTTAACTTGAGTGCGCATGCCCGGGGGCAGGTTCCGGTGGAGGACAGTGAGTGTTATGACTGGGTGTAAAACAGCCGGGGGGTATACACGGGCGGTGGTCTACGTCTTGTGAATGCCATGCGATGCTACCTTATACCTCTTAATGCCCATATAGCAGACTGTATATGTGTAACTGTTAACCTTTAACCCTTTTTAAGGATGGCATGTCCCTTAAAGGTAATATATGTGTTCATGATGCAGCAATGCAGCCCTGGTGAGTAACTCGATAGTGCTGCATTCCTGTATCATGGCGACCCTTTGGTAGCATATCAAACGCAAAGGGTAGGCATGATGCTTAAATGCAGCCCTGGCGAATTACTCACGTGGGCTGTATTCATGCATCATGTAGACCAAGGGCATGATTGATGCAATGATGCATTATGCCATCCTTAAGGTTATGACGGCGTGACGCCTCCGGGTATCATATCTATTTCTCGACATTATGCCCCAAATGTGGGGGTGCATTGGTGTATCGTCCTGGCACTGCACTGCCGCATCATGCCGACCAACGCTGCGGGAAACTTACTCGCCAGGGGTGCATGAATGCATCATAACGACAGAAGGGCATAGTTAGAGGAGCCACCTACAACCAGACACGTTCCTGATGCACGGTGGCGACCAGCAGGAGGGGCAACTACATTGTAGTTCCGCTTGCTGCCGTTGCTATGGCCTGGATGGCGCTGCAGTCGACTTATTACAACTCTATATTACAGTAAGGTACACCAAACCACAGCTCAACAAACTGCCTTATTCCGCACATACCCAACCTATTCACTCCGGGGTATAGGGGGATTTACTCTGCCCCCAATCTGTATAGTAGGGGCTTTAGGATTACAGGTATTTAAAGTATATGGGATCATTGTTTAGGTTGGGGGTATTGTACTTTAGGTGAGTTGAACTGGACTTATTGTCCCAGCTTAACCCTTTATGGACGACATGATGTCTTAAAGATCTTGTTTCGTCATGATGCACCCATAGCACTAGAGACTACATCATGCCGCGCCTGCGGACTGTATCAGCAGGGTCGGCATGATGCACGAATGCAGCCCTGGTGGTAACTGGCCAGGGCTGCATTCATAAATGCATCAGGATGGCCCTATGGGATTAATACAGTCCCAAAGGGCGGGCATGATGCACCAGTGAGTTACCTGCCGGAGCTGTTTTGGTGGTGCATCATGATGACAAATGTCACCATTTAACAACATGCTCTTCTCAAAGGTTTAAAGGTTTTATCTGACCCCCGTGTGTGTGGGGGGGGGGCTAATCAGGGGTATTGGTTACAGCTGAGCCTTATTTACTGAGTGTATGATTGATCCAACATGTATCACATATACCTGCTGTACAATCACTGTAGAATCATGATACATTATACTTACTCCCATGGTCTGGTACTGCGTCATAGCTTACTGATACCAATCACTAGCCTATTAGGGTACCTAGAGTGAGCCACGTACCTTCAGATGTCCGCCTCAATTTTTGTAGTCATAAATGTATGATAGGCCCTCCTTTTGTGTGTCACAGTTCACTTTTAAGTGTCTTTCCAGCAATGGACAAATAGAGACAGTATCATACATTAATAACTTAAATTAAGGAGAACACCTCAAAGTAGATGGCTTACTCTGGGTCAAGCTATCCTATATTTGCCAACCACTGTTTTAACTTATTATCCAAGGCATTGGTCTATAGCTAACGAGACATGCATCGCTAGATAATATTAGTTTGAACTTTGGAAATAAAGTGATTGGACAAGTCACCAACTAAAAAGGAGGCGGCATAATACTGAAAGTTTCTATTGTATCACCAATGCAAGCTTCATCTCATAATTATAGATAGAAATAGTACCTTTCATGTGCGTTTATGAGCCCAGTGAGTTTAATTAATGCACTATGTGACTGGCGATTAACTCGCCAGTGCTGCATGCATGCATCATGCTGACGCGGCATGATGCAGCACTGGTGCGTTATTTATCAGCGAGCCGCATTGGTACACGTACAACACAGGAAATTTGAAACATGACGCCTCCCTGATTTAAGGGCTTACATAATCCTAATCTATAACATGTAACGCCCACGTAGCCTGCAGACCCCTTGACATGGATGTCTGAGGGGTTTTATTGCACATGTCCACACGGTCCAATATTAGTAACCCTTTAAGGGTGAAATAGTGGTTTAATGCCATATGTTGGCATGATGTATTGATGCAGCCCTGGTGAGTAACTCACCAGAGCTGCATCAATGCATCATGCAACCCTGGTGAGTAACTCACCACAGTTGCATTATTGCATCATACTGGCCCCATAGAAATGGGCACTAGGCAGAACTGTCTTGGTGCATCATGATGCAATATGATCATGAAGCCTTGAGGCATCATGCGGTCCTTAGAGGGTTAGTGTCAGTGGCAGTTGATACACCATGTGTACAACCCAGCCCCCTCTCATGTTAGGGGTTGGGCATTATTACAACTATGGGGGTGGGGGGGGGGGACTTTCTAGGAGTGGGTTATCAAAATGCCATCCCTTTGGAGCTAATATGCTAACACATGGGCCTAACTGTGGAGATAAGGGGGTGACCATCGTATAATAGACATGTCATCATCTCTGACACAAACATGGGGGAGGAACTGAAAGATAAGTCTGTCCTCTTGAGTGGAAATCCAGCAAGCCCTTCCCTGTCGTTTAATATGCCAACTCCTTAGCTGTTACACACACACACATATACACGTCCACGTAACATCCATGTAGCCACAGGAGATGTGTGCACACATACAGCGTGTGTATACAGGGGATACAAGCGTCTTATACACATGGATGGGAGAGTCAAAGACCATGGACTGGGCTTAACTCTGAGAACATCATCATATTGCCAACAGTATTATGTGTATACAATGTAGACATATTGTAGATATATGTGACTCAGGGATAATCTGATACATATGGTGCTCAGCCCTTTAAGTACGACATGATGCACCAAAGCATCACATACACGTAACTCAGGGGTGGGTCATGTATCAACTTGTAACTGTAAAGTCGCTATGATGTTCAAATGAAGTATCCGCGAGTCACTCGCCAGTGCTACATTCATGCATCATAGCAACCAAAGGACATAATGAATTATAGGAGTATGCGGTCCTTAAATGGTTAATGCTGTGCATGTGTAATATCACAGTTCTTCTTAGGTCTATGGGGACAGAGATACATCATTGTAGCCTCAGCCAATCGGCTATTTGCATTACTTGGGCCTTTCTAATTCCAGTCCTAGACCGGCCTACTGCACATGTTTCAAACACTTTCATAACCAGATTATAGTATAATTCTGATATAATTGAAAATTACCGACCAATAAAAGTTATATCTATGCATCATATTAAAGTGGCATACCCATTAGTTACTATAATTCACAGACCTTTGGACTAACCACAACATTGTTTTTGCTATTTAAGATGCAGGATAATGTGTACGTTTTTAATGGCCTCCCAGTGGCTTAGTTCCCCTTCCTGGTACACCATACATTAGTCCACATCACTGGTCACATACAGAGCCATACAGAGACCAATAATCCCCTCATGGACTTATACTTATATAGGCTTAGGCAGCCCCAACACTTAAATGCATAGTGCTCAGGGCACTCAGAAATATAACTTATTTCTTATTACGATTCATTGGGAGAAATATGACGCTGGCGCTTTCTGGGGTTTATTTTCTAACTGATGGGTCAGGTGGGTCTGACCGCGAGCACCATTTCCATCAGTGACCTGCGAATGTTGTGAGCCTGTGCTGTTTTTCCTTTTATATGTTTGCATCAGTGGCAAAATTGTTCCCAAATATTTCAACATTTGGTTACATTGATTTTTCATTAAAAATATTCTAAAGACACTTTTAAACTGATGTTAACACGATGTTTGTAATTTATGGCACTGCATGCCCATTGCCATTTAAGTAACCTTTTTTTGGTTAAAGTCACTCTTTAAGTGACTTTAAGTTTAGTTGATGTCATGTAAATGTCACTGAAAGCTCATAATGACATGCTAAAGTGGCATTTACTTGAATTAAAGTTGCTTAAGGTGTGACTTTAAGCAGTCCAATCTTTCCTTAAATGCCGACATTAATGCAACCAGTTGTCCATGTTGGGTGGCCTTACAGTGGCCGTCACTTCCTGCAGGACTTATTTGTAATTCCCACAGAGCAATCCACAGCCGGGTGGGCAATGTGTGAGCCACGCTGGGAAATGTAACCAGAACCCTTTAAAGACGGCAGATTGTTTTAATTCACTATTCCACTTTGATGTCATGATACATGAATGCAGCTCTAGCGAGTAACTCCCATGTGCTGCATCCAACTGACCATACTGGGTTGATACATTCATACTGTGTTCAAGCATGATGCTTGAACGCAGCCCTGACGAGTAACTCGCCAGCGCTTCATTCATGCATCATGCCGACCCATGCCTTATAGGGTTAGCACAGTGGCCAGTCTGTGTGAGCTAGGTCTGCCTTTTTGGGTGGTGCACAGACATATTATAGCCATATTGAAAGCCTGTGGTCACTCAGTGAGTGGATATTATAAGTCGGTGAGTGGTGTTTGTGTATGTATAGTGTATGAGGCTTTTACCGCCGGTGTTAATGGGGAATGTGGCTGTGGGAGAAATATTTTTGTGGTCAAATAAAACCAATTATATGTTTTCAGGTCACTGAATGCATTTGACCACCACTGGTAGGTTAGGGTTGTACCTTGTATATATATATATACCAATATTCACATACCAGATCTTTGGTATATTCCCTACAGTCCCCTGAATCTGATAGTTCAAACAAGTGTGGAACATGTGGAACAAGGGACATTTAAATTGGTGAGATGACAATTGCACCATCCTCAAACCCTGGTGCTTTATCATTTATAGAATGCCTTATATTCCTTGGGAAATTAAAATCCTTGATCTATGTGAATGACGAAAATATTTTCTTTCCCCAAATGAATCATACTCATGAACCCAAAATGGTGTTATTTATCTTAACATAACCGTTAGTGATAAAGTCTAACCAACACACCATGTGTGTAAGATTATGTCTATGACTAAGTTATAACTATTAGTATTTACTGCTTAATCCCTACACCATGTGAACAACAGTTAGGCCTATGTGTTAGGTGTATTATATATATATATTATATATATATATATATATATATATATATATATATATATATATATATATATATAGCATTCAGCGTAGACTGTAAGCTACTCATATAACTAGTATTGTAATGTGTGATTAGGCATTAACCAGCACTAAGTAGTAATTAAGCTGTTATTAGGTACATATTATCTATTATCATTGGTGACTTATATTTAGATATTAGGCATATATTATTTATTATTATTGGTGATTTATATTAAGATACCCTGATACATACATTTGGGCAGTCCAGCTAGAATATAAGTACATACAATATGAGCTTTACCCAGAAGTATAAAGTGTGTATGATATGTATACAAAGCATATACAAAGTGTGCAATATTATAAAGTGTGTAGAATAATGAAGTATAGACAACGTGTATAAACATATGAGGTGTGTAGAAAGTGTATAGAATATTATAAAGGGTATACAAAAGCAATATTACAGTGCAGACAATAGCATTCTGCATTGTGAAACACTGGAGTGGGTTACATTGTATAATGCATCGATACACAGCTGACTTTGGAGTTAGTTAAGTGGAAGGTGACTTTTCACGTGTGCCTAATGTCAATAGAGTTCATGAACCGGGTTATATATGCTATACAGCCATCCTATACTCGTGTATTGATCTAAATTAGCTAATAAGGACATTCAGCAACTGTTTATTACACTACCCCTGGTCAATCCTGACCCAAACCCTACGTATCTAATTATTTCTATCATACCCTGACATTACTGTCACATCAAAACAGATATATTAATGAGGATTTTTGGCTTGGAATAGCTCTACTCTTGAATTAATATATTCTCCCAGTGAGTTCCCTCCGTCCCCATGCAGCTAACTAATGACGTAAATCGTCATGTTATCTGTGCCTCTTGAGTGTGGACAGGCCGGGTTAACCATTGTGAGGCATGATGCCTTAAAATTAATGTTCATTTGTCGGCACGATGCATCAATGCAGCGCTGGCAGGTAACTTGCCGGGACTACATCCATGCATTATGCCGACCCTTTGGGAGTATATCAACCCCGTAGTGTCAGCATGAATGCAGCTCTGGTGAGTTACTTACTAGGGCTGCATTCATGCATCATGACGACACTAGGGTACATTAAAGCAGTCTGCTGTCTTAGAGGTTTAGCAGGTAATCCAGGTACTGATCCCCCTAACCTGTGTCGTACAGATAACGGGGTGAGTGATACCTGACCTCATACCACTTACTGTACAGGTACCACTCACACAGTACCATTTAGGGAGTGACCTTTTTCTAACCACAGGGGGGTCAGGCAAAAGATATCTCAACCCCTTGACCAAGGTTGGGGGAAGGTGAAGATTTTCAACTGCATTCAGCAAAATGCCCAGCGCGCTACTATGCTTCGAAGGGCTCGCGCACACCAAATTTTGAGCCTTGGGGAGGAGTAGGGGAGATAACATATTTCGGCACCTTGACCGGGGAAGTGTGAAAATTTGTGCGAAAATGTACCACCCCCCTTGTTAGAAAAAGTGAGCACTCCCTTACTGCACAGGTACACAGTACACAGGGTACACGACTATAGAATGCATCCCTTTATGTTATGGGATACCTGCAATACATGCCAAACTCCCCTATTCATAGTTATAGTTCCTCAGAATCTCCTCTTATCTATTTCCTTCTCTACCTTTATCCCCCCCCCCATCCTCTCTATTATTCACCCTTAGTTCTAAGCCTTCTGGATTTAATTGATAGTATTTGATACTAAATTGAAACTGAAATTGATCAATTTTTGTGCAATACTTCAGAATTTGCTACACTTATGTTTTGTTCTCCCTAAATACCTTTCTTTTATTGCAGGAACTATTGGACTGAAGCCCATAGCCCTCTGTCCAGCACTCTCTATATAGGCCGATGTGTCTTATAAGCCCCAATAGGCATGGTCCAATCCCCAGCGTCTGTCTATCCACACGGGTCATCATTGCCGTGTCAAAAGGACATGGCCAGATAACACATTGTATATTGATCATGGTGAGGCTATATACCTTTCATATAGATCAGCATTCAGGTGTTTTACTACGCGTTGACACATCTAAGTAGACTTTCACCTCTGATACTTATCCGAAAATACCAAACCTAATCCATGATCAATAGTAGACAACTAAACTTAGATACACGATAGGACAGCAGATCCCAACTGTATATACCACAGACTAAGCCCCACTTGTATATATGGAGATTTGTACACGCTGGTGTTCTAAGAATAAACTCTTGAGATTTTGCAATTTTCTGATGGCTGAGCGAAATAAGTGCATCAAGAAGATTGGCCATAATTGAGATGACCCTTTGCCAATTTCAGTGTGTACAGATTATGTATAATGATAAAAATGTTTATAGAGGAGACTTCGTGAGTAACTGCATGGGAATGTCTTAACCTCCCTCCTAGAGCTATGCATAGTGATTTTTTATGAGTTAATATGCTAAGCTATAACTATTAATAAAGCTTGGAGATCCTAATTTATCGATTTGTTGTTCCCTGCTACAGTGCTATCACTAGATAGTTGCTGATATAAATATGACAGATAACCTAACCTCTTGGGGGTCCATGTTTATATAAACACTGATAGATTCTTAGGAATGTTGCAATGACTCCTATTTGAAATGACAATATAGGCCTATTGGTGTCCTAGCACTATACGGTTGCTGATATAGAAGCAATAAATACCTTAACCACTTGGGAGCCCTATCTGAATGTGTATAGGTAACTATATTGTGGAAATTTGGAAATATTTTATATAATCTTCATAAAAATCACATAATATTGATGATCGTCTTTTGATAATTTATATTTTTTGATAAACCTTCCTTTTTAATAACTTTTATAAAAATCACATGATATTGGTGATTTTTGTTGGAATGTTGAGCAGATCATTTGGACTGTTCAATGCCAACTTACTTGTTCTTCTTCTTTTGACTTTTAGACTGTTTGACGGGGGCCGCATCTTTGCCCACACCTAGTGGTACGGGGTAGACGCGGTTCGTCTTCTTCTTACGACGTCTGGCGCACAGAAACATGGCGGCTGCTGTAGATCTAACAACTAATTACTGCTTTTTGTCTTTATTATCTTTGCTCCTTCTCTTTATATTGAGTGATTTATGTCCTCTTGACACTCCTTGTTGTTCTCGTGGTGTTGTCAGAGGTCCATATATAGTCCAGTGGAGTCTCTCAATATAAGTTATTTTAATGTATGATCTCTCTATATTTAGTGACTGTATTGTATCTCTGCTCTTTGATATTCCTCTATATGGCAATTTCTCAGTAGCCAATGTTCACTGGAGCCTATCACTATTAGTGACAATGCTCTATTGTAACTCAGCTCCTGTTGGATCTCTCTATGATGTTTGTATATAGGAGGAACATCTCACTTTATGAGACATTATTAAGACCTGATTTAATTAATATTATTGATATTAAGATATTTTTAAATCATTATTAATATAATACTAATAGCAGTATGATTAGCTGTAGATGTAACTGAGGCTGGACTTGAGTTGGTGTGGTGTCCCTGTGTTAGTTACAGTCCTGTGTTACTCCGTGGGACCCCCATGTGTTAACGCTGTGGTAGTGCTATATACCACACGGCCTCCTCCTGGTTAGGCAGGGGCCTGGGGCTGGGTCTCCTCCTGTGGGTACAGGCTGGTAGGTGGACTGTCACCTCCCCCTGTGTGTTACCTCCTCCTCCTCCTGCTCGTTCTACTCTGACTCCTGCACCTCTCTACCTGGACGTCCCACCACTAACGTCACGTGGTACAGGTGGGTGGGTGGGTGGGTGGAGGGGGGGGGCATTGGCTGCAGTGGGATGGGTGGTGGTGGGAGGTGGGGGTTGGGCTAGACTTTACCTAGACCTTACCTGCATTTAAAGGGACATATCGGGAGGTACAAGGGAGAGAGAAACTATGACTATATGAGACAGGGACAAAGAGAGACAGATACAGAGAGACAGAGTCAGAGAGACAGGGAGAGAGGGCTGCTGTAAGGGGGGTCGTGGTGGTGGGAGGTGGGGGTTTGGCTAGACCTTACATGCATTTAAAGGGACATATTTAGAGGGACATGGGAGAGGGAAAGAGAGACAAGTAGGGATAGAGACACTTAGGGACAGGCAGAGTTGAAGAGACAAAGATAGAAACAGGGATAGGGGCAGGTGAGTGGGAAGGACCAGAAGCTATCCTATGCCACACTCATCTTTCAGTGATATGAACATAACTTTTTTCTCTTTTTTTTGGGGGGGGGGGGGTGGGGGAGAAATAGCTCAGAATGGGTTTGAATTATGTACACTGGGACTAAGCTATGTATTCATGAGAATGGGGATCCACAGCCCTCAGCCTGAACAGAGTCTAGATGGTATGGAGGTAACGCCTGTTGTGGGTGTTGTGATGGTCCTTAAGGGTCCTTTACTCTCACCGGGGACCCCATATACAGTATGCTATGTATATGAATAGTGTACGTATATAGAGCAAGTGATAGGTCTATATCACTTTGTCATAATATTGTCCTGGTATCACAGTGTATGGAAAGTAAGAAACATCACAAAAATAAATCGAGCAGGTAATATTTGGATATGCTGCTACCATCTAAAGTATCATTAATGGTCAAAGGGAATTGAAATAAAGTGTCTGCTGACCTAAATAAATCCCCATGCTGTGGAGCTTTTAATACCACATTTCCTGGTATCCATGTCTAAGATACCATCCCCACACAGTTCACAGCTTACAGTGAATCCTGAGGGCCTCTCCTCGATATTATATTACCCAAATTATTGATAAAAGTGTAACAGTTATTGCCAACTCCTGGGAAGTCAAGTATATGTGTTGATTTAATAAAAGTATATATCAAAACCATTTAAGGACTACATAGTACGTTTAAAGGTCGATTTTCATATATGTCGTCATGTCGTCATGATGCACCAATGCAGCGAGGGCTGGACCTTGACGATGCTGCATGGGTGCATCATGTGGAACCATTGGAAGAATGTTAATCTTGGTATCAGTATGATTCATTAATACAACGCTGGCCAGTTACACAACAGGAATATGTACATTCATGCATTATGGCAACAAAGTAGTGTATTAAAGCACTATGCTGCGTTTACAGGGTTAATACATGTGCCTACTCCCACACACCCGTCCATACAGGAACAAACTATAATTATATTATAACACTGGGACCACCCAGGGTCACCTCGCAGTCTGAGGGGATTTACATTGTTCTAGTTAATACCTAGACCTCTAGACATCCTTCTCTCAGAGCTGACTATTTCATTCCGATGCCAATTATTTCCTTAACCATTTAAGGTCCGCTTGGTGCTTTAATGTGCAATAACATTTGTTATCGTGATACATGAATGCAGTCCTGGCGAGTTACTCATATCAGCGCTGCATTCATGCATTATGCCGACCTTATGGAATTGACGCACTCGAATCCCAAATAGTCGTCATGATGCATCATCCCCTGCGAGTACACTCGATGACATTAATGCATCATGACGACATATAAGACATAGTGCATTATAGTAATATGCGGCCCTTACAGGGTTAATACATGTTTCTCCCTAATCCTGACTACTGGTGGGTGCCATGTATGACTGGTTTAATGTGTTCCTACCTGGAGAACAATGGGGCTAACTGTCCACCTTTATGTACTGACCTATGGGTCTACTTTCTGGAAGGGGAATCTAGGCGGTTACATCTGACCTAACACGAGGAATTTCAACTCAGATTAATAGGATATAATTGTATTTTGCGTCATATATTTCATGAGGACTAATTGATTGGTTGATGGATTTGTTTAACCTGTAGGCTTAATGACTGCCTCAAGTTAGCGAGGAAGTCATCCACAATTAGAAGTCTGCCCTGCAGTTGTTCAGTTATTAAAATGCTGCTTGTCCAATGCAGTAATGATTGCATTTATAAAACCAGTGATCAAATCTATGGGGTGAGGAAGGAAATCAACCAGTGATGCCTAGAGGTGTACAAAATAACATTGTGCATTTTCTCTCTGTCCATCATAATCGATGTCTCAGAGAAATGTGCCAGTCTAGTGCAACCTAGTGCCTTCTGATCAGAATTGGCTTAGATGCTGGATTATCTTCCGAACCCTTATGGACAGCATGATGCATTACGTTTTTATGCTCATTTGTCGTCACGACATTTTGCCTCACCAGCACTGCATCCATCTTGCTGCACCTCTGGCATTGCACCAACACTGTAGCGTCGGTATGATACACTAATGCATCACTGGGAATGTACATGCCAGTGCTGCATTCAAGCATCATGTCAAAAAACCAATCGAAATGTGAAAACATCCCATTTTCAATAATTAATGTCTTGTCTGGTGCAAGACATTTGCCTATAATTGATGTCGTGTGTGGTGTTTGGGTGCAGACATGTTCCCCTGCCGCCTCACTGACGGTACACTGTATGAACTGACTCACCCAGCGTGCTCAGCTACATGGGAATTTACTCAGAGCCAACCCAGCCTAGAGAAGGCCACACACCGATAGTCTAAATGCTCCAGGCCTTAGTCTGTAGAGACTAACACATGTTAGTCATTAGGATATTGGTCAGAATGACGAACTGATATTTGAAAATGACTAAACAAAAAGTCCTACTCAAAGGACTTAGCTTTATGCTCATAGGAATGGAATGAAGGTGGATTGGTTACTCCTGACTATACCTAATAATATTAACTAACCATGGTTGGTCGTATAGGGAGCCAAAAATGACTAACTAGGTTGGCACTATTGAATACTTTCTGGAGCCTCAACATTATCTGTGCATGGAAACAACTCAAGGGTGAAGTGTCAAAACCGACAGTTCCTTCATCAGCAGGACTCTAGGGTCTGTTTATAGTTTCACTGCATGTATGTTGGCATTTAGGCAAAGATTGGACCGCTTTAAAGTACACTTTAAGTCTATTTAATTCCAGCAAATGCTACTTAAAGCTGCTTGAATGTCATGTTGACGTTTCTGTGACATTTACATGGTAGTTACTGAACTTTAAGCCACTTAAAGAGTGACTTCAAGCAATAAAGGTTTGCTTAAATACCAACATTTATGCAGTGCTTGATATACAGCTGAGTCTTTTAAGGATGGCATGATGCCTCATTGCAACATTGGCCATCTTCATGTAGCAATACAGAACCGGCGAGTAACTCACAAAAACTGCATTGGTGCATTGTGCTGATCCTTTGGGAGTGTATCAACCCCATAGCATCGTCTTGATGTATGAATGCAGTGCTAGCGAGTTACTCACCAGGACTACATTCATGTATTGTAATGATGAAGAGCATAATGTGGTTCTTAAGAAGTAAAGTATCTTATTTCCATAAGCCTCTATACATGTAGAATGTGGACATACATGTACACATGACACAGCAGTAATGAGTGATGACTCACTAAATGACACCTGCACATGTTATTTATTCCCTCACACCTTTGTCTTCTAATGTTACTTATATACCTCTAGTTTATTGGAGTCTGTGGCTAGGTTAGCCTGTAAGGACTGTGTAGTGCTTTTATGTGATACACTCTTTGTCATCGAGCTCTCGTGAATAACTCACCAATGTGATTTCATGCAACATGTCGACTTGATACACCCCCAAAGAGTCGGCATGATACACTGATGCTGTGCGGGCGAGTTACTTGCCGGATCTGCATCTGTGAATCATCTGGTCACTAAATTAAAAGATGACATTTGTTGTGATGCATAAACCAATACAGTACACTGTGCTGCATTGGTACACCATGGCGAACCTTCGGGTGTGTCTCAAGCCCATAGGGTCAGCATGATGCAAAATGCAGGATTGTCAAGTTACCCGCAGGATTGTCGAGTTACTTGCCGGGGTTGCATTCAATGCATGCATCTTTCCTTTCACCTTTTAGTGACATACCGTCCTTAAAGAGTTTAATGGTTCCTTCACCTATAGTTTCAGTTTGCGGTTAACTGCAGGTGTTAAGTTCCAGGAACTAGTCAGACATGACTACAAGAAACATGCCTGATCGAAACCCACTCAGCGCAAAGTCCGTGATCAAACATGACTCGGCATAAATTGCCCTCAGTATCAGTCGATAGCCGTGCTCGGCCACGCGTATTAATTAAATGGCTTTACAACAGGTATAGCCTAATAAAATAAATTAGGGAGAAAGTTATTTCCATCAAAGGCTGTGAAATAGTCATGTGACCCTCATATATAATGTGGCTTGCTGTAAAAGTGTTATAAGCCAAGGACAGTCAGCCGAGGATAATTACCATTGTCCAAGGCATATACATGTAACACTCAGCCGAATCCATATTGGACTTCCACTCACAGTAGGAGAGGCTGCTCAGTGGACTGCATCTACAAATAGCCCTGTATGTACCGGTAATATATAGTCAGGTCATTTCTTCTCTCAGCCCACTGTGATGTAAAGGCTAGACATGACATGAAAGTATCCCAGGTCTATGCCTACATTGCCTCATTTCTGCCTTGTCAGCATTCACGTGGCACCAGGTATGTATATGACCTAACGGGGACAGCTATGTCTTATTGGTAGAGAGAGGGATGGGAGGGGGTAGCCTAAGGCTAATATATAGACATGGTTGCTACAACGCCAAATATGACAAATCTAGAGCATCCTTCACTGCTGCATACCCCATCAAAAAGAGCGCAAGCCGCCTCGTTTAAGCGCAGGGCTGATAACAAGGACTCAACATGTATTATTTTAAGCACATGTGCATTTAAAGGGGAAACGATTGCTGCCCCTCCAGTAAGAGTCGGATCTGAGCGAGGACTAGTTCTATGGGCATTTATAGCGGAGGTTGGGGTTTAAACAGAGAATTACGGTACACACATAAGGCCGTGACTATTGACAGTTCGAACTGTCAATAACAGAACAAAATTCCCTTATTGACAGTTCAGACTGTCAATACCAGGATATAATTCCCTTATTGACAGTTTGAACTGTCAATAAGGGAAAAGGGATTCTCTTATTGACACTTCCAAAAAGGAACTGTCAATAAGATAAAAATATCCCACTATTGACAGTGTGAACTGTCAATAAGGGAATTATATCCTGGTATTGACAGTTTGAACTGTCAATAAGGGAATTCTATTCTGTTATTGACAGTTCAAACTGTCAATAAGAAGATTGATTTCTACTATTGACAGTTTGCACTGTCAATAGCGTTTTTGCACACGGCCGGGAAGGAGAATCACTGTGACTCCCGAGTTGATCACTGAGGTAACTCTCCCCAGGACTCTAACATGACTCCTTAACATTAGCAGGACTCTAAAACAACTCTATAATGACTCGGTTCTAAGACTCCCTAATGATTGGGAGTCACTTTAGAGTTGTAGGGAGAGTTACCTCAGTGATCGGGGCATTCTACTTCTTCTCTCTGTGTAACCTAATTCAGAATCTGCTGCAGGTTTCAATGTCCTTGGGGTGTCCTTGGAAGTACTGGGAGGGAGGGATTATTCAACACACAATGTGAGGGGGCTGAGATGAAGAAAAAGGCAAGAGGGAAAATCTCCACCAAATCCAAAAAGCGCCTTTTATGACAGGAGTGAAATGTAACCAGTCCACCTTTCACCAACATCCAGCCCATCTACATCCCACCTGCCTCCTCTCATATAGCACAGGGCACTTAAACAGTAACTTAACCCTTTAAGGATAACATGATGCCTTAAGGAGGTATACATCTCCCTTAATTAAGGCAAATATCTTTACTTGCCGTCATGAGGTACAAATGCAGTGCCACTGAAGGATTCTTGGTGCATTATGCTGACCTTTTGGAGTGGATAAGGTCGTCATGATGCATGAATGCAGAGCGAATGAGGACATCATTTACATACACCATGCTGAAAAAGGGCAGTATTACCATTGGCGGATCCAGGGGGGTGGCCCGACGGGCCTTGGCCCCCCCCTACCCCCCCGCCCCCGCCCAAAAAGAAATTTGAATAAAAAAAATTAAAGAGGGGAAGAATAGAGGAAAAAGAGAGAAGGGGGCCATACCATATAGACACACACCATCAGCATTTTCTTCGGGGGGGGGGGGGAGTATGGCTGCTGTGATTTTCTTACACTGCGCTTCACTTACGCTGTGCACGGGAACAGAGAGTCTATGGTTGGCAAGGTTTGGGCCCCCCCCCCCCTCTGGAAAATCCTGGATCCGCCACTGAGTATGGTGTATCAAAGCACTGTGCTGCCCTTAAAGAGTTCAAACATTTAATCCTGGTGTAGTTGACACTACTGGGAGTCCACAGAGTGGGTGGTGAGTTGGGAGGAGGGTTTATCTAAAGTGAAGGCACTGTGTTCCCTCTCGTCTGTAGAACATGGTCTGTGATTGTTTAATTGCTTATTGCTAGTCATGGCTCAGTTATAGTTAAAGCCCCAGCTCTTCTATAAATAGTGCTGAGTACCTGTCCCGACTGCGCCCTGACTGTCGGTGGAGGGGTACCGAGACCTGCGGGTTTAAAGACAAGCTGTATATCGGGGTCAATTCTAGACTATTCTATTTATTATTACCAAGCAGGACTTGTCTTGTGTTTCTGTAGTTGTGGTTACCAGAGCCCTTTCTGGATGCCCCTACAGATCCTGCGGCAGTTGTGAGGCAGGTATAGTGAGACCTGCTGGTGTGCGTGGGGGGGGGGGGATGAGGGTGTGGAGGAGGCAGGAGGACAATGGGTAACAGAGACAAACAACTTTTTAACACCTGTATGACGTCTTTCTTACCGCCCCTACTTCTCTCCTGTTTAAACCTTTAATGCACCCCGCCCATGATACGACCATGATCCATGGATGCAGCCCTAGTGAGAAAAATGGCTAGGGCTTCACTTATGCGTATCTTTCCGACTGGATGGGGTTGATACCACCGTTGATACACTCCGAAATGGTTGACATGATGTGCCAATGCAGTGCTGGCGAGTTACTTGCTGGCACCGCATTATTAGTGATTGACTGCACGAGAAGCGAACATGAGTCATCATGCTACCTTTAAAGGGTTACTGTGAAGTGTAAAAACGTCCTCTAAACATGCTGGGTGTTACCCCTGCCTCAGGTGGGTGTATCTGTACACTTTACCTCTCGTGAACTGCTGCACTATAACGATACCTCCCTCACTATGTCTCACGAACTTGGGCCAATGTTTTGGTCTATGACCGGGTGCCGTCTATGACCGGGTGCCGTCTATGACCGGGTGCCGTCTATGACCGGCTATCTAAAACAGTTGTTTGGAGGAATAAAAATAAAATTAATATTTTTTTTACAATTTTTATTTATGAAAATTGTAAAAAAAAAAATAAAAAAAAAATTCCTCCAAACAACCTTTTTAGATAGCCGGTCATAGACGGCACCCGGTCATAGACGGCACCCGGTAATAGACCAACACATTGGCCCAAGTTCGTGAGACACAGCCCCCTACCTTCAAGCTGTAGACTGCAACATTTTGTATTACCCTTCAAGGACGCTTGCCGCTAATTAATAGATGTCATTTGGGAGCATCTTGACCGCATAGGGTCGGCATGATGCCTGAATGCGGCCGAGTTACTCACCACGGCTGCATTCATGCATCATGACGACCAAGGCATGATGCATTAATGGATCATGCCGCCATTAAAGGGTTAACCTAAATCAGATGGAGGCGTTAACTACTTTGAAATGCCTCATGAGGCCCAATTTATGTAATTGGCAATTTCAACTCTACTTTAAATTCATTATGGGTATAAAAGGTGAGATGTTGCCAATTAAATAGTTTAATTGGCATTTAAGTGCCAATAAATTAAATTTAGATCGAGTATGAATTTAACATGGTGACATGGATTTTAAGAAAGGCGACAGTCACATGGCCTCTCCTAAAATGGACATTGGACATGGACCTTAGTGACATGAGATATGGAGAGCTGTGGGCCATCGTTTTTGCACCAGGGGTATGGGACATGACCATGTCTTTGATCCATAAGAGCCCTTATCCAGGACTCCAGATTTAGGCCCTCGGAGAGAGATTCCTCAGTCGCCCTCCCACACAGAGACGTGACGTCACAGGCTGCCCATGACGTGACGTAGACGCAGCTGGTGCTGGTGTTAGTGAGTGCAGCCAACACCAGGCGGCAGCACGTGGTCGGAGTCTGGCTCCTCCTGGGTCTGTAGTCTTTGGTGAGGTTCTCTGTCTGAATGTGGCACTAGTGTATATAGAGAGTGTATACTACTGCTTACTATTTATTATAATCACATTGTACTACAATCTCAGACCCAGGAGTGGCACTGGTGCACATAGAAGCGATATTGATTATATACCCTAACTGCAATCTGCCACTACAGACTACAGTGTATAGAAGCCATAATACTACATATTTTATCCAATGTGGCAATATTGTAGCTCCATACTACATTGTGTTATTAATCCACGCTGTCAGTACATGATTTTGGTGTGATTCACATTGGTGCACCATACCAATCCTTTGGGTATAATGCATGAAAACACCATGCAGCCTGTAAAGGGTTAAATGACCAATGGCAGTCAAACAGTAAGAGAATAACGCACATCCACATGTTGCTATGTAGCTGACTGTGTAGACACAGTAACACCCCTGTAGGGTACACCCATTAGTATATAGCCAGGCCCATGAGTGTTACCTGAGTTATGTTGGCGGTGCACCTTTTTGTCATTACCACACACCTGCTGCTGTTACCAAGGTGATCAACGCTGGGGGCACTACAGGCATGGTATGGAGGGGAACAACACGAGTTCATTAGATGCCAATTTAGTTATTTTATTGTTTAGAATATTCCTCACATCAGATGCCAGTATGTGTTTTAACCTTTTAAGGTCGACACAATGCATCAAGGTTCATGTCTATTTGTCGTTGGGATACACCAATGGGGAGATGGTGGGTGACTCGCCAGCACTGTATTGGTGCATCATGCAGACCCCTGTTTCAGTAAACACAGGACTATTAAATGATTTTGGCGAGTCGCAATGGCCGCATTAATCTTCGGGGACTAATTTATACACTACGGTGACAAGAGGGTGTAGTACATTGTATTTTAAAACACTCTGCTGCCCTTGAAGGGTAAGTATCAACCTACATCAGATGCCAAGAGACAGGATTTGTTTTCAATCCATGTCCGTTCAGGAATCCCCCCCCCCCCACCTGCCCCTCTCACCCCTCATGCATGGACGAGTTGGTAGATGTGTTTATAGTGAGGTCTGACTCACATCCCCCACTGAATACATTGACACTTTATATTTGCATCATGTTTTTCATCCTCAACCAATTCACCTGAATGTGCTGCTTTTTACCCTCAGAGAGCTCATTATTTCCTGCCACTTGCTATCCATATCTACTTACTAGTCGGCTTAGTGTGATGGTTCAAAAGGTGGATACATGTCACATGATGTGTACAGGTTCCTGCGATATATAGAGACACCATTCGTATATACTGCAATTCGTGGGGTAATTCTATCAAGTGGACTAAATCGAAAATGGCTGCAAAATATCTTGACAATAAACACTGACATCCAATACACCTTAATTGATTCAGACCTCAAGAGGGCCAAGAGAGATGTAGTGAGATCGTTACTAGCTCCCTATCTGTTTTAAAAGGGGCGGATCTCTTTGGGCAAACATTTGTATTTACTAGTATATTGGATGTGCGATCTGTTTCTACAATGAGTTTGGTGCACTCAAAAAATAAACTTGTCTCCAGACTCTTCCAAGGGACGGTCATGAAATAAACGAGTCAAAAACGTGTCTAAGTGACAAGGAAGCGGGTCTTCTAGCTGGAGATAGAAGACCCACTTGGCATGGGCCAGCCCAAAACCCGACATTTGCAGCTCCAGATTCTATTCGTGGGATGGTAACCTAATAGGTTAGACAACTTTTGACTCATTTTTTTTATGACAGTCACTTTTTCAGTGTGGATCTCAGGGACCCTATTGGGAATTGTGTACATGTATATGCCTGTTAAATGGCCGTGTCCACACGTCCAGGTGAGTGAAGGGCTACCTGCCCACTGTCGTATGACTACATGCTACCTGCTCAACCCTTTAAGGGCCGCATGGTGCTTTAATATGATGCATGAATGCAGCCTTGGCCTCTCACTCCCCATTTCTAGTCTTATATTGTTGCAGTCATGTGTTACACCCACTCTGAACCCAGTACTGTCGGCATGCATATGGTGTATGCATAAAGCACTAGTGAGTTACTCACCAGAGTTGCATTCATGCATCATAATGACAAAATGACATGATGAAGTAAAACAGTATGTTGCCCTTTAAGGGTTAATCACCTGTATAGTCCCTTCCACACCCCTACCCCTGCAGACCTAGGTGAGGACATGACACATGACCTTTGACCTCCCAGCAGCTGGTCACCCCCGGGTGGACAGGGGTTGGAGATCTGACAGGGTTAAAAATAACCCTGCACCACCCCATGTCACTAAAGCCATGTACCCCATGTCACCTACAGTGTATGCTTATATAGATATACCCCATCTACATGGAAGGTTGTCAATTAATGATATTTCGCCGCGACATGATATGATTACATTTGGGCGCAGCTAGGCGATTATTTAGAACATCTAGATTTATGGTAGAAAAGACATCTGCCTCTCCCATTTTTTTTCAGATATAATAATCATCACTAAACGCGGTACACACAGCAGGGAGGGCTATCTGTGTAAAGTTGGATCCCTCCAGGCGTGTGGGGCGCCCCCTATAACGGGGGTAGAGGGCGTGGGACCGGGGCAGGAAACATATCTCCACATCGTCCTGCTGACTTTGTATTTAACCCTTTAAGGACAGCATAATGTCATGCTAATTTCCCAGCGGGATGCACCAACGCAGCGCCCGTGAATAACGATGGCGCTGCTTTAGTGTCGCCCCTCCTCCTATATGGTCCGAGTGTATCAACCCCATAGGATCATCGTAATGTATGCATGCACTGGTGAGTTACTCGCCGTTGCTGCACTCCACAAGAAGCTATAGTACATTAAATCACTATGCTTTACTTAAGAGAGTTATACAGAGGGTGTCTATATGGAAGGGGGGAGGGCGAAGGTAACAGTAACATCAAAGTACACAGGTGTATGGGGTATATGTTAACAAACACCTGTACTAAAGGTGTGTACAAAGTGGTACAAAGGGTCGGTGGGACTGGGGTAGTGGTAGAGGCTGAAGTGGACATTTTCTCTGTAGTCATTTCACTCCTTTATACTTTGTGTCCCATTGTATTCTGTGCCTTTTAACTATGTGCAAAAATGTATGTTCGCATTTCTCATGACTTGTATAGAATCCTTTTCTACATTCAAGAAGTTTAGTGACTGTGATCTAGAAGGTACCCATGCATCATCCATTCAGATATGATCACATTGGTATCAGTAATAATTCGATAATTCGATAATATGGATAGACATTATTTTGACCCCCCCCCCCCTCCCAAGAGGGGTCGAAATTCTTTACACCACGGTCAAAGGGGGGGGGGGAGGGTGTTGTATTACATCATGGGTATTCGTAAATATATGGATCTTGGTCTACACCAAGTCTGTGTCTGGAGAGTGACGCCCCTGCTAAAGATGTGGCGCCTCTCAGAGAGGACTTCCTCAGTCGACCTCTGCCTCAGAATTCTACAACTCATTGCTCTAGTGGCGCCCTCTGGAGTTGGTGGGTGACATAAATGCCATCACTTGTTTCACCAACAGCAATAGCTATAATCTATACTGACAGGTGCAGAGTTAATATATCAGAATCTTTCTACAATTCCTTTAAGTGTTTCATTCATCAAATTCATCAAATTCTGTTACTTTACAACCAATACCACCGCTCAGCACTACAGTGGTGACCTGAATCTATCTACTATCTATCTTCTGTGGTGCTTTTCCCTGTGGTAGACAACCCAGGAATGCCTGTTAGCCCACTATAAGCTTTGATCACAGCTCGAAAAAGAGTGATTGCCCCTTGACCAGCTGACAGAGTGTGTGATACGGTGCATATCAAACAGATATCACAGTCACAGAACACAATAATCAGCCATTTAATGGCAACATAACGATTTTATGTACTCTGCACTTAAGGTGTGTTGTCATGATGCATGAAGGCAGCGGCGGCTGACACTGCATTGGTGCTTCATGGTTACAAATTCATCATACTACCCTTACAGGGTTGATCTATAAGTAATTGCCACCTTGTTATACCCATTGTTCTACTATGTCAGCCTTTCGACTAATGTTATTCACATGTAAGCCCTGCACAATACCTTTTAGCACTAAGTGGTTTTATATAGGTCTACTCCGACAATCCCTGACTAAATCTCTGTCTTATTTTGCCACACACTGCCACTATGACTTGGCATAAGCATGTATTTGGGTGACAGCAGCGCCATGGTGGCAGTAGCAGTGACAAACAGAGGAACTAACATGTAGACTTTTTTGGTTCTTAGTGATTCACAACTCACATCGCTGTGCTAATTTGTAAGGAACCATACGCGAGTCACTCGGGGGACAATATGGCCGCCTACACAGTGGTATGCACTACCTCCTTATACCCGCTATCTACACATCTTCAGCACTAATCCATGTACTATGTTAAGCCTGTTCCTGCCATTTGACTGTTGTACTAGCTAGCCCTGTAAGGACTGCATGATGCCTCGACGATTCATGTTTACTTCTTGTTTACATGATGCACCAACACATAACCAGCGAGTAGTTCAAGCATGCTGCTTTGGTGCATCATGCTGACCCTTCGGATTGTATCAACCTCATAGAATCCATATGAGATATTAATGCAGGATTGATGTGTTACTAACCAGCGCTGTATTAATGCATCATGACAACAAGGGGACATGAAGGCATTATGCTACCCTTAAAGGGATAATCTCGGGCAGACTCCAATATCAGCTAACACATTAGTAGTTCTGGAGCTGGGACCCAGGCTGGTAGACAGCGGGCTGATTTTAAATGCATAGTTCTACTGTAACATGCTCTGATACCTTTGTGAGTACACTCTGATTTGCTGTACCCAACAAAACGTCATAATGGCAATCTCTATTATTAAAGATCTTATCCACTGTTGAGTTGGGGCTGCTTGGGTCGGTAACTTCTATTTCTCAATATGGTGGGTGGTACATTTTATCAGGCTGTAACCAGAGAGTTCTGCTACAGCTGGGCTACAGACTTAAGGGCCGAGCCATTTATTGACATCTGGGGGGGGGGGGGCGGGCTTGGTGGATATATGGGGGGTCATAATGAAAAAGAGCCCCTCGGGGGGGGGGGAACTGGAAAAGCCTCCATGCTCGGGGGTCAAAATTAAACACGGTCCATTTAAATACTCGCGAACATGCATGGTTCCACGTATGCAATTTGGGTGTGGGAGGGGTGCATTTTTTTCTCGAAGTTAGTAGGGGGGGGGGGGGGGTCAAGATAGTTTTCGGCTACCTGGTGGGGAGTGGGGGGTGGGGGCGGCAGAAAATATACTGTCGTTTTGGGAAAATCCCTCAAGCCCCACCAACTAGTAATAAATGACGTGGCCCTAATGCCAGATCAGGACGTAACAACACGTCAATATTGGTGTTGTTGTTCCGCCACATTGAACTTGTAATGTATGTATTAGAAGTGACAGGTTAATGGTATAATGCTGTGGGTCAAAGGCCACAGCTTTAAGCATAAGCGAAGGCTGTGCCTCTACATGGGTAAAAATCGACACGGGCGACACAGCGACACGGCCGTTTTAGGCCCATTTAAAAATCGACACACACAGGAAAGTTGGGGGTAAAAATGGACCCACAGGGATTTTTCTCTAAGTTCTTATATAGTTAAAATCGACACAGCAACACGGCCCTTTGGCTAAAAATCGATACGGCGACATGGTCAAAACAGTGGGGACACATGTAGAGGCACAAGGCTGTTATAGCGGGATAGATCTATGGGCCTTGGTTTCAGGGTGGATTTCACCTTTTTGTCATACTCCTTGGACAGGAAATATGTTTTGACTCGCTGATTCCGGTAGTAGCGTACTCTCTCATTAGGGCACACACCTCAAAGTGGGCAAGATGAGCTCTTCGACTTTAAACCAGTTTACCATTTTCCAAGGAGCATATATTGAGAACAACCGAGTAATCCGAGGAAAATTGATAATATGTATAAGGTATCAAACTGGAGTAGCCTATGTACATGACCTTATGTGTGCCTATAGCAGAGAGAGGGGGAACCTTTCAAACAAGCTATGTCCTTATGGATATCTACAAAACCTTGTGTGGGCCTGGTTGTAGGTAAATTAGCTTATTGCCTGTCACCCTACACCCCCCCTGCTGTAGGTCTATAGTGGACTTTCAGGGTACATAATGGGTTGTATTGGGGAGGGGTTGATGTGGCCACAATAGTCCACACTAGACCACCCATGTCCTGCCCAGACCTACATGGTCCCAGATACATGGTACTAACTGCCATATGGGCTATAGGATGTGTCTGGTAACATTGTAACAAGGGTGTAGGGTAACAGGCCGTGGTACACTCCAGTAACCTGTTGTTACACGCTTCTATAGGGGTTAATCATACCCCTTTAAGGGCAGCATGACTAGTCAAAGCTTCATAATCATTTGCCACCATGTTGCTCCAAAGCGACACAACAGAGAAACCAGATTCTGCATTGGTGCATCATGACAATCACTCAGGAGGCTATAATCCCCTTAGGGCTAGCATGATACATGAATGCATCACTAGCAAGGGCTACATTCCTACATGCATCATGACGACAAAAGGGAATGGTGTATGGAAGCACCAAGCTGCTCCTAAAGGGGTGAAACTGAAACTCTGCACCATTTGTATACAGAATATGTCAATGTCACCTGAGTCATTCTGTCAGGGAAGTGAATACAGACACTATAGTATAGACACTGACCATCCAACTAGGCTACATATTCCCAAGCCGTTTTGTATAGCTGTTTCTTGTCCCTATATCTTTACAGATTCCCTGCCTATCTTGATATTATTCACATTTTGGATTCCTTGCAGTAATATATATTTGTGAAAATACATATTTAATGCATGGAGTATTCTTCTTTGAACTCTATTATTTCTATATCGATATTGTATTAAAATCTAGTGAAATGGCAAATTGCAAGTAGCATATTGTAATATAGATGTACGCCTACGTGGAAATAGTCAGCCTGAAAGAAAATTACAACACACAAGATACTCTTTTATAGTCTACTAGTATCACGTTATACAACTGAAAGGTAAAAACATATACCGGAAATGTAACTATACACAGGAACCGGAAGTACATAGTTAAACAGGAAGTAGATTTATAGACAGGAAGTGACGTCACTTACTTGGCCTTCTCCACCTTCTCCATGTCTGTTTCACCGTGTCCCTCTAGTTCGAAACTGAAAGTCCACAAAAAGTCGAAAAATAAAACTTTAAGTTGTCAAATATGCATTATCTCAATGCAAAGTTCCTTGAGAAAGTCTAAAGTTTGTATGCAGTCGCGTGGAACTATTTGTGTCAATGTACGATAAAGTGAATGATTTCGCGATGAAATTAGTGACACACAAAATGGATTGCTATTGGCATTATTTGCTCAGGGACTCTTGTCTCGGGCATTGCTCATGTATACTCTTGTTTATATGAGCAATGCAGCGTGAATTACTCAATCTGGTACAGTGTATATTCACAGTGGGATGGAGGGATTATCCAATAGCTTTATATTCCCATATTCATTGTTTCCTCCTGTTCCTATATCAATTGCACGCCTTTTTGCTTCAGGCCGAAATGATATAGTTATATTGTTGATAATCTAAGGTAGTCCAAAATCCTAGATTATCCGAAGTGGTGTATAGCGAAGGTAGTAAGGTCCAAAGGTAGAATCCCCAACAGGGGAGAGACCCCTTAAGTACATAGGGCACATCTACCCCACTGTACCCTGCTATAGCTCCAGGTGGCCATACAGGTGGGCAGCCCAGGTGAGCAGTAATCAACAGGTAAATGGTGCATTAAGGATCCTCCAGGTGTGAGAAGGCTTCAGCCTGTAGGTGTCTGCTGTTGTAGGGGTTAGACCACCTCCAGCAGGCTCCACAGCTCCTCCAGACTGAATACAGGTACCTCCATGTGTACATGTGTTTAGTATAGGTGGCAATAGGAGGTCTGTGGGTGGGGGTGGGGGTGTGTGTGGGGGGGGGGCAGAGTGGTGCTTGGTCAGAGCCACCTTGTTATATAACCCTTATAGGTCAGTGCTTTAATGTGCTAGGCCTTTTGACGTCATATGATGCATGAATGCATCCATGGTAAGTAACTGCCCCAGGCCAGCACTGCATTCATGGAGCGTCGGCATGATGCAACATTGCAGTGCCAGTGAGTTCCCCACCAGTGATGCATTGGTGCATCATGCCAGCACATGTTGCCTTAATGCATCATGCTGTCCTTAGAGGGTTATGAGTGGTGTTGCAGAACTCTACAATAAACACACTGGAGGAGGTAGTGGTGCTAACCCTTTAAGGGCCGCATAACCCTTTAACGTGCTAGCCTGTCATCGTCATAATGCATAGATGCAGTCCTGGCGAGTCTACTCTCCAAGGGGCTGCATTCATTTTTTAACAACAGGGGGGCAGGGTTTTCACGTGGAGCGCGTGAAATTTTTTACACCCCCGGGCAACGGGTCTAAAATCTATACCCCCCCCCCCTTACAGGTCGAAAATAGGCGTATGCCGGACCCTTTGAAGCATAGTAATGCGCTGGCTTTTTTTGCCCAGAACAGGTTAAATCTTTTGACCCCCCCAAAGAGGGATCCAATTTTGTTACACCTCCCCCCCCCAGTTAAGGAGTCCAAAGTTGCCCCCCCCCCCCACTGATAAAAAAAAAGATCACTCCCTCAAGCACAATGCGGCCCTTATAGGGTTAGTGTAACAGGCTACTGGAGGATTAACCCTTCACCCCCAGCGTCAACAACGGGATTAGCCTTAAACCTTTAGTGCAACTGGTTGGGTAAATACGGATTACTGAGATTTCTATCTGATATTATTGTATTGAATCTATCACGACCCTGACAATTTTAACCCATGCAAAATATATCATGATTCAATTAAATTTACAAAGTTATTTTAGTTTTGTTATATTTTGGTATGGCGTAGACGAGGGAGCAAACATAGGCATAATACGCCTACAAACACGGTACTATGTCTATTTGCCCCCTTCTATGATTGAAATATTGTTAATAAATGAAATGTGTCTAATGCAAGGGTACCTGAATATATTGACTCACTCATTATTGAGTACTATTGAAGATTATACGTTTGGAAAAGACTTAACGCACATAACATGGATTTATATAGACACTGTTCAATCTTGGTTTGATATTCAGCTGAATCCCTTCAGAATAGCATGACGCCTACTGGCAACACTTCTCATCATTTTGCCCCGGCGAGTAACTCGCCAACACCGCATTGGTGCATCATGCTCACCCTTCAGGGAGGTATCAACCCCATTATAGTCGTGATAATGTATGCAGCACTACCAGAGCTGCATCCACGCATCATGACGGCGATGGTATATTAAAGCACTACCGTATCCGACGTAATAAGCGCACAGGGCGCTTAAAAATATATTCTAAACCCCCCAAAAAAGAAACTAGATTTCATCCTATTAAGCGCACACCCCACACTTATTTTCCCCAATTTTCTGGCTGTTACAGTCTCTTGTTAGACGTAACAAGCACACAATATACTTGACAAAGTATTTTATTACATGTTTCTAATAGTTAATGGTTCATTTGGACTAAAACATGGACATTTTTTGGGTCATTTACAGGTTAAAGTCGGTCCAAAAAGGGGCGTGTGCGCTTATTAGGTCGAATATGGTAAGTGGTCATATCCTGCTCCTGTTCCTTCTCCCACTTAGTCAGCACAGACAAGCGCGTATAACTATTTCAGGTCTCATACCACCATATTACATCTGCCACAGACTGGGCTTGGGACAGATCAATATATATGAGATTTATGATGGCGAGACCTAGATATGGCAGTGTTTCCGGTTCTACTGGTGAAGGATAATCCGGGAGGGGGTATTGGTTTAATATATCTTGAGTCTGTTATGACTGGTAAAATATATTACGTTTAGCAATATCTAATTGACAATGAATAAACAATAAATTATTGTCATATTGTAACATATATCTTTCTTTAAGTAAATTAAATGGTCAAAGAAAGGTACCATGAATCTTGATTTGAAAACCACCAGGTGTTAAACATCCAAAAACTATTTTAATCCAATTTAAGAATTCTTTGTTTAGGAACATCAACAAAAAATATGTAATAACACAATAGTACCGTGATAAAGAAAACTTGTTAAAGTGAAGAGTTCAAGTCTTTATAGATTAGTGTACTCACCACAGTTCGTTCCAGGAGGAGCTGAAAGTGACAAAACACACAGAGACCCTCAGTATTAGCCATGCTAAGCCGCACATGCACCTCTAGTATAGGGAGAGGCATTTTCTAACAAAAAGGGGTCGTCGTTTTCGCTGTCTTTTCTCCACATTGAAATCCACCAACCACCACTGTTGTTACAAAATAACCATTCCCTGAAGCCCTAAAACCATGCGGATTTCACTAAAAGAATCTGAATAATTATATACATTGTATTAAACTATGGTTATTTCCTCTAGATATAGATGGTATCATTATGTATAATATCCTAATATTAATATTAGATTTAAACCTAGTCTTTAAAGAGTTTAAGGGGATTAGCCCTACTGAAAAACCTTAGACCATTACTGTAAATATATCGCTAAGATAAAACGAACCGTTCGAATAGATCATTCAAGATAGAATTACAATAACTTGCTGTAATTTTACCTTATTTTTTTCCGAAGCAAATAACTAATTAGCTGATTAGCAGTTAGTTTATTCTGAAGTAAATCTATATTTTCTCTATTTCTACCATATACATTTTCAGACATTTCTTATTTTATTTACCTCACCTATAGATACATCAACTCTCCATATACCTTAAGCTGCCATTGCCCACAATGATAAGCTACCCTATGCAGAAGCTGGCTGGATGTACTCAGTATTATATGATGGTAGAAGTGAGTACTTACCCTCTAATGAGAGGAGAGCCTGGGGTGAGGCTAGAGCAGAGAGACGAGTCCATGTCGCTGCTCAGGGAGCTCATACTGGGAGAACGCGACATGGAGAACCGACCCTCAGCCGAGTTGGTCTGTCAGACAAGTAAGATACCATTAGGGGATATAATAATCAAGTATTGGTACTGTGTAAAGAACCTGCGCTTAACCATTTAAAGACGCATATCGCTAGACGATGACATTTGGCGTCATAATGCACCAATGCAGCCTCGGCGAGTAACTCGCCGATGCTTGAATGCAGCACTGGTGAGTTACTCACCAGGGCTGCATTCATACATCATGCAGACCAAGGAAATCATACTGTCCTAAAGGGTTAAACGAATGAATATGGCATATTTGAAATTCCAGCAATAATTTTCTCTTACACATGGTGAGATCTATGACATGTAGGGTTTGCCTAAGGCGCCACCCTGTGTGAAGTCTAATAACCACTGATGTGAACTATCCCCACCTCATTTATATATCTGGACCTTTCCCAAGACTGGCAAATTTGAAAAATAATAAATCTGAGAAATTTGAAAAATAGAGAGTCAAATGATTTATACATTGAGTAATATAAATGAGTTAGGGAGTGATTTCACGCGGAGGGACGAAATTTTTTTACGCCCTCCCCCCCTCGAGAGCGCGTGGAAAGTTTCGCGCCCCCCCTCGCCGAAGGCGGCGAAAAAATGTTGCCCCCCCCTTTGAACTATAGTAACGCGAGGGCTTTTTTTGCTAAAAAGGGGCTTGAATTTTTACGCCCCCCCCCCCCTCAAGAGGGGTCAGAATTTTTTACGCCCCCCCTCAGGAGGGGTCGGAAATTTTTACGCCCCCCCCCAACCCCACCACCCCCCCCCCTGTAACTAATAAATGAACACTCCCTTACCTTCCTATGCTGCCGGAGTCGTGCAGCCTCCTGTGGGTTGTTGAAGCGGAACATGTTGGTGGGACCCAGGTAGATGATGTCACCTGAAGAAACAACAAAAACATTCTGGTAAAATACCTCACGTTATTAGTCCTTTAAGCTATAGGCCTACATGGTGTCTCAAGGATGCATGTCTAAATCGCGTATAAGTCGCACCCCGACTTTAGGGGGATCCTATAAGCCGCAGAGGCCTTCTGAATGGCCCCTGGTAGAAACTCTTGTATAAGCCGCACCCCAAACTTTAGCCTAATTAAGTGTATGAGCCCCACATTGGGTCAGAGTCCTCCTAGTGGCCCTGTTTGGCCTCCTGGTGGCCCATACCGCCTCTATCTATAACATATCTCGTTAGAATGCAGACATGTTTGGTTTTACAGTACTACTTTATACCTGAGATTTGTTTGCAGACGCTGCCAATGAGTGCTTGTGTTTTTGTTTTTATTTGGATAGTTTAAGATCAGATCACCATTCATTCATTTATTACATGCTAGGTGGCATGCATTGTTTCAGTACAGTCACAGCTGGATATAAGGGTTACTGTGATATGTACACTGCATGAGTTTATGGATTTACAAAAACGGAAATGTCAGTAAATCTCAACTATATTTACTTAATTCCATAAATCTAAGTAAATCCCAATGACATATTTACTGGCCTGTGTAAACCCTAGAAAACCTCAATGCCATATTTACTGACCTGTGTAAACCCCAGTAAACCCCAATGTTATATTTATTGACATGTGTAAACCCCAGTAAACCCCAATGTTATATTTACTGACATGTGTAAACCCCAGTAAATCCCAATAACTTATAATAATTCATAATTCATCAAAATAAATATCAGTAATGTCATCTGTGGCTAATTTTACCTCTAGACATGTATCATTTGTTTTAATCTGAGACTTTTAAAATGTTATTTTTCTACAAGTTCACCTGTTTGCCCGGCCTAGGGCTCCAGTAGCCTGCAACAAGCCATCCCAGTGTTTTCTACCCACCCTACAAGCCCCAGGGCCGGCTACAAGCCACCCCAGTGCTTCCTTCCCGGCCCTACCAGCCCCAGCCTCAATATGTGATGTAAACCTCATGTTTACATGACATATACCTCATATTTACGTGAAGTAATCCTCACGTTTACATGACATATACCTCATATTTATGTGATGTAAACCTCATGTTTACATGATATAAACCTCATGTTTACATGATGTAAACCTCATGCCTCCCCATGTGCACTCCATGGTGGTCAATGCAATAATGATCCCTCAGCCAATCAGGAGCTAGTCTCGTTTTAGTCACGTGACCAGTGCTGCACCCCCTATATAATGGGGATGCAGTGCGAGCTCCTCAGTCCACTGCTGTCTGACCATGGGAACACACCTCCTGCCTGCCTCCTGCCTGCACCTACCCCCTGCCTACTGAAGAGCTGCCTGATAACAATGAATCAAATTATAATAAACTATCCAAATGATGGAATCCTAATCCCCGAAAATAAAATATGCCCCACCATCTCAGGAAAAATAGCCCTGGCATTTAATGAGACTTAAGACAGAAAGACCCCCAGTTGTTCTGGGATTTACGTCAGGTAAATATCAGGTAAACATCACATAAACATGAGGTTTACATCCCGTAAATATGAGGTTTACATCCCGTAAATATGAGGTTTACATCCTGTAAAAATGAGGTTTACATCAGGTAAACATTAGGTTTACATCACATAAACATTAGGTTTACATCATGTAAACATTAGGTTTACATCATGTAAACATGAGGTTTATGTTTTGTAAACATGAGGTTTATGTCATGTAATCATGAGGTTTACAATGACATTTACTTGGCTTTATCGGAAGGTAAACTAGATAGTTACTTGATTTTACGTTTGCGTAAACAGGGACGTTCCAATGTATACTGAGTCTGTAAAACATATGTTTAGGTCATTTTACTTTTTCAGACCAATATCACGTAAATGTGCGTAAACATAGGTAAATAAAATGTTTACGTGAAAGTAAATCTAATGTAAATCCAACTTTTCGTGCAGTGGTAGCTAACACGATATGCATGTATAACATTGAGTAGTACCTGTGACATACATAAAGGAATGGGTGTAAATTAGGTACATGGCTAGCCTTATTTAGTGGGATGTGATACATGTGGTACTGTGTATGGATATCCGTTGTTATCCCTATGGAACCTGTGCTTTCCTGGGGTAGAATAAGACGGTATGTATAGTACATCTATATACAAAGTACTAGCACTGATCCAGGGCCCTTAGTCAAAACACATGGTCAGTGACAACATGTTGGACACCTGAACCAGGGCCCTGGGAACGGGAGCCATCTAAAGCAGGGCCTTTGAAACAGGTGCAGTGTCGTTGGTATAGGAACTATAGCTACCTGCACCAGGGTCAATGGAATATGGGCTCCCTGAACCAGGGCCCTTGGAACAGGAGCACTGAACCAACGTCTCACACCTTCAGACCCGCCCACTCGTACCACACGCCAAGTCTAACTGAACCAGGACCCTTGGAACAGGAGTCACATGAAACAGGGCCCTCGGAAACGGAGCCCCCTGAAACAGGGCCCTTGAAACAGGAGCCCCCTGAACCAGGGCCTTTGGAACAGGAGCCCCCCGGGAACCCCCCTGAACCAGGGTCCTTGGAACAGGAGACCCCTGAACCAAGACCCTAAGAACAGGTGCCAGTTGCACTAAAAGGGGTCTCTATGCCAAGGGCCCTGCATGGTTAGAACGGGTGCGGAGACTGACACTTTCCCCGCCTATATAGCGATAATTCGGGTGTCTCCATATGACCACTTACACACACCATAGCTTGCTAGGAACAAGCTAGGTGGCGAGAGCAGAACCAAGATCTCACGACATTGCCAGTGTCGCTGTAAACACAGTGGTTGCAAAAACAAGTTCCCTCCAGGTAGATCGCTATAGATGTTACCCCTACCTGTATAGAGACTGTAGATGCCATTGAAGCCTGCCCACAGAGCTGCATAGCCCAGCTGTCTCAGGGCCTCCTTATATCCACTGACCCTGTACATGTAGAATCCTCTCCTCTCCTACACTACTATACCCCCTCCTGCTGGTCCCTCCTACCAGCACCAGCCCCTCTATGTGACTGACTCTACAGCATGGGAGCTGGGCACAGACAGGGCAGCAGGTAATATAAATGTCCTGCAGTCTCATAAAACGGTATCAGAGTTGGCGCTGGGGAGATTGTTATGGTGCAGGGGGCAAGGTTTAACCCTTCTAGTTCCAGGGCCGCATGGTGCTTTGATGTGATATGGCCTGTATTATGTCATGATGCATTCATACAGTTATGGTCACGCACCATGGCTACCATCGTGCATCATGCCGAGTCTTTGTGAGTGTATCAACTCCATAGGTTCGACATGATGCTTGAATGCAGCACTAGTAAATTACTCGCCAAGGCTGCATTCATGCATTATGACGAGAAAGGAGATTTTGCATTAAAGTGCTATGCAGCTCTTAACGGGTAAAGGCATACCAGATGGCGGTATTGACTTATTAATCTGACTGCCAATCACTGGCCATATCTAGATGTATACATGTGTGTGTGGGGGGGGGGACAGAGACGGAGAGAGAGAAGGACATAGAGAGAGGTTGTGAGAGGGAGGGGAAAGGGAGTGAGAAGGATAATGAAGGAATGAAGAGAGGGGGAAGGGAAGGAAGAAAAGAAGGAAGGAAGGAAGGAAGGAAGGAAGGAAGGAAGGAAGGAAGGAAGGAAGGAAGGAAGGAAGGAAGGAAGGAAGGAAGAGTGTCTGGGAGAGGGAGGCAGAAGGAGAATGACAATAAGGACAAAAGGAAGGAGCGGGGAGGGAGGGAGGGAGGGAGGGAGGGAGGGAGGGAGGGAGGGAAGGAGGGAGGGAGGGAGGGAGGGTGAGTAGGGAATTGTGGTAAGACATACACCAATCAGGAAAGGGAACGTAGGTAGATAGATCATGACACATACAAAATGGCCCATTTATGTCCAGATGGTGGATTTCTACACTGGGCAATCATAATAACGATTTGGTGCACTTGAACTGGATCTGGCTTTCTCAATTAATTTTATTATTACTGGAGTCGCTTAGGGAGTGGTCATTTTTAACGATTGGGCTGCTTGGTCGTACACGACGTGAGAGGGGTTATAATGTTATTATAATTCCCCCTTCCCTAGCAGGGTGAAAATGTCATATGTCCAACCTCTATTATTTATACATAGTATTATGCTGGCGTTTCGCTAAAATGATTGACATAGTTTTTGGTTACCACCTCAAGAGGGGTTTAAATCAGTTTGCCCCCCCCCTCCCCGCAAGAAGTCCAAATATATTTGCCCCCTTCCCCCGCTAACCCCCCCCCTCCTCCCAGTTGTTAATAGATGAGCACTCCCCTAGTTAGTAAGGGCAGTGAGAGCGTCAAGGTGATTATCTGTCTACATAGGATAACAAGATTATACAGGATAGACACGTCTACCTCTGTAACCACTGCTGTAACCCTGCATGTTTATGTTGACAGGACAAGGTACAATCACTGACATACCTATACACTGCAGGGACACGACATACACAACGGTATAGAACATATTTCATTGTTAGAAGGTGGGCACCCTCAGAAAAGTGAGCGTCACTGTCGCTAAAAGTGCTCTAGGGTAGATTCACCATAAGTCGACCCTTCCCGTCACAGTTTTTCGTGACCATTACCACATGCTTCATTATGTCAAGTAAAACCACTATTGGATCTTACCTATTGTAATAGACATTGGGAGATGGTCCAAAGGTTTCAATTCATCATATTTGATCATTTCTTATATCAATATTATATGCAGATTATTTCCCCTATACTTGAAAATCTCATATGGTCTATTTTCACTCAATGTCGACCAAAATCAACCTAGAGTCGACCACTCTTATCTCAATGAAAACAATAAGAATTGTTTCAAATTCACATCTAGATGAACTAAATTTATTCAATAGAATAATGTTCGAATTATTTAGGTTCATTATTCTCCCAATTCAGGTATATTTTCTTAGACTTTGGAGCTTTTGAAAAGTAGGTATAAAAGTAGCATTCCTTACAGAATGACCATTGTCAAAGGGTTACTGCTTACACTTTGTATATTGAGGTCGTCTTATGGTGAAATTCTGGTCAATTCATGGTGAAATTAGAAGGTGCTAGCTTATGGGCCCTACTTTTTGAGAAAATTAATGTTTTATTTCAAGAAAAAGTAATTTATCTTGAAAAGATGTGTATCCATCAAATAAACATCACAATTAGTACAAACATTGATTGAAATGCATGATTAATTAGCAGCAAAGTCAAACATTTATGAAGAATTTCCATTTTGTGTGGAGTCAAAACAGGTCATACACCCTCACTTCTGCAATATGTATTCATATGAATAAAATGATATTGGTGAAAAATATTGATGCTATGCAGATCATGAACACTTCAACTTATAATTCAAATAGCATGTGTACCCCAATGTAGCACAGGATAGAGGCAGGTTGGTGCTATAGGTGGTCGACTTATGGTATGTGGTCGGAAATAGGTGAGCTTACCCTAACCTGAAAGTCAGGTACTGCTCACCTTTCCCAGGGTGTGTTTCAAGCAACCCGATAGCAAACAGGGCTGACCCTAGTACTCCCCCAATTCTGAGGATTAAGATGTTCTGGTATTCATCCTTATCCTTTAGAAATATAGCTTTAGAAAAAACAATAAATTCACCTTATCTCTCACTGACCTCAGTCGAATAAATGATTGTCAGACACCCAGATGATAGTGCATCAACTGAAATATCCATGCATTAAAAAAAACTTAAAATCAAAATTTATTATTTTTGGCCCTAGTCCCATGTCTGCCCTATTGTCAATGTTTATCTGGGTTTCTTGTAACGTGTGTAAGAAGTGGAGTGTGTCGGGTGCATTATGATCTCCACGTGGCTGGAATGACGTAGGTGACTATTCTGAGGTTGTGTGCACGTTCAATGTGACATTGACACCATTTCCCAAAATGGATGGTAGCAGAAATAGCAACAACATGGTTTGTAAATAGACTATATATATTTCTCTAATCCCTTTAGAAGGAGGGAAACGCCATGCACACTGATCCACCTAGACTGGCCTGCGTCAGTGAGAGCTCCTACTCAGCCACACGCTACCCCCCCCCCCCCCACCCCCATCCATACCACTGCTCCCACTATCGTAGAAAACGTCCCTTTTTGTCTTCATTTAAAAGCAAAGACTTGGGCAAGTCCATGATCCACCGTACCATGGGACTGAAACCACTGCAACTCTTCCTCATTATTCTGGGTAATAAAGCATGGTGTTGTTATATATTCAAACCAGGGAGTATAACACTGCTCATACATGGTATCCAAGTCATGCATAGATCACATGTTGGGAACAAAGAACTAAATCCCAGGATAGCTAGAGCACTTAGCAAGCAGACAGACATAAAACTCTTTGAAGAGCCGACTAAAAACACAGAATTACCACTTATCAAAATCAAACGCCCCAGATGAGAGAGCCATATACCAGAATTGTCAAAGACTTTATAATCTCCAAGGAACAATATTTGAACCTGGTCCAAAATTTGAACACGGGGTGATATCATGGTTCACTCCACTTTGAAAGCCTTTCCTGATATTTTGATAAAGGCTAATGCAGTTAAAAGCTCAACACCATATGGAATGCATGTATATGATTTGATCCCTTAGATGGGAGTTTACTTGAGGGCGGCCTGTAGAAGGGACCCTCCTGTCATAAGTAAACAGCAAAAAGCCTTTCTGTCAAATGTCTAAGAATAGCTGCGCTATAACCTACATAAACATTTATAGAGAGCATAAAGTTTATGAAGGCCAGAGAACGCCTATATGTATGCGTCACTCAGGTTGGAGTAGGTATTAGGCACAGTGTCATATCGTAGGTGGGGGACAATGTAGAAATGTAAATGGTCGATTCTATTGAATTGGCACCAGTTTTAATTAATCGAAAACATGAGCGGCACATTTATTATAACACAGCTTTTAGGTGTTTGCTGAGGTAGAGCAATCAATTAACATTTACTTTGACAATATGTCAATATCAAATCCCCATACTGTACAAGTAAAACGCTTTCTAAGGTGTGACTATATCCAACCCAATTACAAGTTTTAGACATTGTTTTCCTATATACCTACCGACTATCTTCATTGATTACTCATACAAGCTACATTGCATTTGACCAGATCTGCCCCAGATCCAATCCCTCAAGGCCGTAATAATGGGCCTTCTGTAGAGATCATGGGGAAGGTTCTCCTGTCATTTTCTATGTAGATCTACTGGTAGAATGGGTACCTGTCTCTAAGGGGTTGCGTGAGAGGACCGGGAGGCTTAGTAGGGGTACGAAAGTGGCTAATCTACTGGTGGCTTAGAACTTGTGAGAATTGACCAGAACTCCTGACCAAATGAAACAGCGCATATAAAACATGTTTATGAACTGTTTCCTACAGCATTAAGCTCTTCACTACTGGTGAACGTGTCTGAGATGGTCTCTTATCAAATAGATGTAAAGGACTTCATTTCGACCGCCCCCAATAAATGGTGTTAGGTATACATTAGCCTTTTAAGTTGTCAAAAACTTTCAAGCAATAAACTTGAGAGTATCTAGGTAGTTTTATTATGTTTATTTTAGATATTTACCATAGCTAAGGATTGGAGAGTTCTAGTCTTAGAGATAATGTTATTTGTATTATTTCTACTTTTTATACACCCATCAGAACTGACGATGGCTTTCTATTGTAGTGCCTGTAGTATAGACATAGATAGGGTTACCCGATTCCTATATATACCATAAAGTCTCGCGTAGTAGTTCTATGATATGTCTATCTATCATGGTATGTCAGATATGACGCTTTGTAGCATCGACTATCCCCATGAACTGTGTGACTGGAGCGATGAGAGAATGTAACAGGAAACCATACCTCCCTATGGTATATCTGAACTCTCTCATCTGATGTGTCTCATTGTTTACTTTTGGTTTTGTTTTATTATGTCCCTTGCTCATGAAGGATACAGTGTGCAGTGTACACAAGATGAAGCAGAGTTCAATATAATAAAACTTGTAAACACTTTGTCTATCTTCAGCGCGCACTAGAGGGGGGGGGGGATAAAAAAATGTTTCACCACCCCCCCTGTAATTAATTAATGAATACTCCCTAATACAATATTTTATTTGTACCATACTGGAAGTCTTTCACTACCTCCCACGATGATGTAGGGTAGGGGTGAAATAGAAACAGATTATTCCTGTACTGCAGAGAAATAGTTAAATGTCATTGTCCATAGGTAAAATAGCATATAGGGTAGATTCACCATACGTTGGATATATAACATTATACAGACACGGAAATTCCTATTTATTCAAGTATACTACTTAAGACTTCTCCTAGTGTTCTAGTGGCTTTTTGATGTAAAAAAATGAAAGCAAATCTTTGCCAGTACTCACAAACAAAGAGATTAGAATGAATAAATCAACACAAATTTCAGTGTGCATCTCAGGGTACATGTCCGACTCAAGGTGAATCTACCCTCTATAAAGTATTGCGGCATACCTTGAGATAGCCTGACGGGGCGGTTGACCTGGCGGTTGTTGATGCTGATGAAGGCTCCATGACTGGGGTGCAGCGTTACTTCATCGTTAATGTGTTTGAGGACGCAGTGTTCTACCAGCACCTGGGGGCCCCACAGCACTGTACACAGGGAATAAAGAAAAATGATTAAAATGTTAAAAGTGAACCATGGTATAAATTGTATGGTTGAGTAGAAAAGGTTATGGTGATTATTTGTTTATTTTCAGTAACTCTATTTCTATTTTTTGGTGAAATTTTCTCACCCTCAACCAGCCAAATGTTCTACCAAATGTGGGGGCGATATTACGCACAAATAGACCACAATTGAAATGTGAATATTGACAGCTCAGGAAAACTTACCAATATCTTGGTCCCGGACGGCATCTTCTGTTCCGATGTAGGTTTTACCCTCCTGGAAAAATATTAAAAGATTTGTAATATAGGCCAATGGAGAGCAAGTAGTAGCCAAGTATTTGCATTCCCCTAGACTCCAATGTCTCAGGTAGTATTTTCATGTGGATACATTTGAAATCAAATAGACTAATTTTTAGTTATTCTCTAATGTGCAGTAGGCATTTAAACAACAATTTGGATCTTACCAAGTAATTGTTCTGCATCTTTAAATTCCACTGATCCAAGTACTTTTTAACATCATTAAAAAAAATTGAAATCAGTGAATCTGACCTACCTTAAGATGGTACATGACGACCCCAGTACTGAGTATATCACCGTCCATACAGATGAGGTGCGGCAGGTGGGAGTCTACGATGACACCCAGCGACCGAGACCGGCGACCAAGTGGCCGAATGCACATGTCTGACTCCTAGAGGAAAATCATGAAAAGATGCATGTTAAAAACTGGGTACACATATATATATATAAATATATATATATAGGGAACTAGTGAAAATATAAATAATACTATAAATCCTAGTGTATTAACCTCATCTCGCATATTACCTGAATCTAGATTCTGAACCCGCACTGCATGTTTTGCATTTCAAACATGATTTAGGGTTCTATAACCAAAATCTACCTTTTGTATCATAGCATTTCTATCATAACATCCAGAGCCTCAGACAGAGATATGCAATTACAGGGATTGTCTGATGCTCTATCATTAAATAATAGGTCCCCAACTTACCTTCAGAAGTTCCTGAGTTTCTGGCCATTTGTCGAACCATGTTCGCGTTAACTCTTGTGCCTGGAATAATTCATCAGTATCGATCAACATTATGAAGTCAAAAAACGTTATCAAAGTAAGGAATACATTTCAACACAATTCGAATTGAGATGAAGCCAGTTTGGATAGCTTCAGATGTGTCCTGTTGTTGATAAATCTTTACTTACAAAGCATAATATAAACTGTTTTAAATAAAGTTAACTTACTCTGAGTTCGCTCTCCTCGAGTCGTTCGGCGAGGTAGGAGCTATCCTCACTGAGAGACACCATGGAACCCGCCTGGAATCGTACATCAATGCATATTACAATAACTTATGAACATATTCAGTCCCCTTTATGGAATTTAGTATGTTTAATCACCCTCATTTCATAACGATGTAATAATTTCACTAATGACTGCATTCAGTCATGCTCTATAATTGTCAATACATGTGCAGTATAACACTGAAAATTTAAAAATAAAATGGATTCATTGATTTGTCAACCTGTGTAGAGTTGTTCCTGTTTTAATTGCATTGTGTTCATCTGATATTACATACCATGTGATATTACATACATGTAATTGTGATCAATGGTTACATATGTTCTGGATTGTCTAGACTAGTCCATACCCTACACTAATTCATGCACCTACATGCAAATTAAATACTCATTAAAACACAGCAGATAAACATGCATGAGACCTACCAGAATACTCCTACTTTACAGCATTGCCACTGCATGAATATTAGCATTTACACAACAATTGGACTGCTTAAAGTCACACATTGAGCACCTTTAATTCCAGTATACATTGCATTTACTGAAATTAAAGACACTTCAAGAGTGACCTTTAAGAGCAATAAAAGGTTTGTTTAAATGGCAACATTCGTGCAGTGTGCCTGACACTAGGTGCATGCCAGAGTTGTAAATGCTGGCCATTAATATAATAATTATATCCAATAACCTTTCTTTGAAGTTTATTTCTAGCACCTGTAGTATATAATATCACTGCAAGACTGATTGATTTTGAGCACACTTTCACATCAAACTGTTTATTTGTAATGTTCTTTATTAATAAGGTTTTAAACTGTAGGGATAGGGATGTCCACAAGCATCATAAGTAGTAAATGGGCTAAAGCCTATCAAGATTTATGCAAATCTCAAAATCTGAAAACTATCCAATACCTGGCTCTGATATTTATCCATATATAAAAATTGAGCATGCCTTTTCATATTGTTTCATGCTTCGGGGTTCAAAAATACATTCACATTCTAAAACCCAGTTATATTATTCATACATTAGATATATAAGGCATCAAAGTATCTATTCTGCAACAAAACCATGTAACATTTTAACAAGGGGTAGTTAGTTGTCATCAAAATTGCATGACCTTATTATTTGAATGCATTTATTCTCAACAAATTTGTATTGATCGTGCCATGCGAAGGGGGCGAGGTGTCAAAGTTGACATTCGCACTGCGGACAGGCCAAGGCGGCATACCTCTGCTGATAAGGCGTTACTTAGGTGTAGTACCTGAGTCTCGCCGTCCCTAAACTCCTTAGGGTCTGTGCTACTTTGGGCAGTTTCCTGCAGGTGGATAAGGTGAATTGTTACAGGTGGTCATCGATGGGTACTGATATATCCAGAGATGAATCAATAACTGTCTGTTAGCTATTTTCATATTTTGGACACATGATGGTTTGTACATTATAGCCAGAGCATCAGGACTAAGATTCCTGGAAGAATTATGTATCTATTTTCCTATTTTTAAATTTTGCATTTGAGCATAGAGCAGAAGCTCTTTATTCCTTTTTACACGGACAATTATCCAAATATTATGTCAAAATTTAATGTATCCTTGATCCATTGGTCAATTTAGCATTACCCAAGAGTGCAGAATTATATGTATATATATATATATGGATATAGCGACCGATCGATGTCTACCTATTGATGGGTGGTTTCTGTACATGTGCTTTACTTTGAGTGAACTTACATATGGTGTGTCATTGTGAACATTTAATTGGTTTTGGTGATTTATTTATGAATCATTAACTAATTAGAGTGACATACAACGTGAACCACACATAATTACGAAACAAAACTGACTCAACCGGAGTGTTTAGGTGATTGGATTAGGTGGGGATATTGTTTTAGTTGATTTATTATTTCAATTATCAATTATTATTTACACTAATTTTTAAGAATTGTGTTTCAATCACTATCCATGACTATAATCACCTTAAAAAGATTGGGACAATTCCACTGCCGATCCTAAATAAACACACCGCACGGTTACAGTAAGCATTTCTACTACTCCATTTTATGCTAATAATAAATCTCAGAGCATTATTCTGAAAAATATATTCCATGAAATACTTATATCAGGAAAGTAATAACATCTAGACAATACACTAACATTTAGCTAATCAAGGTTACAATATAGAGTGGTTGGGTGTATTTGACTAAACACAGTGCCTTACCCAATGAGAAGCGAGCATGGTTCGTAACCGGACTATCTCAGCTCGAAGTTCACGGATCAATTTGACATTGAGATCCTGAAAGTAAATGGCAAGAATCTTTTAGCAAAATGTGTGTAAATAATCAATATAGTATTACACCCACTCTACTGGTGAATGCTTCCAGCTTCAAGGTACACCTTAAGGGTGTTTCATCAGATCACCACTTCCACAGTAGATAATATATGGCTAAAATGTTTAAAATCCTCCAAAACAGCATCTGGGAACTGAGAGATCGCAACCGGTGCAAATCTAGGGAAGTCACCAGAATACCGGGTAAGGCACAAGATTTTCCTGAGACCCAGGTTTCGCCCAGTCGTAAATGTTCAATTCACCATGCTGTTTGGAGGGTACCGCAAATTCTCGCATAGAAGCCGCGGCTTGTACGCGAGTCAGACTCAGCTTTCTTTTGATACCAAACATGCCTATATAGGGTGCGGCTTATACAAGAGTTTTTATTAGTATACTACAGTACCAAAATCGCAATATTCAGACCCCCTCTGCGGCTTATATAATTTGTCAAAGTTAGGGGTGCGGCTTATACGCGAGTTAGGCTTATACGCGAGAATTTACGGTAGTCATCTATGGTATACAAAATATAATTGCACTTCAGGAATGTGATACTTACTTCGTTGATGGTGGGTTTGTTGATGATGCTCTTGGCGCGCTGTGCGTACCGTAACGTGCTGATGGTCTCACTGTAGTAAATACTGGACGGAGCTACAGCTGCAAAGGGAAAATGTAAAATTTTTATAATACCATTTAATTGTGTCATGAATTATACTTTAATGTCAATAAGGCAAGTTGGGCAACTGAATTTATAATGTACACAACGCATCTGAGAGATAAAATAATGACTCCTTTATTTGTACCTGTTCATACATTTTTAAGTGCACTCATGTAAATTATACTGACAGAATGAAAACTATTTCACAAATTAGAGTGAATTTATATATGGTTTATGCAATCCAAGTGTGTCTTTATTGAATTTCTCGCTGGATTAAACCAGCATTAGAAAAGTCCCTGATCCTTTGCTGCCATTGTAGCCTGACTGAGAATAAATTCTTTTCTTCATTAACTGGCTTCAAATATAAAAAATAAACACAAATGCCAACTACATTGATACCGTCTCTGCGGCTTCGTTGGATACAGTCCTAGCCCCCACTCGTGAAATACGACAGAGAAGGTATCAATGGGCATTGGCATTTGTCTATGTCTCTACTTACTGGCTATCATGAGAGTCTTGGCGTTGCCCCCGAGGCTGTCTTTGAGGAGCCAGGTAAGCACCGAGTCCCGGTAGGGGATGTACAGGTGGCGCCGCCTGGGGGAACTGGTGGGAGACGACTTGTCGCTGCCCCCGGAGTCGGAGGAACCTGTCCCGTGTGGGTCGAAGCTCCAGGCTAGCAGTGACCGCTCCGCTACATGGTGAAAAAACGAGGAAAATAACATGGATGTAGAAATTAAATTTGAATAAAAACTGCTCCATTTATACAAGGAATAAAACGTCACAGATATATGAGCAAGCAAGCAGTAACCTGACTGGGTATAGCTCACACGGTCACTGTGTACAATCTATGTGAGCGGTGGACTTTTACAATACCACACAGGAATTTTGTAGGCTATCTATAATTCCTCCCCAAATCTACCAAGCACCCAATACATTACTCAGTGAAATATTGCTTTCGAAACCCAAGTGCAGTGCAGCGGACAAAGCCGAAATCTTTTGAAAAGCTATAAGCCAAATGCTACAGTCTGATGACTTCTGCCATATATTTTCTCACCCTGTGACAATTTGAGTAATAGAGGCCCCCCCTCACTTGAGAAATATCTCAACTGATCTGGACAATTATGTTTTTCTGGAAAGTGTAGGAAATCCTACAACTGTAGAAGGTAAATGTAGCTACAACTGCGCCCTGGTTCTGGGTGTGGGCCATCCTGAGTTCACTAACACCACCTGGTGAGTAACCACAGAACCACGTACAGCCTAGTGTCGGGTTTTGGTACTAAAACCTGTCGTCTCTGGCTGTGGCTGTTGATATCATGGAGCATACAGTACAGTCCTATAGCCTCCCTGGTATAATGAAGACCGTTAGAACCAACAACAACAGGTATATTTGGCACGACAAGAGAAATCAATACATTGTTCATTAACTTTAGAATCCTAAGGTCAGAAAATTAACCAGGCCACTAATTATGATATCAGTGGGAGCTTGTTCTTCCGAAACACAGGTCTCAGATATTTTTGGCTAAGCGAATTTATAAGAGTGCCCAGGTGCATAGTCTAATGTTTTGAGTACCACTTGTTGGATTCTAAGTACTACGGCCGAAAAAAAGAAAAGGCATGTTTCAGGCTACCCGACTCTACCTAGCAAAACAGGGCCAACCCTAGAAGTTTTTACTCAATTTTGAAAAAGCAGACACTATTGTCGGCCATTTTGGGGCTATTTTTGACTCAAGTGGAGGCTCCACGAGTGAAGGCATTGGTCAATGAGTCGGTACTAAGGTTCATGAGTCAATTCCTCGATACTTTCGAGGTTAAAGTTTTAAGAAAGGGGTAAAAGAATCCGACCTGAGCCTAACTACGCTAGAATTTTATGATATGCAACCTGAAACACATGTACACTTTTCTCCTTTTTTCTGCCTAGACTGTAAACAACACTTGATGTTTGACTAACTCCCTGTGTGTAACTGACACGGTTAAAGTCAGGTGTAACAGGTAATAGGGAAGTAATCAGTGTGACACATTGTAACAGGTTCAGACCAGTCACACAGCTGCCACCCACCTCATCCCCCTAACATGTATACCTTGGTACCCACCACTCACACTGAGTCCCACTTAAATCACTCAGGTTATGCTCAGCTGGTTTCAAAATGTTCTAAAAGGACCGTTGCTGGCTGTGTGTTAAAGGCGCAAATATTGCTACCCCACCAGCGACAGTCGGAGTGGCGTCGGGACAGGACAGTAACAGTGGGGACCGGGGCTTGGGGTTTAATGTTACTTGTAAGACAGACAGCGATGTGCAGCCATGGTGAATATGTATTGCATAGGTATTATGTATGACGTTTTAGCATTTTATTTTGTATTTTATTTTGAATTCACATTACTGTACTATCAAGGTGTGTTACTGAATAGTAGGGGATAGAAATTGATAAGATAAGTAAGACGGTGGAGCTCATTATAACTGTTGGAGACACATATCGGTATTTATACTTGTTGGTTTACAATTTAATATCTTTTTGAAATTGAAAAGAAAAGAAAAGCCTGAAAGCTAACACTGTTATAGGTTTATAGCTAAGTCTACTCCTACTTGAGAAGGAGTGCAGTATTAACGCAGTATTTCTAAGACCAGGTTTCATGCATTCCCGTGCCTCTACACATTGTAACAACCTGGTCATCATCACCACGCCCCCGTGTGGGCTGTACGGGAACTACAATCCTTAGTGCACCATTCAGGCTGCAGGGGGCGCCACAAGTCGCCGTGAGGGTCCGGAATGAGGGGAGGAGACACAGTTAATTCTTTGATGAGACATAGACAGGGAGAATATAGACATGGAATTAAAGGTAGATAATGGGGTGAGGGGGGAGGGGGCAGTGTGACTCAGACAGAGACAGACATAGGTGAGATATATGGGGAGAAACTAATTGAGAGCAAGCGAAAGGGAGAGGTGGGGGGGGGGGGAGATATCGCTGGGGACTAATAGAGGAGAGGGAGAGATGGGGGAGAGTTGAACAGACGGACAGACAGACAGAATAAATAGATTCCACCTACCTAATGCTTGTATAACGTTGCCGAGTGTGACAAGAGACTTGTTGATGTTGGCTCCTTCCTTCAGTTGTCCCTTGTTATATTTACTGGTGGGATCTGCCCTCTCACTAATTAATGCAAAAACAATACATGATATTATGTGTCAACACAGAATATACAGGGTAAGGTATAAAGATGATGAGAAAGATAGTATCCCATTGCATATAACATTAACTGAATTAGCCTAGATGTATGAGCCACTACAAACAGATGATAAAAACACCACTACCAGTTTAACTCAAAATCGGCATTTTTCCTCATTTGTTTTTATATTCAAATATTTACAGATTGTAAGCACGAAGCAGCACAAGTTACAGAATTTACTAAATTGAATAGTGACAATACAATGTATCTCGTGAGATATGTAATTGTAAGAAATGACTTCATAGTCGTCATGATGCAGTAAATCCAGTACGTGCAAATAACTCGCTGGTACTGTAATGGTTTTTAAAAGGTTAACTCACCTTCCTGCTAGGTCGACTAGATTAACTTTGCTCACAGTTTCGCTGGGGAGATCTGCATCTAATTTTGCCTGTGGAAATAAAATATTTGAATATTTAGCACATGCCTTATAAAAAAAGTAAAATCTTGGTAATTTCTTATATCAAGTAAAAGGCGGTTTTATAAAATACCATAAATCTTTAATTGAGGTAATATTAAACATCAAACTGAAGTCTTATTCAAGTTATTGCTGGTTTTTTTTCATTGTTAAAGAAATTACCCAATTCATCAATATTTTCATCACCCTTATTTTAAACCCAAAAATAATGTTAAAATAAACAAATATATGTGCTTCTCTTTATCTTTAATTTCACATCATCAGGCTTATATTTTTTAATATAAGCCCTGTAAGTACATTTAGTTTAGTGTAAGGCGTAAATCATACTACATGTTACTTTACATGGCATAAAGCGCTGTATGTCAGATATGTAGAATACCGCTGACCTCAGCAGGATTCTATTCTGCTCTTGTATTATACAGGGTTCTACATACTTTAACCCAGCCAGTAGTACAAAGGACTTAACCATTGAAGGCCTGCATACTGCTCTAATTCACTATGCCCTTTATCGCCACAAAGCATCAATGTAGCCTTGGTATGTAGCTCGCCCGTAATACAATGTATCGTACCGACCCTATGCTAAAGGGTCGGCATGATGCACTGAGGCTTATTCATTGCTGTAGAGTTACTAGCTGGTGCTGCATTGGTGCATCATGGTGAAAGATGAACATGATGCCTTAAAGCATCATGCTATCATTAAAAAGGTTAGCCAACACATATAATAATATTAACTCACAGTGCCCTAAAACTGCGCAATTACGCTATGCTTGATCCGTCGCGAGCCAATTACCTTGACATAACTGGACTCGTATAGAAGCGTTAAGGTAACGGTACCACGCGCCAACTCTACATCTTACACATTATAAGTAGCACTTGGACAAAGGGAAATATGACTTATGAGCCTGATCGGTATGCCACCGTCTCAGCAGATCCATACTGAACCCGCTAAGGGTCGCTGAGCGCTTAAAGCGCTAGGCATTTGTCGGCATGATGCATGGATGCAGCGAGTAACTCGCAAGGGCTGCATTCATTGCACTCCCAAAGTGTTGGCATGATGCATAAATACAGGCCTGGTGAGTTACTCACCAGGGCTGCATTCATGCATCATGACGACAAAGGTCATAGCCCATTAAGGCAGTAGGCGGCATTTAAAGGGTTATATTATAGCATTAGGCCCCTTTGGTTGGCTCCACCTAGCTGCCAGGTGTGGTCAATCACCGTCCGGTTACAGTTGTGTCGGTGGGTTTGGGCTCCTGGTGGATTTTGGCACATTGTGAATAGAAATGTTCAGGACATGGCCAATTAAAAGCACAGCGTAGGAGTTCCACAAGACTTGCTGATAAATGTCTTATAATATTCATATAAATCTAACCTGATGGTATTTTTCATGAGGTTTATATGTATCATATGATCATGATATAATAAATGGATATCCCAACATAGGGTTGAAAAAATAACTTAGTCATAATGTATATGTTTTTTTTTGAAAATCTGTTGAATGCGAAGAATATTATTTCAGTCATTCAGATACATCTCCGATTAGCGGTAGACAAAGGCCAGTGTCGTGGGAAATCTGGATTAGTTGTTTCAACCAACTAATACCACAAATATACAGAATGATCAATTTTGCCTTACATGCTATATCTTACTGATTAATTATTAAACAGCTAATTAAATCTTTAAATGCAGTAAAGTGCTTTAATACATTATGGCTTTTTGTCTTTTGAAAAGTTTGGAATGATGCATGAATGCAGCACTGGTGAGTATCTACCCAGTTCTGTATGATTGCTGAGTTGGCAAATGAACATTTTTCCTAGGTTTTAGTTTGCACCACTGGTGATCCTAGATTGAGTCTTCTCAGAATAGCACAGCGCCCCAATTGGGTCAGTGCCTACACTAACTCAGTATTATATTAGTGTATGTATACATATGTTCTGTCGGTTATACAATCGGGTTTTCCCTTTCGCTCCCAAACATACTCGCCTCAATTCATCGAGCTTTCATGCTTTGTACCAACATATACAAAGCCCTAAAAGGCTTCATGAGCAGTGTCCATTGGCGGTGTGCAGTGCCAAAGTATAGGTTTGTGGTGTGTAATAATTAACTAACACTGGCACGCCTAATCTCTTTCTGTGTGACACTGCTTACTACTATAGCTAGACCACTGTAGGCCTGCTTTAAACCAGTTAAAGAGCTGGTCATTTATAAATTGGTCACTTTAACAAACTAATTTCTATGGTCAGTTCCTTTTAGATTGCTAGCTGTTATGCAGTTACGATTCACATAGAGATAGATTAAAGGATTGACACATAGAATGTTCTAGGACACAGCAATAGAGTATGCTAATTCTGAGAGTATTCATTTATAACATGCGATCCACACTTATCTCATGAAGTAGCTAAATAAACTCTATTCACTCTGTGTAAGTTGACATTTGCCGCCTACAGTTAAACCCGCAGATCTTACTGCACGTCCAGTAAGGTCCAGAGGAGTGGCTTGTAAGGTGACGGACAGGTGCTGTGTATAACTATCCACAGTGGGGCAGTGGGAGGGGAGGTCCTAATGGTCTTTAGTGCCATAATTCTCCACAGAGGGCAGACCTGTACAGTGACCATATCAGTTACTTACAGGTCATAAGGCCTACCCAGGTGTGGGTCCTGGCCTGTAAGGTGTACTCAGACCTCAGCCCCATGTGTTCTGTGCCCCAGGTATACACAAACAACACAAGGTACCTGTCAATCACACAGCTCCAACCACCCACTCAGCACAAACACTTGGAATTGTATCCCATTATTCTACTGATTCATTTGTCATGTGTAAAATTCTTTTGGAATAGCTTGCTCTGGGAAACATTCATAAGTTACCATGACAAAATATAGAGGTGGTAAGTAGCTATATTCTAGTCAATACACAAATATGTCATCTCCCTCTGACAAACCATGGTCTGACAGGTCATTTGCATATGCCCAAGCTGAATGCTATTTATATGAGAGCTGGGGGTTTAACCATGTTCAGACTTAGATCAGAAGTTCCTACATAATCTCCATACAACCCACACAGAGTGAGAGATTCATACGGAGATTTTGTTTCTACACAGAGAGAAGAAACAGCGTCAAAAGGGAGTCCAGGTTGCCTCCAGAATGACGATCAGTCCAGGTCATCTAAGGGAGCCTAGGTGACTCTCTGGCTAAGTGAGTCACCTGGGGGAGTCATATGACCAAGAGAGCTATATGACTCCCCCAGGTGACTCTCTTAGGTCAGCTAGAGAGTCACCTGGACTCCCCTAGAGAAGGGAGTCATTTTGGGGGCAACCTGGACTCCCTTTTGACACTATTTCTTCTCTCTGTGTATGCTTGCATGGGTCTTTGCGTCTATTCCTGACGATTTTACACTGCATGTGCATCCAGTAAAGCCCCTGACTGACCCAGCAGTAAGTCAGTCCCCTTATGGTATCTGGCGGATTATCCCGCCCAGATCTCACTTAACAGGACAGATTATGACACATTAGCACTCCAGGATCAGGCAAATCCGCCCACATCCTATGGGCTATATCCCTCCTGTCTATGGGATTCTAACCCTTTAAGGGCCAACATTTGTTTTAATGCAGTATGCCCATTTGTCGTCGTGATGCATGAATCCAGTCTTACATTGATGCATCATGCAGACCCTTAGGGAGTGTATCAACCCCGTAGGGCCGGCATGATACTTGAATGCAGCACTGGTGGGTTACTCGGCAGGGCTGTGTTTATGCATCATGGCGGCTAAGGGCATAATGCATTAAAGTTGTTAAAGGGTTAAGGTGGATTTGGTGCAGAAGGTGCCAAAAGTGGGTTGTTAAATCCAGGATGTAGATCTAGTGAATCACTCATCTCAGTGGTACTGTTAAACCTTTAAAGGGCCACATAGTGATCATGTAATGTGCTAATCCCTTTGTCGTCATGTCGCATATATATACATGTACTTGCAGCCATGGCGAGTCTTCTCACCAGTCCTGCACATGCATCATGGCGACCCTTCGGGGAGTGTATCAGCCCAGAATGTTTGGCACGCTGCATGCATGCATCAGCAAGTAACTCACAAGGATTGCATTCATGCATCATGGCGACCAAAGGCATGGCACATTGAATTACCATGCGGCCCTTAACGCTAACCCCTTTATGGCCGTGTATATGAGTGGTGTAGGTTACGTCTGTAGTGAGGCAGTAAAGTGTGTAGGGGCGGTGTGGGGGTGGTCAAGTAGTATTTCACCTTACTATGTAGGCCTTAATCACATTGTGTGGGAGGGAAAAGGAGCGCTATATATATATATATATATATATATATATATATATATATATATATATATATATATATATATATATATATATATATATATATATATACATATATATATATATATATATATAATCATCTCAAAATTTCATGTTGGGAGTAGGGTCGGCATGATGCATTCATGCAGCACTGGTGTGTTATTCGCCATTGCTGCATTCCTGCATCATGACGAATGCTGCCCTTAAATGGTTACTATGTACCCCGTGGGAGGCCCAGAACTAGTAATATCTGAAGTATCGCGGTCAGAATCGAGAACTGGGACCAACAGGGAGCTTCTTACAATCAAGTTGCATTTTCCCCAATTGTGAACAATATAAAGCCACTTGAGAAGGCGGCTCGAGTTTCGAGCAACCAACAATTATTTTAATTAGACAGACGGAGCGCTAGACCACCTGACACGGATATACTGAGCGTCTCCATAAGAAATTTCAGATTTAAATTCCATGACCATCCCCGATCAAAATGTTACATGGCTTTTTCCTCCATTTTCCCTGACGTCCCCTGATTCGTGTTAAGTTTCCTGGTTTTACATTTAAATATCTGAGAGGAGAGAAATAATCCAAATAACCCTACGCATATTCTTACTGTACAAATGACCTGCACGTGAACGCGCCACTGCCAAACATGACTTGACACTTTTACCTTAAAGGCCCAGCGCCCCTACATTCACTAAGGGGTGTGCACCAATGGCGTCAAATGAACCAGGATGCCTTGGGACATGTACACAGAGAAAAGTAAAGGTGTCAACTGTGTCACCCACTGGGCAAAATATAGTAAAACTGCTTAGGATTCTGGTTACATTTAAGGGACAACTTGGGTTGACTCTGTATTATCGGTGTCAACTCAAGTTGACCTTTCATATCAGCAGAATCATTAGCTGTTTGACACTCCATTTTTACCTGAGCCACGTGGGAGACGTAGTTACTGTTACCTTATTGTGTGTAAATGCTAGCCTTATAGACTAATTCTTTCAAGGGAATTTGAAGTGTTGACCTGCCCTGTGTTGAAAGGATCAGATGTGCTTTGGAGGCAAACAGGCTGGTGACGTGAATGTAGAGACTAGCTCTTGGTCCTTGTTTAACCCTTCAAGGATGGCACGATGCCTTAATGCATCATACCCTTGGTCGTCATGATGCATGAATTACTCGCCATGGCTGCAATCATGCATCATGCCCACCCTATGGGGTTGAGACATTCCAAATGGGTCGGCATGATGCACCAATGCAGCTCGGGGGAATTTCTCACCAGTGCTTAATTCATTGGTGCATCATGACGACAAATGTCATCATTTAGCGACATGCCGTCCTTAAAGGGTTGAGAGGGAGTTGTCTCAATGGCACGGTGGCCGTCAGTTTGTATCGTTTTGTAACCATTTAATCCCATCCCTGTAACTTAGTGTAAGGCACACACAGGGGGGGGGGCGCAGGTTTTGTGATCAACCCCTCCGCCCAACTCCCCTAGCTACTACTACTCATTTAAAACCTCGGTAATAAGTCTACCTTGGGAATAAGCTGAATGTGAGTTTTTGAGAGATAAATAAAATAAGTAGTGAGTATAATAAAAGTGTTTGAAATACGTTTGCACTTTATTCCCTTTTTTTTATATTAAAACGTCGCCTATAAGTCAAATGGGAGTTTAGAAGTAAAGCAGGGGTAAAGGGCTTATAGCAAAACAAAAGCCTAATTTTTGTTTTTTCTTCTGCTACAAGCCGACTTTTTACCCCTAAATTCACATTCGGCTTATAGGCGATGTTTTGATAGAGGTATATCGTGAAAACGTATTTCAAACACGTTTACTTATTATAAGCTGCTATTTTTCTCTCAGACTTACATTCGGCTTATAACCAAGGTAGGATATATAATGGAGGTTTTACGGTAATACATGGAGGTGTGGTACGTAAGGTGTGTAACTGAGTCGTGTGTGGTGCTGTTTGTGTTGGAGTATCATGTAAGGGGAAGACACACACTCCGACCCCCCCCCCCCACACACACACACACATGCACACATACCCCCACCCCATAACCTGACAACCACACAGGCACACCTCAATGGGCACGTCTTCTGTTATGGGTAAACAGGTCCTTTAGTTTCTTTTTACTGCTACCCACTGTGATTTTTTTTCCAAATATTTGGACATTAAGGAGAATAAGTATATGCTGACCAGCAGACATGAGGCCTTTTAAATTGGGGACATTTCTCAATATCCCTTCATTTGACAGCCTAAAAGAGGGATTGTCCTGGGAAATTTGGGACCCGGCCAGCTCACCCTCTAGGCAGTTTATTTCTTTAATTTTCTTTTGCCAAAAATAATCAAAATAAAGAGACCTAATTGACAATAGGCACACTGAGACAATGGCGGGGCCCTCATTCTTTGCCTGCTCCCTCCATCCTTTGCCTCACTCTCCCCTTGCTGCTTTGCCTCACTCCTTCATTGCCTCCCTCCTTTCTTGCCTCCCTCTCCCCTTGCCTCTCCCTCTCTCTCCTTGCCTCCTTGCCTCACTAGTAGTATAGTATGTATCGGAACGGGACTATAGTTAAGTACTGTTTATTACTCAATCGACATGCAGCCAATCAGAGGCCTCCATTTGGTCACGTGACCCCCTCATTTGCATAATTACGTAATAGGCCACGCCCCTCATTTGCATAATTACGTAATAGGCCACACCCCCTTGATCACCAGCCAATCAGGGGCCACCATTTGGTCACGTGACCCCCACGTGACCCCCTCATTTGCATAATAGACCACGCCCCCTTGATCACGTGACCCCCTCATTTGCATAGTAGACTACGCCCCTTTGATCACCAGCCAATCAGTGGCTTCCATTTGGTCAGGTGACTCCCTCATTTGCATAATCATGGATCACGTGACTCTTTCATTTGCATAATAGGACCACACCCCTTGGTCACGTGACCGGAAGCGCTCTTTATTTAGAAAATAGGCCACACCCCCTTGGTCACGTGACCTGACCCCCTCCCTCATTTGCATAATATAGACAATAGACAGACTACGCCTCCCTTTTGGTCACATGACTTGGACTAGCTAATGGGAGGCTTCTATAAGGGGCGAGGGGAGGAGGGGAGGGGGGGAGGGGGGCACTTTAAGATGCATGGGGAGGGGAGGGGGGGAGGGGGGCACTATTTATGGGGTGGGCGGGCACTTGGGGGGGAGGGGGGGCTTTTAGGGTCTGCTCGGGAGAAAAAAAAAAAAAATTATCTGATCTCTAGGGAATCGCTTCCTCTCTACCCCCCTTTAGGGGGGTAGGGAGGAGGCGAGTCGGAGGTGACTGTAGAGGAGTTTTTCGGTGACTTGATGCCTTTCAAACGACTGTGCTGATAGTTGATGAATTTGACTTTTTGACTTGAATATTTCATGCGACTTTGTGACTTGTAAGCGAAAGCGAAAGCGACTTTGCGACCTGTAACCCTTTAAATAAAGAGGTGACTTTGTAACCTCAGGGGGGAGATCCTTCTACACCCCCACGGAGTAGAAAGGATCTCGGTTGATTGACTGTACTTTGACTTGTTGTTGTAAACAAAAAAAAAAAAAAAAAAAAAAAAAAAAAATCAATGAATAGAACGACCCCCTCATTGCTAACAAAGGAACGCCTTTTGAATTACACAAATGACCCTCTTTTTGTAGGGGTTAGCGGTAACTCGACTTGAATTAGAGTATTAGGGAGAGCAAAACGCGACTACACACCGTCTTAGACTGTCGTCTTACGGACCGGATAACAATAACCCTAGTTACCTCGGTTACTGTTGCTCAAGAGACGGCGATGGATCTGGTCACGTGGATACTGAAAGAAGGTCTACCTATAACCACCACGCTAGTTTGAACGCGGCGGGTATGAGTCATCATGGGGCCCTTGACGGGTGGGTCCTCCCCATGCAGCCGTATGTCGAATTTAAGAAATGTCCATGTCACACGTCACTAAGGGAGAAAACGTTTTTTGAAAATATTTAGAACCCGAATTTGAGCATTCTGGTACATTTTTAAGGACCCAGACACTGCAAAACCGAGTACCATCCAAGAGAAAAAAAAATTTGGCGAAATGTTTAGGCTTGAAATGGCACTTTTCTGATGCACTCTTTGAACATTTTTTTTTTTTTTTCCTCATGTCACTATGGTCCATGGCACATGTGGGACTCAAGAAATGCCACATGTCCCATGTCACTTAGATGTCCGTGCCCGTGTCGTCGTATCGAATTTTAAGAAAATGCCCATGTCACCATATCGAATTTAGGGGTCTAGTGACATCAGCATGTCCGGCTATCCTCCACAAATTTAGCTCTAAAATGTTTACTTTTTTTTTGGGCTGATTTTTCATCATTTTAAAAAAACAATAGGTTGTTTGAAATGTTTGCTGTTGTAAATAGAAACAAAAACAAAACAAAGCGCATGGTAAGATTATGTCACATTTTCAAGTGGCGGGTCCGCGCGAGGCTTATTCAGCCTCTTCGTGGATCCGCGACTCCAATGTGATCATATACTAATCACCGGTGTTTACGGTATTATATACTAAGGTATGAGACGGGTCTTACAGAAAAGGTGTCTAAAGAGCCCTGTGACCTGATTGAAATGACGTCAGCGCCGTCTGCTCGTCAGTGCCCGGCTGTAGCCCGTAGGACATGTTATTCTGCTTTTCTGGATGTTTTGAAATATTTTGATTTAACTGTTAATACCTGATAACAAGCCTCTGAAGCAGATTTTTGGTCGAGCACCTGTTCTCTACTCTTCCATCGATTAGCTGCTTCAGCAAAAAAAAATCGCGCGCGCGGTCTAGTCTATATGACGGAGTCGCTAAAGCTCTGTTTAGAGAGTGGAACTTGACCTTGAGTATAGACTCAGTACTAACTGAACGCCCCGCGGGGTCACCCCTCACCACGTGGGAATATGTACAAGCTCTGGTTCTTCACTTTACGGCTTGACTGAAACTGAGACGCGTCCATGATAAACTCTAGCCTTTTTTTTTCCTTTACTAGGATCGAGAGAGAGATTTTAAATGGGGCGGTTATCTAAATAGCGTGGAACTAAAATCAGGCTGCGGCAGATAGTATCTCTGCGCACCTCAAGACTCAACGTAACTTTCACTCTCCAGCAGAAGTTTAGTTGTGACTAATGATGGGCGGCGACCGTCGTGCACCGGCGGACATTGGAGAGTGTTGGAGAGCTGAACCTTACAGACATATAAATCAATCGCTTTGGTGGAAATATCTCGCCATAGATTGGAACCAAATACTTATCTAATGGAATCGTTATCAGTTTTCAGTTTTCTTGCCGTACAAAATTTATTTCCCACTCTTCACGTGGTGATAGCTGAAGGTCGCTCGTCGTAGGTACGTGTGACCGGAACACCTTTTTTGTTTTTGGCGCGGGTTGACATCAGATTTGTACCGTACTGTCGCGATTAAGAGCTCTGAGGGAGGGCTTTTCAATTCGGTGAAGTTCTTACTCAGGAGCTATATACAAGCCAGGCGCTGGCGCTTATTCAAAGTCGCGATTTTAGTGCTTGAGAAAAAACATTTGGAGGCTCTTATACTCCGGCGCTTATAAAAGACCGGCACGCTTTTCAACACTAGTTGCTTTATCGCGACCGTACGGTATGACTTCGGTGTCAAAAGATCCCAAACTCCAAATAAGGAAGTGAAACGACGTCGTCTGTCTACCTCGTGCGCGTCATAGCGTCGTCGAAAATAGTGTGACGTCAGCATCTCTCAGGCGGCTAGGAAGTCAGTTCGACAAAATGGCTCACGGAGTGAACTTCGTGGCCGTTTCTCGATCTATGATCGATGCGGCCGTGGAGAAGGAATTCGTAGCCGTGCAACAGAGAGAGGAGGCGGAGAGACAGAACTTCGTGGCCGTTTCTCGATCTATGATCGATGCGGCCGTGGAGAAGCAGTTCTTTGCCTCGCTACAGAGAGAGGAGAGACAGCGGACTGCTGCTGAAGCAGAGGGTGTGGTGGATGAGCTGATCGAGAACGTCGCTGATCAACTCATCCGCCGGTGCGTGGAGCAGGTCAAGCAGCAAGTCTGCATGGAGGAAGGACTACCGCCCGCCGTGCTGGAGGAGCTGCTGAAGGACTGCCACGCGTTATGACCACGCCCTCCGCTTCAGCAGCAAGGTCCCTGCGACCCTCTCTCTACCAAACGGTCCTTTTTAAGGACCAACCACTGATCACAAAAGTTGAAAATCAATCTCAATATAATATACGCATCAGAAAAACCCCTAATACGCTATACACTGAAACCCTGTTGAGTAGGTAGATCGAGTTGGGCATTTTTTTTTTTAGGAAGAGCAATCAGGTCATCGTGTGGAGATCATCAGGTGTCCTGTGTGTGTGTGTGTGTGTGTGTGTGTGTGTGTGTGTGTGTGTGTGTGTGTGTGTGTGTGTGTGTGTGTGTGTGTGTGTGTGTGGGATGTGTGTGTGTGTGTGTGTGTGTGTGTGAATTTTATACAAATACAATTATTCATTCCTTTCAGCAAGAAAATTAGCTCAATGTAATCATATGATTTTAACTGCCCTACTTATCAGAGCCTTGACGACATCTGACCGCCCCCCTTTTCAGGATCTAAATGGAAATTCACCGCCACCGCTTTTCAGAGTACTGCAGCGCCATTACCTAATTCTTTTTGTATGTGAAAAAAACCCAAAAAAAAACAGCACTGATAAGGGGTTTAATTAGACAGATATTGGTTTCTACACTATCAAAAAAAAAAAAAAACCCTCAGCGCTTTAATGCTAAAGGTGGCAATAGTGCTTTAATGCGCTACGCCCTTTGTCGATATGCCAGTGTATGCATGCATGCAGCCCTGGTGAGGAACTCTGAGTGCCGCATTCATGACTTATGACGACAACGGGCACTGCACATTAAAGCGCTATGCGACTATTAAAGGGTTAGATCCAGTCTTGCTACAGGCATCCAGAATGCTATACCCAGAGTTGGTGGTCTGGTCCAGACTGCTGTACACAGATTGTAGACGGGATGGCGGGTTGCTGCCAGACTATCCCTCTGGTACGATATGCGGCTGGCGCGGCCGAGCCTGTCTTATATGATGCTGAGTCTAACTATGTATTAGATACCCTACGAGTAACTGAGAGTATGTCAAAATAATCACGGCAAACTGACTGGCGTCTTCATAGGATCATAGGGTGGTTATTATTACATAACTCAGTAACCTTTGGTTATGTGTTAGATAGAGTACACTTGGACACGGTTATTCCATATACCCGCTGCCCCACAGGGTCAAGACGAGGTGATTTAAATAATAAGACCCAGACGGGTAAAATAGCCAAAGTCAACAATGACCTGTTTTTTGGGTTTTTTTTTTAGCCAATATGGACAAAGAGACACGGGGTGCTGTACACAGGTTGTGGACGGGCTGGTGGGTCACTGCCAGACTATCTCCCTGGTCCGATATGCAGCCGGCGTGGCCGAGCCTGTCTTATATGATGCTGAGTCTAACTATGTATTAGATACCCTACGAGTAACTGAGAGTATGTCAAAATAATCACGGCAAACTGACTGGCGCCTTCATAGGATCATAGGGTGGTTATTATTACATAACTCAGTAACCTTTGGTTATGTGTTAGATAGCGTGCACTTGGACACGTTTATTCCATGTACCCGCTGCCCCACAGGGTCAACACGAGGTGTTTAAATAATAAGACCCAGACGGGTAAAATAGCCAAGTCAACAATGTCCCGTTTTTTTTAGCCAATATGGACAAAGAGAAACGGGGTGCTGTACACAGCTTGTGGACGGGGTGGCGGGTCGCTGCCAGACTATCCCCTGGTCCGATATGCAGTAAATTTTCTGCACCGTGTGACAACGACCGATCAGCTACCAACCTATTTTTGGTTATTTTTCTATTCAGTTTTTGATCAGCGCACTTTATTAGCGTGGTTTTTTTTTAAAATTTTTTTAATCATAAATAATATGTAGACTTGGAAAAAAAAAGAGAACTGACATGTCGCTGTTTTGTCACTAAACCCAAAGACCCACCCACCCCGTAGGAAGGGGAGACGTTTGTGAACGTTCCCTTAGGTCTCTATTCTTTATTTATTGTGTGGCCCCTAAAGAGGGGCCAACCAACTGACACTGTCAGTTGGTTAGTAGATGCTACTCAACATGGGCGTAATTAATTACACCTAGTGTTGAGAAACAACATGCCTGAGCTCAAAAGGCCCCCGTTGGGTGGGGGCCCTTGTGGCACAACGAGTTGGTTCGTTTTTCAGATTACCGACTCGGCGAGAGTTTCTGCCTATGTATCTTTTATAAAGCCTTAGATATGGTGTGGTATTTTTCATCTCGCTATAGTTTAGTTGGTATTCAAAGAAACTGCCTCATTTCTATCAGAAATACACAATATTGAATTGTTTTTATATTTTAATATATTCAGAAGCACACTTTGTTGCCTATATAGCTCATTATGCGTTGAAATGTTCGCGAGCATCGTAGGAATGTACAAATCCCCTATTGTGGCGCCATCTGACGAAAGAGCAAGGAACTATACGTGACCTGAACCCCGCCCTCAGCGCGTTCGTTATTCGCATCTTTGACAGCGACTAAGAGACGCTCAAACTGTCTCTTATTTAGTTTGAACTTATCACAAATTTGTCTTTGATAGGTCGTAGATCGACTTCTGACTTTTTAGTTAGAATAAAAAACAAGTGACGCCGCCACAGACCCGCGCATTAACGCGCTCCGCCGTCTTCAGAGGGCCGAGTCTATAGTACAGTAGATTCTACTGTGTACTTACACTAACAGTGCTACATATACATACCTGAGTCATAAGTGGGTTTTTTTTGTTGTTTTTTAGGGGAAAAAAAGTGATCTACTCACCCAAACCGCTATTAGTAGGTAACCTGTATGACCCATGCCGCAAACATCTGCCTCGTGACTGATAGTGTACCGGTGGTGAAGTGCTGTTGCAAGAACAATTGAGGCTCTTTATATAGCTGAGAGAGCGAATGGACTAATCTTGTTTTCACCTTGAGCCCCACCCTATTCCAGAGAGGGTATCAAAAATCGCATGTACGCGTATATGGGCTTATAGCTGGTGAATAGATAAGGCGGGGCACCTGTGTATACTAAGACTCCAGGGGGCGTTTTAACGACAGGTGTGACGCGCCAGCCCGTGGAGGGAGCTTTTTTTGTTTTTCACTTAGAGAGCGTATACAAAGCCTACAGGGGGTGATTAACGCCAGGTGTGACGCGCCAGCCAGTGGCCGGATCACCTCATCTTCTAAGCTTTTGTTTTCACCTAGAGAGGGGATCGAGAGTGTATACAAAAAACTACAGGGGTGTTTAACGCGGCCAGCTGCCTACATGCTATAGTCTAAGCCTGTTTTCAGCTAGAGAGGGATCTACATCACCTAAGCCCTTTCCACCCTTAAATCGATCTGATAATTACCATAGAGAAGAGTAATGCGCGTTACATGTATATGGGCTTATAGCTGAGTAAGAGCTTAAGATGCTAGTCAACTGTGTATGCAAAAAAACAAACTACAGGGGGTGTCTAAAGTCGATTGTCATGCGCCAGCGGGCGGACAGAAGTCTGCCACTCTAGCTGTGACTACAAGCGCGTGCGTGTGGTAGACAGCTTAAATCAAACACGAGTTAAGCTCCTTATAGCTTCCTACTGTCTGCGGATTCGAGTCTTTTGTTTTTTCATGTATTTCCTCGGAGGGTCGAACAGGATTAAAGATGTAACGAACCCGCGCCTACACAGGTAGACAGCCGGTCGCCTTCCTAGTGAGAGTTTTCCTCCTGAGTTAAGAAGCTTATCTCGGAGCCTAGTACATAAGCGAGAGTGAAACATGAGTCCCACACACTTCTTCAACCACCTTCAGCATGGCGTCATCAGGAATCACTCTACGTTCTACCGAATGTGAGCAATCCCAACACTACTACAGAGCCGCGACAACACCACATGAGGAGACGTCCATGTTTACTGATGAGTCAACAAGTAGCAAGGTGGAGGTTGGTTTTTATCAAGATTCGTACGGGTGGCTGGAAAGTGTGAGGGCTACTTCTGCAGCTAATGCTGCTGCTCGTGCAAAACGTGAAGCTCGTAAGGTGGAAGTTGGTTTTTATCAAGATTCGTACGGGTGGCTGGAAAGTGTGAGGGCTACTTCTGCAGCTAATGCTGCTGCTCGTGCAAAACGTGAAGCTCGTATCGCTGTTCGTGCTACACATGCAGCATACGAAGTTGCCAATGCTGCTAACAACGTTGCTGTTACTCTCGCCGCTGCTGCTCGTGCTGCTAATCTTTTTGCTACTGTTTCCGCTCTTGCTACCGATGCTGCTGCTACTGATGCTGCAACGACTGCTAAAAGTGCCGCTGTTGCGGCTGCTGCTAGGGCTAATGCTATTAATGCTTGTACAGCTGCTAAACAAATAGCCTGTTTTGCTTCTGCTAGTCGCAGTGTCGCTGTTACGGCTATAGCTGATGCCCATGATGCTAAGTTACGGGCTTTTGCTTTTGCTGAAGATGCTGTTGATGCTCAAGATGTTGCTGCTGCTGCTGCTACTGCTGCTGATGAGGCTGCTGCTGCCGCTGCTGCTGCTGCTGAAGATGCTGCTGCTGCTGCGGCTGATGCTCTAGACACCTATGACGCTGCTGCTCTAGACACCTATGACGCTGCTGCTGCTGAAGATACTGCTGCCGCTGCTGCTACTGCTGCTGCTGCTGCTGAAGATGCTGCTGCCGCTGCTCTAGACACCTATGACGCGGCTGCTGCTGCTTTTGCTGAAGATACTGTTGATGCTGCTGCTGCTACTGCTGCTGCCGCTGCTGCTACTGCTGCTGCCACTGCTCTAGACACCTATGACGCGGCTGCTGCTGCTTTTGCTGAAGATACTGTTGATGCTGCTGCTGCTACTGCTGCTGCCGCTGCTGCTACTGCTGCTGCCACTGCTCTAGACACCTATGACGCTCCTGCTACTCCTGCTCTAGACACCTATGATGCTGCTGCTGCTGCTGCTGCCACTGCTCTAGACACCTATGACGCTCCTGCTACTCCTGCTCTAGACACCTATGATGCTGCTGCTGCTGCTGCTGCCACTGCTCTAGACACCTATGACACTCCTGCTACTCCTGCTCTAGACACCTATGATGCTGCTGCTGCTGCTGCTGCTGCTGAAGATGCTGCTGCTGCTGCTGCACTAGTCATCTATGACGTGGCTACTGCTCTAGACACTTATGACGCGGCTGCTGCTGCTGCTGCTGCTGAAGATGCTGCTGCTGCTGCTGCTCTAGACACCTATGACTGAAAACATAGTAGCCGTTATTTACAAACACTGCTGTTACCTATGCCTAAACTTAGTAGGTCTTATTTACAAACAAGAGAGCCACGTGGTGTTGTTTACAAACAAAGAGAGCCACGTGGTGTTGTTTACAAACAAAGATAGTCACGTGATGTTGTTGTGGTCTATCATGTCAATGAAGGGGTCACGTGATCAAGGGGGCGTGGTCTATTATGCAAATGAGGGGGTCGCGTGACCAAATGGCGACCTCTGATTGGCTGGTGATCAAGAGGGCGTGGCTTATTATGCAAATGAAAGGGTCACGTGATCAAGGGGGTGTGGCCTATTATGCAAATGAGGGGGTCACGTGACCAAATGGAAGCCTCTGATTGGCTGGTGATCAAGGGGGCGTGGCCTATTACGTAATTATGCAAATGAGGGGGCGTGGCCTATTACGTAATTATGCAAATGAGGGGGTCACGTGACCAAATGGAGGCCTCTGATTGGCTGCATGTCGATTGAGTAATAAACAGTAGTTAACTATAGTCCCGTTCCGATACATACTATACTACTCTCACTCCCTCCTCTGTATCACTTGGTCCTCTTCTTCCATCTGTCCTTTTCTTCCTGGTCCCAACCAGTGGATGTTAATAGAATAAAGGACCGACATTCGAGAACAGTGATACCATTTGCCGCCACCAGGTGGCTTCGGCATCCCCTGACTACCTTTAAGAGAGAGAGGGGGTTTGGGTTAAAGGTGGGTGTAGTTTTAGCAGAGTGGAGTGGTCGCCTGTGCTCACTGATACATGACTTTTATATCGGCTTATACAGCTTACACTACAGGTGCTACACTGCGCTCTGTGCAGTGTGGAACTGACGTGGCCCCAATCAGGTTTCTAATAAAGTGCCATCTACTGCCAGCACTGGGTCTTAAGTTGTGAATCTAAATTGGCATAAGCATGCATGTACTTAAAACTGGTACATTTAGTTAAATCTGATTCTTTTTTTAATTCTTCAGGTATGCTTTGTATTAACCTAGTATGTAGAGCTATATATAGGTATACTGTTGTGTCATTTACTTGACTGACTTCATATAAAATCCACCTATACTAATTTAAGGTATACCAATTTGTATCTCTCTCCTTAGAAACTATTCCTACAACTTAAAGCACACACACATATTTGAATATTTTCTTCATAAGTGTTTTGAAACATATTTTATATATTAGCAGACATTCACTCTTACTGCAATTGATTATAATTATCAGTTTCACCAAAATGCACCTAACGCTCCTGAACCCAAATCTAGGGCCTAATAAAGTACCACTCTTCCTCGCATTTAGATGCCTCCCTAAGGTTCAATAGTGGCTAATTAATAGCAGTAATAGTGGAGTAAAGAGGTAATTGTGATAACGGCTCTGTGCGGTGTGTATAGCCGTCACAGCCCGGGGCGGATCGTGTGGGATCAATGCTCCGTATTGACACACCAGCCTTCTTAGTCTACCCCCCCCCCCCCACCCCGACCCATAACCCTTTAAGGGTAATAACCCCACCAACACCTTAACCCTTTATAGGCCGCATAGTGCACGAATGTATCATGCTTTTGGCCGTCATGATGCATCAATGCAGCACAGGCTTGAAACTCGCCACTGCTAAATTCAAGCATCATGACGACCCTATGAAGGGTCGTCATGACACGCCAATGTAGCCCCAGCGAGTTACTTGCCAGGGCTGCATTGGTGCATTAAATGTCTGCTTTTAGTGACATGCGGTCCTTAAAGGGTTGACCCTTTAAGGGCAGCACTGAGGAAGACATCACTTCCCAAATGCAGCCTAGAGTGGCTCCCCACCGCTAAAATCACCAGCGCTGCCTTGGTGTATCATACCGATCCTTCGTGAGAGTATCAACTCCATTGGATCATCATATGAATGCAGCCCTGGCGAATTAGAAGTCTGCATTTCTGCATCATGACGGTATAGTGCATTAAAGCGCTATGCTGTCCCTAAAGGCTCAATTCTGTATACCTCCCACCCATACATGTAGTAACCCCTCACTCCTCCTTGGAGATCCCCTCTCCATGTCTCCGTCTCTGCCCCAGCCTGACATATCCTGTGATAGAAGCTAACAGCCTGACCCCACATTGTCCGCATTAACTAAGTTCAGAGCATTTCTTTTCAGTTTTACCTTCATTTTCCTGTTTTAACAATAGAAACTAATGTCTATAATAATCTTCAGTGATATGATTTTCCGTCTTCGGATATTGATGAATGTGTAAGGAGGCGGACATATTTATATACTCTATAGTTTGACGGGGGCTTTAAACTCCTACACATAAATATCAATGGGGAGGCTAAGAATGAATTCACCAGAATTAGCAGATTTTATCATCTTTGCTGACTTGGCAATAACGCTGTTTCAAGTTTAAAAAAGGAGACACAAGACCTAAATGTGGTTGTAGAGTGCAACTTCTAATCCTACCCATGCCGGGTCTACTTTCTGTGAGTTGTATTAATCCGCAGTGTAACGTGCCAAGTGTGTGACGTAACGGGAAAAGTAAACACTTAAAGTGTCGTTTGTTGTTCTCCTCCAGGGCCTGAAGGCTGCCCTTAACCCTGTAAGGACAGCATGATGCCTCCTGGGTCATGTTATTGTATCTTAAAGCTACACTGGCGTGTACTGGACATACTCGCTCACATTGACACCCCCTCTAGTGGGTGGAAAAGACACTAAGATTACTATGGGTTACACAATCTTAGCTCAATGTCCAAGCACAAGATGAAAGCTTTCTACAATTATTTATGCTCAGTAGGGGTCACAGCAGGTGGTTTCTGACCCCTGACCCCATGTGAGCAGCTCAGACCTCCTGCTGTGATGTGGTGTCATAGGGAGTGGTAATAGAAAGGATGGTTACATCTACAAAGAGATCGATAGATTACTATGTGTATGTGTTATGTAATGTTATGGTTTAACACATTTGGGCACAAAACAGCCAAGATATGGCAGGTGGGGGCAGGGAAGAGCCCTGGAGAAGAGGGTGTGTGTGGATTAGACCTGGAGGAGTTTTATTTCTTGATTATGTAATGGCTGCTAACGGCGGCGCCGTTGGCAGCAGAAGTGAGTGCATGCCATAGCAGCTTTAACATTGAATCAAGGTAACGCGGGAGAGGAACTCATCGGCCTGCATTGGTGCATCATGGATGGTGTATCACAATAAGCTAATGACATCATGGAAGCAACACTGGCGAGTTACTCACCATGGCTGAAAGCATGCATCATTACGGCAAAAACGCATAATGCATCAAAGCACTATGCTGTTTTTTAATGGTTAACCCACATACCCCCCCCCCCTTCGGCACCCTATCCTAACTTCTTCGCCCCCCCCCTCCTCTGTGCATGTATTCCCCTCTATACCCGTGGTGCCAAGCCCCCACAACTCCTACAAACTAACAGTATATGTCGTCTACCGGCTTGTGCCAACCGTAATAAATGCACAGTCATGTCACGCTTGATGAATCAATCCTGCATCAAATTTAAAATCTAGAATCACTGGCGAATTCCCGCGGCTTTCCGCGATTTAGTTGTTCTGCTATTAATGTCTTATCCATAAGCTGCTCCCATGCACCAGTAGATTTTGGTGACATACCAGGCCCGTAACTAGGGGGGGTTCGTCGGTTCGAACGAAACCCCCCACAGCCCTAATAACCCAAAAGGGTTCCACCCAAGCTGGCCTGAAAAAGGAGATGATTATCCCCATGCCAGTTTTTACGGGTTGTAAATCGGACAATTATTAAGGTCTCAAGAGGGTAAACTATGAGAGCATTATCAATTATGTTATATGGCTCATTGTAATCGTAGTTTTGTATACAAATCAAGTCACTATTTGCATCTTTTTTAATGAAAAACCACTGAGTTCCTCGTTTAGATTTAGCTAGTTCCATCTTATCAAAAAACGAACCACCCCGCGAAGAGGGCTAGTTACGGGCCTGCATACTCTTTGTCAAAATTCCAGTCCCCTCCTCATTTCCCTTTTAAATTCCATATGCCCCACTTCACCTACCCCTTTTCAATTCCTGTATGCCTCCTCATCTGTATATGGCTGCAGTATACTGCATGATGTGCATACATGTGTAGGGGCTGGGTTAATTATAAGCTATTATATGGCGGGTTCTGTTGGACGCTGTGTTGCGAGCTCTGTCCGAACCCTTCAGCCCGACGACAGGTGGCAGCATCTGTTCCGGGCTTGGGGTATGGACAGAGGTCGCTATAGGCTTCTGGTCTGCGTGTGCGCGCGCAGGCTGGTCGCCTATATATAGCCAGCGTCCAATGGAACTCGTCGGTTACTCTGGATCCAAGCTGGACAGAGACCCTAAGGATCATATCGGCCGCAAGCCTACTGACCTGCTCCGAACTCTATAGGGAGTTCGCATTGACTTAACTATGCCCATCTAGGTTATTTGAATAAACCTTAGATTCTCAACCTGTACACTTGATCGGAACTGTGTCGACCTTGTTCTTTACTTAACAACATTATCAATATTATAAGGAACAAAGTCTCGTTTATTACACATGTATATGCCAATGTTGATAAGGAATAGAGAGACCGTGCACAGAGGGGAGCCCAGGTCCTTATGTGACTCCCCCAGGTAACTCTCTTGTACTCTCTTGAGTCTTAGGTCGCGAAGGGAGTCACCTAGGTTCCCTTAGGGAGCCTGCACTCCCCTAAAGAGGGGAGTCATTCTGGAGGCGACCTGGACTCCCTTTTGACGCTGTTTCTTTTTTATGTGTATGCTAGAGGTAGATGCCACTTACCTGAGTAAATGAGACGGTGAATATAGCGTGACTTCTGCTGCTTCTGTCATGCATGTGTGTAGCTGCCGTGGTTCTGCAATATTATAGTGTACAACATAGTAAATTGTTTAAGCATTATATAAAATATTCTTATTTCAAATAGTGTGACATTTATATATGTTAAATAATGAGGCAGGTTATTTTCATACTCAACAATACTCTGGCTTCTATGCAACTCTGCAGTGGTTATAAATTGATCTATGCCATCACTCAATGTACTATGTATAATATATCAGACTAAAGATGATACACAGGTATGTACTAAAATAAAGGGATTCAATTCGTGTGTGTATTCAATGTTGAAAGACTTCTTTTAATTGAGTGCCAATGCAGTTATATACCTTTCATGCACACGTTATAGTCTTACGTCATGTGTGTAGAAAGTATCACATCGTGATATTATGATAAGAACTCATGTCCTCTGAGTTTTTTCTTGTAAAAGCACAAAATCAAAGTTTTCAAAATGAGGTGGCCTAATGTTAAAACCGTCAGTATGGAGATATAGGCACACATGGCCACTATGAGTTCTACTTACCTGTTTTCGTTTCCCTGATCTATTAACGCCTGGACTGCTAAGTTGTCTTTCACTACGTGTTGTGATAAGTCTGTGCGTGAGAAACATGAGGAAGTTAGTCAACTTGGTGAAGGATATCATTTGAGATACCTTGATATAATTATGATGATTCGATTATCTTCTAATTCCTAATGGTTATTCTAAACCAAATCCTCTACGTATACACAAGCTGAAGAGTTAGCTAGGTTCGATAATCGACTATCAATTCATTAAATACAACAGCAGCAAATGGCTTGCCTGAATTGATTTAGAATAGTCATATTTACCATATAATGATATTATATACATGTAGCTCAATTATATTTGGCCCTTTCTTGACCATTAGAACAGCTATATCTTTACTAGCTTGTGCAACTTGTGAGAACCATGCATAACCACATAGATCTACGTGACATAACATCAGGGTTATTAATGAGATATTATTTGAAATGAAAGATATTTGACTTATAAATCACCATCTAATTATCAAATAAAGTAACTATAGAAAATTCACCTTGTACATAGGGTCCTTCCTTGGGGTGTTCCCGCACTTTGAGGGTGTATTTTCCTTGTGGTTTTGGCGTCGGACGGAGGAGGTCGCGGACTCGTTCATTATAGATCTCCAGATAACTGGAAACACATAAAGTAACTAATAGTAAGGCATTGTATCAATAATATATCTAGACAAATCTTAGTGTAGGTCTAAAGTGAACCTAAAGGGGGTTCATAATATGGCAGTTATCTGTAAAAATATAAAGTATGGTATTAGAACAAACCTATAACCCTTTGTGGGTGGCATGTTGCCATTAAGGAACATTACATGTTGTTGTAACGAGTAACTCAACGTGGCTGCATTCATGCACCGTGCTGACCCTTCAGGTGTGCATCAACCCTGTAGGGTATGATACTTGAATGCACCCCTTGTGAGTTACTCCCCAGGGCTGCATGTATACCTTTCGTTACTAGTATAGTATTGTGGAGACCGGTTCATTAAAGCATTGCTGCCCATTATGGGATAACAATAATACATGAGAATAATCATAGTCTAAGTCTAAAGAAATGCGCACCCAAGTAGGGTTTTATAATATTGCAGAATTATAAATTTCATCAATAATGTAAGACTTTGTAACAACATATATTATACAAATGTACCAATTGGCAATCCAGTATCGACCCAATGGGGCGCTCTCTACGGGGATTACATCTAAAGTGCTGGTAGGAAGACTGCTGAGATATCAGTTAGATAGTAAATGCACCAGCATAGTTCAATACTTCCCAAATATCACAATTATATTTCTGATGAAACAAAAACATGATTTTTAAGTTCCTAAATGGCCCTAGTCAATTTGCAGTATCTGTGTGAGACATCCGTCGGCCCAACCTTCTGCTTATCTACCAGCAATAAAAAGAAATGGGAGATCCTAACGTCACTTCTTGTATGTTATGAACAGTTAAATATAAGGCTGTAGATCAGCTATCTACATACATCCAAGCTAGGGCTAGATAGGTTTGGTTCTACATTGATTTAGAACAACCCACCAGAAGCAATTATCTGATTTGATAGAGGTAATTCATTTTCAATGGAACAACTTAATACGGTGTTCTGAACTTGAGACCGGTACACTAGTAATTTAGTCCTGGTGGTTAATTATGTAAAATGGTAGCAGATTGGGGCAACATCACGCCCTATGGACACCTATACACAGGTTTACGGTTTCCACATGGGGGTCCACATGCCAATGGTAAAGTGATCAGCTCACAGAGCTGGAGTGTATGTGGGTGGGTGTTACCCGGTATTGGAGGTAACAGCACGCTGTTTAACTGTTTGAACACCAATACACACGTTTAGGGTTTCCCGGGAGGGTTTCCACGTGCTGCCTTACTGCCGGGGGTGATCCACTATAAACCTCACAGCTGTAGTTTGTTTACATGTATATTTAGGTTACCTGGAAAGTTACTAGAAGTCAAGTCATCCATGCTGTCGTAGGGCGTCAGCAGCAGCCACAGGGAAATAACCCTACATTGACAGTGCACCAAATGTATACTCCCTAAACGGCCAATTCAGTCTTATTGCCTAAGACTATAGCCCACAAACAGCATTGTACTATGAGTTTGGGCTTCTTGTATGACTGGTGTAAAACGTCTCCCTCCCCTGCCCTTTACGGGTACATTAATCCACTAAACTATTAATTGTCATTATATATCCATGAATGCAGCCCTGGCAAGTAACTCGCCTGTGAATACCTAGAGGGTTGATACACTCCCAGAGGGTCAGTATTATGCATCAATGCGAAGCTAACACGTTACTTGCTATAACCATTTGGACAGGAGCTAGGGTTGCATAAGCACCTCATTCAAGTACACTGAATAAAGGGCCTCATGAGGTGAGAAGTCTGGTTTATTTGAGACACATGTATCAATGTAACCACGGACCAAGGCTATAAGACTTCCACATCAATAGGTCCTTTGTCTGCATCGCCAGGTCCTCCTAGACAAGATAATAACATGCATTGCTACATCGTGACAAAAATGAACATAAAGCCTTGTACCATCATGGATTCCCAAAAGGACCTTAACATACTTTATAGTCGACTCACCTTACAGCAATACGGTAGGAGACCCGCTCCTCTTCTTCATCTTCTTGAACCTCGTCCATCCGCCCGAATAAACCCTGCCACCAAGAGAAGGGAACATTTTATTGTTGTTGTTGATTCATTTATTTTTATCCTGAGGACATACATAACCATTATAGATTGTATTTCTTGTATTCCACAGCATTCATCATAAATAATGATCCGTTAATCGGAGAACTAGCCACCTCCCATATAGAGGTGGAAATCGGTTGAGGCACTGACCAAGATGTATTTGGTCAGTCCCTCTACCATTAGTTAGTCTTACTAAAATCTGTTAACATAATTTGGAAGAGATAATTGGGCTTAAAGGCCCGGGGAGGGGATGTAGAATGTTCATTGTCCATTTGTACTTAAGGTACCGAGAGCCTCATAATATGTAACAAATATAGACACAATAATAGTAATAGAAAAGATAGTCGAGTAGAGTAATAATGGAAGAAAGAGATAGTTAAGAGAAAGAGGGATATAGAATAGAAAGAAAAGTGAAGGAAGGTAGAAAAATAGAGATAATAATATAATAGATATTTAGCTAGGTCGTAAAGCGTTTGACACTGCACACCACAAGAGTAATTAGATGCTAACGTACATTTGTTATAATTTTTATAAAGAGAATCAAAAAGATAATAGAAAGTTCTGTACAAGGTCCAACAAAGGCCCATTCGATCTTTCATATATATGGCCACATCGATTGACATTAGGAGTGCGCCCCAGGGATCAACACTTGGTCCCTTGTTCTTTTCTGTATAAATGACCATTCTACTTGTGTCAAAAGCTCTAAATTCATAATTTTTATGCTGACAATTCCAATTCAAAATTCCCTCTCGTAAACACGATCCCTGGATCAAGGACCCTGATTTTAGAGGCCCCTGGATCGGAAATCATGGACAAGGAACCTCTTGGATCAAAGACCCTGATTCAGGAGGTCCTTGAATCAGGGACCCCTGATTCAGGAGGTCCCTGGATTAGGGGGCCTGATCCAGGGGGTTCCTTGTTCAAGATTTCTGGCTCTCATGTCAATAACCTTAGGAGCAGGAACCGTTTGGCCGAGCATCTCCTACTCCACTCACCCACTGGCACACTTATAGAGTAACAAACTGTTCAACTGCTGATTATATAAAGTTATATAGAAGTGTTTAAGTCCGGTTTAAGTAGGTTTATGTTCTTACCTCACAGATCCTGGGGATGAGTCCTACTTCCCCCTGAAGTAAACATAAAGATGTAACTATTGGTACAGACATCCAACACACACAAACATTACACACTCAAATAGACAACCCTGACAACCGTTTACAAAGTACTTACTACAGATTGCTTAGTTACTCTACGGCCTAAGTGTTAACTGTTGCTGTTTAAAGGTTTGACATGAGGTACATATTTATGCATGGATATATTATCCACCATTATTTGATTTTTAAGAGTGACATCTATTTTTTTGTATCATGAACCGGGTAACACTTTTTATCTCCTTAGCCTGGCATTACTAAATCGGTCAATCTGGTAAGTAACTCGCAAGTGCTGCACTCAAGCATCATGCCCTAAAGGGTTGTTACACATGAATGCAGCCACAACCAGTTGATACACTCCCTAGGATAGGCATGATGCACCAATGCATCATCACAACACATATTGTTATAAGCCAATATTTTATCATTAAAAGACTAACATTAACCCTTACGGACTGCATGTCTCTAAAAGATTACATTTGTCGTGATAATGCACCAAAGTAACTGACAAGCTCTGCATAGGTGCATCATGCTGATCCTTCGAGGAGTGTAGGGCTCCAGACAGGTAAATTCGACAAGGCGACAAGCCCTTGTTTTAGGCCTTATGGACAAGGGACAAGGGAATGCTGGGGGTTGGTGACAAGTGACAAACCTACCCCTTTAAATCGACAAGGGACAAGACCCACTTCTTAAGATCGACGAGGGACATTGGCATTTCTTAGGATCGACAAGTGACACAGCTACCCCCCCCCCCCCCCCGTCTAGGGCCCTGAGTGTCCCAACCGTCTAGGGTCAGCATGCAGCACTGGAGAGTAACTCGCCAGGGCTGCATTCATGCATCATGATGACCAAGGGCATGATGCATTAAGCAGAATTATTTGAAAGGTTAATAAGAAGACTGTATTTGTACTTACGGGGTAGCCCATCATGGTGTGTGTCTTGCCAGAGCCCGTCTGTCCATACGCAAACAGACACGCGTTGTAGCCTTCAAACGCCGCCTGTAGCACCTCCGTACCCAGGTCCTGGAACAACTGAAAAAAGAAAAATGTGATTAGAAGCAGGATAATCAATATCAATAATGTAAACCACAGCGGAGGGCTAAGACAAAGGAGTTCACACCTTGGTTATTTCTGTGTAGACTCACATAACCCTACAGCTGTGGTTTAAAACAGATAAACAATGGTTATGTGAGGCCATCTCAAAATATGACTACTGTAGAGTGGCAGGCAACCTATAAGGGTGCCAGCCAGTTTACAGTGGTTATTTTGAGTTAGCCTCTCATAACCATAGTCTATCTATTACGTACACACTAATTATACCATATCATAACGTGGATTCCTGCGGCTTGTATGCAAGTCAGACCCAGCTTTCTTTTGATATCAATCATGTCTATATTATAAACTATAGAATTAAACTGTCCTATAAGGCTCACCCTATATCGATATAAGGTGCGGCTTATAAGAGAGTTTATTCGAGAATTCACTGTACATTATAGAACGAACTATAGCCCATCTCATGCCTTTGAAGGGTGATCGATCCATCAGAAGTTGATCTCAAATAGCCATGGGCAAATAGAATTATTGGCCCAGTTGAAAATCACAGCATTCAATCAGCGCGTCATTCAGTGGGGCCTATGGTTTATAATACCTTGTAGACAATTGTAAATATGGTAGATTCACCTAGCATGATACTCTCTCTGTCTCACTTTAATTATTCCATCTCCGGCTCTATCTTCCCCTGTCTTTGTGTCTGTCATTTGTCTCGCACTACCCCCCCCCCCCCATTCTCTCTGTCTCTTTCTAACTCTGCCTTTTTTCCTGTCTCTCTGTCTTGCTCTCCTTGTCTCTTTCCCTACTGTATTGTGTGTATCGGCATGTCTATCTTTCTCTCTCAGTAACCTGGGCCTGTATATGATTGATCCGCTACTACAGGATCCTGGATGATCCTCTATATCAGGGGGATCAGTCCTGGTGGCACCACCCGTTCCCTCACAATAGTCATCTAACCCACCGCTAAAAGGCAGCCCTCTCATATGTATGGGCATCTACCACACAGTGCCCTAATGCAGCATCAAATGCCCCTTTGTTGCCATGATGTATGAATGCATGAATGCATGTAACGAAACAGGGATACGCTGATTGCTAGCCAGTGCAATACTCATGCATGCATCATGCCGAGTATTTATTGTTGATACACTGCCATAGAGTCATCCTGATACATAAATGCATCACTGGCCAGTTATTCGCCAGGGCTGCAATTATGCACTATGACGATCGAGGGAATATAATCATCACAGTAAAGCACTGTGCGGCCCATAAAGGGTGCTATTTATAACTCTAGAAGAGAGACAATCGGTGTATCTGGTTCAGTGTTATGCTTTGATTACCCAGTGTTATGCCTCTTTGTCCATGTTAGAGGGCTACTAATGACATTAATCTGTATTATAGGCTCATAATAATATAGCCTAATAATTAGGCTAATCAGATCCACTGGAACCTAGTTACGGGATGTAACTCTCAGTAGGGCGCCGGGGGCTGTCTGAGAGTTACGGAGAGAAGTGTCACTTTTCTACTGGTTGTTTTATCCCAACCTACCATGTAGATTTCTGCACTCAATTAAAACAGGCCATGATTGGCCCTTTATGCTACTTAGGGCCTTAATTGAGTGGGGTGAAATCTACAAAGTGGTAATTATAAGTATGTCTAGACCAATTGAGGAGTGGCATATCTGCAGTAAACAGTTCATGGCTGCACAGACTACCCTCTACAAAGTACTAATATATGTAGAGATGGGTAATAAATTACAAATTCTAAAAACATAGCAAGGTAGAGGACAAATGTAATAATCCCCCTATGTAATTTCAGCCCAGAAAACCTTTTATTAAGCCCAGGAGAGTGCGAATCAAAGTAACCTCGCATTTGGGCTTAATTTCCAGAGGTTTCCTGACACTAAACCTCTACACCCCCAGCAGTGTGCTGCGGCCGTGGGTGTAAGCAGGCTACACTACTGGAACCAGGCATTGAACTCCATCAGACAAACACCCGCACTGGACACCTTTATCCAAAGAGAGATTGTTATTGGTATCTTTGTTATGTTATTGATAGGGCCAACAATTCTTACCATTTTTGGGTCAATTTAAGGGTATGCTTTTAAAAGAAAGAATTGAATTGATTGATCCACTGCAGTAGCTGTGATAATAAATACAATCGATTAAGGTGGTTGCAGAGAGGCTGGCTAGTACATTTATGTTAAAAACAAAGGAATTTTGTTTAAATTCGACCTACCGACCCTATATTTTTCTTTCCATGTTATCTGAAACAAACCCTTTTTTTTGCCTAGAGCAGAATTTGCCCCCAAATACTTGGAAGCAATACCTATACTATATTTAAGTAATATTTACCACAAATACTTGAGATGACCCTACAGTGTTCCAATATAGCCCGTGTTATAACCTATGCATATTCACCAATATTGGCCAGATGTGTGCCCACCCTCTTGACCCGATTTGTAGGTTTCCATTTCTTTTTATGGAAGTGATTGAGGTTTGCACTTTATCTAGGGAACCTCATATCAGTAGGCACTCTTGGTGTATGTCCACATTAGTTATGACTATTCTATGGCGCAGGCCTGTTGCCCATCGGTATGAAGAGATGGGAAGTGCAAGCGACAAGGGTTAATATATCTTGGTACTCACACCATACAAACTTTAGGATCTAATACAGTATCAGAATAAATTAAAACGGAATAAATTAAAAAGGCACAGCTGAAGTGCAGTAAATTAATTAAATCCCAAGACAGTCTCAAGAATTTATTAGAATTAGATAGAATTAACCACACCCAAAATGTATCACTTTGAGGTTTAATAACTGTCAGTGTCAGAGGTATTCACTGTCAGTGTTTGTGCAGTGTCCGGTACATGCACACATACCCTCGAGTGGTTGTAGCACTGATTGAGATGCACTAGCTGCTGATTACACTGCTATCTATGGGACATTTTCCCACGACTCAAGATCTAAGATTAACATTTTCCCATGGCCTACCTATATTGATTATAGTATGGTAAAGAGACAATCAGAGAATATAGAAGGACCTGTGAATGGAAGAGGAGATTTACAGGCAGACCTGACTATTAATCAGACGAATAGAAACATCAAAGTACACACGTCCCAGAAGAGAGAGGGATTGAGAAAGGGTTGGTAATATGGCTGAGGTAATTCCCTCCAATTTGTTGGATTATTTACTGGAAGAAGGGTGATACCCCAGGGTTGAAACGTATGGCCATCTGTTGATTTGTGCCCACGATTTTGTATTTAGATTTGCATCAATCTTTCCAAAAGAAACATAAGCCTCATCCTCCATACTTTCAAACTTCTTGCTAGGCCCCTACACACAGAGACAAGAAAGATGCACAGAAACGCAGGGAGACCGGTAGAGAGGGAGGCGAGTGAGCAGCTATCTGGGTAGAGGGCAGGTATGACTCAGCAGGCTAACCCTAAAACACATGTCTACTTGACTTAGGGCTGGAGGGACATCTTTCACTACCTGAATACTTTTTATAGCTCTACCTTTCAAGCCGTCTCTTTTTACCCCCGCTATAACTCAGAGTGTGTCTGTCTGCTCTGAACCCGAACACACCCTACCATTCACCCCCCCCCCCCCCACCACTTGCACTCAGTATGCACAACTGATACACACATTGGTTCTAAAAAAGCGTTTTTCCTGGGTTTCTTCTACTCATATTTTGAGATTTTTAGAAAACCCTACTTTTAGAAAACAAAAGGCTTCTCCTTCTTCAACTGCCCCTTTCGCAGTTGATAGGACTGCACCACAACTTATCTGAGAACCTATTTTGTGAATAGACTAGCGAATTTTAAATTGAGTAGGGTTAAAACACTTTTTACTAGTTTCAATGACATGCAAATCGCATGAAAAAATATAACTGAAAGGGACTGTGTGCTTCTGTGCATACTCCATCTGGGTGCCCCCTCCCCCTAGGTTCACCATCTGTTTATTCTTATTTTTGTCATGCAGTCATAAATCACACTCTGTGCTGTCGTGCCATATGCCTCCCTACCCTAAACTCTACCCCCCCCCCCCCCCACGGCCAGCTCCACCACCACCCAGACCTGCAAGCCCTACCCTACCCCGAATCCTGCATGCACGGCAGTAGAAACCTGATATAGAGCACTATCTGTTTATATAGAACTGAGGTTTTTACCTCCATCACTCATAATAACCCAAGATGTCGGTACCCCCTTCCACGACTGAAGAAAAAGAAAATAAATTGAGGAACTAAAAAGTAAAATGCATAAGATGATTTATCCCCAGGGTTATACCCCTCCAGGCAGGAACATGCACATGATATGAACGTTTATCTTTGGTTATGTTGTTATGTTGATATCATCATATTTCTTCCCGTTCAGCTTAGACCCAGCTACTCTTTTACCCTTTTTACTAACCGCCTGTACCTTACCCCTCGTTGTAACGGAGGACACGCCCCCCCCCCCCCCCCGGAAGGAAAAGGGGGAAAAAATAGAGGAACCAGAAAGTAAAGTGAATAACATGATTTATCCTCTGGGGCCATACCCATCAAGGCAGGAACATGCACGTGACTAGAGAGTTTCCCGGAGAGTTTATCTTGGTTATGTTGGTATAATGTTACATTATATCATCATCATATTTCCCCCCTCTCAGTTTTTAGACCCAGCTACCCTTTTACCCTTTTTACTACCCCCTGTGCCCCCCCCCACTACCCCCTGTGCCCCTTCCCCCCCCCCCCCCCCGTCCAGGACAGCGTCTGTTTAGCTCCGAGCTGCTCCCCGTCCCCTGGTGGTGACCCCCGGTACCACTTCCGGTGACCTCGGTGTCACGTGACCCGCACTGGGGACGCCGGGACAAAGACTTCCTGTTCGGGTGCACCCTGGGAGCCTAGAACTCTTCTAGGGAGGGAGGTAAGAAAACACCATGAGGAAAGACCCTTTAAGGACGGCATGATACTTGAGTACTCATGAGTCATGTGCATTTGCCGTCAGCAGGCCCGTAACTAGCCCTCTTCGTGGGGTGGTTCGTTCTTTTGATAAGGTGGAACGAGACAAATTCAATGGTGGAACTTGATATTTTTTCATTAAAAAATATGTAAATAATGACTTGATTTGTACACAAGACTCTAATTTGAATGAGCCATGTAATGAAATGAACCATGCTTTCACGGTTTACTCCCTAGAGACCTTAATAATTGTCCGATTTACAAACCGCGAAAACTGGCATGGAGCTAATTGTCTCCACTTTCAGGCCAGCTAAGGCGGAACTTTTTTTGTCCATCAAGCCTGACGAACCGACGAACCGACGACCCCCCCCCCCCTAGTTACGGGCCTGGCCGTCATGATGCATGAATGCAGCAGTGGCACCTGCCGGCACAGTATTGCTGCATCTTCAGACCTTATAGATGGCTAATCCATGACATTAGTTGCATTAGGCATCCATTTATATGCACAAATCCATCACACTAATCAATATGCCACTTATGGGGCACCCTTCTCCGTAGTTCTACCAAAGTGCAAGCACTTATTATTTGCGCTTTGCTTCTACCCTTTAGTTATATTAGCTCCCTCTGTCTCCTTCTGGCTCTGTCTATATTGCCTCTATGTACTCTTCCCTTTCAGCAGCATTCATCACCCTTTCTTAAAACTTTTCCTTAGATAGTTATGTCTTGTTATGGTACCTCCCTACATTTAAAGGTGGGCTTGCATCAGCCTCACACATGTCTGGATGTATAAGTGAGATGCCTGGTTCTTCCTCCCCCCCCCCCCCATCCCCGCACATGTCTGAATCTATATGCCTGGTTGTATTGTTGTGGTTGGGAGGCACCCAACCCGACCAGGCAGACCCCACAACCTATACTACAGCAGACAGGTTAACCACAGACATAGTGACGGACACACACACTACACAACATGGCCGCTACCACCACTACACCTCCTATCACAGGGCCATTGTGGTTGAGGAAACATTTATATGACTTCCCCCCTGCTGAATAGTTTCATTTTTTGTTTATAGGAAGATCTAAAGATGTTTCTTTGGGTTTACAAATATTTTGATATACATACATTCCTGGATTTTTCTCAATGCTGGTACATGATGTGATAGGCTACAGGTCAACTAGTGGCTGTTGGATATTATGATGCCTTAATGCATCATGCCCCTGGTCGTCATAATGCATGAATACAGCCCTGATGAGTAACTCGCCAGTGCTGCATTCTAGCCTCATGCCAACCCTTATGAGGTTGAGACACTCTCGTAGGGTCGGCATGATGCACCAGTGCAGCACCGGTGAGTTACTCGCAGGGCCTGCATTGGTGCATCATGACCAAAAATGTCATGTTTTAGCGACATCCGTCCTTAAAGGGCTAAGGGGAATTGCTCATACAAATAGATACTACGGTATTCAAATGGATTCTAATCATCGGTGAAACTAAATTTACCGCCAATATATCAGGCCTTTTACAGTTCCTCCATCCCGCCCTCCATAGCCCTCCATACTGCCTACCCGATACACATTCCCTTACTGCACTCATATAGGGGCACGTGCCGGTTGCACTAAACTATCTACCTTTTATTTACTGAAATAAAAGATAATGTTGACTTTAAATTTTCCACTGACTGACATCACAAACTCCCGCTGTTTAAATAGACGCCGCCTCCCTACACTGAACTCACATGCCCGGATGTAAGGACTCCCCCTGGTGAGCGCGTCCCGCGGCAGCCGCTGACCAATCAGGTGTCAGAACAGGCGGCACGTGACCTCACCGAGCCGCTCCACCTCAGACACTCTCACAGCAGAGGCTTGGTGGGGATATATAGAGGGCCCCAGACGGGTAATATCGACAAGGCGACAAGAGCCTGTTTTAACCCTTATAGACAAGGGACAAGGGAGTGCTGGGGGTTGGCGACTAAGGACAAAACTACCTCTTTAAAGGGACAAGGGACAAGACCCATTTTTTAGGATCGACAAGGGACATTGGCAGTTCTTAGGATCGACAAGGGACACAGCTACCCCCCGTCTGGGGCCCTATATAGGGCCTACCAACATTATGGGCTATTGAATGTGTTTGGAGAGTAAAAGAACTAAAACACCGAAGTATCCCTGTTCGCGCATGCGTATTCAAATATGCGGTGACATGAAACTAGAGGAAGAAGTGAGACTAGGAGGGAAGCGACAGAAGGCGAAATGAATACAGAAAAGAAAAGTAGAAGAAGACAAAGGAAGACTAAGACGGTAAACAAAAACAATAAAATCAAAAACAAATCCCAGCATGAAGGATATAGAAGGGAGTCTAAATGTCCACTTAGAACAAGATAAATCAAGCGAAACAAAAAATGATGAGGAAGAGTTAAAAAGGGAGATGAGTAACAAAAATTACAGAAATGAAAACAAAAAGTAGAGTGTAAACTGGGGTAAGTGTTGTACCTGAGAGGAGTGACTCACTCAGCGTCTCACAACCCTAACAACGGGCCTCAAAACGGCACAGCACTCAGCGTGCAACGTGATAGGTACCCAGGTACCCCGCCCCTCCCTCCCGGGGGACTGAGTCTTTGAGGGTAAATAGCAACTGCCTCCCTACCGCCTTACATTTCAGAGGTTGGGAGATTTGACCGTCCTATGTATGTAGATAATCTGTACATGGAGCCGACCCAATTTACCCTTTCTAACAATCATAGGGCCTAGATAGTTTTGTGGTCAGGTATTGCTGTATAAACTCAAGAAACTTTAATCCAGAAAGCTGTATGTCCTAATTTTCAATGGGATTAGGGGGTGACCGCCCTTCCCTTTTAGCTGCAGTGGGTATCCAAATCGTACCTAACTGCCCCCCCCCCCCCCCGCCCTCCCTCCTGTAAGGCAGCTCAGGGCATGGGGTATAGTACAATATCCCTGCTCAGGGGGACCAACAGGGTACGTCAAGGGTACGTGGTAGGGTACGGGGTGTGTGTGAGGGGGGGGGGTCCAGGTGTCGACAACTAAGAACCTTTTAGTCTGACTTAAAACATGACTGTGCTCTTTATACACTTGAGTCTAAGTGATTCTGGGGATGTCTACATATATATTTTATTTTATATTTTTATATTAGGGTTCAACTGAAATGTACCACTCACTATTCAGGTCCTCTTTCATTACTATACAATTTATAAAAATCCTCATTACCAATCTTTGCGAAACCTTTTCTTTAGAAACCCAACCAAATTATTTTAGTTCAGAAAAGCCCAACATGTGACTGGACATACGGTCCTGCTAAACTTGTCAATCTGCTGGACCGGTGGCATTTTTCACAAAGACTGCATTACAGTATCAAACACTCAAAAAGAGTAGCATAGGAAGACACAGTCCTCTTTATTAGTTTTTATTTCCATGAGAGGAACAAAACACCTAAGTAACATCTGCACACAAGGTGTTTTATATCGGGTTCAGGGTTCTGTAAATATCTGCATTTTCCTCTTCACTGAGTTATAAACACCCCCACATCCCAACTATATATCCCCAATCCCACCCCCAGCCCCCCTTCCCAACCTACACTCCCCCCTACATGTGGCGGGCACACGGTGGGAATTTGGCTGGTTTGGATCCCACGTGGATGTATCAAAAAGGTCGGACTTTGAGAAACACGGTCAGGCTTCCGCTCTGTGTCGGCAGGAGGTGAAAATAAGGTTACCATGGGAACCCATTTAACAGTTCTGAGTTTTATATAAAGCTAGTGTAGGTCTCTACGTGAAGGTACAGATGTCATGGGTGGTACTTAACATGGGAACTACAAATGTATATGCAGACTGTTTCACCATGTTGATTATAGATTTACGTTATGTCATTTAGGCTTCTGATATGATACCATGAGCAGAGACTACCATGACTGCTCATGCCGACAAAGGTGCAGCAAGCTGCATCAAAGCACTATGCTGTCAATTACCCGTTAGGGGCTGCATAGAGCTTTTTATGTGTTATGTTCTTAATCGTCATGATGCATGAATTCTGCCCTGGCCTGCATTCAACCATCATGCCGACCCCTCGGGAGTGTATAAACCCACACACACACACATAATGCTTGAATGCAGCACTGGCGAGTTACCCGCCAGTGTTGTAATCATGCATCATGCCGACAACGGGTATAGTGCATTGAAACTCCAGTGTGGGCACCCCCTGCCAGCTTCATGTTGCTTCATGGTGGAGCTATTGACATGAGAAGGGCACACTATGAGGCCGGGACTGAGGGACAATGCTGCACCGTACAATAGACCTGGAGCTGGAGTTGGCACGGGGAGGTGTGAAGAGTGTGTGTGAGGTGTGTGTGTGTGATGTGTGTGATGTGTGTGAGGTGTGTGATGTGTGTGAGGTGTGTGTGAGGTGTGTGTGAGGTGTGTGTGAGGTGTGAGGTGTGGGGAGTCCAAACATGCTGCCCTGGGGCACACCTGTGGTTCACTAACATGATCATACACCCCGGGGGTACACTCAGGTGTAGGTATAGTTGCACTGAATGAGGTTATCTATACCTCAGCTTTATACGACATTATAAAATCATATTCATTGTATTTATTCCATTGCTTTTTTTTTGCTTTCACATTGAGATTATATGAGAAGCTGTTAAGAAATTGATATGAAATTCATAAGTCAATAAGGAGTTTGAAAGGGGATGTTTAAGTTATAGGAACTTTTAAGGAGTGTTACATTGATGCACTCATATTGGGGAGAGATGATTGGATGCTGCTTAGATGGAAGCGTTCTGCAGCTATAGGGGTGTATCTGCTACCTGTACAAAGATAGACATAGACTAGCTTAAACTCATAGCTGTCTCTCTTTCATACCCATGTATACAGTTACAAATTGGCATGGTGAGGTGCTACATATATGCCCTGGGGGCATGTACTGTGTGGATGGGTTTATGTAACCATGACAACACAATGACAATATAGCATGTGGCACAGGGACAAGATGACAGCCCATTGACAACATTATCAAATAGAACCAGTGTAAAGTACTGCCTGTCCATCCATCTGCCTATTGGTGCCTATAATGTACATTTGGGCGCAAATATCATTAGTTGTTTCCCAAGGTTTATTAATATGTGACATAATAACCTGCATCCAAAACTCATTTCCCTCTAATATGTATAACCATTAACCAAATTGGTCTCTTGAAATAGAAAAGTTTACCTATGGAACTGAGAATTGTTTTTTACTTCTTTATTACATCGACGCAGATTAAACATTGTCGTATAGCGCAGTTAAAAAAGAAATTGCTGCTGCACTTTCTCAAGTTGACCAACAGTGCTATTTGAACTAGTATAAGAAAGAGCCTAGAAAGAGGAGACAGTCTTCTTCTTGCATGGGTAAACAGTGGTACCTGTGCTTACAAACAGTTAGTTGGTGGCCACTTGTGAGTTGTGTGTTCTATGTATATGTTTTATGTACATGCTGTGGTAGAGGTATACCCCTATCCCCCAGGTTTAAAAACACATACATACACAACCCCTTTACCATTCACCAGACCCATGCATATGTCTTGCTCATGGGGTTCATTGTTTAGGTTCTAAGGGTAATATCTATAAATGTAGGCTATGACCTTATAACTTAATTTCAAGTCATTTCACTTTCTACATCATATTTCGCCGTTCATTACCGATATTGGAATAAATTCAATAATACTATTTCATCACTGTTTACCATAATAATATCTAGATGAGCTTCTTCATTTAAAAAAAATGAAATGAACCGAACCCCTCTAACCAGATTCCCAAAATGTCACAGACCAGCTCTTGTGAGGCCCCCTGATCATTACTAGTATAGTCTATACCCCCTCCCCGCTGTTACATAAGACAGACATGCAGGCTGATCCCCTGTCCCTCTTTCCCTGCCCTACTCGTGTTACTACAGCGTGGAATGCGGTCTGGTACAGGGGGTGCTGTTTGTGTTGTGGTGCCAGCACTTCCTCCTCTACCCCACATCTATAGACTATACCCTATATACCAGATGTTGTACTATATACCCTGCAGTGCTACCTGGTGGATCAGGAGGCATGCATCCTCTCAGGGCACCTCCCGATCTCTAGTACATTATAGATAGTAGATATAGATAGCTTCTCATCTTATACTCTAGTGACACACCATTATTACCATTGCCTTTTGTCTTTCACTGCACATCATTTTCCTTCTGTATAATCGTCTATATTCCTACCTGCAGAGGTGTAGGAAGGAAATCTTCATTGGGGGGGGGGGGGGGCACTCCAGCCAACTTTGATTTTGGACTTTATGAATAACGTATCATATGCACACTTGTATAATGTATTGTATAGAAAAGAAGTATTTGAGCCCCCTTTGGTTCTGATTGGGGGCCCAGGCCCCTCTGTCCCCAATTTTCCTATGCGAGACAGGTAACAATTGGCAATTGTGGGAAATTTATTAAGTTCTTGACAATTTTTTTTTTTTTGGGGGGGGGGGGGGGGCCCAAACCTATTCAGGCCCCCCTCCTCCTCAGTGATTGGGGGGCCCGGCCCCCCCCTGCCCCCCCTTTCCTACGCCACTGACCTGTCTCTACCGGCTACACAGCCAATAATGATTTTCTCCTTTCAAAAAAATAAGATAAATAAACTCCCCTGGCTGACAACTGACTAGTTTTAGATATGAGATTTTAGTTCTAGATATGAGAAAATTATTATATGGCTGTGTATGCAAAGTTGTTATCATATGACAAAAAGAACCATTATATCTATCTTTATTTTTTATGATATAGATTGTACAACAACACCATTTCTTAGAATATGGTATTTTACACTGACCAATCTAACTCCCTCCACTGTTCAGCTCTCCCATGCACCCGTGTTCCCTATCTCTATATTTGAGCTGGACATGTCACGTGGTCTGTGTCTGTCAGCACTAACCTCCCATTCAGACGCCCCAAGGGAGCTGCCCCTATAGAACTAGCCTCATTTAGTTTCATTGTGGGGCCCTGGTTAACCATAACCCTTGGTTCCTGGGGGCTCAGAAACTTTCACCAAAATATAGACAGTGCTAACATGTTCAATTGATAATGTTCCCATTGCCTTGGTTCGACTTACACATACGAGGCCTATGTATGTGTTTCGTGACAACAAAAATGTACTAGAGCATAAAACACTTGACATGCCTTAGTTGGTTAAATGTATGTATGTTTATTGTTCAGATCATCACATTGCCTGTTTTGGGCGTATGTACTAAGTTCACTTACTATACTGTATGCATTTAGCTATCCCCTCTTGCTTGCAGTGCTACATTTATGTAATCCATATGAGTGTATTGAAAATAATTTACCATGCTGCTCTGGCTACGGTGCCTGATTTTACTTTTACACAGGGATGAACTACTGCTTTGAACCTGGAGTCAGAAGAGGGGAGGGAGAGAAGCCTGGGGAGAGGCAGGGGTCAAGCACTTACAGGATCAAAGATCAGAGACTGCAGCTGGTCAGTAGTCATAGATACAGGGGTCCTGTCAGGGTACAGGGGTTAACCCTTTAAGGACAGCATGATGCATCAAGACTTCCATGATAATCCCTCATCATTCAGCACTAGCGAGTAACTCACCAGTGCTGCATTCGAGCGTTGGCTATCTGGGAGTACATTTGCTCTATAGGATTGGCATGATGCAAGATTGGTAAGATACATTCCAGCACTGCATCCATGGACCATGACGGCATAATGCATGACACTTAAAGCACTATGCTGCGCTCGAAGGGTTAAGGGACATAGGTAGAGGGGCAAGGGTGTGGCAGTGGCTTGGGTGAGAGGTGAGAGGTGCTGAGACTGGGAGTCAGCTGTGAGGAGGTATGTCAGCTTCTGTCTGATGTCTATAACCTGGTGCTATGAGGTTACAAGGTCAGAGCGGCCTGTATGGGATGTTGTGATGAGTAGGGCAGCCTGTGTGTAATTTGTCAACCCCTAACTTACTAATTACACACAACCTCTGTACAGTAGTGACAAACCATCAACATGTAATTAGAGCAGCTCTAGAGGTTACTCCCAGGTCCCAACCTGGCTCGGGACCAGGCAGTTCATAGTGTGTCAAGATGCTAAATGAGATTTATATATGCTGAAATGACATGGAGGTACTCCTAGTTGGGGAGGTGCTGTGACTACTTTAGGGAGTGATCATTTATTATCAACAGGGGGGGGGTGGTGGGTTTGGGGGGGGGGGGCAAAAAAATTTGGACCCCTTGACCGGGGGGGGGGGCAAAAAAATTTGGACCCCTCTTGGGGGGGGGGGGGCAAAAAAATTTGACCTGTTTTGAGCCAAAAAGCCCGCGCGTTACTATGCTTCAAAGGGCCCGCGCGCGAGCCGATTTTCGACCCTAAGGGGGGGGGGTAAAAAATTCTGACCCCTTGACCGGGGGGGTGTGAAAAATTTCGCGCGCTCCGCGCGGAAACCCACCACCCCCCCCTGTTGTTAAAAAATGATCACTCCCTTACACAGAAATCTGTCACTGACATTGTATGTAAATCTGAGAAGGCGCTGTTACTGCTTTATACATAAGCTAATGTATGTAGATTGTAATGGTGATTATAGTATCAGCATATATATACAAACATATTCTTTTAGAAGAGATTCACAATACAATCCTAATTTGATAAGTGTATGCATGTATTAGATTGGAAGATAATAATGCCATATTTGAGTTCCTGCAGTACTATCTGAGACTGCTCTGAGCAGAGGCCCTGTTGTGTGGCCTCCTGTGGGTGGTCACGTGACCCCTGACATGTCTAACGACTCACAGGTGTGTGCGGGAGGGTGTGGGAATACTAGTATATCAAATTCAGGTACTTTAGTTCAGGTAATATGGGAGTTAGTGACTAATATTTAACGCCAGGGGGGGGGGGGGGCTGGACCTGGAGTGCCAAATCATGCTACCAATCTCTGCTAAAGAATATGTTATACTTGACCATTTTCAGTGAGAAATCCCCAGCATTTTACTATTGCTCAAAGGGGATGGGGCAGGGAGTAAGAAATGTTGAACCTTTGAAAGTTGTCATGAAGTTCCAACAACCCCCTCTCCTAGTAAATAATACAAAACTACATATTCTTTCCTTTACCCATCTACGATGCTTGCTGGGTCTACTGTCAACTATAGATCCAAAATTGTGATGTCCATAAGGCTTGCAAATTGCATTTTGGAGACCAACATACTTAAAACGAGGACATTCTTTGTGTAAGCAAAATGCGTTGACGTATGTAAATCCCAACCACTTCATTTGCTACCGTTGATACAAACATCCTCCATAACCCATGATTCTCAAAGGTCCCAGGTTACAACTCTGCCAAGGTCAATTGTGCTACAGGAGGAAGTCTACTTTAAGTGGTCAATGACATGTTTAATGGAAACCACGTGGTCCTGTAGGATAGGTCAGCGTGGGAAAATAGCTCTGGGGTAAATTGGGGTGTTCCCCCCATACGCATGCCACACACAGAGTATCATCAGTATCTGCCCATAAGGGAAGTATGTTCGGTAAGCAAAGTAAATCCCATAATCATTGACATTAAACGTCACATTCCTGTCAATTGAACTATATGAAAACTGAAAGAAGTAGTCATTTATTACAATTACTTACGATATCAGGGTTATGAAAAACCACCACACTTCTGCAGGGCCTACATAACTGACGTTAAAAATGGTTGGTGGTTAACCTGATCATTAATCAATAAAAACTAATTATACGCCTTACATGTATATGTATATATATCTATATATCTATATATCTATATCTATATCTATATATATAGATATAGATATAGATATATAGATATATATATAGATATAGATATATATATACACTGTAAAAAAAAATCTGTCAAAATAACAGAGATTCACTGGCAACGCCGAGTGCCGGACTTTCACCGTAAAAATAACGGTCACTGTTATTTCAAGTTCACCGTAATTTCAACAGTGAAAGTCCGGCACCCAGTGTTGCCAGTGAATCACCGTTATTCTAACAGAATGCGGGACATCACTGTAATTTCAATACAGTGCCTTAACAATAGCTATAATGGTATTTTGTGTAATTTAACTCATTTATCCCAGTATTTATCCACCTATAGTACCTAACTCTATGCTCAATATGGTTCCATGCCAAATTTGGCCATGTCCAATCAGCAATAGCATCTTAGTGTCAAGACTTCAGGCCTAATCATTAGGGATCAGTCTATGAGAGCCTTATAAAATGCTTCATGACACTTTGTAATGCCAGTCCATGAGAAAAGGTCACTCTAGGATGGCTACAGAGCAAAGCTTACAGCTGTTCATCTATATATTTTTCTTATAACCACAAAAATGGTGTTCTTAGCATCCATGAAAATCTACTCATGAACCAAACTGCCACCTGGTGTGATAAAACTAAACATCAATTAAACAAAGCTTCACCGTAAAATAAATAAACTGTTTCACTGTAAAAAAAACTGTGTTTCACTGTGCTGAATTACGGATATTCAAAGTAAAATTGATCAATTTTATATTGTCCCACTGTAATAATATATAATGATGATCCACCTTAAAATAATACATTGATTCTCTGTATATTCAACGGAATATTTTTACAAGACAAAGCTTCACCGTACATGAATAAACTGTGTCTCACTGTACTGGATTACAGATATTCACAGTAAAATTGGTTGACTTAACATAGCATCACCGTAATCACATTTACGATGATCCACCGTAAAGTTTTACATTGATTCTCCGTTTATTCAACGGAATATTTTTACAGTGTATATATATATATATATATATATATATATATATATATATATATATATATATATATATATATATATGTGTGTATTTATATATATATATATATATATATATATATATATATATATATATATATATATATATATACATGTAGTTTCGATCGCCTATGCGATCTTCTTCGATATACCCAGTGTGTATTAATCTTCTCTCGCTGACAGGGGCCCGATCTCCTCCCACTTTATCTATTATCAGGATCTGAAGGCTGAAGTCGGCTCCTATATAAATATAAGTGTACACCTGATCGTATCTCACCACATATTGGCACATGAATTAGTAACATATTGAGACGTGACGTCATACATGACAATGTATTGCTTCCTATGACTGACAGTCCCTCAATGCCTACATTGTTAAAGGGTAGAATGTCTGACAGGAACATGTATAAGGTAGGATATGTTGGGTCTCACATCATTAAATCTATTACCCTTCATGTATGTGCCAGTCATGCATGTCAGCCCATGCATATACATTATTGCCTTAGTTTAACTATATATTTCCTCCATTAAAATGCAAACATTTACTTTAACTTTCCAACAAAAGATACATCGCAAAAAGGTACCATTATACTGCACTTTGCTGAGGACTTTTGTTGATGGAATTTGGTGTTTTACCTTGTATATTATAGGCAGCCAAAAGTCATCTCCAATACAATAATCAGACTCCAAAAATCCTCATATCGAGGGGATCAAGAAGGGAAATTGGTCTAGTAGAACAATTTGTGTTTTGCAAGATTGCAGAGGAGAGCTCAACCCAAATAGAAGAGATTTGTCTAAAGTTCAAACCGCTTTGGCCATCCAATGATGTATACTGCACTAGATTCCACAACCACATCCATACTCTCTAACTAAATAAGCCTATGCCCCAGTACCCTATATCGTACGTACTTTAGATCATAGTAGGGGGATCAACTGCTTGCACATGGAATAATAGGGCAAAGGTTCAGTTATTTTAAACCGATGAAGTCCAATTCCCTATGCCCTGACTAAATGGGCTGATCCCCCACCCCTAGTATACCCCTAGTAGATACAGCACAGTGCAGGTAGTACTTGGCACCCTATTACCTGTGGCTGCTGGGGCCTCTGCCAATAACCAGAACTAAATGCAGCTATCTTGTTTTCAATCGAGACCTTGGCAGACCGCTCGCGAGTTCCAATGTCTATTCGACAGGTTGCGAATGGAGAACTAATGTACAGGGAGCTCAGCCAGGTCTGATTCCACACCTGCCTGCCTGGAATGCCTACCTGAGGGACTGGAATGTAGAGGTGCGGGTCAAGGATATATTACATGCATATGGGAGGTGGAGGAGGGGGTTATATTGGCTTAAAACGGTGGTTGAAATGTGTGTGTGTTGGAGGGGGGCTTAGGCTGTTTTAAGGCAATCGTAGCAGGTATGGGTTCTCAGACAGCATACTGAAAAGTAAAGAAGTCAGCTATGTCTCCCAGGTGGCTCTGACAAGAATGGAGCTTTCATTATAGTTGGCATTTGTGTTTATATTGTGATTTGAAGCCATTTAACGAAGGAAGAACTTTTTCTTAACCTATTGAATAAAGCCACATTGCATTCAATGGGGGGAATACTTATGTCACTTCCAATACTTAAGCATTGTAAATCTTACATTTCAAAAAAATAAATACCAGTAGTTAATGAATGGATTATACTAGACATAGTCTCCTATAGGAACCTTCACATATGTCTATACGTGAATAGAATAGCTGCAGTGGCCTCCAAAGTACTTTGGCTAAAAGGTCACTTACTATGGAATGCCCCATCACTTACAGACTCATATTCTTTCTTACCTATATTCTTTTTTCACCTGCCATTTTCTCTCTGGCAGCTTCAAATTGCTACAAGCTGCCACTTTCTGCCTCCTCCAGTCATAAGTACTTCCCCACTTCTTGTACATACCCCATGCAGGATGCCCCTTCCCTGCTGGTTACAGAAATGATGGGGGTGGGAGAGGTTATATAGATGCCGAGGGAACAAGCATCCAGACCAATACAAAGCATCACCACTGGTTTGCTGCGAGGTTTGTGCTTCTCTGCCTCTCTGCTCTCATCTACCTGCTCATTTCTGATACTTATCCAGTTGGTTATATCATACGGCTTGACCTCAATGTAGTATAGCGTGTGCCATGGACATAGTAACTAGGGCTAGCCCCTATAAAAGGGCTAGAAGAATGGAGATATAGTTCTTAATACAGAGGATGCATCAAGGTCCATGTTCATGATCTTTTGCAGCAATGTTAGCAAGCACTGGTGCATCATATGCCAACCCCTCGGGAGTGTATCAGCCCTGAAGGTTCGGCATGGTGCATGAATGCAGCACTGGCGAGTTCCTTTCCAAGGTGGCTGCATCAGTGCTTAATGATTAAAAGGGGCACAATGCATTGAAGCACTATGTTACCTTTAAAAGATTGTATTTACATGACCTTCTTTCACAACCAATATCCCAACCTGGTGTAGAGGTTTATCAGAAGAGAACCAGGAAATGTGCTTAGAGACTGCCTTGTCTGGTTGTTAAATGTCAATGCATTACAGCTAGCAGGCTTGTCTGCAGACCTGCAGGGTTCAGGAATCACGTAGTGGGGCCTGGGGTTAACCTGCAGAGCCTCATCCTGCCAGGAGTGTGTTTCTCCTCCCTGGTTAGCTAGTCAGCCTGCGGCGTACGTCAACAGTTGGGTGTGATGTACGTTATGGGTATGGACAGGCTTCACTTTACAAATCTACAACATAAACTATGATTACATTTCTACAGACATCATTTTGCAAATGGTATAAGTATTTTACATAGAAATGAATGGAAAGCTTTATCAAGTTAGACATTCAACAGGTATAGCTTTTGGTTCCTATAATCCAGGCAGAATGGTGGTTTAATCATATAGGTTGTCCTTTGCCATCACCTGTGCAGTGTTAATTCACTGGTAAATCTAAATACATTTATCGAAACATAACCAAGAATATAAAATGTTTATCCTTCTGACATCACATGAAAACTAGTTTACTCAGGTCCGTTTTGATATGTATGTCTAGCAGAAGGACATTCTACACTTGATATATACCATCATGGGTGAGGGAGAGCAAAAACAGTTAAAAGAAACTGTCTGCAGTGTGCAAGCTTTGATTTACGAACCACAACACCTATTTCTGCTCCAAGATATGTAAAAGAGGAAGGAACCAAGCCACCAGCTTGTAATGGTCAGGACCACGTGTACCAAGCCTCACTAGTTCCCCCAACACACGTGGGTTTCTCTATGGAGTTATTCCAAGTGTTCTGTGCTGATAAGAAAACCAGAATTCTCACCCAGCAGATTCACAGGTATGCCGCCTCAAAGTACACCACAATGCACCTGGCTTCCGCCTGGATTCCTACATGGCTTCCGGTGGGTTGAACCCGTATGTGGGTTTGGGAGCAGGAGGTGTGACCGCAGATAGGGGCAGGGTGTAAGGGGGTAGAGGGGTACCTGGGAGGGGGATATGGGGTTGGAGGTAATGGGGGTAAATACCAAAGTAGAAGGAAACTTCTAAAGAAAGTGTTTAAAGGTTAAAAGCTGTTTTCTCAATCCGTGTTTAGTAGGTCCGTGCACATTAGTATTTACACAGAATGTCAGAATGATGTCTGTAGGAAATAGGAAGAACAGGGAGTGAGAGAGCTAAAATCTCATATCAGTCCCAAAGAAAAGGTGTCGTTCACGTTGAAGTTCTGAGGTATGGAGGGGTATACATGTATATTCTTTAACGCAGATTGTATTGTTCGTAGATGGTGCTGAAATTCAGGTAGCCGTCTGCGGCAGGATGTGCCTGACTTGGATAAAAAATCAGAGGTGATCGTGTGTATTTTTATTGGCTTGCATGATAGACCATTGATTGGTTCTTTTCAAAGACTGAATCTGGGCTTAAATATATAGCAATTCATGTAGATAGATCTCAACTGACTAAAGGCAAACGTTAAGGACATAATATTTACTTGTGCATGCCTGGTGTTTCAATCAATTAATGCGATATATGCACTGTTGTCAAGATCGCTGCCCATACTCATACAGGGTTTCCACAAAAATTTCAGTTTGAAATTCCATGACATTTCCATGACATTCCATGACAAATATCTCATTTTTCCATGACATTTATTACATTCTTGTGTGGGGTTAGGGGGCTTGGCCCCTGAGAAAATGTCTAAACTCTAAAAAGCAAATCGTATATTCTCAAGAGATTTTGTAATATTTATTCTATTATTTTCATTTGCCATGACATTCCATGACACACAGCAAATTTTAACAAAATTCCATAACATTCCATGACTTTCCATGACAGCTTTCAAATTCCATGACATTCCATGATTTCCATGACTTTTGGGAACCCTGTCATATCATGGCTGCATTCGTGCATCATGTAGGCAGCTTGGGGATGTATCAACCCCAGAGGTTCGCAGTGATGCAAGAATGCAACAATAGCAAGCTGCATTCATGCATCATTAGGACAAAGGGCATGAAGCACATTAAAGTACTATGCGAACCTTAAAGGCCTAATCAAGTCAGCACTAACCAAATACTTGCTAATTGTCTCCAGTAACTGGGTATAGAAACATACGATGGTAAAATTATTCACTTTTTCATCAAGTGTATCACTTCCAGTGATCACAAACTTTAGAATGTCTCCCTACACTGATACTGCTGACATGTGGCTTCTTGTCTCGGCTTGTTCTTCAGCTTCAGTTCACACCAGAGGTAGCAGGACTAGGGTGGTTGTGTGTGTGTGTGTGGGGGGGGGGGGCATGGTGGCTGTCTCAGTGTTTCTCCTCCACTAGCACCTAACTAACTGTGAGGGGGGGGGGGAGGGATATGCATGGCGGGGGTGGAGAGAGGATGCGGGGGGGGGTACAAGGAATGGGAATGAGAGGAAGGGAGAGGAATGAGAGAGATGAAGTATGCATCGGAGAAAGGGGTGGAGAAGAAAGAGGGGGAAAGGAAGGCACGGGAGAGGGAGGGAGAGAGGATGGGAGGGGGCAGGGAGGGAGAAAGCAAGAGAGCGAGGGAGGGAGGCAGGCAGGCAGGACAGGCAGGCAGGGTAACAGCTGGTTGATCAACATAAATACTGACATGTTATATATCTATTCATGAGTTAGCCGATTTAGATATCAACTTTCTTTCTAACCCGCTTTCTTCTCTTTTCTCTATGTCTTTTACTCGACTGCTGCATATTCTGACCACGAGCAATACACATCCTCATTCCACTTGGGGCCTTACTCTGGCCCACAGGAGAATGCACTGTCCTTGTACATTAGATGTGTTATATGCTATTGTTAGCAGCACAGCATATCAGTACCGTCTACAGCACCACTGTCTATCCTGTCTACACCACCACAGGAATTCACATCACGACCATGATCAATACTTCACATATCTATATCACCACCAACAAAAACTCTGTCTGATAAACAAAGATCGATAACCAAAAATCAATATATACAGTTAGACAGAGAATATTGGGTCCATGCCTGCCTTGCTAAATACACAGACTAGCAGTAGCACATAAGATATGTCTGTCAGAAGTCATCAAGGATTAGAATTTGTATTGAACTTTATTTGTCCCTAATAGAAGAAAAAAGAGTTCAATTGAAGATCCAGATTTAAAGTAGAGTTCTTAGTATTGCACTGGATCTGAGATGTTCTTCCCTCCTGATAGGATTCTCATGTATTGGGATCTATACCTTCAGATATGACATTGGTACTAATAATCGTCTGTTCTGTATGTTGTTAGAATTGGAAGATGATAATCCAGAATCAAATACAGTGCTCATTACTATAAACAAAATACATATTTTACCACTCCGTTTCTGTGTGGGTATTCCCCCTGTATATACTGTAGTGAATAGGGTATCAATACTTTATCAGCACCTAGTGGACTGACTAAAGGACGGAATACGTTACATGAATCATTGGTACTAAAGACACAAACATGGAACTATACCCACATCCTTTCTCCCAAACCAACTGTAGCCTATCTCTGGCTTCTACCCTCGTATCATGTTGTGTCCAATCTGCATTAATTTTAGACATAATTGGGCTTTGGATTCCTCCTATATGGAGGCACTACACTGGCTGGGTGCATAAACACAATCTGTCAATAGCACAACTTTGGGGGTACGCCTCTTAATCAATAGCCCAGTGCAAGTACGATCCCACATTGACCAATTACATCTATATGTCCCTAAGATGATCAGACCCTTATTTGGTAAGCAAACCCCCAATTTAATAGATCCAAATGTGCAGTCTGAAGATGAAGATGTAACATTAAAGGTGTATCCTCCAGGACCTACCTGATGTAAGGGTGTACCGTTACACAGGTCACATATGCTGTCAGGTGGGATGGGTGGGATGCTAGGTGCCTGCTGCCTTCTTGGTCCGAGGTACCTAGTTAGATCCTTTACATTAACAACGTTCAAGCCATTTACACAGTCCAAATTATGCTCCAGTGTTGTAGAGATATGATTATCTCCATAGTGTCCATTGTATAGTGTGATTGGTGATGACAACTCGTGCAGGATGGGAACACACAGGTGTCAGACTGACTGCTGAAGGTGTGACTCCTGACAGTGTGTAAGGTGATGGGTAAACACCTCAGCTGCCAACCACTTGGTATAACTAAAGTCTGCCCCTAAATGTCTGGTAACAAGTATTTATTTTTTATCAAATACGACAGCTTCATTGATTTAAGCAAGGAGTGCCATATTTAACACCCCCCGTGAAATAACCCATGGCCGTATTTCACGGCCCTGTGGCGTCATCAAAATGACGGTTTGTTTACACTTGAACGGTTTAGGAAAAGCCTATTTCAGCTAAATTAGGCCCTACCCCCATAATAATTTAATTTGAATCGAAAAACATAAAAAATAAACACAAAGGAACACTCGTTTTAGTCTGTTGATTGGGTTATTTCACTTGTTAGATGTCAGGCCGCATTTCACTCGGCCTATGGCCTCGTGAAATACGGCCTGACATCTAACTCGTGAAATAACCCAGCCAACAGACTAAAACTTGTGAACCTTTGTCTATTTATTATATTGTGCGGTAAGGATGATACTTTCCTTACTTAGTTACTTGACTTAATGTATCAGTATATAGTTCAATGTAGGAAAATACCACATAGGCCTAGTCATTTACTTAGTCATATCTGGGTGAGGTGCTCAATGGTAGAACCCCGGCCCTTGGTTTCAATGCTAGAAATAGTCCCAAGGGTGTGTTTTGTGTGTGGAGGTCTATACGTATACTCTACAGACTAGTACAGGTAGATATGTGTCAGTTACCCATGGGCAGTGTGTATGAGTTTCTGATACCTGTGTGAGCTGCTCATGGACAGTCTATAGAGTGGCAGTGCTAGAGTGGTAGATGTCTCAGTTACCCATAGACGTTGTATAGCATGAGTTAGTGATATCTGTGTGAGCTGCTCATGGACAGTCTATACAGTGGCAGTGCTACAGTGGTAGACGTGTCAGTTACTCATGGACGTTGTATAGCATGAGTTAGTGATATCTGGGTGAGCTGCTCAATGGGATAAATCAATACACACAGGAGCCGCTCCTAGTCAGCTGGTCAATACCCCCCCCCCCCAACCCAATACATGATCCCACAGGTGGATGGGGGGGGGGGTGTCTATTCTACAGGTAGTATGATTCTGTAGGTGCCAGAATATACCCACAGAGACAGTTGACATCTGGGATTGTATTATTGCGATTTGGGTGGGGTTCCCTTTGTGTAGGGTTGTGAGCGGACAGCCCAGCCCTATATGCACCCTGCCCTACTGTACTTGGGTTATAGTAAAACCCTACAAGGGGTATGCATCTGCTGGGACTGATGATGGGCATTCTGAAGTGGTGATTTGAAACTTTTCTTTTGGACCTTTTTATTTGCCTCTTTATCTTTCTTCCTCTTCATTTTCTGTTGTTAAGAACTGGAGCTCAATATTTCCAAACAGAATCTGACAAGAAATTGTTCGCCATAGAGAACATCGATCCAGTGTAGTCTGTATGCATGGCCTCATGGTGACATGACTAATACATGGCAGTTAGGTAAGGCAGGAATAGATAGGATATAGATTGGTCCATGCTAACTTAAAGATATTGACTTGACTAAAGCGAGCGTCTAGACCTACGGACACACCAATGTAAACAGGATGCATTATGTATACATGGATGCTTCTCACGGTTTTTAACAGTCTGCACAACACAGCGCCATAGCGACAGTGCAATATCAAACTGTGTTGTTCCAGAATTGTTTTTATTCACGTATCTTTCTATGTTGAACCTAGATGTGAGGTCCTGCTAGCATTGACAGATGTATATGCACGGACACGAATCCCCAATGTTATTTTATGAAAAGAAAATTTCACATTTAAAACAATGAAGATAGAAAATGCATTTATATTATGTTTACTGGCGTGCGTCTCTACAGTTAAAGAGAAATGCAATACAAACAAGTTCCTTATTTTAATTGCCTAGTCTAGATAGTACATTGCTTTTCATGTTTGACTTGCTTAATTTCCAACTTAATGTAACTCGATCCTGTGTGTCTTTATATAGCCATACCCGGTCTGTACCTGTGACTGGGGACCTCATTAGTCCAGTCATTCTATGATAGAAATAGGGTCCACCCACCACAAATTGCAACAGAATTCATTTTGCCACCATATGACTCCGAATTGTGTATAGAATAACATATCAAGAGTTTAGGAAAATCTAATTAGTGGAAGAGTGCCTAATTAGCATATGTTCGTTAGCATGTCGCAATTTCTTAGTACCTAACTGGAAATGGCCATAAATGTGGTTTGAAATAACTCTTTTGATCACTTTAAAAGCCTAATAGGTACTTCTCATGATAGACAATCATTCTCCTGAAGAATTATTCAAATTAGTGCATTTCCTAATTTGCATAAATAGGAGATTAATCCAAAAGTAGGAATTTTCTCGCAATAATCTAACACATTTGCTTCCTTGCTCTAAAATGAACATTGGAACCAAGAGTTTTCACCATTGTGTATCTCATTGAGGTCATTAGAGAGATATACATCTACATGGTGGGTTGGGAGAGTTTCACTCTTCACCTAAAGTTACTTAGTATTTGTCCTGTCCATGTGTACCCCCGTACCCTTATGTGTATCCCCGTGTTTACCTATCTAACCTTACAACACACAGCACATAAACACCCTGATACAAACACCACCACTCATACCCTATAAGGGCAGCATATATAGTGCTTTAATGCACTACAACCTATATCGACATGATGCCTGAATGCAGCCCTGGTGGGTAACTTGCTTCCTGTGGACCCTAAGGGGGTTGACACAGTGCCATAAATTTGATTGTTTGGGTCCTTTAACGTCCAGAGAGACTTTCTGGGCAAACCAGACTTTGACAATGTTAAAGCTTTTGCCCATAATGGACATGGATCTAATAGAACACTGCTTGCTATAGAATAAAGATATTCATGCAGTACTGTGCAGTGCGTTACTATAATATGAGACACGAACATGAGTTTGTAACTCCACGATGTCGATGGCTGTATTGGTAGAACTCTCCTGTTTATCGATACATACTTCTATATAATTACCAAAAAACAATTAAACTCAACTCTAACACAGGCATCCTGCTTTCCCTAAAAGGTTAACGGTAGATGTTGGTACCACGTGTGTACATTCCTGTAACACCTGGGGACACGGTGAGAGTGATTGAATCTATCACACACGTGTCAGGTATTACAGGTGTGTATATACAGGCTAAGGTAAGGTTAAGACATAAAGCACTGACCCATTGGTGTCAACCTCAATAAGCCTCGTAACACTTTGCTGTTTGTATCAAAGTGGGGTATTGTACGCATAACATATTCAATATCAATATGAAGGGTCTTCAAGTGACCAGCTCTGTGCTGGATCCATGTATGTAGAGTAAGCATGGTGGTTTAATATTGGCTAAATTGGCTGCAACGTACTGCAATGTACGTGGCTTCACTTGCAATATGTCGCAATGTGGCTTCAACTGCAACATACTGCAATATGGCTTCAACTACAACATACTGCAATGAGGCTCCAACTTCAACATACTGCAATGTGGCTTCAATTACAACATACTGCAATGTGGCTTCAATTACAACATACTGCAATATGGCTTCAACTGCAACATACTGCAATGTGGCTCCAACTACAACATACTGCAATGTGGCTTCAATTACAACATACTGCAATGTGGCTTCAACTGCAACATACTGCAATGTGGCTCCAACTACAACATACTGCAATGTGGCTTCAACTGCAACATACTGCAATGTGGCTCCAACTACAACATACTGCAATGTGGCTTCAACTGCAACATACTGCAATGTGGCTTCAACTACAACATACTGCAATGTGGCTCCAACTACAACATACTGCAATGTGGCTTCAATAACAACATACTGCAATTTGGCTTCAACTGCAACTAACTGCAATGCTGCTTCAACTGCAACGTCCTGCATGCGATGTAGCTTCAACTGCATTCTACAGCAATGGTTACATCATCATGTTTACAGATGCCATACCTCCCCTACAAGTGCCTAATACCTTTACCAGCTTTGCATGACATTTTGTATGCATAAATATAATGTATATAAACAGGTAGATATCGAAAATACTTTCCTACTTGGTACAAGTTCAACCACCTTGAAATTTCCCTCTATTGTCTATTTGACCTTAGCTCTTATATATAGATAGGACGATGTAGGAACTCTGGCTACCAATGGTATTACACCCACATCGTACCTTTATAAAGGGCCGCCTTAAAGCCCCAGCTCTCCTATAAATAGGGCTGAGTACACGCCCGACTGCGCCCTGACTGTCGGTGGAGGGGTACCGAGACCTGCGGGTTTAAGAGCCCATAAGTACCATTACATGTAAAGCATGGTCATATATTAGCCCACCTTGTATACCTTATCAGAATCTAAAACAACCTGCCATTCTCCAACACTGAAGTACACCTAGCGGCGGCTCTGATCCTCTCTGATCATGCGCAGTGACCCAGTTCTAGGGTCAGGTGGGGTCATGGGTTCCTGGAGTTGTTGCTATGTACATCAGGTCGGTGTACAGGTATAGGGTCAACACGTGGGGGTTGTAACGTGGAGTAATGTGTGCTAAGTTAAGGGCAGCCTGGTCTCAGTGTTATACCACACAGACATCTATTACATGCTCATGATCATAAAGCTCAACCAGCTCCATGTTACAGCATATATATAGGAAAGCCCTTTTTCGAAGGGGGCACTCAATTTTCTTTTATATCCACCTTAACCCTTGCTTAGGAGAATTGACCTTTCATTTTGGTATTTTGAAAATAAACCTAATCCTATGGAGATGTCGGCAAAAATGAGTCTCTGGTTTAATTTTCAAGAAAATGAACACTGTGTTTATAATGCCTTAGGCCTGTAGTCAAACTGAAGCTATCATGTATTAATGTAACACTGGAATGAGCACACAGTTGGAGCAGGATAGGATTTGAATAAACATATCGAGCCTACCGGCTGCATTTACACTTCGACCGTACAGGGTTGATACATTCCTGAAGGTCAGCATGATGCACTAATGCAGCGCTGGTGAGTTACTCACACGCGCTGAGTTGGAACATCATGATGACCAAATAGTATTCACCTCGAGGAAGCATGCGGACCACTCGGCATTGATAGTGACAAATCAGCACGTTTCAATAGGCACTAAATACCTCTGACAGACCTGAATAGGACCATGACAACCGACATGGGTAATCAGTCTCCATCAGGTACCTTTGTGTACTTGTCCACTGACTACAGTCAACTCAACTGGAGCTCATTAATATTGAAGGTAGCCAGCAATGTAAAATATTTAAATCGATGTGTATCCATTGCCATCATCATAAAAGATTGCCTTCAGTAAAAACAGTTATTGTCTTGTTAAAAAGCGCCTGTTTGATTCCAGGGAGAGCTCTGTTTGTGTCAACGTGGTCCAACCAGCAGAAAATACCAGTTATAGTTGATCGATTAGTAATTACACGAAAACCAAAACAGCCCAGTGATAATTAATATTTCCTTTTAAAAGTTGAAAAAATACGCTGATCATGCAAATTGATATTGATACGCTACCAGAGGAGCTGCCATGATGCGCCGTGCAGTGCAGGTAAGTGACCTGCCAGTGCTGCACTGATATATCATCAACAGATGATTTGAGTTTATATATATGTATTCAACATAGTAATATTCATCATGTTGTCTTTAAAGGTCACTTTCTATATTGCGTATTGACCTGCATGTTAACCCTTTCATGACTGTATAATACAGTCATGCATCATGCCCTTGGTCGTCATGGCGCATGAATGCATGCATCCATGGCAAGTAACTCACCTGCACTGCATTCAAGCATCACACCGAACCTACAGGGTACCCACAAGAAGAGTCGGCATCATGATGTACCAATGCGACACTGGAGATAAATGTCATATTTTATCGACATGGCGTCCATAAAGGGTTGACTAAGCTTGAAGGCGATAATATAAGTTATTCCACATATAGTAATATGCATCATGCTGTCCTTCTTTTGCGGAAAAATACTCCCCTCCCACTTTGGGCTCAATGCATGACTCCCTCGGTGACACCGTCACCATGGTAGAGTGTCAGACATTGCGCTGGTTGAGGGTGAGAGAGTTTCACCAAGAAAGTGATACCCCATGCTGTCCTTAAAGGTCACTTTCTATAACATGCATTAACCTCATAAGTGCATGTTAAGTAATGGTAAGGTGATGAGCCGTACCTACCAGAGGTCCCCCATGACACAGACACACACTGACACGTCCTTACATAGGGGGATCAACCCTTTAAGGACGACAGGTCACTAAAAGGCATCTTTTGTCGTCATAATGCCCCAAAGCAGCCCGGCGGGTAACTCGGCAGTGCTGCATTGGTGCATCATGCCGACCTTTCATGAAGACATCAACATTATCAGATCATCATGATGCATAAATGCAGCCCTGGCGAGTTACTCAGCTGGGCTTTATAGATAATGTATCATGGCGCCAAAGGGCGTAGCACATTGATGCACTACCCTGTCCTTACAGGGTTAACCCACATTAATCCCTTACTCATCCTGCTGTAAGCCTCTCTGTCTGCTGATCCTGATCATGTAGGGAGGGACATGTCTGTCCACACCCACCTATAGCACTGCTATATAGGGGTCTGAGGGGACACACCATGGGGCTGACATCTTAGTATCCGCCCTGGTCATCCAGGGAGGGGATATTACTGTTTACGGGTGGCCAGCGGCACCTATCATACTATCAGACAATTAGCCATTCCACTATGTATATATAATGTATAGGTGGACAGACCATGGAGGCCGCCATCTTGTTTTACCCCCCCCCCCCGATCTACCAGGGTGAGGGGACATCACTGTCTGCATGCATTGAGGGGCTGAAAACGCTATCAGGCGAGCAGCGTCACGGTCTTTGTATATGTTAGTATCGTTCGTGATCGCGATGATAAATCGCTTGTCTGAAGGAACCAGCCAATATATAACTGTTCAGTTTTAATTTCCCTTCTGTCACTACTAATGCTGTAATGTCGGACTATACATATAGCTCCCCCTCACCTGGTGATCAGCCTAATCACCCCCCCCCCCCCCGCCAACACACACACACAGCATGTCCCTACCCTCAGTAGGAGTCAGCTGTGATATGAGCAGCTAATATTATACCACTTTACACTGGTCAACAACTGGGAATACCCAATGTGTGGGGGTTCAAGCCAGACTGTAGAGTGGTCAATATATGACAACTGGAGGGAGGGAACACCACGTAAATACCCCTCCCCCCTGAGACCCACTCTAAGTAATATTAGCAAGGGTCTGAAAACGAAAAGGGGTGACATTGGCCTGCCCCTCCCTTTCAACATTTTCTCTGAGACCCCCCTTCAAACACACCAACTCTTGCCCCACTGCCCCCTAGATATTGCTAAATAATGATCACTCTACAGACATCACTCCTAACTGGTTATATACCTTATGTGTGGGATCCGGGGTTCATATCTTCATGCCAGCTTAGATTACCCTTTAAGAGTAGTAAATCCTTTAGTTGTCATCACAGGTTTTAACAAGACCTCAGTTTGGAGAGTGAGTAGGCTATAGGGTACCATGGAAGGTGTGCAAGTAAAAGTCCAACCTCATCTTTGACGTCTCAATAGAGTCTACAGAGAGGTGGTGCCATCTAGAGTATGTTGTGTACACCACCTCTTTGTAGAGTCATGCAAAGATGAGGTTGGACTTTTAGTTGCACACCTTCCAATGGTACCCTATACCAAACTTACTCTCCAAACTGAGGTCTTTTTAAAACCTGTGGTTGTCATGATGCGTGAATGCAGGCCTGGCAAGTAACTAAATTTAAAGGGTTGACATTACGATGTACTGCAAATCCGAACTCAACTTCAGTTCCTGATGACTGAGTTTATTCTTAGACTTTTTCTCTGCCTTTGGCTTTACACAATGGACTTGAGTGACAGTTCTACTGACCGTGAAATGGAATTTCTAGCTGAACACACCTCTTTATAGTAAATATCCTGCAGCAGTGCGTGAACTATTCAGAGCACAGCATTCACATTGCAATGACCAACTCAGTTTTAGCTCCCAATGATTCTGAGTTTATATCCTTTGTACTACAAGTATATCCAACCGAAGCTTCATCAAAGACCTACCGTCAACTGTGATGAATAATTATAGTCCAGTAAATTATACAGGGGTCTATAGTGAAGTGACCTCATAGTGGTTCTAACCGTAAATTTACCTACCACCTCATGTTCTTTCATGGTTGTTGTATAGTTAAGGTCTACTCACCTGCGGGAAGAGAAAAAATGACATTGTAAGTATAAATCATAAAGGTAACAGACAGTTTATAATCGTGGACAAAGGAAGAAAGGTTAAGCTGAAAGTTGAAACCATGCTAAGACAAGAGTTGACAAGATAGGACAAGTACCAATATGTATTTTTCAAAAACTTCAAATAGCATACTGGACATTCCTCTTCAGGGCTTGTATACAGGGACAGAACAGAGCCACACAATCGATTGCATGTCGCAGCAAAGCACATATAAAGTTCTATATTAAGTTCTTTGCTGCTTATTTTAAACATGTCACATCTCTACAGACATGACTCGCAAGAGCTACATCCATATACATGAAGGGTCGGCATGATGCACCGAATATAACATTATGCCGAGAAATGTCATCGATGTGACATGCTGCTCTTAAAGGGCTAAGCATAACCCGCCATCACTCCCGCCTTATCTGCCCTTAACATGCTCTCCACACGGTATTGTCAATTGAAGCCTTATCTGTGGTAGAGATAGCACGTTAAGAGGCTCTTGTCGCCATGTTTATATTGTTTACCTAACAACAACTGGGAGGGCCTGATAGCGATATAAGCTATACACAAACAACTACAGGTAGGCCTACTACTAAGATGGGTATGGATAATCTGCTGCCATGAGGAGGGGGGGATTCCTGCCATGTCATTGTCACTATGCCACTTATCCTGACCACCTTGCACAGAGGTATTATGTGTCTAAACATTCTACTATATCTAAGAAAAGGAGAGACTGCTGTTCTTATAATATACTTGTTATCTAAATAACGTGAATGTTTGGTATGTTCTGGTATAGGGTAGATTCATAGAGTCGGACACGTACCTTGAGACGGACACTTGCTTTTGTGCACGGTTATTCAAGTATCTTAAGCTCCCTATTTAATAATAGTATATGATACATGTCATAATATTGTTCTTCTTGTATAATTCTTTCCATAAGACATGCACTAGAGTACTGTACATGATTATCTTCAAATTTCGATGTTCGTCTCAGTGCATATGCCCAACTCATAGTGAATCTGTCCCTACATGCATGGGCCAAATGGGTGAAACCAAATAGTAGTGTGCGTTTGTATGAACTACACATAACTTATGTCATTATGTATATCATTGGGATAGTGATATTCTGTGTGACTCACTCCCGTGCCTGGGACGACCACGAGCAAATTATAAAATTATCTAAATTGCTTGAATGCAAAAGAATAAATCTAAATATTGCAAAGAAAGTAATAAGTGACATCATACATCACAATTTCATAATAAAATTGTGAAACAAAAATATGTCATAAATGTGACAGTTAGACCTGTTAATACATCATTATTCCCCGACGATTATATGCTAATTTGCTAATTGTACCCATTCTAGACTCCCTCATTCTCTAATTTAAGTAAACGTATCACCCATTTTACACGGAATTACCCCTATGTAAGGGACGCCTTTGGGCGTCTGGCAGCCCGTGCGGGATAATTGTAGAACCCCGGGGATGGTTGGGTGATAATAGGGGAAGGGAAGGGAAGGAAAGTGTTGAACAGCAGGGTTAGAACACTGGGGGAAATTCGCTTCGTTTCATCCGGACAAATAACAAAAAGTAGAATAATAGAGATATAGGGGCTGTGATATTAGTTTGTCGGAATTAATAGGGCACACTGTTATATATATGTGAGGCAATGTTGGATGTTTTCACAAATATGTTCTGAGCGTTTTATTCTTGATACTCACGATATTATTATAGCTACGAGATAGAAAGGAAATATGATAGAGAGACTCGAACAGGGGGAAATTGCAGGATAGTTGCAGGATAGATCCGGAGAGAGAGCAAGAGAGGTATGGGTAAGAATATGAGATGGGGAGAGATATAGATCGAGGGAGAGAAACGAGAGGAAAACACTTTCCAGATGTAAATGTATGCATAAAAGCCTTGTCATTAACTTCATCATGGCTACCATTGTTCTAATACAGTGTACACACACACCCAGATCTGGGGTCATGACCCGGAAGTACTACTCCCCGGGTGAGGCTACATCTTCTCGCGTGATTTCCCACATTAACGGGACTTGATGGGATGAGATGATTGGATTATCGCGGTGCATTCTGGTTCCCTGTAGATGGGAGCGCGTGTACCCTGTGGATGTACTATACATGTAAACATGTCATATATCAGGGTGTCCGTAGCGGTTTGACCATGAGGGATAGCCTGTAGGCATAGCTAGGGTTCTTTGCATTGGGGAATGGTCAGTGGCCGGTGTAGAGGGGTAGAGGGATTCCACTTGTAGGTTCGTATCGGTTTCACTTTTTAATGGATGCAAATTAATGCAGCTATGCAGGATAACTAGGCAAATTATGATAGGGTGGAAAGAAGGAAGGAATGTGATTAGAAAAAAAAGGAAAGAGGAAAGAAAGAAAGAAAGAAAGAAAGAAAGAAAGAAAGAAAGAAAGAAAGAAAGAAAGAAAGAAAGAAAGAAAGAAAGAAAGAAAGAAAGAAAGAAAGAAAGAAAGAAAGAAAGAAAGAAAGAAAGAAAGAAAGAAAGAAAGAAAAAATGGAGGAATTAAAGAAAGATGAAAGGGCCGGTAAAGGACGGAAGAAAGGAATGGGCGAATTATCCTAACCATAAACATTGGTCACTTTTTAAAGTTCCTGCGTTGTGCCTTTATCCCCTGGGCCCTACCTGTATTCACCATGAAATACATAGCAGCCATATAGCCTGAAGGGTGTCTGGGAGGGAGGTATATTAGTGTTTGACACGAGATAACAAGTTGGATGTATACAGTATATAGCTGCAGGTATATAGCTGCCCTCGGAGAATATTATTGATCTATAGCTCCTATAACTCTTAAAGGACAGCACAATAATTTAACACACTTTAAATTAAAGCCATTTTGCTGTCATGTTGCAAGAATACAGCCCTTAATTGTGACTTAAATTGTCAGTGCTGCATCAATGCAAACCATACGGGTTGACACTCCATAAGGGTTGGCATGATGCATCAATGTAACAGTGAGTTACTCCCAAGCAGTGCATTGGTGCATCATGCCGACCAATGAACAAGACGTTTTAAGGGTTATTAAATCGTCAAAGTTCTAACTAAATTTTTACTCTGTACTCTGGGATAGTTCTATTTTTACAATTACTTCACCCCATGCTATGGGTTACTTTTCATAACTTCATAACTTTGTTCAACCTAACAAAACACCATACATATATATATACACACACATATATATATATATATATATATATATATATATATATATATATATATATATATATATATATATTTATTATACGATCTTGGCTCTGATCGTGCTTTTTAGGTGATATTCCCGTTCTGATATTCCTGCATACCGCACACTTGGCAAGGTGAAATCGTGCTGATATTCTGGATATCAGAACGATTTGTAATGAGTTACCGGATATCAGAACGATTCTGTCGGAACTCTCGACAGCCATAAAATCCGAGGTTCTATGGAGACTCGAACACGCTACATCAAAACTTGAAGTCCGATGTGCTAACCACCACGCCGTGAAGGCGCTGGTAGAGGTGGGTGGCGAAACAAGGAGTCTACAGGCGGATTTCCAGCCCTGTAGGACCATTATTTACCGAGTTACAGAAGAAAATGCATTTTTTGGTATAGTTTCTTTGAAAATCCAAATTTTTTTCTAATTTCTTTTTTACTATAAAGGTAGAAGTTGGACTTTACTTAGCCTTTCGTTAAAATAATTCTAGGGATTTTTTTTCACATAGAAATAGGCATTTTGAAAAAGGTTCGTTTCCACCCAGGATCGATCCAGGTACCCTTGGTGTGTGAGGCGGAGACGCTAGCTGCCATGCCTATCCGGCTGTGGTGAATGCGGAGGGAAACGCTGGTTAGTATATAACATAGCCCCAAGCTGGCCCCCTCACAAATTCTATGTTGAACTCAGTGTTGGAGATTGAGGATATGACGTCACCCCGCTCCACCAATCAGCGAGCAGGGTTGGTGGGAGCTCAAAACAACATGGCGCTACTGCTGTACGAGTGATATTCAGTCAATAATCCTTCAAAATGGCGAAATTAGGACGAATATAAGGTAAATAAAGACATTTGAATGGAAATATCGTATAAATATACAGCAGTCCAACATTACAGCACTCCAATGCACTATATGGGTATATATCTAAAACTGGACATCAACATCCATGTATCCTTCTAACAGAAAGCTATATTCAGTCTCATCAAAGTAGAAATACATAGGTTGCTATATGAAGGAGAAGGCCATGTTCATGCCTATGTGTATGTCTGTGTGGTTGTACATGAGTCTGTGTCCATGAGTGTCTGCATTCATGCTACAGTCATAGGGTGTTTTTTGGAAATTTCCCTTTTTTGCGATTTTGATCTTTTTTTCTCGCCAAATAGGTTTTTTTTGGGCAAATTTCACTTTTTTGAGATTTTGAACTTATTTCTCGCCAAATCTCGGGTGTTTTTAGGCAAATTTCACTTTTTTGCCATTTTGAACTTTTTTCTCGCCTATTCAGGTGTTTTTGGGCAAATCTCACTTTTTAGCGATTTTCAACTTTTTTCTCGCCAAATAGGGTTTTTTTAAGCAAATTTCACTATTTTGCAATTTTGAACTTTTTTCTCGCCACATAGGGTGTTTTTAGGCAAATTTCACTTTTTTGCGATTTTGAACTTTTTTCTCGCCAAATAGGGTGTTTTTAGGCAAATTTCACTTTTTTGCGATTTTGAACTTTTTTCTCGCCAAATCAGGTGTTTTTAGGCAAATTTCACTTTTTTGCAATTTTGAACTTTTTTCTCGCCAAATCAGGTGTTTTTAGGCAAATTTCACTTTTTTGCGATTTTGAACTTTTTTCTCGCCACATCGGGTGTTTTTAGGCAAATTTCACTTTTTTGCGATTTTGAACTTTTTCTCGCCACATCGGGTGTTTTTAGGCAAATTTCACTTTTTTGCGATTTTGAACTTTTTTCTCGCCAAATCGGGTGTTTTTAGGCAAATTTCACTTTTTTGCGATTTTGAACTTTTTTCTCGCCAAATAGGGTGTTTTTAGGCAAATTTCACTTTTTTGCGATTTTGAACTTTTTTCTCGCAAAATCAGGTGTTTTTAGGCAAATTTCACTTTTTTTGCGATTTTGAACTTTTTTCTCGCCAAATCAGGTGTTTTAAGGCAAATTTCACTTTTTTGCGATTTTGAACTTTTTTCTCGCCATATCAGGTGTTTTTAGGCAAATTTCACTTTTTTTGCGATTTTGAACTTTTTTTCTCGCCAAATCAGGTGTTTTTAGGCAAATTTCATTTTTTTGCGATTTTGAACATTTTTCTCGCCAAAAGCTGCGGAATCTGCCTCCATGCGTGATCCCATTGATGGACTCTGGATAGACCCATGCATAGTGAAGACCTACATAGTGGACATGAGGTCAAGTTAAAAACTGCAAGTCACTTGTTTTGCAACTTGCACTGAACTGAACCTAATAGCCCTTGAGTGGATTGTCAACAATCAATTAAACTATGACCAAACTCCCTCTATTTCGGAGACCAAATACACTATCAAATGATTTATATTTTTTCAAAATAACACCCTGTGTGGAATGGCTCGGTATTCAGGAATCCTACTGCGAATAAAAAAATGTCAAATTCTAATTCTAAATACCTGAAAATTGAGAAATGCTGACGTTCACGGGTTATGTAGGAAATGTACTAAAAACAGCAAAAAAAGGCAACAAAACCCTAATTTTCTCAAAAACTGTTCAGTAGGATTTTTTCTTACTGAGGTTCCACTGTTTTCTACCCTCATATTACACATTGGTATAGAGAATACATTGACACCTAGTCAGGATTTTGCGCTAGGAGCAATCTGTGAGGCGAAAAACAGCCAAAATGAGCCACTGGTCTGAAGTATAAAACTGGGCATCGATCACTATAGAGCTACAAAGAGACAGAGAATCGATGTCCAGTAATAAACCTAATAATATATGAATATCACCGAACTTAGGGTGTGTATTCATGAATAACAAACCTCGGTGCTACGCACCTCGGTTCATTATTCAAGTATACACACCCTGCGTTCGGTGATATTCATACATTATTGGTTAAATATACATGTGCTAATACAGGCCTCTGTACGATTGTAGGTAGACCACCATGAGTCGGCAAATACGTTGAGTCGGACACTTAAATTTGTAGTTTTACAAGTGTGCAATATGGACAACTATGTATGGATAGCTATATATATATATATATTCAAAGTGTCAGACTCAAGGTGAATCTACCCAACTTTTGCTAGCTTTATAAATACAGCTTCGTGGAGAAGGGGGTAGACCCTGCTATATCGCGGTGCACAGGTCTGTAAATATTATGGCTGGTGAGGGGGACACCTGGACCCACTGTGTATGATCCATAACCCGGCAGTACTTGACCCCTAACCCCCACACCGGACCTCCTGACCACCCAACCTGCTCCAACCACTCTCAGTACATGAGAAATATAAATCTTGCTGTAGGTCAAAAGTGAATATCTTGGGAAATCTTCTCTTTGGGGATGAGGGAGGGAGGCTGTTATTTGTATCCTAAAAAAGGTATTTAAATTTTGATAACATATATACATTTAACTGTGTTTGTTGTTGTTTTCTGTTTTCGTGGCTCTTTTTTAATTTATATATTTTAATCAAGGGGTGGTGGTAATTGCTTAGCTATTAATATGTATCTGCTCTACTCAATCATTATTACCATAATGTCCATACATGTACATTCGGGTTATGTTTAATATGGACCTAGTTCACATTGTGGTATGTGTGTAATCCTAACAGACCCCAGAACACACCAGTATAAGGGGTACCCATACATACTGTGTATATCTCCTGTACAAGGACCCTCATACACCTACTGGGGGGCGTTAACCAAGGACGTACAAGGACGGATATAATAGAACCGTTCTCGTGTCCCTTTCAATCGGGAGGAGATATTTTTAATCATATTACAAATTACGAATCACACACGATTCTTATACACTCTCTGGTAATGCCAAAGGTCCTCTTGTGTGGAAATTATTGACGGTTGGTAACTTTTCACCTTTTCTTCTGCTTTGTGAAACACCTCCTCATAGGTTGGGTGATATTTGGGGTTGTTTAGTTGGTTCTAGTGGAGCCCGGTAGGTGTCTCCACAACAAACACAGGTCACGTGATACCTGACCTGCGCACTGAGGCTGTCTACAGTCACTCTCCAAGCAGATACACTGTACAACCTGCCACAAGGATGCATGTATTTGTGGGTGAAGAGTGAACAGTAGCAAAATGTCTGCAGCAATTTTTTAATTAAGTTCCGGATCTTTTATAAATAGGAGAAATGCTTTAACCAAATCGATATACATAATTAAATAATCAACTATTTGCCATTTTTTCCTTGCTAATAATTATGATAGAAAACGTAATTCAAACACATTCCTACAGAATCATAGATCTAAACGAACTAGACACTGACCTATATGCATCTACTTACCCGAATAAAGTAATTCATAAATGAAATAATGTGTTGGTCCTACACAAAACACACACATTATAGTAAATAGTCTATTATATTTTCCTAGTAGACTAGGTTTATTTAGATCCATCTATCCAAACTGGAACGTTCATTACAACATTCATGTTCATGTGCATTCTAGAGCTGCCATGTGTCATTCATAATAAGTCAATTACTGCCAATGATAGATTATAGAGTTAAAAAGTCATAAAGGGGTTGGGCTGGAGAGGTCGGAGGGGTGGGGGCCATGTACGGGGGTGCCCCCATAGAGGGCCACCTCATATCCAGGCAAGCACCCTGGCACCCGTATGAACATGCAAACCGTTATTTACACTCTCCAATCACATATTTCACTGTAGATATCTGATAAAAAACATGATGTAGAAATAGAACTTGTGACATTGTGACACTACGTATACTTGAATGGGCTGGGGGGGGGGGGGGGTGGCTAAGAGGTTGATAGCATAGAGGGGAGCCTTCAGTAATGGCTACCCAAAATACATAATGACATATTGGACTGTCTACCTACAGTGACTTTTCGCTTCTCATTCTACTTTCAACTTTGATATTTGCCTTGTTTTTAGTTTCATATCTGTGTTAAAATTACCAGTCACAAGTTGTGGTCTCGTTGAATTGACAGTTGACAGTATGTTTATATGCAGTCGAGTTTTCACCCTCAACTGAAATTTTTTCCCCTATAGCTGGATGCTCTCTGTCCATCCATCTATTTTGCTCATGCCAGCATTGCGACCATATTATATCAGACAAGACATGTGTAATTGGACCATCTCCTCTCAACCAAGGAGAACTAACCCCATCTGTTGTCCATTCCAATACTCATCAGTGTCACGTGTCATTTAATGGGGCCTTTTCTCTAGAGGAGTACTTAGGAAGGGGTTCAGGTCTGTAAGCATTTATGTCCCGGGGAAAGGGGGGCCAGTGGCATGCATGGTCCAAATATCAATCCAGAAATTATCTAAGATGGATCTCCATCCCCAAATGTGAGGTCCCCGCCCCCATTTCTGGAGCTGCTCCGGTGCAGTGGGCTATCAGTCCTCCCTGGTGGTGGCCAGTCTTCTGTTACAGGCTACTCTAGAGGTGGTTAACCCTTAGAGGCAACACACTGCTTTACTTTTGTCGTCAGGAGTTGGTGGGTAACTCCCTAGTGCTGCACTCATGCATTTTGCAGACCCTACACTGGTGATATGCTCCCGACGGGTTGGCATGATTATACCAAATTCGCTAAGAAAGTGCCAACGAGTCGATACGCTGCATTGGTTAACCAGATACAATGTATTGAAAACGGTTGATTGCATTTTTTCTAGGTGTACAGTTTATTGTAAGTAAGCAGTAGAATCTACTGTAAATGTACAGTAGTTGCTGTAACACGTCATTAGATTCTACTGTGAACCTACAGTTATTATTTACAGTGCAGGATAATAAATGAACATGAAGCCTCATGAGACATCATGCTGTCCTTTAAGGGTTAACAGGGGGGGGGGTAACCTGCCCACTCCCTATGGGTGGTTAATGGGCAGGAGCCCAGTGTAGGTGGCCCTGAACCCTGTATATCAGCTACAGTAACCAGCAGCAGGTATACAGGTGAGTTACTGCTGTCTGCATCAGTCTGCTGACCACAGGGGGGGGGGGGGGGGGGGGTACAGGGGGTAACCCACACCTACAGGTGGTGAGGGGGGGGGGGGGGGGTGGCAAGCCATTTGTTCACCCTCGATATCAAAGTTTCGAACTCCGATATCGGAGTTTCTAATTCCGATATCGAAGATTCTAATTCCGATATCGAAGATTCTAATTCCGATATCGATATTAAGGTTTCTAATTCCGATATCGGAGTTTCTAATTCCGATACCGAAGATTCCAATTCCGATGTCAAAGTTTCTAATTCCGATATCGCAGTTCCTAACTCAGATATCGAAGATTCTAACTCCAATTTCAGAGTTTATTATTCCGATATCGAATACTCTGATATTGATGTTTTAAACTCTGACATCGGAATTGCAAACTCCGATATCGGAGTTAGAAACTTCCATATATATCGGGAAACTCCGATATCGAGGGTGAACATATTGCTTGCCATAAGAGTGTATGGGGGTGTAGGGGTTTAGGGTTTACTGCTCGGTGGTGACCCATTCTGGTGAACCTTTGCTACATATTGCTCGCTACCTGCTCGGTTTACCTATAGCCAAGCTGCCCTGCCCTGTTCATCCTACATGTACTACCTGCTATTCATTTACCAAGTCCCATTTAAGTGATAACGAACGGAGCGTGTGCCTCACATTACCTCACGCTGGCATGTTACTCGTCTAGTCTCTGCATCAACCATTTTCTTTCCATCACATTGCCTGTCTCAATACACATATATGAGGCATCATGAATGTACAATGTTAGATGCAGTGGCCGGGCCTTACCGTCTGTGTGATCCGATATCATTTAGATACGATTTGAAAAAATATATAAATTAGATTTTAAGATTTGCCACGTTGGGCTTCCATCTTAATGTTTATTCTACTCACTTCTGTAGACGCTGTAATAAATAAAATTACATTGTCTTTGATGATTTGATCTATAAATTGGTGTAATTTTGCAATATAACTGTCTGCCTACGAGATGACCTGCTGAAATAAGCAAAATTCAGGAGCATGCTCCTGCTTGTTGCAGTTAAAATAAAGATCTTTGAATTGAATGAATGTATTGTACCCTTTGCTCTCACTATCCTACCCTATGCCCTATTCCCTACCCTGTACTATACAACGAGGGGGCATGGATTTCAGGGTTTTCTGGGGTTCTATGCAATGGCTGCTTCATGGTCTGCAGCAAAGCTGCATGGTCAGTTACATATACTTAGTTAATCTTTAATGATATCTAATGGGATAAAGAGAGAACAGGATAAAGGGAGAACGGGACAAAGGGAGAACGGGATAAGGGAGAACGGGATAAACTGAGAATAGGATTAATGGAAAAGCGGATAAAGGGAGAACAGGATAAACGGAGAACGGGATAAAGGGAGAACGGGATAGACAGAGAACAGGATAAAAGGAGAACGGGATAAACAGAGAACGGGATAAACAGAGAACGGGATAAACAGAGAACGGGATAAACAGAGAACAGGATAAACAGAGAACGGGATAAACAGAGAACGTGATAAACAGAGAACGGGATAAACAGAGAACGGGATAAACAGAGAATGGGATAAACAGAGAACGGGATCGGGGGCGGGGGCTGGGGGATCGGGGGTGGGGAGATCCGGAGAACGGGAAAACGGAGAACGGGATAAATAGAGAGGGGGATAAGCGGAGAACGGGATAAGCGGAGAAGAGGATAATGGGATAAGGGGAATTGCATAGGCACCATTAGAATTGCATAGGCACCTATATAATTGCATAGGCACCATTAGAATTGCATAGACACTTATATAATTGCATAGGCACCTATATAATTGCATAGGCACCTATGAAATTGCATAGGCACTAATGGAATTGCATAGGCAGCAATGGATAAACAGAGAACAGAGAACGGGATAAACGGAGAACGGGAAAACGGAGAACGGGAAAACTGAGAACGGGAAAACGGAGAACGGGAAAACAGATAACGGATAAACGGAGAGGGGGATAAACGGAGAAGGGGATAAATAGAGAGGGGGATAAACGGAGAATGGGATAAACGGAGAAGAGGATAACGGGATAAGGGGAATTGCATAGGCACCAATGGAATTGCATAGGCACCTATAGATTTGCATAGGCACCTATTTAATTGCATAGGCACCAATTGAATTGCATAGGCACCAATTGAATTGCATAGGCACCAATGGCATTACATAGGCACCAATAGAATTGCATAGGCACCTATTGAATTGCATAGGCACCTATTGAATTGCATAGGCACCTATATAATTGCATAGACACAATTAGAATTGCATAGGCACCTATATAATTGCATAGGCACCATTAGAATTGCATAGGCACCTATATAATTGCATAGGCACCTATGAAATTGCATAGGCACTAATGGAATTACATAGGCAGCAATGGATAAACGGAGAATGGAGAACGGGATAAATGGAGAACGGGATAAAAGGAGAACTTGATAAACGGAGAACAGGATAAACGGAGAACGGGATAAATGGGATAAACAGAAAACGGGATCGGGGGCGGGGGCTGGTGGATCGGGGGTGGGGAGATACGGAGAACGGGAAAACGGGGAACGGGAAAACAGATAACGGATAAAAGGAGAGGGGGATAAACGGAGAAGGGGATAAACGGAGAAGAGGATAACGGGATAACGGGATAAGGGGAATTCCATAGGCACCAATGGAATTGCATAGGCACCTATAAATTTGCATAGGCACCTATATAATTGCATAGGCACCTATATAATTACATAGGCACCAATTGAATTGCATAGGCACCAATGGCATTACATAGGCACCTATAGAATTGCATAGACACCATTAGAATTACATAGGCACCTATATAATTGCATAGGCACCTATTGAATTGCATAGGCACCAATTGCATTGCATAGGCACCTATATAATTGCATAGGCACCATTAGAATTGCATAGGCACCTATATAATTGCATAGGCACCTATATAATTGCATAGGCACCTATATAATTCCATAGGCACCAATGGAATTGCATAGGCACCAATGGATAAACGGAGAACGGAGAACAGATAAACGGAGAACGGGATAAACGGAGAACGGGATAAACGGAGAACGGGATAAACGGAGAACGGGATAAACAGAGAACGGGATCGGGGGCAGGGGAACAGGGGGTGGGGGGGGGCGACAGGGGATCGACGGCAAAGGCATGGACGCGTAGCACACGCCGCCCTGCAGCCGACAGACACAGAAAGGGCGATGGTGTCGCTGCCGATGCGCCGATCGACTCGCTTTTCGGCCGAGACGTAAAGCAGCGGTCACACGCTGCCGGTCGCTGACGCCCACAGCCACCTGCTCGCCCCTAGCCACCTGCTTTCCCACAGCCACCTGCTCACCTACAGCCAAAATCATCTGCAACACACGTCGCCCGTGGCCGACAGACACGGCGAAAACGATACATGTCGCTGCAGTTTACGCTCCGACCGATTCGCTTTTTGGCTGAGACGTAAGGCGGCGTTTACGGGCGGGCGTGCGACGACACCCACAGCCACCTGCTTGCCCCCAACCACCTGCTTGCCCACACCCACCTGCTTGCCCACACCCACCTGCTTGCCCACACCCACCTGCTTGCCTGGAATTTGATCAAATGAGGCATGTGACCTATTAAAGTGGATCAGTTTTTCCTGGGGATTACGATTCTGCTGTCAGAAATGAGAAATAACGTATTGTACTCAAACTAGATCACTCATTTCACTTTCTACTGACAAAAGCGGTATGTGTGAGGCTTGTGGTGGCCTGGTAAGTACACTGTAAAAAAATTCCCTTGAATTTACGGAGAATCTCCGTTAAATTTGACAGTGCATCACCGTTATTTGGTTTACAGTGAATCAATGTAAATCTCATTGATTTTACAGTGAACTTCCGTAAACCCTTACAGTAAAACTCTGTTATTTCTTTTACGGTGAAACTCTGTTCTCTGGGTAGTTCTGTCCTCTCCTACTAGGTGGCAGCCTAGTTCCTAAGAAGATTTATCTGAAGGTTCTAGACTATAAAGCGATATAAATGTGCCAATATGATAACATTTTTCAATATCTTAATTCAGCATAATAAAAATGTACAGATGTAATTTGACATTGATGAAATATATTCTCTATTAATAAACACTTTAGTTGTCTGGGACACAGGGAAGTAATTGTAACACCAAAGACACCCATCTTGTGATAATGAGAAAAATATATATGCTCAGCACTGCAAATGATGTTGCATAGCAATCCTAGAGCAATGTTTCTCATGAATTGTGATAATAAAGTGCTGTGGGGCATTATGTGAGCCTCTCAGGAGCTATTTCATAATGATTATAAAGCCCTGGCACCAGATGCCTTATGGGACAATAATGAATTTGGTGGGTAAGCATAATGAACTGAACACTCATACACATAAGAACTGTAAAATAATAACCAGTGCTAAATAACAACAAAAGGCTAATAATACAGCCTTATATTCATTAAAATAGCTAACTAATTATTCATGGCCACTGCATAATAAAACAGTGAAATTCCGTTAAAATTACGGTGACTTTAAAAAACAGAGAACCCTTAAAAAAACGTGGGTTTCCCGGCTCCCATTGATGCCAGTGATTCTCCGTTTTTTTAAGGGTATTTTTTTTACAGTGTAGCAGAAAGCGGCATAGGAAGTAGCAGACGACATTCACCATATATTTAACCCTTTAAGGCCAACAAAACCCATTTCTATGACGTGCGTATACGAAGGTCAACAGTGTGTTGGGGTGTGTGTGTAAAGAGCCGGCCTTAAAGGGTTATTATCTAGGTGTGACAAACTTAGGCGGGCTCCAGTGATTTTTCAAATGCCACATGCGTTTGTGTGTTTGTGGAGGTGGTGGCTTGGGTGGTGGAGGTGGTGGCTTGGGTGGCATGTGTGTGTTGCTGGAACATCACATTTTCAGAACATGAATGTACTAGAAAGTGCCCAGGGTGGTGCAGGCAGTGGTGCCCGGTGGTTGGTGGTGCCATGTGTGGGTTGCTAGTGGTGCCCAACATCACATTTTCAGAACTAGAATGTACTGGGGCTTGCCAGGGGCGGTGGTGCCAGTGGTGCTCCATGGGTTATGGTCAAGGGGTTCTCTATGGGATAGTGGTGCATGTGTGCATGGGCTCGTCATGCAAGGCCGCGCATCTGGGTTTTCCTTAGGGTATGCATAGAGGTCAGTTACTATCGTAACTGACCAATAAAGCAGGGTTTCGTCCAGCTCACCCCCTGCGGGTACAGACTTCCATCACGTCCGACAAACTGTCGTCTGCTTCTCCTCCCGCCTCCAGCTGCCGTTAACCGGTTCGTGATTAGTGGCTGAACGACACTTAACCACCAACCTGCAACCAATACATGTCGTAAACTGTGCACTTCGTTTTCTTTAAACGTTTCAGGCTTTGGCCATGATTGTGAGTGAACCTTGAAAATCAATATCTGAAATAAGTGTCAATTGCTTTGAGAAGATTGTTTAATCGGATAGATGAATGCGGATCGTTGATTTAATTTATTCTCATCCCCAATCTGGCACTATTTGATTCTTATTTATGCTGGTGGCCGGCCTCGATTCTTAATCTATCTTGTGCGGAGGCAGTGGGACGGCGGCACCAGTATAATTCGTAATATGAAGGGCAGTATGTATTCAGCTCAGGGGCAGACCCAGACGTTTAAAAACGGGAGAGGGTCCACCAAAGTACCGAAAAGCGGCGCCGCGCGACCCGTTGCCGATCAAAATATCATTACAAAATTCTTTTAAAATTCCAAAAGGAAGGGGGTCCGGACCCCTAGGACTTTCCTTTACAGAATACTGCACGTTTTAACTTCGATTCAGCAGACCATCAGTCAGAGTCAGTGACAGCTGAGTGTGGTGTAATAGACAGCTCACTGGGTAGTTACTATGGCCCCCACCTGGGGTACAGAGCTTAGCCTCAACCAGGATCACCTGTAGGACGTTCAGCTTCTCACTACATTATAGCCTACAGGAGGGGGCCATTGTGAGGCACAGGTTCACCCAGAAATCCCTCTCTGAGAAGTTCAAATTTGTACCAGAGGCGTCATTCTCCAAACACATACCTGGTCTAGATTTGAAACCCAGCTGCATTAGATATCGTACATGAGCCGCTGGTGGTTAAAGATGGCCGTGTAAGTACAGAGAGGTAGTCAGCTGAGATGGCGCCACCCCTGTGTGCAGGATGGGTGAGGGCAGGGAGGTCTAGTCACCTGTAGGTAGTGTTTGTGTGTGTTTATTGTGGCTGAGACTGAACGTTCCTGCTGCTCCACACCCTGACCTGTACCCTATATATCCCACCTGCTCACCACGGGCTATTCAGGCCTCACCTTCCACTGCACACCTCTATAAGTATAAGGGTTCCCACAATTTCATCATTGAAATTCTCTGACTTTTCTTTTTATACCAAAATGATAATGTTTCCTGATCATATATTTACCATATATGCCATATATGCCATGATATAGCCCTGGGTGTCCTTCAATTTGACAGAGCTTTACCCAAGTGTTATGAGCCCAGATGAGGTTGTACCAATTTTCTGGGCTTTATTTTTATAGCCCACCTGGTCACACTTGCATGGTATTTAGTCATTTTCCACTGCAGACCACAAATTACGGTATATGGTAATGCATACTTATTTCACAATCTGTATCTTTCTGGCTTTCTCTGTATCTCACTATAGTTGTCTCTGTATCTCTCAGCCTCTCCCTTTCTCTACATGTCTCTGTCTCTGTCTATCTCTGTCTGTGGCTCCTTGTCAACGTGCCTCACCCTCAACCCTCTGTATGTCTCTTCTCTTTCCTGTCTCAATGGTTCTATTTTCTCTTATACCCTGTACCTCTGTATCCATGCCTCACAGTCTCCCCTCCCCTCATTATCTCTCTGCATGTGTGTGTGTATGTTTCAGTCGTTCAATATACATCCCAATATAACACAACTACATTAACTTATTTCTCCCTTCCCTGCACTACCTGCACCCCACCTGCCCATTCCTCCAGGGCTGGAGCTGGTCGTTAAACGCTCACCTCTACCCTCTCCATCTGCTCCCTGCCTGCCTCCCACACCTCCCACCTGCCCTCCTCCTGCCCCCTTCACCTGTATAGCATCACTCATCTACATGTAAGAGGTCTAGCACAAGGCCTACCAGAAATCCTTAACAACTCCTCTGCTAAAATCGTTGATGAGGAACTTGAGCAGTTAAGCAAAAAACCTTCCCCCTAAAAAGGTAAATTGATAAATAAATAAATAAACAAATAATTGAATACAAAAACCAGGTGCAGTGACTCTGTAACTCATCATATCATATCATGACCAAGGTAAACCATCGCCTACAGGTGCATCTCTCATAAAGTGTCCTATAAAGCGAATCATATTTTGCCTCGGTAAACCACTCAGTAACCTTCTAGGTGTGTTAATAAATTACATGTATACTGTCACAGAAGTATTCTATTTTAATTTCAAGTGATCACGTAAATGTGATTGCCAAGTGGATAAATGCAGTCCTTGGGCAGTCTAGGACATGTCCCATCAGTGGGTGCTGCATGTACATTGATTTAGAACCTGGTATTTCAAATTGACCAATGGAAGAGCAGGGTTTGCGGGTGTCTATATGCCGTAGACCCCATGGTCATTTAGGGTAATTAAAAGGTAATAAAAGGGTCATTAAATACCAGGTTCTAAGTCGGATAGATCCCTACGGTCGGTGTCTAAATGCCATAGACCCCTCGTACAGGGATCTATCCTTAACATAGGGTCGCCCAGATTTAGGTTGGGGTGAGATAATCCTTATCCACCTGTCACCCAGCCCTGCCCTACACCACCCCAGTCCTGAGGCTATCTAGGGACCCATCCCCCAGGGTCATCCCTCACTCCCAAACATGCTTACATATCTAATTACAATGATAAAACTAATAGACTACATTGGATTGAGTTCTAGGAACTGAGGAAATTCTATTGGATTAACGTCTAAGAACTGAGTAATTCATATCTGCTATGGAGTATGAAATACTCACTGAACTGCCAGTAACATTAGATACAGATGCTACGATGCAAGATTCATCCTTTCCTAATTTCAGTTACGTGTGAGAATTCCTAGTGGAAGGCGAGAAGGGCAGACTAAGTTGGGGTGATGACAAAATAAGAGATGTGACGAAGGATGTGCCGATAGTACAGAGAGGGTGGTGATTAGACCAGCGCTAGGATGAATTAAGCCAAACGCTGCACTTCAGGATGTGACTATTAACACCTGGCCAGGTGGGAGGTTTTTGTTCAAGCTCTCCCCACAGGGAGACACCTTTTTACCACCTCCCCAATCTACCTTGCTGCTGTGACCATCCAGCCATGCCACCCATCAACTCACAGGTTTTAACAAGACCTCAGCTTGGTTAGTGAGTAGACTATAGGGTACTATGGGAAAGTCTGCAATCAATAGTCCAAAATGCACCTCCCCATATACTCTGCAAAGAGGTAGTGTCCACTACGGTGCCCAGTGTATGCATTAGTGCCATCTATTGCATGTTGTGGAGTTTGTAGAGTCTATTGGGAGGTGCAAAGATGACCTAGGACTTTTGGTTGCACACCTTCCCGTGGTACCCAATACAGTCAGGTCGTGATATTCCGGTGTCCAGTAGTCCAGTGACCACACCATCCAGTGATGAATTGGTGGGGACCGTTTTTATAGCATTAAAATAGCCTTGATAATCCAGTTAATTCGGCTTCCAGTTCCAGTGAGAGAATATGGGTAACACAATGTCTTCTTAGCATTAGAAAGTACCTTGATACTCCAGTGATCAGCCAGATTGTTCAGTTCGTAGGGGCAGAATCCACTCCCAGGGGGTGTTACAAACAGTGGATACTTGGACTCATGGGAGGGGTTTATAATACTGTGTTGTTTCAGTACTATATACTACAAATTAATCCATGGAAGTTTGTCTATGTTTGCACTCAAGTCTTTGAAGTGGATGGATGATACGAAAAAGCTATTTGATTATAATGATTATAAAATAATTAATGTTCAGGGTGTACTTTGAATGTGGTCGTGGACAATGGTGGGAATTTCGGAATGGAGGGAAGGGTTATGAGGGAGGAGCGGTGTTAGACAGCATGGGTGCTGGGTGCTGGGGGCGCAGCAAAGGTAATGGTAAAATAAACACAGGACATGAATGGGAGTGCTGGCAGACCCACATACGCCTAAACCAAAGATGTAAGTGGGTTCCTTTTTAAAGGGGGTTTACTTTTCTATAGTCATTAATGTTTTCTCTTTTTTTTTTAAAAGGGGCCCTTTGGGGCACATACAATTTGTGAGTTTACTATAACAGGGGCCGTTTGTTCACTCGAAAATCTGCAGAAAAGGGGTACATTTAAGATTCTTGAATGCTGATGGTGTCCAAGCTGATGGTGTCAGGGCTGACTCCCTGCAACCCCCCACCCCCTCCCCCGCTCCACTCACCGACCTGCAGCCTTAGATAGATTTGCCCGAGATTTGGCAATCCAGTGATCCACCTTCCGGTGGTCTTTGGTTGGCGACGGCAGTCACTGGATTATCGCGACCTGACTGTAGCCTGTTCACTCACCAAACTGTGGTCTTGTTAAAACCTGTGCACCACCCAGCCCCCTCAACCAGTCCCCCCGGGCTCATACCTTCTTACCTACCGTGCATACCTCCCATCCCCATGTATAAGTAGCATACCCTCCTCCCCAGCCTCTGTCCCTTACCTCTCCCCATACCAGATTGCCCTTTGAACTGCGCATGCCCCAAGTGGCGGTGCCTGTCGGTGTGTTAGAGAAGCATGTAACTCAATATAAAACGTGTGTAACACCTCCAGGATCTGCCATACCGTACTGAGCAGCTCACACACAGTATGCTGGCCATGCGGAGCAACTCTGGGTACAAAACCTACCGCCATGCACAGAGCAGAGCATAGTCAGCTGGGTCTGCCTCCTACTGTGAACAAAGGAGGAACGACCAGTCTAAGGAACACAAAGATATAAGATGGTTTGCTGCCCCTAGAGTGGATGTAGTGCAGAGGTGGTGGCCCACACAGCACACGTTTTCGTATCAAATCACAGATTACTCGGCATTCCCATACATTTAGGAATCACCAAGAGGTTTGGAGGGCTGGGAAGAAGGTGTAGGATCCAAACAGTAACAAAACACAGTTCCCCAGGCACAGTGCCTCCGTGTCTGGGGGGCTGGCCTGGATAAGATTCTCCCCCAACACTAGACAGCAGACAGGTACAGCCTTCTTATATATGTCCTGCACTGTAAAAAGTGTTTGTAGGTGTACAGTAGATACTACTGTTGGTGTACAGTTCATTGTAATAGGTGAACAGTAGAATCTACTGTTAATCTACAGTGGAATCTACTGTAAATCCATTCTATAGTGGATTCTACTGTAGAGTCTACTGTGTACCTACACTAACTACCGTATTTACAGTGTGAACCCTTTAAGGACAACATGATGCCTTAAGGGTGAATGATCAGTTGTCTTCATGATACACCAACGCAGTGCCGAGGAGTAACTCACAAGAACCTTCCGGCACTGCATCGATGTTTCCACAGAGCATTGACCTTGTTGCAATCAAAGCTGACAACGTGGCTGCATCCACTCCCTGCCATTAAAGGTTTGATTATATGATTCTACGGTTCTGAATGAATGTAGCAAAAGGCAAATGAAGAATGGATCTAGTATTCTACTGACTGCTGATGCACACCCAATCCAGTAGAGGGACTGCAGCCTTTCTCTAAGACTATAGCTATAGCAGACTCCTGGCTAGATAGAGATAAGGAGGGCAGGGTGGCAGGTATCTAGGTGAGGCCTACAGCAGACTATACCATGGTGGGTGCAGATAGTGGGGGAGGTTACGGACCGTATCGTCTACATTACATGGAGGCAGCAGCATACAGCCAACACCCACAGATAACAACCCTATGGGGAATAGAGCGGATGGGATATGCCTAGTATAGGGTGGATAAGGGTTGGGTGGTAAACAGCAGAGCCAGGCTTACTATTTTAAAGAAGTGATGTTGCTTAATTACTGGGTGATCATTTTTTTACACCATGGGGTGTGGTGGGTTTAGGAGGCGGGGGGGGGGCGAAAAAGTTTCGACCCATTGGCTCCACGCGAAAATCTCCTATCCCCTTTTGTAAAAAACTAAAAAGAATACTCCCTTAAGTAGTGCAGTCAAGCCCAATATAGTCCTGACGATTCTACAGTTAATTCATGACATTTGATTTATGACATTTGTTAATGATATTTGTTAACAAGTTGTATACAAGGAGTGGGTTATCTTGAGCGGTTTTGTAGGCTACATGTTCAATGTTTCCCATAGCTACATTGTATCCCAACCATGTGCTTGTGTTGTTATAGTAACCCATCAGGGTTCCACAGCATGCATTATACAGCAGCAGAACGACTCTGTGAGCCGCCTCACCTCACCTCTGACCTCTCAGGTCACAGCTTGACCTTACAGACAGACTGGGATCACAGCTTGACCTTACAGGCAGATCACAGGGTACATGACACAGCAACCTGCTACATAATGTAAAGCCCTAAGGGAGTGATCATTTTTTAACAACAGGGGGGGGGGGGGGGGTTTCCGTGTGGAGCGCGCGAAGTTTTTACACCCCCCCCCCCCCGGTCAAGGAGTCCAAACCTTTTACCCCCCCCCCCCCTTTAGGGTTGAAAATTGGCTCGCGCGAGTAACAAAGCAAAAGAAGCAAAGTAACGCGCGGGCTTTTTGGCTCAAAAATCTCTTTTTGACCCCCCGCCCCAGAGAAATATCCAAAATTTGTTTCCCCCCACCTGTTGTTAAAACATGTTCATTCCCTTACTACCCCCAATAACCTCATACCAGGACTGCCCTATAGGCGTCTAGCAGAATACATCTTAGACCAATGAAGTGATTACCAGCCCCGATAACCTCTGTCCCTACCCCAATCTTATCCTTAATCCCTCGCAATCTCCTCCTCCATCCAATTATCATCCCTGCAACAAATCACCCAGTGTTATATGATATATACGTAATTGTGCCTACAATGCGACGTCAGATGCTGGTACACAGATTCGTCCGAAAGGGGACTTCTGATTTCATATACATGTATTAGACATTGTAAATGAAAGTATTTCTTTTCTGAATGGCAGGTAAGAGAGTGATCATTTTTAACAACAGTGGCGGGGGGGTGGATAAACAAAAAAACAAAAACAATTTAAACCCCTTGAAGGGGGGGGGGGGCAAAAATAATTGAACCTCTCCTGAGGGGGGGGGAGCAAAAGAATTGCCAAAAACCCAGTGCATTACCATAGATCAAAGGGAACGGCCGCGCTTCATTTCAACCTGCCGGGGGGGGGGGGGGCAAAGAAATTTGGACCTGCTTGCGCAAAAATCCACCGACCCCCCCTCCCCCCGTGTTGTTAAAAGATTACCCCTACCTAATATAAAGGAATCAAGAACTGTCAACAAGTGGAAATTTCCATGAGACACGACACAAACACGAGGTTTACAGATTAATCCGTGTAGAAGCAGAGACATTATCAGGGATGGTGTTCATATCAGACGTCTAAATACACACCCTGCAGTAAGAGGCATACTGCACATAGCAGACAGTGTAATGGTGTAGACCATGTAGTGTACACAACTGGTGTTGTGGAGGCACGCATAACATGGATCAACACCTACAGGCATCCCACCTCCTCCAGGCTCTACAGACTCTACCTCCACTCCTCCTGGGCCTGGCTAGCCTTACATTATCATCATCCCTCCCCAGCCTCCCCCTCCAATCCCTACTCATTTTCTGGGCCTAAATTTCCTTGACAGACATACAGATATATCATATATATAATATTATGCCCTACTAGAATACAGGGACACAAAGAGATAAATAGATAGAGTGAGACACTCCTGTCCCTAAATCTCAGTATTGACATGCAGTTCATTGATCTCAGGAATTACCAAACGACTGGCAATGGTCTTCGGTTATACTGGGATAGATACACATGTAATCTAAATGCTTCGGCCCTTAGTCTGTAATGGCTATCCCATGTTAGTCATAGGGGCATTGGTCATTTATATTCTTCATATTATTTTTTTATTTAAAGCCATTTAATGAGGGAAAGCCAGCTTTTTCTGAGCCCATTGAATACGGCCACATTGTATTTTGGGGGCATTGTGAATCTTTTATTTCAAAATATGATATCAGTGTACTCAAGCGCAGAGCACCTCTCTATACCTCCCACATGATGTCCGGAAACAGTTAGATCAACACTACACAGAGAAAAGAAACAGCGTCAAAAGGGAGTCAAGGTTGCCTCCAGAATGACTCCCCTCTCTAGGGGAGTCCAGGTCGCCTAAGGGAGTCAAGGTGACTCTAAGGGAGTCGCCTGGGAGAGTCATATAGCTCTCTGGGTCACATGACTCCCCCAGGTGACTCCCTTAGGTCAGGCAGAGAGTCACCTAGGCTCCCTTGGGCGACCTGGACTCCCCTAAAGAGGGGAGTCATTCTGGAGGCAACCCAGACGCCCTTTTGACGCTGTTTCTTCCCTCTGTGTAAACTGGGTCTGTCCCCTGTCCAACACCATGCACACATCCTGTGATATGACCACAGCAGGCCGGGTATAATGCTGCATGATGATGGTATCACGGTGCATCCCTGACATCACCATAATATACATGTACCAGGTCATGGGGAGGGGCATCAAAGGGATAGTTCTGTGTATCTAAATTAAATACTATATGTTCTCTATTGGGGGCGCTGACTGAATGGTGTCAAATACATAATGGCAGGACCCTCACAATTGTGTATATCTTTTTACTATCATTTTCTAGGCTTTTCGTTTTGCCAAATACCTACATATTCTGGGTATGGGTAAAGACTATATTTTGCAGTTATCAAGCACTGCTTTCCCATTCAGGACAATTATTTATACAACCAATTCAACTTAGCTGACCATTCGGAGGTACATGTATTACCTTAGTTTAACCCTTCATGGCCGGCTTGATCCTCAGGTTCTGTAGATGTTCATTTGTCTAGATGGTAACTTACCGGGAAGATACTACACTGTAAAAAGTTGGTTGTCATTTTTGTATGTGTACAGTAGATTCTACTGTAGGTGTACAGTTTATTGTAGGTAAACAGTGGAATCTACTGGAAATCTACAGTAGAATCTACTGGAAATCTATTCTGCAGTAGATTCTACTGTAGATCTACAGTAGATTCTATTGTGTACTTACACTAACTATATCCAACTATATACAGTGTAAGTGTAATCTAGTCTAGTGTGGAGCAGCTCATCTGTGGAGACTGTGAGACATGTTGTGACATCTACATGTGTTATGTGTGTGTGTGACCAGGGTGTGAACACACACATCACAGACACACCGTGTGTACGCTGTACAAGAGCTTATTGTTGTAAGCTAACGGCCCCCAGCCCGACCAGACAAAGTCTGTTTTAAACATCTGAGGAAGACATTTTGAACACCTCTATTGTACTCTAGTCAGTGGTACTGTACATCACAGGTCACATGGACGCCTGACACAGGTCACAGGGACGCCTGACACAGGTCACAGGGACGCCTGACTGTCACCACAGGGACGCCAGACACAGCTAGGTCACAGGGACGCCCCACGCAGGTCACAGGGACGCCTGACACAGGTCACATGGACGCCTGGCACAGGTCACATGGACGCCTGGCACAGGTCACATGGACGCCTGGCACAGGTCACAGGGAAGCCTGACACAGGTCACGAGGACGCCTCACACAGGCCATGAGGACGCCTGGCACAGGTCACAGGGACGCCTGACAGGTCACAGGGATGCCTGACAAAGGTCACAGGGACGCCTGGGGATGCCCGACCATCATAAATGCCTTTTTGCTATCTCAAAGAAGCACAGGACCCATTGATTGATTGATTATTCATTTTATCTCATCCTAAGGATAAACTAGACCTAGACATCGTTTGCTGTGCTCCTCAGCTGTTGTTGGGAGAATGATATTGAGTTCCGTTAGGCGTATTTTTTACTTCTGTACATGGCGTTCTTGTCCACAATAGGATATAGGGGTGACCGTTTATGATATATTCAGGGCAAAACATGGCTTTAACACTTTATACACAGATGCATCTATGGCACATACGTGTATAACTAGACACATGGTCTAATAGAGTCAAAGTAGCATTCACTCAAAGTCCAAGGTCTGGCATTTTAAGTCTACACCTAATCCTATCATAACGCCATAACGCTAAGTCACGGCAGAATGGCCCACACAGTGAGGTTGGTGTAACTCTGTTATAATCCGCAGAGTGGGAGTGTACGGCTGGACAGCTGCTGGAGCCTGTCCAGAATAGTTCCATCTTAAATAGTGTTAAAGGCCTAGATCTCAGGACCCCTCCAGCGAGCCGGGTCGGGTACTCGGCCCTATTTATAGGGGCGCTGGGGGTTTAACGTCCACAGCCATAGCATGGTTAAAGAAATATGTAAAATCAAAAAAAAAAAATCAGTTAAAAGTCGTAGGCCTATCGCTAACATGGAGTCCCTGACCAATAGGGACCTTTAGCAACCACGTATAAGCTCAATAAACGTAGACGTAGCCTATCCCTTTAGCACTACTACGTCTGCGTTTAATGAGCTACGTCGGGTTTGCTAAAGGTCCCTATTACAATGGCCATTAGGAGTATGTTATAATCATAAAGTGCAGCCATATGCACTATTTATGTAGAATAGTTAATTGGTCTTGGGAGTCACTGATGTATGGCACTGTATTTTGGATGAAGTTGATGTTGAATTTCTGACATACTCAGATATGAACGTACACATTATACTATATAGATTCCGGTATTTAATGTGAATTTTCTAAGAGGATACTTCTAGTTGGCAAAACCCTATGTGTTGTGCAGTATAGATCTAGAGATAGGTTAAGGTTATGACCATCCTGCTGTAACACACATAAACACTACAACATGGTTATAGCCTAGTGGAGGTTGTGGGAATGTGGAGGGGGGTCCTGCACTGACTGGCTTTTGGTAAAAAGTACCAGAAGTGAGACATAACCTGAGCTCACTGCATGGTGTGTAAGGGCCATCAGGAAGCTTTAGTATGTAGCGTGTGTTTTCTGCAGCAGTATATACCTAAACTACAGCTGGTATGCCATGTGTCTTTATCACTTTGAGGTTCTCTTGGCTATAGCCCTTTCAGGACCATTAAGCGCCAGTTCTTCATGCTCATTTCTGGTCATGATGTAGTGAACAGCTCATGAGCACTATATTGGTGCATCATGCCAAGTCTTTGAGCGTATATCAACCCCTTAACTTCAGCATGATGCCTTAATGCGGCCCTGGCGAGTTACTGACCGCAACTATAGAGCTGCATTCATGGGCCTTGATATTTCATTAAAGCACTTTGCAGTCCTCAAAGGGCAAAGTTGGGTTGAGGGGAGCTGACATCAGAGGAATCTACCAACCCATAAACATTACAATTGTATCATTACTAAACATAAAAGACACCATTACATAGATGTATGGTAGGACATGCGGATATAACAGCAGGTATAGGGATGATGTGATGTCAATTTTATGTGGTCAAGGTAAAATGTACTGCTAGCCATTTAATGGTGGCATGACTCCCCTAAGGTTTAAGGTTCATGTGCAGTGCATCATCCAGACTTTGTATCAATACCCTTAACCCCTCTAGGAGTGTATCACATCATGCCGGCATGATGCATAAGTGCAGCAGGGTGATCTACTCACCAGCGCATCAAATATGTATCATGCTGACAAAAAGGCACTGTATTAAACTTAAAGCACAATGCTGCCCATGATAAAGGGTTAAATTAAAATGTTGAAATAGACTCACCGCCACACCCATACCCTGGCTATACAATTACAATATTGATTCATTGAATATGCCGCATTTTCAACAAGGTGCCAATGGTTTTTAAAACCCCCACTTTATATTTTACATATGTAAATTATACCCCCTGTTCAGACAGCACTAAAATACTGCTGTCGATCCCAAATCAATAGAGCTCTGAACTGTGGGCTACTTTACTTTAACTTTATTTTCATTCAAATATATGCCAAGCTTTTTGTAGATATTTGCACAACGGCTCATGGTCTATATTAAAGGACCTAGGATCAACAGAGCACATCAAGCCATAGTGTCCTATTCTAATGGACCACAATGTGAAACAATCTCGTTTCCCCTTTGACTGCAGTGCACTTAACAATTAGACCTTTACGAGAGCGAAAAGAGACATCTGTATACTTCCTAAAATTCTGTTATATTCTATGTGATCTAGTCGATCTAGCCCTTTAAAGGTGGAATAGCTAGTTAATAAGCTCTCCACCCTTTTTCTTCACGAGGCATGAATGCAGCTGGCATGTGTGGGAACGAGGATGGTATTTGCAGCTGGCTAGTGACTTTCCAGTGCTTCATGCATACATCATGCAGATCCTACAGAGATGATAAACTCCCAGAGGATCGGCATGATGCATCAATGCAGTATCACCACATCAAAATACTGACTTGCACCGCCCTGGTGCATTATCATGAGGCACTATGTCGTCCACAAAGTCTTTTTGAAAGTTTATGACCGGCAACAATTTACGACCGGCTGACGTCTATGACCGGAATGCCAGAAAACACCCTATTTAGGGCAGATGTACATAACAATGTCAGGAAATAATTTAAGCATGTTTTAAAAAGTTAAGAGCCTTTTTTCTACAATTTCTTATTCTTATACATGTATGCACCTAGACAACCTGGTCATAGATTGCTGTCGGTCTTAAGATTGCTGCCGGTCATAGACTTTAAACTTGTATCGATTTGGTGAGACAGAGCCTCATAGTAGGGTTATCGGGGAGAGGGTGACTGTTGAGATCTCCCCAATCCCTTCACATATCCCCTGCACAACCCGGACAAATCCGCTACACTAGCTGCGGATTATGTTAGTCTCATTAATTGACCGGTCCCCACTTGACCCATGTACTGATTAGGACCGTGAGTACACAATGTGCCGTAAACCTCCGTTACTGTTATTAAGGCCGAATAGACCGTGAATATCAAAACAGGGCCGACCCATAGTTTTTAAATTCTAAAGACAATTTCATATTTTCACACATTTTTGGTCAAATTTTGGGTAAGCAAAGAGGCTGCCTAGTCATTTCATGTTAAAAATAATTAATTAAAAAAATTCCGACATCCCGACCCTAGACGTTCGTCCCATGTTACCTAGCTGAAGCGCCATTTTTTTCTTATTTGGCCTAGCTGGGTCTTTTTTTTCTGCTATTCTGAAGAAATTATTATATATGTTTTTCCACATTTTCGGCCAATTTTAGGATGAGCACAGAGGTTGGCTAGTACCTTAATGTTAGATAATAAATAAAAATAAAATCCGGCCTACCAACCTTACACCTTCTTCCCATGTTACCTGAAACTCGTTTTCCCCCTTATTTGGCCTAGCTGGCCTGACCATCAGTGTAGTGATGATCAAGGAGGCATTAACCCTTTAAGGACCGCATAATGCTCTCTGCACTTGGTCATCATGATGCATGAATGCAGCCCTAGTGAGTTGCCGCAAGCATGATGCCTCAAGCCTTTTGTTTATTTGTTGTCATGATGCACCATGATGCACCACAACAGCAGTAGGGAATAACTCGCCAGAGATCGATGCATCATGCCGGCCCTGGGTGTATCAATCCAGTATGGTTAACATGGTGACAGCACTAGCGAGTAACTCACCAGTGCTTCATCCATGCATCATGACGAAAAAAGGGGCGTGGTACACCAAGGCCCTATGCTGTCCTTAAAAGATTATTAGACCAAGCAATTATCAACATATTTTAGTTTTCAACCAGCAATATTTGGACCATTTTCTGAGAGCTTGACAGTAAAAACAAATGCCTCTTTTTGATTCAAGGTTAATTCTTAATATAATTTGTCCCAACCTAAATACAAAGCCAAACCTCAATTATGCTACTTAAAATTCCCTAAAAATAGCATTCAGTGTCTTATATTTGCCAAATTTACTATCTAAGTGAACATTAGCCAGGAACAGGGGGGAAATGATGCCATTGTATACAATACAGGTAAAATAAAAGGTTAGTTGTGACAACATGATTGCAGGACATGATGTATCCATGTATTACCAGCCCTACCTGTGTGGGTACCTGACAGGGTTATCACCTGTAGATAACACCTGTATCGTAATTACTTTAACCCGCTCGGGGTGGGGTACCTGTTATCATTGACTCTCTCTGGGTGAAGGACCTGTTATCTTATCCATACCTATTGTTTTTGTAGACTTACATCAACTAACACCTACTATCCAGAATTAGAGGCTTCTTTTTCAAGTGTGATGGGTATACGCATAAATAAACTATTGCTATGGCATGGGCAAAATTATTTTGGCGATTTCTACTTCCTTTTCCTAGGTATAATGAACCATAGCTCTGGCGCCCACCATACACTTATTGCAATGTTGAAATCCGATATTTGATGCACATGTAGTATACTTTGTAATTTACCCGGTATATATCACTGGGTACAAAACAGGAGACGGTACATATTTTCCAAACATATTCCAAACATGTATTAGACTCCTACACCAGATGTAAATGAGGACTTAACCTGTTTGCATGTAGTATTAATTGTGTGGTGATTATAAGCCTTTTGTTAGACCACAGTCAGCTCTGACCCAACATGACCTGTTACTACTGACTCCTGTACTGTGCTACCTTACAACTAGATCTAGTAACCCTTTACATGTAGCATAGTGCTTTATTATGGTTTGACTTTAGTGAACATGGTGTATAAATGTTGCCCTGGGGAGTACCTCACTAGTGCTGCATCCATGCATCATACGACCCTACATCTACCTTATATGCTTGATACACTTTCGAAGGGTATGCATGATGCACCAATGCATGTGCTTCATTCATGCATCATGCTGTCAAATGTTGTTCACCTACAGGGTTAAGTATATACTTATTACTCTACATATTACAGCATACACAACAGCAATAAAGCAGGTATGGTGTAATTACACTGACCATCATGTGTTAACCTACTAGTATACATAAAGCCGACCCCCCCTGCCTGTAGAACCGATCACCCCCCCCCCCCCCCCCACACACACAGTCAAGTCCCTGTATACATAGTCTAAATAAGCTGTGTTGGACCTGCCTAAGGCCTCCACAATTTTAGTTGTGACTCGACCCATGAGGTGAGGAAATTGTAGGAATCTAAGGAGGATATTCGTCTTCTTTTTGTCTTTTTGTTTTTTTTTATAAAAAAAGAAATGAACGTAGGTATGGTGTACTATGGTGACAGGCTATAGCGCAGGCCAGCCTTTATTCCGGCTCGACAAATATTGATTAGCATAATGCTTTATTTATGGACATTTAGTCAATATTTTCAATAGAAATTCAAGTGAGCCTTTTTAGCTCTCCAGCTTCAAGCTATAGTGGCCTGAAACACGTCATAGGGAATTGCCTCACGGTACCTTATATGTACTTATATCCCGGGGGGGGGGGGGCACTCCCTCAGCATTACTGACTATGTGTGAACATGATTCCAAGGGAAAGTGTCTGTTTTTGGGCCCTAGGCACGGACCCGCTAGAGTCCTTGATAAGGGGTGCTTTCTAAGCAAATTTGGGGAGAAAGGGGTACATTTTCAGACCTTCATGGCTTTTTATAAGGTATTTTTTACTTTTTTTTCAACAATATTTCTTGATCACCCTATTTTCTCAGGGTCACCCTGTGATTAGGGTAAATTTTTCAGGGTCATTTGTGATTAGGGTCCGTTTTTCTGGTAAGTTTACCTTGAAAAAGGTATGCTTTTTAAAAAAAAATCCCCTTGATAAGGGTGCCAAATTTAGGGTGATGTTCGCACATAGTGACTATAGAAAAGATAGGGAGTGGCCCCCCCGGGACTTATATGTATACCAGGATTGCTTAATGGCAGGTATTTAGCAGAGATTAGTTCCACCACCCACCACCAGGTGGCTTACTTAGCCTGCTCTGCACATGCGCAGTGCCTGCCACACGCATGCGTGGCGGAGATTTAATCAAGATGGATTGATAACCTTTATTGATCTGTGCACGTGGTGAAGTGGCTGTGGGATTTATTACTGACCTCTGCAAGGTGTGTGGGTGGGAGTTGGGGGTGGGGGGTAATATAGATCTTCTACATAGCAGGCACTGGGTTAATTATTCAGTGTTGTTTGTAAAATCTAAGTGATGTATTTGAACTGGTCGTGTTGTGTGGCATCTAGTGCCTTTGTCGTAATTACGGATTAACTGTATTAACCCTTTAAGGATGGATGTCGCTTAAAGATGACACATACTAGTCGTTATGACGCGCCAATGCAGCCACAGTGAGTAACTTGCCGGCGCTACATTGGTGCATCATGCCCTAAACCCTTTGTCTCAACCATGTAGGGTCGGCATGATGAATGAATGCAGCCCTGGCTAGTTACTCGCCAGGGCTGCATTTATACACCATGACGACCAGAGGCATGATGCATTAAGGTATCATGCCGCCCTTTAAGGGTTAACTAATTTACCTCAATGGTGAATGATGGGACTGGATCAGGTTGCTATGATACAAGTTGAATGTGGACATGGGCGTGTCACGAGAGAAATCTATTTTGTTTTCCTCCTGGTGATAAAATATGTCCTCCAAAAGTAGGTTATCGTTTAGGTCACTACGAAAAAAAGTAGTTTCTCATCACTGAGCAGTGAAAAGTGTGACGAGCGCGTGTTTCACTTATTTATTTTTAGCTCAATACATCGCCAGCAGTGCAAGCTTAATGATTTGGCACCAAATATGCATGTATACATTTTCTAATCATCTGTCAACATGTCAATTAAAAATTGTAAAAAGAAAAATCTAAAAGGACATTTAAAAAACCTGATTTTGACATGCGTGAGATGAGAAACAAGCGTGGTTTCTTTGCGTGGTCCTAGGGAAACCATTAATAGCCAGTGTGAGGACCAATTGTTTCTTAAATGTCCACTTCAGTCATTCATGTAACAATACTAACTTATTCATGATATCTGAGGATTTAGCTTATAAACTGACAACAACGTCTGCTCTAGGGTTGTAGCCCATATGAGGGGAACATATGGTTGTTTTCTTCTTGTGTATAATATTGGCAAAGAAATGTCCCCCAAAACTGAGTAACGACACAAAAACATCATTAACCTTATCTAACTGGGCTCTAACTCATTCAGCAGGAAACATGAATGGATGTCGCGTGGTACTGTGTAGTATAGTTAATCCCATACTAAATCCCTGCTAATATAGCTCATTCATGAGCAGTGGAGGGATTAACCTAAGTATAAGGCTGCGTATGTAAATCACATCATGTTTTCATGACCTCACAAGGAGTCTACTAGCCCCTGAATGGACTATAGCATATGGTAACTTGTTTCTGTATACAGGTATAGCACTAGAGAGCTCAGTATGTGGGAGGTAGCACGCAGTGTTAGGGCCTATTGCAGACTTATCCTTTTTTCCAATCCCTAGAAATCTGCCACTCAGAGGAAGGGGACTATATTTGAAGCATAGATGCATCATGCCGACTATTTGGAAGTGTATCAACCATGTATGTGCTGTTGGCATGATGCATGCGCTTGGAGCCCTGAGTACTCATTGGGGCTGCATAAAGTTTATGCATCGGCATCTTGATGACAAATGGTGATAAGTAGCGCATTAAGGCCAGATGCTGTCCTTAAAGGGTTAGCGGCTTATCCTTCTATAATCCCTAGAAGTCTTACCACCCAGCTAGAAGCCAGACCTGCAGGAACTAATATAGCCAAGGATTTGAACGCCACCAGAAATCGCATCAGATTGGTCGGTTAGTTGTACACTTCCATTAATCTTTCTATTTCCTCGGCTCTACAGTCCCTGGGTCCCTCGCTGCCTTCTGTGCATGAATTTGAGAATATGACCAATATCACCACACACACATACCTACATGGTAGACTAGAACAGTACTAAATATTATGTGAATGGGACACACGTGGTGATTATGCCACTTTAATTTAAAGTGGCATTCTCACCGAGTGTTTCCCACTCACAATTCTAGTACTGTTCTAGTCTGCTATGTGGTAAGTGCGAGTGGTGAGAATGCCCCTTTGATATGGGTCTACAGAAATGACAATATCAGAGGTATTGGTTCCACTAATGATTATACCTTATTATTAACCCTTTAAGGACGGCATGATATATTAATGCATCATGCCTTTGGTCATCATGATGCATGAATGCAGCCCTGGCGAGTAACTCGCTAGTGCTGCATTCATAAATCATGCTGATCTTAAAAGGTTGAGACACTCCTGATGGGTCGGCATGATGCACCCATGCAGCACCGGCGAGTTACTCGCTGGGGCTGCATGGGTGCATCACGACGACAAATGTCATCGTTTAGTGACATGCGTCTTTAAAGGCTTAAGCTATAAAATCCATGTACATGCTCTTTACTGCAGGACTTGGATACCGGAAGTGAGTGAGTGTCGTGGGTGAATGTTTGCCCCTGGGTTGTGGTACAGGTGTGAACGTTGTGGGGGTAAATAGTCTGGAGCTGTAGTGTGGGGAGGGACCCATTAGCAGGCCCGTGTCAGGGGTAGGGAGGGTCAGGGACGGTCTACACATTACTGCAGAATAACCAGGTTTGTTAATCCTTTGAGGAGCTCATAGTGCTTTAACCCTTTGAATACTGACCAAAAATGACATGGCTTGCTAGGAGGACGACCTCTGAGAACTAGTAGTTCCCAGGAGGACGGACCTCATATCAATTCCTATAGTACCCAGGTAAAAAAATACCATGGTCATTACCATGGTTTACAATTTCGCACCATGGTATATTGTGGTTTACCACAATGTACTATAGTATATACAATTGTAAACCAGTGTATGTATAACTGTAATTTACCATTGTATACTGTGGTACACTATAGTTGCATTTACTACTATTGTGAACGATAGTTAGATGATAAGAATAATACCTTTGAATGCCATAGTTTACCACAAATATCTCTTAAAGCATGAAACTCGTTATTTACCATGCTTATTGCATAATTGTTAACCAGGGTTCATTATAATATATCATGGTAATATGTTTTACCATGGTATACAATGGTCGTCGTTACAATGATTTACCATTGTATACCAATATCATGATAAACAGTGGTTTATATATAATAGAATATCGTGGTTAACTTAGGTATACTAGGGTGATTACGCTGAATATATGCAACTATGATTTACTATAGTATTTTTTCACTGTTGTATACCACAATGCGTTTGAATGATGGTAAACTATAGTATCAAAACCATAGTTTATCAGACTTTAATTGGGTATACTAGAGCAGTTACACTATAACATATGGAACTATGGTATACTATTGTTTATTTCACTACAGTTTACCACAGTGATGTTCAATCATGGTAAACTCTGATGTTGATATTGTGGGTTAGCATAGTTGAATTTGGCATATCTTGACACCTTTTACTATCCAAGTATGGTATGCATATACTGTGGTTTTACTTTACTATGGTATACCACAATAAATTTGATGATGGTAAACAATATTTTATTCTACCAATGTTTCCTCTATACATCATGTATACACATGGTGTTTATATTAAAAGTGTGCCGTTGGCGTTGTCAGAGTTTGGTGGATAGCACTAAAGCAGTTACACCTCACAATTGTATGCATATTCAACTATGGTATACTATAGCCTAAACTATTACATTACTGATTACTATGGTGTAGCAGACTGCACGTATACCATGGGTTATTATGATATACCATGGTGATATATTTCATCTTGGTATGATTTTTATTACTATGATTATGATGGGTACCTGTGGATACAGGTGGCGAGTTATAGATGCCATGCACCGAGCACTCACACCTACAGAGGTGGGGGCGGCCTGAGGGGTACCTGGGGCTGTAGATGGCGAGTTATAGATGCCATGCACCGAGCACTCACACCTACAGAGGTGTGTGCGGCCTGAGGGGTACCTGGGGCTGTAGGTGGCGAGTTATAGATGCCATGCACCGAGCACTCACACCTACAGAGGTGTGTGCGGCCTGAGGGGTACCTGGGGCTGTAGGTGGCGAGTTATAGATGCCATGCACCGAGCACTCACACCTACAGAGGTGGGGGCGGCCTGAGGGGTACCTGGGGCTGTAGGTGGCGAGTTCAAAGCGTAATTGCCGAGCACTCACACCTACAGAGGTGGGAGCGGCCTGAGGGATACCTGGGGATACAGGTGGCGAGTTCAAAGCGTAATTGCCGAGCACTCACACCTACAGAGGTATTTTTAGCCTTATAGTGATGTAGTTCAGTTTACTATAGTGTCAAGCTGTGTGGGAAATATTATAGTAAACTACATTACAATTTACTATAGTGTCAAGCTGTGTGGGAAATATTATAGTAAACTACATTACAGTTTTTCGATAGTGTCATGGTGTGCGGGAAATACTATAGTATACTATAGTTATATGTTTTTTTGTGTTTTTTTTTAATTTATTTTTATTTATTCTTTTATTTTTACTGTAGTCTCAAGGCATGTGGCAAATGCTTTATTAAACAATGGTGAAATGTACTCCAGTCTACTATATATTCAACGTGTGCGGGAAATACTGTTGTATACTATAGTAAGAAATACTGTAGTACTCAGGGTGTGTGGCAAACACATGTAGTATATCTCAGTAAACTATAATTAAAAATGATATAGTTTATTACAGTGTAGGGGTGTGTGGGAAAAACTATAGTGTACTAAACTACAAGGGTTATATGTTCAAATAATGGCCACTGCCCTGTATGTGTATTGGGCCGGGTGTCATGATCATTAGACCATGGTATACTATGGTTATGCAACCATGATTTATCATTGTACATAGTTCAACCTTTTCTCACTAGGTGGCAGCCTAGTTCCTGAGAGGATTTTTCTGGGGGGTGCTACATGTTACTGATGCCTATAAGTGTTAAATAAAGTATAGTTTCTTAACTTCCTCAAAGAATAAAGAATGAACAGCCTAATCTAAAGCTATTTTTGGCAAAATACACCTGATAGCTTGATGATATACATCAGAAAGTGGTTAAAACTATATAAACACCACTTTTTTGTTAATAGGATTTACATATAACAACATTGCTGCAGGTCTTTATTTGAAACAATCTTAGAGTAACTTTTACTTGTGTAGTACACAAATAAAGTGTCTAGACCGATTTTATACACCAGGATGTCAAAGACATCTTGAAATTAAGATGTTTTATAAATTGGATGTGTAAACAAGTGATATGGCATTTTGGCCAAGGAATAATATTCGGACCACAGTATCATGATATTAACTGTGGTATATATCATGATATTTACTATTGTATACTATGATAAACAATAAGATGGTATATCATGGTATCCACCATAGTAAATTACGGTAAATTTACCCTGGTTATTTGGCCAAACCATGGTATTTTGACCATAGTTAATCATAATATTTACCATAGTAAACCATGGTAAATTTACCCTGGTTATTTGGCCAAACCATGGTATTGATACCATGGTATATTCAGATATTAACCATGGTATATCATGATGTATAGTGGTAAATCATAGTAAAAATGTAATCTCAGCACAGTTGAGATCATTGTATACCATAGTAAATATCATAGTAAATCATGGTTAGTATCATAGTAAACTGTTGTAGATATACCATGGTTTGGCCAAATAACCAGGGTAAATTTACCATGGTTTACCATGGTAAAAACCATGGTATTTTTTTACCTGGGTAATACTATGTAAGTGGTATCACTTTAGTCGACACTAGGCCTAACATGGCATCGACTATAGTCGACGCCAGGCTTGCCAAGGCATCGACTATAGTCGACTGTAGCTCTCAAAGGGTCAATGTGGTATTCATGCATCAGGACAACAAAAGGGCAATTGCTATAAGAATTATTGCTCTTACTCAATAATTTCACAGGATGTACCTTTTGGGGCACCCTGAATGTTGAATATTTCCTTGAAATTACAACTTTCTGTGAAAACTATGTATTTTAAGGAGACACAAAATATTAACAAATTATATTTTAGCGACATCTGAGCTTTCCTGAACATTTCCCCAATGGGACTCACATACAAAGATATGCAACTTATGTCAGGGTAGACTGTATGAACTGGTTTGGATTTCTCCAAGTGCCATTTTAATGTTATGAATCCACACTACAGTGAGTAACAGTCATTAGCATAATCAAACCGAAGTCTTTTACAGAGATGGAAACTTTACAAACTCTATAAAAGCATTCCACTACTTGAGGCCCTTTAAAGGGCAGCATAGTGCTTTAATGCTCTTTGTCGTCTAAAGCATGAATGCAGTCCTGGTGAGTAACTCACCAGTGCTGCATTCATACACCATGCCAACCCCCGGTGCCAACCCTACGAATTAAGTCGATATACACTCCCGATACATTAATGTAGTGCCAGCAAGTTATTCGCCAGTACTGTGTTGGTACATCATGATGACAGATGATGCATTAAGGCATCATGCTCTCCTTACAGTGTTAAAGGCCCAGCGCCCCTATATATAGGGCTGAGTACCTGTCCCGGCTCCACTCCGACTGCCACTGGAGGGGTACCGAGATCTGCACCTTTAAGGCCCTCCTGGTGTGGTGAGGTAGATTTGGTGTGTGTGCTAGTGTGTAGGGGGGGGGGGGGTATTTGCTGTAGGTCTGCAGCACACACCACCTGTAACATGTTAGGTGTACTTGACTCCCAATCAGTCCATGACACCTTTACTAGTATGTACAGTGTAGACTACTGGGGGTCTGGATGGGGGGGTCCCAATTTCCCATGTCGATTTTAAGAAATGGCCATGTCGCCATGTCGATTTTGAGAAATAGCCATGTCACCATGTCGATTTTAAGAAATGTCCATGTCCCATGTCGCTATCTCTAATATTCCTCATGTCGCATGTCACTAGGCCCAAAAACGGCCATGTCGCCATGTCGAATTTAGTGGTCCACACCCATACTACTACCGGTACATATAGATCGAGCCTTTGACCCTGTGCAGAATTATAATTTGTAGGAAGGTACGTAGCATAGATGGTCAGCATGAAAAGGGATGCCCATGGAAAGGGATGCTAACAAAAATGTTGAAATGTTGAAATTAAAAGACAATGTGTGTACATGTTTGACTAGTAGCCCAAGATAAGAAACGTTGCATTTATATAATAGAGATATATAACATGAGGATGTTCATCATGCTTTGGATATCAAGAGAGGTGTTGTATAGTAGTTACACCCCATGAGTCAACCACTACCTTGGAATGTCCACCTCTATGTTGTAATTAAGGTGTACAATCTACCCTATACCTGTATACCCCTGCACTCACCACCTTGTCACAAACTCACAGGTAAACTCCAAGTCGGTAAAACTTAGCCACATTCTCTACTCACCTGCAAAGACATGAGGGAAGCAGGGTAAGTAAAATGTACATATAAACAAGAGTGTGCAGGTAGGTGAAGGGGGTTGAAATGAATATAAAATAGATTTACTTTATACTTCTGAGACCTATAAATCTAAAACGGTTTCATCGGACATTAGAAAATCTACATGTAATTGAAAGCTTAAAGTGGTCTCTCTTTGCTAATAAGACACAATGTTATTTTGTTGATACTTATTTGAAACTGACAAGCGATGAAAAGACTGTTTGTAAACTATTGAAAAAGTTGACCCAGATATGTATACCTGCTAAAATGTCCCCTACACGACTGTAATAACATTAACACATACATGAAATAATCACAGCTCTGAATTGTTGATGGAAAATTCAATGGTCTGTATTTCCTGCATTAAGGCGGTAGGCAGTTGTAGACTATCTTATAAGATGGTAGTTAGCCATGACCCACTATTAACAGTACTCCTTGATGGGAAACAGTGAGCAGCTCAAGGCCTGGGGAGGAGTTCTGGGTCAGGCAACCAGCTGCTCAAGTGGTGAGGGGGGGGGGGGAGAAAAAGTCATAAAGAAAGAGAAAAGTGAAGCATCCCTGGCACAATTATCTTCCTCGTCTGCATTCAGATAGATACTCACCATGGACGGCTTCTTTGCGGAGCAGAACTCTCAATTTGTTTGCTGTATATATCCTAGGTACATGATAGCTATAATTACATGATCACCCGGAAGATATCACTCCAGCATAATGGTCAACACTAATCCTTCATCATAATGCTTATTTACAGTGAAGGCTTAGACATGTGGATATGACTAGGAATTCCCACATTTGATAACATAGTATTGACCTAAAAGAGTTTGTATTTGTTCTTAAGCTTTAAGTAAGTATGCAGGAACATTATTGATATGGCCTGGCTAAAATACTATTAAAACCACAACTTCAGGCAGACCCCTAAATAGAAGCACTGTCCTTTATATTTATTCGGTCTATTTTGCACCACGCCAAGCACTCTCCGACCTGACTCACCCAGCGCGAATGTCTCAAAATAAAGCTGACTGAATAAAAATAGAGACGGCCTCTTTCTGTTGGTACCAGGATAAAGGAGTCCACTTTCATCTTTCTAATCCTTCCCAGACTCCTTCAACAAATAGGTCTAGAGGCCCAGAAGCTGCCACAACCATGTTGGTTGTGTACTACAAATATCTATTTGGTGTTAATCTCTTTTTTGATATTCTTTAGCTTTTAATTACGTATTATATTTGAAATATATCTAAGTCTGACAGTCAAAGTCTCTGTATTGTCCATCGAACTATAGAGGCTATAGACTACTTCCCAGATGGCTACATGGTCCTGCGAGCACCTTAGATGGGTGACCTTTGACCTGTGCCTGTGACCTAGATGTATGAGCTGCCCAGGGGTCAGGGACGCAGCAGGACAGGCGGAGGTCAAGGTCATCAATCAGAGCTGTTCTGGGGGAGTGTTTGGGAGATGCTGTGAGAATGAGTCAGAGTAGGCGGGGTTTGAAGAGGTTGGTGCCTAGAAACTGAGAACTAATGGCTTATACCTCATCTAGAGGTTGGTGCCTGGAAGCTGAGGCTAATGTCTTATACCTCATCTAGAGGTTGGTGCCTGGAAACTGAGGCTAATGGCTTATACATCATCTAGAGGTTGGTGCCTGGAAGCTGAGGCTAATGTCTTATACCTCATCTAGAGGTAGGTCCCTAGAAACTGAGAACTAATGTCTCATACCTCATCTAGAGGTTGGTGCCTGGAAGCTGAGGCTAATGTCTTATACCCCACCTAGAGGTTGGTGCCTGGAAGCTGGGGCTAATGTCTTATACCTCATCTAGAGGTTGGTGCCTGGAAGTTGAGGCTAATGTCTTATACCTCATCTAGAGATTGGTGCCTGGAAGCTGAGGCTAATGTCTTATACCTCATCTAGAGGTTGGTGCCTGGAAGCTGAGGCTAATGTCTTATACCTCATCTAGAGGTTGGTGCCTGGAAGCTGAGGCTAATGTCGTATACCTCACCTAGAGGTTGGTGCCTGGACCATCTCATCTACAGGTCGTAACTAATATAGCCCTCTTCACAGTGCGGTTCGTTTTTCGATAATGTGGAGCTTGATAAATGGTTGAACTTGTTCGATTTTCGTCAAAAGGATATGCAAGATATGCAAGTGGTAGAGAAGTATAACGATAACACAATGGTTTCATGGTTTACATTCTAGAGACCTTGATAATAATTGTCCGATTTACAAGCCCTAAAAACTGGCATGGAGCTAATTATCTCAACTTTCAGACCAGCTAGGATGTGACTGTTGCGTCCATCCGCCTTCCTTCTCCCTAGTTACGGGTCTGCATCTAGAGAGGCTTGGCAGGAAGAATTTGGACCCTCCAAATGAGAAATAGCGGTAGAGAAATATCTGCTTTCTCGCGAGAGAATCCACCAAGACCTCCGGTTGGTAATTAAGCAATGGCCTCTCCCTCATAACGGGATCCAGTTAAGCAACTGTATCACTACCTATTCATAGACTCCTGAATGGTTCGACTGAAGTCTCAACCTGTTTGAACTATGCCGGTAAAAGCACTTCACGTAGCCTGAGTACTGATTCACTGTAGCAAACTGAAACTACTGCAGGGGGTAAAGATGTTGTAATACCCTCTCCACACGATGTTATTAATGTAACCTGTGGTCATTTACTCGATATGATACATGATACCTGATATACTTCTACGAGGGGCAATTTTATATATGTTCAACTGTGTATTCTACAGTGCATACAATTTTGTATTATCATGGAATCTTTACATGTGTATGCAACTCATCTTTGTGGCAAGTATTTTTGTATTTCTTTGTGATATAGTAGAAACCCCTTTTATATGATAACGCATATCATCTAAGAATAACATCTTTTAAATATGATAATTTTAATAGGGTTTGTTTGGGGGTACCATTATGAGTAGTGAAATAGATCTCTAAAATAGTTCAGTATTATTAAGACCATTATTAAACTAGGTTCGTGGACGAGGCACTGGTGTGTCCCAACACTACATTCCTGTTTTTCCCCCCAGGCTAACCATTTTTATAAATGGTGCCCCTTTAAACAGGAACCTAAAAATGGTAAAAAACATAAAACGCACTCGCTAAGACCATTATTACGACCAGGTATGTGAAGTAGACGTCCTATTACGGCATCTCACCTGGCCATAAACACTTCACCCTACGAGGCGGTCTGGTGCACCGTTATACACACCTATATAGATGTACCTATACCTGCCAATTTAGGGCCACTCCAAACACGTTACATGTGTACGGTAAGGGGCGACAGGGTATGGGGGGGGGGGGGGGGGTCAGGGGGTCTAATCATAACACCATGGGTGCTGCTACTGCTGCTACTGCTGCCATCCCCTCCTCCAGGGTGTGTAGAGCCTAGGGGACGTCCAGGGGCTACTGGTGAAATATCATATTTCACCAGTAGCCCCTGGACATATTATATGTGTGAACATTGACTGCTATATTAGTTTATGCATGGCAGTAGTATGATGAATAGTGCATTATAGGGGGCATGGGGCTAGGGTATGGGCAGAGTGCACATTTACAGGCGGTGGGCAGAGTGATAGAGAGTGGGAGATCATCGTGTGTGTAAAGGAAGGTGGGGGCAATGAGTGAGGGGGAGGATGATCAATGATGCATGAGGTCACAGACTGACTATAACCCATACAGCATGACCCTATACCTTGTGTAGCCCCCCCCCCCCCGACATCCACCCCCTGCAGAGACCCCCACGCCCCTGCTGGCAGCTCCTGGAAGTACTACAAGCTGCAGGTGGGTGGCACACCTGTTAGTGCCCGATACCATAATTATACCAGAAAGAATAAACAATTGACTCCTATATCTTTCTGATTATACTACTAGCCTCTTAGAATGAATACCACCCGAGGACGTCATATAGACGCTAAGATGTACCTGCATGAGTATTAACATTGAATGAAATTATTCAAGGTATTGAGTTCAAATTTTGAAATTCTGAGAGTCCCTTTGTGTAAATCATCCCTTTATTAAATAAATAGTTCATGCTAGAGACTAGGAATCTGGAAGCTCATGGTTCATACCCAGCAACTTTGTGTCCCCCTGCCTTAAGGTGGACACTTTACTGACACACAGGACCGAGATGAGTGCTGTATGATATGACAAATCGAGGTTGCAGGTTCCTTAGAAGGGGGCACCATTGCTTGATCTGGTAACCGGCTAGATCAGCACAGATGCAGCAATCAATGTGGGTACAAGCTGTTACATAATGCCCCCTAAGAATTCCGCAGTGGAGACCAGGGAATTATCTCATTGGTTGATAATTCAACCAGCTACACGCCTATCAGTGCTAATCTCGCCGGCACTAGCTTAAGTAATGGCTCCGCCCACAGGACGACCAGCCTGACCCCTATAGGCATGTAGCTGGTTGCATTATCAACCAATCAGATGACTCCCTGGCCTTTACTACAGAATTTCTAGGGTGCATTATGTAACAGCCTGTACCCATTGTGATTGGTGTATCAGTGCTTATCTCGCCAATTACAAGCTTAAGTAATGGATGCGCCCACAGGACGTCTAGCTTGACCCCTATAGATAGGGGCCCCCGGGCCAGAATGCAGTGGAAGGACAGTGTTAAACCAGTGCTAAAACAGTTGAGTGTGGCAGTAGTGCTTCAGTGTTGAAAAAGTGTCAGTAACAGTGCCAAATCAGCATACACTGCCTGTCCACTGCCTAACATTACAGAACAGGGTAGTAGTGGTCCAGTGATAGAGCAGTGTATCATCAGTGTGCAAGCAGTAGTGGATCAGTATGTCCGAAATATGACCCCCCCCCCATGCAGAGATCTGTCATGTCCCATGTCACCTTTAAGAACCTGTTATGCCCCAGTTCGATTTTAAGAAACACCCTGTGTCAACAGTCATGTTACTTATTTTCTTCCTCATGTCACTAAGCTCCATGTCGCATGTCGATTTTAAGAAATGCTCATGTCGCCGTGTCGAATTTAGCCATCCACCCCAGTACTATGTGTATCATATGTCAATGGTTTAATGAGCATCGAGATTGGTGTCACCTCAAATTTGGCTGTGTCAACACATTCTAACATACACTGTAAAAACAGTGTTTAGATGATAAATGCACATGTTTAGCGGCTAAACGCTTTTCTAAACACTATCTTGTCCCACATTTTGAGACTCCTTTTTCCATCTAAACATGTTTTATTTCTAAACATGTTTAGATAGAATGTGTTTAGTGTGCCAAGTGTTTAGATCTACTAGGTGTTTACAATTATAGAGTTTAGACCAAGGAAGGGTTTAGATATATAGTGTGTAGATCTATTAGGTGTTTACATTTGTAGTGTTTAGAATTATTAGGCATTTAGATAAATAGCATTTAGATATAGTAGGTGTTTAGTTACATGGTGTTTAGGTAAGTTGATCGTAATTTGCATATTAGAATAAATCATCAATCCAATCTACCATCTTATATTCAGATAGATATTGTTTTATAACACTTTTGTAGAGTGTCATCACATATGTCACATAGCATCCATACTAAGTAACTGGGAAATGTGTACAACAGAATGATGGAGAGAATATTGCTATATATTTTCTTATATCCCACAGAACAGGTGTCCTTAGTGATTATAGCTTTTCTGCACATAGTCTAAACCCCAAATCATAAATTTACTCTCTTGGTAATAATAGTCATATGTTCCCATATTTAAGTCACTCAAATGGTGTAATTCTTTGTTTGCTTTAGTATGTTTATTCAAGGATCAGCTTATAAATGGGTGGGGAAAGTCCATCCAATGACTTACCTGCCACCTGGTGAGATAAAATTGTGTTTAATATCTAAACAAATAAAAACATGTTTAGGTGTTTAGATGTTTAGATTAAATGTGTTTAAGTCTAACCTGATAAAGTGTTGAACATGCTTACAATGTATTTGTTAAGTGTCTAAACAACCATACCAATCATGACAAACAGACACATCATCAGCCACATTTTCTTGTAGGCAGGGGATTACACTCCATTAACTATCACTTTTCTGGTTATAATTATGTTTGTAATTGGAGTACTTATATCATTTTTGCAGATTTTCTAAACTATAGAGAAATACATGTACTTTGGAAAAGCCAAACTTATGTTTGGATCATAAGTATTAGAATTAAATTTTATTCCAATAGGTTATAAAAAACAACGAAGCTAATTGGAATAATGATGGCAATATTATTGCTATACTTGAGAAAAAGTGTTTCATGCACGATTTGGTATCTAAACACCTCATTGTTTAAATGCTGAACAGGTGGTAGATGTATGTTTAAAGCCTAAACACAAAGAAAACATATGTTTAAATAGTAAACACCCATCTGCATAAGTGTTTACTTTCTAAATGTTTAAACAGATGCATGTCTTCAGTGTTTAGGCATTTAGAAATGATGTGTTTAACATAAAAAATGTCTGTTTAGATTTCTTCAGTGTGTACGGATTAAACATGTTTAGCTTTTTTGGTGTTTAAAGTTAAACACAGTTTTTACAGTGTACCATCTGAACATTGTAGTTAGTGGTACACTGAAAAAGTAAACTTGTCTCCAAACTCGTCGAAGTGACGGTCATAAAATAAACGAGTCAAAAGTTGTCTAACCTATCAGGTTACCATCCCACAAATAGAATCTGGAGCTGGTAAATGTTGGGTTTTGGGCTGGCACATACCAAGTGGGTCTTCTATCTCCAGCTAGAAGACCCACTTCCTTGTCACTTAGACGAGTTTTTAACTCGTTTATCTTATGACTGTCACTTTGAAGAGTCTGGAGACAAGTTTATTTTTTGAGTGTATCCTCAGTAGTAATTCAACAGGTGCAGCTTCACATGTGTTACCCACAAGGCTAAGGAGGCTGTATCTCCACACACATAAAGATGATCTCTGCCAACCACAATATTCTACAATATCCCTAAATATCCCGCATCTCGGCCCCTCACTGCTTGGTACCACCTTATTGTCAGCTAAGTGTTTGTTGACGAAAATAAACCCCTGAACGTTCACTATATTGCCTCTACGCCAAGAAAGAAGAAGACGAATATGATCAACAAATATTATGATGTAAGGGAAGGGCCGCACATATATCAAACAATTAGCCCGATATAATATACATGGATGTATCGAGATGTATAATCTGCATTTTGAAACAAAGCTTGTGAGGGTGTTTACACAGCCAAAGATACTTGTCTTATTTCTAGAAAATAAGATAAATAAACTCGCAAATAAATTAGATAAATTTGCATCAAGAAAAAAAAAAAATTAAACTAGTCTTATTTTATTTTCTTGGAATAAAAGTTAGTTTTGGCTGTGTAAGCTTTTCTCTTTCTGGGCACCAGCTTCCACACTTACCTGCATAAATATTGACCACCAAAAACACGGTATACTTTGTTTTCACTGCAACCCCTTCACCCGAGAACCCAGATTTTCCCTTATCACTTGATATCAGTCCCTATACAGTGTACCCTTACACATGTAATACGGACGTGCGTATTTATGCTGCTCTGACCGTCGCGGCAGGTCTGTGCGCATGCGCCGCCCATGTGACGGACCACGTGTCCGGCCGGTGGCCAATCAGCGCACAGCATGTGATATTACGGCGGTGTATATTTACTGAGACAGCAGCATGTGAAATAACACCTGCGTGCCATCCCATCCTACCTATGGTACCCCCCCCCCCCACCCCCATGCCACATACACAGGGACATGGCACGGGGAGGGATTAGAACCAAGCTAAAGGTAGATCTAGCACGGTAAAAAGGGGATAAGCTTGCTAGGGGAGACAGCTAGGGTGTAAAGATGCTTGATTTGCAGGGCTGCCATGGCTGCTGAAGGGCGATGGCCAGGGTAAAGGGGGAGTTGGTGAGGGCATTGGCAGGTGGATGCTTAAATTCGATATGGCGACATGGCATTTTCTCAAAATCGACATGGAGCTTAGCCTTAGTGACATGATGAGGGAAACGATAAGTGACATGACATAGGGTATTTCTTTAAATCGACATGGGACTTGGGCGACATGGGACATGGAGATTTTAAGTGGCATGACATGGACATAAATTCCTAAATTTGACATGCGACATGGCAACCCCCCCCCCCATCTAGACCTCCATTATGGACCCTAACCAGTTAAAACCTAAGGTCCTAACAACCGAAGACACCAAAAACCAAAACCAACCCCTGCCACAAACCAATCATGGTTTGTATCCAACTGGTCTTGATTACTTGACAGATTTACAGGCAGACGGGCATAGCCTACATGGAAAGAGGGGAAAGAACGATGTGATACAGGCAGTCAAGCAGGGGAAATCACATGCTCTATAATGCCAAAGTCGTGTGCCTAGAGCTATTAGTTTGGGGAGATGGGCGGCGGGGGGGGGGGGGGGTGTTCTAGAGGGTGCCACTGGACATCATTTATAAACTTACAAACCAGCTCCCCTAATCTACCCCCTGACACCCTGCCCGCTGCCACCCACCCATGAGGTAATCAAGATAACGCTGATTCTGTACACACGGAGCAAGCCCCCTACCCCGACCCCCTGGCACTGTACCTGATAAGTACACCCCCGGGGGGTCAGCCTGCATACATCGGTGTGCATGAAGGGGTACCCTGCAGGGGTGAGGGTATACCCTGGAGGGGTGTGCGTGTGTAGATATGGTATGTGGCAGTTACATAACACAGTCATAGAGCCCCCAGCACACCCAGTAGCATAACATCAACATCAACTACTTACTCACCCCGACTCACTCCCAGAGTCCCAGTCCCCGCACTCTGTAAGACAAACCGACACCATCCACGCTCAGCCCTTTGAAAATATACCCCTTTTTCACAAATTCTGGCTGTAAAAAACCTCCTTATTTGGGCAAAATCGCTAATTTTTGAGCCCCAAAATACACCCCTTTTTCTGCGAAAATGCAAACATATGTTATAACCTTTCTCATACATTGGAAGTCACATACTGACAGTCTGTTGTAGCACTTTCTCACATCAATATTTAACATCCAAAATTAATAGCTTACGGGCATAAAACCATATTGCATCTATATCAAGGGAGATACTCCGTGTTCATCTTTGTAGCTGAGAATGATATGGCAAGCCTAATGGGTAAACTTCCCTTAATCCTGGTATATGGCCCCAAAAGCCGGCTTTTGGGGCCAAAGCCTGGCTTTTGGGCCCTTATACCAGGATTAAGGCCCCTTAACCAGGGTTTAGAGCCCAAAACCCTGGTTTAGGGACCAAAAGCCGGCTTTTGGGCCCAAAAGCCGGCTTTTGGGCCCAAAAGCCGGCTTTTGGGCCCTTAAACCAGGATTAAGGGAGTTTACCCATGCTTTGTCTACTTAAACAGGGATAACGTACATAATCCTGGTATAAGGTCCAAAATCCTGGTTTAAGTCCTTAACCCTGGCTTTGTCTACAAAGTCAGGGTAAGAGCTATACCCAGCTTTTCTCCCATATACCCATGCTTTGTACCTAAACCCTGGCTTTGTACACAAAGCAGGGGTATTTGTACCTAATCCCATACTTAGTACACCAAATACCTGGTTATTAAGGACTAATACCCATGCTTTCTCACAAAGCATGGGTATGATACTACCCCTACTTTGTAACAAAGCAGGGGTAGTGGAAACCCATGCTTTGTATACAAAGCAGGGGTACTGGTACCCATGCATTGTCACCTTTGCAGGGGTATTGGATACCCATGCTTTCTGTACAAAGCATCATATACCCCTGCTTTGTATGCAAAGCATGGGTTATAACCCTAACTAAGTATTGGTAACCTAACCCATGCTTTCTGTACAAAGCAGGGGTAAGAGAAAGCATGGGTAGAGTGAAACCCCTGCTTTCTCCAGTAAGCATGGGTATTGGGACATTTACCCAGACATTGTTACAAAAACCTGGTTTTTGGGAGTTAATCCTGGTATAAGGGTACACATACCCATGCATTGTGTAGAAAGCATGGGTACTGGCACAGTACCCATGCTTTGGCAGTTATACCAGGATTAAGTAGTTCATGTACCCAGCCTTTGCTCTACCCCTGCTTTCTCTAGTTAATCCTGGTATAAGGGACAAAAGCCAGGATTAACACCCTTATCCAGGGTTAAGAGTACGTCAACCCAGGCTTTGGTCCCTTAACCTGGCTTTTGGGCCTTATACCTGGATTAAGGTCTCTAAACCCTGGTTAAGGGAGTTAATCCTGGTATAAGGGACCAAAAGCCGGCTTTTGGTCCCAAAAGCCGGCTTTTGGTCCCTTATACCAGGATTAAGGGAAGTTTACTCATTAGGCTTGCCATAGTATGAAGACTATGAATGTGCACTCAGGCTGAATTAACACCCCATATTTTCAATTTTCGCGAAGTTTTTATGAAAAAAGACCCCATAGTGCTAAATTTCACTGACATGCAAAACCTGACCACCCCTTTCCTTTACGTTTTCTGAACGAGGATGGTGTCTGTTTCCATACATAAGTGCGGGGACCGGGCCCAGAGTCTAAATATATATAGGGGAGGGGCTCAGCTATCAGAGAATTAAATACACCCTCAGAAAAGTGAGAGTCATTGTCGCTAAAACTACACTCACCTGGGAGTCAGGCAGTGACCCTCTCACTTTGCAAAAAAAATCAAAAAAAAAATCAAAAAAAATCAGCGCGGGTAGTTCTTTGATTTCATGTCAACCCCGCTATCCATAAGTCAATTCGGTGTAAGAGTTGACGATCAGCTAAACCTCTACTAAACACCTATTGGGTTATTATTATTGATTATGAGTGTTACTGAGCTCCTTAACCGTTGGGCAGTGGTGAGGGTTTATCACTACATCTATGTCAAGGATGGATCAGTATGTAATGGCCATAGGCCACATTCTGATTACATCTAATGGTAATTATGATTATGACATGATGATAATTATATGTGACGTGCATTGATTCCTATCACAACCCACACAGCTAAATGTTCAAATTTAATCAGCGTCCATGTGTAATAATTCGGCTGGCTTTCCCTCTTTCTTCCTACGAGTATCTGCCTCTGCCAACCTTTGTCTGTCTCAGTCTGTCCCTGTCTCATTGTCTCCCTATAAGGGAGGATAGCCTACATGGCATGGGAGCCGCCATTTTATTTCTGTCCCCTGACTCAGAACAGTGCATTGTGGGTAAATCTGTTACCAGCCACTGTTCACACCTAGGAACAATGGCCACAGATAACTGATAAGACTGATGGGTGACATCCCCCCACCCTATCTTAATCACCTTAATCACCTCCCCATTGTCTCAGGTGTGAAGTGAGGGACTTAACCTGATTGAGAGACAATGCATTAATCACACTCTGACTGACTGACATGTGGTCACCCACAGAGGTGTTAATGCTCTATTTCTGTGATATTTAAGATATTCTCCACTCTTTAAGCTCATCAGATTAAAGGCCATTTCATTGAGAATCCATGCATCTAATTCACAAAGAAAATAGATAGATAGTGAATGAGAGAGAACCCTCCAAAGTAAACTACACAAAGAGGCAAAATGGAGGCTTGACACACGACTACCTGAGCCTCCTGGTACATGCCTTTGGAACCAGCGTAGGCTCTCCCCCGTATAGGTCTGTCTCTCTTTCCCACCCCCTCCTACTCTGGCATCTATTTAGACTGGCCCATCCTACTCCGCTAACAACTACCCCCCGGGCACTACCCATCCCTACTCCTGCTCTGCCTGTCGCTGCTCTCATACCCACACAGTTGAAGTAAAGTAGCTCAAAGTATATTACAAAAGTAAGTTCCGTTTTGGGTCTCTATTCAAAATCAAAGACTTGAGCAAGTCTAGCATCTATTTTGCCCCCTTACCACACCTACTGACCACATGTCTGTCTCTCTTCCTTCCTGTCTAGCATCTATTTTGCAGCTCTTCCCAGGGGGCTGGAGGCTAAGTGGCAGAAGAATTACATGACAAGTGGGAAGATGGTCAGACTGACCGGTCAATATATTATGGTCCGTTATGCTTCGTAACTACCAACACCCGGGATAAACATACTGACGGCTATATGCACGCTACTATCTCTGCATGGTAAATGGTATCATATTCAGATGGACTATTATAATATAACTTATGATTATGTGCAAGTCCTGCCAGATTTATAAATGTAAATGGACTATCAATGGTAATGCCTTCAATCTTTGAAACATGTTTACATGTACTTATTGCTTTTAAATTAAGTGTTTTGATTTTATCTGGGTTTTGGGGTTGCCTCTTTCATTGTTCTTGTTTTTATTAGGCTTTTTTTTTACTTCAGAACAGGTCGGGCGTTGATGGATCTAATTATACATAATTATACCTGCATGGCCAAATCAGCATTGATTACCCATGAGGCATCAGGATCGGGAAATGACACATAAAGCTACGTGACACCATTAGGCATTGTTTGTTTAGTGTCACCTCCTTCTGTCCATCCCTCTGTCTGTCTGCCTGTCTGTCTGCCTGTCTGCCTGCCTGTCTGCCTGTCTGTCTGCCTGTCTGCCTGCATGCATGCCTCCCTGCCTGCCTGACTTCCTGCCTGTGTGCCTGCTTGCCTCGCTGCCTGCCTCACTGTATGTATGTCTGCCTCCTTCATTGCTTCCTGCCTCACCTCCTGCCTGCCTCCCTCTGCCTACCTCCTAAATACATGTCTGCCTGCCTCACTTCCTACCCGCTTCCATCCCTGCCTAAGTGCCTGCCCCCATTGCTGCCCCTTGTCTGCTTGTCTCCATGCTTGTTGCATGCCTGCTGCCTGTGCCTGCCTCCTTCCCTCCTGCCCGCCCTCCTTCCTGCTTGCCTCCCTCCCTCCATGTGTCTTTGACCGCCCTCCTCTATCTGTCTACCTGCCTCACTGTCTGTCTACCTGTCATCAGAGACTTTATAATAATTGTCTCTGCTGGCATCCTCTACCCCCCCCCCCCTTTACCCATCCACCAGGTTACCCCCCCCCCCCCCCAAGTTTATGCTATACATCCACGTGCGGTATGTGACCGACTTACGCCGTGAGCAGGTCAACCGTTAGCTATACTCTGTCTGTACCCAATTTGCAGCACAGGTTGTGTTTGTAATCCTGTCTCAATGAGCCATGGTATAAAGAATGCAGCTCCGCGAGTGTAGAGATTGCAAACATGTCCTTAAATCGTGCATTATGTTTAGCCTTATACAAATGTATATCCTATAAGTAACATATGAGCATCTCGACACTCTGATACGTATAATATATTCAATAACATGCGAAACAACCAAACATTGCGACTCCACTTCCCCATAGTACCCCAACCTCCCCCCCTCCCCCACGCTATGTGTGTGAGTATATATATATGAGTATATACAGTCATACATCCACACCACAAACACAGAGAGTGCAGCACACATAACTGTTCTCATTGTTATAAACAATGCACCTGCTATAGGGACTGCACTCTACATTCCGACCCGACATGCTACTACTACTATAGTAGACTGGCCTGTCTCACTAAGTAACGCACCACCCCCGCTGTACACCGCTAGCTTCCCCCCAGCCCCACCCCGGCCCTACCCTCTCCACTTTGATTCTACAATTGCAGAAACGTATATATATTATTTTTTTTAAAGTGTTTTATTCGGGTAAAAGATAACAAGTACAAAAGTAAATGCATCAACCTAGCATGTGCGTATTGCATTGCCTCCGCAAGGGCCCCTATCATGCTTCAATTATCTGGTCATTTATACAATTACAGGTTATTGTATATTAAAGCAGGGGTGATCTTTCTTGCCCATGATTACACGAAAAAGTCCGTTTCGGTCTACATTTTCACTTATTTTTTCAATATAAAAGTGAAGACTTGAGCAACTCTAGCTGCCCACTTGCTCAACGTCTCCCGCTCCCCTGTTCATAGACTTGCTCATGCTATTGTTTATTCTGATTGTGTGACTTATTTTATATCAGAATTATATAATATTATGATGACCATTTTGGGCAATCATTTCACAAGTTGTAGAACCATTCTGTGACTAACAGTTACTGTCACTGAGAAAAGGCAGCGGACCCTAATACCAGTAATGTCCCTCTTATTCGTCAAAGGCACTATCCAAAGTCTCCTCCGCATTCTAAGACCCTGGACAATGTGTAATACCCATGACCGTATATACATGTATACATTTGTACCACTTCATTTAATAGTATATGTTGTTTTTGTAAGACGTATCTTTGCAGCAATGCTGGTGTAACCTTCCAGGACATTGAGTACAATATGCACAGCTAGGACAGTTACTACATGTTGTTGTCACCTGTATTTTATCATATCACGATATTTGATATTTCCAGGGATCGGGGTTGACAGTAAACAGTAATTTACATGATTGATCGCACCTGTAACTGGTGTGTACTGCGCATGCTCCGTGTGACAAGCTGAACAACACTAATCCCACAGGTGCCGCAAAGTGCCATGATGCACTATATCTTTGTCGTCATGATGCAGTAAAGTTACTCGGCAGTGTTGCACTCAGGCATCATGCCAACACTACAGGGCTGAAACACTCGTGAGGGGTTGGCGTGATGCATGAATGCAGCCCTGGCGATAAAGGGAATAGCATATTAAAGCACTATGCGGATATTGAAGGGTTAATAACCTACATGTATTTCATGGTTCTACGCACGCCCCTCCCCTCCCCAGTCCACCCTCCAGGATACAGGCATATCCACATGATAGCAGTATGTCTATGCTTTCATGATATATCTTTTTTTTAAATAATCCTTGTATATCAGATTCAGTTATTTCCCATTTCCCAATTTCACGGCTACAAACCATGAAATATTCCCCGTCCCTGTGAAGTGCTCTGGGTAGGTGTTGGTGTTTTTACGTCCTTTTTTATAACACAGGTCACTTGGAGGAGCATGCAGCACGCGCATGCGTGTGTGGTCCTGGTCTCGGAGAGGGTCTCGTGTGCCGCGAGAGTCACAGTTGTCACATGACGTCATCCACGTGATTGCCCCCGTGACATGGGGAACGCGCATGCTTAGACTATGGCGGCCAAGGACAGAGCAGTTTAAAGCACTATGCGGCCCTTAAAGGGCTAAGGCCACTCAAGAAATTAGAATCGTTTCTCATCACTGCACGCATCATGAAACTATTTTAATGAAAAACTATTATTGAAAATTAAAATGGATAAATATTAGCCTGCTATTAATTTTAAACATATACTGCCAGTAATGCAGTGGGATAGAAAAAAGCTTACACTTCCCCCACTTCTGTTTTGAAGGTCAATAAAGCTCTTAACTACTAAAGCGTGAATTTGGGCCATGAAAAGCATATATATTATTGTATTTATCCTCTACATTTTAGCCCGCATGTAAAATAAAAAACAGGTCACCCTCATCATATTTGCCCTTGGTCCATGGTGATGAGAAACTTTTTCTTGAGTAGCCTAGGAGACTAAAACCGGTGTACATGTTGGGTGAAGAACCAGTAAGTCAGTGACATAAAACGGTTGTGGGTGAGACGATATCTGACCCCGTCTGGGCACAATACCCGACATCTGGTGTCAGCCTCTCTACACTAAACACACTAAACACACTAAACACATCCAGGCCAGGACGAGGCTAGACTGCCTACCATCCCCGTCTATGGCAAAGGGGAGAGAAGAGGAGTGGGGGGTAAGAGGAAGGAGTGAGTAGACCTCTATAAAGACAGACTTGTGCAAGTCTAGGACGAAGCAACCAGAGGTGTATCAGTATTTTGCTCCGGATTTGCTCAAACCGTTAACATATATGAGACACAATTCATATACTGACGTGTAGTCATGGTCTATGAGTAGACGGTCGCACGCCACTTCGACTCTGCATATTTTCGTGATTACTGGCATATTGCTACATCATATTGAACACTACCTTGGATTATCCAACCCGTGATTGAGTTGTGATTCTACATGGGCTAACCGAGGAAGGATTTAGCATGGCTGAAGCTCCGAAAAAGGAAAATAAAAGGAACACCAGAAGTCGCACTGACAAGGAGGGCGACAATGGAGGTACCACCGGTGATATACCCCCAGGGCAATCCCACCCACTGCCTCAGCGGGCTCCAAAGGGAGCTAGAACCGACAACAATGCACCTGGACCGGCATCCACTCAGTCGGTTTCCACCCAAGACGCATCCACCCCTAAATCCGCCAAGACTAAACAACCAAAGAAAAAACATGGTAAGAAGAAATTAAATCTGGAAGGTACCCCCCTAGCTGGCTCAGATATTTCTCTGTTTAATGAGGATCTCATAACTTCACCTGCCAAACCGCTTGACGACGTAAGTGCACTAATTCTGGAGCTAACCGCTGTCCAGCCCCAGGTAGGACTAGACTTGCCACCCTCCACACCGGAGAGAAACCTCGCGAGTGCCCGATCTGACGAAAATGATAACAGCAGGGATGAGGCCGTGAATGGCATCAAGGTGGCTGAAGGGAACCTCGGCATTGATGAAAGGGATGATGATGATGATGGGAAAGATGATGCTGATGCTGATGATGATGATGATGATGATGATGATGATGATGATGATGATGAAGTTGACGTGGATCAGACGCTGAATGGAGATGATGATAGTAAGGAAGAAGGCGATGATAATGATGATGATGGTAGTGACAGCAGTACCACTGGTCCTGAGGGTGACCCCCCTGTCTCCTCCTTAGAAGAACTCGAAAAAAAGTTCATGCGCAAGCTGCTCATGCTCAATAACACCATTGCCCAAAATGCTACACAGATCACATCTAATAACAAGCAAATTAAGAAACTGACGGACACAGTAACCTCCCAAAGGCAAAGAATTGCAGAACTTGAGAAACAAGTAGGAAGTCTTGAGATAAAGGTAGCTATTCAGGGATCTATAATTGATGACCTGACCACCCAAAGAGAAAAACTAGATAGCTCCACCAGGAAGAACAATATGATCTTCAGGGGCCTATCCGAACAAGACCATCCAAACCCTCACCAAGTGATAGACAATCTACTGAGTGACTTAGGAACAGGATTATCCTCTGCAGACTGCCATGGTATCTTCAGACTGGGCAAGTACGAGGCGAACAAAACTAGACCCATAATGGTTCAGTTTAAGGAGGGGAGGTCAAAAGGAGCAGTATACTCCAATGTTAAGAAATTGAGAACCATGCCTAACTGGAAAGTCTCTATTGGCGACGACCTTACCAAAACTGAACAGGATAGGGTACGTGACCTAAGAATCGTGGCCCAACACGCAAAGAGCCTAGGAAAAAGAGTAGAACTCAAGGGCCGTTCAGTTATCATAGAGGGAACAGTGTACGTGTGGGACAATCTGGAGTTGCTTCCTGAGGAATTATCCCTTGCATCAGCAAAAACCCTCACCTATGATAATGGAATTGTGTTCCAATCGAAGCACAGCTTCTTATCCAATATGTACCCCAGCCATATCAAGTGGGGTATCTATCACTATGCCTCGGTGGAGCAGGGCTATGTCCACCAGTCAGCCCTTGAATGTGGTGCGCCTGGGTTAGCCGCTCAGGCTTTGCGTGAACCAGACCCATATGAGGTCAAGAAACTTCTCCGGAAACTGCCAAGGAACAAGGAATGGTTCGAAACCGGCCGTTTCAAACTGATCAAGAAACTACAGCTTCTAAAGTTTAGGCAGAATCCCACCCTCCTCACTCAATTAATGGCCACAAAACAGCTGCCATTATACGAAGGAACTAGAGACCTAGTTTGGGCGACAGGATTCATCCTCCAAGATGGACAAAAGAATTGCACACCAAAGGGACAAAATAGGTGTGGCAAATCACTAGAGGAAATTAGGGCCCTTTTCAGAAGATGTGAAGCAAGGCTGGCTGCTGAAAAGAAAACATAGAATAATACATTGGACTGAGACAAGTCTATTCAGATTCCCCCCCCCCCCCCCCCCCCCTGCCCGCTGGCTAGTGACACACTGTATATTATACAACACCCGCCCGGACAGGCAGTGCAGGGCGCGCCTAATCAATCAATCAAACTAACACCACCATGTACTTACACCACTGCTAGAGATATAGTAACCCTCCGCCCCTACTCACATACACACTGGTCTATACGCTAGTACACAACATAATTACCCACCCTTTACTCTACACACCAGTACATATCCCACACCGAATAGAGACCTCAACCACCCCTCCCCCCACACTAGCACACAACATAATTATGGGAATGGACGGGCAGTGCAGGGCGCGCCTTACCTACACCATCTTACACACTGATACACCCTGGCACCCCCCCCCCCCCCCCGAGGCCTACCCACACACACCGTCACCATGTACTTACACCACTGCTAGAGATATAGTAACCCTCCGCCCCTACTCACATACACACTGGTCTATACGCTAGTACACAACATAATTACCCACCCTTTACTCTACACACCAGTACATATCCCACACCGAATAGAGACTTCAACCACCCCTCCCCCACACTAGCACACAACATAATTATGGGAATGGACGGGCAGTGCAGGGCGCGCCTTACCTACACCATCTTACACACTGATACACCCTGGCACCCCCCCCCCCCCCCCGAGGCCTACCCACACACACCGTCACCTACCCACATACACTAACAGACCGACAACCGACACCACCACTAGCAGACACACTCAAACACACGTACACACGTACACGTCTACTCAGGTATATTCCACGTATATACGATATCCTATTACAAATTTTACTCACAGGTCACTTTATTTAAAATGTTCAGGGTGTTACTGGCCGCGGATAGTAGGGGGAGAGGCTTGCTGGAGGCTATCAATCTAGCACTAGAGGAGAAAGGGACTGACTATATGGACTTGCACGAGCTCACCATCCCTGGAGCCACAATAGAGTCACTGACTGTTGAACTAAAACAACACCTCCAGCATAATAATTATCACCTAATGATTGTAATGATAGGTGCTAATAACCTCACGACACTTCATAGGCTGGACCCACACTGGAAGGTGACACCTAAATGGCCGGAGGTCGGCTGTCTTGTTGAGCACCTTACGTCTCTATACACCCAGTTGAAAAAAACTGTACAAGACGCAGGGCAAAGGATGGCCTATGCACCCCTCTTGGGTATGAAGATGCAGATGTATAACCATGAGACAACTGAGCAATATCCATTACAACAAAAGGTCATGAACGAGGGAGTCCTCCTCATCAATCAGGTCCTCATGGAAATGAACAGAGAAACGCTATACTATGGCCCTCAACTAGCTACCTCTATTCACTGTGGGAACAAGGGTAAATATACCCACAAATATAAGAAGTTCTCACCAGATGGACTACATCCGACTACTACCACTACTACTGAATGGGCCCTGCTATACGTTAAATGCCTTGAAAGGAATTATGACATACTGCATAATGCTGGAGTAATTTAGACCAACTAATGCGTGTTCAGGCCACACGGGTGAAAAGCTTCCTGAGTGCTAAAACTGTGATGGCACACCCGGCGTTAGTGATCTCTTGGCATGAAACCTGGATTACGTTACTCTATCCTCCGCCTCAGCCAGCTCTCGAGGATGAGCAGTAGTAATATGCCCCCCCGACCATGGGTTCAGGCCACACGTGTGAAAAGCCTCCTGAGTGCTAAATTTGTGAAGATGCTCGGCGCACCTGCGTTGGTTAGGAGGAGATATTACGCGTGCCTCAGATGTCGGCCTGAAGACAATGATGGTGGTGATGATGATGATGGTGATGATGATGATGACGATGATGATGATGATGATGACCAGTGATGAGATGGTCGTCCATACTACAAACTGCTCATTACCAACTCTAGAGGATAGGTAGTATGCACCGCCCACCCTCTAATTAACTCCTTAGTAAGAAATTATTCCCCAGATAATTCGAGGCATTTGTCTTGGCTCTACTAGGTCTTGCCCCCCCCCCCCCCCCTACACTAATTAAAATTTACTTCAAAATTGTCCTACCCGGGATACGAGACTGGCAGTGCAGGGCGCGCCTATCAACTAGCCCAAACCGAATTGTCCATGTCCTTACCCCCCCACTCAATCCCCCCCCCCCCTTTTTCTTCCCCCCCCCCCCCTCCAGCTGGTAACAACCTACAGTGCAGGGCGCGTTAGTCGTTAGCAGCCAATTTTGAAGCTAAAAGTATCATATTTCATAGGACCCTAATTGCACGATACCTAGTAGACCACTTGCTTATCTGTGATTCATGTCCACGTACTAATGCAGTCCAAGTTTATAAATTAACCTGAATATTATCTTGTGTCAGTTAAGTTATAAATATGATTATTTGTAATTTGTGGGTTTAATACCACCATTAATAGACCTTTGCACTTAGCTAGAAAAATTTGGATTGTTTACATGTCAAATATAAGTCAGTTTATTCCTACATTGTGTGCCTATAATTCACATTGCTGGTACCGGACTTCCTCTGTATGAACTGTATAGGATTATTATGTTATGTTCGCTATTATGAACTGTGATGAACACTTACATAATTTGAAGTATGTCCTGCACTAGGCACTACTGGTATCGGGCCTCCTCTATATGGACCATATAGGATTATTATGTTATGTACACTACTATGAACTGTGATGAACACTCACATGACTTGAAGTATGCCTTGCTCTAGGCTACAGCCTGTGTATGTATAGTACACATTGGACATACCTATCATTGTATATTTACATGTACCTTAACACACTAACAGACCAAAAGGAATCACCAACGAACTGCTTCAATACTGGTCTCTATTGTGTAATCCCGAAGGGTCGCTGCCATGGTCACCTGGAGGGTGCAACACATTATTTACTAACCCTACTCTCTACTAATAATTTAACAACATGCCAATACCGTTACAAGCTTATTACTGGTATCATATACACAGAGTCACTAGGCTCACTTCACTCTACTCTAATGATATACTTACTGGAAATAGCTGCTCGGGTAGCATTTTATTGCACATGCCCTTGCAAAAGCGCTATACTTTACATCTTGGAAACAAATATGTATTTATATGAAGGTTTCTGGTCAAACATGTTCTTGAAACAGGGGGGTATGCTCTCTCTTAGGAATTTTAGACACACTTTTAATGTCCCATGACCTTAATTTTGATAGGCAGAGAGGTTTACATCTAGTTAACTATAATATACGCACATTACCAGGTAAAATCGATGATGCCAGAATAATGTTTGAAAATTCCCAGGCCGATTGCATTGGCCTCACTGAGAGTTGGTTAACGAACATGCATAAAGACGATACATTTGTATTAGAAGGGTATAACTTTTGCAGGCTGGATAGGGATCTTACTCTACCAGGAGCAAAGACATGTGGGGGTGGTGTAGTTACATATATAGCAAATGATGTCTCCTATGTTGAACAAAGAGATAAAAATATTTGCAATGTTGATATGGAAGTCCAATATATAATCCTGAATAAGGGCAATGGCAAGACTATTCACTTGTTCAATATTTACAGGCCTCCCGATGGCAATATCGATATCTTTTTCACTAAACTAACCATATTACTAACAACCCTAACTAGAACCCCAGGCAAAGAGATCTTTATGCTAGGCGATTTTAATATTAATGTTAAGAAAAAATATGGAGATCATGATAGATTAAAAAACTTTATGACTACTTTTGCACTAAACCAATTAATCAAACAATTTACACACAAAAATCCACTGGGAGAAAATACCTTAATTGACCTAATATTAACCAACTCGTCTCAAGTTGCCTCTTCAGGTGTCTCACACATCACTGTTACAGACCACTATCCAATATTTGTAACAAGGAATTTCACCCCTGAGATCAAAACACCAATCACATTCACAGGACGCTCCTATAAGAATTATATTCCTGATAATTATACAACTGGGCTCAAAAATATCAATTGGAATACATTCTGGGATGCGCCTGACCCTAATATTGCATGGAATATTTTATTGGACAAGATCCATTTTCTACTCGATTTCACCTGCCCCATCAAGACTTTTAAATGCACACAGAAAAAGAAAGAATGGGTTACTAATGATTTACTAACACTCTTTAGGGATAGGGATGATGCTATGAAGAAATATAGACGTACACAAAATGATGATGATCATAACATCGCGATATTTTTGAGAAATCTGGCCAATGAAGAAAAAAGACTTGCACGTAACAGATTTAATAAGCAACAATTTGTAAAATTTCATAATAAACCAAAAGAATATTGGAAATCTATTAATAACTTAATGAACCCACAGAATAGATCGCCAGTCTACTCCCTGCAAGACAAAAGCAATAATATACATATCAGATCTGAAGAAACTGCTAACTTTATAAATAAATATTTTGCAACAATAGGAGATCGCTTGGCACAAAATTTAACTCTACCCTATCATAGTAATATTCCACCTCTTCCACCACAATTTAGCTTTCAGGAATGTGAAGTGGAACTAGCAATCAAATTAGTAAGGAAAATTAACGTACATAAATCTTCTGGTATTCCAAATATTTCTTCTCTTATATTTAAAGACACTTTTATTACTCTACCATACCATCTCCTCCACCTAATAAACCTAGTCATAAGAACTTCAGTCTTCCCACATGCCTGGAAAGAAGCTATTGTGACCCCCCTACCTAAGGGAGGGGACAGGTCTGATGTTAATAATTTAAGACCGATCTCCATATTGCCTCTCCCAGCTAAGATAATGGAAAAGGTTCTTCATAAACAATTACTAACGTACCTAATTAATAACAATATCCTATACGAAAATCAGGATGGCTTCAGGCCACAAAGGTCAACATTTCACAGCATAGAAAAATTAACTAACAACATATTTGAATCACTTAACAGTCAACAATGCACCACAGCTATATTTCTCGATTTTTCCAAAGCCTTTGATACTTTAAACCACACCATTCTAAAATTAAAATTATCTAATTTAGGCCTTACTAACACTGCTACTTCACTAATTGAAAATTACCTAACAGATAGAAGACAACGCACTAAAGCTAACGGCATACTTTCAGACTACCATAATATTACCTGCGGGGTCCCCCAGGGCTCCGTATTAGGCCCATTACTATTTTTAACCTATATTAACGACATGCATTCATCTTTAACTAACCTCACATGTCAGCATTATGCTGACGACACAGTGATATATCTAGCTCATACACCCGAGACTAATATAACTAATAAAATTAACAATGACCTTGCTAATATTGCCAATTGGTGCAATGCCAACAAGCTATCTTTAAACAGCAAAAAGACCAAATTTATGGTTTTTGCAAATAAAGCACTAAGGAGACGCCTAACTAAACCCCTACTAAAAATTGGACAGGATAATATTGCCTATGCTCCCTCATACAGGTATTTGGGTATTACTCTCGACCCCATGCTAAATTTTAATCACCATATACCCACATTAGTTCAAAGTGTTCGGCACAAAGTATTTATGTTCAATTATGTTAAATATGACTTACCTCAAAATGCAGCTGTTAAGGTAGCAAAAACCATGGTAGTACCTATTATCGATTATTGCGATGTATTTTATGATGTTGCCTCTAAGACTAGCCTTGAAAATGTACAGAAATTGGTTAATAGATGCCTCAGAATAGCCTACAGGAGAACAGGAATTTTAAACACTGCAGCTCTTCACAGGAAAGCCAAATTAAATAAACTTAAGGATAGAAGACGTATGCACATATTGGATCTAGCCTTTTCAAAATCATTAATTCCTGAAGAACTACATATAATTAATGTGGCCACTAGAAGAAGGGACCAGAGGTTACTTCTCCAGAAAAGAGCAAAAAATCCTGCATATGTTCGTTCTCTGAGGTATAGACTGGCAGGGGCATGGAATGCCCTTACTGTGGAAGAAAGATCTGTGAGAGAGAGCCCCAAATTTACCTCCTGGAACAGGAAAACCCATAGGGACCTGATTGACACTTATGTTTAGATTATATGTTCAATATAATCTGGACTCTTGAGTGTTTATGTTTTTACCAGAAACCTTAATTGACCATATGACTACAGTTGAATGACTGACCATCATTTAACTCGGACATTACCATCTGTCCCAACAAATGGAAATAACATCCTCCATGTGGTAATAACATCACCACCTCCACAATGATGCATATACTAACATCTAGCACTATTATACTAAGTCATGGCTCTAAGCCTATGCCTCCTATATATTTTTCTCTTTCTACATACCGATTGTCTTATTGTACACAGTCTGATTCTGTTCAATCGACTGGATCTAGAAGAATACAGGTCTTTGACCTATCTTTATTCAGTATAAATAAAGGAAATTCAATCAATACTACTACATGTATCAACGGTGATTTTAGGCATATTCAAGACAAGTCACTACACAGCTGCTATACCTCACATAATCCCATAATCTATCCCATGTTTCTAAAATGCAGTGGGAACCCATTCAAAGGTCGCATACTATACTGCATTTAAAATGCCCTTTGTCGTCATGATGTATGTATGTATGTATGTATGTATGTATGTATGTATGTATGTATGTATGTATGTATGTATGTATGTATGTATGTATGTATGTATGTATGTATGTATGTATGTATGTATGTATGTATGTATGTATGTATGTACGTACGTACGTACGTACGTACGTACGTACGTACGTACGTACGTATGTATGTATGTATGTATGTATGTATGTATGTATGTATGTATGTATGTATGTATGTATGTATGTACAGCCTTGTTGAGTGACTCAGCAGGGCTGCATTGATGCAGCCTACCTATGGTATCTTGATGCACATCATGACTGCAAAGGAAAGCCCGTGAAAGCAATATGCGGCCCTTAAAGGGATAACTGTGCTAGTACGATAGCAGAACAACACCCAACCCCTGTGGATGAGGATGAGACACCCTGGGTATGAGGATGTGTCGTGGATGTCAGAGGGTGCAGGGGGAGTTATGTTCAGCCTGTAGACGGCCTTTGTTAGAGGGAGGCTCTATGGACTGATGGAGAGAGGGGGGAGTATGGACAGACATGACAGTGCAGCTGCAGCGTACAGGGTATTACAGGGGATGAAGATGATGAGATGGGGTGGCAGACATCACACTGGGCTGAGTAGAACTGGAGTCTCTGCACAGGGAGTTTGCTGTAACCTCAATCTGTCAACGTAGGATTCCAGTTCCCCTTCCTGGTGCGCGTTCCCGCCTTGCAAAGTTTCATGGTTCTCTCTCTTCATCCCTCCCATGCTCGGGCCCCCACCCCGGCCCCACCCACTTCCTGTCTCACTCCCTGGGAAAAGTTCACAAATGACATCACCGACTGGGGGAGGGGGGGGGGGGTAGTGACAAAATAATTATGATCCCTTGATATATATTTGTAAAGGCAAATTTGATCAAGAATGGTGATAGGGGGTGGGGGCGACTGAGTGTAGGTCCCCAAAAAGGTGACGTTCCCTTGCTTAGAGGGGCTCCAGTCTCACCCTCCCCTCCTCCTCCCCTTCCAATTTCACTGTGGTGCCTAACACGTATGCAAGGAATACGATTGATTTGACCCCCCCCCCCCCCCCACCACTCAACTCCTCCCCACAAAATTTAAAGAGTCCTTATGACCCCCACCCCTAGCACCCGACTGTTTTGTTCAAGCTGAGGAGTTTGTGAGATGTTGGTTGTTGGTGTGTGTAGAGCCCTGTGTGTGACGTGTGTGTGTAACCCCCAATGTAACCATGTGTCATGTTGCAAACACACACACCTTACCATTACAAACCAACCATGGTACTATGTAGTGTGTGTTAAACAAATGATCACGTAATTTAGCCAACCTATGTAGTCAACCTATCGGGGAAAAAATCGAAAAGATCGAATTAGTTTGTTTTGAACAAGATTCCGGACATCTCATTAATCTAATTAAAAGATCCAATAAAAATGACATCCACCCACTATCTGTTGTTCAATAATACATACAGTCATTGCTTACTTCATTTATGTAAATCTATGTGAATATCAATATTTTATTCATATTGATTGACAACTAGACTTATACAGCAGCTCTCTTGTGATTCCTTGTCTTTTCCTAGAAATAGCTGAGAACCACCACTACGGAGCACTACTACTACTATAGTACAGCTATTACTGCCGTGTGTACGGGCCTCAGGTGCCGCCAACGTCAACACCCTCCATAGGTCTAATTAGCTACCGTGTGGTAGCTTACACCCCACCGGGGGGGGGGGGTACTCAGGTATGGAATGGTTATGGTCATGGCTAGCCTCTGTCTAACGGCCCGATGGAGCGGTAGCGTGCAGTCAAAAAGGGAGGCGGTGAGTCTGGAGGAGGGTGCAGTAATTAGGTATCAGTGAGGTTTTAATCAATGATTATCATTTTATGATTATCATAAAATGTAAGGAATAAACTATCATATCACCCATATCTAGTTCACTTTTTGCATCAAGAACCAAAGGTACAGACACAATGGTTCCTGAAATAACATGGGCTGTGGCTTATCAGTAAGGTATCTGGGGACAATCAACTGCATTTATAAGGGGCGGTGGTTTGGCAGTCCCTATTTCTAGGCGGGCGGTAATTTGGAAGTTGGCGGGTACCGTCATAGAGTGAGTAACCCCCTCCGCCCCGGGGACTACTACACGCGGGTTATCGCCTGCATACCGTTCCTATTACTTAGGCCCTGTTACCGACACCAGCGTATATCACATTAGTGAGGCTCCCTTTTTCTGTTTTTGCATTTTCTTTCTTTGTTTGCTGAGAACGTTCATATAGTCAGACATTCACACCTGACTACCTGCAATTCTGATTTATCATTGTTCTCCCTTACCCATCAAAATCAATTGTTTGATTCCAAAGTAAAAAAATGTCCTCCCCTGAATGAATATATTTATTTTGTAGTGGCAGAAGAAACACACATGGTGCACAAAGTGTTTTTTTAAGAGAAATAATTCAAGTGATACTGGCATCGATGAGAAACGGAGCACATAATATTTATGCGTGTTCCATAATATTGTGCACTTCCTGCATATATTGTACATAATATCTACGGTTATGTTTAGCCTCTTTTCCCCAGTTTCTACATATTGACATTGTTTGACGACATGGTGCCGGTTCTCGGCATGTCGTGATACGCCGTGTAGAAGGAGAGATGACAGAGATGTGGGTTATCTCGTGTTGGCACGGCGCCAATATTGGTCAACAATCATGTAATTAACATGTTAGGGTGTGCCCCTGATCAGGGAACATTCACAAATAGTTGTCACCTATAGAGCATACTAGTTGTAGAGGGAATATTTGGGTTTTGTAACTACATGTATAAACCATGTCGGAGAACAATAGTGACAATGAGTGGGTAAATGTGCATCTCGAAAAGGGTCTTGAATTGGTGGTACGTTATCTGTGAACGTTCCCTTTATCGGTGTAATGCCACAACAACCAAAACAAAACAAAAAACTCTTACCATGTAGCCTGTACCTACATGCAGCATATATGGGACGTTAAAAAACGCCCTCATGCCTTCCTTTCAGATTATTGAGTCCTGCCACCTATAACTCTAAATCATCTGCATAATTCAAGAACATTTGAAGTGTAATATCTGACCTTTAATTATTGAAGACATGAGTTGGATTGAGCCCCGAGTGGTGTCTGGAGACTACAGTATACATGGTATAGTCATGTAGGGGCTGAATGACACGTGAACGGTGAAGGTCACGTACGGCGTCTGATCGCTGACCCCTGACACCCCCACAAGGTCACACCAAGGTCAACTAGAGCTGACCTTTACCGTGCCCCTCACCAGTATTATGGATGCTCGTGGCGGCTGGTGTATGATCCTATCCCTGCACTTGTGTTTCTCCACAAATTTGTGGACCTCCACTAATTTGCGGACCTCCGCAAATTTGCGGACCTCTGCAAATTTGCTTCCATAGATTTGCAGAGTCCGCAAATATGTAGGGATGTGGACCCGTATTTGTTTGCTTAAAAGTATCATAAAACGATTTCTGTATATATTTGCTAACCTCCATAAATATATGGAGAGTGTATGGACCTCAGCAAATTTGTGAAGAAACAGCACCCACACTCTAAGAACAGTGTGTTACGGGAACATGCGTAGCGAGTTCTACATACAAATTTGCAACACACTTTTGAGATCAACACACTTTTGGCAAAGAGTGTTTAGTGGGTAGTGTGTTACACCAAAATGTGTGTTAAAAGTGGCTGCAGAAAAGTGTGTTGATAAGTGTGTAAACGTAACACACTGTTCTTAGAGTGCAGGAGCCACACTTATGCGTACGTCTTGTCTGACAACTATATATGTCCATGTAGTTCTCTGCCTCCCTGTCTCTCTGTTTCTGTCTTTCTCTCCGTATGTATGTCTGCCTGTCTGTCTCTGTCTGTATTTTTCTCCTCTTCTCCCTTTTCCAGTCATCCCTCCTCTTTTCCTTTGTAGTCTCCGATCGGTTCTGGATGTCTTTGTCTCCCGAGTGACATTGCATGGGAGCCCAGACGATTGGAGGAAAGGAGGGATATCCGGATAGTTAGGATCCTCTCTTGCCCCTCCTGGCTCCAACCTCCCAATACATTCCTCTCCTTTACAATCCCAGCATTGCAAAGTTCATTGATTTGGTACATCGGAGAAAAAATGCATTTTTCTCCGATTATCTGTTTCTGGCTATATTATATGAGATGGGAGTAGAGATAGAGACATCAGCATGTCTAAATACAATCAACCTAATGTAGAAACCCTGCGGGTGCCTGTCTCTTTCAGCAGTTCAGGGTGGTTTGGAACCGTCCCAACACGTGCATTCAGGCAGGGGTCACACATCACCTGCCCCCCACCCCCCCCCCCACACACACACACACCCATACACCTCACACACCCAATCACAACCTTTAATGTGCTATAGTCATGTTAGCGCTGCTGCCAAGGCGTGGTACATCAATGACTATTGTTAATTGTTATGTAGGGCTTTATTGTCATCATCGTGACGTCACAATCGACAGTTATAATCACATAGAGCACTACAGTTAATATACACCGACGATGGTCAACTATGAGGAAATGCATGCTCTTAAAATATCGTGTGCTTATACCTGGATACTGAGACATCATGAATTCATGCTGGCAACAGTTTGAACACGATTTGATGTGATATTTCAACCAAAATTAGCTACTATACCTATTTAACAGTGCCGTGGATGCACCCAATGCACTGAGAGCAATAGCTTTGTGTGTGAAGTTCACTCAAACAATGTACCTCTTGCCCTCCCACCTCCTTTCCGTTTCTCTCTGCCTCTGTCTCTACCATTCTGCCTATCCCCCTGTCTATCTCCACTTTCTTTTATCTTTCTCTCCTTTTTTTATCCTGTCTCTCTAGCTCTTTTCTTTTTCTTTCTTTCGTCTTGTCCCTTTGTCCATTTGCATCTAACACCATTTAATAGCGCCTGCCTCTTGTAATCCCGAGGTGGCGCTGACTTGTATATGACGAGTTTCGTTGCAAAATCCAACAAATCCATTCCAGAATTGAAGCATGTAATGTTTTCTCTAAGGCTACCATATTGGCAATTATAGTGCCCCTGATATAATGTGTACACCAGACGGGATATGAAGACATGAAAAATAGAATTTTGAAGAAAAATTGTTTCAAAATTTCATTTACCTTTTCTTGCCCTACAGATTTGTCGAAACTTGGTGCCATTTTTCAAAATGGCGCTTATTGCATTTTGGAACCAAACTCTTCATATGTATATTTACTCCTCTCTGGTGTATATCCATTCTGCTAAGCCCTAAGGTGATCAATACAACGCTGGTCCCTGTGCCTCCCTAATCCCACCCTGTACATGCACATCACGTAGCACAGGGAACCCGAGGAGAGGACCCAGAGCAGATCCATTTGAGGATTTTTATTGTCGGATTAATATCGGGTTATAAATATTGGTTTATCGACCTGTGGTGGTTTAGAGACTACAGGGAGTTATCAGCTGTTGACATTGCTAACCCTTTAAGGACGGCATGTCGCTAAAAGATGACATATGTCATGATGCACCAATGCAGCACCGGCGAGTACCCGGTACCACGCCGATCCGTTACCAGGGCTGCATTCCTGCATCATGACGACCAAGGCAAGCTGCATGAATGCATCCTTAAAGGGTGAATCCGCAGATTACCTGTGGCTACCACACGAGGTTACAACATGCTATAATATTGATCAATGAATTAAAGTATAGGGGCTAGTTAACCCCTAGGCCAAAATAATTTTTAAAAAAGGTTGGTTTCCGGTAACATGGTAGTACAAACCAGACCCGGCCGGCCGATTTTCTTTTTCTTTTTAGATTTTTTTTTTGCATTTGCCAATTTTAGGGCTAGTTTTGGCATTTTTCTTCTAAAATCCTTAAAAATTGTCCGATTTACAAACCGTAAAAACGGGAAAAAGAGGTTGACCCGGCACTGTCTTGCTAGACCCGGTCGGGTGACCGGAAACAAACCTTTTTTTAAATTTGGCCCTATCAGAATCAATATACATATATGATGTTGGTGAAATCACTGGAGCGGAACGAGGCAAGGGGGGGCTGGGAGAAAGGGGATGAACTGATGAGACGGTAAGATATGAGAAACAGGGGCCTCTCAAGCAGACAGGACCTCAGTGGTAATATAATAATGAGAATGTACAGACAGGGAGTAGACTGGGCAAAATCTTCACAAATATCATTCTAATCCCTCCAAGGGGCATTTTAAAGTACAAACAGGCAAGATCACTTTTTGGGGTAATTTGGGTGTGCTGAATCCGAATATCACACTTGCCAAGCTCAAAAATGGCTCCTTCAATGTGAAAACTAAAAAACAAAATGGCTGCCATTAGTTTTTTAGAAAACCTATGAAACCTATGTTATTTATCATTCCTGGTCATGTAATATATCAAAATGAAGGGATTTTAGAGACCAGACTGTATGAGAGACCTGTCAAACTGGAAAATCATTTCCTGAGGGTCTCAAAGCCAAAAATTCAAAATGCCTGCCACCGTTTTTTGAGAAAACCCCAAAAATGCATTATTCATCATTTCTTGTCATGTTGTACCTCAAATGAAAGAGATTTGCAAGCCTAGTCCATTCTAGGGCATTACCAAGATAAACAGGGACCTTTGTAATACTTAACCAGCTGTGGGCCAGCCAAACAAGTAGCCCAATGAACGAGCACTATTGTGGCTATTTATGGAAAGTGATTGTTCCCCCCACATACTTCCATTCTGATCGGGGCCCACCCTACAATCAAATCCTTAGTACCCTATGGCAAATCCTCAAGATCCAAACCAGTCAGCATTAGTCCCTGGGGCCCATTTGTGTTTTACTTGGGCCAGCTGGGTTAGCCCATATCTGAGTTATGGTCCTTTCTGTCCAGGGCTAAAAGTGGGAGCCCAAATGGGCCAGCCCAGGAAAACTTTTTCATGATAATACATTATGGATACTAATAGTGTGTGCTAAAGTGGAATAATTCTGGGCTTGAGTTGGGCACTTTGAATTAGCCCATTTGGGCTTCACCCCTGAACAAAAAAGACCAAAACCCATCATGGGAAAATCAGCTTGCCCAAGTAAAAGCACATGGGTCTCACTAAGCAATGCTGGCTTGGAAGTCCTTGTTTCAAGATATCTATGCATCAGGAGCTGTAACATATTGTAGTATCTTGTTTGGAACTTACAGGGACTTTAGACTTCTACATGCTATAGGCCCCTACATACTCATTTAACTTCAGCAAAAGATTTTCATGTAATTGTGAGAAAGTCTAGGGAATGGGACCTGTAGTCCTTGGGGAGTGATACCAAGTCCTAAAGATCTCATATTCATTTCATAAGAGACCTCCTGCAGCAACCCTGACCTGTCCTTGAGCCTTCGTTATTCCTCACCTAGAGCATTATTCTCTGTCATTCCATTCAATCTCACTGGGGTTCACCTGTTCTCTAGCGCTTCACACAATCTCATACTCCAGGGTCTCAGATCTTCCATCCAGGGTCCCAATCTCTCCCTTACAATATCAAGCCAGGACTTCTATGTGTTGACGCTGGAGGTAGTTATGACACGGTGAGATGGAAGGGACATGTGGTCTCTGCACTACCACAGACCTCTAATATCCCCTTCCTAGCAAACCTTGATACATTCCATACCCTCCCATATCCGTACCTCTATCATACACTTTCCCTGTGATTTTCTTCTTCTCCCCTATATCCCTTCCCAGATATCCCTTCTGTTGTCCACTCCCCTGCCCTCTCCAATATCCTATCCTCCCAGTCAAGCCCTGCCCTACCCCTGTATTATTCTTTTGCCAAGACTTATAATATATGACCTCTACCAACCAGTGTCCTCTCCACCCCTGTGAAATGCACTCAGCCCTACCTCCTCCTCTTATCCCCCCACTTTGCCTCTGTGTTCTGCAGCAATTAGTTGGACATAAATTATAGAGGGGAAGTAAATGGGAGTTAGGTGGGAAAGGGTTAGGTAAAGTGAATGGAGAGAAAGTGTTGGGAGGAGGCAGGAGAATGGAAATGGAGATGAATCGATAAGTGGGAGGGAATGAGCAGCATGAGATCATTGTACAGGGAAGAAATGAGATACAAGGCAGGGGCTTGGGGAAGAAAAGAGGAAACTTAGTGGAAAAATATGCCAAAGGGAGGGCTGGAAGCCCAGAAAGGTTGGGTGGGGATGGGGCCAAGGAAGAAGGCTAGGAGCCCTGGGAGGAGTGTTTAGAGCTGAGACAGGAGAGATTGAAAACCTGAAGAAGGGTCAGGACCCTAGGGAGGAGGGCTGGGAGCCTTGGGAAGAGGAGTGAAGCCACAGTGAGAGGGCTCAAAACCCTGGAATAAAATGAGGGGAGGGGTAAGGAAAGGATGGATGATCTAGATGGAAGATTGATAACCCTCAAAGAGAGGTTAGTGTTGCTGGAGGAGGTCTCCTTTGAAATGGAGATCCCTAAGACTCAATATCAGGTCCCCAGGACTAGAGTTCAGATCCCCTAAACTTCCTCAAGATAACATGCATAGATATCTATCTGGCTCCTAGGACTTGGAATTGAATCCAGATGACCTGCCATCGGGTGCAGATGTTCTAGGTACTTGATTCCGGGGAGGGCTCCCAATCCAAAAAGAAGTTTTTGAGTGAGGACAGTCACTACTTATCCCTAAATAGTCACACGTGTGTGGTCCCATCCCAGTGGGCACAAAATCCAGTTTACTGTTGAATCAATGGTAAATCAACATTGAATCAACATTGACAACCATTTATCAATGTTGATTCAATGTTCTGTGCCCACTGGGATAGACCTTTTGGGCCATATGCAATGTTGGCCCACAGCAGAAAAATACTAATGTCTATCCTTGTACATAGTATTTAGTGGCATCATGATGGGATGTGCCTCCTAACTGGACAAAAAAGCCATATGTTTTCAGTGAGAATGACTGCATAACTACTGGTTTAAAAATGATTTTCTCTTTAATATGATATAATAAAACCCCACCTATAATTAGAACCCTAATTTTGAGAAAAGGAATTCGGCTTATAGCAATAAAAAGCGCCAACATAGATTAGTCTTATAGGTGGGGTTTTACAGTATACATAAAAGGGTGTGCAAATAATTATTGACACATTGATGGAAGGTGGGTGGGGTGGCAGGCTGCATACATAAAAGGGTGTGCAAACAATTATTGACATGTTGATGGAAGGTGGGTGGGGTGGCAGGCTAACAGATTTGCCCTTTTTTAGGTTTTAATTTTTTTTTAACACGTCTGTCTTCCTTGGAAATTGGCTGAAATGAACTGTGCTAAAAAGTAACTAGTGGCCATTTTTTTTTCATGGGGGTTTCATGTTGCAAAAACCCTGTTTATCTTGACAATGCCCTAGAGTGGACTAGGCTTGCAAATCTCTTTCATTTGAGGTACAACATGACAAGAAATGATGAATAATGCATTTTTGGGGTTTTCTCAAAAAAGGTTGGCAGCCATTTTGAATTTCTGGCTTTGAGACTCTCAGGAAATGATTTTCCAGCTCGGCAGGCGTCTCAGACAGTCTGGTCTCTAAAATCCCTTCATTTTGATGTATTACATGACTAGGAATGATAAATAACATAGGTTTCTTAGGTTTTCTCAAAAACTAATGGTAGCCATTTTGTTTTTTAGTTTTCACATTGAAGGAGCCATTTCTGAGCTTGGCAAGTGTGATATTCGGATTCAGCACACCCAAATTACCCCAAAAAGTGATCTTGCCTGTTTGTACTCTAAAATGCCCCTTGGTGGGAGAAATTCTCATTTTGTCACCAGTCTAGAGGAACGGTACAAGGGTGCAAAACACAACATATTGAACAGGGGGATATATAGGAAAAAGGAACCATGTTTAAAGCGCAATTATGCAAATATCCATAACAAAACAGAGAAAGATAAAGACAGAACTAGGCCCTCGGTGCACCTACCCGTGTGAGGTGTGACGGACAGGTAACACCAACAGGTATTACAATCAGTGACAGGTGGGAGAGGATTGTACACCGCCTTATCTGATGGGATTAACCCTGTAAGGTCCGCTTACTGCTTTAATCAAATTAATGCAGTACCGTATTTCCCCGTTTATAAGCCGGGTCTCGAATATAAGCCTGCCCCGTTTATAAGCCGGGTCTATACCCCTTTTGAAATCAGTATAAGCCGGGGCCCGAATATAAGCCTGGTCAATAAAGGATACTCCAATACAATTTCTTCAGGGGGGCATAATTTCACTTCTACTTGAAGTATTTTCACATTTCTTTCATGTGCATGATGCTAACGTACCATACCTTAAGCTGAGTATAATTTGGAGAAGGAAAACCTTTGAATTTGTCATGATAGTATTAAAAATGTCCCAAAAAGTGTGTAAAGATGATGAATATATCCGAGAATTTTAGACTGACTGCTGGAGTAGCTCTTTAAATCTAAAATTTATTGTATATGAAAATAATATAAGCCTGCCTCGAATATAAGCCTGCCCCGTTTATAAGCCGGGTCAATATCCCATTTGAAATCAATAGAAGCCCGGGCTTATGAACGGTATTCCCTTGGTCGTCATGATGCATGAATGCAAGCTGTATGTAACTCGCTAAGGCTACACTCATACGTACATAATGCCGACCCTGCAGGGCTGGTACACTCCCGAATGTAGCACCGGCGAGTTACTCGCCGCGGCTGCATGCATGCATCATGACAGCAAAAAAAGGTATCATGACGAACAAGGACATTATAGTATTACGCGGGTTTTAAATGGTTAGCCGCTGAGGTGGTTAAATCACGGACTCCTTGATTCTGTAACTGATAGCCTATCTGAGCTACCTCCAGCATGGCACGGTATCCAGGTTGGGGTTTAAGTAGACTGGTTTAGCTTAGATTAACATTGTGTATATATTTTTATTATATAAATTGGAGGACAGTGTGCGTGTATATTGTGTGTAGGACCTTCCATGTACTACAACTAGAATGTAGTGAACAGTATCGTTATCTATAATTAATAGCCACCTTTATAAACGCTATATTATATCTATATAGTCTAGCTAATTGTTTACAGCCTATGTAAGGGAGTCATTTTTTTAGAGGGTAAGTTATAAAAGATTTTCACCCACCCCTCCTAAAGGAGTCGAGATCCCCCCAAACACACCCTCTGATGGGCCCAAAATTGTTTATCCGTGTCCTTTAATGCATTATAGTACCGCGCGGGCATTCTCACAGGTACCCCCCCCCCCCCCCATAATCCACCACCCACCCCATGTTGTTACAAAATTAGCTTTCCGTAATATTTGAGATGTGGGCTCGGCCTCTTTTCTCCTCTTTCTTGCCGCCAAAATAACCAGTATTGCACAACCTACTAGTCCCTAGACGAGGCACTTATATTTTTGTCCATTGCTTATCTCATCCATTACACTGTGCAACGACAAAAAAAAAACCGGGGGCAGACCTACCTGACTAGACTAATTTGAGGTCGCTGAATCCAAAAATGATGGTAAAAAATGCCTCATAAGTCTCAGTTTCAAGATATTCCAACCATGATTACTTGTCGGTCTACTACTGAATATATGGTCCGACCAATTTACAGCAGGGACAGCATTCATAAAAAATTGTCAATTTTGTTTGCCTGGCAGAGATAACATGACTCTGAAGCACATTCAGTGGTAACATACCATAAAAAACTGGATTCTACACTGTTTTGAAGCTAAATTAGTGATATTTTACTGATATTAATTGAAAAAATACCATAAAATATATAAATTCATTCTAAAGCGATATAACATTTTTTTAAGCTACTAAGATCAGGATTGTGACCCGTTCAGACAAGAGGTACCTTCAGGGAAGCTATTATTACTGTTTTTAGCCTCCACCGGTGCCAGAATCCCCAAAAGAGTAATAAAAAGACAGAAAATTGCTCGGATAACCCTTTATGCAGAATACAATGATGGATCATTGGTGTTACATCTTTAGTATTAAAATTCTATATCTATAATGATTTTTTTAGACAAAAATGGTACAAAGGCCAGTTTCTGTTTACCATGGTAGCCATTGACGCAGTCAAAATATTGGATATTGGCTCTAGAATATTGGAAATGTCATCGATATCGCAAACCTCAAAACAGGCCTTGCAAATTCCTTTCAGATCCAATTTTCTACTAAAAGGTATCATTGTATGAGGATATTTGACCATAAAACCTAATTTTACATGAAACATTAGCCAGGTACATTGCTGGAACATGGTCAGAGGTGGTCCTGATGCAGAATACAATAGGAAGACAAAGCGACCTTTTTAAGCACTAGTTTTATGTTTCAAAGTGTTATTTTGGACCTATTTATTCACAAATAATATTCATTTCTGTAACAGATCAGTAATATATTAATAATCTAACTAGTTGAAAATAAGTTTTACATGAAAAGAAGCATTTTCCTACTTTTTGATCAAATAGTGTATGTATAAGCTCTAACCGAATATACAAATAAGACCATGTGAAAATCTGAAAACTGAGACTTACCACACAATTTTGAGTGCTATTTTTGAATTCCCCAGGTCAAAATACATAAGAATAATTGAGTCTGGTCCCGGTTTTTTTCAATTTTTGAAAATTTGTTGTACAGTGTTATTATAACAACAGTGCTATATTGACAGTAGTGTGTGTGTATGGGACGCCCATGATAACCACTGGGTGACATGATAGGGACCATCCTGGGGGAGGTCATAAGTAGGTCATGACCTAGTTATAGAGCAGCTCGGGAGTTATTTGTAGGTCAGGAATGACAACATCTATATGGAGCCCGTCTGTAGGTCGGGTCGGGTCCTATACCGGTACCTCGAGGCATGAGACTGAATGCACCATGCGTGGTGTCAGAGTGGGCCTGGAGGTGTAACTTCAAGCTTTGGGTTCTTCTTCGGGTCTAAAAGAAAGTTGTGTTCCGGTATCCCGACCAACCCTATATATTTTGGGGCCGACCCTCAGACATTTCTTTTTTTAATTGTTGAGAAAATTTATGAAATCTTTGGCGATTTTACCACTAAAACCGCTCTTTTCGACCCCAAAGAAATTCTAAAAAATTAAAAATAAAAAAAGACCTACCGAGCCTATTTTTTTTTTGGCTATGAACACAACAATGTTTTTAAGCCTCACGAGTTCTGCATTTTCACAAAGCAGAGCATACAGGGATATGGTTCAACTTTCCTATGTGACATGTTGACTCATTTGACCTGGATCCATCCCTTCCTTATGAAATCCATCCCTTTCCCCTTTGGAATGTCATATGCTGGTAGATCAGGGACTACAATATTGCACAATTTGTTTTGTGACTAATTCTGTTTAATGCTATGTGAGATTAATGAACCGCCTCTGTTGCTGTATATGGGGTCTAGGTTAGGGTGTGTGTTGAAGGGGGGGGGGGGGGGGTAAGTGTTAAAGCCCGGGTTAAACCCCAACCACTGAACAAGGTGCCGAACTTTTACCCTTTCATGGCAGCATGGTGCTTTAATACAGTATCAGTACCCAGTATGCCCTCTTGACTTCACGATGCAGGAATGTAGCCCTCGTGAGCAATTTGCCAGATCTGCATTCATGTACCATGCTGATCCTGCGGGGTTGATACAGTCCCCCCGGGTTACAATAATGCGGTGCGGGTGAGTAACTCACCGGCGCCGCAATGGTGCATCATGCCGACCCTGTAGCATGATGCTTGCATGTAGCAGGACTGCATTCTTGCTCTCTAGCGTTGCATTCATGCATCCCGACGACCAAGGACATTCTGCATTAATGCAATACACGGTCCTCAAAGGGTTTAAGGGCTAAATCACCAGATCTGCATTTAATACCGTCCCTGTAAAAGCCAAGCTCACCAGGTAAATCCCATTACCTGAAGTGACCACCAGCTTCAGGGTGACTGACTTTATTTTCATTAACTACAAAAAATAAATCTGTCTAAAAGTGGCTTAGGACTAAGCCCTATGCCCCGTAGTATCGCCGTCTGCCGTAAGAGACCGGTTATTTGGTGCCAGCAGGATGGGATAGGTTATTTTGATAACTTAAGATTTCAGGCATTACTGCAAATATTTTAGACGGAGGGAGGGGGTGGGGGAGGGGGGGGGGGGGGAGCTGCCTTACAGGGGAAGCTGGGCACAAAATTTCCCAATGGACAGAGGGGGAAAAAATCACAGAAAATCCTTGTTTTGGACTAAAATAATTTTGCCTTTTATCAGCGGATTTTTCAGACTCCAATGGGCTGATGGGATAGTGGTACATAGTGTTTTAATGCAGCTAACGGTTTACATGGGGTCAATTAATTTCTCATGGAAAATTAAAAACCTATGTGGTTTCACAGTCACAGTGGTATGTGGAGGGTGGAGGGCGGTCAAAGGTGCATTCTTTGGACATGCACCCCCATCCCTTTATGATAAATAAATGGCTTGTCCACATGCCTTTAGCGTCCTGTAGTAGTGGTCAGGAGAACCGCAGAGCTGGTTAATGCCCGAGGGTACACTCAAAAAGTAAACTTGTCTCCAGACTCTTCCAAGTGACGATCATAGAATAAACGAATCAAAAACTTGTCCAAGTGACAAGGAAGCGAGTCTTCTAGCTGGAGATAGAAGACCCACTTGGTATGTGCCAGCCCAAAACCCGACATTTGCCAGCTCCAGATTCTATTTATCGGATGGTACCCTGATAGGTTAGACAACTTTTGACTTTTGATTTTATGATAGTCACTTTGACGAGTCTGGAGACAAAGTTTACCTTTTCAGTGTAGTGGTCAGGAGAACCACAGAGCTAGTTAATGCCCGTGGGTACAGGCCTGAGGACTTAATGCCACTCTGAGTGGCCACCATTTAAAAGCTGCTGATCTTTCTGGCTGATTGACTCCAATATGGAGTCACAAAGGGTGCCAGGGTAGGGGGAGGGCTGTGTACACAACCTAAAAGGGACTGGCACAGGGGGAGGCTATTCTAGGTGCCATGACTTTAACATCACCAACTCAATCTAATGTGCTTTTCATGAAGTGAGCAGACTTAGCCCTTTGAGACATACAATTACATATAGTGACTTTATGTGCACAGTATATGTCATTTTGACGTTGTGATGCATTCGCCAATGCAGCACTGGCGAGTAGCTGGGATGCAGGGCTGGATTCATGTACAGATGTAGTAGGATCAGGGCTGCATTCAAGCATCATGTGACAAAGGGCATAGCACAGTAAAACACTGTGCAGTCCTTAACGGGTTGACATTTCGCCCTGCATATTAACCTTGCCTGGCTTTGGTTGATGGATATATTACTTCTCCACACTATAAACTGGACTATCCATATACACTATATCGGTGTATAAATGTCTTTATTAGTCTAATATATATTAATTCATTGTTATAATATATAATATATAATTCATTGTTATAATGTAATATCCAATATATTATATTGGATATTACGCATGTATATACTAAAAATATTGCATCACAGAAAATATGGCCATGTAACCATTCTTCTGGATGCTTAATTATTTTATTTCAGGAGGTTTCTGAGCACCTGAAAAGTAAACAAACAAATAATCAATAAATAAATATAATTAAATTGGTAGCTCACCAGTTGTTGCGAGGCGTATCCGTCCGCTGCGGGGTCCACAGACCAGTAAACATGGTCAAATGTAAAGGTCTTTAGTCGGTCTCTGTTGTCTCCTACGTCAAGTGCATGCTCCAACTGGAAAATGGAATATTTGAAATATTAATACATTATCATAGATAATGAGACTTTTAAAGTAAGTTGAATGTACATTAGAATCATATTTGTGTGGTAATTAATCAGTTGGTTGAGGAGTCTTGGGCTTGGGATGGTGGGCCATATCCCCTGTTCAACTTTATATATTATCTTGGAATTGTCAAGGAATTGCTCTATATGTATGTGGCGGTTTAAGTCCTTTAATGTCATGGTTTCTTCGCCATGTTCTTGCTTTCCTAAATACTATAACATAAGCAATATTTACTCGAAATAGTAAATCCACTGTCCATGTCGATATCTTTTAGGAGACAAGGACCCTTTTTTATTTTATTTTTTAAATCAATTTGTTTTATATTTTACCTTATCAAATATCCCTTTGACCCTATTACCTATCAAAGCCTTATCAGGTATTGCCGTGTTGTGCCTACCTCAGGTGTTATAACCACAACACATAGCACACCTGTACGACATGACTCACCTGTAATCTCAACACAACACCCACACACAGATAACCTTAAGCTCTTGGTGTGAAACTTTTTCCATTGTGTTGACTACATACCAACATAGGCTCTATAATTCTTAGCTATAGTGGGGATTCAGTCTTATGATGCATGCAAGCAGCACTGGGGAGTAGACTCGCCAGGGCCAGGGTTGCATGCATGCCTTTTATTCAAAATTAACAAAAATTCACCACTCTCTCTATATGCCAATTACCAACAGGCATGTCATAACATCAGACACACTCCTTTAGGCCCTTTACTAAATGTAACATAACTCGTCCATATGGACTAACGATGGACTTATACTTTCTACTTTGTATGTAACTTCAGGGGCGGATTAAGGGGGGGGGGCGGACCGGACGTGCGCCGCCCCCCTATTTTTCTGTACATTTTAATGTAAAAATGTCCAATACCCCCAGTACATTGCCTATATCGCGCCCCGCCTTTTCCAAAATCCTGGATCCGCCCCTGATGTTCACGCTGAACAATAGAGCTGGATTATTAGGCATGCTCTAGGCTACTGTAATATTCCAGGATAAATTTAAAAAAAATTCAACTTCAACTTCAACTTCTCATAGTCATAGCAATAAAGTGCCTAGCACATTAAAGCACTGTGCGGCCCTTAAAGGGTTGGAGTACCAGGGGCGGAGAGGTGAGAGGGGTGAGCTAATTTACAATGGGGGATTTAGACTGCTATATCAGCTGTTAGTATTAAGTGGCAGGATCCCGGGGTGGGATCTCTGGAACAATGGCTGACATGTGGTTATAAATACATGCTGTTGTCGTGCTAGTACAGGATTATAGGTAACGTAAGCACTGCCCCCCTCCATGTTACACATCGCTGCAGCATTTATTACATGTAATAAAATCAGTTTAAAAAGCCAAATATTCTGACAAAAGCATATTTAATATAATTTAGGAAGCAAAACAAACTGAAAGATAATCATGATATTTATTTATTTATTTATTTCACTATGTCCTATTTGTTTATTTCACTATGTCCTTGCGTCACAGTGTGGCAGGTGAGTATATTTTATTTAACTAATTCAGGTTCTTATTTCTACTTAAAGTTCAAGGGCTGTCAAATCTAACTACCGAGGAGGTTAGCTAACAATTAAATCAACAAACCATCCATGAGATTAATTTTAAGTGTCACATTAAAAAAAAAAAGAAGTGTTTTTCACCCAAAGGATTACTCACTTGATGTACCTTTATTACCCATGTCAATTTGTATCGCGTGTTGGCAGGACATGCATACCCCCCCCCCCCAGTCACAACCCCACCCACCCATATCCAGTATCAAATATTCAACAGGTTATAGCATGCTGTCATAAATACAGGAACAGTGCTGTCAACCTTGTGACACGTACCCACATCACCGTGTTATATGACCACAAACTGTCAGGGATATGCGCCATGGGCCTCAGCTTTATCAAGGCCAAATTAATAAATGAGATTATAGTTTCCAGCATGGTCATCCTCGAAACTTTTTTTTCGAACATGAAAAGTATACCGGAGAAGCCGAAATTTTTCAGTCTCCTTATTTTATGCCTAATATAGTTTAAGTTATGTAAAGCGATATTTTTTTTTTTAAATCAAAAATTGCATAGTAAAGCGTCAGCCCTGTTTTGGATAGACCGGGCCAGGTGCCTGGGAACCAAGCTCCTTCTTCTTCCCGGGTAATCCCTACATGGTGTGCATGTATACCTGCGTGTATATGCGCGTAGGCCTACCTGTGAGAGGTGCTAAAGCTGCAAACTGTCAAAGCACCTAGATCTGTTTGATAAACTCAATATGTCAATCAGCCGTTAATATTTAAGTCATTGTTTAAAATCCAACAAAACATAAAAGTAAAAGTATAAGGTTGTATTGTGTCGACGTATTCAACTTAGAAATTTGGGGAAATATGTATTTTCAATATGCTTTTTACTCTTGTCAATTCAGAACATTTATATCATAACGCTGGATATCATACACAATATAATGCATGCATGTGCCACCCAAACAAACAACAGTACATGTGCTTTTGTATGTTTCAATATAGTAGTGCCAGTCTACTACAGAAGGGTATAGTACGTCTCAATTGTTCCGATTGCTGTCTCATCTTTTCCCCTAAAAACTTGGCTCTGGGACAAAGAGCATCAATAAGAATTCTGCAGATGTCCCCCCCCCCCCCCCCCACACAGACTCTAATGGACGCCGACAGAGGGCGCCCTATTTACACGTCACCATGGTAACCAGATGGTGGCCGCTGGTACCTCAACCACGTAGCGTGACGGACGCAGCGACCAGCGGAACGTCCTGAAGACCCGGATATTGATCTGCGCTCATGTGTACTCGACATGCACTCCCTGGTATGCTCACCCCCCCCCCCCCCCCGGCCCCCTCATATGGACGCCCCCCTCTTCTGACCCTCGAAATACCATCTATCCCGTCCCTCCTCTGACCCAAAAAGAACCCTCCCAGAGTCCTCCCAAAATGTCGTTATTTCTCGTTTATGACTCAGCCGAGCAGATCCTGAGATGCTCACCCCTCACTATGATTTGAGTTGTGGCATATACAAACTCTGCTATGAGAATACCCGTGTGTAGTATTATCATTGCTGAGGCTTCCATATCTCTCTGGTCTTTTACATTGCTACAGGGGTTGACCTTTGATCTACATACTAGTTCCTGATCAGTGCATGGCATATTGAAGTGTGCGTTTTGACTTACTTTAATAACTCATTTTCCCCAAGTTCTGTGAATCTTTCCAGTATATTATGCATCATATTACTCCCTTCGAGATGAATGTGCTCTTTACCGACGCAGCAATCTTGTCTGACTCTAAGCGCCACCATGCCCCCCCCCCCCCCCCGAGCCTCCTCTCATCACCTCACCTTCACCCCTTCCACCCTCACCTGGATTAAAGATTCAGCCGCACCTTTGTCTCCCCCCACACCCCCAGGTTGTGATTCACGACCGGCTCATGTTCTGACGGCTCATTAGTACATTAGGGGTATGTGAGGGTGTGTGTGGCTCGCTCGGGGTGGGGGGGGGGGGGGCACTCCTTTTCTATAGCCACCAAACATCAATCCAAATTTGGTACCCTTATCCAGGGAGGAAATTCTTAACAAATCACACCTTTTTTAGAGGGAAGTTAGCAAAGATATACACTAATCATAGGTGACCCTAAAAAACACAATATCAATGGGTGCCCAAGAAATATCATTGCAAGAGAAAGTAAAAAAGTCACCTTTTAAAAGGTTTAAAAGTCATTAAGGTCTTAGAATGTACCCCTTTCTCCCCGACTTTGCCTCAAAAGCACCCCTTACTAAGGGTCATAGGGCCCAAAAGAAGACACTTTCCCTTGGAATCGTGTCCACACATGAGCGCCCCCCTCCCCCCGCAGATGGAATAAGGTAGGGGGTGGGGGAGGACCATCTGGTCTGGTACAGTCACACAGTCAGCCACAGGTATGAGGCAATCACCTGTACCAGAATTAGGTCAACATGCTGATTGCCGCATTGACCTCATTCTGCAGAAAGATGCATATCTTGTGATTTGTGCTCTTTGACTCAGACGGAATCAGTCTGAAAAATTTGAGATTGGGAGATTTGGGAAGAGGTCGGTGGTAAAAGTACAGAAACGTACCGAAGTGGGTCCAATAAGAGGTGGCTCACAACTTCAACTTTCCCCTCAAAGTGGGGGTCATCTGTGTGCTGTGGCCGTGCTGGGCTACTGCCATCGGCCATGGAGCAGGAGCAGGGGCAGGTTTGAGGAATTAGCCTGGAATGCAGTTCCATGGCCCTAGACCCCTAAATTCGACATGGCGACATGGGCATTTCTTAAATTCGACATGCGACATGAGGCCTAGTGACATGCGACATGAGGCTTTAAAAGATAGTGACATGGGACATGGACAGTTCTTAAAATCGACATGGGACATGAGCATTTTTAAGCGACATAGACATGCGACATGGCCATTTCTTAAAATCGACATGTGACATGGGGACCCCCCCATCAAGGGCCCCAGTTCCACTCATTCCGCCAATTGCAGCATGTCAACACAGTGAGCTGTACTATTTGAAGCACTTCTTACACCACTATGTACCCACTATACTAGGGGGCTATGGGGTGTGAGAGATGAAAGATCCCTTCATACTCGTAATGTGCCAGGACGCAATAGCTGTCTTCATGTATGTAGTATATAATAGGCAACGTTGTAATTAGTGTCATTAGTAGCCATCTTCGATTGTGGGGGACGATAATTCTATCTTTGTATGTTTCAAAATGCAGTGACTATCCCGAATGATATATTAGAGACTTGGGCAGGAGAGTGTTGAGCAACTCTCGTCCAACACCTCCATTCCCAGTCCGTCCGCCTGTGGAGGATACCAGTTACCACAACTGGGTGAGCGGGTCACACACACAGACTCACCCACCCTTCTTATAGTCGTATCTGAGCCGCTATCTGAGCTGTCTGTCTGTCTGGCAGCACGCCAACGTTTGAATTCGCAGCCAATGAGCTCAATGTCCCAAGATGCAGGTCAGAGGAACGCTGCCAACACAACCACAGGCACAGGGACCAGTGTCTGATTGTCTTAGTGTGATGGGGGGCGGGGGGTTGTGAGAGGGGGTGGTAGGGAGAGGAAGGGAAAGAGGAGAGAGAGGGGGGAGGGAGAGGTGGGAGGGAGACCGGGAGGGAGAGGGAGAGAGTAAGGAGGAGGGGGAGAGGCGGAGGGGTGGATCCAGGAACTTGAATATACCACCAAAGTACAGAAAAGTGTCGCGCAGGAAATATCATTAGAAAAATCTGAACATTTTCCCAAAAAAGAAAGAGGGGGGGGGGGGGGGGGGCGCTAGAGGCAAACATGTTTTAGAGAGCACATAGATTTGAGTCATATTAAACCAATGTAGCCAAAATATAGATGCATATCGATCTTTATTGGTCAGATTGATTGGCCTTGAATGATTAGGGGTGTGTGACTTTAAATGCTGGCAGTAACTACCGCTAATGAATGGGTGTACCCTCATACCCTCCACTCACTGCCCACCACCAGTTACATATTGAACCGTAATGAGCTACGGGTCTAAACATGTACAATGTACACATATTGACACAAACAAATCAATATGACATGAGATTGGACAGGATACATGAGCAGGGATCCAGAGAGGGATCGGGAGTTAGACCACAGTACCAGGGAGGACAGGAAGGATTGGAGCAATAAAAAATGACTATTTAGCTCACTGTATGTAATGAAATACTTTGAACTGACTCGAAGGACTGCACTAGATGGGGCACGGTCCTGGGTCGGGGAGACCGGGGAGCCTGCCACAGCTGGCCGGGACGGAGGCGGGGAGGGACCGGTCAGCCCCCGTACAAGGACCGTATGTGCCTGTCCCAACCCTGGAGAATTGGGGATGTGGGGATATGGTTTATGTTATTATAGCATCCAGTATACATCTAGTTTTACCCCCCCCCCCCCTAGTGCTGTAGTGCATTTGGTATACCGGCATGTCGGCGTGATGCATGAATGCATCATCTTTTGAGGAACTCGCTGCATTCATGCATCATGGCGATCCTACAGGGTTGATACCCTCCCTGGATACATCCCCGATACTCCCCGAAAGATTGGCATGATGCTGAATGCAGCACTGGCGAGTTACTAGCCAGGGTTGCATTCATGTATCATGACAACCAAGAAGGTATCACATTAAAGTGTACTGCTGTCCTTAGAGGGTTTATCGTTAATCCGATTTAATCCCACTCATCTCAGTGGCGTAGGAAAAGGGGGGGCCAGGGGGGCCCGGGCCCCCCCCAATCACTAAGGAGGGGGGGCCTGAATATGTTTCGGCCCCCCCAAAATTTGTCAAGACTTGTAATATAATGCACACAATTTTCAATCCTTAACTCTCCCGCATAGGGAAAAGTGGGGGCAAAGGGGACCCGGCTCCCATATCAGACCTAGAGGGGGCTCAAATAATACTTTTCCATACACTCTAATATAAGCATGTATATGATAAATCATGCATAAAAACTGATATTTGAACTTGGTTGGAGTGGGCCCCCCTTGGGCCCCCCCAATGAAGATTTGCTTCCTACGCCTCTGCATCTTTATATCATTCTGTAAAAACCCGTCTTTATACCAAACCTGGTTGTTACTGTGTTCACTACGCCAACACTAGTTGGGCTTGAAACCCGAGGTATCACCCATTATTCTCCTAATTTCCACATGTATATCCTGTGTTTTTGTCAACAAAATCATTTCCAAACATTAAAAAAAAAGGGTTAACTCTGTCTGTCTGTGTGTCTGTACTCACCTTGACGTTGTGGATACTTAAGGTGTTCTCATCCACATTGACGATCACACGAGAACCCCGCGAGATCTCTCTGTAAAGGAAAACGTTGACATATATCAGTTTATATTTTAAAATGTAATCAAGAAGGGTTTAGTATGATTCAACATGTGTATACATATCTTAATAGTATGGTTATTAGCAGCCTCAAACATTGTAAATTACATATTAAAGCAATATTGTATGTTTAAAGTGTCAAAATAAACCTCTCAGTGCCTCTGCCTTTATTCCCCAATCTCCTTCATCCTCCTGCCTCTTCCCATCCCGCTCCCCATTCCACCTTATTCTCTCTTCATTTCCCTTTGCCTCGCGCAGTTTCCAGGCTTCGTGTATCAATATAACATTGCCCAGTTGCCTTCACCTTAATTAATAACGCCCCCCCCCCTCCATGCATGATGTAAACACGGAGACTGTGGACGTTTGGTCCCGGTTGATTGGTACTTGTAATAACCCTTTACGGGCCGCATACTGATTAACCCTTTAGGGCAGCCTTGCACTTTATTGCAAATCAGGTGAGGGAAGCGTAGTGCTTTAATATGCTACGACCCTGGTCGTCATTATATACATGAATCCAGCCCCATTTGAACCCTCTAAGGGCCACATAGTATTTTAATATTCCCTTAAATTGTCGTCATGATACATGAATGCAACCTGACGAGTAGCCTACCAGTGTTGCAGTCATGCATCATGTCGACCATACAGGGTTGATACACTCCAAAATGGTCAACATGAATGCATAATAACAATTAGAGCCTTTAGATACCCTATCACATTAAAGCAATATGCGGCCCTTAAAGGGCTCAAGTAGCAGCCTTGTCCCAAGTACATGTCGGTCTTGTAGGATAGACCCCCTAGAGAGGCGTGAACGGTTCTACAGTGTCAGGGAGGTAGAGGTAGGGGTATTATTGGATCTTGTAGGAGCCGCGGTGAGAGTAATAGCAATACTAGTAGTAGAGGTAGTACTAGAGATATTAATACTGTAAGGTGTGTAGCACTAGCTATTGGTACTGCCTTTATGTTATATACATGTAGTACTAATGCTACCAGATACTGCCAGAATAACATAGGATAACATAATTATCATAGTATCATCTCACATGCCACTATGGTATTGCTACCCGAGTATTGCTACCACTTCTGTTTGAACTTCACCCCGCCCCCCCCCCCCTGCGCTTAGCTTTACTGTATACAAAGGCTTCATTACAGTACTATTGGCACTAAAAGTGCTGGTGGTGCCAGTGTGTCTTAAGTCGTTATGTAAACTAAGGCACTTTATCATTTGTTATTGTTTACTTATAATACCGGATAATAACTGAAAAACAATTATAACCTGTAAGTGTAACAAAAAAATACATATAATATTCTGCCCCTCCCCCTTGTGCTTTCACAGAGATATAAGGCTACTTTTGATATAGAGTTGGGTGTATGTGACTGTCTGCTGTGGCTCTCTGTCTGTCTCCCTCTGTCCCATTTTTTCCCTGTCTTCCCCATCGGCCTCTCACCAGCTCACTGGCTATCCCCGTAGGCTGACTGAGCCTCTCCTCTTCTCCTCTTCCTCTGCCCTGACCTGCCCCCTCTACTACAGTATACCCCACACGTGCACCCAACTAGCTGTGAGCTGCACAACTGGTGGTACTGGTCCCTGGTTCCCAAGTTGTACTCACCTCTCGTTGAGGGGCCTCACCCGCACCGCCACCTTTACATTTGACGACATGTCTCCTGTCTCCAACACAACTTTATAAATAATAAATTAGAATAATAATAATAGTCCAAGTGTAGCCTCCTCATGCTACAAGCTGGTGCCCCCCTCACTGTACGTAAATCCAGGCCGGGTGTGAGCGGGGTGGTAGGGGCCCATGTTGTCGGTGGGCGCTCTACCCACGGTCTGCTAGTACTGGTGTACCGGCCTCCACACTCCCCTACTCCAGGCCGGCTCACGAGCTGGACGCGTCCACTGGGTCATGTCACAGGGGTGGTGGGTAGTGCGTGGGGGAGTCCACTGAGTCATGTTATAGGGGAGGTAGGTGGGTGCCAGCTGGGCAACTGAATGTTTGTTTGTTTGTGTGTGGGTGTGTGTGTTGGGTTTTCTTGGGAAGGGGGCGTCTAAATTCTCAATTAATGCTTTGTTGGTGTGGGTGTGTGAGTAGGGTTTGGTTGGGGAGGGGGCGTTTAAAATCTCGATGAAATGTTATTCTGATTCATAGGTTTAGTATACGTTACTGATAGTTTAGTTTGTCAAGTTTATTGAGAGTGAAAAGATCGGATCTCCTATTACGTCGATTGAAAAGCTTTACATTATATATATATATATATATATATATATATATATATATATATATATATATATATATATATATATATATATATATATATATATACATTGGATAAATACAGCTTTCCTGTATATTCCCATTGAAACATTGTGATGCGTGTATGTACACCTTAATTGAGGAATCATATTCAAAATGTTTCTGCACATGTATTTCTTTCTAGAAACCATAATGACGGTATGATTTACATAAAAACTGACATATAGAAGAACATCTTCCACTGGTCCAGCAACCGCCCCATGAAGACTGCTAATGGCATCTGTATGTTTTGACAATCTTGTTCATATATTGAACTCTCCCGTTTTTGTATCAGGTATTTATTCGTGAAAAACAATGGAGATATTGCATGTGTTGGAGTGATATGGTAACAAGGTGTGACAAATATATCATCAATTAGTCGTTTAGAACTGATGGCCAGAAATTGAGGTCTATTAATTATTACTTGTCTATAAACGACAGTAATAATCACAGGTGAACATATATTGTTGTTTTCCTTAAGCTACTATAGAGAGAAATACACACTTGTTTCTCACCAACGCACGCATCAATTGTTTCATTTTCTTTTGTAAAAAGTGAAAAATCTACTATAAAGATGTTTTTATGCATCTTTTTCTAATAGATTGATGCTTATCGTGTCAGTAATGCAGCGACCCGGAAACAATATTTCAACAACCTTTGCAGGCTGTAACACAAATGGGGCCGTCCATAAATGACGTCACACTAATTTCGGCCATTTCAAAGACCCACCTACCCCCTGTCACACTTTGTCACACATCAGCTGACACCCCCTAGAAAATTATGTCACAAATTTGCAGACACCCCCCCCCCCCAAGCATAAGTTATGTATTGTATCAGAGTTGTCCTGACATTACATATCAGTTAAATTATGCAAGTCCTTGACTAAGAATTGGTGGTGATGGATTTTACCGTAATACTAATAGCCATACATTTATAATGATGTAGGGGCACGAATAATACGTGTACATATAAGGTCCGTGGAGTCAGAGCGGCAAGTGCCTCCAACGGACACTAGGTGGCAACACCTAAGCCATGTCCTTTTGGTTATCCGGTAGTGGAGCCAAGCAGGGCACTCCAGACGGCGCTACGGAGGAGTGCCACGTCGACACTGCTTGGTCCGCGCTCAGGGTATATAAGAGGCCGAGGTTGGCTACCTCAGGGAGTTCGTCCCAGGACGAGCTCTGACCCACACCTTTCGTACCTTCGCTTTGACAGGGGCACCTACACCCCTCCCACATTATGGCTCCTGCACCAGCCATGCTGGCACAGGGCTTGACTGTCCGGTATTGCTAATGCTTCGAACTATCGATAGAATCCTGTGTGTCTTCGAATGGTTGAAAGACCAAGTGAACCGAGTATAAACCTTCGTGTACTTTTGAGGCTGTGATCGAATAAAAACCTGTTGCATTCAAACCGAATTTGGAACCTGTGTTCGAGTTATACGCATCTGAAACCCCTACAATATTTACAAACCTTTTACACTATTAAAGTTTTAAGTTTTAAAATAGCTTTTATTTGTATTTTTGAAAGTGTGACGTCTTACTGGGCCTGACACCCCCAACCCCCCTGTCACACTTTGTTACACTTGGACCAACACCCACCCACCCCCTCCCGTGTGACGTCATTTATGGATGGCCCCAAAATATACATGTACATTAGTTTAATAATGGATAATGCCCATTTCAGTCTTTAGTCCCCCGACCACCAATGAAAGAAAACGAAAAATAACGCCCTTGTCATGGTTTTACGGCTGAGTGATGTCTGAGAAATAAAACAGAAAGAGTCGGAACTTATCTATGTCTCCTGACTCTCCTTATACATGTATAATTGTGTGTCAATGCAGTGGTACCTTTACCCGATAAAACACTTAAAGAAATAAGCCACTACCTCAAACATATCTAAGTTAGTGCAGAAATTCACCTTGATATTTATCCCGTTACCTTGGAAAATAGTTACATTTAGTTCCGTATAGAAGAAAATTATAATCAAACAAGTATATTGCCACAGCAGAGTGGTAAATATTTGGGAAATAACAAATGACGTCCCCGATCTCTCACCGTCATTTATGTATGTGGGAGCATCTAGACATTATATTGTACTGTGCTTCAGTCAAACCGTACTCTAAAATTAAGAGCATAGAGATATTAAGGCCGGACTCCACTAAAGCGACACTACTAGCTGCGAAACGTGGCGATCTTTCTATCCTTTGTAAGTTTGTTCCAGCATGTTTCGCCTGGTTTATTTCGGCTGCGTTTCGCCATGAGTGTCGCCCTCTTCATGGCGAGTGGCAAGTACCCAACGTACACAATAGGTGGCGACACTGGACTGGCATGATCGCTGCATGATAAAAGCATAGATATGTATATGATAAAAGCATTGGCATAGGGATCCACAAAGGAGTTGCCCGCCTAAAATAGGGCCCCAGAAGGTGGGGATGAGGGGGGGGGGTGGCAACAAGGATCAACTCATATTTTTTGCGTGCGGATTTTCGACCCGTACACTGATAATAATGGCCCTGGAAATGTTAGTCACTACTGACTACACTTCTATAGTCACGTGAATGTAGCAAAAACGACTATACCAAGTTAGTCACCTATGTCTATAGTAAGTTAGTCATATAGTCAACCTATAGTCAAGCATTAAAAGAGCTGATTTGGGATATAGTCAAGTGACTATGAATTTAATGCTTTAATGCTCTAAATTAGTCACTCTGACTATTAGATATAGTCCATCATGAGATGGCAGGACAATAAGTCAGGACAAGTACCCCCCTGGCATCTACCCCCAAGTCATCTACCCTAGGGCCTATTATCTACCCCCTAGGGCATCTACCCCAGGCCAACTACCCCTACCTAGGACATCTACCCCCTGGGACTTTTACCCCTATGGGCATCTACCCATTGGAATTTTACCCCTTAGGACTTCTACCCCTTAGGACATCCCCTGACTTGGAACCTACCCCTAGACATCTACCCCCTGCAACATCTACCCCTACAGCATCTACCCCCTGCAACATCTACCCCCTGCAACATCTACCCCCTGCAACATCTACCCCCTTTACTCTAGGACTTCTACCCCTGGGAACATCAACCCCCCCACATACCCATATGGTTGAGTCATATCATGTGGAGGGGTAGATTTCTCCAGGGACATCAAACATCTACCCCTGGACATCTACCCCCTGGGAATCTACCCCCGTGGACATCTACACCCTAGGATTTTATCCCCTTGGAAATCTTTTCCCTGGAGTTTTGTCCCCTTGGACACCTACCTCAGGACATCTACCCCCTGGACATCTATCCCCTTGGATGTCTACTACCTTTACCCTCTAGGACTTTTACCCTGGGGACATCTACCTCCTCGACATGCCCATATGGTTGAGTCATATGTGGATGGGGTAGATTTCTCCAGGGGTAAAAGTCCTAGGGGGTAGATGTCTTAGGGGTAGATGTCCCAGGGGCTAATTGTCCAGGGGGTAGATGTCCTGGGGTAGAAGTCCTACGGAGGTATAAGTCCAGGGAATCAATGTCCAAGGGGATAAAAGTCCTAAGGGGTAGACTTCCAGGGGTAGATGTCCAGGGGTAGATGCCCAATGTCCCTTGAGAAATGATCCACATGATATGGCTCAAACATATGGGCTTGTGGATGGGGTAGAACTCCTAGAGGGTAAAGGGGATAGATGTCCAAAGGGATGGATATTCTAGGGGGTAGAAGTTTTAAGGGGTAAAAAGTCTGGGGGGTTGATGTCCAAGTATAGGGTTAGATGTCCAGGGAGTAGATGTCCGGGGGTAAGTGTCCAAGTAGGTGTCCAAGCTAGGAGGTAGAAGTTTTGAGGGGTAAAAGTCTGGGGGGTAGATGTCCAAGTATAGGGTTAGATGTCATAGGGGATAGATGTTGAGGGGGTAGATATCCGGGGGTAGGTGTCCAAGCGGGTGGATGTCCTATAGGGGGATAGGTGCCAAAGGGGATAAAAGTCCTGGGGGTAGATGCCCTAGGTGGTAGATTCCCAGGGGGTAGATGTCCAGAGATAGATGTTGGATGTCCCTGGAGAAATCTACCCCTTCCACATGATATGACTTATTATGGGCATTTGGAGGGGGTTGATGTCCCCAGGGATAGAAGTCCTAGAGGGTAAAGGGGATTGATGTCCTAGGGGGTAGAAGTTGTAAGGAGGTAAAAGTCCAGGGGATAGATGTCTAAGGGGATTAAAGTCTTGGGGGGTAGATTTCCAGGGGTAGAAGTCCGGGTGTTAATGTTGTGGTAATGTTTAGCATGCTTAGGACATCTACCCCTTCGACATCCATCCCCTGGACTTTTATATCCTAGGGGGTAGATACTCAGGTGGTAGATGTCCAGGGGTAGATGTCTGGTGGTAGATGTCTGGGGGTAGATGTCCGGAGGTACCTGCCCTAGTACCATTGGATGAAGTAGATGGGTATGGGCCATATGCCTGGCACACTATAACCCTTGATACTGTCAACTTCTGTATATTCTAGTCTGGAAGCCTAGAGATTCACAGTTACATGATCATAATTTGAACAAAACCACATGATACTTCAATCAAAATCATGAATGCATGTGTCCTATGATGCCTTAAGTAAACATACTCAACATTAACACAAGAGCTAACGCACAGGGACATGTGTAAAGGAGTGGTTTAGATAAAATAAGATGTGCCTACCTGAAGTCAGTTGAGCATTCAATTTTGAATCCTAACTGTTTCCTGTGCACACATTCCTGTGACATCATCAATTTGTGTGATCCACATATAGTCACTACTGACTATCTTTATGACTAATATGTGACTAACATATGTAATCATCTGACTACGGGGGTCAAAATATGGTGTTATAGTCAGTACTGACTATAGGTTTTATTATCAGTGTAGGCGGGGGAGTGTAAAAAAGTATGCTAATTATGAGCACAATACATGGTATATCATTGCGGTTACAGTTACATTACCATTTCTGTGGAATTACAGGATACATTATCTCCTGTTACAGTTCCACAAATGATGATCAGAGGTGTTAGTGCTATGGGCTTATATAGGAAATAAAAATACGTTGGGATAATGTGGGAAGGTTAGAAATCACAAGCTGGACGTTTAAAAGATAGTACGCAGGTGAGAGAAAAACGTTAGTTTTACCTCAATATAAAGTTTCAATAAAAACGTCAAAAACGTTATTTAATCGTTATTTCGACCTCAATAAAACCTTATTTATTTAATCGTTATTTCTACCTCAATAAATCGTTATCAACAAACCTTATCTTAAACTTATTTTGAGGTCACGTATCTACGTAAATAAAACGCTTAAAAAATGAAAGTTTTCAAACCTTCTGCTGATGTTTTTCTAAATGTTAATATAACGTATTTTTGTTCATTGGACTGGGGCATTTCTTATATTCGATAAGTGAAAAAATCGACATGGCAACATGGACACTTAGTGACATAGTGACATGCGACTTGAGGAATTAAGATCCCCAACAGAGGACCACTTAGTGATTAAAAATACAAAAAGTTATCTTATATTACAAAGGCAAGACAGGGTAGGATAAGAAAACGTTTCCTTGGGAAGATAATAAGATGTTTTAACTATTGCAATTTGTTTTGGGCTTACCCCCACATGGCAGTTAATTGACTGGACTAGATATGCAGTATGCAGTCATCTTTTAATGTGGCCGCCATATGCTTGCTGTATCCAGAACTATTAGCATGGGAAATATCCAGTTTCAGCACGCAAAATCCAGAATCATGGGATAATTAAGTCTACCAGATCCTCATCCTCCAATTGAGCATCATTTTTTTTTTTTGCGATGAGTAATGCGTCCAGTTCAATTAGATCTACCAGATCCTTACCTTCTTTAAAACACACAGTGGGATACCACTTTAGACGTAAGGGAGTGGTAATTTTTTTTAAACAGGGGGGGGGGTGGTGGATTGGGGGGGGCAAAAAAATTTGGACTCCTTGAGGGGGGGGGGGGGGAAATGTGGACCCCTCTTAAAGGGGGGACCAAAAAAATTGCACCCCTTTAGCGAAAAAGCCTGCGCGTTACTATAGCTCAAAGGGGTCGGCCACGCCCCATTTCAACTCGCCTGGGGGGGACCAAAAGAATTTCGACCGTTCCCAAGGGGGGGACCAAACATTTTTTGACCCACTCCCGCGAAAATCCACCGACCCCCCCCCTGTTGTTAAAAAATGACCACTCCCTAAGAACACCAAAAGTTAGTAATGTCCTCCAGACTCAAGTCATTGCTCCTTCCGTGGCTGTATTCACAGTGCAGTCAGGAAGGCTGTGACAGTCCATCCCTTGATAGTCTTACATACAATGGATCTTAACACACATAGGATCCATCAACATTAGGCTGGAACAGGATCATACATAAACATTCAAATGTGCTTTAATGGGACTGGTCAGACTCTCAAGAGGCACACTAGGAATTGACAGACTGCTGGCTTGACTCAAACCACTAAAGTGACTAACCTCTTCTAGCTCTCTAGAAACCCCGAACACTACACTGAAAATCCTGGGGGTTAGTCAATGCTAATATATCTTAGTCAAAACGACTAACTTATCAGCATTATTAAATCGAACTAAGATTTTGCTAAACTATGACTAAGTTCTTACTAACCAGCTACCCACAGGAACTCCACACCAGGTGACAGCACAAGCAAATCATGAGATATTCATCTATATGATAAGATATATTATATGGCGTGTAACATAATGTATGTATGTATCGACTTAGCCAGATCTTCTAAAAAACTGATCAACCTATTCCAATGAGGTTTTCTGAATGGGACACCTTTTTTTGTGTTTTTGAAAAATGCAGATATCAAATACAGACTCATGTCTCTATATGGCCACTTCTACAGGACACTAATTGTTATGTAGACAAACTTGCACACGTAACTCATGCTGTGGTTGTTGCTTATTAACTAGGGCCATGCTACTGACTGGTAATAGATGTACTTATCACCAATGAAGGAATACCGTAAATTCTTGAGTGTAACCTGTGGGTTATACTAGAACCAAACCTCTAGTGCAGGTTATACAATATGCTCAGTTCAAGGGGCGGATAATAAAAGGGTTTTGAAATTATAGTACAGTACTTAAATCACAATTTGTTAGCCCTAGGTAGAGGTTATAGGATTCCCTCAAAGTAGGTATCCCAGAGGGTTTGAAGATATTGTTGTTTCACATGTGGAGACTGCTTAGATGAATAGACCATGTTAAAAGAAGAAAAACTGTTTTTACATGATGCAGATCGGTCCAGCGGTTTGGATTTAACAGCCATTTGAAAGTGTGATCGTGAGGTGTGGACTTAGCCAAATTTAGCCCTTCTTCTCAAGCTCATTATACATGTATATGATAAGCATTCTATAATATCTCGGGAAAGGAATAGGTCATGTAAACTGATTGGATCATGAGTACAGCATATATTTTCTTACTTTAATGAAGAGTAAATGAGTTCAGACTTCAAGTTTTATTTTTACAGGCCCTCAAAATTGTGATATATTACAAGTATATCATGGATTTTACACAGAGATGTGCAATATATCACAAGTTTGGTAGTGTCTGAGCTTATGAATATGTAATATATCCCCTAGATTCTCTGGGAATTCCTTCTATAGATAATGGAGACTGTGTTTATTTTTTTCCTGCTCTGGATAACCAAAGTTGACTGCACAATTCTCATTCAAAAATGAGGAAAACACAGATTTTCCCAATGTCCCTGAACAGTGAAAAAGACCAAACTCCAAATCCACACCACACAACTGTTGTTTCACATATCAAGTGGAATTCTTTAGGAGGCATAGATCAATATGGTATATATCAGATCTAAGTAACCTTTCCCCATTAAAAGTAATATATAATATTGAATTATCTGATGAAAACCATGACATTCTCGGAAATTGCTGAAATATCATCAATATCAGGCTACTTTATAGCATTTTAGGATAAAATTTCTTCTTGAGCTCTGATTCCAACTTTCAATATCCACTCATTTACACTATTCCTACAACATAACAGCACAATTATGTAACATCTACGCCCATTACATAACCATTTACAAATCCTGATATTGCGGCTTTCTATGCTAGGAACAAATGGGTTTGTAATTGATATATTTCTATGGAATCACATGTATGAGGAACCTGAAGGGTGCATATATATCATATGTATTGAGATAGTATGTTATATAACCTTTATGACCAATCGGTGAGGATACATGCCCTAAGACCTGGACTCTGGTGCAGGGGGTTAGGTACCTTATTTTGCTCTCACACTTACACCATGAGTTGTGTCAGGTAAATAGTCAGAGCATCTCATAGAGCAATAAAATAGCTTTCAAATAGCCTTAAATATGTGTATATAACATCTAAAAAAAGTACCAAAAATAGCCGGAAATTGACCAAAAATTCTTATTTTTCAAAATTAAAATACTTTCAATAGGCTTTCTTCTTCTTGCTATACCTCAAAATAAAGCCTGGAATGCCCTGCATACGGTGATACACCTCTTGAGACTGTAAATGTAACAGGGTGGGAACAAGAGCACTATTTAGTCTATGATTACAGGGGCTTGGGGCCTTTTATCTACTCTCGCTCTTACGCCGTTCATCATATCATCTAAATAGGTGGTGCATCTGATAGAGCAAAAAAATACCTTTCAAATGATCCCAAATATGTGTATGTAACATTTCGAAAAAGTACCAAAAATTGCCCAAGAAATGTTATTTTTTTATTGAAAAATACTTCCAATAGGCCTATCGCAACATATAATACCTCAAAATAAAGCTTATGATGTACTGCTCTCAGTAGTAAAATCCCTGAGACTGTATCTCTAATGGCGTGAGAGCGAAATCAGTATATAGACAGTGTGTTCTTCAAGGCTGCATGGCTACTCACTGATAGTAGGTACTTTTTTCCAATATTTGGCCAACTTAACAGCATCAGTATGGGGACTTAGCATCATGTTAGAGCTTATCTAATGCATCAGGGCAATGCGGATGGATAAGAGCTTTCATCAGCATATTTCAGATATGCAATGCATTGAGTAGTTCGGAAGAGAATCAATTTCTAAAATTAGGTGTTTTGGTGAGTTTTTACGCGAGGACACGGCCAGCGGCGGCCTACTGGGATACCTACTCAAAGTCTGGGTGTTGGTTATATGTGAGATGAGGATGTGCACTGGATTTTATGGTAGCCTCATAAGTTCAGGTGACCGGGGCAATGCTAACTTTTAGCTAAGGGTTAGCAGCAAAACGCTAAGATAGGATAGGAACTTTGGGCACATGATTTTCGCTAATGATTGTACAAAAGTTAGTAAAACCTTAGTACAACCTACTTACTTTGGACTAACATTCGAGATTCATTATTTTCAGTGTACAGATTCCAAAAAGCAGCTGCATGCAGCACTTCAGCATCTAGACTCCAAGTGAAACTGAGTCACGTCTCCCGTGTGCTTTTAAGGGGCATATAAGTTATATTTAGAAAACTATCTAAACTGATGAGATACCTGACATAGCTTTCACTTATAACATGTTAACCTAACATACCATATAGGAAATTATGTTAACAAAAAGTCCAAACTGATGACTATTAAATATGGTTCAATGTTTTGTACATGTTATTCTCTCACAGGGTCCCATTATTTAGGCCAAAAAGGAATACACATGACCTTAATAACTATGATAGATGCATATATTTCACATTTTACAATCCTCGGACACCTATGGGAGTTGTCCTAACTTTTATCTTAGTACCACGATCTTGTCATTTATATTAACTTATCTGATTCTTGGTTAGGTTAACCCAGCGGACTTAAATCACAGTTTTATGCTAACCTGACTACCCATGTGAACATAAAACAGTGTTTCTGTTCTTGTAAAGGTTATGTTTGACACATCCTTTTCAAAATGACTGAAAAGACCACTGGAAAAGATGAAACCTAAACCTTCTTTGGGAGGGTTAATTTATCTCATAGAGTATCAAGCCCCAAGTGTGGGGAAAAGCCATAGTATAGTGTGGCATGACCCAGGCCCAGGGTGGGTCAGCAATACCCACAGGGTCTGCATCAAGCAGACCAAGGCATGTGAATGTGGTCATAATTGTGTTATGCCCAGTGTAAATGACTAAAATCCACATATGCTACTTTTATACACAATTTCAAGCAATAAGCAAAAGGAGCAATATCACCACTTGCGCAGCTACCACATAGTAGACTAGAACAGTACAGTCAATCGATACAAACCATGAAATTCTATGAAATTTTATTCACCCAACATGGGTCGACACTAATATTTTAGACCATGGGTCACCCGGACCTGTAGCCTCAAAAAGTTGTGGGCCTGGAAAAAAAAGCTGTGGGCCCGGGAATTTTGATATATATGTATATAATGTAATGTAAAGGCTACATACACATATTATCACTTGGACATAGCCTGGCAAAATGTGTGCATGATACATGAATGCAGTCCATGTAGGCGACATGTATATATATATATATATATATATATATATATATATATATATATATATATATATATATATATAATATATATATTTATATATATAATTTACAGCCATCTTTCCTTGAAACCATGTGTGGACATAGCTATGCCCATAGCTATAAAAAAATAAAAAAAGAACTATGGGCCCGGACCCAAAGGTACGGGCCATTGGCTCCCGGGTCAGTGTTAGTGGCTATCCCTGCACAATCTAGTGGCACAATATGTAAACCTTTTTATCAATTTAAGAATAGATCCATCTGAATCTTTGTGAGGAAGGGACAATTTAAGGAATAGATCTAGAGACTACCCTAAAACCTTGTGTATAAGCCTAACTAGCATCTAAGCCCCACCCCGACTTTGGGACGATCCTATAAACAGCACCAGAGATCCCATTATGATGACTTTTAGTACTGTACCGTAGTAGCAAAAATGTGTGTATAAACCGCACCCTGACCCTGAACCTACCCTATAAGCCACACTGGCGATCTGATTTGCATACTAGCCGCGGCTTATATGCGAGGTTTTACGGTAGAGAATGTCAATGATGAACAGCCTTCAGAACAGGATTGCATTCATCAGGTATCAGTGTATATTCATCAATCAGTGCTGATTAACAAAACCCATTCAGACATTTCCTATAGAACACAGCCATAGCTTAGCAGCATGGTTATACATTCTAAGCAGGTGTGTGATCCATAGACAGCTGGTCACTTGAACAACCCACATTACTCTTGTTCCCAGATCTTTCCGAAGGAAGGCTCTGGGGACAGCCAAATGACCTTGAACTTGGGATTTTGCTGGGTCTTGGCAACCCCTGCTGGTAGGCTGGAACCAGTGAACAGGAACAGGAAATGGAACCAGAATGTATGATGGTAGTTTTAGGTAGTTTTACCATCAGCCTTTCTGGTTCATTTCCTGTTCCTGTTCGCTGGTTCCAAGCTACCAGCAGGGGTTGCCCAGACCCAGCAAAATCCCAACATTTGGCAGTTACCAGAGCCTTCCTTCGGAAGGATTTGGGAACGAGAGTATACCCACATAGGCTTGACAACTGAGGAGGAGTTTGACATAACAGAGCCCTCTGAAAGGGCAACCTCATGTTTGACTAGCTGGGAGGTATTATCCTGGGAGTGATGTTCTATGGTTAACAGCTCATATAAATAAGGCATCTACCACTGAGTGCTCATCAGGAACATCCACTCCATCATAGACGTCCTACCACTACTTGTCAGGAACATGCTCACCAGGATGCAGTACCTGTCCATTGCCCTCTGTCTGCTTGCTGCCGCACTCCAGTGTCAGGGAAGGAAGGTTAGTATATAATTTATCTGGACTATGATATCTCAAAAACGATATATATATATATATATGAACAGGTTGCTCTAATTGGGAAAACCGATCAGAACCCGTCTTGAGCCCATTGGTTTTCGTCAACTGCCCAATGTGGGCACAGATCAGTTTCAAAATGGGTTATCTGATGTGGGCTGAGGTGGGCTTTGGAAAGCAAAGCAATGGGGTAGTTCTGGAATTTGACACTAGATGACCCCTACTATATATGCAGAATCTGTTTTCATTAACCCCTTCCACGGGCTAAGCCAATATATTGCACAAAATGGCATTGGGTTACAGGAAATTCAGAAGAAGATTATTAAGTTGCAGAATAGGTAATAATGAAGAGATTTTCTAAAAGTTTGGAAATATATGAAGTATCCCCCAACTGAGTGTGAAAAATGAGGTTCCCCAAGTAGCAATAAACCATAGACCTCCTTCCCATCACTTTCAAATTGCAGGGGCACCTGCTTCATGCAGATAGGAATAATGGGGCTTCGGAGCCAATGTTCCCCCAGATCAGATGAATCTGCATTGCTCAAATCTGATGATTATACTTCATGCTTGTCCATAACTGGATATAATTCAGCCTTAGGTGCATTATTAGAAACATCTAGTCAATAAGTTGTTAGGTGTGGGTGCTGCTGGGGAGGGCATAATATTTCTACTCTCTTTTTTTTTATTGGGAGGGGGGGGGGGGTAGGAATCATTGGATCGCTCTAAACCCCATATTTATCCAAGATGGTGCCACCTGACCAATGTGGGCTACCCAACCAAAACCCAAGCTAAGCTCAAATTGGTTAGCCTGCATTGGGCCACAGCAAAAGCTAATGACCAAACCAGTCAGGCAGCCCACTCAGGGCCACATCAGAAACCCACTTTGGCCTCACATGGGGCCACATGTTAGATTACTAGTTTTGGTCTTGGCAAACCCGTTGATACATTTTTTTCTGAAATGTAAAGTTATCTAGGACTCATGCAAACCTGTCATTTACCAGATATTGTTAGAACATGAGCATGGCAATAAGATTAGTCACACTTTGGTTCGACTTAGTAATTCTTTTGCCATTCTGCTCAGTGCTTCCATTCGTGATCCTTCAAGCAAAAGTTTGTTCTCCCTGTTAGTATCTTGATCAAGTAGTTAAAACATTCAACCGAAATATTGAAGTGGGACATGTTGTTCAGCTTACATCTTGGTCTGTATTCATCAGCACTGCATGCTTTATCGCTCAAGGCATACTATGAGCCCTCTTAACATCTTGAGATTTCAAGTAAAGCAAGTAAGTAAAAATATCACGACAGCAAGGCAAACAACAATGTGGTATCCTGGTATCAACACAGAGAGAAGAAGTAGGATTACTGTAACTCTCAAATGGGAGTCCAGCCCGGATCACTGAGGTAACTCTCTCCACAACTCTAAAGTGACTCTGAATCATTGGGGAGTCTTAGAACAGAGTCACTATACAGTCATTATAGAGTTATTTTAGAGTCCTGCTAACGTTAGGGAGTCACTTTAGAGTCCTGGCAGCAGTCTATAGGTGATCCTGCCGGACACCGGCTATAGGCGGCTTAAAGGCCGCGGGTCCGGCAGAAAGTCTGTGTCTGCTGGTCCCAATGGCTGGCTCTCATTGTGGGCTACATGCCAGTTTTTACGGTGTGTAAATCGGACCATTATTAAGGTTTTTAGAAAGCCTAAATATCATGTACAAAAAAGACAAAATTTTACAAATTATGATTATTGAATTGATTTAAATATACCAGTAACCTCTATTTAACATCATTTCCTATCTAAATTCCTGCTTTATACTACATTTCTTGATACAAACATTTTGCCGGGGTATCCGGGCCTGCAAACATTTAGCCGGGCCTGCATAATTACAAATCTTGGGGACAGAATGTCCTGCAAGGTGAAAAACTTTTCGTATAATTATACTGTCCTGGGGAGAGTTACCTCAGTGATCACGTCGGGAGTCACAGTGATTCTACTTCTTTTCTGTGTGAAATGTCAGGCTAGGTTGGCACTGCTTCTTCCTATAAAGAGTATACGGAGCATGGGTTCTAGGTTCAGACCATTCGCTCGTCCAATTATTACAGATCTAGATCTAACTTGTCCCCTGTATATAAAGACAGTAATACTCTGGTCTTACCTATCAACATTTAGGATGCCTGGGAAGATGACTGGAAGTCTGGAACTGCAAAACGAGACCTTGACATGAGTGTCATTGGTGCCAGCTGTGAGAAGGCCATGGATAGTGCCACAGTTGGAAGTAAGTAATCTGATGTTTTTCTTGATTGACCAAAGTTCATGTGTACAGTGTATGGTGATTGTTGTTCGACCAAGTCACAAGAATGGTGCAGGGTAATTATACAATCAGTTAATTGCATCTTAGTTATGTGGGGGCTTGACTATAATATGTAAAGTGCCACTTTCCCATAATAGGTAAGCTATCATTACCCCTTTATGTGTTTAAAATAAACTAATGGTATTACATTGTAATCTCTTTAATTCATACTGAAAAATGAGTAGGTCAAAGACCTGTTATTCACCTACAGTCAAGGGATCAACATGCTATCGTGTCCAATGTATACAAAAATGTTTAGAATGATGAATTAATATGAAAAGAAAATAAGTTAGGCCACTCAAAAAATGAAAATTGCTTCTCATCACCAGGGACTGAAAAATATGACGGGGGAGGCTGTTATTTTTTTTAAAATATTTTTATTCACAGTCTTTATGTATAGGATAAGATATGTTTTTCATGACCAAAATTGATATTTTGCTAGTTAAAAATTTATTGGTCTTTAAAAGTGGGGAAAATGTAAGTCATCTCCATCCTACTGCATTACTGGAAAATGTTGTATTGATTTGATACCAAATATGGCAATATTTGTATATTTTTATCATGTTCTTATTAAAGACTAGCAAAAAAAAAGATTTCTATGATGCGTGCGGTGGTGCGTGCGATGGTCTAAGGCATATGCTTAGTGTTATAAAATAGATATTGATAGAGTAATGCAATGTAATAAAGGCTGATATTATGATGGATGATGGTACTTCCATAATTTTTGGGACTGATGTCAAAGTCCGGGTTAAATGCTGGTCAGCCTTTTAACAATAGTCAATGGTGGGTTTATCACATATTGTAGCAAAGTAGGTGTTGATAAGTTAGCTTACCTTCTGATTTAACTTGTGATTTATTAACTTTAACATACGGACTGTAAACAGGGGATTTGCTTTTAGGGTTCATTAACTTATTTATTGATTTCCAGTATCCTTTAGGTTTATTATGATATCTTACAAATTATAGTTTGTTATGTCCATTTCTTACATGTCGTTTTTTCTCATTAGCAATATTATGATCATGTTCAGCAAGGCTATGCCTACATTTCTCTGTCCTTCGAAAAGGGTTAATATGTCATTCGTAACCCATTCTTTCTTTTTTCTGTGTGTATCTAAAGGTTTTAATAGGGCACGTAAAATCAAGTAAAAAATGTTTTTTGTCTAATAAAATATTCCAAGCAATGTTTGGATATGGGGCATCCCAAAAGGTGTTCCAATTAATGTTTTTTCAGGCTAGTTGTATAGCTATCAGCAATATATTCCTTATTTGTTCGACCTGTAAAAGTGATTTGTACCTTGAGGGTGGGAGTAGATTTCCTAGGAATAAATATGGGATAGTGATCAGTCATTGTTATGTGAGAAACGCCAGACGAGTGTACCTGAGTTGAGTTTGTCAGGATTTAACCTTACATACTTGTTTTTCAATTATTGTTGATTTTCTTGGTTCATTATAGCATTAACATTTTATGGATGCTACACCCGGTTATTTTAATCATCATAGCACATGGAGCACCTAATAAGGGTGAAAAATAGGATCCAACAATCTAGGACTTATTTGCAGTGTAACAGTTGCTTTTTCACTTGTTTTTTCCTAGAATACTTTGGAGCTGTGATTACTGGGAAGTACAATGAAATTTCTGGCGATAAGAAGAATCAATATCTCCATGGGCTCAAATGTGCCATCGGTAAGGGCTTCTCTCTCTGACTTTTAGTTCCTTCTTAAATGTTTAACAAATTTAGAATAAAGCCCAAAATCCACGGCGACAAGAACCTGCATTAAAACGGTATCGCCCCTCTGCCGCGCCTATTTCGCCTCTGTAACGCAGTGGACTTTGGCAGCACAGCTGTGAAAAAGGCGCGGCAGGGCGGAATGACGGCGAAATAGGCGCGGCAGAGTAGTCCGACACATCTGGCGCTACTGCGCCAGACTGCAGCTACATAGGGATCCTATAGTGGGAGTAAAAAGGGTCCTTTTCTCATAAATGTACTCACTGTCAGTCCCTCAAAATAGTCAATCCTGTTCCCCAAAAGGTACTCCACATGTCCACCATACTTATACTTCTGCAAACATGTCAATGTTAGTGTATGTCACACATTTTGATATCAACTGCAGGGAGAAGTGGTGGGAGGGGTGTCCCAAAGGAGTGGAATTGGCATCAAACAAAGCCAGGATTACAGATTTATTTATGCATTAGGAATACCTTGTGGATGGTGAACAGGTGGGCATACATTGAGGGACATGTGGCTGGAAGCATTAGACTGAAGAGTGAATACTTCCATCAAAATAGCTACTCTGCCAGATTGGCAGAGTGACTTGGTTAGCCCAAAGGCACATGGTTTCTACCCCTGTTACAGGGGTAGAAGTGTCGAACTACGGCAGAGGGGCGATACTGTTTTAACGCAGGTTCTTGTCGCCGTGGATTTTGGGCTTAAGTAACTATACACTTGTATAAATTGTTAGCATAATTGTGTAATATATTTATTAAACATTGTAACTTTGCTTTTCACTTTGCTTAGAAAAATTGATGGTTCGCCTCGACATTGACATTCATAGCTTTATGGAGAACGATGAGCGGGATTCAGCAAAACGTTCTGTGGTCAGTGGCAAATAAATAAGTATATATTATAATACGAGATGTTTCACATGGAAGAAATTATACCATCAGGTTATATTGCCACTGTTTCTTTGTTCCATTCTAAACCCAAATGCGGACCAATAAGCACAGAAAATCAGTTAACTCTAAGCATAATACTTCATACAGGGGGCTGTACAGTGTAAATAGTGCAACCAAAAATCCTTCCTTCTTCATTCGAAACATTATAGTCTGATGAGCACCTAATGAGAGTGAAAAATGAGAACTACTTCAGTTTCAATTCATAATCAATATGATAGTCCAGCCTTTCCCAGTGGAGAGAATATTTATATTACAGAGTAAGGAGGCCCCAGAAAGCCGCAGTGAACGCATGAAAGTAAGTACTCTGACGTTTATCTTTGTTTCTTTGTTTTCTTGATCAAAATGTACATGTAGATTGTTGTTGGACTAGTTCAGGAGAATAGGATTTGTTTAAGTTCCGTATTTGCAATGATGAGGCAATTTAAGTTTAATTGGTTAAAATGAATTGTAATGGTATTGCAATGACATGTACTATAGATACAAGAAAAAAACGAATTCAGAATAAATTGATGAGCAATATGATAAGTAACCCTCATCCCATAGCGAGAATATTTACATTACAGAGAAGGAAGATGTGGACTTCCCTGAGGAGAAATTTGCGTCGGAGCGACGTGCAAGTAAGCATGTTTTTCTTTATTAATCAAAGTTCTGATGTCTGGTGATTGTTGTTTGACTAAGTCAGGAGAATAGTGCAGGTGAATTTGTATTTCATGTGGTTCTTTTTGATTGTAAACCAACAGTATATTCTACTGCCCAAGTGCACTAATACTATAGTATATACTGTGACACAAAGTAGATTCTACTGCTCAGTTATATTTACTTCTAACAGAGTGTGTTTTAGTTACTACAGATAGATATACCGTCAAAACCTGTTTAGTATCTGGGTTCAAAACTTTGCACCAGACACTCATATCTAGCAGAAATAATGTGATTTTGTGAAAGAGTGTCATCATCCTGATGAATCTGATGAAGTTTCATTGGTTGATTTGGATTGTGATGGTATTGGATGCACATGTGCCATCGATACAGTGTAAACTAATTCAGTGTGAATTGATAAGCAACATGAAAAGCAATATGGCCTTAACCTATAGAGAGAATATCTACATTACAGAGAAAGAAGATGTTGGCTTCCATGAATAAATATCGTAGGAACAGCAGGAATGTAAGTACTCTGATGTTTATATTTGTTGATCTACATCGATCAAAGTGCAGCTGTATTGTAATTGTTGCTCAACTAGGTCAGACGGATAGTGCAGGGGAATTCATATTACATGTGGCATTATTTTTACTATGAATCAACAGTATATTCTTCTGCATGTGTACCCTTAAATGGTTTTACATACTGTAAAAATATAGAAAATTCTACTTCTCAGCCACAGTAACTTCTTTCACTAGATGCTCCAGTAATCAGGGATGGGAACACTTTCAATATACATAAAGTTTCTGTGTTCAAAACATTTCCTCAAGACACTCATACCTAGCCTGAGAAGAGATTACATGAATAGAGAAGAGAGTGTCATCGTTTGATGAAGCTGATTAAGTTACATTGGTTAATCTGAATTGTATTGCACTGACATAATTATATGCTGTGAAAACTAACTAGGTTTAAGCAAATCAATAACCGACCCTTACACCATAGAGAAAATAATTACATTACAGGGAAAACGCTGGATGGCTGCCATGAGGAGAAAGTATAGTAAGAATAAGAGTAGAGTAAGTATTCTGATGTTTGTTAGAAGAATAGTGAAGTATGGCTCATATTTCTTGTGGTTTTCTTTTTCACTGTAAACCAACAGTTTAAATTCCTCTACCAAGGTACACTAATACTGTACTATAAACTGTAAACTTATATTAGATTCTACTGCTCAACAACATTTACTTCTAAAAGTGTAGGCTTTAGTAATCAGGGATGGGAACACTGTCGCTACCTGTACAGTATCTGGATTCAAGACATTTGCTAAGAACACTGATACCTAGGCAGAGAAGAAAGAGCGTGATTTGATGAGACAATGTCTTCATCTTGAAGCAGTAGATTAGGTTCCATTGGTTATTATGAATTATAATGGTATTGCACTGACATGTGCTAGAGGTACAGTGAAAACTTATTCAGTTTCAATTGATAATCAATATGATAACTCACCTTTACTCTATCTATAGAGAGAATATTTACATTACAGGCAAAGAGGATAATGGCTGCCATCAGAAGATTCCGTAGGACCCGCCGGCTAGTAAGTACTCTTATGTTTATTTTTGTGTTTTTTTTCTCTTTATTTTTCGAAGTGGAGCTGTATGGTGATTGTCAGAAGAATAGTGCAGGGTAATCCCTCTTTTATGTGATATTCTCCTTACTGTGAACCAACAATAATTACATTCTACTGCACATGTACCCATATACTGTAGTATATACTGTAAAACTATAGTAGATTCTACTGCTCAGCTACAATTATATCTAATGCTGTATGCCTTAGTAATTAGGAATGGGAACAGTGTCACTACCCGTTTAGTAGCAGGGTTCATAGCATTTGGTTAAGAGACTCATTCCTCGGCATAGAAGAAATAACAAGATTTGATTAGGTTTAGGACTAGCCTGATTCTGACCCCAGTCTTTGTTGTGGAACCATAATCATAGTCCTGAGTGTGGCCTGATAAGGGGACCACTGACAAAGCCAATGATGCCTTTAGATTGTTATTTACAGTGGGGTTCTGATAGTGATCTCTGTTTTCACAATTTTGATATTTCCATTTAATTGAAAAGAGATAATTTATTCATCTAGTAAGCAACTTAGCTTCTAGAAATACTCCACAGTATTTTAAAAACCCATACATTTTTGGCAGCACAATATGAAATATATGAGGAAGGAACATCAAAACCCATTTCCGATTTTGATGTTAACTTTCCTAAAGAAAAATAAATTCGATAAATTCCTTGTCCTTGAAAAATTTACATTTAAAGACTCAAAATTCCTACTTCCCCTATCAGTGATCAGTGGTAGCTTGATGGTGAGTGTCATGGTTCAATGATCACAGGGAACCACGGCTAGAAACGACCCATGGCACAGTTCTAGGGCTGTTAACAGATGTGTCCACGTTGATACTCTTGCAGACAGGGCACATTCTAAGCCAAGGTTTATTTTTCGGCCCCCAACTTAACCTGTTGATAAGAGAGTGTCATCATCTTGATCAAGCAGATTAAGTTCCATTGTTACAATGGTACATCTTTGGTGTTCCACCTTTGTTGAATATTAATGTGATATGAAATGAATGTTTTCTGGGCAAAAATGCCACTTTCTTATTCTCAACGCAGCCATTTCCATGTTATAGATGTGATGTTTTAGTTCTAGTATCTTTGAAACGTTATCAATATAGCAAACCGTTAAGTAGGCATTGCAAATTCCTCTTAGAACCAAATTTCGACTAAAGGCTATCCATTTATTAGGACATTCATCAATAAAATCTATTTATACATAAGACATTTGCTAAGCATTTTACTGGAACCTGGTCGGATCTGATCCTGGTAGGGAATACCATAGGAAGGCAAAACAACCCTTATCAATCACTAGTGATATGTTGCAATGTGTTATTTCATACTTAATCATTCACCAAGGGTACATATATATATATATATTAAAACTTGGGTATAATGAATCCCTTTGGTTAAAAGTTTGCGATAACCAAGTCCAACATTTTAGTGAGGTAAAGGGGTGTTAAATATGCCCTAGACATTCTACTATCATATACAAATGTAGCACTATTATGTGAAGAAATTCATAATAACAAATACCATTTTTGATTATAACAAACAAAGTTCATGGTCGCGATTTCTGCTATAAGTTACTCTGGAAAAACAAACACACTGGAGCTAAGCAGCACTTTGGTCCTCAGACATATTGTTTGTTAAAGTTCTACTGCCCCTGTACCCATATACTGTGGTATATGTTGAGACTCAATCATATTGAGTAGTTTATTAGTTACACACCAGGGGGCGCCATTGTTCTCAGCCTCCAGTGTGCCGGTGGCCAGCCTGGTCAGCCATTGATCAGAGCCTGGCCAGACTGGCTGCAGGGGTCAATTATTTTTTCTGGCAATATGGTGATTTGCACTAACCAAGAGAGTGTTGCAACCTTTAATGGCAACAACAAGGTGTGTCCCACATGTGGGGCACCTAATGGAGCTAGGAAGCAGCAGATTCCGGATCAGCCCATGTCCCCGACCATGAACAGGTCGGGCCATTTTTGATTATAACAAACAAAGTTCATGGTCGCGATTTCTGCTATAAGTTACTCTGGAAAAATAAACACACTGGAGCTAAGCAGCACTTTGGTCCTCTACTGCCCCTGTACCCATATACTGTGGTATATGTTGAGAGTCAATCATATTGAGTAGTTTATTACTCAAAAAGCTTTCCCAGCTAGATTAGGCCCTCCACCCTATAATAATTCAATTTGAATCGAAAAAGGTAAAAAAAATCTCTCTTCTGCTTAAGATGCTAATACCTAGGCACAGAGGAAATAACATGATTTGATTAGAGAGTGTCCTCATAGCGATGAAGCTCATTAAGTCTCATTAGCTAATATGAATTGTAATGGTGTTGCATTGACATGTGCTATGGATGCAGTGAAAACATGATAACCCTTACCCTATACTTAAAACATTTATATAACAGAGAGAGAAGATGGCGGTCATGAAGAGAAAATTAAATAGGAACCGCATGCAAGTAAGTGCACAGATGTTTATTGTTCTTCTTTTTCTTTGTTGATCGAAGTTCAGATGTCTATTGATTGTTGTTTGATTAAGTCTCAAATATCTCAACCTTCCATACTACAAGCATAGGCCTACTGATTGGTTGCCACCAACAAAGGCACCAAGGGACCTAGCTCCCCCAGGTGGGCAGGTGGTGAACTAGGGAATGCACTTACTCCAACTGGGGAATATATCCCAATGTTGCCGTGCAACATTGGCGCCGTATACTGTAAAACTGCAGTAGATTCTACTGCTCAGCGACATGTGGTCTCAACAACTCAACATCATGTAACAGTGTATACTAACAGATCTATGGGAATACTGTCACTAAACGTATCGCTTCTGAGTTCAAGGCATTTGCTTAAAACACTCATAACTAGCCAGAGAAGAAATAATGTGATTTGATGGGAGAGATCTTTATCTTGATGAAGCAGATTAAGTTTCATTGGTTGTATTAAATTGTACTGGAATTCCAATTGATAATTATTATGATAACCCATCCTTACCCTATAGAGATAACATTTACATTACAGAGAAAGAAGTACATGGCTGCCATGATGAAACCTGGTAGGACCAGGATGGAAGTAAGTACTCTGATGTTTATCTTTGTTCTTTTTCTTTATTAATTGAAGTGGATCTGTATGGTGATTTATGTTCGACTAAGTCAGTGGAATATTTCCAGGGGTGGAATAAGAAGCATTTTTAGACAAATGAACATAAGCACCCCAAAATGGATAAGCACATAAGATCTGTTCTGTGGTTTTCCCTCCCCCCCCCCCCAACACAAATGGTAACACGTATATAAACATCTCATAATATGCTCATAAAAGCAGTGTGCTACAAACATCCTAGCACACTCTAATAGCACATGACATCGTGCTATGATACACTAACATTGTGTCGGGACAACACCATCAGTCCCATCTATCTTCTATTTACTAAACCCCAGAATTTATTTTTCTGGAATGACACTTTTAAATTTGATACAAGCCCCAAAAACTAACATTGAAAGTTCCTGCTCTTATAACAGGCAGCTATATAATCGCATGTAATACAATGTAGCTTACTATATTATAATAATATCTTATCCCAGTCCATATCCTATGTCTAGGTATAAGAAGTACCTAAGCTGCTTAAATACTCCACTTAGGAGACTATATATATGTTATCTACGCGTAAACAACAACTTTTATCATATATACTGTGTGTAGCAAACAGGCACAGAGGAAATAACATGATATGATAAAAGAGTGTCCTCATAACAATGAAGCTTATTATGTTTCATTAGTTAATATGAATTGTAATGGTGTTGCAAGAACATGTGCTATAGATGCAGTGAAAACATGATAACGAACCCTTACCCTATAGTGAGAACATTTATATCACAGACAAAGAGGAAGATGACTGCCATGAAGAGAAAATTAAATAGGAACCGCTTGCAAGTAAGTGCACAGATGTTTAGTGTTCTTTTTCTTTATTGATCAAAGTTCAGATGTCTGGTTATTGTTGTTTGACTAAGTCAGAAAAATAGTACAGGTTAATTTGTATTTCATGTGGTTCTTTTTTTACTGTAAATGAACAGTATATTCTACTGCCCATGTACACTAATCCTATAGTACATACTGTAAAGCCTAGTAGATTCTACTGCTCAGTTAGATTTACTTCTAACAATATATGTTTTAGTTATCACAGATGGGAATACTGTCAATACCTGTTTAGTATCTGGGTTCAAAACTTTGCACCAGACACTCATATCTAGCAGAAATAATGTGATTTTGTGAAAGAGTGTCATCATCCTGATGAATCTGATAAAGTTTCATTGGTTGATTTGGATTGTCATGGTATTGGATGCATATGTGCCATCGATACAGTGAAAACAAATTTAGTGTAAATTGATAAGCAATATGAAAAGCAATATGGTCTTAACCTATAGAGAGAATATTTACATTACAGAGAAAGAAGATGTTGGCTTCCATGAATAAATATCGTAGGAACATCAGGAATGTAAGTACTCTAGTGTATATATTTGTTGATCTTCATCGATCAAAGTGCAGATTTAATGTAATTGTTGCTCAACTAGGTCAGACGGATAGTGCAGGGAAATTCATATTACATGCGGCATTATTTTTACTATGAACCAACAGTATATTCTACTACATCTGTACCCTTAAATGGTTTTATATACTGTAAAAATATAGAAGATTCTACTTCTCGGCCACAGTAACATCTTTCACTATATGCTCCAGTAATCAGGGGTGGGAACACTTTCAATATCCATATGGTTTCTGGGTTCAAGACATTTCCTCAAGACAGTCACACCTAGCCTGAGAAGAGATTACATGATTAGATAAGAGAGTGTCATCGTTTGATGAAGCTGATTAAGTTACATTGGTTAATCTGAATTGTATTGCACTGACATATGCTATAGATGCTGTGAAAACTAACTAGGTTTAAGCAATACAATAACCGACCCTTACACCATAGAGAAAATAATTACATTACAGGGAAGACGCTGGATGGCTGCCATGAGGAGAAAGTATGGAAAGATCAATAGTAGAGTAAGTATTCTGATGGCTCATATTTCATGTGGTTTTTCTTTTACTGTAAACCAACAGTTTATTCCTCTGCCAAGGTACACTATAAAATACTGTTCTATAAACTGTAACATTAAATATGGCCTATAGAGAAAATAATTACATTACAGGGAAGACGCTGGATGGCTGCCATGAGGAGAAAGTATAGAAAGATCAATAGTAGAGTAAGTATTCTGATGTTTGTTAGAAGAATAGTGAAGGATGGCTCATATTTCATGTGGTTTTCCTTTTACTGTAAACCAACAGTTTATTCCTCTGCCAAGGTACACTATAAAATACTGTTCTATAAACTGTAACATTAAATTAGATTCCACTGCACAACTACATTTACTTCTAAAAGTCTAGGCTTTAGTAGTTAGGGATGAGAACACTGTCGCTACCTTACAGTATCTGGATTCAAGGCATTTGCTAAGAACACTGATACCTAGGCAGAGAAGAAAGAGCATGATTTGATGAGAGAATGTCTTCATCTTGAAGCAGAAGATTACATTACATTAGGTACTATTGATTGTACTGGTATTGCATTGACATGTGATAGAGGTACAGTGAAAACTAATTCAGTTTCAATTGATAATGAATATGATAATTCAACTTTACTCTATGGCAAGAATATTTACATTACAGGCATGGAGGTTAATGGGTAGCATCAGAAGATTTGGTAGGACCCGCCGGGTAGTAAGTACTCTAATGTTCATTTCATTTTTTTCTCTTTATTGATTGAAGTGGAGCTGTATGGTGATTGTCAGAAGAATAGTGCAGGGTAATTCCGCTTTTATGTGATATTCTACTCACTGTGAACCAACAATATATTCTGCTGTACATGCACCCTTATACTGTAGTACATACTGTAAAACTATAGTAGATTCTACTGCTCAGTTACAATTACACTGTATATCTAATACTCTATGCCTTAGTAATTAGGAATGGGAACAGTGTCACTACCCGTTTAGTAGCAGGTTTCATAGCATTTGGTTAAAAGACTTGTTCCTAGGCATAGAAGAAATAATGAGATTTGATTAGGTTTCGGACTAGCCTGATTCTGACCCCAGTTTTTATTGTGGGACAATAACCATTTCTAGTCCTGAGTGTGGCCTGATAAGGGGACCGCTGACAAAGCCAAAGATGCCTTTAGATTGTTATTTACAATGGGGTTCTGATAGCGATCTCTGTTTTCACAATTTTAATATTTCCATTTAATTGAAAAGAGATAATTTATTCATCTAGTAAGCAACTTAGCTTCTAGAAATACTCCACAGTATATTAAAAACCCATACATTTTTGGCAGCACAATATGAAATATATGAGGAAGGAACATCAAAACCCATTTCCGATTTTGATGTTAACTTTCCTAAAGAAAAATAAATTCGATAAATTCCTTGTTCTTGAAAAATTAACATTTAAAGACTCAAAATTCATACTTCCCCTATCAGTGATCAGTGGTAGCCTGATGGTGAGTGTCATGGTTCAATGATCACAGGGAACCAGGGCTAGAAATGACCCAGGGCACAGTTGATATGTTGATACTCTAGCAGACAGGGCATGTTCTAAGCCAAGGGTTATTTTTTGGACACCAACTTGACCTGTTGATAAGAGAGTGTCATCATCTTGATCAAGCAGATTCAGTTCCATTGGTACAATGGTACATCTTTGGTGTTCAACCTTTGTTGAATATTAATGTGCTATGTAAAATGAATGTTTTCCCGACAAAAATGCCACTTTCTCATTCACAACGCAGCCATATCCATGTTATGGATGTGATGTTTTGGTACTAGTATCTTTGAAACGTTATCAATCTAGTAAACCGTTTAGTAGGCATTGCAAATTCCTCTGAGAAACAAATTTCAACTAAAGGCTATCCATTTATTAGGACATTCATCAATAAAATCTATTTATACACAACACATTCGCTAACCATATTGCTGGAACCTGGTTGGATCCGATCCTGGTAGGGAATACCACAGGAAGGCGAAACAGCTCTTATCAAGCACTAGCGATATGTTGCAATGTGTTATTTCATACTTAATCATTTAACCCCTTCACCACTGGGTTTCTTGTAACTCAATGTAATTTTGTGCAATATATTGGCTTACCGCGTGGAAGGGGTTAACAAGGGTATTCATTTCAATAATAAATCAGTGACATATCAATCATAATGATTGGATTGAAATAGGTAAAAAAGCCATTTTCCTGCTTCTAGATTAAATGATCTATATATGTATATAGTAAAGCTTGGTTATAACAAATCCCTTTGGACCAGGTCAAAAGTGGGTTATAACCAAGTCCAGCATTTTAGTGACATGAAGGGATGTTCAATTTTCCCAAAATATTATATTATCAAATAGCACTATTATAATGTAGAATTTCATTATAACAAATCCTATTTTTGATCATAACAAACAAAGTTCATGGTCACGATTTCTGCTATACATTACTATAGAAAAACAAACACACTGGAGCTATGCAGCACTCTGTGCCTCAGACATTATTCTTTGTTAAAGTTCTACTGCCCGTATACTCATATACTGTAGTATATACTGTAAAACTATATTTTATTCTTTTGCTCAGCTACATTTACATGTTACAGTGTTTGCTTTAGTAATCAGGAATAGGAGGACTGTTGCTACCTGTATAGTATTTGACTTCAAGACATTTGCTGAAGATGCTAATACCTAGGCAGAGAAGAAATAACATGATTTGATGAGAGCGTGTCATCATCTTGATGAAGCTCATTAAGTTTCATTCGTTAATATGAATTGTAATGGTACTGCATTGACATGTGCTATGGATGCAGTGAAAACTAACTCAGTTTCCATTGAAAAGCAACATGATAACCGAACCTTACCCTATAGTGAGAACATTTATATTACAGAGAAAGAAGAAGATGGTTGCCATGAAGAGAAAATTAAGTTCGATCAACAAGTATGTAAGTACACAGATGTTTATTGGTCTTCTTTTTCTTTTTTGCTGAAAGTTCAGATGTCTGTTGATTGTTGTTTGACTAAGTTAGAAGAATAGTGAGAGGTAATTCATATTTCATGTGGTCCTTTTTGACTGTAAACCACCCTTATATTCTACTGCCTATGTCCAGTAATACTGTTGTATATACTGTAAAACTGCAGTAGATTATACTGCTCAGCGATATGTGGTCTCAACAACTCAACATCATGTAACAGTGTAACAGTAATGGAACACTGTCGCTACTCGTATAGCATCCGGGTTCAAGACATTCGCTTAAATACGCCAGGGAAGAAATAACGTGATTTGATGGGAGAGTGTCTTCATCTTGATGAAGCAGATTAAGTTTCATTGGTTGGATTAGATTTTACTGGTATTACATTGACATGTACTATAGGTACAGTGTAAGTTTCAATTGATAATCAATATGGTAACCCATCCTTACCCTATATAGAGAATATTTACATTACAGAGAAAGAAATACATGGCTGCCATGAAGAAACTTGGCAGGACCCTGACGGAAGTAAGTACTCTGATGTTTATCTTTGTTCTTTTTCTTTATTAATTGAAATGGAGCTATATGGTGATTTATGCAGAGGAATATTTAATGTGGTCCTTTGTTTACTGTCAACCAATAGTATATTATATTGCCTATATATATATATATATATATATATATATATATATATATATATATATATATATATATATATATATATACCTTTATACTGTAGTATATACTGTAAAACTATAGTAGATTCTACTACTCAGCTATATTCACTTCTTACAGTATTAGCTTCAGTAATCATGGATGGGAGCACTGTCGCTACCGGTATAGTATCTGACATTTGCCTAAGACACTCATACCTAGGCAGAAAAGAAGTAGATCAAGTTTCATTGCTAAACATTAATTGTAATGATATGACAGTGACATGTGCCATACATACAGTGAGAACTTATCCAGTTTTAATTGATAAGCAATGTGATAACCGACCCTTCCTATAGAGTTTATTTGCATTGCAGTGAAAGAAGATGAAGACCACCATCAGGAAATGTTGGAAGACACAGTGTGGTAGGGGCAGTAGGCCTGCCATTAGGTGTCTCTGAATAAAATGTCAAACATAAACCCTTTCTGATTTGTAGTGATTGATTGATTTGTAAGACATTTGTACATTATTTTATTAGATTCTTTTTATGACAATGGGAACCTCATTCCGCAGTATTGCGGAATGAGGAGTCATTGCTGACACCTGGTGTCTAAATCCTACACCACTCTGGGCCCTCCTACCTCCACCCTCAACAACAACACCCCATACCATTTCCTGTCACCGACCTCTCCACATCACCAATTTACTACCACTACAATTTTTGGCTACTTTGCCTCAGCAAATATCCTACCACCTACATGCACATACAGGTAACCTGCGACCGAGTGTCTTTTAAACCAGCGGACAATTTTTAGTCTGGATGCCTAACGTATGTGTATGATTCTGGCGGATTTAAATCATGGTAAACAGTGACAGAAATGGGCCCCACCAAACCAAAACGGGGCAGAGCGGTCAAGCGCGCCGGCACCGGCGCCGGCCCACTCCGGCCAGGGCTGAGGGCTAAAAAACCAGTCTTGGACGTTACCATGGTAACTATCCCTGACACACAGCAGAAGCCCCCAGAAAAACCCAACTTGGACCTGCAGGCCGCAGCCGACGCCGCGGCCGCCAAGATGGCCCTCGCCGACAAAAGACGCCATGACACCTCCGCTCATGACGCCACCAGGATGGCTGACAAGTCCAACACCTCCATGCGAGTCTCCGTCCTGGAGCAAGACATGGGTGACATCAAACACCAGGTCGGGAGCATGAACGCAAAACTCGACATGCTGGTGGACGCAAGCCTCGCCCGGGAGGAATCCCGCGCACACAGCACGCCGAGACGCTACACCCGGGAGGGCCTCCAGGGACGCCGGGCTGACGCCAGCCGACTCCCCGGCACACGCCAACCCGGTCAGGTCACCATGCAACTGGACAACACGCTCCCCGGCCCACGCGCCCTGCAGAACGCCCCGGGAGCCGCGGATTTCATCCAACGTGAACTGTTCAAGGACCGCTACCAGGTCCAACCAACGGAGGGTAAGGCCATGTTTCTCAATAACCCCTTCCAGCGTCAGTTCCATGCTAAACCGTATATGTACCTGGAGCGGAAGGGCTGCACCACACTTAAGCAGAAACTCGACGCCCGGCATAGCATGTGTGACTTCGAGTATATAAACGCCCTGTCATCCCTAATCAGAAAGGGCGCCTACAACAACAGCAACCTTGACCATATGCTAGACCACCTCACTGACGTCACCAAGGACGCCAAAGAGAGGAAGTGGGAAGGTGTCCTGGCATGGTCACAGTTTGTTTTTGACAGCATCGAGAATGAGGACTTCGAGTGGGACAACTGGAATAAAATCCAGCAGGCCCGAAACCGACTATGCTTTGCCCCGCCCCCGCACAGCCAAACCCGCCATGGCGGGAACCAGGGCGCACACGCCGCCAGCGGGACGCAGCAGCAACCTGCCCCGCCCCCTGGAGGATACACGCAGAACGACCTCTGCGCCGCCTTCAACTCCCAGGCCGGCTGCAGGACGCGCTCACACCACATGATAGGAAACCGTCAGGTATATCATTACTGCACCTACTGTCTGCAGGCGGTGGGACGCGCCTGCACCCACAGCAACACTAGATGCGACAGAAAGACACGTGACGCCACTCAGGGGAACGCCCCTGGTCCCCACCAGCAGAGACCCCAGTCGTCGACCCAGGCGTTTACGGCATCAAAAAACGCATAGCCGGACCGCCCGCGGGGCTTGAAGCCTGGGGCAGGTCCGGAATACAAACACGTGAGTCCGACTTATTTACAAGTAACATGGTTTCCATACCCGACCACGGCCAGACGTGTAAAATATTTGATGTAAACAGAACTCTTGATCAAACACGTGCTATCCTCTCCACTGTAAACAGTAACCCACGTGCTCGTCTCCACCATGTAAACACAGCCGGGGACTTCCCCCGAACCGAAACCAACATGGCGGCCTCCACTGGACCCCGCCATTTGCAATTGTGTGACGTCACGACTCGGGATTCCCCGCCAGACAGTAACAACATGGCCGCCCCCATAGGGCGCCGCCATTTGCAATCCCGTGACGTCACTCATACGGGCATCCCCGCTCAAAATGGCGGACCTTCCCTTCCGCTTTCACGAATGTACGGCAGTTCACCGACTCACAATCCGAATTGTCTCAATATTACAGCATCCCGCACTGAAAATGCAAACTCTGGAGTCGGGGAGGGAGACCGCACGCCACCGGGACAACGCTTCAGCCCCGAAACGCCGCAGCAGACCGGGAAAATCGCACATACCGGCCCACAACAACGCCCGGTGAGTTCAGGTTTCGAAAAAATTAAAAACATGTGCGAAGCAAACGTTGTCGATCCAGACATTGACATACGCCCGCAGGCCTTTAGTGACCACAGACAGGCAAATTGGCCCGACTTTGACCCCGCTGTCGGACACAGCGACATGGCTCAGTTATACATGTCAGTCAAAGCAACCGGCCTACCAAACTTTATGTCAGCCAAAATACCGGTACCATCCACTCTCAATTTGAAAAAATGGGAAACTGAACTCAAAAATGATCCCGACAGCACTCAATTGTTAGAATTCTTGACATACGGCTTTCCAATCGGCTACCTTGGCCCCGTGTCACATACCATGGACATACAAAACCATTCTAGTGCCACTCAATATTCAAAACACGTCACTGAATTTGTCACCAAAGAACTGTCACTAGGTGGCCTCAAAGGCCCCTACACCTCCCCCCCCTTCAAACAATGGGTTCATATTTCCCCATTGATGACCAGGGCAAAAAGGGATTCCAAAGATAGACGCATAATCACCGACATGAGCTTTCCACATGATCGATCCATAAATGCCTATATTGTTAAGAACACGGTCGCCGGCCAGCAGAGAACCCACAGCCTCCCAACGGTCGAGGCTGTCTCACAGGAGATCAAGAGGCTGGGAAGAAACTGCTACCTCTCCAGCCTCGACATCTCTCGAGCATATAAAAATCTGCCCAGCTGCCCACTTGACTACCCTCTCCTCTGTTTCAAGTGGGACGACAAATATTATTGTGATGTACAAGTCCCATTTGGATCGAGGGCGTCGGCCTCCCACATGCAGCGTGTGGCCGACGCCATCGTTACCATGCTCGCTCAGAGAGGTGTGTATGCTAAAATGTACCTTGATGACGTCATCATTGTTTCTCCAGATCAACACACTGCCGAGGCCCACTTCAACATCGCCCGTCAGCTCCTGAAGGACTTGGGACTGCCTGAAGCCGTCGATAAAGCCCAAGAGCCGGCCCACCTTGTGACCTGGCTCGGGGTTGACATTGACACTCACGACATGACTCTGTCAGTACCCCCAAAGAAGCTGAAGCAGGTGAAAAAGAAGGTCAACAGCTTCTACAACAGGAAAACCGTCACCAAAAAACAGTACCAGAGTCTTATCGGGGCCCTACTCCACATTGCTAAATGTATCCCTCCAGCGAGGCTATTTGTCTCCCGCCTCCTGGAGGGACTCAGGCAGCAGCGTGGAAAATACATTAACATCACACCTGATGCTAAGAGGGATCTGGCCTGGTTCAAAGAGTTCAGTGATGACTGGAACGGGGTAGGGCTTATATCCCCCACCCAGCTCACACAAACTCTCCATGTCGACGCGTGCCCCTCTGGCATAGGGGGGTCAAATGGCAGATCCGCTTATGCCTCACAGGTCACCCCGGAACAGGACGGCGTCCACAACATATGCCACCTGGAGGCCGCCAATGTGGTGGTCGCCCTCCATACATTTGTCGGCCACAAGGACAAAGGGGGCCGAATCCACATATTCTGTGACAATGAAGCAGCTGTCATGGTCTTTTCTACTAGGCGGCCATGACCGCGTCCTGCTTGAGTGTGCTAGAGCAGCCTGGATGCTCCAGGCCAGGTTTAACGTGACGCTGACGTATGACCACATACCTGGGGTACAAAATGTGTTCGCTGATAACTTAAGCCGGGCCCATCTCTCAGACAAATATAAGCAAAAAGCCCTTGATCATATCAAAGACAATAACATGAATGTTATCACGCCATGCCCTCACTTCTTTGAAAATGCTGACCCGCCTGTATGTTCCAGATCTGGCGTTCACATCGTTGCAACACCGAGCAGCATCCCGCCAGACGTTGGCCCGGGCCAATGGCACCGAGCAGAACAGGACCTCCTCCATGAAGGCCTACCTCAGCTTTGCCCACAGGTTGAAGTTCAACCCACAGCATCCATCATACCAGGAGTTCACCGCCTTTGTGGAGTACCTGACATTCACCAACAAGTGCCCACGGTCGGTGGCAAACAAGGTGTCACACATCCGGGTGTTCATGGACAGAGTCGGGGCGCCTCCAGCCCCATTCTACCACCCACGTGTGAAACTGACTCTGGACGCAATAAAAAGGGACAAAAACTACATTCCCTCACCGGAGCTCCCGGTCCCCATGACTGCCCTCCGCCGCATCCTAGCGCAGTTCAGCGACAATCTGCAGGGGAGGATGCTCAGGGCCATAGTACTACTCCTGTACCACGCGGCCCTCCGCCAGTCAGAGGCACTCCCCCCGTCAGTGAAATGCTACAACGCTACATACCACCTCACAAGAGAGGACGTCCGTCTGACGGACGACTATGGCCTAGTACGAATAAAAGCCGGCAAGAACTTGCAACAATACGATCAAATGAGGGAGGTCACCATCTATCCAACCAGGGACCCAAAGTACTGTGCAATCAGGGCCCTGCAACAGGTGGTCAGGGACACTCCAACACACAACCTGAAGGAGCCAATGTTCATGTTCAACGACACCAGGCTCCCAGTGCCAACAAGATTCATGAACAAACACTGGCGCCAGACCCTCAAAAAACTGTGCATCCCCCCCGCCCCCTTCAGCCTTCACTCCCTCAGGAAGGCGGCAGCGACGGAAGCCTCCAGGGCCGGATGCACAAATAGGGACATCCAGACCTTCGGTGGATGGGCCTCTGACGCATACAAACACTACATCTATAATGACTCAAACTCTAAAGTACAAAGGGCACTCGGTCACGCCCTCTAGACTTGTGTATCACTTTCTTACTCTACAACTCATTTTAACAATTTTTCACCCACCTCACCATCCCAAAATCAAAACCATGGCAGGTTTGGCCCAATATTTATTACAAAATATATGTTTTATATCATCTTATCAATGTTCTTATACTCAAAGTTCATAATTTACGGTTGTCACTAATTAAATACAACCTCTAAGGGTTTACAAAATAATAAACCTTTATTATCCAAGCCTGCCTTCCCTCTTCTCAATTAACCTAGAGATCAGTAATGGGAACCTCATTCCGCAGTATTGCGGAATGAGGAGTCATTGCTGACACCTGGTGTCTAAATCCTACACCACTCTGGGCCCTCCTACCTCCACCCTCAACAACAACACCCCATACCATTTCCTGTCACCGACCTCTCCACATCACCAATTTACCCGCCCACCCACACCTATAACTTAATCAACCACTACCGGGTATCATCATTATTTAATATTTATAACAACTGTCTCGTTCACCAATATTTATTACAAAATATATGTTTTATATCATCTTATCAATGTTCTTATACTCAATGTTCATAATTTACGGTTGTCACTAATTAAATACAACCTCTAAGGGTTTACAAAATAATAAACCTTTATTATCCAAGCCTGCCTTCCCTCTTCTCAATTAACCTAGAGATCAGTAATGATATCAGCAGTGTATTATACATGAAGCAATTTTGTGAGGTTTTGAGAATATTGAGAATATGAGATTCAACCATGGGTAGGAGAAGAAATAGAGAGGTGTGGAGTGTGGAAGGAGTAATGGAGGAATAAGGAAGATGTGTGTATCACAGTATATGATCGCCCCCACATCCATTTAGCCAGATTACGGATAGGCTTAACAATGAGGTGGATGGATTGGGGGGTGCCAGCTGGTGGGTGGTAAAGGTATGATTAGTTACTCTCCAGGGGGAGTAATGACGCACCTGCCTATACCATAACCTGTACCACCAGATGAAAACCATGGAGGCAGGTTTTGGCGAATAAAATTTGATAAAAATTCATGTTTTGTATTGATTGATTGATTTCCGTATGCATATTGTACATTGTATTATTAAAGATATATTATGACAATGATTTAATGGACCAAACATGCCAAGGAATATAAAATCATATGATTTTATGGACAGGGTGGGTTGCTAGACCCTTATCCTACAAAATTCCCCTTATTCTTGAAAAATGTATAGCTTTGTAGTATACGGGCTGTCAGTCGTGCCCTTGTCCTACAAAATTGGCCCTTATCCTACAAAACTTGATCCTTGAGGCTTGTGACTGGGTTTGACCGAGAGGTGTAGGGTCTACAGGTATGCTGTAGGATGTAGTTTATTTGATTTCCTTGTGTAATCCAAAGTGGCCACCAAGATGTCCACCGGAAACTTAGTTTTTCCCCATCCCCTTGTGTAATATATATGAAAATCAAGGTTTTCTGCAATGTAGAATCCAATTACTGCAAAATTGAAATTCTGACGAAATCCAAGATTGCCACCAAGATAGCTCATAAAATCTCAGGTTTATTAGATTTCCTTGTGAAATATATCAAGCTACAAAACTATATATTCTTGTTGGATAAGTGAAATTTTGTAGGATAAGGGCTCAGTATGGGTTGCCAGGTTAAAATTGTGTACAAAATGAGCATATGAGTCTCTTGTTTTTGCAAATACGGGATAGTTCTCCCAGGTGCGCGGACAAACGTTAATAGTGCAATCATAATCTTACATCTTATTCTAAAGCAGTCCTGTTTTGTACTAAGTATTGAGACTTCTATCTACCACCTAGTGTCACATTCCCACACTATGCTAGATAGGGTTTGCCTTTATAGTATATACCCTACACTCAGATGAGAGAACATAAACATCTAAAAGGGGGGAAAAAACCAGAAAAAAAAACGGGAATTGTGAGGCAGAGGCCCCCCCCCCCATTACATACTAGTCGATTAGCCTATCCTACAATGGACTGTGTATTCTTGCCACTACTAGTGGCGCCATCCTAATTTGCTTAGTAACACTTTTAAGATAGTCTAAGATAGTTTAAGATAAATAAGATGATCTTAATTCTGTGTTAAGATTGTGCTGTTAACGTCTGTCCGCGCACTTAGGAAAGCTATCCTGGAGTGCCTTGTTTTGTGATGTGGGTTTTGAAGTAATTTACACAGTGCATCACATATGACCACATTGACTTGCCTTGACTTGGTCTGCTTGACGTCGACCCTGTGGTAGGGATGTCATTGACATCCAATTTATTTCAATTTCGATTATCACTATTTTGGTCTCGATTTTTCGATTATATCGATTCATTTCCATACTACAAAAACAGTAAATATCTCCTTGAAAAATGTATATCTTCATGTGTTTATTTCCTTCCTTATATATTTGAGTCTATAAAAGTAAACACTTGGTCGCACTTTAAACACAATCTGAAGTATTTTTCCATCAATATAATACGCCTAAAAATTACACCACTTTTGAATTAAATAAAAAGCAAGTTCTAGATGGAATATTTACACAATTCTTGCACTTTTAGAAAGGTAAATTACGAGGCTATGTATGCTTAAAATACCGTATCGATATGATGCTTTTGTCGATGCGATAATCGGAATTTAAGAAATGTCAATGTATCGATTCTGGGGGTATCGATGACATCCCTACCCTGTGGGCATTGCTGAGCCACCCTGGGCCTGGGTCATGCCACACTATACCATGGCCTTTCCCCACACCTGGGGCTTGCTACTCTTCGAGATAAATTAACCAAAAGAAATAGACTTACGTCCCATCTGTTCCGGTTGTTTTTTTTCAGTAATTTAGAAAAAAATAGGTCAAACAGAAATTTGTCAGAATGCCCATGGTATATGACCACAAGCTGGACCCATTAATTTGATTGATTTCTATTTGCAACAAAATCACAAGTAGATGGTGAGTTTTTTTAAATATGTTCCAGTGCATTGGTAAGTGTGAAGTTTGTCAAAAGGTAGAGGTTGACCATTTGTTAGCGGCCATAGTGAAGTTTAGAATAGGCAAGGGTATGTTGGAAACCCATACTTTTTAGTTTTTCGGAGATCGTTAGAGTTTGGTTATACACTACTATAGTAGATGAGTGAGGGGCTCGGTCAATAGGGATACTGTTATACTTAGATGTAATTGCATGCTTAATACACGTGCTGCGACCGGATCTCTGATTTCATTGCAGCCCAACATTGGAATTATAGCTATTTTGATGTCTGGATGAAATATTCTGTTGCCACTGTTATATCTAGCTATTATGCTCTAGAATATGCGCTAATGTCAGTTTCTGAATGGGGCACAGACCCAGACTGGAATCAGTTCAACTTGATCCCAGATGGCGCCACCTGCGGCAGTGGCTCTGGGACCAGGTTGAAACTGCTTTGTCCTGCAGGTCTCAGACAGGGAAATAAAATGTCACTATATTTTAACGTAACATGCGATAAAAAAAAGCAGTGAATAAATTGATTTCAGACCAAACCTAAATGAACATTCAAATATAGGCCTATACTGCAGAGTTCTTCTTTCAGTAAGGATGTACTCAGTGACCCCGGGATTCTCTATCTGAGGCCTGCATGGTGAGGCGTGCTTTTCAAATTTTCTGAAAATCATTTTTTCATGTGCCCTTGTTTGTTTGAAGTATGAATATGGAAGTTTATTGCCCCAAAACAACTCTATAATGCGGAGACTTGATTATGTCAAACTGCCAACCTCAATAGTAGCGTTTCCAGCCCTTTTTCTATAGGATTTCTATAGGAAATTGTGCTGACAGCCATAAAATCGCACAGGCGGGCTAGTAAGGGGCTGCTGATGATGTTACAAGCAAGAAATATATTGCCCTATATTGAATTGTGTGAATATTCTCATGACAATGTATTAAGGTTGGCAATAATCGGTTGCAAAATCCTACAGATTCATAAAAAATTGGTCATTTTGACCACAAGGGCATACCATATTATCAGGCCCTATCCTCATTCTTATGCATGTACATATTTGGGTGATGTTCATTGAAAAAAATATGCATGTCAGAACAATGTGTAGTTTGCTATGAACTGCCAATGGACAACTCTTGATCCTTGGAGACAGCCTGTTGGAGCTATACTTCACGCAGAAAATCACACCAACAACTGTTCTCCCAATAAACACCCTACGTAGTTCCAACGTAGCTCAGAGGTTTCTCTAGGTAGATTTCCAACCAAAAGGTTTGAGATTGGTAATTTTGGAAGGTTTGTAGACGTCAAAACGTTAAGGTTTATTTACGTTCAACAGATGTAGACGTCTGATTTACGTTGATCTACCTCAGTCAGACGTAAAAATTCTACGTAGATCTACGTTAAAAGACGTAACTTTTCAACTTCAATTGGGTAGATGACTTTTCCGTGTCACACTAGGTGGCAGCACTATCAATTATGGAGAGTATATTACAGCTCCTTAACAAATCTACCACATTCAAGCAGTAAATTCTCATTAATTGTGGATTCAATATCATGCAAAAATCCCGCATTCAAAAGAATATTTATATATAAAGGACAGGTGATTAAAGTATTGTGCATGAATAGGTGCTTTGAGGCACTTTACTGTGAGGACACCACATTGGTGGTAATGGAAGAAATACAAAGCCTCTCTGCGGCCAAAACTATTCAACAGATCTATACTGTCAGGCTGTTCAATTGAACTACAAGAATATACTATGTAGAATGAGATGAGATTGAAAATTATAGTAGTTACTTTGTATGAATATTGTTTGTAAATGTAAATTTGTCTGCAATATATTACAAGTCTTTGTCTGAGTCCCACTATGTAGAATTATATGTAATGTGTTAAACATAGATTTACGTCTTCAGGAGCTACGTAAATCAGACCTGCAGGTTTGAGATTGGTAAATAAACCTTAACGTTTTGACGTTGATAAACCTACTAAAATTACGTAGTTCAGACCAAAATTCTACGTAGATTTATGTCTGATCAACGTCGTTGTGTTTACTGGGCTGCAGACCCCAAACCTGGATTATCATGGGGAAATGGAAACTGTGCTCCTAATAGGGTCTATTCAATAGTAGAAACCGCACTTCCTATGAACCTAGATCCATTTTCATAGATTCTATAGGTTAAACAGAAGAAATCTGCAAATTTGTCGCTGCCAATTACTCCAAAAAGGTGGATTTTAATGATTTTCAGCCAACATTGCACACCCCAGAAGGCCTGATTGTCCCAAAACATTTAAAACTAAGCTAAACCAATTAAATGGTTAACTTTTTAATATTCCTAAAGCCTTGTCCCTGAGTATATCAGCCCCTCACCGCCCCCACTGGGACATCCTACCGTGTACTACCAGACGTAGGCGGTAGAGCCCATAGACCAGCAGCTTTTCTTTCTTTCTTTCTTTCTTTCTTTCTTTCTTTCTTTCTTTCTTTCTTTCTTTCTTTCTTTCTTTCTTTCTGTCCTGGGGAACGGCCCTCCCATTGCTTTAGCATTGATAGACCGTATTCACCATGAAATAAGATTATTTAACTCGTCTGGCGGACAAACCATTTGTTTTAAGAACAAATATTTTCTTAAAACAAGTGGTTTATCCGCCAGTCGGGTTAAATAATCTTATTTAGACATCTTATTGCCCGCAATAAACAGTTAAGTCTCTCAGTATAGCAGCCCTCACCTCCCCCAGCTGGAGTACAACAAGACACAGACCGTAGAGTCCTCACCACCCCCATTGGGATGTCTTCCCGTGTACCAATAGGCTCAGAAGGTAGAGCCCGTACACGAGCAGCTGGAAGGCAGGTACAAAGACCACTAACACCAGCAAAGCCTTGTCCCTGAGTATATCAGCCCCTCACCAGCCCCACTGGGACGTCCTACCGTGTACTACCAGACGTAGACGGTAGAGCCCATAGACCAGCAGCTGGAAGGCAGGTACAAAGACCAGAGCTAACACCAGCAGCACGACTATGGTCCTGCCGGGCGTGTTCCAGTCCAGTACCCCCGGGTACAGTACATTGTTGTGGTCGGCTCCCCAGTAGGCGGCACTAAACAGGATGTAGAGCAGTCCGTAGCTGAGTGGGTAGAGGGCATGCAGGAGGCGCACTGGCAGTGTGCTGACTCCGAGCTCGAGCAGCACCACCAGTTTAATATTATAGTCGACTAGCCTATCCTACAATGGACTGTGTAGTCTTGCCACTAATAGTGGCACCATCCTAACATTTAGTATAGTTTAAGATAGGATTAAGACATATATAAGATGATCCTGGAGTGCCTTGTTTTGTGATGTGGGTTTTGAAGTAATTTACACAGTGCATCACATATGACCACATTGACTTGCCTTGACTTGGTCTGCTTGACGTCGACCCTGTGGGCATTGCTGAGCCACCCTGGGCCTGGGTCATGCCACACTATACCATGGCCTTTCCCCACACCTGGGGCTTGCTACTCTACGAGATAAATTAACCAAAAGAAATAGACTTACGTTCCATCTGTTCCGGTGGTTTTTTTTCAGTAATTTAGATAAAAATAGGTCAAACAGAAATTTGTCAGAATGCCCATGGTATATGACCACAAGCTGGACCCATTAATTTGATTGATTTCTATTTGCAACAAAATCACAAGTAGATGGTGAGTTTTTTAAAAATAAGTTCCAGTGCATTGGTAAGTGTCAAGTTTGTCAAAAGGTAGAGGTTGACCATTTGTTAGCGGCCATAGTGAAGTTTGGAATAGGCAAGGGTATGTTGGAAACCCATACTTTTTAGTTTTTCGGAGATCGTTAGAGTTTGGTTATACACTACTATAGTAGATGAGTGCGGGGCTCGGTCAATAGGGACACTGTTATACTTAGATGTAATTGCATGCTTAATACACGTGCTGCGACCGGATCCCTGATTTTATTGCAGCCCAACATTGGAATTATAGCTATTTTGATGTCTGGATGAAATATTCTGTGGCCACTGTTATATCTAGCTATTATGCTCTAGAATATGCGCTGATGTCAGTTTCTGAATGGGGCACAGACCCAGACTGGAATCAGTTCAACTTGATCCCAGATGGCGCCACCTGCGGCAGTGGCTCTGGGACCAGGTTGAAATTGCTTTGTCCTGCAGGTCTCAGACAGGGAAATAAAATCTCACTATATTTTAACGTAACATGCGATAAAAAAAGCAGTGAATAAATTGATTTCAGACCAAACCTAAATGAACATTCAAATATAGGCCTATACTGCAGAGTTCTTCTTTCAGTAAGGATGTACTCAGTGACCCCGGGATTCTCTATCTGAGGCCTGCATGGAGAGGCGTGCTTTTCAAATTTTCTGAAAATCATTTTTTCATGTGCCCTTGTTTGTTTGAAGTATGAATATGGAATTTTATTGCCCCAAAACAACTCTATAATGCGGAGACTTGATTATGTCAAACTGCCAACCTCAATAGTAGCGTTTCCAGCCCTTTTTCTATAGGATTTCTATAGGAAATTGTGCTGACAGCCATAAAATCGCACAGGCAGGCTACTAAGGGGCTGCTGATGATGTTACAAGCAAGAAATATATTGCCCTATATTGAATTGTGTGAATATTCTCATGACAATGTATTAAAATTGGCAATAATCGGTTGCAAAATCCTACAGATTCATAAAAAAATGGTCATTTTGACCACAAGGGCATACCGTATTATCAGGCCCTATCCTCATTCTTATGCATGTACATATTTGGGTGATGTTCATTGAAAAAAATATGCATGTCAGAACAATGTGTAGTTTGCTATGAACTGCCAATGGACAACTCTTGATCCTTGGAGCCTGTTGGAGCTATACTTTACGCAGAAAATCACACCGACAACTGTTCTGCAGACCCCAAACCTGGATTATCATGGGGGAATGGAAACTGTGCTCCTAATAGGGTCTATTCAATAGTAGAAACCGCACTTCCTATGAACCTAGATCCATTTTCATAGATTCTATAGGTTAAACAGAAGAAATTTGCAAATTTGTCGTTGCCAATTACTCCAAAAAGGTGGATTTTAATGATTTTCAGCCGACATTGCACACCCCAGAAGGCCTGATTGTCCCAAAACATTTAAAACTAAGCTAAACCAATTAGATGGTTAACTTTTTGATATTCCTAAAGCCTTGTCCCTGAGTATATCAGCCCCTCACCAGCCCCACTGGGACGTCCTACCGTGTACTACCAGACGTAGACGGTAGAGCCCATAGACCAGCAGCTGGAAGGCAGGTACAAAGACCAGAGCTAACACCAGCAGCACGACTATGGTCCTGCCGGGCGTGTTCCAGTCCAGTACCCCCGGGTACAGTACATTGTTGTGGTCGGCTCCCCAGTAGGCGGCACTGAACAGGATGTAGAGCAGTCCGTAGCTGAGTGGGTAGAGGGCATGCAGGAGGCGCACTGGCAGTGTGCTGACTCCGAGCTCCAGCAGCACCACCAGTGAGTTGACCAGGTGCAGGTGGAGGTCCTCCACCAGGGGTGGGGTGCTGTTCAGGCTCACCAGCAGCGGGTAGAGTGCCACAAAGTACACCAGGCTCACAATGAAGCTGATGTTGGACACCACCGCAAACAGCAGCCAGTCTAGCTTCATGTACCAGGGCAGGGCGTCCAGCAGCTGCTCAAAGTCTACCGTGAACTCAGAGGACGACCCCGTCTCTGCCTCCTCTGTGGACGACCCCGTCCCCGCCCCCTCCGTTGGGTCCCCCGGGATGCAGCTGCTGCTGCGTGGGGGGTCCTGGGAGCTGGAGGAGTAGCAGGAGAAGCATCGGCAGCAGCCCCGCACCCCCCGTGTGGACCCATAATGCACCACTGTGATGATCAGTGCTAACACCAGGTGGCAGGTCAGGAGGAGGTAGGACCAGTTGGTCAGCCAGACTGGCCAGGGGAAGGGAATCTCTTTGGGGTAGTTAAAACCAGTGATGATGAGCCAGGTAAGGATGTAGCTGGCTACCACGAACCGGTACAGTAGGAACAGCACAGGAGGCCAGCGCCACTACAACAGATAGAACAGGGAGGTAAGAGCACAGTACACATTAAGTTAACACAATGTCAATCTAGGCTATTTAGAAGTACAGATAACAAAGAGACACACTAGTCTCATGTTTCTATTATTAATAAGCCATTTACTTTTAAGGTAGCATAGTGCCTTAACGCAGTGCTTTTCTTGACGTTATGGACAAATTCAGCACTGGCAAGTAACTTGGCCTTGGTGTACTTATGAAAAATGTATAAACAACATTCCCACAAATATATGAGCAAAGAATAAGAAATTGATTAAACTTGAAAGATATGAAATCATATGAATCTTCCTTGGATTTGTTATAACTCATTTTCTACTATATAACTGGTATTCCTACTAAAAAGGAGACATTTTTATAGCTCTACTACTCTCAAAGTTATGAATGATATTGTAAGGGTCCTTTGAGGAATTCAAAAAGACATTTAATTGTGTCATAGTACCACTGTTGCCAAATTTTATCATTCTTGGTCAAGTACACTATTTTATATTGCCCTTTACATGAGCTGGACATTAAAACATATATAACAAGAAAATTGACACTGAAAGTAAACTGGACTTTATAGATATGTGGGGAAAATGGTGAAAATGTCACACCTGATGTTGAGGAGGAGTACTAGGATTAACTACTCACCTGACATGAGTAGAATAGGTCTGGATTGGGATGACTCAGGGAGAAGTTCCTCAGTCGGAACTCTGAGCAACATCGCGAGCAGCACAGCCCCTGGAATGTATAAAAAGTTACACAATACAGTGAAACTTCGTTGTAAGGAACTCTGATATGAGAAGACCTTGCTTATAAGGAGCAGATTTGTGTGGTGCCGATATTTTCCTATACATTTCTATAGTAAGAAAACTCTTATAGAAGGAGGTGTTTTTACCTAACCTCTGATACAATGTATAAGGAGGTAATTTTGGCTCATTTTTCTTATTTTGAACATGCAGACCTTACCCAAGGAAGTCATCTTTCAGGGCTACTGCCAAATACTGCTTAACATTGTCCACCACCCGAGCCCAGAGAGGTGGGGGAATACTTTTGTAGCTTCCCAATAGGAATGGAGGATCAAAAGCTTCGGAAAGGGGGCCTAAAAGGAGTGTTGACTTGAAGTAATGCATGCACCTATCTGTATTGTATCTAAATCAGCCCTATTCGGGTATAAGACACCTTAAAGCAATGTACTCAACCTTCTCATAAAGCTGACCTTGCTTATAAGGAGACCTTACTTATAAGGAACAAATTGTAATGGTCCCGAGGTCAGTGTTAGGATGGAGAGTAAAAGGTGTCTTTTTAAAGTACAGACAAAGGTCGATGATGATCTGTCTGAACGACAAGTTTCTATGATGTGATGCAATCCCAGTTACGAGTTCAGAAACAAGGTGTTCAAACTGATTAGAGTAGATCTCTGTATTCAGATGATGTAATTATTGATCAGAATATACATTTAAAGATGGGTTACATAGCTATTTTACATGAGGAACGGGGAGAACGGGATGCAGTTTCTCTATGGGGTGTGGCTATTCTAGTACTCAAGCATAGTAACATGGTTTCTCCACATGAAATAGTATGGCATATTGACCATCACAAAATATTCCCCCATGATTCCAAAATTACCAGGAAAACTAAGAGTAAAAGGTAATAAGAAGCTGAGGTCCATGAGGAACTCCTAAATCATCCGGATAAAGGTGGATTAAGTACAGGAAAGGTAATCTGAATCAAATCTTTCTCTTTGGCCTTTAATGTTGACAGGTGAAAGATTATCTCATCTCACATGTCTGCTCACAGTGAGTCTGACTGTTGGGCTGAGCACTAAAGTCTTGTAAACATACCTGATAAATAAGGTTGATTTGTGTTACCACCGGCACCAGCGGGGATTCCCGGCACTCATATAAGACCAGCGCTTATTCAGGGACAAGGCACTTATTAATGCCGTGCATGGTACGGGATTCCTGGGGAGATTCCCGCAAGACAAACACACAAGGTGCCTGAGCACCAGGACACACTCCATGCCCTACTTACAACCCGACCCGCCCGGGTCAGACCCTTTATCCCTTTATACCCTTACCCCCCCCCCCCCCCCCCCCCCCACTGGGAGTCCCAGTGCTTTAATCCCTTCTCCCTACATTCCCACTGCCACCCAATCCCCATTCTTGACAAACCTCAAAATGTGAAGCCAAAAAAAGGTTGGGAAAAAAAATAGAGATAATGTGTCCTACACCCCTATCCCCATTGCTCCCACATTGGAGCCATCTTGCCACGCCTCTACCTTACCCGGCCTGCCCTATATTTCTTCCACCCCCCCCCCCCCGCTTCGCCCACACACACAATCCCCTTTCCCTTCCCCTTTCTCTTTGACTGTAAAAGGTTGGTTGCCATCTTTTATAGGTGTACAATAGATTCTACTGTAGGTGTACAGTTGCTCGTAGGAAACAGTAGAATAGTAGATTCTATTGTAAATCCATTCTACAGTCTACTGTAAATCCATTCTACTGTAGATCTACTGTAGATTCTACTGTAGATTCTAATGTGTAGAACCTACACATTAGGCCACTCAAAAAAAACCTGTTTCTCATCACCAAGCATTGAAAAATATGACGAGGGCGTTTTTTAATTGATTTTTTTTTTTTTTTTTTTTAACTTGGGGCTAAAATATATAGGGAGATTCGGACTTTAGACAGTGCTCCTTTTCCCATGTTAACTCCTTACCTGGTGTGGTAGCTGGTTACTGCGGCTGTGTTCATCCTGCCCGGAGTGGGTGCCAAGTAGAATCTCAAACTCCTCCAGTGTGGTGCCCCCCGCCGACATGGTACCTCAGTTACTGGTACTCACTGTCCTACCTCTCTGTCCACGTCTACCCGGTAACAAGTCAGTCTCTTATCTGTGTAGTACTTAGTACTGTCTATCTGTCTGTCTGTCTATGTGAAGTTGAAGTTGAAGTTGAAATTTCTTTTATTTATGATGGAGAATTACAGTAGCCTAGGGCATGTCTTACTAATAACCCGAGTCTGGATCCAAGTATGTCTGTCTGTCTGTATCCCTGCTTGTGGTTCTCCGTCTCTCAGAGCCCATCTGAGTTACTCAAAAAGAGACTCAGTCCTATTGCATTAATGGTAGACTAGTTTCTTCCATATCATAAAGCAAGCTGTATATCCCTCTGCGTCCTGATGCTTATATAACGACTGCTTATATGGCAAATAATATAGCAAGCTGTACATAATTATAATACAGCCTTCACATGGGACTGTCGCTGTGTGTGTTACTGTTACTGCCTCTCCGGGCGCATTATGTTACAAAATGTCCTTTGTCTGGTATACACAGGGGATCCCCTGAACCTCTGCCTGTATCAGTAATACAGGGTAGTCCTACTGGTAATAAGTCAGGGTATAGGGTTTGTACATGTATAGTACAGGGTAGTCCTACTGCTAATATGTCAGTGTAGAGCTTGTATAATACAGGGTAGGCCTACCGGTAATATGTCAGTGTAAAGTTTGTATTATACAGGGTAGGTCTAATGGTAATATGTCGGTGTGTAGAGTTTGTATAATACAGGGTAGGTCTAATGGTAATATGTCGGTGTGTAGAGTGTGTATTATACAGGGTAGTCCTACTGGTAATATGTCAGTGTAGAGCTTGTATAATACAGGGCAGGCCTAATGGTACTGGCTAGGTATAATGAAACAAGAACACAACTTGTAAGCCCCATATTGCCATATCAATTCCAAGAAATAGCCATTTCACCATTTTGATTTTAGGAGTCTGGGGCCATATGCCTCCTACCCCTGCAGGGGGGCGCGCCAGTCCTTGGCATCCCTGGTAACCGCCATGTTGGGTTTTACTCTACTGTATTTAGTCGAAGAAGTCATAAAAATATCTTCTTTTTTTTTAAACTCTTAAATTGGCCAATGTTACTAATCGGTATTATTGTGTTTTTATTGATACATGCCGATACAGAGAAAAGGAAGGTATATTTGTACCTGTGGCTAGTTTATATTAACTGCTCCAATTTCTATGAGGCTAGTGCCATTTTAAAGAGAAAGTGTGTGACCATCTGTAAATTATTCTGAAGGATTTCTATGGAACAAACCTCTTGAAAGACATTTATGATATATTTTGTTGATGAAAACCTCAGGACGATTATCAACAATGATCGTCTTAGTAACCAATCTCAGTGAATTTTAGTCATTTCTATATTTATCATTTAACAAGAGAGACACTCAGAGAGAGAGACAGAGACAGAGACAGACAGAGAGAGAGAGAGACAGACAGAGACAGACAGAGAGAGAGAGACAGACAGACAGACAAACAGAGAGACAGACAGACAGACAGAGGGAGAGAGCGAGAGCGAGAGAGACAGACAGACAGACAGACAGAGAGCGGACAGACAATCAAACCGATAGGCATATACACTGAGGGGGAGAGGGATAGAGAGACAGGCAGAGAGACAGAGAGACAGAGACAGATCTGTGGATGGAATAGGCCTTAAACCAATCAAAATGGCATTAAGGCCAAAAGAAATGTGTGTTTCAGGCAACATGGTCTGAAATCTTAGGGTAGGTAGGTCAGAATAAAAACAAGATTTTTTTTACATATTGATTGTACCAGGAATAAGTCATGAATCGGCACATTGACTCGTGACTCAGCAGATTGACTCACTAATTCCTACATTAATTAGGAATACATATCAAGGAGTTTTTTTTAACTCTTTTCCTGAGGTCAATCTATTTTTCAGGCTTCTGAGGTCAATGGGAGCATGTTATTCTTAATTGCTAAAAAAACGTTAAAAAATGAACAAAATTATATTTAAAAAAAAAAGAAATCTGTGTGAAGAATTGCGGCCCCTGCTGCTGGGGGAACTGCTGCCCAAGACCCGCTGCTTGGTTATGTTGCCCTAGACTTGCTGCTTGGCTCTGGGTTACCCGCTGGAATCCGCCTCCTGGTACTTGAATCAAGAGAGGTCGCTGCTCCACCCCCGATTGCCCAAAGGCTGGAATGCCGATGTTGCCGGAGATCCATCCCCGGTAACAGGTGTGTCGGGAGCTAGTGTGCTCCTCAAGGTCAATTGAACAATTGAACCAAAAGCCAAAAAATGGCGGATTGTGGCAACATAAACAGTGGTTGCCAGGCTGGAGACAGTGCTCCCTCTGTTGAGGAGTGAGGGAACTACTCCTACCCAGGTGGCCTATGGCAGTGGAGCCCCCTGGGGAGAGTCCTGAGGATTAACTGGGTCCATTGATACGGATATAAAGGGGCTTTATATATTGAGATATAAATAATTTGTTGATAAGATTTGACAATCTAGTGCACCAGGGCATTTGCTGCACATTCGTAGTACACATTAGAAGGCCAAACAAAAAAACACCAAATCCCTGTTTTGAAATTTCTTTTCTCTTTGGGTTCAATTTGGTGAAGATTATATTTATAGCAAATATGGGTTACTTGTTTCTAGATGAAGTCTGTGAGGCATGATAACTCTTAAACAGGTAATTGCCATGCTGGCCAGAATGCATACATGGTATATTCTCTCACCCCTGGCTCTTCAAGAAAGGCATGTAGCATCAAATCAATATTGTCAAAGTGGTGTACCAATACAGTGATTGCATGCAACTCATCAATGTTTGGGGAGTGTATCAACCTACACCCTGTGATGCCAGGGCTGCATGAATGCATCATGATGACAAAGGGCATAACACAATAAAACACTAGTGAGTGATATTTTCTTGACATGTGAGTGGTAGATTTGGGTCAGGGGGAAATATTGACCTCTGACTGTCGGTCAGGAAACAATTTCAGCCCCTTTTGGGGTGGAGGATGGCAAGCTAGACATAGATTTCTGACGTCAACCAGTCTGGGTGGGGTAGTTATGGATGTTCTCATGTTAAAAATACTTTACTTAACAACCATTTACTTTTTTTCTAAAATATGAATTATATGATGCACATTAGGCTGTGTCTCACGAACTTGGGCCAATGTTTTTGTCTATGACCGGGTGCAGTCTATGACCGGCTATCTAAAAAAGTTGTTTTTACAATCTTTATAAAAATTGTAAAAAAAATTGTTGTTTTTTTTAGCCCTCCAAACAACTTTTTTAGATAGCCGGTCATAGATGGCACCCAGTCATAGACGGCACCCAGTCATAGACGGCACCCGGTCATAGACAAAAGCATTGGCCCAAGTTCGTGAGTTACAGCCATTATTGCTAGGGTAAAGTGCCCATGAGTCGACCACTTGGACCTGTGTTCCAGCTGTATTTTGGGACCTATACTGAAGTATGCTAACCAGTATGGGTCTCCCAAAGATGGTCAAGGCCTTTTTTCCTAAGTCCTAGGCATTATAAAAAAATGAGGTCCCCACTTTTTAGTTTAAGACATTAGGGCCCTATTGGCTTTACATGAAAAAGGTGCTAAATTTTTCGTCACCAGTACCATGAGTCAACCACTTTGGTACCCTGCGTCAACCACCTTGACATGTTAATACATCCCTTTCACAGTGTCACTAGACTGGGTAATCACTATGATTTTTTTTAAATCAATTCGTTTTTTCATCCAGACGTAAAAATCTAGAATATAAATGCTTTTTAAAAACATCTCATACCTATTAACAACATATACCAGTCATCAATACCATCATCAAGCAAAAAGTCCTGGGGTCTTGGGGGTTGGCTCGGAGCTCACCCATTATTGGTTAAAAAGTACAGCAAAAGGTGGTTATATACAGTATATTAGGCATCTGTCAGAGAGAGGAAGAATTATGTCCTTAAATTTGCAAAGTACCAGAAAGCTGGATCTCCCTCTATTCTACTAGGGAAAATAGGATAAATACCAATTCAACAGATTTTTATGGCTGTAACTTGGCACTAAAAGTAGAGCAAAGTGGTTGAATCAAGGTACATGGTCGACTCAAAGACAGTTTACCCTACACCAGACATAAATTATATGGTAGCCTTTATTGCCTTATTTAATGTGCTGTAACTATCATGTTTCTGGGCAAAATTGACTCTAGTCATGCCTTGGCCTTAGAACGTACCTGGATTTACGTCGCAGCAACTTTAGGATGTCATTAAAATAACCCTTTAAGGACTACCAGTATCTCCTATAGAAATATTATTCTCATTATAGACCAATGCAGCCCGGGCAAGTTATAACCCTGCACTATGGGACAGTAAGGAGAGTCTCTACCTGATCTGCATGAATGCAGCACTAGTCAGTTGTTCCCCAGGGCTGCATTAATGCATCATGTGTACAAAAGGCATAGCACATTAAAACACTATAGCATCATTTAAGGGCTAACCGAAGGAAAATCTAGAAATCAACAGCTGTGGTTTGATTTCATGATGTGATTAAGACGCTGTAAACCTGTATATAGGCCTCCATATGCGGTCTACATGTTAATGTTATACAATTCGCTCGGCAAACATTGGTCCAACAAGCATGGCCACTGTTGCTTTACTTTGTGCCCTCTTCACAAGTCTCCTGTTAGGTGAGCATACCTACTTATTTTCTCCCATGTTATTAGACATGGTTTTTAAAGTCTTTGGCAACTGCAGGTTGGGTTTTAAAATGTACCATCATCATTATGTAAGCATTTGCAGATATGAATCAAACAGAAGTGCTTAGCATGTTGACTAATAAAGTCTAGTAGATTGTTGAAGTCCAATTCTAGGGCAGCTAACGCTTAAATAGCCAGAAAAATTATAATACTTTATGACATAGGTGTTTGCTGCAGGTGAGGGTGTGTGGACCCGTTTAAAAAAAAAAAAAAATACGGCAGTGCCATTGATTTAACCTGTGAAATAACCTACGGCCTTTTTTCACAGCCCTGTGACGTTATCAAATTGCTGGAATGTTTAGAAAAAAACGGCATAGAAAAAAGCTATTTCAGCTAATTCAGACCCTGCCTCTATAGTAATCTAATTTTAATCCAAAAAGATAAAAAAAATAAACACAAAGGTATGTTTATGTCTGTTGACCCTCGGGCCGCATTTCACTCGGCCTACGGCCTCATGAAATATGGTCCAAGGGTCAACTCATGAAATAACCCTGTCAATAGACCAAAACTCGCAGACTTTTGTCCATTTATATTACCTAAATGGTACATCTAATGACCCAGGTCTTTGCAATATTAACAGGAATACAGACAAAGCTTACTATAGCTAATGCCCCATGTGTTTGATGCAGGTGAGGGTCCAACTCGCGACTTTGCAACAATTAAAAGTGAAAAAAATGCAAATAAAAAATATTTTTATTCTCATTATTTCTCAAATGCAATAGAAAATATAGGTCTTTGGGACCATGCACATAAAATTTTGTGATATAGCTATGATTATTTCTCACTGTATTGCAGCCATGAAAATACCATGTAAAATCATGAATTTTCATGGCTTCCACAAAATCGGATATTTTTCATATAAAAGGGCTGGTTGCTAAGCAACCATTCGAGATAGAGAAAAATGGATAGCTTCATTGGAATCCTTGACATCGATTTAGGGGGGGTAGGTACTCTTGAAATTATTATAGGACAAATATTAACAACATTATGAGCTGCCAGATGTTAAAATATTCTGTGCTAAATATGGCGCCATATGGCGCCATATGGCGTAACGGACGCGTAACGGACACGTAACGGACACCTTAACATGGTTGTTTTGTGACATTGACTTTAAACTATTGAAAATAGGTGAAAGAATTCGAATATCTATATGCAAATGGTGTCTATTAATATCAGAAACAAAATTCCAATCGTTCTGGACCATTTCCAATTGTGCATAATTATGTTGTATATTTTAAAATATTTATACAAAAAATAAAGTGACTGCTTTTTAATTCCTGTGAATTATAATGGATTTTTCTGTAAAACGTGGAAAAGCTGAAAAAATACCATAAAAGTTCTAAAACTACATCACTGAAAAGGGAAGATTACAAACTTTGTTCTAAGAAATAAATATGTATGATAACTGAAATAATTCTAATAAAATATTTGAGATTTAAAAAAAAATCCACTTTGTGACATCTGGGTATAGCTATTCTGTGGTATTCTCATGAGCCTGAGCCGTGAGGGGCAGACTACAGGACAGGTGTGTGGACCCGGGTACTACCTGAATGGTACCTGCACCGCATGTCCATCCGGCAGTTACCAACCACTCAACGTCAGTCAGCACGATCCGTTTGGACAGGCATGTGAGATATGCCCCCCGGGCAAATACTGTGTTTCTGCTGCTTCCAAAACTTCTCTCTGTCCAGCTCGTTATTATTGTTTCCAAGGCACCACATATAATTATGGCCTGCGCTGCCCAGCCACCTTTTACTGTCCATACGGCACCTCTGTACCAATACCCTGTCCAGCAGGTATGACCTCCCCTCCAGGATCCTGGATCAAAGGAGACTGCTCAGGTGAGTAGCTACATAAGGGCTCATCCGTGATAGCTCTCCAAGGTGTGCGGGCAAACTTTCTGAGTAAAATCTTATATCTCAAGTCTTGATCTGATGAAACTGGGACACTCCTACTCAAACGACATATAGTAGGCTAGGGCCTACAGGGTGAATAGGCCTACTGCAGCCCCATTTATTGTAGCTTAAGCCTGTCATTTTTAAATATCAGGATAATCTTGTTGAGCTGCATGTCATAGGGGGCCCTGCCCCCAAACCCCCATTTTTTCCTTCCTTTTTTTCTCTTCTTTTTCCATCTAACTCTATGCTCTCATTGTGACTGATACAGAAGTGGATCGACGTCAGTACCATCAACCATTCACTTTGACTGTTACTAGGCTTCCTAGATGCATCAGATTATATATTAAGATGGATTCAGATTATATATAAGATTTAAGATTATATATTAAGATTGCGCTCAGAACATTTGTCTCTGCACCCAGGAGAGCTATCACGTATTTTCCACATAAGGGGGCCACTTTCCAGCCCAGGCCAAAAATGTGGTAGTAGTATAGTATGTATCGGAACGGGACTATAGTTAACTACTGTTTATTACTCAATCGACCTGCAGCCAATCAGAGGCCTCCATTTGGTCACGTGACCCCCTCATTTGCATAATTATGTAATAGGCCACGCCCCCTCATTTGCATAATTACGTAATAGGCCACGCCCCCTTGATCACCAGCCAATCAGAGGCCGCCATTTGGTCACGTGACCCCCTCATCTGCATAATAGGCCACGCCCCCTTGATCACGTGACCCCCTCATTTGCATAGTAGACTACACCCCTTTGATCACCAGCCAATCAGTGGCTTCCATTTGGTCAGGTGACTCCCTTTGCATAATAATGGATCACGTGACCCCCTCATTTGCATAATAGGACCACACCCCCTTGGTCACGTGACCGGAAGCGCTCTTTATTTGGAAAATAGGCCACACCCCCTTGGTCACGTGACCTGACCCCCTCCCTCATTTGCATAATATAGACAATAGACAGACCACGCTTCCCTTTTGGTCACATGACTTGGACTAGCTAATGGGAGGCTTCTATAAGGGGGGAGGGGAGGGGAGGGGGGGAGGGGGGCACTTTAAGATGCATGGGGAGGGGAGGGGGGGGAGGGGGGCACTATTTATGGGGTGGGCGGGCACTTGGGGGGGAGGGGGGGCCTTTGGGGTCTGCTCGGGAGAAAAAAAATAAAATTATCTGATCTCTAGGGAATCGCTTCCTCTCTACCCCCCTTTAGGGGGGTAGGGAGGAGGCGAGTCGGAGGTGACTGTAGAGGAGTTTTTCGGTGACTTGATGACTTTCAAACGACTGTGCTGATAGTTGATGAATTTGACTTTTTGACTTGAATATTTCATGCGACTTTGTGACTTGTAAGCGAAAGCGAAAGCGACTTTGCGGCCTGTAGCCCCTTAAATAAAGAGGTGACTTTGTAACCTCAGGGGGGAGATCCTTCTACACCCCCACGGAGTAGAAAGGATCTCGGTTGATTGACTGTACTTTGACTTGTTGTTGTAAACAAAAAAAAAAAAAAAAAAAAAAAAAAAAAAAAAAAATCAATGAATAGAACGACCCCCTCATTGCTAACAAAGGAACGCCTTTTGAATTACACAAATGACCCTCTTTTTGTAGGGGTTAGCGGTAACTCGACTTGAATTAGAGTATTAGGGAGAGCAAAAACGCGACTACACACCGTCTTAGACTGTCGTCTTACGGACCGGATAACAATAACCCTAGTTACCTCGGTTACTGTTGCTCAAGAGACGGCGATGGATCTGGTCACGTGGATACTGAAAGAAGGTCTACCTATAACCACCACGCTAGTTTGAACGCGGCGGGTATGAGTCATCATGGGGGCCCTTGACGGGTGGGTCCTCCCCATGCAGCCGTATGTCGAATTTAAGAAATGCCCATGTCACACGTCACTAAGGGAGAAACGTTTTTTGAAAATATTTAGAACCCGAATTTGAGCATTCTGGTACATTTTTAAGGACCCAGACACTGCAAAGCCGAGTACCATCCAAGAAAAAAAAAAAAAAATTTGGCGAAATGTTTAGGCTTGAAATGGCACTTTTCTGATGCACTCTTTGAACATTTTTTTTTTTCCTCATGTCACTATGGTCCATGGCACATGTGGGACTCAAGAAATGCCACATGTCCCATGTCACTTAGATGTCCGTGCCCGTGTCGTCGTATCGAATTTTAAGAAAATGCCCATGTCACCATATCGAATTTAGGGGTCTAGTGACATCAGCATGTCCGGCTATCCTCCACAAATTTAGCTCTAAAATGTTTACTTTTTTTTGGGGCTGATTTTTCATCATTTTTAAAAAACAATAGGTTGTTTGAAATGTTTGCTGTTGTAAATAGAAACAAAAACAAAACAAAGCGCATGGTAAGATTATGTCACATTGCAAGTGGCGGGTCCGCTCGAGGCTTATTCAGCCTCTTCGTGGATCCGCGACTGCCAATGTGATCATATACTAATCACCGGCGTTTACGGTATTATATACTAAGGTATGAGACGGGTCTTACAGAAAAGGTGTCTAAAGAGCCCTGTGACCTGATTGAAATGACGTCAGCGTCGTCTGCTCGTCAGTGCCCGGCTGTAGCCCGTAGGACATGTTATTCTGCTTTTCTGGATGTTTTGAAATATTTTGATTTAACTGTTAATACCTGATAACAAGCCTCTGAAGCAGATTTTTGATCGAGCACCTGTTCTCTACCCTTCCATCGATTAGCTGCTTCAGCAAAAAAAAAATCGCGCGCGCGCGGTCTAGTCTATATGACGGAGTCGCTAAAGCTCTGTTTAGAGAGGGGAACTTGACCTTGAGTATAGACTCAGTACTAACTGAACGCCCCGCGGGGTCACCCCTCACGTGGGAATATGTACAAGCTCTGGTTCTTCACTTTACGGCTTGACTAAAACTGAGACGCGTCCATGATAAACTCTAGCCTTTTTTTTTCCTTTACTAGGATCGAGAGAGAGATTTTAAATGGGGCGGTTATCTAAATAGCGTGGAACTAAAATCAGGCTGCGGCAGATAGTATCTCTGCGCACCTCAAGACTCAACGTAACTTTCACTCTCCAGCAGAAGTTTAGTTGTGACTAATGATGGGCGGCGACCGTCGTGCACCGGCGGACATTGGAGAGTGTTGGAGAGCTGAACCTTACAGACATATAAATCAATCGCTTTGGTGGAAATATCTCGCCATAGATGGGAACCAAATACTTATCTAATGGAATCGTTATCAGTTTTCAGTTTTCTTGCCGTACAAAATTTATTTCCCACTCTTCACGTGGTGATAGCTGAAGGTCGCTCGTCGTAGGTACGTGTGACCGGAACACCCTTTTTGTTTTTGGCGCGGGTTGACATCAGATTTGTACCGTACTGTCGCGATTAAGAGCTCTGAGGGAGGGCTTTTCAATTCGGTGAAGTTCTTACTCAGGAGCTATATACAAGCTAGGCGCTGGCGCTTATTCAAAGTCGCGATTTTAGTGCTTGAGAAAAAACATTTGGAGGCTCTTATACTCCGGCGCTTACAAAAGACCGGCATGCTTTTCAACACTAGTTGCTTTATCGCGACCGTACGGTATGACTTCGGTGTCAAAAGATCCCAAACTCCAAATAAGGAAGTGAAACGACGTCGTCTGTCTACCTCGTGCGCGTCATAGCGTCGTCGAAAATAGTGTGACGTCAGCATCTCTCAGGCGGCTAGGAAGTCAGTTCGACAAAATGGCTCACGGAGTGAACTTCGTGGCCGTTTCTCGATCTATGATCGATGCGGCCGTGGAGAAGGAATTCGTAGCCGTGCAACAGAGAGAGGAGGCGGAGAGACAGAACTTCGTGGCCGTTTCTCGATCTATGATCGATGCGGCCGTGGAGAAGCAGTTCGTAGCCTCGCTACAGAGAGAGGAGAGACAGCGGACTGCTGCTGAAGCAGAGGGTGTGGTGGATGAGCTGATCGAGAACGTCGCTGATCAACTCATCCGCCGGTGCGTGGAGCAGGTCAAGCAGCAAGTCTGCATGGAGGAAGGCCTACCGCCCGCCGTGCTGGAGGAGCTGCTGAAGGACTGCCACGCGTTATGACCACGCCCTCCGCTTCAGCAGCAAGGTCCCTGCGACCCTCTCTCTACCAAACGGTCCTTTTAAGGACCAACCACTGATCACAAAAGTTGAAAATCAATCTCAATATAATATACGCATCAGAAAAACCCCTAATACGCTCTACACTGAAACCCTGTTGAGTAGGTAGATCGAGTTGGGCATTTTTTTTTAGGAAGGGCAATCAGGTCATCGTGTGGAGATCATCAGGTGTCCTGTGTGTGTGTGTGTGTGTGTGTGTGTGTGTGTGTGTGTGTGTGTGTGTGTGTGTGTGTGTGTGTGTGTGAATTTTATACAAATACAATTATTCATTCCTTTCAGCAAGAAAATTAGCTCAATGTAATCATATGATTTTAACTGCCCTACTTATCAGGGCCTTGACGACATCTGACCGCCCCCCTTTTCAGGATCTAAATGGAAATTCACCGCCACCGCTTTTCAGAGTACTGCAGCGCCATTACCTAATTCTTTTTGTATGTGAAAAAAAAACAAAAAAAAACAGCACTGATAAGGGGTTTAATTAGACAGATATTGGTTTCTACACTATCAAAAAATAAACCCTCAGCGCTTTAATGCTAAAGGTGGCAATAGTGCTTTAATGCGCTACGCCCTTTGTCGATATGCCAGTGTATGCATGCATGCAGCCCTGGTGAGGAACTCTGAGTGCTGCATTCATGACTTATGACGACAACGGGCACTGCACATTAAAGCGCTATGCGACTATTAAAGGGTTAGATCCAGTCTTGCTCCAGGCATCCAGAATGCTATACCCAGAGTTGGTGGTCTGGTCCAGACTGCTGTACACAGATTGTAGACGGGATGGCGGGTTGCTGCCAGACTATCCCTCTGGTACGATATGCGGCTGGCGCGGCCGAGCCTGTCTTATATGATGCTGAGTCTAACTATGTATTAGATACCCTACGAGTAACTGAGAGTATGTCAAAATAATCACGGCAAACTGACTGGCGTCTTCATAGGATCATAGGGTGGTTATTATTACATAACTCAGTAACCTTTGGTTATGTGTTAGATAGAGTACACTTGGACACGGTTATTCCATATACCCACTGCCCCACAGGGTCAAGACGAGGTGATTTAAATAATAAGACCCAGACGGGTAAAATAGCCAAAGTCAACAATGACCTGTTTTTTTTTGGTTTTTTTTTAGCCAATATGGACAAAGAGACACGGGGTGCTGTACACAGGTTGTGGACGGGCTGGTGGGTCACTGCCAGACTATCTCCCTGGTCCGATATGCAGCCGGCGTGGCCGAGCCTGTCTTATATGATGCTGAGTCTAACTATGTATTAGATACCCTACGAGTAACTGAGAGTATGTCAAAATAATCACGGCAAACTGACTGGCGACTTCATAGGATCATAGGGTGGTTATTATTACATAACTCAGTAACCTTTGGTTATGTGTTAGATAGAGTACACTTGGACACGGTTATTCCATATACCCACTGCCCCACAGGGTCAAGACGAGGTGATTTAAATAATAAGACCCAGACGGGTAAAATAGCCAAAGTCAACAATATACCCACTACCCCACAGGGTCAAGACGAGGTGATTAAGTAATAAGATCCCAGACGGGGGGTAAAATAGCCAAGGCAACAATGTCCTGTTTTTAGCCAATATGGACAAAGAGACACAGGGGGTGCTGGGAGTTGGCGACAAGGGGCAAGACGGGCAAGACTACTTCTCAAAATAGTCAATGACAATGGCCAAGACCTAGTTCTTAAATTCGACAAGACCCATTGGTATCTCTTATATTCGACAAGTGTCACATGTGCCCCGTCTGTGGTCCTAATATAGAATTTCTAAAAAAAAAAAAAAAAAAAAAAAAAGTAAATTTTCTGCACCGTGTGACAACGACCGATCAGCTACCAACCTATTTTTGGTTATTTTTCTATTCAGTTTTTGATCAGCGCACTTTATTATCGTGGTTTTTTTTTAAAATTTTTTAATCATAAATAATATGTAGACTTGGAAAAAAAAAGAGAGCTGACATGTCGCTGTTTTGTCACTAAACCCAAAGACCCACCCACCCCGTAGGAAGGGTAGACGTTTGTGAACGTTCCCTTAGGTCTCTATTCTTTATTTATTGTGTGGCCCCTAAAGAGGGGCCAACCAACTGACACTGCCAGACTATCTCCCTGGTCCGATATGCAGTCGGCGTGGCCGAGCCTGTCTTATATGATGCTGGCGACTTCATAGGATCATAGGGTGGTTATTATTACATAACTCAGTAACCTTTGGTTATGTGTTAGATAGAGTACACTTGGACACGGTTATTCCATATACCCACTGCCCCACAGGGTCAAGACGAGGTGATTTAAATAATAAGACCCAGACGGGTAAAATAGCCAAAGTCAACAATGACCTGTTTTTTTTTTGTTTTTTTTTTGTTTTTTTTTAGCCAATATGGACAAAGAGACACGGGGTGCTGTACACAGGTTGTGGACGGGCTGGTGGGTCACTGCCAGACTATCTCCCTGGTCCGATATGCAGCCTGCGTGGCCGAGACTGTCTTATATGATGCTGAGTCTAATTATGTATTAGATGTGCTACGAGTAACTGAGAGTGTGTCAAAATAATCACGGCAAACTGACTGGCGACCTCATAGGTCAGTTATTATTACATAACCTTCGGTTATGTGTTAGATAGAGTGCACTTGGACACGTTTATTCCATGTACCCGCTGCCCCACAGGGTCAACACGAGGTGTTTAAATAATAAGACCCAGACGGGTAAAATAGCCAAGTCAACAATGTCCTGTTTTTTTAGCCAATATGGACAAAGAGAAACGGGGTGCTGTACACAGCTTGTGAACGGGGTGGCGGGTCGCTGCCAGACTATCCCCCTGGTCCGATATGCAGCCGCGGCGTGGCCGAGACTGCCTTATATGATGCTGAGTCTAATTATGTATTAGATGTGCTACGAGTAACTGAGAGTGTGTCAAAATAATCACGGCAAACTGACTGGCGACCTCATAGGTCAGGTATTATTACATAACTCAGTAACCTTCGGTTATGTGTCAGATAGAGTACACCTGGACATGGTTATTCCATATACCCACTACCCCACAGGGTCAAGACGAGGTGATTAAGTAATAAGATCCCAGACGGGGGGTAAAATAGCCAAGGCAACAATGTCCTGTTTTTAGCCAATATGGACAAAGAGACACAGGGGGTGCTGGGAGTTGGCGACAAGGGGCAAGACGGGCAAGACTACTTCTCAAAATAGTCAATGACAATGGCCAAGACCTAGTTCTTAAATTCGACAAGACCCATTGGTATCTCTTATATTCGACAAGTGTCACATGTGCCCCGTCTGTGGTCCTAATATAGAATTTCTAAAAAAAAAAAAAAAAAAAAAAAAAAAGTAAATTTTCTGCACCGTGTGACAACGACCGATCAGCTACCAACCTATTTTTGGTTATTTTTCTATTCAGTTTTTGATCAGCGCACTTTATTATCGTGGTTTTTTTTTTAAAATTTTTAATCATAAATAATATGTAGACTTGGAAAAAAAAAGAGAGCTGACATGTCGCTGTTTTGTCACTAAACCCAAAGACCCACCCACCCCGTAGGAAGGGTAGACGTTTGTGAACGTTCCCTTAGGTCTCTATTCTTTATTTATTGTGTGGCCCCTAAAGAGGGGCCAACCAACTGACACTGCCAGACTATCTCCCTGGTCCGATATGCAGCCGGCGTGGCCGAGCCTGTCTTATATGATGCTGGCGACTTCATAGGATCATAGGGTGGTTATTATTACATAACTCAGTAACCTTTGGTTATGTGTTAGATAGAGTACACTTGGACACGGTTATTCCATATACCCACTGCCCCACAGGGTCAAGACGAGGTGATTTAAATAATAAGACCCAGACGGGTAAAATAGCCAAAGTCAACAATGACCTGTTTTTTTTTTGTTTTTTTTTTGTTTTTTTTTAGCCAATATGGACAAAGAGACACGGGGTGCTGTACACAGGTTGTGGACGGGCTGGTGGGTCACTGCCAGACTATCTCCCTGGTCCGATATGCAGCCTGCGTGGCCGAGACTGTCTTATATGATGCTGAGTCTAATTATGTATTAGATGTGCTACGAGTAACTGAGAGTGTGTCAAAATAATCACGGCAAACTGACTGGCGACCTCATAGGTCAGTTATTATTACATAACCTTCGGTTATGTGTTAGATAGAGTGCACTTGGACACGTTTATTCCATGTACCCGCTGCCCCACAGGGTCAACACGAGGTGTTTAAATAATAAGACCCAGACGGGTAAAATAGCCAAGTCAACAATGTCCTGTTTTTTTAGCCAATATGGACAAAGAGAAACGGGGTGCTGTACACAGCTTGTGAACGGGGTGGCGGGTCGCTGCCAGACTATCCCCCTGGTCCGATATGCAGCCGCGGCGTGGCCGAGACTGCCTTATATGATGCTGAGTCTAATTATGTATTAGATGTGCTACGAGTAACTGAGAGTGTGTCAAAATAATCACGGCAAACTGACTGGCGACCTCATAGGTCAGGTATTATTACATAACTCAGTAACCTTCGGTTATGTGTCAGATAGAGTACACCTGGACATGGTTATTCCATATACCCACTACCCCACAGGGTCAAGACGAGGTGATTAAGTAATAAGATCCCAGACGGGGGGTAAAATAGCCAAGGCAACAATGTCCTGTTTTTAGCCAATATGGACAAAGAGACACAGGGGGTGCTGGGAGTTGGCGACAAGGGGCAAGACGGGCAAGACTACTTCTCAAAATAGTCAATGACAATGGCCAAGACCTAGTTCTTAAATTCGACAAGACCCATTGGTATCTCTTATATTCGACAAGTGTCACATGTGCCCCGTCTGTGGTCCTAATATAGAATTTCTAAAAAAAAAAAAAAAAAAAAAAAAAAAGTAAATTTTCTGCACCGTGTGACAACGACCGATCAGCTACCAACCTATTTTTGGTTATTTTTCTATTCAGTTTTTGATCAGCGCACTTTATTATCGTGGTTTTTTTTTTAAATTTTTTAATCATAAATAATATGTAGACTTGGAAAAAAAAAGAGAGCTGACATGTCGCTGTTTTGTCACTAAACCCAAAGACCCACCCACCCCGTAGGAAGGGTAGACGTTTGTGAACGTTCCCTTAGGTCTCTATTCTTTATTTATTGTGTGGCCCCTAAAGAGGGGCCAACCAACTGACACTGTCAGTTGGTTAGTAGATGCTACTCAACATGGGCGTAATTAATTACACCTAGTGTTGAGAAACAACATGCCTGAGCTCAAAAGGCCCCCGTTGGATGGGGGCCCTTGTGGCACAACGAGTTGATTCGTTTTTCAGATTACCGACTCGGCGAGAGTTTCTGCTTATGTATCTTTTATAAAGCCTTAGATATGGTGTGGTATTTTTCATCTCGCTATAGTTTAGTTGGTATTCGAAGAAACTGCCTCATTTCTATCAGAAATACACAATATTGAATTGTTTTTTATATTTTAATATATTCAGAAGCACACTTTGTTGCCTATATAGCTCATTATGCGTTGAAATGTTCGCGAGCATCGTAGGAATGTACAAATCCCCTATTGTGGCGCCATCTGACGAAAGAGCAAGGAACTATACGTGACCTGAACCCCGCCCTCAGCGCGTTCGTTATTCGCATCTTTGACAGCGACTAAGAGACGCTCAAACTGTCTCTTATTTAGTTTGAACTTATCACAAATTTGTCTTTGATAGGTCGTAGATCGACTTCTGACTTTTTAGTTAGAATAAAAAAACAAGTGACGCCGCCACAGACCCGCGCATTAACGCGCTCCGCCGTCTTCAGAGGGCTGAGTCTATAGTACAGTAGATTCTACTGTGTACTTACACTAACAGTGCTACATATACATACCTGAGTCATAAGTGGGTTTTTTTTGTTGTTTTTTAGGGGAAAAAAAGTGATCTACTCACCCAAACCGCTATTAGTAGGTAACCTGTATGACCCATACCGCAAACATCTGCCTCGTGACTGATAGTGTACCGGTGGTGAAGTGCTGTTGCAAGAACAATTGAGGCTCTTTATATAGCTGAGAGAGCGAATGGACTAATCTTGTTTTCACCTTGAGCCCCACCCTATTCCAGAGAGGGTATCAAAAATCGCATGTACACGTATATGGGCTTATAGCTGGTGAATAGATAAGGCGGGGCACCTGTGTATACTAAGACTCCAGGGGGCGTTTTAACGACAGGTGTGACGCGCCAGCCCGTGGAGGGAGCTTTTGTTTTCACCTAGAGAGCGTATACAAAGCCTACAGGGGGTGATTAACGCCAGGTGTGACGCGCCAGCCAGTGGCCGGATCACCTCATCTTCTAAGCTTTTGTTTTCACCTAGAGAGGGGATCGAGAGTGTATACAAAAAAACTACAGGGGATGTTTAACGCGGCCAGCTGCCTACATGCTATAGCCTAAGCCTGTTTTCAGCTAGAGAGGGATCTACATCACCTAAGCCCTTTTCCACCCTTAAATCGATCTGATAATTACCATAAAGAAGAGTAATGCACGTTACATGTATATGGGCTTGAGTTGTTTTTTTTTGAGTTTGAATTTGTCTTTATTTCAGTTAAATAAACAGTTACAGGCGTACATTAATATCTCATGACTTATCCACAAAGACAGGTCGCGTCTTAGCCTTTTCAGGCTAATTTGAATTCAGCGACCTTTACTTTTTTAGTTAACACATTGTTTTTCTGTTTGGCGAGCACAATTTAAATATTATTATTAACCTATTATCTCAAAATAAATGATAATCTCATTATATATGATGACAACCAGATTATATTAGTAGCCTTTTTTATGATACAAACAAATATTGATTTGCATTATACAAAACGCTTTAAACTGTAACACTTAATACTTAATAAATTATTAATTAATATACCCTTTGTACCGGTACTTTATAAAGTCAAATATCTTGACATCGTACCCCAGTTCTCTTGAGAAAGAAACTATTCTCGAGATTTCAAAACCTCATAATATATTGACTTCAACCTTTAACTCACTCATAGTTGCATTATACAAAACGCAGCTATGGCTTTAACAATATACCATACTTATAACTAACTTAATTCTAATCGGTTAGTAAAGCCTTGCCGCTACCAGAAACTTCTTTATGTGGGGGGGGGGGGGGGGGGATTCATTTATATAGGCTCTGGACGATTTAATAGTAAAAATTTGTGTACATCTAGTTTGAAGGACTTAAAGGATAGCTGAGTAAGAGCTTAAGATGCTAGTCAACTGTGTATGCAAAAAAACTACAGGGGGTGTCTAAAGTCGATTGTCATGCGCCAGCGGGCGGACAGAAGTCTGCCACTCTAGCTGTGACTACAAGCGCGTGCGTGTGGTAGACAGCTTAAATCAAACACGAGTTAAGCTCCTTATAGCTTCCTACTGTCTGCGGATTCGAGTCTTTTGTTTTTTTCATGTATTTCCTCGGAGGGTCGAACAGGATTAAAGATGTAACGAACCCGCACCTACACAGGTAGACAGCCGGTCGCCTTCCTAGTGAGAGTTTTCCTCCTGAGTTAAGAAGCTTATCTCGGAGCCTAGTACATAAGCGAGAGTGAAACATGAGTCCCACACACTTCTTCAACCACCTTCAGCATGGCGTCATCAGGAATCACTCTACGTTCTACCGAATGTGAGCAATCCCAACACTACTACAGAGCCGCGACAACACCACATGAGGAGACGTCCATGTTTACTGATGAGTCAACAAGTAGCAAGGTGGAGGTTGGTTTTTATCAAGATTCGTACGGGTGGCTGGAAAGTGTGAGGGCTACTTCTGCAGCTAATGCTGCTGCTCGTGCAAAACGTGAAGCTCGTATCGCTGTTCGTGCTACACATGCTGCATACAAAGTTGCCAATGCTGCTAACAACGTTGCTGTTACTCTCGCCGCTGCTGCTCGTGCTGCTAATCTTTTTGCTACTGTTTCCGCTCTTGCTACCGATGCTGCGGCTACTGATGCTGCAACGTCTGCTAAAAGTGTCGCTGTTGCGGCTGCTGCTAGGGCTAATGCTATTAATGCTTGTACAGCTGCTAAAAAAATAGCCTGTTTTGCTTATGCTAGTCGCAGTGTCGCTGTTACGGCTATGACTGATGCCCATGATGCTAAGTTACGGGCTTTTGCTTTTGCTGAAGATGCTGTTGATGCTCAAGATGTTGCTGCTGCTGCTGCTACTGCTGCTGATGATGCTGCTGCTGCCGCTGCTGCTGCTGCTGAAGATGCTGCTGCTGCTGCGGCTGATGCTCTAGACACCTATGACGCTGCTGCTCTAGACACCTATGACGCTGCTGCTGCTGCTGCTGCTGAAGATGCTGCTGCCGCTGCTCTAGACACCTATGACGCAGCTGCTGCTGCTTTTGCTGAAGATACTGTTGATGCTGCTGCTGCTACTGCTGCTGCCGCTGCTGCTACTGCTGCTGCCACTGCTCTAGACACCTATGACGCTCCTGCTACTCCTGCTCTAGACACCTATGATGCTGCTGCTGCTGCTGCTGCCACTGCTCTAGACACCTATGACACTCCTGCTACTCCTGCTCTAGACACCTATGATGCTGCTGCTGCTGCTGCTGCTGCTGAAGATGCTGCTGCTGCTGCTGCACTAGTCATCTATGACGTGGCTGCTGCTCTAGACACTTATGACGCGGCTGCTGCTGCTGCTGCTGCTGAAGATGCTGCTGCTGCTGCTGCTCTAGACACCTATGACTGAAAACATAGTAGGCGTTATTTACAAACACTGCTGTTACCTATGCCTAAACTTAGTAGGTCTTATTTACAAACAAGAGAGCCACGTGGTGTTGTTTACAAACAAAGAGAGCCACGTGGTGTTGTTTACAAACAAAGATAGTCACGTGATGTTGTTGTGGTCTATCATGTCAATGAAGGGGTCGCCTGATCAAGGGGGCGCGGCCTATTATGCAAATGAGGGGGTCACGTGACCAAATGGCGACCTCTGATTGGCTGGTGATCAAGAGGGCGTGGCTTATTATGCAAATGAAAGGGTCACGTGATCAAGGGGGCGTGGCCTATTATGCAAATGAGGGGGTCACGTGACCAAATGGTGGCCTCTGATTGGCTGGTGATCAAGGGGGCGTAACCTATTACGTAATTATGCAAATGAGGGGGCGTGGCCTATTACGTAATTATGCAAATGAGGGGGTCACGTGACCAAATGGAGGCCTCTGATTGGCTGCAGGTCGATTGAGTAATAAACAGTACTTAACTATAGTCCCGTTCCGATACATACTATACTACTTGTGGTGAGTCCCATATGGCAGCCCAACTAGAACTATTTCTGTTGTAGTTGTGTTGATAACAATATACCTAATCATATCCTAATTTTGATCTATGGTAATAATGTAGGGGCAACAATATCATGGTATTCGTCAGTACTATAGGTCTTGGTGTAAGGCGGGGTTGTTCCCATGCAGGAAAGACACGGTACCTGCAGGTGCTAACAGATGTAGGCACTTGTGGTTCGGCGTCAACACCGTTATACGGGCTAAGTTCATTCGACTTACGACAGGTGGCAGCACCTGAAGTGCCACGTCGACACTGACGCCAGGCTTCCAGTGGCATGGTTCGCAACCCCAGTATAAAAGGAGCCACAGATGGCTTCCAGGGGAGTTCGTCCTAGGACGAGCTCAGACCCGGTACGCACCATTTCGTTAACCTTCATAACCCTAGGGGCCCCTACAGTCCCTGCTACAGCCCCTGCACCAGCCTATGCTGGGACAGAGCTATTCGCATCATCATAGATGAACTTTGTTCCTGTATTATTCTTCGCGTTAACCTAGAGTTGACCACTTGTATATCATTTACGCCTTGAAAGGCTGTGATCATATCCGTTGCGAAATGTGGTGATTCTAGTACCTGATTCGAATAACTGTATGAATGGAAATGTGTGTTGCTAGGCAGATAAACAATTAGAATAGCTGTTGCTAGGCAACCAGCTGTATTAGCAACAAACCACTAGAACCTTTGAGTTCCTTGGGTCCATTAAAGGGGGTCAGGTATGTTTATAATTAACCTCAGGACCTAACAAAGGTTGATTAAGATGATTGTTATCACATAGCATAAATTTGTGTTGTGACACCTTCTTATAATCCAAGATGATGGCCCCTGTTCTGACTTCTGGTAAAGTGCAAGCATAATATACCTGGCCCTGTGCCAGGCACCACCAGGTGGCTACGCCACCACTTCAGCATAAAAAACCTGTTGCATTCAAACCGAATTGGAATCTGTGTTGTTTCATGCTTTCACAATGCCCACAGTAATAAACATTAAGTTTATGAACCATTTAAATTTTCAGATATTCCGTGCCCACCCGGTCAGTATAGAAGTGTATACAATGACTGCTCTGACTGCCCTGAGGGCACCTTCCAGCCGTCCTGGGTAGAAGGAGACATTAACTACTGTCAGCCCTGTCCGCCAGGCTCCTACTGCTTTACCACCAAGCTGGACCAGCCCTCCGGTAAATGCATGTTTCCAGGCTACCACTGCCCTATACGGTTTGTTGACTTCAGTGTTGCATCACTATTAACAGTGCCTATGGTAATAGATACTCTGAAATCTTAATCTCAAAAAGAGCTCTTGATGTTCAAGCCTTGGAAGAATATCATGTAAATTTCACCCCCAAAAACCAGTGGACAGCCTATTTAGGGAATTAAACAAGCTCTTTCGCAATCCAGTTCTTGAAATATTCTCATCATTTGTATGAGATTATCATTTTAGCATTAGGTAAAAGCTTGTTTTTCCCCTTCAAAACTCACAATTCATGAGAATCTCTTGTCTCTATCTTGTGGACTTTAAGTTTTCCAGGTTATCTCTGGTTGTGAACTTTCAAATTCTCAAAAGGAACTTTGGTTATAACTGGTGGTTCCCTCAAAAGTTGAGAATCTTCAATTCCCAAGAATTGTATAAAGAGTATCTTTTATTATCTTTACCTAAAGTGACTATGATTAGAGCTCATGTATAGAAGAACCCAAGATTTACAGCAACTATCTCTTTACTATCAAAGAGCAAAGAATTCATTACTCTTTGCTACTATATGAAGTTCAAAGTCTAGTTGGACAATTCCTTGGCTTTTAACAAGAATCGCCAGTTTAGACATAACATTATGTATTTGATGAGTCTATCATGATTTGACATTAATAGGTCAATAAGCCCAGTGGATACCAAGTGCCCTAAAGGCTTCTACTGCCCAGCTGGGAGTGTGTACCCCATCCCCTGCCCCACAGGGACATCTTCAGAACCCGGAGCCTCGGTCGTTTCAGACTGCGTAGAACCGTGTCCAGAAGGAAGCTACCTGTCAGCCCTCCGCTGTTTGCTGTGTCCGGGTGGCAAGTACTGCACTGGGCTAGCTCCCACTGCCCCCACCGGTGACTGTCAGGCCGGGTACTACTGCCCTGAGGGCAGCACCTCCCCTACTACCGCCATGTGTCCTGACGACCACTTCTGTCCTCCAGGAGCTGCTAACGCCACAGAATGTCCGCCCAGTACCCGGTCCTACCCGGGCTCCTCTTCCTGCAGCAGCAGTGGTAGGCTTCTGTCCTTTTTTCGTCTTCTTTGTTTGGGGTTGGGGCTATGGATTATCATAGTGGAGTTCTACCTTTGTTTGTCTGGTAAAGCTATCTATATAATTCCTATTAGAGTAATGAACTAGCTCGACTGATCTGACATTGCCACCTGTCTATCGCAGTGCCGGCCCTTTGTGATGCTGGATACTTCAACGACGGTGGGAGGTGTAGAAGCTGCCACATGGGCTCTTACAAACCCACTAAGGATCGGTCAGGAAGGAACGCCTGCCTGCCCTGCCCCCCAGGCCACTACTGCACCAGGGGACTGGCAGCCCCTGAAGGCATCTGTGACCGAGGCTTCTTCTGTCCCTCCCCCAGTGGGAACAATAAAGTCATGGTTTGTCCCCATGATGCGTACTGTCCTCAGATGAGCTCTGCTCCGCTACCCTGCCCGGCAGGTACACAGTCGCCGTTACAATCAGATTCCATATCTAGATGCATCTAATCTGTCAGCCAAACAAGCTGTGCTCCACGCGATATGAAAATAAATTGCACTGAAAGTCATTGTCTCTACCCTTGTTTGTTATTATTGTGATTGATGTAACCAAAATATAGATCAAGATTTATGTGAAAATTCTCACCAAAAAATGGAAGAGTGACAATAAAATAGCAGTACAAAGATCAACTTAGATCCAACACCCTATCTCTATGCAATATCAATGCATATTGCACAGACCTGACCATGACTTGCACTCACAAAAATGAAATGCAAGTCTAACCTTATATCAAGTCCAGGAGGTCTGGATATATTTTTCACTTTTTCTAAAAATAAGAAATAAGCAAAAGTTTTTTGCACCCTTATATTCTTTTAATGAGTCAATTGACAAAACTGAAAGCCGCAGTTACTCTTAAAATATTTTGGAAATCATCTTAAATATCAAACAGTGTTTTTACACTGAAGGTGTCTAAATAAGTTCTAAACAATGAGGACTTAAGCAAGTCTAGGAAATGGGTATGTTCTCGACTGGCCTTGACCTTGCCCCAGAACTAGGACCAATCAAGGCCTAGCTCCTGGACACACCTGACAAACACCCTGTTACCTTTGTCCTGGTGGTGTCACATGGTACAGAAAAAGTTGTGGAGGTGAATCTCTGGTGGTCCTTGTCATATTTTCGGTCTAGCAACAGGGTTGCCACCACTCCTCGTCTGCCCATCCCCATGGACGGCATCCACAGGGTTAACAACTTCAATGCCAATATAATGAAATATGTCCCTCTTTAATTTTGAAGGTATTTATAATAGATACTTGACAGAGGGACCCTCCCTAAGAAATGGGTGAAGTGAACCATCATCCCAATCACCAAATAGGGTGATCTATGAAATCTGAATAGTTGGAGGCCCATTATAGTACTTCCCATCATGAGTAAGGTAATGGCTCGAGCAGTACATGGCAATGCATGGTCTTCCTGATGAGACATGAAAAATATTATCTTAAAATAAAAACATCTCTATATAAGTTCCAATCTAGCTTCACAGCTAGCCGCTCTATGGCTGAGGCTGTTCTTGAATTGACTCAATCTGACTCTATCTCACCATTCAACGAGGGAAACTAGCCTCATGTCTATTATATATAGAGAGCATTTGAAATGTGCGGCACGGTTGACATTTGGGAAAGTTTCGTGAAATTGGTATTGATAGGTCCATCTATAGATGGCTTGACAGCTTCTCGAAAAACAATAGGATAAATTATATGTGAGCCAATGATAAAATGTCTACACTAGCAAAGGTATCTTACGGAGTGCCCCAGGGTTCCATTCTGGGGCTGCTCCTCTTCTCTGTATCCCTAAATAATCTGTGAAATATTGTCAAAAATTGTGAATTGATTTTATATGCAAATGATGCAGTGATGATCACTGATGGTGAAATGGAAGAAGACCCTGATCAACCTGACCTAAATCTAATTTGGAATGGTGTGAAACCAAAAAGGCTTACAATCATAGGCCTAACTTTTACATAAAAAGTCAATATAGCATTCGAATTCAAATTGGAAATGACCCTAAAAAAAGTGAAACCTTATTGGCAAACCATGGTCGATTCTGACAGCAAACCCAACAGCAAAGCATGGACAACAACCCGTAGCAAATTCTGACAGCAAACCATTGCCGATTTTGAACCTAGGGTCGAGTTCCCTAAAACACACCTTTGTTCTCGGCTTCATATAGAATTGCCTTGATATCACTTTGAGGGTTAAGTGGGCTAGGGTAGCTATTGCGGTCAACAGCCATTGTGTATGGCTGATTGTTGATCATGCTATAATATTATAGGTACATAGATGTGTTGCATTTAGTGCCTTGAGACCTATAGGCTACATGATACTGCCTCCCCTCATCCCACCCGGCCATAACCAGACTACACAGTCTCTATAGACCAGTCTGAGGGCATGGCAGGCTTCTCCCCCACATCACCGGACCATGTATGGCAGGCCGCTCTGCTACATGACCACACCAGTCCTCAGGCTGTATGACTACAGTGTAGGCTCCATGACTACAGTGTAGGCTCCATGACTACCATGTAGGCTCCATGACTACTGTGTAGGCTCCATGACGATCATGTAGTCAAATATGACTATTGTGTAGGCTCTAAGACTACTGTGTAGGCACGATAACTACCGTGTAGGCTACATGACTACCGTGCAGACTCCATGACTACAGTGTAGGCTCCATGACTACCATGTAGGCTCCATGACTACAGTATAGGCTCCATGACTACCGTGTAGGCTACATGACTACCATGTAGGCTACATGACTACCATGCAGACTCCATGGTTACCATGTAGGCTCCATAACTACTGTGTAGGCTCGATGACTACCGTGTAGTCTCCATGAGTCTCAATGACTACCATGTAGGCTACATGACTACTGTGCAGACCCCATGGTTACCATGTAGGCTCCATGACTACTGTGTAGGCTCCATGACTACCGTGTAGTCTCCATGACTACCGTGCAGGCTACATGACTACCATGTAGGCTCGATGACTACTGTGTAGGCTCCATGACTACCGTGTAGACATGATGACTATCGTGTAGGCTCCATGACTACTGTGTAGGATTCATGACTACTTTGCAGGCTCCATTATGGAAAAGCAGAACAAGCACAAAGATAAACCAGTGCTTTCTTGTGAGTTGTACTTTGATAGATGCATTAATTGTTTAACATTTTATATTTGTTAAATTTGAACTGATTGAATTGATGACTGCTGTATGGACTTCATGGCTGCTGTATTTGGGTGACCTGTTTGGCCTGTGTTTAAAGTCTAAACTGTTATCTTTAAACAGGTTTAAGATGGATTATGTTTAGAGTTTTTAAGTGTTATGGGAATTGAGCGTTATAGGAATTGAGCATTTTCACTATGAGAAGGTTTCAAAGTAAAATAACACAACAGGTATAAGACAATGCATATGCAAGATTTAAAGTCCAAGTTCATGCGACACATAACCAGTTCTAAAAGAGTATCAGTAATACACAATGCAAACTTTCCAGACGTCACGAGTGAACAGTGATACCTTTATAATAGGGAAGACCAGTGAGGACCCCAGCAGGAGCATGATGATGACGTTTTAAATCCAGGAGGGCTGCGTTGTGTTAGTCTCATGTCTCTTTAGCAACACACATCTTTATTGTAATCGTCAATAGGAGGTAAATACTGGCCATGTACATTAATTTCTGGCTTGTAACAGCCAGATGCTCAGGTTTCTTGGTAATAGTGTAATTAAAAAGAAAAAACCTATTTTGAACTAGAGCTTCTCCAGATTTATGGTAGTGCAGCAATATGACCTTATACATGGTTAAGTGGGTACACATCTACACAACTTTACAAATATTAAAGTACTACTCATCTAACAGCATCAGGATGCAGCTATAAATCGCGCACCAACATACTGTTCTCGCGCTGGGAAACTCCCCATACCTTAAGCATGAGTGCAGCACTGCTGGTAGTTCCCTAGTATAGGTCACGTGGAAGCAATTATTTTGGCTATATGTTCTTATATAGCATGACAAGCCATAACTCCTATTCAAATAATTTGTTGGCTCAAAAAGTTACTATAATTCGATAGTACCATTCTTCAAACATAACTATATTCCAAAAGCAGACAAGTTGATCATGAAAATCAAAAATACAAGACCATTTGTTAACTTACAGCCATCCTTTTATCTCATTTTGCACACCAGTCAACTCTTAAATACATTAGCAACATCTGTGATTTAATTTAGAAGTTTACCATTTAATTCAATGTACATTATGGGCCAATCAGAACCAGTTTAGTCTGCAATCAGGCCTGAAAACCATATGACTCTCTAGATTTACACTATATTTACTACCACGTGACCTGCGAAGGGTCTACCTGTGGTGGTAACTCTCCATAATTATAATAAGACATGATCTTAGTTTCAGCTAATGACTGAGTTGACCCCACAGCAGTTACTTTCAAGGTTAAAGCAAGGTCACTCCCTATGTACCACTGATTCGGCTTCTACATTAGTCTCTACAATTACTGCATGTGAAGACCCTATGGGCGTGTTCGCCATATACATACCTACATACACACACAGAAAAGTGAGAGTCATTGTCGCTAAAACTACTGCCTGACGCTCAGGTGAGGGTAGTTTTAGCGACAATGACTCTCACTTTTCTGAGGGTGTACATATAGAGAAAGAATCTGAAACGGACAATTTGCTTCGATTCATGTTTTATATCATAGTAGTAAATTAGGTAGTCTATCATTTTAAGACTAATCTGGTAGTTGAGAATACTTATATCAATTTAGTTTTCAAGGATGATTGTAACTTGATTGTATCATGGTAAAATCAATGGGCACCTCTAACTAGTAGCTGTTATTGATTGCTATACTAAAGTTTTATCAGTGAAGTATTCCATCCTTAACTCTTAACAGGTAGCATATCAGCTATCAGTTGCTTTAATTTCTCCGCTCCATCATGATCATCATGATGCATAAATGCATCTCTGGTGACTGGATGAGTTTACTCGGTATGTCAGCATTGAAGCACCACACCGACCCTTCAAGAAAGTATCAACCCTGTATTGTTGGCATGATACTTTACGGCAGCACGTGTGAGCTATATGCAGACCATTGGAATATATAATGATATTAATCAACTCCTGTATAGGATTATAATAGATCAAATGAGTGTATCAATACTAATTGCTGGTGATATATATTTTCGAGCTGTATAAGTTCTTTATGTTGCCAGGATAAATAAACAGTAACGATGTTTATAATCCATCTTCTCATACTCAAAGAAAAAAGGATATATAAAGCACGTTGCGGTCCTTATATAATGGCTAACCATAGATTAATGAGTATTTCACAAGGTTAATGGAGTTGCCTTCTATGATTCCTACTTTCTGTATTTTCATTTACCTAATCTCTTATTCAATGGTCTCTTTAAATCTTTTGATATATATTTCACCAAATTAAGGAGTAATCAGAAAATCAATAAAGATGACAAAAGCAACCAAATGCAAAAGCTTTCCTTCAATACTTCCAATTAGTGGCACTGATATGGCAAATATACAAAGGGTATCAATCCAGGCCACTTCAGGTGGGTGTGTCGGCATTAACAGAAGGTTATAGACTCGGGGGACATGGAACCAGCCCCATATATAACCCCTCACATCTGCTAAACACACATGGACACATCCCCAAGGTATCAGCATGGCAGTCGCAGTGCCAGAGGGAGAGGTTTTCATGACAACCCCGCCAGCAGCAGAGTCAGAGGCCGAGGGGATCCCTGAGTCCGAGGGTAAGTGTCCACTCTATCCCAGTGGGCACAGAACATTGAATCAACATTGATAAAGAGTTGTCAATGTTGATTCACTGTTGATGCAATGTTGATTCAACATTAAACTGAATTTTGTGCCCACTGGGATAGGGCAAAAGTATTGCAACTGTGCCCATATTTGGGAACTTGGGGTCATTAACTGAAGTTTGTGTAAAGATCTTTAAAATGAGATATCACAAGCTTAGATATTCCTGATAGTTTTGTGGGAATCATGTCTCGAACATGAGTTGTTACTCATAATTGAAAATTATATATGCACTGTATCAAATAATAAATATCACTAAATATCCTAGATTTATTGTGGAATAATCAGAGAAGTTGTAACTCTTTAGCGTGTTTTTTTTCTTTTAGTTTTAAGTTACTGAGGGATTTTTCAAGAGACTAGGACCGGCTTAACTACCATAAAAACCTCGGCTGTAGCTTGTACGCGAGTTAGGGTTATATGTAAGGTTTTACACTAATCCAGTCATTACACTCTGTGTATTTACAGGTCTTGTCCTCAACACTATAGCAAATGCTGTAACTAAAATGGTGGCCAACGCTAACCTCACAGTGGTGGTGACGAAGTCAACCAAAGTGTGGAGGGGTGCACCCCTGCACTGGCCTTCAGCATTGGAGGCCTGGGGTGTGGCTTTTCCCATACATGTGTATGTTGCCGCTCTGCTATTTCTTGCCCTTGCTATCTGGGCTTTCCTTCACTGTATCAGGGTAAGTTTTGATGATAGATGTTTATAAAATGGAGGATATAAAGGGTACCGTAAAGCCTTGGTTATAAGCCGACCTTGGTTATAAGCCGAATGTGAGTTTGAGCGTAAAAATTCGGCTTATAACAAAAGTGTTTGAAATTTGTTTTCACTATGTTCCTACATGATTAAAACCTCGCCTATAAGCCGAATGGGAGTTTGGGGCTTAAGATTTGGCTTATAGCAAATAAAGACGCCAAATGAAATTCTGCTAATAACCGAGGTTTTACGGTACAGTAAAATTCCGTTATAACGAAGTGCTCTGGGCAAGCAAAAAAGTTCGTTATAAACGAATTTCGTAGTATCCAAATTGTGCACCTTTGAGACCTTATACTGTAAGATACTGCTTTGAACTTGTCTTAGACTCACACTACCCCTCCTGTCGTCTCAGGAAGCCCTGGGGGCGGGGGGAGCCGCTTTGAACTTGTCTTAGACTCACACTACCCCTCCTGTCGTCTCAGGAAGCCCTGGGGGCGGGGGGAGCCGCTTTGAACTTGTCTTAGACTCACACTACCCCTCCTGTCGTCTCAGGAAGCCCTGGGGGCGGGGGGAGCCGCTTTGAACTTGTCTTAGACTCACACTACCCCTCCTGTCGTCTCAGGAAGCCCTGGGGGCGGGGGGAGCCGCTTTGAACTTGTCTTAGACTCACACTACCCCTCCTGTCGTCTCAGGAAGCCCTGGGGGCGGGGGGAGCCGCTTTGAAATTGTCTTAGACTCACACTACCCCTCCTGTCGTCTCAGGAAGCCCTGGGGGCGGGGGGAGCCGCTTTGAACTTGTCTTAGACTCACACTACCCCTCCTGTCGTCTCAGGAAGCCCTGGGGGCGGGGGGAGCCGCTTTGAACTTGTCTTAGACTCACACTACCCCTCCTGTCGTCTCAGGAAGCCCTGGGGGCGGGGGGAGCCGCTTTGAACTTGTCTTAGACTCACACTACCCCTCCTGTCGTCTCAGGAAGCCCTGGGGGCGGGGGGAGCCGCTTTGAACTTGTCTTAGACTCACACTACCCCTCCTGTCGTCTCAGGAAGCCCTGGGGGCGGGGGGAGCCGCTTTGAAATTGTCTTAGACTCCCACAACCCCTCCTGTCGTCTCAGGAAGCCCTAGGGGCGGGGGGAGCCGCTTCGAACTTGTCCTAAACCCACATCCCCCTCCCTACCGTCTCAGGAAGCCCTCAGAATGAGAAATGAAATCAATACACAGCCCAGAATGATTCGTTATAAACGAATTTACATCTGAAAGATTCGTTAAAACGGGACTATTTTACTAAAGGAATGTATGAAAAGGGATTTGGGTACACCAATTTGTTTGTAATATCCGAAAATTCGTTGTAACCGAATTCGTTGTAGCGGAATTTTACTGTATTTGTAATATAAGATATTCCAGTAATTTGGAAGAAAATCATGGCAAAAGCATTAAAGGAAGAGGTATGTGTACACAGCCATATGAAGCAGTCAGAAGTAGGTTCAAAAGGCTGTTCCTATATTTTCATATAATACAACTGAAGTAAGCAATTAATGTGAACCTTTTTGTATAAGTTGCCCTGCGTTGGCCTTACCCCTTAAATGGGCCCTTAACTCCCAAATGTGAAACTGTTTGAGGGATAAGGGCACACCACAGGACACTGTCTCTCAAATATCCCATTAAAGCACAAATGGGCTTATCCTTCAAACACCTCATCCCTCAAATGGCCTGAATTCACGAATGGCCTTAACCCTCAAATAGCCGTAACCCACAAAAGCCTTTTCTCTCAAACAGTATTAGCCCACAAACACTTTCACATTGACACTACACGTGTACACTATATAGCGTTTGAAGCATAAGAGCAGGTTGATATTTTAGTGCAGTGAGGTATAATAGACCACTAATATAGGCTACCTAACTGCTCTAAAATATCAACCTGCCCATATGCCTCATATGCTATTCCGCATCAGCAAGATGACCTGTGTAGAGCGCCATGCTTATTGGTACCAGTGTATATCCTCTAACCTGCAGCAACCAGCTCAGCCAAATCTCATGTCCGAGATTAGGGTACAAACAGGGTGTGAGTATTGTGAGTGGTTTGTACCTAGGCATTCCTCATGTCACCTGTCCCTCATAGAGTGGTGGTTAGCATGGTGAATTCATGATGGTCCTAAGGTGAAATCCCTGTCAAGTCATATATCTTGGTAACCATATACCATCAACAACCGATACCTTTTCTCATTTATATATAAATATAGCTCCTTTGAAGAAATAGGAATAGAATTTTTGTCCAAACACTATTGATATTTCTTTGATACAATTTTAAGATTGTTACTCACTTCTACCTATCTAAGCAAAATATATTTGATATACAAGAATATAAATGAACCGATGGTCACCAAGATATTACTTGAACGGGATTTGACCTTAGGTCCTCTGCATCATGAATCCACCATGCTAACCACTACTCCATGAGGGACAGGTGACATAAGGGATGCCCAGGTACAAACCACTCACAATACTCACATCCTGTTTGTACCCTAATCTCGGACATGAGATTTGGCTGAGCCGGTTGCTGGTGACTAGGGGGATACAATTGGTACCAGAGGAACACATGGTGACGCTACCAGTATCTCGCTAGTGCCTAATATGGATGTCTTATATTGCCCTCTCCCTGCAGGTTCTGCTGGCACACCAGATGCCTGGCCGTGTCTACTACCTGGCCTTAAACTTTGTCATCTCGGTGTGCACCCCAGGACGTGCTGTGCGGCTTCTCATTGACCCCTACAGTAAAGACAAGCTCCTCACCAAGTGGCAGACTCTCCCCATGGGAATGTTCATGTTCCCCAGCATCACTGCCGCCTTCATCCTAGTCTTTGCTACCATGCTTAAAGTCACCAAGATGCAGGTTGTCTCCCCGCGCCTCTTCAGTGCCAAAATGATTATCTTTGTTGTGCTACTCAACTATGGCATTGCCGCCACCACCGATACATTGGCTAGGGCATATGCTAACATGGCTATAATGGGTCTGGTGTGTGAGAGCTACTTCACCCTGTGGGGCATTGTAGCTAGCACCGCTTACTTCTATGTGTTCCGTCGGCTCTACATCGGCACCGTTATCAACCGCAGAAAGCTTAACCAGATCGGGGAGCCGGGTAGTAAGCCAGAGGCCAGCAATGGCACAGGCGGGAATGAGAAAAGCGCAAAGAAAGAGCAGGAGCTAACCACCAAGTTACCGATCGGTGCCAAAATCACTCTTGTCGCCGCCGCCAGTTTCCTGAGCGTCTCCTTACTGCATATATGGCGTCTCCTTACAGCAATAGTGTCCCATCTGCAGGAGTGGGAGCGTGCTAACCACTGGCAGTGGTACATGTACAACACCCTGCTGAGAATGGCCGAGCTAGCCATGTGTGGCACCATTCTCTTAGTGGGCTCACTGCCCTTCTTAGCCAAGAAGAAAAAGTAACCTTATTGTGATCGACATGTCCATTACTCTTGGTTTTTATTGTGCATTTTTTGTGATAAATTTCTCTCTGAATTTATCCCACTGGTAGACAATATGTGGGAAAAAGTAACCTCATTGGTTTTATGGTTGTTAGTATTCTCAAGTGCAATTATGTCAAAAACCCGGGGTTTTCCCCTTACATCATGTTTTTAATGAGGGTATGATTGATTAGGGGAGTGGCCATTATTTAAAATGATCAAAATGTCTCACCCCTTTGGACAATATAGTAGATGGCAGGCTTTGTTCACCACACATACCACCTGCAGCAAATAATACACCTGTTTGTTGTTAGCTCATGACCACTCCCTTAGAGACAATTTGATGAAAGGGGTCGATGTAATGAGGTAATCTTATATAGCTGTAACATGGTTCACTATCTACATAAAGATGACAAATAGAAAATATTTATAACATGGAGGTGACTTTCATAGACCAAGTTTGGTTCAAGTTCATGATTCGGTTCCCATAGCTTTGAATGAATATTCTCGAGTAATGTGTCGTTCATATACCCTGCCAACAAGTTGCCAACATATTGCATGAATACAGCGCCTACGACCCTTTAGGGTTCATACGTTCCTGAGGACTCAGCATGATGCACCAATTTAGTACTGGCGTGCTAGCACTGAGCTGGGGCATCATGATCACAAATTTATTTAATGGTGAATACGGCACTCCCATTCACTTAACCAAGGAAGATCGTATTCAACACCCCCCGTGAAATAACCCTCTCCCGTATTTCACGGCCTGTCAAATCATCAAAATTGTTGATTTAACCACTATAGAGTAAAATGAAAACATGAAATAAACACAAAGGAGAAATAACATGAAATAAACACAAAGGGGCACTCGTAGAGTTCCTCACTGAGGGTTATTTCATTCGGCTTTGCCTCGTGAAATAACCCTCAGTGAGGAGCTCTACTCGTGCACCTTTGTCTATGTATTTAAATTCCAATTTATCATAATGCAGTCCTTAAAGGGTTTTAATGTATGTATGTGTGTGTTATTTTAGACCTACTTGTACCCACTTTATATCAGCACAGAATATAAACACCTGGGTCCTGAAGGAGGAGCCCAGTATTGAGGGTGGCCCAAGTGATTAGACATGATCTGACCTATTGGTGCCCTGATGACAAACATAGGGCTCCTCACTGCCTCTTGGAGGTAGCTGTGAAGGACCCAGGGTAGTCAGAACACAATGTTGGTAGAGATGATCCTTTAGCATTGCACAAAACTCAGGGTTCATGGAAAAATTAAACCTCTTAAATGTACTCTTTAGGGGTTGTGATTTAAAGAATGGTGGTGATGAATGTCATGATGCATGAATGCACCCCTGGCTATAGACCAATGCGAAAAGAAAAGGTGACTTTTCAGAAAAGTTGTTGAAAAGGTTTTTGAACATTTTGAAGCATGACCGAACAATACACAAATATAACCTCAAAATGCTGCATTCTAATATACATTATTTGAAAGATAATCATCCTGTGAACCTCCTGATGTCAGATGTTTACAGTTTTAGCCATTATAGACAATGTTACTAGGATTCTGCTAGAACCAACGTAGACACAACTTTATTATAAAAAAGCCGCCCTTCTTGCTGCACTGGTCTATAGTAAAGTACAAGGGTCACACCAAAGCATCATGGAGACCATAAGGGGTCAAATTGGGTCGAATGCACTATGTGGGCCTCAAAGGGTTAAGTGCTGTATGCTCCAATACAGTCTCAGTACGCTTGGTCCCCAAATTTTTATTTTTTGTGGACCTCGAGGTCTCTGCAGTGTTATTGACCTTGAAGACATATCGACACAAATGTTGAATAAAATTGGCATAGTCCTCATGCAAGCCTTACTTTGTGTTTGAGTGATTATATTTAACATTAGTCTTTTAATTATGTGTTTACACTTAACATTAAGAGGTCTTAAATACCAAGCGTCTACTTTCTTCCTTGAATGTGTTGTATTGATCGGATCAATAGAACCATATATTTGCATGGATGCTAATTTCTGACCACACTAGTTGAATTTATAGCTAGCTGGATTGGAAAAACCATTAAACCAAAGTAGATCAATGACTGAAGACATCAGATGTAATCGATGTGACTGGGGGATGGTAGCCTGATACTTCCAATTATAACATGTGAACTAATTCTGAAGAACCTTCATCGTGATCTTTATTGTGATTGAAATTACACGTACAGCTATCAAAAGTTAACATACCTTAGATACACACGTCATCAGTTGATAAAACAGGTACACAAATCAATAGTTGATATGTTAGAAGTCCAAAAATTAGTTAATAGCCAGTATTGTGCATGGGTGAGGGATCTGCTAAGTCCCTCTTGGATCGAACGGCCCAGATCCCAATCCTGAATGCAATTTTCATCACACTGTCAAAACACCTCTATTTGCCTCCCATGTACATTTCTCGGTCGTCTTCATAGTTCAATAGTTTGCCTGATGGAAAATATGTGCATTCATAATACATGCATTTATACAAAACCGTCTGTGCACAATAGATGTTTATGCATAAACCTATTTTCTTTTCTAAATAGTAAATGTATTGTTAAATGGTCCCTCTCTATATACATTGTGAAACACTTCAATGCCATTTGTGATCTCTCGCACAATAATCGGTACTTATATCTTTTGGTCGTAAATGGTACTTGAATACACCCTCATCTTTAAATACTTTTTGCAGAATATATTTTGCAATATGCAGATATGTGTTTATTACAGTGGCCCAGGAGGGTCAAATCTTGAGGCCTTGACTGGGACTTGATTGACACTTGTTTGACACTTGATTGAGCCCTTGATTGGCATTTGATTGGCACTTGATTGACACTTGATTAGCACTCAATTGGCTTGATTGACACTTGGTTGATACTTGATTGGCCCTTGATTGGCACTTGATTGGCCCTTGATTGGCACTTGATTGGCACTTGATTGGCACTTGATTGGCACTTGATTGGCACTTGATTGAGCCCTTGACTGGGACTTGATTGACACTTGATTGGTGCTTGATTGACACTTGATTGGCACTTGATTGATAGCATTCATAGGATACATGGAGTGAACTTCAGTGCTTAATGATACCTGTCACAAGCTGTTGTTCCTGAATTGACAGTTGACAGTAACTGACTGAAGTTGGAGTTTTCACTTTCAACTTTGACATTTGCATTGGTTTTGGTTTGATGTAGTGTTGAAAGATAGCAGTCACAAGATGCTTTACTTGAATTGACAGTTGACAGGTGACAGTAAATGGTTGAAGTTTTCACCTTCAACTCAAGTTGATTTTGTGCAAGTTGAAGTGAATTTGCAATTTCAAAATTGACAAAAAGATTTGACCCTCCTGGGCCACTGTAGTAACATAGCCCAGGGTGCACATAGGAATCAAATGTGGGGGGACGGCTCAAAATTCAGTTTAGCATTGAATCAACTTTGTATCAACATTGAATCAACATTGACATTCTCTCTTTCTGTAGAATTATATTTCTATATATTGCGAGTGTGGAAGCGTTCTCGACTGTGCTATATGAACAATAATATAAATTATTTTATAGTTCTTCATATTAGAAGCAAAACCTGTGTATAGGGGCCTAAGGCATACCCCTAAATTTGAAAAATTTTACAGGCTACACAGAGGGTCTGAAAATTACTACTTAAATATTACAGCGTACTTGTAAAATATTTACATTGTTTGGTATCAAATTAAACCTAGGTTTAACTATGAGCTACACGAAAACTTACAGTAACTAGTCTTGGCTTATAGAAGTATAGCCCTGGCTTATAGAAGTATAATAAGCTGACATTCCATCACTGTGACATATTTCTAATATATGCTGATATTTCGTTATCAGTTCACGGAGTCACCAAGCAGTGACTCGTGATACATTGTTGCCCCTCCCCCTACCCCCTCCAAGCCCCATCACACACTGAAAAATACCCGGAGGCTTGCGCCATTAAAGCAGTGTTCTGATATTACCACTACAGCCTGTGTAAGAACCCCCTGGTGTTTAAACATGGCATATGTATCAGGATGGGTACAATTAACAGCTTATAAGCATGGTGTTTAAACACGCTGCACTGTAAAAAGTTGTTGTTTGTGAACAGCAGAATTTGCTGTAAATGTGCAGTACTTTAGCTGTAAATAATAATACAGCAAATTCTACTGTACATGTACAACTCTGTTACTGTAGATGCAGGTTACGGTAGTGACTTGTAGATCTACAGTACTTTTCCCTGTAATATGTACACAAGAGGTCGTGGGATCGATCCTTGGTCTAGCCACCTCTCATTAGGCTGTAGCTCATTTAATACAGACATGGCAGAGGTAGCTTATATCCCAATATGACCATTTGTAACACCTGCTCTGTGGCGCAATGGATCAGGGCCTGTCTCCAACACCACAGGTGGTGAGTTCAATCCTTGGTGGAGCCACTTCTCTTGTTTTACCTACATCCACCTAAAATTTGTTTTCCCCTCACATGGATGGTTAAAAATATCACCAGCACTGGGAGGCAAACCAGACCTTTACAAATTATAATTAATCAGTTGAGAAGTAGAGTAGAGATATATCCCAATATGTATATTTGTAACACCGGAGAGCTGTGGTGCGATGGATCTTGTTTTACCTACATCCACCTAAAATTCGTTTTCCCCTCACATGGATGATTAGAAATATCACCAGCACTGGGAGGTGAACCCAGGACTTTCAGGCTATGATTTACAATCAATTTTGCTGTACAGTAACAGAAGATTCTGCTGTCCCTGTACAATACATAGTGCTGTAAATATACAATAGCTCACTTGCTGTAGGTCTACAGCACAATCTACTGGAACCAAAGTTGCCCCCAGTATTTGGTGCACAGGAACACTACTTACTTCTAACAGTGTGGGGTGTTTGAACAGTCTGTACTTGAACACAGAGCAGTCCTCCACCTGTTTCCCAGGTAGCAAGGGTATATTGGACCAATGTTGGCAATGATCGACTCCATCGCAATCGTTATACCAACCATGGCCCATAGTAGGTAATGCACACATTGGTTCAACATACAAATTACAATGATGGCCCAACCTTGCTGGGTTGACCTTTGACCGCTGGCCCAGAGCTGGTCCATGCTTGATATCGCTGATATTGACCCAATGTTGGCCCAGTGTTGGAACATTTCAGGGCCATCATATAATTTCTGATGTTGGACCAACATAAATTCTAGCTACACTTGTACAATATTGGCTGTGATCTACACCAGGGGGATTCAATGTTGCCTGAAGAATATCTTACAGGATGGCCCCTACTTTGCCATCATATTGGGTTATAAATGTAATGCCCAGTAGGCTCTACATGTTAAAGGTCAGAGGAAGTTCATGGATGAAATTTGATATCTAAAAGTGCCATTTACTGCATGACATCAATGGGAATTTGTCAAAAGTAGCTTGAAGACACCCCATTTGTGGGTAATGCAGTTCTTAAAGGGTTTAAATGTTAGATAAGTCCTAAATGATAGTAATACAGTTTGTATGGTGTTTAGTCAATTTGGGATAGAGATCAAGATGGATTAAAAAGACAGAAATGGCTTTTTCTAAACTGATGATACTTGACAGTCATGTTTTAAGTAGGCTTGCACATTCAATTATACACATGAAAATAGTATTGTTCAATATGAGTGATTGTTGCAGTGGTCCTATATTGAAAATTATATGTTGGGGCGACATATGTATTTCAAGGTTGCCCCAATGTTTGATTTCTAACCTTGGAATAATGTAAAAACATTTAATGTTGGTCCACCATTGGACCAACATGAAATCAATATCTCTTTCTCCGAGCATGGGCCATTACTGGGCCAGCGGTCAAACCAGCGGTGGGCCAATATCCAAATGCCAATATTGGCCCATTTTTAAATGCTATATTGGCCCAATCATGGCCCAATGTACTTATGTTACCTGGGTTCCTTGTTCCAGTACTGTGCCAATATCGACAGCCATCCCCATGGAGACAACACGCTTTTGGTCATAAAGGGTTCTGAGATACTTGAATATACCCTCATCTGAATGAATGCATTTTTAAGGCTATAGACAGTGGATGAAACGTTTTTTCACTTACAAAGTAACATTACTTCCCTATTAGCCTTTAATGGCCTGTAACAAGTACAGTTTCAATATTAATGATAGATTTTTCTTGCTATACAGTACATAATATTGGAGGACAATTAAGCAGTATCCAGAAAGGTAAGTATACAATGATCGGTTAGGGGAGACATTCAGGTATTAACTAAATTCCCGTTTATCTCAACCACCACACATACAATCCACATTTGGACTTCGGGAACACCTTTATAACGCTCACCTTGGGTATCATTTTGGCAACTTCAGTACTGTAGTGTACTTTAAATTAGCTTTATACAACTCATACTAAAATACTGTTAGAATCCAAAAACCATCACCTGGGTAGTCAGTTAATATCAACTTTAAGTTTTCAGGAAGTTGTTTTTTCTCTCTACCTAACTATTAGACTAGGAGAACTGCTCATTCCACATCAGTAGACTTCATTGTGCCAATCCTTGTTATCAACTAGATAATATTCATTGTTATGGTGAATAGCTTTGTGATGTGATCAAGTACTTCTCTAGGGTACTGTTCATATATGTATCCCACTATTAATTCAATGTGGATAATCACATTGTATCCTCCTATATTAGGTTGCATTATAAAATAATCAATAGCTCAGCGTGCTGCACATGAGTGACTAACCATGCAGGAGGCATATCACAGAGGGGTGTTTAGCTGGCCAGCCGTAGAGTGGCTAACAAAAGGTAGCTATTATTTTTCTATTTTTAATTCTCTACTACCCATGAAAGCAGAATCATGCGTTTTAGTATTCATGAATAGAATAATTAAGGCTGATGCAATTCCATATATTTTATAACATCCTGGATCTATCATTTCCTTAAGCTTAGATAAAGCCACTTAATGAAAATGTTCATCTGAAGCTCATGATCAACTTTTCTCACAATATTACATCATTAGCCTCTTTCAAACTTCATTTAGACCACCCAAACTAAATTTAGACCACCCAACTAAGAGCTTTATTCTCTCTCTATTATTATGTGGCTAAACAGAAAGCAAACCTACACCAAATCGCTTGAATGTGAAGATTATTCAACATGATGCTATTGAAGAACTTACCAAAATGGTGGACAATGCTCAAGTATGTGAAGCTTATCTCATGATAATCAATTTATAGTAACATAACATACCAAACGGATAAGGGGATCTCCCTCAAGACATATTTCAAGAAGGCAAAAGCCCATGTCAATGTAGGATTTGTATAAACATCCAAATACCAATGTAATAACCACTACAATTAGGCTAGAGTCAACAAGACTCTTTACCCTAGAGATTAGAAGGCATATAAATACTCATTTTTGTGCTCATCAACCATAACATGATTTTCATATTATAAAGAAATTAGTTGATTGTAAATATTATCGCTATTGCATGTAGTGGATCGATCAATCAATTTTCTCACAAATTTCTTTTTTTCATTTACTCTCATAAAACATTAATACAAATGAATTCAGGAGCAGAAAGTTGATGAAACTTTGGCCATCTTTGACCTTGGATGTACTATTGAACGATTCATGCTGTGGAAAGAGTGTTTCCCTCAAATAAAACCATTTTATGGTATGTATTTCTATTATATTCTCCTACCTTTTATCATCTTTTCCTTAATACTGCACATTGTATTCAAACAAATGTGCTTCCTGTTTGGTAAAACAGTTCTGACAATGTTATCCTATTACAGCTGTTAAAGCCTATGATGACCCTGTGCTGATCAGTGTGCTATCCCGCCTAGGGACGGGCTTTGACTGTGCAAGCAAGGTAAGACTTACAAATGATAAAACCTGTGTTCATTTGTTTTTATTCTAGCAACAAAATATGAGGATCAATCGAAATTATTTCAACTGCATGTATACATACATTTTTATTCAAGCAGTGGTCTTACAATGAATGATGTCTATTACCAATAGGCCATAGGCTGATGAGACCCCACATGTATTTGGTGCAGGTCTCCATCTTTCTGGTGCTGACTGTGGGCATGGTTATCTGATGTCTGACAAGATTAATCTCTAACCTTAAGATGCCCTTCCCTTACTACATAAAGGTCAATGGATTAACCTCTATTGTTGATATAATCTTCAGAATGAGATTGACATGGTTCTGCACTGTGGTGCAGTGGCATCTGATATCATTTACTCCAACACCATTAAGTTCCCTTCACACCTGGTGTTTGCTGTTGACAAGGACGTCACGCTGGTGACAGTGGACAATGTGGATGAGCTCCTCAAGATAAAGAATTTGACTCCAAGGGCAAGGTGAGGCTTTGCAGGAACATTGGCGGATCCAGGGGGGCCAACGGGCCTTGGCACCCCCCCCCCCAAAAAAAAAGAGGAAGAAGAGAAGAGAAAGGAGAAGAAATTAGGGAAAGAGATTGTAGAGTAAGATTCATAGAGCCTAACTGAGGGCCTTCCCCCAAACCCTAGTATAGCTAATGCGCTTCGCTCATGGGAAACAGATAGTGTATCCGGGTTGGCCAGGTTTGGGCCCCCCCCCCCCCCTCTAGACAATCCTGGATCCGCCACTGGGGGATGTCAGGGATATTTCTTTTAAATCTAAGAGAATATTTAATACCTCAAATGAAGTAGGAATACATTTTGATATAAGGAAAAAACTGAATTTCAGCTCACATGTTTCATCTTTATAAAGGGTTCTAAAACTGTATATTTTTCATCACTTTAGCTGCCACGGTTTTGTTAATAATATCACAATCCTTCATGTTATTCAGGCTGGTGATCAGAATGGCAGCAAAGCCAGCTGTTGACATACAGTGGCACCTAAACAACAAATTCGGATGTTCACGAAAGCAAGCACTGAAACTACTGATGTTGGCACGGCAACTTGACCTAGAAGTAGTTGGTATTAGGTATGACATAGTGAATCACTATTCTTGATCAGGTCATTTCCAGGTTGAATGACCAGATAAACAAATGAACTTTGTAATCTGGAGGTTATTGAACCAGCCACATATTCTATTCATACACTGATTAGGCCTCACAATACAATAATCAATAATTTGTTACCATTCTATTTGTGCAAAATCCAATCTGACTTAGTGGTTCTGACCTAATTTTTTTTGCAAAAACGCTATTGACAGTTCGAACTGTCAATAGTGGAAAATATTTCTCTTATTGACAGTGCACACTGTCAGCAGTGGAAAGTATTCCTGTTATTGACAGTTCCTCATGCGAACTGTCAATAGTGAAATATTTCTGTCTTATTGACACTTCCCATTGACATTGGAGTCAAAAGGTGTTTTTTTTGGCAAAAGTGTTTTTTTCACCAAAATCTGTTTTGCCCCCCAAAATCGGTTTCGGGCCCAAAATCGGTTTCGGGCCCAAAATCGGTTTGGAACCCGAAAACGGTTTTAGACCCAAAATCTGTCTTGTAGCCAAAATCGGTTCTGTCCCCAAATTGGTTAAAATCGGTTTTGTCCCCAAAATTGGTCAAAATCGGTTTTGTATCCAAAATCGGTCAAAATCGGTTTGGTCTCCAAATAGGTCAAAAGCGGTATTGTCTCCAACATTGGTCAAAATCGGTTTACCACCAAAAATAGATTTTTCCACCAAAATAGATTTTTCCACCAAAATATTTTTCCACCAAAATCGACTTTTCCACCAAAATCGACTTTTCCACCAAAATCGACTTTTCCACCAAAATCGACTTTTCCACTGAACTGTCAATAGCTAAACCAAGGTGGGCCGGCTATTGACAGTGCAAACTGTCAATAGTAGAAATCAATCTTCTTATTGACAGTTTGAACTGTCAATAACAGAATAGAATTCCCTTATTGACAGATCAAAGTGTCAATACCAGGATATAATTCCCTTATTGACAGTTCACACTGTCAATAGTGGGATATTTTTCTCTTATTGACAGTTCCTTTTTGGAAGTGTCAATAAGAGAATCTTTTTTCCCTTATTGACAGTTCAAACTGTCAATAAGGGAATGATATCCTGGTATTGACAGTTTGAACTGTCAATAAGGGAATTTTGTTCTGTTATTGACAGTTCGAACTGTCAATAGTCACGGCCTTTTTTTTGCACTATGCTAGAATTTTGGACAGGTTGTGAGTTTTAAGTATGTTAAATGTAAAATGTAGGAGACATTGAACTTATTGATTGCCATATAAAAATGGATTTGGAAGCTGTACCACAAGTCATCATAATTCTAATCAGCTATTACAAAAGATGGTTTTGTAACTATCTATGACGGGCAGATACAGAGTTTTGGGTAGGTGGGATTCTAGGTTACCTACATCAGGTAAGTTTTTATTTTTTTTGAAACCTTGAAAGTCTGGACACCTTTGAACACATCAGTATATATTGTTATGTCCAGAATAAAAACTCAACTGTTAGTTAAAAGGGGACATTTTGAAAGGATTAATTCTCTTGGGAAATACCTTTTGAATACCCTAAATTCTCTTTGATAGGCTTATATCTTTATGAGATTTCAGGCTTGGTTGGGATTATGGTATTTATATCCCAAAATGGGGCATTGGCTCATAAGGTAAAAGCTCTTTAAGTGCCTTGAATTTGGCTTAGATATGTCAGGGGTCCGCTTATGAGGAAGGATAGCCTATCAGTGAGTTTTTATTGTGTATTCTAATATGTGATTTCAGTTTCCATGTCGGGAGTGGCTGTAGTGATGCCTCAACCTACATCAGTCACATCAAGGCGGCCCGGGAAGTGTTTGATTATGCTCTCAGCATGGGCTTGCAACTGACACTACTTGACATTGGTGGTGGCCTGTTTGGTAACACAGGCGCAGAGCAGAAAATACGAAAGGTATAGCCCATTGTTCTATAATACAGCAATCATATTTAATCTAAAGAAATAGGACAGGAATTATCATTGTAGCTAAAGCAATTCTAGTTTGCCATCTAAAGGTCCACATTGTTTGTAGGAACATATGATAATGATTCTAAAATGATGTTAAACTAGAAAGTATGTTCAAAATGTGTGTTATCCCTTAAATTCTTGACCCGACATGAATAGTTCTTTTATCGAAAAAATGCTTGAATTGTTCACTTCCCTTCTAACATCATCTGCCAATCCTTGTTCTCATGAAGCAAAGCTGCAGTTGATGCTCCTGGAATGCAGTTACAAAGCCACTAATCTTTAACCACAAAACATATTTCTTTACTGATACCTACAATAGATAACTTGAAATCTACTCTCTCCACAGATGTGTGGTCCAATAAACAAAATTCTTGAACAACTGTTCCCTGCTTCATCTGGTGTGCAGGTGATTGCTGAACCCGGCAGGTACTTTGTGGAGGCTGCGCTCTCATTGGCAACATGTATTGTAGGCAAACTGGTCCCTGATTATAAACTCTCTGAGACTCGAGTTGATGGTAGGTAACCAGATTAGATGGGTAAATGGCCATTTTATTACATTTTCACCGTGATAACAATAATATATAACCGTGATAACAATAACGTCTTTGAAAAAAAAAAAAGATCTTAACAGTGTATGTTGGTTATTTCTACATCTGTGCCCAATGTTGGGTAACGAATCCTAAGTATTGGCTTAAACTAAGGCTTCATCATATAAGAATTATAAGATATTACTTTACCTCCAGGTCTGGTTGTTACAAACGATATTTACAATAATTATTATTTGCAGAGTATGACTGCAAGAGGTACAACGTTCATCCTCTGAAAGTGAGTTGTCACAAGAATCATGAGAAAATCAATCTTTTCATATTCTTCTTGTATGAAACATGTTTGAAACCTGATGGAAAATGCCTTGCTGAGTAGAGGAAAGATTAAGTATTTTTTTCATGTATTAATCTAACCTGAACATTGAAATGTTGATATAAATATTTTGTATCATAATTAATGTAATTCTAACAAGTTTATTTCATCTGTGCAGAAGTCAACAGTAGCGACTCAGGTGTACCACAGCAAACTTTGGGGACCATCGTGTGACAGTTTGGATGTAGTTATGAAGGACTGCTGGCTCCCTGAGTTAAACATAGGTGACTGGCTGCTGTTCCCTGATGTTGGTGCCTATACTGTTACACTGGCTGGCACATTCAATGGTATACCACAGGCCAGGATTCCACGTGTCATCACTCAGAGTGTATGGGACAAACTTGTCAACACTATTTCCAAGGAGTAAACAAGTAATCAATTAACTGAGAATTTTGATGAAGGGTGGTCAAAATAAAAGTAACCAAATGAATTTTCTTTTCTTCACTCCTTAGGTCCCTTGCAGGTATCATATAAATAAACTTTGACTTTCATCCTGATCAATCAATATAAATACACCCAGTGGTTAAGACACATTAAACACCAGGGCAATAAAAGATGTAATAATTACAGCTACTAAATTGATTGCTTCTTTAGATGTACCATAGTATATAACCCACCAGTTACTGAGTGTATGTCAATTAACCACTGTTATTATTACATAACTCAGTTACGAGGGGGTATCTGACTTAACCTTTGGTTATGTGAAAATAACCAAGGGGTGAAATGTTTTGTCTTAGCCCTCCACCATGGGTTAAGAAAGAATATCATAAGTTGACCTTTTTTCATATTCAGTCTCTAGCAAAACCAGCCACAATATTTTCATCAATGATAAATGAAAAAAGGCTACTGTGAGGTTTTTGATCAGGATGAAAAAGTATGGATTTATGTCATGGCTATGTGCTAGTAATCCTGTAATATTTAGAGTGGATTCTGTAGTTTTATTCAGCGTTAATGGATGTCAGGCTGCAGCTAGTCGGGGAGGGGGGCACCCATGTAAGCAGAAGTAATGCAGAGTGGGCCCCAGAGGGTACCATTAATACATGCCAGAGAGTACCATTAATATATGCAAATACAAACCTTAAAAAAGAACCTGACAATGGGATAGTAGGTAATACTCACAGAATACTCACAGAGACTAAAATGATTAATGTTGAATATGTATAAAACATCTCCGTCATAGATTTAGTGAATTTAGCATTGACTGATCTTTAAGTAGGACATATAATATTATGCACATCCTGGGAGCTGTGTTTTTGATTAGGGCATAGGTTTCTTTTTCAATATCAAATTCACTTCTTTGAACTGTTCTGTATGCATTGTTCTATTTATACCTATAAAATGGGTAATTCATCAAAAGGCCCCTTTTTCACTTAATTGTAGCACCTATTCTAACTGTTTTCTCCCACAGCCTATTTGTTCCTCAGTATTTGATGTTATACTGGTGCGGTTATACAAAATCTACATTATACAAAATAATTAAATATACCATCTACATGCACCATTATCTTTGTTATATTGTTGTAATAAAATAGCAGCTATGTCACCCATGGTATAAAATGAGAGTTGATTTTGCTCAATTCATTTTGAAAATCTCTTAGTTCATCTTCTAGGATTCTGGGTGGTACCAGTTGTGGATCCAACTTCCTACCCATGGCTAACATGACACATAAAGGCAGGATATTTGTATTGAACTCTGACAAAACAAAGTGCATTGACTTAGAATGTAATGCAAGTTTGGGTCAGCAACCATCATTTGAAGCTTCACCCTTGTGACCCAAGTGGATTAACAATAAATCTAGTTCCCATTCAAGCCACTAGATGGTCCTACGTACAGTGTTGTAAGTACCTTAGAGGCATGGGGGTAACAAAGCAATGGTTAATTACAGTCTTCTATTACAGAAGCCGAAATCTGTCATTTCAGCCAGTTTCTCTTTCATGTATACAGATTGCAAAGTGGACTAAATGTTATGGGTTCACCTGTTTAAAAAGCTTGAACTAAGAGTCAATAAACATTTCAAATTATAAAGCTTACCTGTATATAGCATATGATTTTTATACATAATTGTATTATCAGTATGACTTCCTGACAGGAGACGCAGTGTAAAAGCTGTAATGTAATGTAATTACCATCTGCTTAGTTGATCCCCTGAAAAACAACTTGATGGTTGAAAACGTTGGCAATATACTGGAAATGTCGTCACCAAGGCAAATGCGTGTGTGCTGCTAAATTTTCAAATTTCCACTTAATTTCTTCGCATTTTTTTTTATAAATTTGGTAATATTCTAAAGTAATATGATCCAATGCTATTAGAAAAAAATCAGTAGAACATCAAAACCTTACGGCCTCTAGCATTTGTTTAAGGTTCTATTTCAGATTACCCGACATTACCTATTTATCTAATATCAAAACAAGTTATTATTTATGTCATTTTAGTGCTACTTAGAGTCAATTTGACAGTCTATGAGTGGGGGCTGCAGTCAACAAGTCGGCACAAGAATTCTCAAGCCAATTTCTGCATATTTTTAGATCATGTTATCCTGAATCACATCCTTATCTCCCCCAAAATGGCACTGGACATCATGGTCTAAAAAGGATGCTATTTTGAGGGACTTGACAGTATTCACTAGCTGACTAGAATGGTTTTTCAAAGTGACTATAATGCTCTAATAACCCTTTGACAAATCCCTATAACAAGTTCAGTATACATGACCAATTTCGTTTGCTATGCAGTATGCAATGCTGGAGTGCAATAAGGAACATCAAGACAGGTAAGTTTACAGATATGGCTTATGAGGGATTTCAAGGTATGAAGTACCATACTTGCATGTAACCCGCATCTTCCGTAATAGCCACATGTGGACTTTGGGACCACCTTTATAAGCCGCACTTGGGGTGTGGAATTTGCTACTTAAAGGGTAGGATCTCTAGGAGTAGAGCATATAGTTCATAACTCTGCCACTAAACTGTGCTACTCAAATTCCAGATCGATTTTTACTTCACAAATTTTACACCAGAGGGCAAAAGTATGTGACCCAGCTGATTTTGACCCCAATCCAAGTGACCCTTCAGATGTGGCTGTAAACAAGGCCTCATGCCCACCAAAGGCCTGCTAGTAGACTGAGTGTGCTAACAGCCTTCAGACACACACTGTAAAAAGTGTTTCTAATTTAAACACATAAATTTACCCAAACACATTAAAGTTTAACACTTTCACTGAATCTCAGTATTTAAGCACTTTCTTCTGTCAGCAGGTACAGGGATATGGCTGCTGGTGATGGGTGGGCCTACAAAAGTGAAACAATAGTGGGCAAGGCCAGTTTGGCTGGCTCACTGGAATATTCTGGACAGCACTATCTACTCATTATTGTTGACATTATCTAAATTACCATGGATGTTAAACAACAGTATAGGTACTGTATTTGGATAAGAAGAGCCTGTATATAGGGAAGAGCCTGTAGAAGGAGTACAAGAATAATACCAGTGGGCTAGCCAAACTGCCCTCGCCCACCATTTTTCACTGTTGCAGCTCACCCATCACTGGCAGCCATATTCCTGCACATCTTTACAGAAAAAAAATTTGGGATTTTGCTATCAATATGTTTCGGTGAAAGTGTTTAGATTATATACACATTTTTTACAATGTATGGGTGAAGGGTGCAGTGAGCAGTGGGACCAGGTGATTATGCTGTCCTGGCCAGGTGACTTCAGTAGGGGGACCTTCAATCAGGCTTTGCTTGGAATTAAATAGTCTATAAAAGAATGATAAAACAATAGCACCCTCTTAGATTTTATGATTACATATTGGCTTCTTGGTATACACATTGTGCAATGGTATCATTGTGTATAGATGTTCTTTTTTTACCCAAAATAGTAGCATGTGGCCTATTCAAGGGGGAGTATACCGTTTTCTGTGGGCACACTGGTGGCAGTCAGTACACTGGTGGGTATCACTAGTACTCAATACTATACCACTGGCAGAGTGCAACTGCTGGTCACACCAGTGAAACTTGTCTAGACCAGAGGACTGCTGGAAAGGAACAACAAGCAAACTATTTGTTGGTTGCCTGAGCCTTTATACATGGGGTACTGGTGCTGGGGAATACAGGCTCACAGGGCTAGGATATGCCTGCATGTGGTGGATGCTGTTAGGGGGATTCTAAATATAACTGAAGTGTTATATAAACTCAACAAGCCTGGCTGAGGGTTTCATGATTTAGGCTGGGATGTCCTAGCCTTTAAAGCTGCGCAACGACAACTAATGATTCACCACATACATGTAGAAGACCGGCAGACGCTTGATGAGGATACTACTTTAGTTCTGTAGTATACTTCTTTTGAACCCTCATATAACCCAAACTCAAGCTTTGTTAGATCCCCAGAGCCTGAACCTGTACTGTGATGATTGCAGAAATCATAGACATACAATATAATCTAGAATGCGTTTGGTACATTTTGGGAGATTTTGTAATATCAATTCTATTATTTTCAAATTCCGTGACATTCCATGATTCCATGTCATGTGGGAACCCTGTATATGCATATATACATAAAACAGCCATCCTAGCGATTCTAGAGATGCTTTTATTTTTGTAATATGTTAAAATTGACTGAATGGGACATGATTTACTATTATTTGAGAGGGGTCCCAACACAGTAGCGCTATCAGCCAGCGACCCTGAGATCAGATAAGAAACATGTAATTATCTATCATACTTCCAAAAATACTAGCAACATGGTTCAAACAGTTCTGAAAAGCCCTTCTCTAGGCCAGGTCCCTGAAATCGTATAGAGAATGTATTTCTATCCCTTCAATTTAGTTCATAATTCTGAAATTTGGTCACTGACAATATTAAGATTTCTTCAACAATTGACCAACCAACATTAACCAATCTTGTCCAAATCAAATCCAAACGCATATAAACATAAAACAGGCATTCGGGGGATTCTATAGATGTTTTTATGTTTCAATTATGTTTAGAATTGACTTGGGCACAAACAGTGGTGCCACCCTAGTGTGTAAGTTTGGCACTAATCTACACCTGCATGCACCACTGCCACCTAGCGCACCAGTGGTGATGTAGGGTGCTATTTGCCAATTTGCGCAGAATGCCAACATTGACATTCTGCGCTGCGCCATTTTAAAAGAGCGCTAGATTGCTGCTGCGCAGAATGCCAATCTGCGTGGGATACAAAATTCAGGCAATGTGCGAGTACCTGTTTCATTCGTAAGTCCTTGAATCAAATGAAGCCAAATTAGTTGAAACACAACAGTGGCGTCATAATAATTGATAAATTGTATACATTCATCCCTAAAATCGGAAAAGGTATAATAATGTTAATCAACCAACAACTTGATTACAATCTCGCATCTATTTGTATACAGCACACTGGGGATTGGTATTCTGTGCCGATTGGTGAATAGCGCCCAACCGTGACACTACAGACAGTCCTACAGACAAAAGTGAGGCAATGCTGTAGCCCACAGACCTATTGTCAGATATCTAGTGCATTAATGTCTATGTAAAAATGTTTTAGATAAACAACTATTTGGAAACAGGCCTTGCTCATTGCTAGATGGAAGGTGTGGGTCTAAAAGGGCATTGATCTGGAAGATAATACAATTTTAGATCATAACCCATCATTTATAGCTACCATTGTGCCCTTAATAGATGAACAATGAGCCCGGTTCAAATTCAAACCGCCTGATAGTGCAGTGTGCAGTGTGCAGTGTGCAGTGTTGTAAGCTAATGGGTCTGACTACAGTGGCCCAGGAGGGACAAATCTTTTTTGTAAATTTTGAAATTGCATATTCACTTCAACTTGAACAAATCAACTTGAGTTGAAAGTGAAAACTCTAACTTCAACCGTTTCCTTTCACCTGTGTGACAAGCATGTGACAAGCATGTGACAAGCAACAAATTCGGCTTCAAGTAAAAGTAATGGAAATTAGTTTCCACTTTATTCCTATATATCAAATCTCACTCATAAGCTGAATAGAGTTTGGGGTTCAATAGGTACTATACTCCCCCATAACCCTTTGACAAATACATGTAATAGATGGAATACAGTATATACAGTCACTTCAGAGTACCAAAAGCAACATCCAGAAAGGTAAGTTTACATGCATATATTGGTTATAGGTGATTTTTAGGTATAATGTATTGTGAATTTCCACGTATAACTCGCACCACTCATACAATTGCACTGAGATTTGCATAAATTGCAATAAAATCTTGTTTGAACCCCATATGACCATAACCTGCACTGGGGTACTGGTGTCAAATTTAAAAAAAAAATTTGAGCCATTTCAATTAGTCTTTTCCTTTGGACCAGGGGATTTGATTCAGTCCATGATGTGTTGGAATTTCGTTGAATATATTTAATCTTTGTTATAGTGAGTACCTCTGTGATATAACTATATACTTGCACCATTTATTTAATGACGATAATCACAGGCTAGAGCTCAAACTAAGCCAGCCCATGTGATTACTCCTATATTAGGTTGCATTATAAAATTACCGAGAGCTCAGCGTGCTGCACATAGGTGACTAGCCATGCAGGAGGCATACCACAGAGGGGTATTCAGTTGGCCAGCAGCTGAGTGGCTGAAAAAAGGTAGCTATTTTTCCCAGTTCTCCCTTATCTACAAGATAAGGAAGCAGATTGATGGGTTTCAGTATTGATGAATGTAATAATTAAGGCTGATATAATTCCATATATTCTATAATATCCTGATTTTAGTATTTCCTAAAGCTTAGATAAAGCCACTTGATGCTTAAACAAACAGAAATGTTTATTCAAAGCTTATGATCAATCTTTTTAGACATCATTTTCCGCTTTCAAACTTCATATAATTGCTAACTTGAGACAATCGAACTAGTTCCCCAAAGAGACTATTCATCCATATAATTCCCTCTGTTTTCATGTGGTTAAACAGAAAGCAAACTTACACCAAATCACTTGAATGTGAATGTTATTCAACATGATGCTATTGAAGAACTAACCAATATGGTGGACATTGCACAAGTATGTGAAGCTTTTCTCATGATAATCAATTTATAGTAACATAACATACCAAATGGATTGATAAGGAGATGTCTCCAACGACGCCCACTCATTAGTCTTATTCTGCGATATCTTGGTTGATGTCACATGGCTCAATAAGGAAACTAATCAAATTTCAAGAAAGTAAAGCCCATTTCTATGTAGGATTTGCTTACTCCCATAAAACATGTATGACTAAAATTCATTAAAATGAATTCAGGAGCAAAAAAGTGATGAGACTTTGGCTATCTTCGACCTTGGGTGTACTATTGACCGATTCATGCTGTGGAAAGAGTGTTTCCCTCAAATAAAACCATTTTATGGTATGTGTGTCTTCAACTCTCCTACTTATTACCACCAATCCAACCAAATTCATTATTCTCATCAATTTGCTGCAGATTGTATTCAAAAAGATTTGTTTCCTGTTCAGTAAAGCAGGTCTGAAAATGTTATCCTATTACAGCTGTTAAAGTGTATGATGACCCTGTGCTCATCATTGTGCTATCCTGCTTAGGGAGAGGCTTCGACTGTGCAAGCAAGGTGAGATTTACAAATGATAAAAGCTGTTTTCCATTTCAATTCAAAATATCCAACTGTGCGGCTCTCCAGGCGCCAGGCAGCGGCAATGGGACTGCCACCTGGTGTGTAACGAGCGCACTGAACTTATGCAAATATATATCAACTCCCCCAATGCCAGCAGCGGCGGCTCAGGAGGGAACACTAACTGGACCAATATATGAATGTTAATGTGGGCATTAACATATGCCGTATATACATATGTTGTATTCAAGTAGTGTTTTTTTGCAGGTATCATTTCTTGCTGAAAATTCCTCATTCTACCAAGGCTTGAGTTGGCAGTGTATCCTTGCTTTAGCAACATACATGTTATATCCCCCCTATTGGTTCTTCTATTAATTTCAAAGCTGTGCAGAGATATGAGTATTATTCAATTGTGCTGTTTTGTGCTAAGGTGTCATGAGCTGTGGGCACAATTGTCCCACGTCTGACAAGATTTATCTCTACCCCATAAATGCCCATCCATTACTACATAAAGGTCAATGGATTCAAGAACGGCAACATTTGATAGAGTTGGCTGTGATGGCAAGACTTTTTTTTTAGGCTTTGCTTAATCCTGTAGAGTTATGATGACTTTAGTCAATGCTTGCCCTACCATGGCATTAACTATTGCTGATGCTCGCCAAGCTATGGCATCAACTATCGTTGATGCTCGTTGATGCTCACCCTATCATGAAATCAACTATAATTGATGCTCGCCCAGCCATGGCATCAACTATTGTTGCTGTTTGCACACAAAGGATTAACCTCTTTAATTGATATAATCTTCAGAATGAGATTGACATGGTGCTGCGCTGTGGTGCTGCACCATCTGACATCATTTACTCCAATACCATTAAGTTCCCTTCACACCTGGTGTTCGCTGTTGACAAGGATGTCAGGCTGATGACAGTGGACAATGCGGATGAACTCCTCAAGATAAAGAATTTGACTCCAAGGGCAAGGTGAGGGGTGGCAGGGATATTTCTTGAACATATTTTAATATCGTGAAAAAAAATTCATAATTTCTGCTCATAGAATATGTTGTGTCTCATTTGTGTACAAATGGTGCATACAACTTCTTTAGCACTCTAGCTGCTATAGTTTGGTTTATAATGTGGCAATCCTCATGTTGTTCAGGCTAGTGATCAGGATGGTAGCAAAGCCAGCTGTGAACATTCAGTGGCACCTAAACGGCAAATTTGGATGTTCACGAAAGCAAGCACTGAAACTACTGGCATTGGCACGGCAACTCAACCTAGAAGTAGTTGGTATTAGGTAGGACATAGCGAATTACCAATCTTAATCAGTACAGGTGATTTCCAGGTTGCATAACCAGAGATACCTTTAGAAATTAACTTTGCAATTTGGAGGTTAATGGAGGTAAACCAGCCACACACTTTATTCATACACTGATTCTCGTAATGAGAGGTCTGAGCATAAGGGAGGTTATCAACAAATAGTTGTAGTTTCAAGCTGTTAAAATTCATGAAATCTAGCTTATAGATGTGTCTTAATGTTGGGGGCCCATTTATAAGGAGTCAGCCTGTCAGAGAGGTTAACTGTATAGTATAAAATCATGTAATTTCAGTTTCCATGTTGGAAGTGGCTGCAGTGATGTCTTGACCTACATCAGTCATATTCAGGCGGCAAAGGAACTGTTTGATGATGCTCTAAGCATGGGCGTTACACTGATGCTACTTGACATTGGAGGTGGCCTATTTGGTAACACAGGTGCAGAACAGAAAATACAAAAGGTATAGCCCATGGTTCTTCTGTTCAGCAATGGTATTTAATTCAAGGAAATAGGGCAGAAACTCTCACTGTAGCTAAAGCATTCCAAGTCTGCAGTCCAATCTTCATTGTCAGCAAAAAAATATAGTATGATTTTAGAGAAGTTAACCTAGCAAATGTAAAATGTGTGTCATTCCTCGAATTCTGGCGACAGCATGAATAGTTATTTTTATTCAAAAGTAGTTGAATTGTTCCAACTGATTACTCATAAAATGTATTCTCTCAACAGATGTGTGGCCCAATAAATAACATTCTTGAAGAATTGTTCCCTGCTTCATCTGGGGTGCAGGTGATTGCTGAACCCGGCAGGTACTTTGTGGAGGCTGCGCTCTCATTGGCAACGTGTATTGTAGGCAAACTGGTCCCTGATTATAAACTCTCTGAGACTGAAGTTAATGGTAGATTACAATATTAGATCCAGTTTTCATCAAACTTTTATGACTGTTGATTCTTAATGTTTTGAATAAATAGATCTTGTCACAAAAAGGTTTGCAGCAATGCCAAAAAAAGATGTCCTGGTGACTGAATCTAAGGATATGTGGACCGGAAGTAGCTATTTACCATGTTTGTGGGGATTAGTGCTTTGGCTAATTAACAAAACTCAAAAGTTGGTTATAACCTCCCATTAAAAAAGTCTTTTCACACTAAAATACTACCATCAATTCCCGTGTATAACCCGCCTCCAGTGCGGGTTATATGATATTCTCACAGTCTAGGTGCGGGGAATACAAGAGTTTTTGTAAGTATAGTACAGTACTAGAACAGCGATTTTCAGACCCCAGGTGCGGGTTATAAAATTCTCCTAAAGTCGGGGTGCGGGTTATATACGCGAGGTAGGGTTATACACAGGAATTTACAGTATGTGTCATCACAGAACATACATTGCTAAACACTCCCAAAACACAAATATCATACCATAAGCTGGTGTACTATCAGCTCACTTACAAGAATGATTACATATTACTTTACTTCTAGGTCTGGTTGCTGCAAACAATATTCACGAGACCCCGAATCAGCTCAATGTTGAATTTGAATATTACATCTCTGAAGCCAAGTATGGAATGCTAAACCTGAATCTCTTCAATGAATATGACTACAAGAACTACAATGTCCATGCTCTAAAGGTGAGTTGTGACCAGAGTTTGAAAATCAATCTTGTCATGTTTTTCTTGTATGGAAGAAATGTTGATACAAGCTTTTTGTTTTATAATCTACCTAATTATAATTATGACAAGTTTATTTTATCTTGACAGAAACCATCTGCAGAGACTCAGCTGTACCTCAGTAAACTGTGGGGACCCTCTTGTGACAGTTTGGATGTGGTGATGAAGGATTGTCATCTTCCTGAGTTAGACATAGGTGACTGGCTGCTGTTCCGCGATGTTGGCGCCTATACTGTCACAATGGCTGGCACATTCAATGGTATACCATTGCCTAAGATTCCACGTGTCATCATTCAAACTGTATGGGACAAGCTTATCGACACTTTATATAATGAGTAATCAAGCCACTGAGTATCATTATTTTTATTTCTTCTATAGGCTAGTGCAACTTTGTTCCGGACAAAATAAGCAGTGTATTGTACGAAATAGACACTCCTGATGCCCCCATGGCAATATCTTATGAAGAGGCAATGACAATTATTTAGTCAATTGATGTAATAAAAACCAAGATAGCAAAAAATATGTAAGGTTGACCTTTATCATTTATGTAACAAATTGACCCCTGATACAGAAATTAAACTCAACAAGTGAATCAAAGAGATATAGGATAAATGATTGCTAGGAAATATAAGTGCAAATATTTTATAAATTTCAGGCAAACAAATTAAAATGAATATAAGCAAAGGGTACCATCCTCCCTCATATACATACACAGAAGGCACACAGGCCATACATGTATGTAGGGCATGGCAAACCCCTGCTCTACATTATCATTTAGTAATAGGGTGTATCTGCCATACGACATACTAAATAACAGCTGGATGACTGCACAACCGATTGAGGGCACAGAAGATGCCCTATATTAGTATCCAAACAGCTGTAGAGATATGTTACTTGTATAAGGCTAAACTAATATGTACATTTACAGCAGTGAATATACATCAGCCTATAAAGTGTCCTCAGATCGATCCCTGTCCTACCATCACCAGAGCACATCGGTAAAAGTCATTTGACATATAGAAAAACTATCACATAACCTACATATCCTCAAATAAACTACACCTTAAATATACATATTTGGTATTAGATAGAAGCAGAGTCTGATTTACATATAGCCTGCACATAATACAGATGAATTTACTTTACAGTTTTATTGCATCATTAATCTCAGGTCTCCTTTAGGTCTCCGACTGGTAAACCCTGCATGTTTATAGCAGTGAGGAAATGAAAATGAAGATAGTAGCACAAACCTAACCGTGATGTACATAATAGCCTCATTGAAACTCAACACCACTGTCACTTAGCCCTAGGGCAATAGGCCCTCCCCTTATCACCTGTACTTACTATAAAACCTTGTGTATAAGCCTAATTTGTGTATTAGCCACACCTGGCCAGCTAACAAAAAAACGTTATTTTACGTCAAAGTAACGTTTTTTAACTTTACATAACGTTATGTCATACTAATGAGCCTTAGAAAAACGTTGACATATAACATTATATAACGTTATAAAATGGTGTATAACGTTATTTATTTACTGGCTGGACTTTCAACGGATCCTATAAGCTGCACCAGCAATTTCATTATGTTGACTTTAGTATTGTAGCATACATCTAAAATTTCATGTATGCGCCTTACCATGTGGGTTCATCCTATAAGCACAACCAGAGATCTGACTTGCGTATTAGCTGTGGCTTCTACGCGAGGTTTTATAGTTATTGTACTTATGTCCCCCAACCTGTTTATATATATACTTGGCCGGCTATGTAAATCTCTATAAAATGTCAAACTGTCAAAATAATATCATATTAGTTTCTTTTTCTCAATCAGATCAGGCTGAGTTATGATAGGCTGTTTCTTAACAACAGAGAGGCTTGGAGGAATGGGGGGGGGGGGCAAAATAAATTGGAACCCTTGAGAGGAGAGGGGGTCCTAAAACAGGTATCCTGCCGGAAGGTCGGGGGGGGGGGGGGTCTGCCATCAATTTGAATTTGTCTGAGGTGGGAGGGGGTAACAAAATTAATTGGTCTGCTCTCAAGGGGGACTGCTCTCATGATGCAGCTTTGTACCAAAAACTAAAGCCATGTGCTCTCTGTCTGGTATGCATCAGAGGCCATCCTGTCCAACACCTGGAAGTGGTCCTCCCCAAGGTGTTTCACCATCTGGTAGAAAGAGCCTGATGGATCCTGGAGAAGATTGTGTGGGTGATCAAATTGCACCACCTTGCCCTTCTCCAAAACCTGCAAAGTTTAACATTTAATGATCTGTACTTATCTTGCACCCATTAAGGCCATACCAATAGATTTCACTATCATTTTTATAATTACTATTTTGAGAATAGATTTTGCTCATGGTAAATTGGGCAAGGAACAATTTTTGCCATTTGCAATATTCATTTGGCAATTCTCTGGAGGCAAGTGTATATTATTGAATCCTAATATAATTTTGGACGTAATGTTCATGTGGTCATAAATCACAGAAACTGTGCATATGGGTATTGGGGTGCATAGGGGCGTCTGAGAAAAAAAACTTGGAATATCTCAGAGTTATTTTTTGTGGGTAATGTATAGGTATTGGATTACCTGCTCATGAAGTGTTATGAGTTAAATATGGAAACCGTTGCTATGACAACCCATGGAACCTAGATACCCTGGAAACAATGTCCGGGCGAGTGACATTTGGGGTATTTTTCTCAAGATCAGCCACATAACTTCTTATCTGTGTCTGTCACCATTGTCTGTCACCATTTTTTTGTCTGTCTTTTTTTATTGAAGAAGGTCCTTGGGATCCATTTTTAAGTGTTTTTGGCTGTATATATTTTGTATATTCCTTGGAATTGTAACATTTTATAGACGGGTATGACTTGAATTTAACCTTAATATTAGGGCCCTAAATATACATTACTTGTTGTAAACAAATAACGTTATACACCATTTTATAACGTTATATAATGTTATATATCAACGTTTTTCTAAGGCTCTTTAGTATGACATAACGTTATGTAAAGTTTAAAACGTTACTTTGACGTAAATTAACGTATTTTTGTTAGCTGGGCAGATGTGGCTAATACACAAATTAGGCAATGACAGTCAAAATCTATTTTTGTATAAATAGGTAGTTGATGTAATCGCGATGTGAATCATGAGTTAATTTCTGAATCTATTTCTGTATCATTATCATTATCATGTTATTATGTTTTATATAAGGTAAAAATCATACGACACTGGATAAGGATGTACACCGAGCTGAATAAGCTCTTTCTTTATTCAGTATAAATAAACGAGGATGTGTTTTTACACGTCTCTCAAATCAAAAAAAAAAAGCACTGAAAATTGCAGAACTACCAATAATTTACCCCTCCTGGTCTATAAATATCCTACCAGTAACCATACTCAAGGCATAGTGAGGGCCTTCACCATATAGTGTGTGATCAGCCTATGACTCAGTCTCACGACTTTGTAACAATTGCATCGTCTTTGACCGGGTGACATCTTTGAAAGGGTGATTTCTTTGATAGTTCATGTGTTATCCACTCATTCTGTTTTTGTATATTTGTACAAAAATTTATACATAATTATAGTCCCTGGATTTTGAAAGATTGTATTATACATACGTTGTGTTACTCGAAAACTTTTAACCTTAATTATCAATTATTCATTCCAGAAAGGACAGAGATAGTCTGGGATACGCCCCTGTATGTATAGAATAAGCCTAAATGTCTCATGTAAATGAGGGATTGTTAGTAACCTCTCGGAAAGAGCAGAGGCTGACATAGTATGTAGCCCGCCCTATTGCACAGTTCAGTGCCCACATATATATATATATATATATATATATATATATATATATATATATATAAATATATATATATATAAGTGGCTCAAACCTCTGACCTATGTTGTTTGGGCTATTTCTGTCCCTTTTCAGGCTTATAGCCCTACAGAATAACCAGTTTTGCACCAATTTTTTCAAAAATTTGGTATATGTGAGAAAACATCCCAGCAATTCGGGATTTTTTCTTTTTTTTGTGTATTGGCCCAATATTTTTCGTTTTTAGGCCCTCCAAAGGCCCAAAAACCATTAAAAACGTCAAAACCCTTTAAATGACATGTTCTACATGTCTCCCATGTCTACTAAGACAGTAACAGCCTATCCCTAATATCATTTTCCATTAGGCCTATGGTATAGTCAATTGATTCACAAGGATTTCACTAGATATGTACCATATTTTTTTCTCCACAGCCATTTAAGTGTATATTGTCAGCAAAATTTTCAAATGTCCTTTCATTTTGATACCACTATACAGTAAATAAACAAGATCCAAACAGTATCCCTTATACTCCAGATCGTGAGGTAACTATTGTGTCTTTTGCCAGAAAAAAGAAATTTTGAAAAAAATCTAATATTCCAGCCTCCAGGACCAAATGTGTATTGTGATACTTATTTTGGTCTCGGAGTCACCCTCTTATTTTAGTCTCGGAGTCACTCGCCTTGCTGATAATAGTAAAACCCACACAGAATTGTTAATATCCTATATATTTTAGTTATCTTTAGTGCCACTGCTTCCTATCCACCACCTCTAATGCTCTAAACCAGAAATCTGATGATTCCACTAATTTAACCTACATTTATACAATATTTTATTTTGGTCCCGGAGTCACCCGGGTGACTCCGAGACCGAAATAAGGTGAAATAGCCGCTTTATAGGCCAGTACTGTGCCAAGTAGGCTCAACGAAGGATCCTAATGGTCCATATTTCCTAAAGTATATACCATCAGGATATTGTAGAGTGATTTTGACAATTGATTAAACCATTTTGAGTGAACTAGGGTAAAATGAGAGTATGTTGTTAAAATTTTAATATTTTTGATAAATCTTCAATATTCATCGAGCTGTATCTCAAAAACTATTTTTTTGAGGGTATCCATTCTTCGTATGCCTTAAGATAAATGTTGTCCTAGTTTGTTAATAAAGTTATTAGTTGCTGTTATGTACTTTAAGATATTATGTACATAATCACCTTATTTTGGTCTCGGAGTCACCCGAAAACGGACAATCGAGTTCGTGAGGCAATAAAAACTGAACCGCTAGGGTTAGAGATGTATCAAAAAGTGTTCCAAGGAGCCGAGATATATACCTTTCAATAATATGAACTTGTTTAAATATATTAAGAACTTTCTGATTTGTCCTTCCTCTATCCTAAAACAACATAAGTCAGGAGTTTGAGCCAAATATATATATTTATACATATATATATATATAATATATATATACTGGATATTACGCGCGCGGGATATCAGTGTATATTGAACACAGACTGAATGGGACTGTATGGGGCTAGGGGGTGAAGACCTAGAGGGAAAAAGTGGATTAAATTTCAAGTAGGTTAGAAACTTGAGGTTTTTCTTGAGCCAGAGGCAACAGGTTCAATATGGAGGGGGTGGCTGTTGTAGGGGGTAGATGTGCAAGGGTCTAGATGTCGTAGGGATTAGATATCTGGGGTAGATGCCCGGGGGTAGATTCCTAGATGTCCAGAGGTTTTTGTCCGGGGTGTATGTCAGGGGTGTATGTCTGGAGGGTATATGTCCTAGAAGGTAGATGTCCAGAGTAGACGTCTAGGGGTACACGTCCCATGAGGTAGATGTCTGCGAGTAGATGTCATCAGGGTAGATGTCTAGAGGTAGACGTCTATGTGGTAGATGTCCAAGAAGCATATGTGAGGTCATTTGTGAAATGAACGACATCGCAACCGGTGGGTTAGGCAAACAAAGATGGCATGACTATTCTAGACCTTATCATGAAATGATCCAGGATTCCAGATCTTTTTCCTTAGATAGGAATTTGTCCAGGCCCATCCCTAGCTGCCCTGGTGGTAGAAATAGGAACTGTATGGATGGGGGATGGTGGGGTGATGGTATTGGGTGGTGAATGGTGAGGTATAAAAGGTCGGTGGGCCGGTGCATCCCTCACACAGGTGAGAAGATCCACATGGCGGTAAGTACAGTTTCTGTAGCAAGGGTTCAGGGGCCAATTCAGGAATTTGAAAATTGAAAATAGGGGGAGGGAATCGACAATTGATGCATCACTCACTACACTAATTCAAAAGAAGTTGAAGATGATATGTGAAACTTAAAGCTATTTTAAAAGTGTAGGTACTTAGTAGACATGCCAAGATTCAGCTCTAGCAAGTCTACTCCTCATTGCAAGTCAACTCCTCAGGCATCATGCCAACCCTACAGGGTTATTACACTCCTACAGTGCTGCCTGATAGGCATCATGTACTGCATTGATGCATCATGAGAAGACTTGTTCCTTTTGAAGACAACATGCAGGCCTGAAGGTTTAAACAGCTGCATCTAAGGTTATACTGATCCTTTAACCCAGTTTGCCTGGCACTAAAAAGGCAACATTTGCAACCGAGATGCACTGATAACATTGGCGGATCCAGGGGGGGGGCTGTTTTAAGGTTAAAGCACTGTATTATGTACCATGGGTGGGTGATTGTATTAGAATACCAGATTTAACTTCATTAAAAAATGTATGTCTCAATCCAATTGGTAGAGGCTACATACAAGCCCCAGATGCATGAGTATGACAACCGTAAAACCTCGCGTATAAGCCAAGGCCAGTACGAGAATCAGACACAGCTTTCTTTTGATACCAAACATGCCTACATATATAGGGTGCGGCTTATACGAGAGTTTTTATAAGTATACTACAGCACCAAATTAACAATTCTCAGATGGCCTCTGCGGCTTTTAGGATCGCACCAAACTCGGGGTGCGGCTTATACGCGAGTTAGGCTTATACGCGAGGTTTTACGGTATCAAATTTTTTTTGGGGGGGAAGGGAGGGGGCATGCCCCCAAACCCCCCTAGTGTTACCGGTGCGCTTCGCTTGCGTGCCCACGCGGAACAGCCATTCACCCTGGGTTGGCCAGGTTTGGGCCCCCCTCTAGACAATCCTGGATCCGCCACTGTTATAACCAATGTCTGCATGATGCTTGAATGTATTGAGGGGTTTAAAACAAATCCTTAGGGGGAGGGGGGCCACCCAAATAAGCTCTAAGCATCGTTTAATGCATGATGGCACACAGACATACTTTAAAATTTACGAATAACTGCCATTAATTAGTGATTTGAAAGTGGAACAAAATCTTTTCTTTTGAACAGTATTGCGTGATGGAAAAAGTTATTCTCTTTTTGATTTAATTGAAAGTTGTTTTATACATACCGTAAAACCTTGCTTATAAGTCGATTTTTATTTGGAATTTATTTTTGCTATAGGTCGAATTTGCTCACCAAAAGTCTAATTCGACCTATAGGTGAGGTTTTGAAAAAAATTGAAATTATTTAGGCACCCAAAAAATGCAATCCATAATACTGTAAAATACATCCTTTTTCGGGGATTTTATTTCCCCCCTAAGGCCTACTTCTTTTCCCCATAAGTATATGTTGTCTTCAGGGCAGAACATTAGAAAGAATACTCCCTTTGGCCACGGAAAAGGGTGGTTTAGGGGGGTCTGGGATGGGGTCTGGACCCCTAAAATTTCCCAAACTCCAATTCGACTTATAAGTGGGGTTTTCCAAAAGTTAAAAGCATTTAGCTATAGGTCGAATTTTCACCTCAAAAGTCCATTTCGACCTATAAGTGAGGTCGACTTATAGGCGAGGTTTTACGGTACTGTATAAAGTAGACCCAGGACCAGTTTGCTTCATCCGCTCATGTAGGCTGGATTCTTTGGTGTTGTAGGAAAAAGTTATATAAAACTGTCTAAAAGAAAATGTTTCTATACATTAAAACAAAATACCTCCATGCATAGGGAATGCCTGGACCAATGGGGGCCAATTTGTCAATGAATCAGAAAGGCCCCCACTCTCAAGGTGGAGTAATTGCTTCACTCTTCAGTGAACATGAGTTCCACACAATTATCGAGTCCACCAACATCAGACAAGACAAATAGCTAAATCAACATTTTATATCAATGCTTTTTATTTTTGGCTAATGAATAGTAACACATACTGTGCCTGGTTCACACTGTCATAGAAGCAAGCCAGGCCTTCAGCCTATTCACATTATACAGTACAGATAAAAGAAGATTCAATTTAATTTAACTTATTAACTCTACAACAAATCACCAAGGGATTAAAGGTTTGCTCAGTTGATTAGGACAGGGCCACTGTTGATAAGGTTATCTAATTAGTCGACGATGATCTAGGTGTCAATATATAGCTGCAAAAACGCTATTGACAGTTCGAACTGTCAATAGTGGAAAATATTTCTCTCATTGACAGTTCACACTGTCAGCAGTGGAAATTATTCCTGTTATTGACAGTTCCTCATGCGAACTGTCAATAGTGGAATATTTCTGTCTTATTGACACTTCCCATTGACATTGGAGTCAAATAGACTTAGTGTTGTTTTTTTGGCAAAAGTGTTTTTTTCACCAAAATCGGTTTTGCCCCCCAAAATCGGTTTCGGACCCAAAATCGGTTTGAAACCTGAAAATGGTTTTAGACCCAAATCAGTCTTGTAGCCAAAATCGGTTCTGTCCCCAAATTGGTCCAAATCGGTTTTGTCCCCAAAATTGGTCAAAATCGGTTTTGTATCCCAAATCGGTTTTGTATCCAAAATCGGTTTTGTATCCAAAATCGGTCAAAATCGGTTTGGTCTCCAAATAGGTCTGGGTATTGTCTCCAAAATTGGTCAAAATCGGTTTACCACCAAAATCAATTTTTCCACCAGAATCGACTTTTCCACCAAAATCGACTTTTCCACCAAAATCGACTTTTCCACCAAAATCGCTCTCAGGGTTGTGACAGATAAGGAACTGTCAATAAGAGAGGAAATTCCCACTATTGACAGTTCAGTGAAGAACTGTCAGTAACACTATAATTTACCACTATTGACAGTTTGAAGTGTCAACAAGAGAAAAATATCCCACTATTGACAGTGTGAACTGTCAATAAGAGGAAAGTTTTCCACTATTGACAGTTTGAACTGTCAATAGCTAAACCAAGGTGGGCCGGCTATTGACAGTGCAAACTGTCAATAGTAGAAATCAATCTTCTTATTGACAGTTTGAACTGTCAATAACAGAATAAATTCCCTTATTGACAGTTCAAACTGTCAATACCAGGATATAATTCCCTTATTGACAGTTCACACTGTCAATAGTGGGATATTTTTCTCTTATTGACAGTTCCTTTTTGGAAGTGTCAATAAGAGAATCTTTTTTCCCTTATTGACAGTTCAAACTGTCAATAAGGGAATTATATCCTGGTATTGACAGTTTGAACTGTCAATAAGGGAATTTTGTTCTGTTATTGACAGTTCGAACTGTCAATAGTCACGGCCATATAGCTGTAACCTTTCTTTCCTTCATTGGTATTTTAATTATTAACCTCTGCAGAGCTATCGAAAGTAGCATAAAAGTCTCCTAGTTTCGTAGGCAGGTTTTCCTTATTTTTGCACAGCCTATAGAAGGCGTTGTGTGCCTGTCCCCTGCAATGCAGGGGGCGTTAAAACGAATCATCAATCAACACACTCAATGATTTGAGAGGAAAAGCTAGAATAGAGTGTTTTTTCCCTTTTTCATGAGAAATCACGAATATGTAGGTGACTACATTACTTTTTACAAGGACTAGAGTAGGATTTATTTATTCATCTGAATTCCTGCAATCAATCCTTTATCTTTTTACTGTGTCAATTCTCTTATATAGGTTATAACCCTCTACCAAAGGCTGTAGATGCTTAAATCCATTATACCCTTTGTCACCACACAGTCGATACAGATTGGCAGGATGCACTAATACAATATTGGTTGCTAGTTAGTTCCTTGCCTGTACCACACTGGTGCATCACAATGACAAATGAACATAGAGTCGTGAGACATAAGGCTAGCCTTTAAGAGTCATTTTTTTCCTACAAAACCAGGAAGAGACAAGTTGACACTGGATCCTCCCACTATCTGTCACAAAGGTGTCGTGATTCATACAAGTCTGGCACTTTTTGAGTACAAAGCATATTGGGTCACACTCATATATCAGGAAATCTCCAGCTAAATACAGTAAATGTAGCCCATTCTTTATATGTCCCCACTGACCTTGATACATAGCAATGTTGAGGATTTTGTTGTTGAACCCCCACCCCCTTTTGCATTTTTTCTTACCGTCCTGTTTAAAAAGAATTTGCCCTTCCTCTCTTTGCCAATCTATTTGAGGTAGGCCTAAGTAAGCCTTAGTTAGCCTAAGTAAACACTCTCTATATATAGACATGTTTGGTATCAAACTAGAACTAGGAGATCCATATGTTAGCAAGAATTAAGGAATTATTGGTTGAAAAACAACATTATAATGTTTTCAAAATTGTGGGCTTTGGACACTGCTTTATCAACACGACCGAGGGAAGCCCTGCCACTGATCATGAATGGCGTCAATATTTTGAAATGGAAGAGCTTAATTCTTGTAGATTAACACAGCTGCTTAAAGACACATTACCACCTCAATTGACCCAAAATCAAGTTATGAAATAAGGGAGTGGTCATTTCTTAACAAAGGGGGGGGGGGGGGATTTGGGGGTGGGACCAAAAAGAATTGGACCCCTTGAAGGGGATTGGGCCAAAAAAAAATTGGACCCCTTGAAGGGGGGGACCAGAAAGACTTCGACCCCTCTTGTGGGGGAACCAAAAGAATTACACCTCTGTTTAGCGAAAAAGCCTGCACGTTACTATAGCTCGAAGGGGTTGGCCCTCGCTTAATTTCAACTTGCCTGAGAGGGGGGACCAAAAAATTTCAACCCCTCCCGCGGGTGGGGGGGGGGACCAAAGGATTTTCAAAACCTATATAAACTGGTCACATATACTGAATTTCCCTCGAATATCAGCTATTCACCTCATATATCAACTAGACTTCACAAACATATATATCACGTAAAGACTGACTGACCTTTGAGCATACTTTGGTACCATAAAACACTATATAGGATTTGTTGCGTAAAGACTGATAGATTTTTAAGCACAGTTTGTTACCTGAGACCACTCTATAGGATTTGTAGCATAAAGACTGGCTGATCTTTAAGTGCAGTTTGGCTATATAGAACACTATATAGGGTTTGTTGCGTAAAGACTGACCGATTTTTAAGCCCAGTTTGGTTCCTGAGACCACTATATAGGATTTGTTGCGTAAAGACTGACCAACTTTTAAGCCCAGTTTTGTACCATAGACCACTATATAGGATTTGTTGCATAAAGACTGACTCATCTTTGATCAGTTTGGTAGCATGGACCACTTTATAGGGTTTGTTGCATAAAGACTCATTGATCTTGAAGTTGATTTTAGTTCCTGAGACCACGATTTGTTGCGTAAAGACTGACAGATTTTGTGCCCAGTTTGTTTGTAGCCTAAAGACATTTGTAGCGTAAAGACATTTGTGGTCTAAAGACATTTGTGGTCTAAAGACATTTGTGGTCTAAAGACATTTGTAGCGTAAAGACATTTGTGCTTTAAAGCCACATTTGTAGTGTAAAGACCCGTGGAGTGTCTTTACGCAACAAATTGGTATCAATTTGTAGTCTAAAGATATCAGCACTCTTCAGGGTACCCCAAGAGTTGGAGGCCATTGCTCTAGGAGCCATGTCGTTGGAGCGCTGGTAATAGTGGGCGACAAAACAAGGAGTCTATAGGCAGAGTCTCAGCTCTGAAGGGACATTATTACCGAGTTATAGATTATTTTTTATTTAATTTCTTTGAAACTCAATATCTTTTTTATATATATTTTTTAATTTCAAGGTAGAAGTTGGACTTAACTTACCTATTCATTAAAATAATTGTAGTGCCATTTTGTTACATACATATAAAGGTACGTTTCCACACAGGGACCTGTGGAGTATCAGTCGGATGTGCTAGGCGCGAAGCCATACTGAGCTTGGTACATTGGGAGGGAAACGCTGCATATATTCAAGTCTGCTGGGGACCAGTTAGTTATCAAAACTAGTCGCGCGGTGTGAGTTTAGTCGTATATTTTAGTACTGTGGATAGGTTGGGCGGGAAAGTAGTTTAGTCCATTTAAAATAATGAATGCTCCCCGCTCAGCTCAGTTGCCGAAGCCTTTTTGTATAGCGTCCTCTCATTGGCTGTCCCATTTCACCTCCACCAATCAGTGAGCTTGTACTAGCAGGGTTGTTGGGATGGCAAAATCAACATGGCGCTGTCCATGCTAGAGATATTCTTTATAAATATCCATCAAAATGACGAAATTAGGACGTATATAAGGTAAATAATGACATTTGAATCGAAGAATCGTATATTAAACCTAATAATGAATGGATATGGGGTCACTCTACTGTAAACATTAATTTCTGCACTTAACATATTTTCGCTTTTCCGCGAAAATATGTCCCACGTGAAAAATTTATACAGTAATGAAATGAAGTGCCAAATTTCTGTCAAAATTCCAGCAAAAGCGATTTTTCGTCGGAACTCCCTGAAAGTATGAGTGACCTAATTATTGATTGATGATCTAATTACTTGATCAATTTATCATCTGCATGGTCACATTATTATGACATGGATTTAAAAGATCGGAAAAATCCTCATTGGTGAAAATGGATCAGTGACCTAATTATTGAGAATGACATAATTTACATATTGCTTAATCATTTGACTATCACCATAGTCTCATTCTTGAAAGGGTAATAAAACAACTCATTAAGAATAAAGTATGACTGACCTAATTATTGATTGACCTAATTAGTAACATCTTTTTCATCAACATGGTCACAATTTATGACATGGATTTGAAAATTATAAAAAACTTTGCAACAAAAGATGACCTGATTATTTGATTATGCTGGCATCATTAGGGTCAATTCACTTTAACATGAATGCCAATTGCCACATTAATAAGTTTGTTGGTGAAGAAATGGCGATTTAGGGACTGGGCAAAAGTGTTTGCAGGTTAGGGGCCTGGCCTATATGCCCTATCTGACAAATGAATTTGTGATTTTAGGGACTGCACAAAAATATTTGCAAGTTAGCGGCCTGGCCTATGCCCTATCTGACAAACGATTTTGTAAGATAGGGGCTTTTTAACAGATAGGGCCCTGACATGGTCCCAATTAACAAAAAGGATCAGTTTGTAAGATAGGGGCCGTTTGTAAGATAGAGGCCTCACAAGGGCTCTAGGCAAGCTAGTGACCCCTATCGGTATGTGTAGCCGCTGCGCTTATCGCTAGGATCAGGCCACAGTCAGAATGTCATCTAGGGAGTAGTGACAGTGTCTTTTGATGTCCATATAAAGGGGCGTTATAGATTGAGAACAGATCACTTTTATCCCCCCGGCCTTTATCCACACAAGGACTTAATGGTTGGGGGTGAAAGGACACAAATTTGCTGTCTTGAAAAAAATCAACCCTGTTTAATCTGCTAATCTCATCTAATAAACACCGCCTGGCTGGTGTGATATGGACACAGACACACACAAGTGACTGTAGTTGGCCAGGATGAATTAAAATAACATGACCTAAATATGTGGAATGCACATATTTGACAAAGTTTGATACAATGCTGTAGCACCTGCCAAGTTTGACCTCTCTACACACGTTTTGCCATAATAAGGAGCCATAGAGAAATGTTAAGAATTATTATAACGTTGTATAACATTTTTTGTTCACGACAGGGCGCTCCTTGGTCAGAGCCATAAATCAATGCTTTTATACCCACAGTAAGGTCACCTTTGTTTGATAACTTGCATTACTGGCTTTTGGCTGTAACCTTTTGGAAGGAGAGAGGAAAAAGAAAGAAGCTGCCCTATATAGTTTGTCATGCACTAAATACATATTATTATGTTCTGGTAGGGCAAAGGGACCTGTTTTGGACGCAAGAGGTGATCAGGTTTGGCTGTTTGAAATTACACCCTTAAATGATACCAATAATCATATGGGAAGCAGTAATAGATATGCACATTTTCAAACCCTGCCAAGTGGGCGGGGGTGTAAAACATTATGCCCTTTTTAGCGCAAAATCATGCACATTACTACAGTTTACAGGGGACCGAAAATCTACAAAAAAAGTCGCCTTCAGTGAGGTGCGGGGGCGCGGAATATTCCATACGTGCTTGAGGGGGGAGGCATGCAAAAGATTTTCCAGCTCCCCTGTAATCGCTGGTAATTAATGAATGAACACTCCCTTAGATCGGTTTACTTGGTTGTAGGCAGTATAGGCAGTATGCTTTTTACGACTACATAGCATAGCAGCATGAACAAGGGTCAACACAAAATATGTAATAAGGCGTTTTATTACAGTAGTAACCCAGCAAACTGTGGACATGTTGCGTGAGGGCTGGGACACCCCCTGTCCCAATGTGCTAGTTGAATTGAAATCCGGTCATGGTGGGTCATGACACATTCTGACCAGGGTTGACACATCGGGTCATGACCCAGCCTGACCAGGGTTGACACATCGGGTCATGACTCAAACTGACCAGGATTGACACATTGGGTCATGACCAAGCCTGACCAGGGTTGACCCAACTATTATGACTATTACTGTTATTATTATTAGACCTTTTTTTTCTTTAAAGGGGGGAGTGGGGGGTTTATCAGCAATGTGGTGGATTGGGTTGGGGTGTGGAGTAATGTATTTGTTTCATCATTTCCTTTTATTCAAAACATAATTTGAATTCTTCTCAGATCTCTAGCATAGTCTCCACCTCCCGTTGTAGCATTGTCCAACATCTCTCTAGTCTTCCCCCCGGCCTCTGGGCGTGCACCTCCCGTTGTAGCATTGTCCACCACCCCCTCAGTCTTCCCCCCGGCCTCTGGGCGTGCACCTCCCGTTGTAGCATTGTCCAGCACCTCTCTAGTCACCTCCCCGGCCTCTGGGCATCCTCCTCCCGTGGTAGCATTGTCCACCACCTCTCTAGTGACCTCCCCGGCCTCTGGGCGTCCTCCTCCCGTGGTAGCATTGTCCACTACCTCTCTAGTCTTCCCCCTAGCATCATCTAGCACCATCCAAGCTCCCTCCCCAGCTTGAGATGCAAAGATGGCGTCACCCACGCTTGGATGGCGTCACCACGTGACTTGGATGGCGGGAAGCACAAGCCAGGGTGTTAGTGCTGCAGCATTGGAGAGCCAGGAGCATTATTTCTGGCGACACCCATCACCAAAAAAGACTAAAGGTCACTATATACCACTGGAAAGCTCTGATCATGGGCTTTTCAGATATGGTGAGCGTAAAAGAAAAGGTTGCGAGGAATCCAAGATGGCCGCCAAAATCCAAGATGGCCGCCAAAATATCAGAATTCCATCTCCAATGACATAGATATGGCTTAGAATACTTTTTTAACACTGCCTACCCCCCCTAATTTGGACCCAAGGAATCCAATGGTTCTATTGGTTTGTTTCTACGACAGCTGGCTGCTTAGCAACAACTGTTCTAATTGTTTATCTGCCTAGCAACACAGTTTTCCATGGTCCTGAAGTTGATTACAACCATACCTACCCCCCTAAATTGGACCCAAGGAATTCAATGGTTCTATTGCTTTGTTTCTGAGGTAGCTGGTTGCTTAGCAAACAGCTATTCTAATTGTTTATCTGCCTAGCAACACATATGCCCATAGTGCTAAGGTTGATTATAATCATACCTACCCCTTTAAACTGCACCCAAGGAATTCAATGGTTCAATTGGTTTGCTGCTAACACAGCTAGTTGCCTAGCAAAGTCTGTTATTACTGTTTATCTCCCTAACAAAACATATTTCCATGGTCCTGAAGTTCATCACCAACAAGCATGGTAACAACTTAACAACTTTGATCCAGGCTTTTCTATGGTTTAAGGTTGATAAAGAAACAAGCTCTGTGGACTCTTCAAGTAGCTCTTGGGACCCCTTTAGCAGCTCTTGGGACCCTGCAAGCAGTTCTGGGGACCCTCTAAGGGGCTTTGTGGGACCTTCCAGTTGCTCTGGGACCCCTTTAGTGACTCTGCAGACCCCTCCAGCTGCTCTGTGGACCTGTTTATTAGCTAGGGGGTATGAACCAGCTAGCTACATGTGGATGGCCCCCAAGAGCCCTTGAGCTTCTTACGGTGGGGGGGGGGGTAGCTATTGTAATAAAACTTGGTTGGTTAGGGACCCTTCCAGTGGCTCCCATCAGCTCTGTGGACCCATTCAGCAGCACTCTGTTGACAGCTTCTGTAACTCTTGGGACCCTTCAGCTACAGCCCGGATACTGAGGGAGGTGGTACAATCGACCTAGGTACTAGTCATCCCTGATATAAGGGAAGATGTTCTAATTGTCCCTGATGTAGGGGAAGATGATCTAGTCATCCCTGGTATAGGGGAAGATGATAGTCATCCCTGGTATATGGGAAGATGATCTAGCTATCTCTGGTATGAGGGAAGATGAGCTAGCCATCCTTGGTATAGGGGAAGATGATCCAGTTGTCTCTGGTATAGTCTTCCTTGGTACCAGCAAAGAGATTTTCAGAGCTTGTAGACATCTACTAATGCCAGGGTATGCATACCCAGAGCCCATTGTTACCAGGGGTAGAGGTGGTCATAGAGTTAGCAGAGGTGTTCACAGAATCAGCAAAGATGCACCCACAGCCACCACAGTGTACAGAGGTCCTCCTGGAGCCACTGGAAGGGTCCCTAGATCCGCTGGAAGGGTCCCAAGAGTCACTGAAGGGGTCCCAAGAGCCACTGAAGGGGTCCCCAGACCCACTGGAACGGTCAACAGAGTCACTGAAGGGGTCCCCAGTGTCACTAAAGGGGTCCCCAGAACAACTGGAAGGGTCCCAAGAGCCACTGAAGGGGTCCCCAGACCCACTGGAACGGTCCACAGAGTCACTGAAGGGGTCCCCAGTGCACTGAAGGGGTCCACAGAGTCACTGAAGGGGTCCCAAGAGCCACTGAAGGGGTCACCAGACCCACTGGAACGGTCTACAGAGCCACTGAAGGGGTCCCCAGACCCATTGGAACGGTCCACAGAGTCACTGAAGGGATCCCCAGTGTCACTAAAGGGGTCCACAGAGCTACTGGAAGGGTCCCTAGAGCTGCTGGAAGGGTCCCTAGAGCCACTGAAGGGGTCCCGAGACCCACTGGAACGGTCCACAGAGCCACTGAAGGGATCCCCAGTGTCACTGAAGGGGTCCACAGAGTCACTGAAGGGGTCCCTAGAGTAAGAGTAACTGGAAGGGCCTCCAAAGCCTCTGGGAAGGTCCCCAGAGCTGCTTGGAGGGTCCACAGAGTCACTGAAGGGGTGCCCAAAGTCACTGAAGGAGTCCACAGAGCAGCTGGAGGAGTCCCCAGAGCTACTGAAGGGGTCCACAGAGTCACTGAAGGGGTCCCCAGTGTCACTAAAGGGGTCCCCAGAGCTACTGCAAGGGTCAACCGAGTCATTGAAGGGTCCCTAGAGCCATTGAAGAGGCCCCCACACTGATATTCCTAGACTCCCTATATGACCAATCTATCAGTCACTAGTACCTAACCTAGTTAGTCATTTTTTGGCTCCCTATACAACGAACCTAGGTAAGTTATTATTGTCAGGGAGTCTTTTTATTTCCAGGGGGAGCCACTAAGTGGTCATCAAAGTATCTTACAGGTGGCACCAACTAGTGGTATACAAATACAACACACCAATGATGAACCTAGGTTAGCCACTACCGACTGACCCCTTAGTCATTTTTGAATACAGTAAAATCTCGTTATAAGGAGCACCTTTTGGCAAGGCAAATTTGCTCGTTGTAACCAACCTTCCTTGTAACCGATTTTGGTCATATGTAGCTCTTAAATGACCCCCCCCCCTCCCCTTGCTCCTTGCCCCCCGCCCCCCACCCACTGGTCCTTTCCTACCCTCATGAGGCCGCCACATGACAGAAGGAAGCCCTCTCAAAGCCCTCCTAAGGCTGCCACACCACAGAAGGAAGCCCTCTCTAAGCCCCCCCCCCGCCTCCCCCTGCCCCCCCCCCCTCACTGGTCCGTTCCTACCCCCCTGAGGCCGCCACATCACAGAAGGAAGCCCTCTCAAAGCCTTTCTAAGGCCGCCACACCACAGAAGGAAGCCCTCTCTAAGTGCCTCCCCCTGCCCCCCAATGGTCCGTTCCTACCCCCATGAGGCCGCCACATCACAGAAGGAAGTCCTTTCAAAGCCCCCCCCCCCCTGTGACAAAAAGCACTTGGTTACAACTAATTTTCTTGAAAATAATGAATCATTTTGAAGAAGTATACATCAAAATCTGCTCCTTATAAACGATTTTTGGCTAGAAATGCTCGTTCTATTGAGGTTTTTTCACTATAGAAAACTATAGAAAAGAAAGTGGCAGAGCAAATCTGCTCCTTATAAACGTTTGCTCCTTATAACCGTCCTCGTTATAACGAGATTTCACTGTATAACTTTGTCATTGTGATTAACACACATATGACAAACCTAGGATAGTCTGCACTGACTAACCTTTCAACTTATGGATTTTCTGTGACACTGACGGGGTCCACAGACCCACTGAAGGGGTCCACAGTGTCACTGAAGGGGTTCCTAGAGTCACTGGAAGCGCCTCCAAAGCCTCTGGGAAGGTCCCCAGAGCTGCTTGGAGGGTCCACAGAGTCACTAAGGGGGTCCTGAGTGTCACTGAAGGGGTCCACAGAGCAGCCTGAAGGGTCCACAGAGCCACATGTAGGGTCCCCAGAACAGCTGAAGGGGTCCAGAGTCACTAAATGGGTCCCAGAGCAGCTGGAAGGTCCCACAAAGCCTCTGAGAGGGTACCCGGAACTGCTTGCAGAGTCCCAAGAGCCGCTAAAGGGGTCCCAAGAGCTACTTGAAGAGTCCACAGAGCTTGTTTCTTTATCAATCTCACACCACAGAATAACCTGGATCAAAGGCTGTTTAGTTGTTGCAATGCTTGTTGATGATGAACCTCAGGACCATGAAATATATGTTGTTACCATTGAATTCCTTGGGGGCATTTTAAAGGGGTAGGTATGATTATAATCAACCTTAGCACCATGGAAATGTGTTGCTAGGCAGATAAACAATTAGAATAGCTGTTGCTAAGCAACCAGCTGTCTCAGAAACAAAGCAATAGAACCATTGGATTCCTTGGGTCCAATTAAGGGGGGGTAGGTATGGTTGTAATCAACCCCAGGACCATGGAAAACTGTGTTGCTAGGCAGATAAACAATTAGAACAGTTGTTGCTAAGCAACCAGCTGTCTTAGAAACAAACCAATAGAACCATTGGATTCCTTGGGTCCAAATTAGGGGGGGTAGGCAGTGTTAAAAAAGTATTCTAAGCCATATCTATGTCATTGGAGATGGAATTCTGATATTTTGGCGGCCATCTTGGATTTTGGCGGCCATCTTGGATTCCTCGCAACCTTTTCCTTAACGTTCACCATATTTGAAAAGCCAATGATCAGAGCTTTCCAGTGGTATATAGTGACCTTTAGTCTTTTTTGGTGATGGGTGTTCAGCTAATTAGCCTTCAATGCTGCAGCACTATGTGTGGAATGGAGGGGAGGGGGTTGGGGGTGACGGGGACTGACCCAGACTGACCCAATGCACCATGACCACTATAATGACATGGGTCAGAATGCGCCATACTAGGTTAAGGTTGACTTGGGGTGACTCACACTGACCCAATGCATCATGACCACTATTATCAGATGGGTCAGAATATGTTATGCTGGGTCAGGGTGACAGGGGATGACCCAAACCAACCCAGTGCGTTATGACCCAACGCATGAATGACCCAAGCAGACAATACATGACCCCAGTTTGCTGGGAATATATAGGCTAATAGGCTATAGGCTATATATCACATAAAATCTTACAATGTAAGGGAGCGTTCATTATTTATGGCAAGGGGGGGCGTTTGGCAAAATGATTACGTAAAAAAAAAGAGACCCCCCCCTCCGAATGGGTAAAAAAAAAAGATCCCCCCTCCGAATCTGTAAAAAAAAAGACCCCCCCTCCGAATAGGTTGACCCTCCCCCTCACCATAGACGTTAATAAATACCTAATAATTGCATCAACGACATACAAAGTCTACATAGTCCTATACTATAACCTATTAAAGCATGTGCTTAACCATTATTTGAGGGAGTGGTTATAGGGTAGAATAATATGGTGAATATTTTTCCACATGTGGAGAGCGCACATTTTTCTGGTTCCGTGGCACATTTGATTTTTTTTTGGCTAAAAATGGGTGTAATTCTTTTGGTCCCCACCTACAAGTCCTACTAATACTGTTTGGTAGAAGTACCATGAAATGGCCCAGCTCAGGGGCGGTGGAATGTAGAAATTTGACCTTTATATTAATGCATTCAGAGTGGTCTAAAGTCTACTATATGATCCATGGGAATTTTGTAATTTTACATAGAAATTGATGTGTTCTGAAGGACTTTGAGCTTGTCATTCAAGAAAATTTTAGGAATTTTACCTTTAGATTGGTATATTCTTAGGTACTCTGAGTCTAGAATGTTCATGTTTCACGGCACAGATCAATTACAATCGCTTAAGCCATCAATGGTATGCATCGATGATACGTGCACCATAGTTGATAACCTTCATTTGAGGAAATGCCATAAGGTACCTGCCTTCAAAGTTCTAGGGTAAGGACCCTCCCCTCTGTGTGGGCAGTAGCTCTTATCTTTCTTTGTGGTAGACGATCATGTCAAGTGTTGACTCATCACTAAAAGAAGGATTATAGCATCCCCAACTTTGACAAATCTTTTAAGCCTAAATTGTTAATTTAGTACTCTAGTATAATCTATAAAAAACGCCTATGCGTGAAGTTTTATGTGACACTGTAGGGGGAATATCATGCTAATGATGTTTTCTCAGCAGCGCCAGTTTAGATCCTGTCAGGTGGCTCTATAATTAACTTATGGTGTGGTCAGTATGACCAAGCCTTGGGAATACATTGACTCCGAAAAAGTAAAGCTTTAAAATAGTGATGAATAACTCACTGATAACCCTGCAGAGCATCGGAAGCAACTTCACCAGAACCAAATATAGAGCTGTAAAGATTCTGATGAGGCCAAGGAGCAATGAGTAGCTATGATAATTCAGTGCCTGATTTCTGTTGAAGCCAAAGATGAACTTAGAGGGAAATTTAGAAATTGGCGAAAGTGGCTATTTGCTTCATTTCAAGGCCTGCGGTACACTGATTTATAGTGGGATGATCATGTTTACTCTATAAGTCTACCGATTTTATAAGCCCTAGAATCTGTGAGAAGCAGGCAGTTATCAGGGAGATGGTGAAGTTATTCTGAAAAAAATGAGAAGCAGAACACTGGGGCCCATTTAGCAGGGTCTGGTGCAAGACACCAAGGAAAAGTGTGTATTATGACTGGTGTAATCACGCCTGGTGGAGTGGACCTAAGCTACAATGTATCAATATATGAGGTAGATTTGCATCTTGCATACCGTGCATGTGCTCCTCTATTGGGAAGAAAGGCAGGGTCTAGACATGTAGGCAAGTTCACCCTTGCATATGGATGCCAAAACGTGATAGGGCAAGGAGTAGTATAGTATGTATCGGAACGGGACTATAGTTAAGTACTGTTTATTACTCAATCGACATGCAGCCAATCAGAGGCCTCCATTTGGTCACGTGACCGGAAGTGACCTACTTAGGGGATTAGTGGTGCGTTCTGGGTAACCCTGCAGCCAATCAGAGGCCACCATTTGGTCACGTGACCGGAAGTGACCTACTTAGGGGATTAGTGGTGCATTCTGGGTAACCTACTGACCTACTTAGGGGACCGGAAGTGACGTCATATGACCTAATTTAGGATCACGTGACCGGAAGTGACCTGATGAGTCACGTGAGCGGAAGTGACGTCACATGACCTAATGGCCGACCGGAAGTGAGTGACCTCATTGAGGATCACGTGACCGGAAGTGACTTGATTGATCACGTGAGCGGAAGAAGAAGTTTTTTGTTTAGGAAGTGAGGGTCTTTAGGATCACGTGACTGGAAGCGACGTCGTCACATGAGTGCCGCTTTAAGAGACTGCGCGACTTACTAGTAAAAGAAGACGTATAAAATTAAACACAACAATATTTTATTTTATTTTTTTTTATTTTATTTTTTTTCAATCTTGATAAACACTCTATTTTTGAAAAGATGCACACGCTTATTTATTTTTTTTTCATATCTCTAAAGGACTCGTTGTCACACCGTCAGAATGCACGCGACGCTTATAATACAAGTAGCGCACGCCGTCTTTCTCTATGGTGTAGGTGACCATTTTGTTTCGCACCACTTTGAAGTTTCTATTTACAGCAATGAGAGTTTTTCGTTGGCGAAGAACATCCAAGAAGTCGTCTGGTTCCTGAGGGTTTTGTTTCTTCTGTACGCCTTTTGCACTCCATTTTTTGGATTTTCTTTCACCGGTGTCGCTGACTCGATCGTAGCAAATGTAAGTCTTAGGGTTGAGACTTAGGATCCCGTCACCTTCCCACTCCGCTTTCATAAGCCCCGAAGTTCTCAGATCGTGAAGGTACCATCTCTCACAACATCCGCCGGGCGGCGGACACCATTCTCGCACTCTTTCCGTTTTTGTCTTCACGAAAAGCTCTAAGTGATCGTCGCACACCGCTGTCGGAAGCCACTTTCGTTTCTCTCTGAAGTACGTCTCTCTCAGGCGAGGTTTGACTAGGTCATCCAACGTGTCACCGCTGAGAGCCATGTAAAGACTGTCGGTGTCCATTTGACAAAGGGCATAATCGCGCCGATCGACGAATCTATCCAAGAAGTCGTATGTGAACTCTAACATTTTCAACTTCGCGTACTGGTATACCATGAACCCTATTTGAATAGGGAGGTTGTTGTTGACTGTTTTCGGTTGTAGTTCGACTTCAAACAGATCGGAACTCAACTCGGACGCCTTTTTGAAGCGCCACGAATTGGCCAATAGTTCGAACTTCCGACTGTCAGTGTATCTCACCGCCGTGTGTTTTTCTTTGTTGCAGATTGTTTTACCGTACGTAGCGTTTCCCATTAACTTGTAACAGTCTGACAGAATTTTCTCGTTCTCGTTCACGTCGCCACGTCTTCGCGCCGCCGTTACTTCGTCCGCGAAACCGGCAAAGGAGCGTTTAGGTAGGTATTCTACCACCAGCTGCACTTTGGTGACTATCAAACCGTGCTCTAAATACCACTTGAGAAGCGGCGTTCCCAAGAGAATATTTTTTCCGTGGTAACTCCCTATCAGACATCTCTGAGGCGTGTTCAACAGCTTTTCTTCCTGCGCAAAGTCTGACATGTGAGGTCCTATGTCCGATTTTGAAACGGTCGCGTTCTTGAAAACGGGGGTCATTTCTTCGAAGTAGTCTCGTAGGTGAGGCGGCGTAGTGATGTCCACTTGAACTAAACCGAACATTTTCTCCTCTTTCACAGCGGAAAGGATGTCGCTCTCGCTCATCGCGTTTCGAGACACTTTCAAAGCGTCAACCTTCCAGCGTTGTTGGGAGGCCTTGACCCGCTCATCTCGACGCTTCATCTCTCGCCATTCGCACTCCCACACGACGACCAGCTTGTGACCTATCGCTTTCAAGTAAGCGCTTACTCTGGTCGTTCTGTCTCTCCTCTCTCAGTGAAGCGCACTGATATCGGTGCGACGGTATGCACTCGTGAGCGTGGAACCAACACCCGTGAAACTGGAAAACCGTATTAGAGGCCGCGTGAAACCCGTCCACGCGAATTCTCCGACAGCCTACAACCATCTCGCCGCCGTTCAGAGCGTGGCGCAGTTTCACGTCGCGGTCGTGCTCTACGAAGCGTAACCACTCCAAAGCGCTGTGAGAGTTTCTTTGCCTAATTTCGGGCTTGAACTCGGTCTCAGGCCGTCTCACCGCGTAATAGCCCGTGCAGTGCGCTTCGCTCATGCAGCGCAAGTACAGAGAGTTAGCGTCTAGTCCTAGGATGTGTTGGCACGGTCTCGCTTCTTCGCCGTACTTGTGCTCCCTTATCCGCGTGGTGCCCTTCTCGTGAAATCTATGGAAGATGATGGAAGGACCGCCGACTAGATTTTCTTTGATCAGAGCGTGGAGGACGGCGTCGGACTGGGGGAACGTTGTGAACGCGTCTTCTAGGTTTTGGAAGAGGAACCGTAAAGTCAAACCGGCGAGAGAAACTCCGTCTTTCAACATGTCAATGCCGCGATCTTGGAAAAATTTAGCGTGATTTTTCAGAGCTTGTATGAAAGGTTTGACGTCTTTGTTGTTGTAGTGGATCAAGTAGTCTTCCATAGTTTGCATCTTCTCGTCGGACCAAACTTTCTGACATGCGGCGTAGTCGGATTCGGACATTTTGACGCCCGTCAGCTCGCTGTCGAAAGCCGATCTCGGTGGCAGCGTTCTGTTTGCCAGTTTCCTGGTAGACGTCATCCATTCGTAAGGAAAGTGACCTTTCTCTTCGTTCCTGGTGAAAGCTCGCAAATAGGTCGCGTAGTTGTAACCGGGTGCCAAATAGTTGACTACGTCCAAGAAAACCGTGTGCTGTGTGTAAACCGCCAAGTATTGATTGCTTCTCTTTATGACGCTGAATTCTTGGTTTCTTCGGTCTCCGGAGGCGAAGAACGAGTGAAGGCGCATTTTGATCAGGTTCAAGTCGTAACGCCCCGAGTTGAAGCCCACGACTGGAGCTTGACGGATGTATCTCAGAAGCCGCTTCTTCAGTTGAACTAACGGGTGTCTGGTCTGAGCCGCAGCGAAGCCGCCTGGAGAAGGGGTGAACGTCGCCTCCTCCAGCAGGAGAGCTTCACCTATCGCCGCATCTAACTTCGCTAAGGTCGGTCGGTAAAGTTCTAGCACAGCTTCCCCGATGACTTTGGCGTTCTCGTTTATGTGATTTAAAAATCGGTCCAACAAGGGGTCGGAATCTGCGTCGGATTCTCTGACGAAGCAGACGGGCCCCTCCCACCCCGGAAAGTCGGATGCGACGCTAGCCGACAAAGGGACGTGATCCCACAGCAGGGACACGTGTTCCGTCGACGGTTCTTTGCACGGTCTGAAGAAAGCCTCGAAATCGAAGGCGATCTTGTAAGGGTAGATTCCGGAATGTCCGTCGGGGGGAAGAATGGAGAAGTCTGCTAGCGCTTCGAAAATCGTTCTCGAATTTTGGTAGATGCCGCCTACGTAGCGCAACTTGACTTGTCGGCAAGAGGAAAGCTGGTTCCTGTGTCTCTTCAGCAAGAACTCGGTGGTGAACGCCGCCTTACACTTGCAACATTCGTATATGCCCGCGTACGCGTTGAAGTCCGTGACGAGAGAGACGTGCAAACCGCCTTTCGCCGTCAGGTGTAGGTTGACTTTACCTCGGGCGGCCAGAGTTCTGGAAGGCGGTCTGATCAGAGTAACGCGTCTTCTCAACTTCCGCCCCGGCACTTGACGCGACGCGGTGTAAACCGCTATCTGTACGTCAAACAAGTTCTCTAACGCGGGTAAGTCGCGGATGTTCAGACCCGGAAAGGATTCAGGTGTGGCAGCGGGACAGAACTGACGTAACAAATCTGAAGCGCCCTTGCTGGTCTTGTATAAGTGAAAGGAAATGCAGCGGAAGATGCAGAGGTTGTCCTTGTTGGGAAAATCTAACACGCCGCTTCTCTTTCCAACTCGACCGGCCTGAGTGATCCTACCGCCTATGGGGAATTCCCCCGGTCCCATGTAAACGCAAATGTTCAAATTGGTAGGAAAAAGAACGTGCCACTTGGTGTCAGCGTCGCAAAGTTTCCGTACTTCCTCGCAAGCGACGGTGTTTTCCATCTTTGAGAGGAGCTCTTCCAAAGTTTCTGAATTAGTTATAGTAGGGAGCGGTTGTATGAGAGTTGCGTTGTTCTGGGAGGCGTGAAAGTAGCGCAGTTTGCTCTTGTCTTCTCTGTGTTGTAAGAGTAAGCCTACCGAGAAACCCACTTTGTATCTGAATCTTTGTGTCAAGTGAATGCGACGCATAGTATCTACAGCGTCACTCAACTCGCCGGTTGGTAGCCTGAAGTTTGTTACACTCACGCGAGTCCCGTGCATCCTGACGCCCGTTTGTATCGCAGGCCAATTCGCCGTGAACGTTTCCTCCCCGTTCGGTACAGCACATATGCGCGGAGGGACGGTCACCCCGTCCAGAGATTCGCGTCGACAGGCGATCTTTCGGCAATCGCCTTCGCCGCATAGAGGGCAAAACTTAGGTACTACTCTACAATTTTCTACGTGTCTCTCGTGGTTGTACGGTCTTTTAAACATTTTGAAACACTTTTCGCATACGTACTGTGTCATGTTTTTTTTTTTCACTCAGTTACCAACTACTTAGCCGTCTAACTATCTATCTATCTATCAATCTATCTGTCTATCTATCTATCTATTTATCTTTCTGTCTGCTGTCTGTGTATCCGTCTGTCTGTCTCATACAGCGTACGTCAAAACGCTGTGTGTGTGTGTGTGTGTGTGTGTGTGTGTGTGTGTGTGTGTGTGCGCGCGCGTGAGCGTTGAGCGTCTCTCATTCCGAATCTATGCCGAGATATTTCAGAATGATCTCTGTTTTGTCATCCAACTCTTTGAGCGCTCTGGCGGACAGCGTCACTCCCTGCTGTGTGGGTTTTTTGTCAGGACCTTCGTACTTGCGCACGTGGACGAGGTTCTTACCGCTGTAGTAGCTCACAGCTGCGTACACTTCGCCCTCCTCATCCAGCACTGCGAACCAGGGGGTGTGATTAGGTTTTCCTTGCGCAGCCGCTGTGTCGCGTATGCGCACCACTGCGCGGATATCGGCGATGCGTGCTATGAGCTCGCGCAGCGCGTCGGCCGTGAAGTGCACTCGCTTGCTTCTGGTCAGAGACGCCTCTTTCACCTGGCCGTCTTTTGTGTAGCGCGGCCTCCTAGACAGTCTAGCCACGTCCTCCCAGATCTCCAGCGTCAAAGCTCCGTCTAAGCAGAACTCTAACCCGAGAGGACGGGAGAAGGTTTTCTCTGCTTCTTCTCGTCCATCTCGTTCTTTTTCTTGTATTTTTCTCTTCTTACTAGGCCTTGTTGTTCTGGAACTCACCTTAGAACGTTTCACACCCGCAGGATGAGTAACACCATCAGCGTGAGCTGAATCAGCAGCAGAACCGATAGCAGGAGCAGCGTCAGCGCTGGTGGTATCCGAGGCCTCGTTGTTGGAACAGCGCAGCCACACGCCGTCGGTGCTGAGTGTAGCGGTAGAAGATGAAGCGCCGCCGCCCTCGTAAGGTGGCGGTGAGGGCAGTCGCCACGGACCGGACGGGACGCTACTAGTGGAGGAAGTGAGGTCGAAAGGTCGAAGAGGGAAGCCGAAAAACGTACCGCCCACCCCTTTCCCTTCGGGTTGTTCGTACGCCTCGTCGTCAGCGTCGTTCTCTGTCTCACCCTGTTGCTGCTGCTCCTCCTCCTCCTCCTCTTCTTCTCGGTTTAGGGGCTGAGTGTCCGAATAGCTGTCACTCTCAGCGCGAGCGGCGTCGAGGGCGTCGGTCGATGTAGTGGTGGAGGAGAGGGGCTGTGCAACGTGCGGCAGGTCATCAAAGTCATCAACAGTAGTGGGGAGGTAAAAACCCGGTTGCCAGTACTGCGCTGTGCCAGGAGCGTTGTCGTCAGTAGTAGTAGCGGTAGCAGCAGGTGCAGCAGAAGCAGCAGCAGCAGCAGCAGGCGCAGCAGCAGACGCAACAGTAGCAGGCGCAGCAGCCTCAGCAGGCGCAGCAGTAGCAGGCGCAGCGGTAGCAGGTGCAGCAGCAGCAGCAGCAGCCGCAGCAGGCGGGGCGGCAGTAGCAGCGGCAGCGCGCTTAGCAGCAACGTGTACCGTCGCGAGTGTAACAACGTCGCTAGCACGACGACTACTACCAGTAGTACTACTACTACTACTACTACTACTAGTACTACTACTGCTACTACTACTGCTACTACTACTACTACTGCCGCGAGCGCTCGCTACAGCGGGAGGGTGATAAGACCAAGCGGCTGCGGCGGTAGTCTCATGTTCAGTAGCAAGAGGAGGCACTGACGCTAAACGAGCGCTGTTCCGCGTAGTCTTCTTGTTCTTGGACGGCGCTAGGTGTTGTCTTTTGCTCATGGTGGTGACTGTAGAGAGCAGCAAAAGAATGAGTGAGTGAATGGAGGTTTCCAGACCCCTTATATACGCCTTCTCGCTTCTAGAGCTAAGCTACTTACTGACCCTGTTCAGCTGCCGCCGGCTGGCCGGCGGCCATTCACAAAGAGAAACAAAAGACATAAGGCATGACGTTTTCAGCTGGATCCCTTTCCCCCCTTTTGAGAGATCGACTGTCATGAGCTAAGCCGCTTAACACCCTGTTCAGCAATTCAACGCGCATTAGCTGTATAAAGGATTAAGCGGTTGCTGCCGTCGACTGACCGGCGGCCATTCACAAAGACATAAGGTATGACGTTTTCAGCTGGATCCCTTTCCCCTCTTTTTTTTTTTTGAGGGATCCACTGTCATGAGCTAAGCCACTTACCACCCTGTTCAGCCATTCAGCGCGCGTTAGCTGTATAAAGGATTAACGGTGACGAGCTTAGAGTGTGTGTACAAAAAAAACTACAGGAGGCGTGTGGCGTGAAGCAGGACCCCCCTAAGACGAACGTGTCTGTCTGTGAGTAGAGGCGTGTGCATGTGGTGAGCGACTTAAGTGTAAGACAAAAAAAAAAAATCACCACCTCCTGCCGTGGTGAGTAGACCGGGCCGGCCAGACTAAGGCTGTGCATGAAAAAAATCCGATTTTCACCTGACCTCTGACGTTTGTTACAATGAATGTCAGAGGGAGGGAGACGTCCTCAGGTAGGGGGTAGGAGGTAAGGCTAATGGATGAGGAAGAAACACCGTTTTCAGCTGGTCTCCACGGATAGCGATGACACACCCCTCGTCATCTAAGCTCTTAAGGAGCGGAGCGGTTGAAAAAGCGTCATGCGGACAGGTCGCTACACAGCTGGAGTGCTGTTGGAAATGGGATTAAACTCCCTCTGTATAAAAAGCTCTGATTTCTGTTGGAAAAAAACCATATCGCCTCTGACCACAGTAACGTCTACTACCACCACCGCCGCCACCACTGCCGCCGCCGCCGCCGCCACCGCCGCCGCCGCCGCCGCCGCCGCCGCCGCCGCCACCGCCAAGACGAGACGAGATGGCTCAAGCTATTCCACTTTCAAGCTCGCCTTCACCGCCTTGTCCACCTGAAAAAAAGTTAATGCGGCTTGACGACGTGAGACGCGCGAGGCAGACCGATGGGGAGAACAGAGAGGTAGGACAGCGGCGGTTAGCCTATAGCGACGCCTTGCTTCGTCAACTAGGTAAAGAGTTGAGCGGCTGTTGGAGAGAGTTGGGCAGTAGCTTAAAAGTTACCGCCGCCCGTATGGATGCTCTAGTAGAGCGCAGTGTCAAGACACCGGAGGAGCTGTGTACGGCGATGTTCCGAGTCTGGTGGGGTGAAACCCCGCATCGTCATAGATGGGGAGAGCTCGGTCGCGTGTTCACCCGCATTAGACGCGTGGAACTGTTGGCTCAGTGGATGTCCCTTCTCCACAGACAGGGGTTGGATTTCGAAAACCCCGACTCGTGCGCGATGCATAAGCACTTGGGCACCCTTGGCAGACGTCTAGGTAGCAGGTGGAAAGAGGTGGGGGACCATTTAAAATTGTCGCCTGAGAGGTTAGATAAGATCGCTGAAGAATGCGAATACGGAGGAAGTCCCGCTGAGTGGGCCTTCCGAGTGTTGAAAATGTGGCAAGATGAAGCTGACGGTGCCGGCGGTACACCTTTTGAACTCCTTCGAGTGTTGACTGAGGACATGGGAAAGTTTGACCTCGGCATCACGATATTACTTGACTTTATCAAGCAAGAAACAACGAGAACGACGGACATGTGAATTGTTGTGTTTTATTTTCATACGTCTTCTTTATTAGTAAGTAAAAAAAAATAATATCATAACAATTAAGAAGCGCGCCCTCTTAAAGTGTCACTTCCTCCAGTCGCAGCTGATCGCCTCATCGAAGCACGTGATAAACAAAAAAAAAACGAAGAGACACGCTTCTTCCTCTCGAGAGGAAGAAGCGTGTCTCTCGATTGAAATCTTTTTCTTTTCTTTTTTTCTTAAAAGAGACAAACGCCCCTTAGAGTGCCCCCCCACCCCCCTAGAGTGCCCCCCTCCCCCCTCCCCCCCTCCCCCCCACCACCCGCCCCATGCATCCTAAAAGCGCCCCCCTCCCCATGCATCTTAAAGGGGCCCCCCTCCCCCCCTCCCCTCCCCTCCCCTCCCCTCCCCCCCCCTTATACACTCTAAAGAACGCTTCTACCTAGTTCAATAAGTCACTTCCAGTCGCTCGTAAAACAATAAAAAATGAAAAAAAAAAAACAAACTTATATCGTAGTGTTTTTTATTAGTTTACCGAAAAAAATAAGAGACTCGCCTCCTCCTCTCCTTCTCCTCCTCCTCCTCCTCCTCCTCCAAAAAAAAAAGATATCACATTTTAAAGCCCGTGACCCCTTAAAGACGCTCATCTCTTCATTAAGTCGCGTGACGTCACTTCTTCTTCTTCTTCTTCCGGTCACGTGATCAATCAGGTCACTTCCAGTCACGTGATCCTCAATCAGGTCACTCACTTCCGGTTGGCCATTAGGTCATGTGACGTCACTTCCGGTCACGTGACTCATCAGGTCACTTCCGGTCACGTGATCCTAAAGTAGGTCACTTCCGGTCCCCTAAGTAGGTCATATGACGTCACTTCCGGTCCATAAGTAGGTCATATGACCTCACTTCCGGTCACGTGACCAAATGGCGGCCTCTGATTGGCTAACTAGGTCACGTGACCTCACCACTAATCCCCTAAGTAGGTCACTTCCGGTCACGTGACCAAATGGAGGCCTCTGATTGGCTGCAGGTCGATTGAGTAATAAACAGTACTTAACTATAGTCCCGTTCCGATACATACTATACTACTGCAAGGCTAAAGTCCAATTAACCGAAACTATTTCAGATACCGTACTGTCATTTTTCGGCGCCACAATAGCATTCATCTAGCTGCACACTGATACTAGCTCTGCTGTATAGACCCCCTACATTCTGTACTCCTATTCTCATGTTGAATTAATGTTCTTTCTCCAGTTATTGTTGTTTTAGGAAAAGAAAAGTGGTGAATCATTCAAAGTGTCGATGGGTAGGCAAAAATTGACCCCCCCCCCTCAGACTAGGTTGAAAAAAAAAGACCCCCCCCACCCCTAAAAAAAATGACCCCCCCCCTGATTTGCACACACCCCCCCCCCTGGCATAAATATAATGAACGCTCCCTAAGTTCTATCATTTTTTCTTTGGTGTTTCCATCAGTTTGCAAGCTCTCTTGTCCTCCATGCTACTGTGAGGTTTGGGTTAATTTTTTTTTCATGGTGAATACGGCACTCCAATTGACTTAACCAGGAAGGCCGTATTTAACACCCCCCCTTGAAATAACCCTCGTCCGTATTTCACGGCCTGTCAAATCATCGAAATTGTTGATTTAACCACTATTAGCTTTTGCAAAGTAATAAAGTGGACTTTGAACGACTCGTGCACCTTTGTCTATGTATATATTGATATGAATCCTTCCAAAAGAAGGAACTAGAACTGCTGAACTTTCCTCTTTAGGTGACACAATGGAGGAATTTTTTATATTAAGTATGTAATTCAAAGCCAATAGTATATGAATCAATGTGCCTGTCCGACTCAGGGTCCCCTTACCCCATACATAAATCTACTTCCAGACAGTACAAAAGGACTGTGCAGACATAGCCCGCTCCACCATGGATACATCAGGTAAGCCTGTTATATTTATGCTCTAGATGTATGCCGTTATTTAATGAACAGTTCTTATGATTATAGATAATATACACCATTTACTTTTATAATCATTCTGACTGTTATTAGTGATGCAGAGTGGGGATGAGAAATACCGTCCGAAATCCCCATATCTCAAGGCTGGCTGGTTTTCCAGGTTAACCCTATGGTAGGTAAAGAAAGGTTCAGTATTCAAGATCTATATCAACGTATACAATAACACACTTTCTGTACTTGTCTATACATTATCGTGTAGAAATGACTGCTTCTAATTTTAGAAATAGTATTACCCCCTTTATGCGTGTCATCCATAGCATTGTAATCATCAGTTAAAGGAAAAGACCAGCGTAATAGTATGTGGCCTTCTATCAGTAGTATTTGCATTGATTAGCAATAGCCTGACATAACTATTCTAAATATATGCAGCATGTAGCATCTAGACCTGAAATAAAGAAGACCAGAGTGACGTCACAAAGGACCAAATCTCTATCCACCCATACAAATCCTACAGAAATAGAGTACATTTGACTATGTTTTACAGTTTACCAGACAGCTAATGTACCAGTAAAGAGCCATTACTTGTAATCATGAAGGATTTACTAACTCTCTTACCTTCTCATTTCATGAAGAGTTATCATAAGGCCACTAGAGCTAATGTAAATAAAACAGATGACAAAATAGAAAATCGTCTGCACCTACATTGCCTCATGATTGACCCTTGAGTGGCCCTTAATTGGCCATCATTGCCTACCAAGATTCGTGTAGATTACCGAGCAACCAATCAAGAGGTTGTTATAGTTGTGTCTAAACCAATCAATGACGATGGGCTGAGTGTGTCTGGTACATTTATGGTCTTGTGTGACGTCATTTCTGGCCTGGCTTCCCACTATATATTTCAGAGTTACTGCTACATGGAGTATATTTTGATAGAATGTTTCTCGGCATATTGCTTATCAATGCAACTGCTACTAATCAAAGGCCACCTACTATTATGCTGGTCTTTTCTTTTAAATAGTTTTTATTTTATTTGCTTATGTATTATTATTATATAAGGAGACCCTTCTAGATACCATCAATAGGTGCACTAACAATCTGTAGTGCTGGTGGCAGAAGGAGTAATACCATTTGGACTTGCTATTTACAGGTGGGTAGTCAACCTTATTTCCAAAGCAAAAAACGTAAAGCTGACAACCGCTGATGTATACGAGACTGTACCAGAGACCAAATCTAAAGTATTAACTTCAACTTTTCTGAAGTAAGTAATTAAGTGTTATTTCTCTTTGATGTTACTTATCTTGTGTACGCATAAATACTACAGTCATTTGAAATATGCTTTGGAGATCAGGACAAATTTCATAAGTTAGAGATATAGATATACAGTTACAGATATATGTATATACAGTAAAACTTCGTTATTACAAACACCTTATTACCAGCAAGATTAGTTCGTTGTAAACAAATTTCGTAGTAACCAGATACTGGATGAGGGATGCCAAGTGTTATGATTTTTTCGTAATTTTTCGGTTTTTGACCATCTATTACGCCCATTACTATTTTAGATATCAAATTACGATTTTTAAGTATCTCTGGGATATAGGCCCCCAGATATACCTACAAAAAAGGACAGGGCATGGTGACAGAGGGGGGAAATGGAAGTCCCAGGAGATGTAAGGGACTTGCTGACGGAGGTGATGGGGTGTTGGAGAGGGGCAGAGGCCACCTCACATACCTGTGTAGTGACCGGGGTGGAGAGCAACAGAGCCACCCCCCCCCCCCCCCCACCACCACCACCTCCAGTGGGAAGGGGTGGGAAGGAGCAGAAGCCACCTCACACACCTGTGTAGTGACCGGGGTGGAGAGCAACAGAGCCACCCCCCCCCCCCCACCCCACCTGTCCAGTGGGAAGGGGCAGAGGCCACCTCACACACATGTACGCTGGTTGGAGTGGAGGGGTACAGAGCCCCCCCCCCCCCCTCACATGTAGAGTGGTCGGAGTGGAAAGCAACAGAGGCCACCTCACACACCTGTCAGACTTCAATGGTCTGAATTATCCTTCTGAAAGTCTGATTTTACTTCGTTATAAACGAATTTATAGCAGCAGTACTTCGTTCTAAAGGAGTTTTCTTACTATAGCAATGTACAGGACACAATCACCTCCTTGCAAATATGTTCGTTATAAACAAAATTCGTTGTAACAGAACCTTCTACACTGTCAGCCGCACAACATCTTACCTGTGCTACAGTTGGTTTTTTTTTTTGTTTCTTTCTCATGTTAGGTTTAAGTATCTTATATAAAGATAGGGGCGAAATATCCTATGTGCTGGTTAGATCCTTATATCAGTGTCTGGTTGTCTTTAGAGATACAGAAGAGTTTTCAACATTGCATGGCACCCTCCGCTAGCAGAAACCCCTAGTGCCCCCAGTAGACACAATTTCATCAACCACAACATGTATGGCCATCAGTGCGATGGTGGCCCAATTGTGGCAGCCATCCTACATATCAAAGCCTTGTAAGGAATACCCGGTTTCAATTACATATAGATTTGTGCTGTAGCTGAACACAGGGGGAAGGTGTCCAATTATTCAGACCTCCCTAGAATGGGTTATTCAGTCTTCAAAAAACAATTCTTAGCTTCATGTATCCATTGCAGTTCCAACTCATTTCATGCTTTACAAATCAAATCATTAAACATGATCAAAAGTATAATTACATCTTGAAGTGTGACTGAAATCTATAAAAAGCGCTTGTGTGTATGTTGTACACACTTTTAATACCTACACACATTTTACAAAAAAGTGTGTAAGTGTGTGTGTTGAGAAGGGAGTTAACGCCCATAAAGTGTGTAACATTTCAAAGTGTTTTAAATAAACATGTGTGCTAGTCTTTTTCCGTGTTCCCACAACACTCTTTTTTCCCCAGTGTATTAAAGTGCCTCAGACTTTAAAATCATGCTGCAATCACCATAATATCGGACTCTCTTTTCCTTTTCTACATGGTTAATATTGTCCAGTTGTTGTACAAGGTACTGCAATTATTAACGTATCCATTATTCTATTCAATAGGAGATGGCAGCGACTGTCAGAGGGCAAAATTAAAGCCAAAATAAATCTTTTCAAGGAGCTCCTGGTTCATTTCAGCAGAGATATTGTTAAAATCTTTTTAGTGCTGTTTAGTACAGTGAGTACTGGAAAACCAATGTCATGTATCTGTGTATTAATCTGAGTAGAGATTAGAAAATAAGTTAGAACCACAGGATAGCTACTATAAAATGTACCCTCCATATATCGCCAGCCCGCTATCAGTGGATTAAGCAAAGGTCATTGCAGCGGTACATGACTGGCTAGAAACAATTCATCCAGCTCAAAATTTTATTGATTTGCTAATAGGGTCATACCCGATGCTAATGGTAGTTCCTTATACTCTTCATTTCAATGGAGGTACAGTATGTGTATTACTTGAAATTCTTTTGTAATGGCTTAAACATACTTGTCATCTTATACTTATAATGTTTGTAATTTTAGACATGTGTTCGGTTTGTGGAACCTTTCCTGATTGTGGCCTTGCTGAGACACCTCAGTGACACAACAAGGACGTCTGACATGGCTGGCTATGTCTATGCAGCTCTGATGCTTTTAGGAACACTGGTGAAATCCTTTGGCGCAGCTCATTACAATATTTGGGGTTCTATTATCGCAATGAACATGAGAACTATATGCCTCACAATGATCTACAAAAAGGTGAGAACCAAAATTCCTATAATCTTTTTTTCCATTTTTTTGAGATCTGAATTTCTAGATATTTGGAGCTGATTTCATACCTTGATTCATGTGACTTGATACGTGTCAGAATGTAAAAAGATACTGGCTTGCCTTCAATGTAATTCATTCGCATTGATTCTGTCAGCTCTTACATGTACTCTTCATGAACCTGTTAATAGGTCTTGAGAATGAACAGCATGCAATCTCAAAGGACTTCAAGTGGGAAGATTATTACATTGATGTCCAATGATGTTGAAACCTTTCATAATGTAAGTGAAACTGTTTTGAAAGGATAGGTTTAAATTGCATTTTGGCGGCTGTGCTGTTCACTTCCAATTTAACATAGCTAATATTCATTATGATGTGTAGCCTTCAGTCCATACACGTATTCATTTGTTGTTGGACTTGAATAACCATTATCATATCAGTAGATTGAGATTTTAATAATTAAATACCCTTAAGGGAGTGGTCATTTTTTTAAAACATGGGGGGGTTGGTGGATTTGGGGGTACCCAACAGATTTGGACCCGTTGAAGGGGAGGACCAAAAAGATTTCGACCCTTCTTTGAGGGGGGCGACCAAAAAAATTGAACCCTTTTTAGTGAAAAAGCCCTTACATTACTATAGCTCAAAGGGGTCGGCCACGCACAATTTAAAACTGCCTGAGGGGGTACCAAAAAACTTTCGGCCCCTCCCACCGGCGGGCACCCAAAGAATTTCGACCTGCCTCCACAAAAATCTGACCCCCCTTGTTGTTGAAAAAAGGGCCACTCCCTAATATCTCACAAGCTACTGCTTTTACTTCCATTTCAGACAATGAATTTCTTTGTTACACTAGCCACAGGCCCACTTCTCCTCTTGGCTGTATTTGTTGCTGAGTGTTTTGAAATTGGATATCTTGCAATTCCCTGGATTGTGGCCATTGTAGCATACATGGGAGGCCGCTATTGGATGGGAAGACTCAATGGAAAACTATGGTTTGAAATCTTTTCCATTCTAAAAGTTTCTTTACAATGTTTATAAGATATCATTTGTTTCATGAGAATTTCATATTCCACTACTTACACTGCATGAAGTTTGGCACCGAAGCAAAATAGAAGAATCACACTTTAAGCATCTTTAATTCCATCATTGCCATTTAAATCGGCTTAAATGTCATTATGCTCTTTCAGTGCATGACATTTACTTTACTTGATGCCTCTGAAAGAATAAAAAGTTTGCATATATATCAATATGCGGGGCTAGTATTTTGATGAAAAAAAACTAATCAGTTACCTTTAAATTGATAATGCCAGGTCAGTTCAAGAGGGTTGGACGGATAAGCGCCTTCAACTCATGAATGAGGTCATCACAGGAATGAGGATTGTCAAAATATTCTGTTGGGAAAAGATGTATGCAGACAGGGCAATGAAGCTGAGGCGGTAATCATAGATTTGTATTCATCTCATTTGCGTTTGCTCTTCATAGTGTAAAACGAAACCAATGATTCACTAGTTTGACTCATCTATTCTGATGCTTTCTACTAGGCCACATGATTAACTACACCATAGCACTGTTCATGAATAACATGAATATCATAAATAACATTGAGCATGAATGCAACTATTCTCTCAACAAATAATATTGCGTTTCTTTGCAGATCTGAGATGGGAATCAGTTTGAAACGAACTTTTTTACAATTCCTTGGGCTAACCTTTGACTTTGCACTTTCCAAGGTCCTAACACTTGTGATATTGACATCCTATGTGTACCTAACACACAATACACCAACATTAGAGGTAAGAGCAACCTATCAACAGTCATATTATTGCAGGAACTTGGTGCTGTTTACCCTATATCTAAAACGGCAATATTTCATCGCTGGTACCCACCCCTTTGAATCAGGCTTGAAGTGAATGACAGGAACAGGTAGACCAAAAGAGGCTAGATGGAATGTCATGTTAAAACCTTTTGTAAGTACCGAGATATGCCTGTCAAAACATCTGAATAAGAGGGCTCAGAGAGAATATACTTGGAGAGTGAGGTGCAGGACCCGCCAGCAGGTAGGGACGCATCGCCATGACAACATCGCTTAGTGCCAACTGGAGCAGAGGGACGCCACAGTGCTGTAGGTCCCAGTTTCCTGCAGTGGCTGTGTGAGGGGTGGCGAGGGGGGGGGGCAGCAACGCCTACATTTGGAGGTTTTGCAGGGGAGGTTGTCACGGAATAGGCCTATAAGATATCCCCCCCACCCATGATCCTGGCCCCCCGAAGGTGCTGGTATACTTAATAATTTTACCTGTGGGTTGCCTAGTTATGATATCTCCTATCACGCACATAGTTTCTGCTCTTCTTCCTTCTGTACTGGGCCTTATAGAGATATCTCGAAGGATGTTTTTAAAATTCACAGGGGTCAATTCTATGAACTTGTTTATAAATCTTTATTTCTTAATATTTGTTGTAATAAAACCTAAAACCTAAAGTACTATTATTTCATTCTTTGAAATCAGACAACCATAAAACTGATAGCTTGGTTGAAAGCTCTTAATTTGGAATGTCTGTGTGGCGTGCCGGCTGCATTTCATGGCATTCATGAAACAATTGTAGCAACAAAACGGATACAAGTAGGTGCTGCTGTGTTTATTAGATTCAACTTAGGTCAACCTGATAGCTTACAATCCCCTTCAAAAGAAAACTCCCTTGTTTTGAGTTATTATGTGCATGTCCTGGGTTAGCAAATACTTGACTATAAGCTCTCAGCTGAGAATGATTTTCTATTTCATAATTTTTGAATACATATAATATGATGTATATACAAATGTATTACAACACAAATACAACAACAAAAGGTAAGTGTTAATGACAAATTTTGCATATCACTACATTACTATTTGTGACCCGTTTTAACGAAATGGGTCAGAAGTTGCACTTGAAGGAGCCTAGATATAGGCTGTTAACGTAGTATAGGCAGGAAAATATTATATTTTTGAAAAATGAGTTTTTGATATTTTTCAAATAATTATATGAATAATTATCTACTGGAATACTAAGTTACAAACCAGATTTCAACTCCCATTATTCCGAAACTGATGGCCATAGGATTTATTATTGTATTGTATGATATAGATAATATCTATTCTAAATGTTAAATTATCTCAATTTAATTAATTCTCATTTAATTTAACAAAAAAAGTATCAAAAATAATGTCAAAGGGTCAAAACTAGTCAATATACTACATGTCACATACCAAATGAAAGCTATTGGTGAGCTGTGAAGGAATATATTGCAATAGCAAAGCATTTTTAATGTGCGACTTCCGACCCACTTTGTTAAAACAGGTCACAGTTGCTAACCACTATTTAATAAACATGTATGCTCAGATCATAGATTCCAAGTAACAATTATCAAGTGAATTGAAATGTGAAGAAGAGATGCTTTATTCATTTCAATAAGGCTTTCCTGATGTCTAATGACCTGGCTAAGGCACCTCAGGAGAGGAAAGATGGAGCAGTGAAGGTTTATATAAAAGATGGATTTGCAAGTTGGATGTCCAGCAATGGAAACCCACAGGTGCATCCAAGCTACTGTTCTGTCAACTAGATAAATTAGTATAAAGTATATAATTATGTCAGGCGCAGAATCAGAACCTGCACATTTCCGGAATTGCCCCTGTTCAATTCCCTGCGCAGAGCAATTGCAGAATTGAACCAAAGTTAGATTGCACAGTTTCAGAATTCCTCTCTGTTTTCATTGTAGGGTACAGATATAGAATATAAATATATATTTCAGTGATGTTTGAGGGGGCTGCACTGTATATTGGAGGTGTGACTAACAGTCAGGAAGAGCCCACATGCAAGTCACACCTGTATGTAGCTGTGAATAAGGTGTGGCAGAAATGCCTCTGCTATGATAAAACATTGGGGCATTGGCTACCTGAGCCCTAGATGATATAAAATAATGTCCTTGCAGATACAATTCTTGCCCTACCTTTCTGTTTGAGGGGTATACTGATATACTTTATAATATATTTTTATGACCATGTAGGAGTTCCGATATTGCGCAAATTCTGATATTGCGTGTGACATATACATAGTAATAAGGCAACAGGGAAGTCGTGTTTCTAAAGGTCATCAGAAAATCCTAATTCCTGCATTGTCATTGATGTATAATTTGATAATCTGTTATGCTAACAATGATACAATAATTTTACTTATTTCATGGTGAATACGGACTGTCAAGGTTAAAGCAATGGGAGGGTCGTTCCCCACAGGGGCGTGAAATAACCCTAGGTTGTATTGCATGCTGTGGCCGTATTTCACGCTCCTGAGGGTCACGTGACCTGCGCGAAATTCAAAATGGCTGCCGACGGAAGTAAACAAACACCGCGGAAGTTAACAAACATCGTGGAAGTTAACAAACTTGTTTGTTTGCCAACAATTTGCTGTAGATAATCTGGAATAAATACAGAGCGTCACTCAAAAGTGACCTCTTCACTGCTTACTTCACTCGCCATGCTTGGGCCGTATTGCACTAGGCCTACAGCCAGCGTGCAATACGGCCCAAGCACGGCTCGTGTAGTAACCAGTGACTCGGTCACTTTAGCGTGCAGCTCTGTCCATATATGTTTCAAGAACTCTTTCCTTCTCAGGCACAAGATGAATACACCCTTCATGATATCAACCTCTCTGTGGATTCTGTAAGTAAGAGGAAAATGGGTGATTGTCAATCCATGACCACATTTTACTAGTTGTATAAAGATATGGATCCAATTGTTTCTTTACAACTACAACTCCAGACATAAAGTTTCAGGTGGCTTTTATTATGTTTAAAAAGAAAAACAAGCTTGTAGTCAACACTTGGGCAAAAGGGTGGTCCTTTCTTTAGGTAATACCAGATGATAAAGGTATTTAAACCCAAAAGAAACAGATACTTATGAGCAGAAAAGGATACCTTAAAGCAAACTTACAAACAAACGAAGCTTGTTCATCTAAACAAAATGATCTCATTTCAGGGAACCCTCACTGCAGTTGTAGGTCCAGTTGGAGCTTCAAAGGTACTATTCATATACCACCATGATCTTCTAAAGTAATAATATTCTCTAATGGGAATTTACCAGAATATGGGGTTATTTTGCAATAAAACATGTCATAACAACTCAGTACATTTTAGTAAGGAATAATTTCATATTGTTTATACATTTATACATACAACAGTGCAAATTTGAATTCAACTCTCTTCATATTGGCAGAGTTCCCTTCTGATGATGATTCTCGGTGAACTTACCATGTTGAAAGGGGAGAAGGAGGTTTGTGGTACAGTCAGCTATGTACCCCAGGAGTCATAGCTCCTCCCAGACACAGTCAGGAAGAATATCATCTTTGACAAAGAGTATGATGAGGAGAGATACCTTCAAGTGCTACAAGCATGTTCATTGGATGAAGTATGTACAAATGCATCAGTGTTACCTTTTTGAATGCCATTAACTTTTTTAGTTGAAATTGAATGGTCACAATAATCACAATGTGATCACAGAGAAGGTAGCACAATGTCTGAAATAATTCTATATTTTGTCAAGATTGCAAAACCAAATCATGAATTTCTGTTATGTTCCTGATTGGGTCATATACAATTATAAGTTATCTGTGATCCATGTTCAATTTAATTTTTTTTTTATAGTTATAACGTTAGTACATTATTATTCAGGATATCATTAGGTTTCCCAATACTGACTTGTCCCTTATTGGTGAACGTGGATTATGTCTCAGTGGTGGCCAGAAAGCTCGAATTAACCTTGCTCGGTAAATATCTTTCTGTATAACACAACTTCTTCCCTGTACCTGTGTGAAATGTTTGTATAGACATCTCTGAATAAAGTGTGCTAAGTAGCTTTACATATTGAAAAAATTGATTTATGGAAGGGATTCCCTACTTAACTTATCCCCTATGTTTCATAACATCAAACAAAATCATCAGTCAATGAACCTTTTCTTTCAAAACAGTTGAAAATGTAGTGGCATGCACTTAATTAAATTTGAGTTAAACTAATCTTAAAATATTGATTAAGTACTCTAAATGATCTAAATATAAAAATTGTTCATCAACATCTCTTCTCATGAAGTGCTATGTACCAGAACACAGACATCTACATATTCGATGATCCATTATCAGCTTTGGACACAGAAGTTGGCAAAATCATTTTTCACATGTAAGCATAATTATACACTAAAGCTGAAATAAGAGCCCTTATCCATTAAGGATAACCGTGTCTTGACAGATGCACCCAGCTGGGGATTAGGCTATGTCTCATGAGACTGTAAAAAATGAATAGTCTTTGACTGGGTGACATAATTGACTTGGTGATGTCTTTGACCAGGTATGGTCCACATCCTTGTTAATGCACACACAGTCTTCACATATGCCGTCGCTGTATAGCGCGACGCTCTTCCCCCCCCCCCCCAACCTGGCATGTAGACCTACACTGCTGCTGAGTGTGAAAGCCGCGCTCACCCCAACCTTTGACAGTGGTCGCCCCCAGTGTACATTGTATAAGGGAAAGGATGGGGGGGGGGGCAGAGACACAAGTTTAACTTCAAATTTCTCTTAAATGCATCATAACACTAATTTGATGCATTCACCAGACTTTAGAATGAATATCAATTAATCCGATTATAACAGTAGTTTATATCACTAATTTGTGGGAAAGATCACAAATTAGTTATAATTTAGGTAACAAATACTATGCTTCATGCATCTCACTATAACACTACGCTGCAGCAACCTGTCTCTGAGTGTATGCTAAATAGCAATACGGTGCATTGTCCCGCACTGACAAGGGAATCCTGGTTAGCTGTCACCTGTTGACCAGGTGACGTCTTTGACCGGGAGATGTCTTTGACCGGGTGACATCTTTGACCGGCAAGATTAAAACAATCATTTGAAAAGGGGCCAATTTAGAAAGAAATGCAGGGTGAAATTTAATACATAATATGTATTAAATTATATACATATTATTATATGTATTGAATTATATACATGTTATGTTATAATACTATATATATTACAAATTTCCTGGCATTTCCATGCACATAGACCCCCCATTTCTGCCGTTTTAATCTTGCCAGTCAAAGACGTCACCCGGTCAAAGATGTCACTTTGTCAAAGATGTCATCTGGTCAAAGACTATCCAATTGTTCCAATCTTATGAGACACAGCCATTATCCTAATTCACCCATCCAAGTTTATCATGCAGTCATCATTAATCATTTCAGTTTAAAACTTTACCTCTTTTGTGCTTTCCTCGCAAATCTTAGCACAGCTTGATTCTATAATGTCTTCTAACAATGACCTTCTTCAACCATAGGGGTATTGGTGGTTTCCTGAAGTCAAAATTACGAATTCTGGTCACCCATCAACTGCAATACTTGCCCTATGTAGATGAAGTTCTCATCATGGATAAGGTATGTAATCCTAACATTGAAGCATTGGGTAAAACATGTTACAATATCTGTCATCTCAGGAATTAGTAGGTCTGTATAACTCTTGTTTGTTTCAATTTTAGCATTTAATGCATCACTTTGTATTTACCATCATTACAAACCACTTTTCTCTTCTCGAATATGTATTGAACCTTGCAGGAAAAGTCTTATCAGGAAAGATCTTTAAATAGTTGACATGTCAATAGAAACAGGACACTTGTACACATTAAGATGTAATAAACAATTACCACTCTGAACCTAAAGATAACTATTACTTCTCACTATAGGGTAGGATCATCGCCAATGGTAAATATTCTGAAATAGCATCCAAACTGGATTTAGTATCTTTATCTTTCATGAAGAAACAGCAATCAGCTTTTTCAGATGACACTGTAAGAACCGAGAATGGCACAAAGGTAAGGGAATATCCTTTTTTTCTTCGCTTATAACTACAGTTTAACTAGCAAGTTCATTTTATCTTGCCACTCATTGGCAATCTCTTATTCGTGTCAAAGGGAGAGAACCAATAAATAAATGATGGAATAAGTTGTTCTTCATATTCAACAGTTTGATGGTGTGCCAGGAGAAGTATCAGTAGAGAAGGATGAGATTGGTTCTGTTTCATACAAAGTCTACCTGAAGCTTTTCTCATTTGGTCTGGGAAAATGTCTGCTTCCACCTATGCTGCTTTGCATATTCACAGTTATGGTAATAATTTATAATATTTACAAGCCATGCAAGAGTACCTGTCTATTGTGAAAGTTACAAGTTTTGACATTTTAAGTTGTCCAATATTTTTAGAAATAAAAACTAGACATTAATATTTACGATAATAAACGCTAAGGTATCAATAGTCATAATATGGATATTTGGCTCCTGGATAAATCATAATTATGATACTTAGAAACTTAGATATAGTATTGATATTCCGACACCTTTTTCTCCAAGGGGACTGATGTGACCAGTGATTGGATGTTAGCAACTTGGCAAGTAGCTATGCATGCAATTTTAGATATGTAGAGTGATATATACATAGGTGCAAATGAAAATTATATAGTTCATATTCCCTATGTTTGTTTGCCAATGAAATAGTCTTCATGACAAAGAGTGGACACTAATGCTGGCCTGTGGGCCAACAAATTCACTAATTTAAAGTTATATGAGAAGTTAGCATTGAGTTATATATCTCAACCAGAAATGTTTTGTCATAGCAACAGATTGGCAGTATAATATCTACCTCCACCTAACAATCCCATTTATATGGTATTATTCGTCATTTAGTATTAACCATTACCAATGTGATTCTATAATCAGGTACAACAGGGAGCTGATTAGTGGGAATGTGTCCTCACAATCAGATGAACAGTCGGCTACACATTATGACACCCACATCATATGGATTACATGGAGCCTCGTCTGCGTATATCTTGTGTTCCTTGTACTGTACAATATATTTCCTGCATTGATGATGATGTATGCCAGTAGAAACCTGTACAACACAATGTTCCACAGACTTTTGCATGCTCCAAGTCACTTCTTTGAGACAAATCCAGTTGGTGTGTATAAAAGGTGTAATATACATGTATGCAGAATGCTCAAATAAAGGGTGACTTCATGATAATATTATTTCTACAAATGTAATTTCAGCCTGAGAAATGACCACCTTTGAACCAGCTAATTACTCTTTCTATTCAAAAATAATAATTATGATATTTGACAAAAAATGGCTTGCTAGGTAAATATGGCCTACCTTAATATTTCTTCAGGGCAAGTTCTGAACAGATTTTCCCGTGACACATATTTCATGGATGTTCAAATGCAACAACCAGTGGCTTACATCAAAGAGGTAAATTATGTTGAGTAAAACAATGGATCTATTTCTAAACTAGGTATAATCACTGATAATACGGAAAATGTCACTCCTAATATAGATTTTGATTCCTATTCTATATTGTTTAGGCTTCTGCTGCACATTGACTGAACTAAATCAACAATTAACAAAGCCCCAGCTATATGCTGACCTACTCCTTTTGGAGTTGTAGGGCGCACCCCAATCAATTTTAAAACGGATGTTTACAAACATGAAACACATTGAATCAAGCCTATGAGTTTTTCTGTATATTAAATTGACATATCTTTTCAGATATTGGCCTTCGGACTGTCCTATGCTGTTTATGTTTGTGTTTTGAATCCCTGGATGTTAGTGCCAGTTATACTGTACATCATATTCATTCTAGTTGTTGCACACTTTGTTATTGGAACCATTACTCAAACAAAGAGATTGGAAGCTAGTAGTAAGTTATAGTTTTCATATTGAATGATCCACATGATATTCAACCTTGATCACTTCGAATGATTCTATTTTCAAGGAGAGTAAAATCAGAAATATGTTTGAAATGTAGTAAGTAAAAAGATACAATGAGGTGAGCGCTTAAGCACTTTTTGACCATGATGGGAGAATACCTTGGGTATTTAGGACATTCAAACAACACACCATATGACTAATCTTTTTTTTGTTGTCTCCAGGCTAAGTATCAGCCCTTTGGTTACCATATCTTCCTGTTCAAGAAACTATGAACTGTCCTCTTTTTCAGTGAGGAGTCCCTTATTCTCACATCTGTCCACCACAATACAGGGACTTCCAGTCATAAGAGCTTTCCAGAAAGAGGAGTACTTTCTGAATGAGGCATATCAATTGATAGACAACCACACATCATCTTGGTTCATGTATGTGGTGACAACCATGTTCTTTGGGTTGTACATTGATTTACCTTCCTTTGTCTTCGTAGGAGTTTATTTCATCCTAATGCAGGTTTCATTTTCAGAAGGTCAGTACCATTTAGATCTGAGCTATACTTCAATATATAATGATGTATTAAAAAATAATGCTGGAATTAAATGATCCAGATTATCAGTCCAGTTTTGGAGGTAGTATCTAGGATTAATGTAATATTTTAATATCATATTGCATGAGTTTTTCTTTTAAACTAAGATTTGAAGAAGGATTAAGAACCAACTATTCATGATAGATGCATTCTCTGATACAGATCAAGATGCAGGTGCAGCAGCGTTATCTCTCATCTACCTTTTCACAACTTTTGTCTGGGTGCAGTTTCTTATGAAAAGGGTTGCTGAGGTTCAATGTATGGTACGTTTACTAGTGTCTTGCCTCTTAATTATAATCATAATGATATAATATCAGATTAAATACATTTATAAAGGCTCAGGTAAGATAAGATGAACTCTAGTGTCTACTGAAACATGCTTCAGATGACATCAGTAGAACGCATCAATCAGTACTCCAAACTGGAACAGGAATCAGCAGCATACACTGATATCAGACCACCCAAGCACTGGCCCAGTTCTGGCAATATTCAGTTTTGTGACATGAGTCTAACGTACAAAGATCTGGATACACCAGCACTTGGACCAATCAACTTGAACATCCAGGCAAACCATAATGTATGTACAACTAACGCCATACAATCAATATCATTTCTGGCCATGTCTATGCTCATTAATCTCTCAGCTCATCCCAAAAATTAATTTGTTTTGCATGAAAGGAAAAGCAGCACTGGGTTTGTCCGCGCATTTTAGTTGGTCTAGCCAACAGGTATGGAGGATCTCATTAATGTTCTGCCCATCTTGTTAGCCAATGTTGTTTGACTTGGATTCCGATCGTATTCATCCAGATTGTCTGGACCAGACGGTCTTCTGACCAGATAACCCAACAAATAAATATCATACTAAGTTATATATATATACATTGTCTTGAATATCTATAATTCTATTTTCGAGATTTGTTTCTTTGAGTCTGTTCACAAAATCTTAATGCCATTTATTTACTTGTCTACTAGATTGGCATAGTTGGTCGCACTGGGGCAGGTAAATCATCTTTGATAACCAGTCTGCTGAGAATGGTTGAACCTACAGGTAGCATCAAAATTGACGGAGTTGAGCTTAAATCACTTGGCCTGACAGATGTAAGGAGCAACATATCTGTTATACCTCAGGTAAACAATACTGTCATGTTGACTTCATTAGTAAAAACATGACAAATCATATGGATAATTTGGTACACATAATGCCTACTTGCACATCTTGTAAAGTAATCATTCAAACAGTTTCTGACACCTTCTCCATCGATCTAAGGATCCTTTGCTGTTTTCGGGAACACTGAGAAGGAACTTGGACTGCTTTGATGAACATGATGATTCACAAATCTGGAGAGTTCTTCAACAGGTATCCAGATTTTGTGTATATTTGATAGATCATTATCATTTTAAAAAATCCTTCTTACAGGGGATCACAAAAGTGAAATAAATTGAATAGAATCAACAGCATAGTCTTAGTCAAAACCATTGTCTTTGTAGTCTTGATTCTACACAGCCTGTACAACAGTCAGGGGCGGATCAAGGAATTTGGGAAAGAGGGGGCGCTGTGATACCTACAGCATTGGGGGTGTTGAACCATCTATATTAAAATGTACAGAAAAATAGTGGGGTGTGTGCCCCCTGGGCTTCCCCACCTCTGGATCCGCACCTGACAGTTACTCACAAATTTTTCACAGTGGTAGCTCGAAATGATAATCTTATCATGAACTGTACTGAAATGTAAAACAAAGAGTGGATGAAATAGAAAAAACTTTCTCACTGTGGTGATCTTGTTAAATTTATTCCATTTCAATTTTCTCATGCTGCTATTGCACTTTGTTTGGCCTGTTTGTACTATTTACTATTTGTCAAGGCTCAACTCACAGACAAAGTGAAAGGATTGCCTGAACAGTTGTACGCAGACATAGGTGAGGGTGGAGGCCACTTCAGTGTGGGACAGAGACAGCTGTTGTGCATGGCTAGAGCCCTACTAAGAAAAAACAAAATTGTTGTCATTGATGAAGCCACAGCAAATGTTGACAATAGGTAATTATGATTATATTGATATTGGTACTGCTATACTGTTCACATCTACATTAGTATTTATAGCAACTTGATTATACTTGATGATTATATGAAAGTTATGCAATAGCTTTTGTAGGGGTTGTGAAAGTATGAAACAAACACAGGTTCCAAATTTGGTTTGAATGCAACAGGTTTATTCAGGTCTCAATCCTTGGTACTCATACGAACACAGCCTCGAAAATAGGATTCAATGATGTACAGGTTAATTATAGACAAGGTTCAAAGTATACAAGCAGTGTTCTTGCTGGTTCGAAGTCAGCAGGGCTGGTCGGACTGGTCTTGTCCCAGCAAGGGTTGGTGCAAGAGCCAGAGGCAGGAGGGGTGTAGGGGCCCCAGTCTCAAAGGTATCGAAGGGTGTGGGTCTGAGCTCGTCTGCGGACAAACTCCTCGATATGGCCAACTGCGGCCTCTTATATACCCGGGTTGTGGACCAAGCAGTGTCGACGTGGCACTCCACCGGCGCGCCATCTGGAGTGCCCCGCTTGAACTCGCAACTGGGTAATCGTTCAGGGGACATGGCATAGGATGCCAGTTGTTGGAACCTAGCTTGGAACTGTGCCATTCCCGCCTCGAAACCACGAACCCATGTTACACATATATTATTGCCCCTGCACTTGTATGACATGGATAATCTCATGAGACTTGAGACCTGTATTTGATACATAAATCAAATAAAGAAGTGATTGACCATGCCATATTGAATTAGAAACTAAGGCTTTGCACATAATGTGCTTAAAGTGTTCAATCTTATATGAGTTATCTTTAAGAACTATAATTTGTTGTTCACGAATATGATTTATTTTCCAAACAGAGTATGAGGATTGAACTCTGGTTTTAGAAAAACCTCATCCACATGCTGACTCAATATAGGGGTTCCTGGTCATTAGATCATACCCAGCATGCTGGCATCCGAGCACAACAGTTACTTTTGTTAATTAGTTAACAAAACTGATGTATCTATATACATCATAGTTCACATTCACATTAACAGTGATAAAATGTTATTTGTATTTTGTGTCTGTTTAAACTATAAGACCGACTCAATCATCCAGGAAACACTCAGTAGAGAATTCTCCAGGATGACAGTGTTAACGATTGCCCACAGGCTAAATACCATCATAAAGTATGATAAGATTTTGGTAAGACAAATCTGGCTATGTTTAGATTATTCAGTACTCTACCATTACTTGTGTTTAAATATACATAACTTATGTATACATAAACATTACGTCCAAAGTTATATTAGGATTCAATAATATTCACCTATCTGCAGTGAATTGCCAAATGAATATTGCAAATGACAATAATAAAAATGGATTATCATCAGGCCAGACCAAAAAAAAGAAGTGGGTCACACCAAAATCTTTCAAATTGACATGGATTTCGCTTGCCTTATTCTTTTAAAAAATCTGAATTTTTCTTCTTAATTCCCTCAACTACCTGTCTGAACGCAAAAATATTTATTTGCTGTGGGTTCACAAATAATCGAAATATTGAACCAAATCTATTTTTTAATAATAATCATAAGAATAGTAAAATCCATTGACCAACTTTTTATTTTGGTGTAGCCTTAATGGGTGTAAACTAAATACAGATCTTTCAAATTTAAATGCTAACTTTGCAGGTTTTGGAGAAGGGCAAGGTGGTGCAATTTGATCACCCACACAATCTCCTTCAGGATCCATCAGGCCTTTTCTACCAGATGGTGAAACACCTTGGGGAGGACCACTTCCAGATGTTGGACAGGATGGCCTTTGATGCATACCAGACCAAGAGCACATGGCTTTAGTTTTAAGGTTATGGTACCAAGCAACAGGGCTGGTTAGAGCATTGCTATCCTATCTATATTTGGTCACCAGAGAAACATTACTCAATATCACTTCATTACAAAATAAATACTGTAGCGGCGATGGAGGGGGGAGGCTGTGAGTACACAGCTCCCCCCGTCGCCCCGGCTAGACACATAAATAAATATCAGAAAAACAGTCTAGACGCCAGGGGGACGAAGGCGGTTGGTGCCACTGTAGCAAGAGCGTGGGCACTGGTGGATTCCCCAGACATAGCAAGCGTTCTATTAGGGGGGAGTCTGCGAGCCAAAAGGGTATGGCTATATGTATATGGGGCCGGAACAGGGTTCTGAATAGTATAATATGTATCGGGATTGGACTATAGCTCAGCTACTGAAATGGTCCAAACGACAAGAGACCAATCACAGGCCTCCATTTGGTCACATGACCTCATTTGCATATGAGACCACACCCTCTTTGGGTCACGTGACCGGAAGTGTCCTTATTTGGGCATGAGCGTAACCAATCACAGACTTCCATGGGGTCACATGACCTCATTTGCATATGAGGCCACGCCCCCTTGGAGGAGTCACGTGACCGGAAGCGACCTTATTTAGGAATGATTGTAACCGGAAGTCACTTACTCGGCTTGGTGGGGATTAGCGGAGCCTCTTGACCAATCGGAAGCTTCCGGGCGGGCCTTGTTTGTTAACAACACCACGTGACCCGACAAGGTGGGCCTTTGTTTGTAAACAACGCTACAAGCGGAGGTATATGATTTTTTCCCCCGATCAATTCTGTGTATAGGGGATGGTGTCTGTCGACCTCTGGTACGGCTAACTTCTTTTCAAAAGATGGGTGGTCGAATGATATTGGTTTAGATACAAATAAGTCTGAACAGCCGTTTTCATATAATTCTTTTTATTTCGATAAATTATACAATAGAGCGGACACATTTAACACGACAGAATTTATACATGAGAGCGGTACAAGAGTCCTCACAAATTGTTTTCAAAAAGTACTCACATAATACATCAACACACAACACACTGAACACGTTCCACTTTTTTTCCCTAATGGAGACTGTACACGGTGCAAGCTTTTTGACATAGTCACAACAGAGTATACCCTGTCGTATAGAAGCAATGTTACAGAATTTATACATTTGTAATAAAGATACTTTGTCCTTTATAATATTGTTATAGTATTAAGTAAAGAACCAAAGTCGACACAGTTCGGATCAAGTGTTACAAGTTGCGAATCAAAGGTTTATTCAGTAACCTAGACAGGCAAAGCTATAGCGGTGCAAACTCCCTGTAGAGTTCAGAACGGGTCAGTAGGCTTGCAGCCGATACGATCACGGGGCCTCTGTCCAAGCTTGGATCCAGAGTGACCGACGAGTCCTTTCGGATCCTGGGTATATATAGGCAGCCAGCCTGCGCGCGCACACGCAGACCGGAAGCCTATAGCGACCTCTGTCCATACCCCAAGCCCGGGGCAGATGCTGCCACCTGCCGTCGGGCTGAAGGGTTCAGACAGAGCTCGCAACACAGCATCCAACAGAACCCGTCATATAAACCCCGTATAACCCTAGCCCCTACACTACCCCCTACGGGATAATAACCGGGAGGTAAATAATTAAGGTTAAAGTCCGAAACCACTTCGGACTGGCATTATCTTATAAATACCACCTTAAGGGCTCTAATATAGCTACACATTAACAATATGACTGTTCTGATGAACACAATAAGTTATTATTTACACACAACAATAAATATATACTCCCTTGGATAAATAGAGTTAACCTATATATATCAACCTTAGGTACACCTGAGAATATGAACACTTGAAAAGTATGGTATCACAAAAAAAATTTGTTCCTTCAGGACCCCGAGCTATTTATACTCGTTGTTATAATATTACTAGAAGTGAAAAATTGGTGCGTCAGGTACTCTGGTCTGCTCCGTACGGTGCTCCTAACCTGAGTAGCTGCTCCTCTCCGGATTCCATCGTCTCCTTCTGTCAGTTTCCTTGGACAGACCGGATCCTCACGTACCTGGCCCGTCCCTTGCTGCTGTCCGGATCCCGGGACACCCTGCTGTAGGGTGTTTCACTACTGGGGGCAGTACTTTTCAATACCTCCCCCCCCCCCCCCGTAACCATAGACACGTTGTAAGATAATCCTACGCGGTGTCCGAGTCACTGTCGGACCCGGCTTTAGCAGGGTCTGTAACGACGTCTGCTGTAGCCTGATCCTCCTCATTGGAATCTGGCTCGGCATCAGCCAGATCTAACTCTTGGAGCCAGGCCTTTATCACCGCCCTGGATCCATCCCATTTGTGCATTTCATGCCCGAAACACTCCTGGAACTTAAGACGCTCATCAGCAAGCCGCTTCTGAGCATTCTTAGTCTCCCTCTTTTGCTTCTTCCGATCAAGTTTAGCCTGCTCTTGTTCTATCCAAGCCTTTTCAGTCTCTTCCTGAACACTTGCCTCGGCCGCCTCTTTCTGGATTTGGCACTCAGCTTGGTGGAGGTGGTGGACGCAATTCAAGGACAGCATTGTCACCTCCTGACACAGGGTGTTTAGCAGGGTGTGGAAATAGTCCTGCCACTTGTTCAGTGTCTCCTGACCAGCCTCAAACGATCTGAAGTCGGCCGAAGGAAAGTGCATCGGGGCTCGGCGTTGGAGTAGCAGAGCACCTTCTGGTAGAGTTGTGGGTGGCTTAGGCTTTGGCTTCACTGTCTTCACTTTCCCGGTCTGAGAGAAGACTTGCGTCTCCCCTCCTGGGACCGGTGGGACTGCCGGAAAAGCCTCATCAAAGCTTTCCTCAGTACCCGTGTTCGGATCCTCCACCGGATCAGACTGGGTGGGAGTCAGTCCGTACTGAAGACCCGTCTTCCAGTCTGTCTTCCTGGAGTCAAAAGTGGGCCCTTTGTATCCAGGCGCCACCTTCTCCAGCACAGAAGGCTTCTCCGAGCTCTCTGTCCGCGCCCGCTTCGCATCCACTCTTCATCGTCTGAGTAGCCATCGGGACCAATCTCCTCCAGGTGCTGGGAACAACGATTGTCCTTTACACAATCCCCTACACACATAGGCGTGAAGAACTTGAACTTGCCCACTGCATTAGCTCGGAGTGCAGTCTCTACTTATGCTGCAAGCTCGTCCTGGGGGATCGTATCCTTCTCCAAGCCCTTCAGTACATCAGCCACCTCCTCAGGGGTTTTACCCACCTCCAGAGATGACATCTTGATCGTTTCCAACAGGATACGCTCCCGCTGGTTCGACCTCTGCTGCCGAGCAGTATCAGTATTCCGAACTGTCTTCTGGTGGACGATCTCGTCCTCCCGGGAGGCATCTAAGATAGCCTCTTTGTTTCGCTGAGCGACATCCCGAGCCATCCTCATGGCTGGTGTCAGTTGCCGCTTCTTCTCCCGCCGGCTGAGGACAGTGCAGAATTCAGAAAATGTCTCCATATCCGAATCCAGCTCCGCCAGAGCCTCGGGACGCTGCTTAGTGACAGCCATGAGGTGTTCCTTACGGGCCTCCTCACCTACACCATCCAGGGCCGCAGTAAGACGGTCCGGGAACCAAGTAGGGAATCGTTCTCCTAGCGTGGAGAGACCCCCGAACGTACTAATTAAGCCAAAATCTATCAGCTTAACTTCATCCATGCTTAATCGGTTAATTAAGCTGCCTCTGAGGATCCTCGGGACGAGTTCATCGTCCTTTTGCCACTCTTCATGTTGGTGAGGAGCCAGGATACTTCCTGATCCCCCACCCGACGCACTCCCACCAGCTGCCTTGTCTATCTTCCCGGCCTCGTCCGAAGTATCCATTGCTAAATGCTCCAAACCCGACACGGCAAGGTGTCTCTTGGGGAGTAGGCACCCGTTTCAAAGGTCCCGGAGGTACCGGTTCTTTGAAAGTAGCACTCACAGAGGCGGCCAGGGCCTGCCCGAGTACTGCGACCATCTGGGCTCCCGTCTTCGGGGTGTCCTCATCCATAGCCTCCTCCAGGTCAGGTTGAGGGTCTTCCATAATTCCCACAGTTTTACTCGTTTTCGGACGAGCTCCGGTGCCGCTGTGCTCAGTTAGCACTGCAGTGGCTGCCATGTTGGCGAGGGCTGCCGCAGTAGCTGCCACTGCAGGACTAGTGTCCAGTTCCTTAGAAAAAGACAGCAAATCGGTCACCGGGGGCGGGGTCTCCCGAACCGGAGTGGGCGTCGCCGTTTCTCCAGTTTTCTTCTGTCCGGTGGTCCCCTTACCCTTTGTAGTGGGTTCGGTTTTCACCTTTGAAGTATCACTTTTGAGGATCGCACAAAGATCCAACTTGCCGTTCTGGGTAGCGTCCGGCTTGCCCTTCACCTTCTTCGGATCCTTCGCCGCCGTGCTACTGGCGGACACCAGATCCTTCTTCTTTGGATCCTTTGCCACCGTGCTACTGGTGGACGCCGGATCCTTCTTCTTAGTACTCGGAGTACTAACCTTCTTGGGGTCGGGCTTCTTCGGCTTGGGTTTCTCAACCTTCAGTTGAGGCTTCTTGCCGGTCCCGGACTGCTTTACAGCCTTCGTAAGCGGTCAGTCGGCCGACTTGGACCTACTCCGGCTAGTTTTCTGGCCGCCCCAAGTCTTCGGACCCGTGGCATTGCTGTCATCGCTGCTGTCCTTCATGGACAGTTTACGACTCACCGTCTTCTTTATAGTCAGTGAGATGCTGAGGCTCACCAACCGGGAAGATAGGCAAGCGTCTCCGGAGGGTTCAGGCTCTAGCTCGTAGAGCTCCATCCTCCCCTGAGTTGGGGTGGGCTCCAACAAGTCCCTCGACGGCTGAAGCCATATCTGGGTCATCGTGTGGTTCAGAGTGGTGGAGCTGCTGCTCTGCCATCCTCACCTTTTCTGTTTTGTCTTACGACGGGGGTTGACGGGAAACACAAAGTTCCCCGCCACCCTCTTGTGTCACACAGACCTCAGGAAAAGAGTGTACACGCTTACCAACTCTTTTGAATCACTTGCTCCTTCCAAATTCGTCCAAAAACACGAGTCACCGCTGCCGACTTGCCGCCGCTACTGATTCCCTGTTCCCTCCCTTTTGTTTTTAAAACAAAGCGCATGCACAGCGTCTCGCGTGATTGGACGCGATCCCGTTATCCGGCGTGACCCAATTCCAGATTAATCAGGTCACGACCTCACGAAGTCAAATGTACTTCGAATAAAGAGCTCATCGGGAGTATTAGTGGATATAAATGGGAAATCAAAGATTATCCCACCGGATTATCCGTCCACCACCCTCTGGGATCACTCTTATTTTCTTTCCATTGACTCTGAGCGCCCCTGTCGGTAGCACACATAAAAACACATATGGACAACACAGGACCCCACACTCATTGTGTAAACAAGCTAGGTTACGGCCCCCTAGCCACCAGCCTAGGGCTCCGCCGAACGGGATTACCGTTCGCATCAAGTAACCTGGTCGGAGGACACTCGTTCTTAACTAATAATCTAGCCTTGATTTTAGTTTTCCGTGCCCTCCTTCTTTCGCCTGCCGAGACTTTCTTTTTCACAGACTTCCCGAGCTTCCTTCGTACCTGACTCCTGGGGGTATCCTCTGACACCCCCTCCAAGGGTACAAATTTCACCTCCGAACTCTTCCACCTCCGTTTCCGGGGTGAGCTCCCTCCCAGCCCAAGCACGTTACCGAGCCACAGGGCTCGTCCGGATATGTCCTCCTTCAGACTGGATCAATACAGTCATCTGACTGATACACTTGACCACCGTGTGTGGTCCATCCCAGTTATTAGCCCGCTTGACATTGCAGAGAGGTTCGTGTAAGCAGATCACTTTATCCCCTACTATGAACCGCCGCAACTTCAATCCGGTGTCATAACCTACTTTTTGCCATGTAGCAGCTTTGAGCAAATGAGCCCGCACTGTTTCATAGGCAAATTTGAACCTCTCTTGGAGAGATTCCACAAATAGCACCGTACACGGTGCCTCCGGACTAATCCCAACCACTCAGAACACCAAGTCCACAGGCATGATTAAGTCCTCTCCGAACACCAGCAGGTTCGTAGTGCAATTCGTAGAGCTGTGCACCGTATTATTATACGCATGCACCACAAATTCACATTGGTCATCCCAATCATCCATATGGGAGTTCACTAAAGGCTTCAGGACCTGGATCAAAGTCTGATTGAACCGTTCCACCTGTCCGTGGGACTGGGGTCGGTACGTATTGGTCCGGGTCTTGCAGATAGCCAACTGATGACACATAGCAGCCCACAATTTTGACTCAAATTCCCTCCCTTGATCGCTATGTAACATCAAGGGAGCCCCCAGATGGAGAATCCACCCCTTAACCAGCGCTTCCGCACAAGTAGCAGCAGTATGATCCTCCAATGGGTACACTCTCATGTATTTTGTATAGTAGTCCGAGACCACCATCATACACGCTTTACCTTTCAGAGGGTTTTACCCCACTGATTATGTCCACTGCTATCCGAGCAAACATTACCCCGAAAAGCACTTGTTGCAAAGGCAATTTGCCCAGTCCAAGACCCAGCTTGCCCAAACAGCAGGCAGGACACATCTCGATCCACCTCAAAAGATCACCAGACATCCCCGGCCAATAATATCGCCGACTCAGCCGTTCCAGCGAGCGTTTCTTTCCGAAATGCCCACTCGTGGAATGGCCGTGACAATAGTACAGGATATCATTCTGCATAGCAGCCGGGATTACCATTTGTAATACCCTCCGCTTCCCTGGACAAGACTACCACCTGCACAATGGAACTGGGCCAAAAGCGTCTCATTTCTCGGTTTACCAATGATATTTCGGGCCTCACTGGACAGATCCCGGTAGGGACTAGCTCCCTCAGTCTTGCTATGGTAGGATCGGCCATCTGGTACGTCCTTATAGTGTCGGTGGACCAATCCAACAGGTTCTGCAACAACCCATCATAAGGCAAATGCACACTCACTACCACAGCATTGTGAGCACCACAATCCCCACACTCCGGACGCACACATCGGCGGACCGGACATCTACTTAGGCAGTCAGCATTGATATGCTTCGTGCCCGCTCGGTGTTGGATATGAGAGTTCTCCAACCCGAACTCACTGAGGTGATTTAACCACCAACCAATCATCCCCTCCGCATCCTTAAAATTAAGGAGCCACCTCAAGGCTGAATGATCAGTCCGCAATGTGAAATTACCTCCGTACAAGAAGTGCCTGAACTTCTTTGTATACATCACCACTGCCAGCAACTCACGCTTGGTAGTGCAATAGTTTCTCTGTGCCTTGTTCATACTGTTACTAGCGAACGCCAGCGGGACCTCTACTCCGTCCTGGATTTGGGACAATGCGGCCCCGATGCTCTCATTGCTCGCATCAGTGTCAAGGATGAAATGCCCCTTCTCTGTAGGGTATCTCAGCACGGGGGTGTCCCGGAACAACGCCTTAATCTCTTTGAAAGCATTGTTCTGTTCCATCCCCCAGGGAAAAAGTTCTTTCTTCCTCCCCGGAGTCCAATGGCTCAACTTTTGCATAGGTTGAGACACTCTCGAGAATCCGGGGATGAAGTCCCTGTAGTAGGAACAGAACCCCAAGAAGGACCTCACGTCCTTCGGTCCTTTTGGAACTTCCCAAGTCTCCACAGTCTCCAATTTTGCCGGATCAGCCTGCACCCCTTTGGTGGAGATGATCCGGCCCAGATAGACCATGGACTTCCGGAAAAGTTCACATTTCTTCGGCTTCAAGGTTAACCCATTGGACCGGGGTTCCGAGGTTCAACGCACACTCCTCAAACGTCTTGCCGAACACAATGACGTCGTCCAGATATACCAGGCACTTTCGCCACAATAGATCACTCAGCAGAGTTTCCATCATGGCCTCGCCGGGGCGTTGCACAACCTAAAAGGCATCAGTTTGAACTGATACAGTCCAATATGGCTAGTAAAAGCCTTCTTTTCCTTATCCTCTCCTTCATTCCGATCTGCCAATATCCGGACTGCAAATCCAGGGTGCAGAACCATTGGTTCCCACCCAATGAGTCCAGAGTTCCCACCCAATGAGTCCAGAGTCATTGATGGAATGTAGCACCTTGTCGGTTCGGCCTAAAGGCTCCCCCTCCACTTGCCACGCATCCTGATACCTCTCCACCAGCCTTCTCAAGGAACTGAGATCCCCCGGATCCGTAAGATCCGTTTCGGAGATCATTTTCTCCAGTCCCTCACTCAGAGTGGTGGGCGAAGGGTCCCCCTTCATGCTCACATGACCAGCAGGCATCACTGCCTCACTGGAGAACACCTCCCTCAACACAGTATCCTTTTTCAGATACTTCGCTTCTAACCCGGGGTTAGAAACCGGCACCACGGTCCAAGCACCATCACCCACCAGGGTGTCCATGCCCACTAGACCGATACTCCCCAACATAGCCACATCTGGCTCCACAACTGCTTCTTCCTCTCTCCTAAGCTTCGGACCAGCACGTCACACGTCTGTCCGGGAGGAATTTTCACAGTTTGGACCACTGTTGCCACTGTTGAAACTTGCCGGAGCACACACTGCTCCACCGTACGGTACGGGTGCTCTATTTGGAGTACCCCTGTACTAGGATTCAGGACCGCGTCATACAACGCCGCAAAGTCCAACCCCAGTATACCGTCGTCTGCAATATCCGCGATTGTGGGAGAAGCCACATACTCCTTCCCTCCAATCCAGAGCGGTATGAACGCGCACCCATACGTCTGCATACTCGACCCATCGGCCGAACAGGCGCTTACCTTCGTTTTGAAGTCATCCCGAAGAGCATAGAAGTTTGAGGAGATAAAGGAGTGGCTAGCTCCGGTATCTACTAAAAACTCGCCTGCCCTACCGGCCACAGTAACAGACACATACCACCGTCTCCCCCCAGCGGAGACGGGTTTACAGTGAAGCGTTTAAAGTCCTTCGGAGCAGCCAGATCTAAACCATGTTTCTTCAGATGGGCGAAACATGGATGATCAGGGGAAAGCTGGGTACTTCCTAGCCAAACGGTGTCTGTGACAGCCGTTACTTTCTCGTCTCCTTCTGTAATGGGCCTCCCTGCCTCATTGCCGGGCAACTGTTGGACTGAGATGTCCACCAGACCAGCATCAGAACTCCCTAAGTTCGAAGCCACCCCTGGTTTCCTTTCTGTCCTGAGAACTCCACTCGGCTCTACCTCTCTGGTATGTTGGCGTACTTCATCACGAGGGGTCGTCCGCTTGCCAGCTCGGACCTCCACCTTTAGTTTCCCTCCTTTCCGGGAACCTTCGGGCTCGGAGCTGTACACTCCGCAGCAAAATGACCTACCTCCAAGCACCTATAGCACTTGGCGGTCCTCCGATTGATCTTCCTCCGGTTAGGCTGGGTAGCCCCCTGAATGGAAGTTGTCATCTTCTCAAACAATGCCGTAAAGAATGCGGCATCCATCATCTGAGCCTTCTTCTCCGAGGACTCCTTTTTCGGAGGTCGGTCTTCCCCCCCCCTCCGGTTTCTTATTCTTCCACGGTGGTTTAGAGGACCTTCCATTTCTCTTGAACTGAGCCGCAGAAGCTGTTGCCTCCTCGTCGCTGCTATCCCCTTCAGACTGTTCGGGAGAACATTCTTTAATGGCAGAGGCTCGGATTGGTACCCGGTCTCCTAGCAGCGACTTTTTGAGGGTGTGTATATCGGTGGCCTTAAAAAGGTCATCCAACGACGTATCCGCCCTCCATGTGTCATACACTACGTGTTGTACATCAGGATCCCTCAATCCGGAGACAAATTGAGAGAACAATTCCTTAGAGAATAAGGCATCATGGATTCCCGAAGAAGGATGCACCTTTTTCAGGAGTCTCATCAATGCAAGACCGAACACCCTCGCAGCCTCGTTCTTGCCTTGCACCCGCTTTTTAAAAGCGACCATCGGATCCGTCCGAGCGGAACCTCCGAACAGCACGCTGCATATCTCCACCAGCTGTTTGAAAGAACCTTGCGGACCGCACTCCTCCTTCCACTGCTCGACCGCCATCAGACCGTCTCCTAGTCGCAATCCCTTACAGATGTAAGGAATGGCATCTTGCTGATCCCAACCACTCAGGTTGATGTCTTCTACTGTGGCTCCGAGCCACTCCTCCCATGAATTCCTCTGCCAGTACGGGCTAGGCTTACTAGCTATCCGCCTGGCTGCGTTGGTCGATCCCCTAATATTAGAGATAATCGATAGACATTTAGAAATGGCCGTCGAAGCGTCCTGTTCTACACCTACATTGTGCAATCCTATCCCAGCTATAGCAGAGTTAATATCATACAGCTCCTGCAATTCTGAACTCAGAATTGACCTTCTCGGAGTCTTTTTCGGACTCTTCGATCCTGTAGACGCCCCCGCTTTGGTTGCATCCTTCTGTTGCTCTAAATACGCCTGGTACGTACCATACGCAACTAGGTCCTTGGTTGGATGAATACCCTGACTGAACCACCAATTCTTTTCCACGTCTGTCATATACTGACATTGCTGTGATAGAGCAAACAACAATTGGTGCTCTGCCTTCTCCTTCTCTAGCTCCTTCGTTTGTCTTTCGACCTCTTGCTCCTGTTGAGCTTGTTCCAATTTGGCTTTTGCTGCCTCTCCGGCAGCCTTCAGTCCCTCTGCTCAGGCTTTCAGTACTGCGGCCTCCTGTTCGGCCAGCTCCTCCGCCATCGCAGCATTTTCAGGCATACACTTCTTTTGTTGCTCCAGGACAGCTTCCTGCTGACGGAACACCTCTCGTCTCTCATCCTCCAGGGCTCTCTGTTCCTGAAACATCTTTTCTGTTTGACAGGTTTGCCATTCAGTCAAGCTTACTGGAGTGAGGTAATTCTTGGCCGTTGCTTCCTGGATGGACGCCTTTTTCTGGCGTTCTGCCTCCAACCGTTGCTCCTCTTTCTGCATCTTCTCTTGCTGGGTAGTTACCCACTCCGACAAAGGACTCTGTACACCCGAACCACCAGTTCCAGATGCTACAGAGACTATCTCCTTTGGAATCGGACGGATGTCAGCCATACCCACCCTCTTTCCGGGTCTCCCCGAAGTTGAGGCCGACAGGGCAGCTTCTATCGTCACCCCTCGCCCACCTGGCAGGTTTGGAGTGTCCAAAAAATGGCCAGCCGATGGACTCCCATTGTCTGCTGAGGCAAAAGAGGTGCCACTATCCTACAAACTCTGACGGGCTTCCAACAAAAACTTCTGCATTGCAGTCTTCTTTGTTCTCAACACCTCGCACTCAGCGCTTAAACTTTGGCGAGCTTCCTTCAGTGTGTCCGTATCACAAACAAGTTAGATACTTAACCCCTCCGCCTCGGTTGCCATGGTGTCCCTGGCTGAACAAATCTGATTCAGCTCCGTATTCGTGCTAATGAATTCGGACCGTATCTGACCCAGGTCCGCATTCATGTTGTTGAATTCAGACCAGACCATGCTCAAGGACTGCGTAAGTCTCTCGTTTTCCTCCAGCAAGGTTGATAGCCTTGCATCTTTCTCCTTTATTTTGGAGTTTCGGTGAGTTATTGCACCCTCCAAAGCAATCAGTTTGTCGGTTCATTCTAACGACTTCGTTTGAATGGTCAACAGTTCCCTCTGGGCCAGCTGCAGGCGTTCCTGCACCCTGGCCTCCCTTAAGTCATCAAAGCGACCCTCATCTGGATTCCCATACATCCGAGGTGTTTGGGCCGCTGTACGGGATCCTCCAATGTTAAACATTGACAGGTTCATCTCCTCTAATGAACGACTCATTATCTCCCGACCTCCTGGTCTTGGGGTTTCATCCCCTCCTGATAGCACAACTGTTCCGCGTAAAACATTCGCACTCCGCATTGGGGTATCTGCCTCCTCTTCGGCTATTGCCTCATCGGGAGACCTCCGTACTCCGGCCAGAGCACGAGGTCTGTGCTTCGCACAGGCTAACCTTTTTTATCACTCAGAACTGGTCATGCCACCAGTGTAATAAACGATACTTTGTCCTTTCTGCTCAGCTATATTTCGGCGGTCAGCTGCAAGGTGGGCGTGGTAAAGGCGACCCCATCTGGTATGACGCGTGGCAATTTCAGTCCACCATGTCTGGTACATCTCCTTACACATGTCCTTGATGCTGTTGACGTGCACTAAGCGTTCAAGACTGTCATACGTAACGCCCAATTGTATACCTAATTTGCTCCATTCTCACGCTGATAACTTACTACCTATTTCACGAAGTAATTCGTCGCTGAAGCAGAAATTCCTACTCTCTAGAAAATCCTCATAACGCACTTGACAAACATCATAGGAAGGCTCAAGTGAGGTGTGGGATTTAGGAATCATTTTGTTTACTGAAAAAAATTCCAAAACTCACTTCTCACAAATAGCAGGGGGTAGGGCGGTCGGTAAGCGAGTAAGTGGGCGGCGATGGGTGACGCGTGGTACAGTACAGTAGAGGAGACTCACAGTGCTGCAGGCGTTGGGTCGTGGTGCTGGTAACAGTGGTGGTGGTGGTGGTGGTGGTGTTGGTGTTGGTGTTGGTGTGGGTGGTGGTGGTGCTGCTGGTGATGTACTCTTCCCGAGATGAGTAGGCTTTATATAGGAGTTCTTGAGTCGGTTCACCACAGGCTACTATGCCCGCCCGCTCGGTTATAACTAACCCACCATCATACGACGACCACCACCACCACCACCACCACCCATCTCTTGTAAAGAAGTCAGTCGTACCAGAGGTCGACAGGTACACCACGACTCAAAAAAAACACCGGAATCTCAATTGCATAAAAGACCACCCCACCTCACCCCCACCCTAGAGAGGGGAGAAGAGGGCCCCCCACCCCAGGGCCCCCCTCCCCCCCGAATCCCCCCCCCCCACCCCGCCACCGCCAGCAATATATCTTTTGTTTGGCAAGCTTTAGGCTTGCCCTTTTTTTCCCGAATAAGGTCACTTCCGGTCACGTGACCCAAAGGAGGCATGGCCTAATATGCAAATGAGATCGCTTCCGGTTATGTCACAAAGTCACTTCCGGTTATCCAATCAAGGTCACCCTTCAAGATGTCACTTCCGGTCCCCTTTTGAATTTCCTACCTAAAGCGAGGCCTGTGATTGGTTGATTAAGTAGGTCACGTTACCATGGTAACCAAATGCTGGCCGCTGATTGGCTGAGAACTCGATTAAGTAGGTCACTTCTGGTCACGTGACCAAATGGAGGCCTGTGATTGGTCTCTTGTCGTTTGGACCATTTCAGTAGCTTAGTCATAGTCCCATCCCGATACATACTATACTACTGTTTTTGGAGTCTTGCTTGACAATTGAAAGAGGGAGGGTCACTCTTTACGTACTTAGCTGGTGTGGCCAAGAGAGCCAGGGAATAAAGTATCACCGTTCATTTAAGTTGAAGAGTCTGGTCTTTCTTCCACATTACAACATTAAAGTGTTCTAGTGGCCCATAGTTTTAGCTCCGGGCCTACAACTTTCAGAGGCTACAGGCCCGGGTGGCCCATGGTCTAAAATGTTAGTGTCTACCCCTGAGGTATTGTATAAATACTTCTTTGCTGTAAAGAAATCTCTCAAATTCAATTTTGGGGATGACATCCCCTTACCCCCCAAAACACTCACTAACAGACACATAATTTCAACCACACACTTATTGTTAATTTTTTGGTGTGCAATGGAAAAACAATGGAAAAATTGTGTGAAAATTTTGTGAATATTTCATTTGTAGGCAATAAAACATTCATCATTATAGAGGTATATGCCATGTTCCATTCAGGACACGCATACCTAGCTGTTATGGGTGACTAGTTTTAATTATGTTTTTTACCTCCTGAGCCTGATCCTTTCTTCTTGGGAGAGGTAACCTCATGCCAAATCATTTATCACTGACTCCCTTTGATGCTCAACCTCCACTGATGTTGGATACAGTGGTTGGAAGGAGCTCCTTATAAGCACACTGTATAAATTATCCTGTAAAATTATGGTAAATGACTGGCACTGATTAATGCCAGACTTTCACCGTTTTTTTCTTATGGTCACCATATTTAGCTTTTTCCTGTAAATTTGATGGGCCTTTCCTGTTGTATTTTTACAGTGATTCATCATTATTATACAATACTTCTCTGTTATTCAATGATGATTATCATTATTTCTTGATTCATTGGTGTATATTTTATGATACCATCTCAATTCCAGGCCTGTAAATATTAGGACTGAGCAGCATAATTAAATGCCTCATAGCAATATGCAATTACAATCCATGAGAAAATGTACTATAGGATTGTTACAGAGAAGCTCTGACAGTAGTCTCAATATGTTTAATTCTAATCACACGGGTGTTTATACTATCCTTACTAGTTCCCAGGTCTCAAAAAGGGAAATTATATATGTTTTACTTTTAATATTCCAAAGGCTTTAATTTTAATAGTGTAATTAATGAGATAGTTTGACATCTTTACAAACACATTTGTGTACAGGCAAGGGAAAAGGGTAGTCCAAGGAAAAAGCCAACTTTGAAATTGATGTCATTAGCTTTCCAGTGATATATTACACTAGAAGATATTATTTCCAGTTTTTGAGAAATGGCTTCATGAATATGTGTGGGCATCACCCTATCCAAAATCCCAAAAAGCTCTGTCTCATATTTTCCAAGATATCCCTATTTAATTAGCATTATCTATGATAATTTGAAATTTATGATACATTTTCATTCTTTAAGTAATAAAATTCAATCTAGGAATGATAATTTAGTTTTGTTTTCACCATCGCAATCCTCAGATATCATTTTATCAATTTATGTCTTAATTTCCTCTATTTGGAATAAAAATCATGTTTCCATGGCAACACATATGAACAAGCACACCCATTTAGGCTTTAAAAACGTTCCTTTTACCTTCCAAATATAGAAGCTTTTTACCAAAAATGGAATGTTTTATGTAATCCTATTGAATTCTCCAGAAAAAAAGTACCCAAGACCTTTTTTTAGCCTAATTCTTTCATTTTAGGCCATAGCGGCGCCCCCCCCCCCCGGTGGCTAAAATCGGAACTAATCCCACAGGAACTATCCTTTCTGCTTGGCTGCTCACATTTAGGTATGTTTTAAAGTGAAATTGTCTACACAGATAAAAGAAACAGCATGTCTAGGTTGCCTCTAGAGAATGACTTTCCTCTTTCGGTGACTCAAGGCTGCCTAATGGAGCCTAGGAGACTCTTTGGCTGGTAATTTATCAGTAACAATTGCAAATTAATGCAGTAAAGGGAAAGGAAAAGCTAAGTAAGTTAAGAAACAATCCCCATATCCTTGGCTATAGAAGCAGGGGGTAGTGAGCTCTGTGTGGTGAAAATCAATTGATCTCACACAGTGATAGCTTCAGGTTTTTCTTTAGGAAGCGACAAGGGAATATATGTTCCAAAGCACCGCAAACAAATTAAAGCACAGAAATTAAAGAGCTGTTCACACATACAAAATTAAAAACTTAAATACAGGGTACACACTGTATTGACAAGATGTTTTAGGATCATCAGATCCAAATTAAATATTAATGAAAACATAGTTACAGAAGAGTGCTTAGTAGTCATTTGCTGAGTAGTCCATTCATGCATCTGTATTGAACTCTGTATTGTGGAAGTGATCCACCGGGTCTGGTATTGCAGGATAGATATAAGGGGATGCCAATTTTGACAAAACATTGCTGTGAAAGGATTCAAGGGGTCGGAAATGAGAATGCATAGGGTCCAGATTTTGCTCTTAGCAACTTGGTAAAACCAGCTGTACAGTTTACCATAAATGACTCGTATACTACCCACCTGCACTTTCATAATATTCTGTTGAAATTACGGAAAATCAATGTAAAATTTGACGGTGTATCATTTATGATTTACAGTGCAACACTGTAAAACTGCTTACTATTATATTGAACGTCCATAAACCAGTACAATGAAATTATTTATTTTCATTTACGGTGAATTTCACATTAAATGTTTGCCCACCAGGTGGAAGCTTGGTTCGATAGGGGGAATTTAGTGGAAGCTATCACTTTAAAACATATCTAAATGTGTGTTATCTAAAAGATGCTCAACTATCTCATTAATCACACTATCAAAATTAAAGCCTTTGGCATTTTAAAAGTAAAACATATTTAATTTCCCATTTTGGGACCTGGGAACTAGTAAGGATAGTATGAACTCGCATGTTGTGGTGATTAGAGCTAAACATATTGAGACTACTGTCAGAGCTTCTTTGTAACAATCCTATAGTACATTTTCTCATGGATTGTAATTGCATATTGCTATATGGCATTCAATTATGCTGCTCAGTTCTTATATTTACAGAGAAGTATTGTATAATGATGATTAATCACTGTAAAAATACAACAGGAAAAGCCCATCAAATTTACAGGAAAAAGCTAAATATGGTGACCATAAGAAAAAGACGATGAAAGTCTGGCATTAATCAGTGCCAGTCATTTACCATCATTTTACGGGATAATCTATACAGCGTGCTTATAAGGAGCTCCTTCCAACCACTGTATCAATCAAACACCAGTGGAGGTCGAGCATTGACAGGAGTCAGTGATAAATGATTTGGCATGAGGTTACCTCTCCCAAGACGAAAAGATTATGCTCAGGAGGTAAAAAACATAATTAAAACTAGTCATCCATAACAGCTGAGTATGCTTATCCTGAATGGAACATGGCATATACCTCTATGATGATGAATGTTTTATTGCCTACAAACAAAATGTTCACAAAATTTTCACAATTTCTTTTTCCTTTGTTTTTACATTGCACACCAAATAATTAACAATAAGTGTGTGGTTGAAATCATGTGTCTGTTAGTGAGTGTTAGTGAGTGTCTTGGGGGGTCAGGGAATGTCATCCCCAAAATTGGATTTGAGAGATTTCTTTACAGCAAAGAAGTATTTATACAATACTCAGGGGTAGACACTGACATTTTAGACCATGGGCCACCCGGGCACGTAGCCTCTGAAAGTTGTAGGCCCGGAGCTAAAACTGTGGGCCCGGGAATTTCAATTTCCAAGTCAGTGCATGCCCAAAAGGGCCTCATGAAATCTATATTATCTGTTTTTAATCCATGCCTTTATCAGCTAGCATGTTAGACAACACATGTACAGTTGGTATGACCGCGATTTTTCCTTTCGAACGATATATAACATGCATATACTTTACAGAGATTCAATGACCATATTAACAGCTGTTTTCCCTTGAAAATAAGGCTGTATGTAGCCACGGGCCACCCGTAGATATGTAAATATATCCACAAAACTACAGGCCCGCACCCAAAACTACGGGCCATTGGCTCCCGGGCCAGCATTAGTGTCTACCCCAGGAATTTTATTTCATGACCACTAGAACACTTTACCCAGTGGGCACAAAACCTTGATTCAACGTTGAAAAATGGTTGATATAGGGTTACAGGGTAGATCAACCTGTTTTCAACATTGATGCAATGTTGCACATTTAACGTTGTCAACCAACACCTGTTTCAACATTGATGCAATGTTTGGATATCAACCTTGAATCAACCATGGGTGTTCCCACCTTTCCCACTAGGTGCCTCCACAACCTACTCCTTAGCATTTCTATCTCCAGGCTACGTCACTTTTCGCTAATTGCAAGCTCTTATTTTCTCATCAATGTATACCATTGATCAAAATGTCATTCATTTTCATTGACAACTATGGGGTGTGCATTTGGTTGACATTTGGAATTAAATGACAAGAATACATGCATGGTTTCAGTAAGACACCCTTTATGTTGCCAAGAATAATAGATAAAGCCTCGGTCATGACCAGGTCAGTTTGAAATGTGAACGCCTCTTATAGTGCGATCATCAGAGGTCATTCATGTACCCCTACCCTGGATGGTGCTAGAATTAGCATTTAATTCCTGGAGAAATGAGGGGGATGTTGTAATTAATATATATAAATTGAAGGAATGAGTCTACATAAGAATACTGTATCTAATATACTGAATCTCAACTTATGCTTCAGCAGTCAATATCAAATCAATGTAAATCATTTTATTATGTTTATTTGTTGTTGATTCACAATGGCTATATCAATGTTGAATCACTGATGAATGATTAACGTTGATGACCTCATCAATATCAACAAAATGACAACCCTGTATCAACTGTTGATATCATGTCGCTACACACATTGAATCAACATTGAATCAACTGAAGTTTGCTCACTGGGTAATGCCGTAATGTGGAAGAAAGACCAGACTTTTCAACTTGAATGAACTGTGATACTTTATTCCCTGGCTCTCTTGGCCACACCAGCTAAGTACGTCGAGAGTGACCCTCTCCTGTCAATCATTAAGCAAGACTCCCAGAACCCTGTTCCCTGTTCCGGCCCCATATATATATATATAGCCATACCATTTTGGCTCACAGACTCCCCCCTGATAGAACGCTCACTACGTCTGGGGCATCCACCAGTGCCCGCGCTCTTGCTACAGTGTCACCAACCGACTTTGTCCCCCTGGTGTCTAGACTGTTTTTCTTATATTTATTTATGTCTCTAGCCAGGGCGACAAGGGGAGCAGTGTACTCCCAGCCTCCCCCCCCCCCTCCATCGCCGCTACAGTATTTATTTTGTAATGAAGTGATATTGAATAATGTTTCTCTGGTGACCAAATATAGATAGGATAGCAATGCTCTAACCAGCCCTGTTGCTTGGTACCATAACCTTAAAACTAAAGCCATGTGCTCTTGGCCTGGTATGCATCAAAGGCCATCCTGTCCAACATCTGGAAGTGGTCCTCCCCAAGGTGTTTCACCATCTGGTAGAAAAGACCGGATGGATCCTGAAGGAGATTGTGTGGGTGATCAAATTGCATCACCTTGCCCTTCTCCAAAACCTGCAAAGTTAGTGTTTAAATTTGAAAAATCTGTATTTAGTTAACACCCATTAAGGCCACACCAAAATAAAAAGTTGATCAATGGATTTTACTATCTTTATAATTATTATTTGAAAATAGATTTGTTCAATTTTCCTTTTTTTTTTCTCAGCTTCCTTAGCATAGTTTTCAGTGAACCCACAGCAAAAAAAAAATGTTGCTCTCAGACAGGTAGTTGAGGGGGATTAAGAAGAAGAAAAATACAGATTTTTAAAAAGAATTAAGCAAGCAAAATCCATGTCAATTCCAAAGATGCTGGTGTGACCAACTTCACTTTTTCGGTCTGGCCTAATGATAATCCATTTTTATTATTGCCATTTGCAACATTCACTTGGCAATTCACTGGAGATATAGGTGAATATTATTGAATCCTAATATTACTTTGGACGTTATGTTCATGTATACATACGTTATGTATTTTTAAACACAAGTAATGGTAGAGTACTGAATAATCTAAAGATAGCACAGTCAGATTTGTCTTACCAAAATCTTATCATGCTTTATGATGGTATTTAGCCTGTGGGCAATCGTTAACACTGTCATCCTAGAGAATTCTCTGCTGAGTGTTTCCTGGATGATTGAGTCGGTCCTATAGTATAAACAAATCGAAAGTACAAATAACATTTTATCACTGTTAATGTGAATGTCAACTATGATATATATATATAGATACATCAGTTTTGTTAACCAATTAACAAAAGTAACAAAAGTAACTGCTTGTGCTCGGATGACAGCATGCTGGGTATGATCTAATGACTGGGAGCCCCTATATTGAGTCAGCATGTGGATGAAGTTTTTCAAAACCAGAGTTTTATCCTCATATTCTACAGGTTTGGAAAATAAATCATATCATGAACAACAAATTATAGTTCTTAAAGATAACTCATATAAGATTGAACACTTTAAGCACGTTATGTGCAAAGCCTTAGTTTCTAATTCAATATGGCATGGTCAATCACTTCTTTATTCGATTTTGGTATTGAATACAGGTCTCAAGTCTCATGAGATACAGTCGATTATCCATGTCATACAAGCTTTTCCATAACTTTCACATAATCATCAAGTATGATCAAGTGGCTATATCAATACCAATATCAGTATAATCATAATTACCTGTTGTCAACATTTGCTGTGGCTTCATCAATGACAACAATTTTGTTTTTTCTCAGTAGGGCTCTAGCCATGCACAGCAGCTGTCTCTGTCCCACACTGAAGTGGCCTCCACCCTCACCTATGTCGGTGTACAACTGTTCAGGCAACCCTTTCACTTTGTCTGTGAGTTGAGCCTTGAGAAATAGTACAAACAGACCAAACAAAGTGCAATAGCAGCATTAAAAAAAATGGAAATGGAATAAATTTAACAAGATCTCCACAGTGAGATTTTTTTTATCTATTTCATCCACTCTTTGTTTTACATTTCATTACAGTTCATGATTAGATCATTAATTCGAGCTACCACTGTGAAATTTATGAGTAACTGTTGTACAGGCTGTGTAGAATAAAAAAAAAGACAATGTTTTTGACTAAGACTATGCTGTATGCTATGACTCCCCTGTACGAGGAACTTTTTGAAATAATAGGCCCTAATGATCTATCAAATATACACAAAATGTGAATACCTGTTGAATAACTCTCCAGATTTGTGAATCATCATACTCATCAAAGCAGTCTAAGTTCCTTCTCAGTGTTCCCGAAAACAGCAAAGGATCCTTAGATTAAGAGAGGGTGTCAGAAACTGTTTAATTGATTGATTTACAAGATGTTCAAAGTAGGCATATACATACCAAATTATCCATATGATATGTCATATCTTAATTAATGAAGTCAACATGGTAGTATGGTTTACCTGAGGTATAACAGATATGTTGCTCCTTACATCTGTCAGGCCAAGTGATTTTAGCTCAACCCCATCAATCTTGATGTTGCCTGTAGGTTCAACCATTCTCAGCAGACTGGTTATCAAAGATGATTTACCTGCCCCTGTGCGACCAACTATGCCAATCTAGTAGACAAGTAAATAAATAGCATTAAGATTGTATTAACAGATTCAAAGAAACAAATCTCTGAAATAGAATTCTAGATATTCAAGGCCATACTTATATCACTTAGTATAATATTTATTTATTGGGTTATCTGGTCAGAAGACCGTCTGGTCAAGACAATCTGGATAACTATGATGTTCATCCTAGTCAAACATCTTGACAGTTTGGCTAACAAGATGGGGAGAACATTGATGAGATTCTCCATACCTGTTGGCTAGACTGACTAAAATCTGTGGAAAAACTCAGTGCTGCTTTTTCATTCATGCAAAGCAAAATCTGGGACATTTTTGAAATGAGCTGTCTGTTACATGGCATACATTTTTTTGTTCCCTCTCATCTTAACAGAGAGAGATTAATGAGCATAGACATGTCCAGAAAGGATTTAGGTTATATGGCGTGGTACATACATTATGGTTTGCCTGGATGTTCAAGTTGATTGGTCCAAGTGCTGGCGTGTCCATATCTTTGTACGTTAATCTCATGTCACAAAATTGAATGCTGCCAGAACTGGGCCAGTGCTTGGGTGGTCTGATATCAGTGTAAGCTGCTGATTCCTGTTCCAGTTTGGAGTACTGATGGATACGTTCTACTGATGTCATCTGAAGTATGTTTCAGTAGACACTAGAGTTTATCTTATCTTACGTGAGCCTTTATGAATGTTGCTAATCTGATGTAACATCATTATGATTATAACTTAGAGGCAAAATACTAGTAAACATACCATACATTGAATCTCAGCAACCCTTCTCATGAGAAACTGCACCCAGACAAAAGTAGTGAAAAGGTAGATGAGAGATAATGCTGCTGCACCTGCATCTTGATCTGTATCAGAGATAGGGAATGCATCCATCATGAATGGTTGGTTCTTAATCCTGCTTTAAATAAATCTTAGTACAAACAACTCATGAAATATGATGTTAATATATTGCAATAATCCTAGATACCAGCCCCAAAAGTTGGGCAGATAATCTGGATCATTGAATTCCAGCATTATTTTTCTAATCCATCATTATATATTAAAGTATAGCTCAGATCTAAATGGTACTGACCTTCTGAAAATGAAACCTGCATTAGGATGAAATAAACTCCTATGAAGACAAAGGAAGGTAAATCAATGTACAACCCAAAGAACATGGTTGTCACCACATACATGAACCAAGATGATGTGTGGTTGTCTATCAATTGATATGCCTCATTCAGAAAGTACTCCTCTTTCCGGAAAGCTCGTATGACTGTAAGTCCCTGTATTGTGGTGGACAGATGTGAGAATAAGGGACTCCTCACTGAAAAAGAGGACAGTTCATAGTTTCTTGAACAGGAAGATATGGTAACCAAAGGGCTGATACATAGCCTGGAGAGAACAAAAAAATATTAGTCATATGGTGTGTTGTTTGAATGTCCTAAATACCCAAGGTATTCTGCCATCATGGTCAAAAAGCACTTAAGCGCTCACCTCATTGTATCTTTTTACTTACTACATTTCAAACGTATTTCTGATTTTACTCTCCTTGAAAAAAGAATCATTCTTAGTGATCAAGGTTGAATATCATGTGGATCATTCAATATGAAAACTATAACTTACTACTAGCTTCCAATCTCTTTGTTTGAGTGATGGTTCCAATAACAAAGTGTGCAACAACTAGAATGAATATGATGTACAGTATCACTGGAACTAACATCCAGGGAGTCATAACACATACATAAACAGCATAGGACAGTCCGAAGGCCAATACCTGAAACAATATGTCAACTTAATATACAGTAAAACTTACAGGCTTGATTCAATGTGTTTCATGTTTGTTAAAATCTTTTTAATCAAAAGGTTATTTGGGTAAGCCCTACAACTTCGAATGGAGTATGTCAGCTTATAGCTGGGGCTTTGTTAATTGTTGATTTAATTCAATCAATGTGCAGCAGAAGCCCATACAATGTTGAATAGGAATCAAAATCTTTATTAGGAGTGATCTTTTCGTATTATCAGTGCTTATACCTAGTTTAGAAATAGATCCATTGTTTTACTCAACATAATTCACCTCTTTGATGTAAGCCACTGGTTGTTGCATTTGAACATCCATAAAGTATGTGTCACGGGAAAATCTGTTCAGAATTTGACCTGCAGAAACAATAATGTAGGCCATATTTACCTTGCTATCCATTTTTGTCAAATATCATAATCATTATTTTCAAATAGAATGAGTAATTAGCTGGTTCAGAGGTGCTCATTTTACAGGCTGAGATTACATTGTAGAAATGATATTACTGTGAAGTCACCCTTTATTTGAGCATTCTGCATACATGTATATTACACCTTTTATACACACCAACTGGATTTGTCTCAAAGAAGTGACTTGGAGCATGCAAAAGTCTGTGGAACATTGTGTTGTACAGGTTTCTACTGGCATACATCATCATCAATGCAGGAAATATATTGTAGAGTATAAGGAACACAAGATATACACAGACAAGACTCCATGTAATCCATATGATCTTGGTGTCATAACGTGTAGATGATTGTCCATCTGATTGTGAGGACACATTCCCACTAATCAGCTCCCTGTTGTACCTGATTATAGAATCACATCAGTAACGGTTAATACTAAGTATGGATTAATTGCATATAAGTTGGCTGGTTATGTGGGGGTAGAAGATTATACTGCCAATCTGTTGCTATGATGAAACATTTCTGGTTGAATTATACAACAAAGTACTAACTTCGAGGAACTTCTCATATAACTTTAAATTGGTCAATTCGTTGGTCCATATGCCTGTGTTAGTGTCCACTCTTTTGTCATGAAGACTGTTACATTGGCACACAAACATAGGGAATATGAACTATATATTTTCATTTGCATCTATGAATATATCACTCTATATATCTCAAGTTGCATGCATAGCTACTTGCCAAGTTGCTAACATCCAGTCACTGGTCACATCAGTTCCCTTGGGGAAAAAGGTGTTGGAATATCAATACTACATGTAAATTTCCAAGTATCATAATTATGATTTATCCAGCCGCCAAATATCCATATTATGACTATTGATGCATTAGAGGTTATTATCGTAAATACTAGTGTATTTTTAGAAATAAAAACATATCATTTCTAAAAATATTGGACAACTTAAAATGTGAAAAGTTGTTACCATAACTGTGAACATGCAAAGCAGCATTGGTGGTAGCAGATATTTTCCCAGACCAAATGAGAAAAGCTTTAGGTAGACTTTGTATGAAACAGAACCAATCTCTTCGTCCTCTGCTGATACTTCTCCTGGTACATCATCAAACTGGTGAATATGAAGAACAACTTATTCCATCATTTGTTGATTTTCTCTTTTTCCCTTTGACATGGATAAGAGATTGCCAATGTGTGGCAAGTTAAAATGAACTTGCTACTTCAAATGTAGTTATAGGCAAACAAAATAAGGATATTCACTTACCTTTGTACGACTCTCGGTTCTTACTGTGTCATCTGAAAAAGCTGATTGCTGTTTCTTCATGAAAGAGGAAGTTATTAAATCCAGTTTGGACATTATTTCAGAATATTTACCATTTGCGATGATCCTACCCTATAGTGAGAAGTATTAGTTATCTTTAGGTTCAGGGTAGTAAAAAATTGTTTGAAATGATATTGCATCTTAATGTGTACAAATGTCCTGTTTCTATTGACATTAGCTATTTAAAGATCTTTCCTGATAAGAATATTCCTGCAAGGTTTAATACATATTTGAGGAGAGATAAGTGGTTTGTAATGATGGTAAATACAAAGTGAAGCACAATATGCTGAAATTGAAATAAACAAAAGTTATACGGACATACTTATTCCTAAGACAACAGATATTGTAACATGTTTTACCCAATGCTTCAATGTAAGTATTACATACCTTGTTCATGATGAGAACTTCATCTACATAGGGCAGGTATTGAAGTTGATGGGTGACCAGAATCCGTAATTTAGACTTCAGGAGACCACACATACCCCTTATTGTTGAAGAAGGCCATTGTTATAATACATTATACAATTTGGATTGGGTTTAGATTTGAGAGAAAAAGCACAAAAGAGGTAAAGTTTAAAACTGCAAAAATGATAATAGCATGATAATAGCATGATAAACTTGGATGGGTAATCGCCAGCATGAAGCATCGGTCAAGAAACAAATAAACTCAATGGATGATGGCTTCTATTCTGCTTTAGTATTCATCACTGATTCAATCATATTTCCTTGATGTTTCCCAAACATTCTTCTAACCGTGACATGAAAATTGCTCACATGTGAAAAATGATTTTCCCAACTTCTGTGTCCAAAGCTGATAATGGATCATCGAATATGTAGATGTCTGTGTCCTGGTACATAGCACTTCATGAGAAGAGATGTTAATGAACAATTTTCACAGCCATATTTTAAGGTGCTTGATCAATATTTTAAGATTAACTAAAAGTAAGTTAAGTTCATGTCATCACATGTCCGAGGAGAAGAAGTTCATTGACTGATCACTTTGTTTGATGTCATAAAACATAGGGGATCTGTGAAGTAGGGAATCCCTTTGATATATCATTTCATATGTTAAGCAGGTTAGCGAACTTTATTCAGAGATCTCTAACAAATATATCACACAGGTAGAGGGAAGAAGTTGTATCATGAGATATTTACCGAGCAAGGTTAATTCGAGCTTTCTGGCCACCACTAAGACACAATCCTCGTTCACCAATAAGGGACAAGTCATTATAGGGGAACCTACTGATATCCTGAATAATGATGCACTTATAGTATAACTAGAAAAATGATTGTACAAATTGAACATGATAACTTACAATTGTATATGACCCAATCAGGAAAGTAGCGTAAATTCATGATTTGTCCTTGAAATCATGACAAAATATAGAATTATTTCAGACATTGTGCTACCTCCTATGTGGTCACATATATGAGTTGTGACCATTGAATGACAGCTAACTAATGTTTCTGGCATTTAAAAACATAAAATTGAGGCATTTGTACATACGTCATCCAATGCACATGCTTGTAGCACTTGCAGGTATCTCTCCTCATTATACTCTTTGTCAAAGATGATATTCTTCCTGACTGTGTCTGGGAGGAGCCATGACTCCTGGGGTACATAGCTGACTGTACCACAAACCTCCTTCTCCCCTTTCAACATGGTAAGTTCACCAAGAATCATCATCAGAAGGGAACTCTGCCAATATGAGAGTTGAATTCAAATTAGCACTGTTGTATGTATAAATGTATAAACAATATGAAATTATTCCTTACCTTACTAAAATGTACTGAGTTGTTATGACATGTTTTATTGCAAAATAACCCCATATTCTGGTAAATTTCCATTAGAGAATATTATCATTTTAGAAGATCATGGTGGTTCATGAATAGTACCTTTGAAGCTCCAACTGGACCTACAACTGCAGTAAGGGTTCCCTGAAATGAGATCATTTTGTTTAGATGTAAGTTTGCTTTTAGGTATCCTCTTCTGTTCATAAGTATATGTTTTTATTGGGTTTAAATACCTTTATCATCTGGTATTACCTGAAGAAAGGGCCACCCTTTTGCCCAAGTGTTGACTACAAGCTTGTTTTTCTTTTTAAACATAATAAAAGCCACCTGAAACTTTATGGCTGGAGTTTGAGTTGTAAAGAAACAATTGGATCCATATCTTTATACAACTAGTAAAATGTGGTCATGGATTGACAATCACCCATTCTCCTCTTACTTACAGAATCCACAGAGAGGTTGATATCATGAAGGGTGTATTCATCTTGTGCCTGAGAAGGAAAGAGTTCTTGAAACATATGTAAAATTATTGTATCGTTGTTAGCAAAACAGATTATCAAATTATACATCAATGACAATGCAGGAATTAGGATTTTGCGCAATATCGGAACTCCTACATGGTCATAAAATATATTATAAAGTATATCAGTATACCCCTCAAACAGAAAGGTAGGGCAAGAAATGTATCTGCAAGGACATTATTTTATATCATCTAGGGCTCGGGTAGCCAATGCCCCAATGTTTTATCATAGCAGAGGAATTTCTGCCACACCTTATTCACAGCTACATACAGGTGTGACTTGCATGTGGGCTCTCCCTGTCTGTTAGTCACACCTCCAATATACAGTGCAGCCCCCTCAAACATCACTGAAATATATATTTATATTCTATATCAGATTCTGTACCCTACAATGAAAACAGAAAGGAATTCTGAAACTGTGCAATCTAACTTTGGTTCAATTCTGGAATTGCACCTGTGGGTTTCCATTGCTGGACATCCAACTTGCAGATCCATCTTTTATGTAAACCTTCGCTGCTCCATCTTTCCTCTCCTGAGGTGCCTTAGCCAGGTCATTAGACATCAGGAAAACCTTATTGAAATGAATAAAGCATCTCTTCTTCACATCTCAATTCACTCGATAATTGTTACTGGGAATCTATGATCTGAGCATATATGTTTATCAAATAGTGGTTAGCAACTGTGACCTGTTTTAACAAAATGGGTCAGAAGTCGCACATTAAAAATGTTTTGCTATTGCGATATTCCTTTACAGCTCACCAATAGCTTTCATTTGGTATGTGATAGTATATTGACTAGTTTTGACCCTTTGACATTATTTTTGATTATTTTTTTGTTGAATTAAATGAGAATTAATTAAAATGAGATAATTTAACGTTTAGATTAGATATTATCTATATCATACAATACAATTATAAATCCTGTGGCTATCAGTTTGGGAATAATGGGAGTTGAAATCAGGTTTGTAACTTAGTATTCCAGTATATATTATTCATATAATTATTAGAAAAATATCAAAAAATCATTTTTCAAAAATATAATTTTTTCCACGTTATACTACTTCAACAGCCTATATCTAGGCTCCTTCAAGTGCAACTTCTGACCCATTTCGTTAAAACGGGTCACAAATAGTAATGTTGTGATATGCAAAATTTGTCATTAACACTAACCTTTTGTTGTATTTGTGTTGTAATACATTTGTATATACATCATATTATATGTATTCAAACATAATGAAATAGAAAATCATTCTCAGCTGAGAGCTCAGAGTCAAGTATTTGCTAACCCAGAACATGCACATAATACCTCAAAACAAGGGAGTTTTCTTTTTAAGGGGATTGTAAGCTATCAGGTTGACCTAAGTTGAATCTAATAAACACAGCAGCACCTACTTGTATCCGTTTTGTTGCTACAATTGTTTCATGAATGCCATGAAATGCAGCCGGCACGCCACACAGACATTCCACATTAAGAGCTTTCAACCAAGCTATCAGTTTTATGGTTGTCTGATTTCAAAGAATGAAATAATAGTACTTTAGGTTTTAGGTTTTATTACAACAAATATTAAGAAATAAAGATTTATAAACAAGTTCATATAATTGACCCCTGTGAATTTTAAAAACATCCTTCGAGATATCTCTATAAGGCCCAGTACAGAAGGAAGAAGAGCAGAAACTATGTGCGTGATAGGAGATCTCATAACTAGGCAACCCACAGGTAAAATTATTAAGTATACCGGCACCTTCGGGGGGCCAGGATCATGTGTCGGGGGGATATCTTATAGGCCTATTCCGTGACAACCTCCCCTGCAAAACCTCCAAATGTTGGCCTTGCTGCCCCCCCCCCCCTCGCCACCCCCCACACAGCCACTGCAGGAAACTGGGACCTACAGCACTGTGGCGTCCCACTGCTCCAGATAGCACTAAGCGATGTTGTCATGGCGATGCGTCCCTACCTACCAGTGGGTCCTGCACCTCACTCTCCAAGTATATTCTCTCTGAGCCCTCTTATTCAGATGTTTTGACAGGCATATCTCTGTAATTACAAAAGGTTTTAACATGACTTTCCATCTAGCCTCTTTTGGTCTACCTGTTCCTGTCATTCACTTCAAGCCTGATTCAAAGGGGTGGGTACCAGCGATGAAATATTGCCGTTTTAGATATAGGGTAAACAGCACCAAGTTCCTGCAATAATATGACTGTTGATAGGTTGCTCTTACCTCTAATGTTGGTGTATTGTGTGTTAGGTACACATAGGATGTCAATATCACAAGTGTTAGGACCTTGGAAAGTGCAAAGTCAATGGTTAGCCCAAGGAATTGTAAAAAAGTTCGTTTCAAACTGATTCCCATCTCAGATCTGCAAAGAAACGCAAAATTATTTGTTGAGAGAATAGTTGCATATATGCTCAATGTTATTTATGATATTCATGTTATTCATGAACAGTTCTATGGTGTAGTTAATCATGTTGCCTAGTAGAAAGCATCACAATAGATGAGTTAAACTAGTGAATCATTGGTTTCGTTTTACACCATGAAGAGCAAACGCAAATGAGATGAATACAAATCTATGATTACCCCCTCAGCTTCATTGCCCTGTCTGCATACATCTTTTCCCAACAGAATATTTTGACAATCCTCATTCCTGTGATGACCTCATTCATGAGTTGGAGGCGCTTATCCGTCCAAACCTCTTGAACTGACCTGGCATTATTAATTTAAAGGTAACTGATTAGTTTTTTTCCATCAAAATACTAGCCCCGCATATTGATATATATGCAAACTTTTTATTCTTTCAGAGGCATCAAGTAAAGTAAATGTCATGCACTGAAAGAGCATAATGACATTTAAGCCAATTTAAATGGCAATGATGGAATTAAAGATGCTTAAAGTGTGATTCTTCTATTTTGCTTCGGTGCCAAAATTCATGCAGTGTAAGTAGTGGAATATGAAATTCTCATGAAACAAATGATATCTTATAAATATTGTAAAGAAACTTTTAGAATGGAAAAGATTTCAAACCATAGTTTTCCATTGAGTCTTCCCATCCAATAGCGGCCTCCCATGTATGCTACAATGGCCACAATCCAGGGAATCGCAAGATATCCAATTTCAAAACACTCAGCAACAAATATAGCCAAGAGGAGAAGTGGGCCTGTGGCTAGTGTAACAAAGAAATTAATTGTCTGAAATGAAAGGAAAATCAGTATCTTGTGAGATATTCAAGGTATCTAATTTTTTTTAAATCTCAATCTACTGATATGTTAATAATTATTCAAGTCCAACAACAACACTCTCAGCCAACCCCCCCCCCAAGCAACAACCCCTGCTTACCTGTAAGGTCCAACCAATACTTCATAAGTATCACAAGCAACATAAGAGAGGAAAGCACTAATAACCAATAAGGACGCAGTGCTCCAGCACTTGCTAATAGTACCACGTAGATACTGTACACATTTTTTTTGTCTAATTAAATGTACATGTATTAAAAGTTACTGCACTTGATTTACCTGCACCCGTGATGTCTCCTGAAACGCCACTTATGGCCACTGGACCAGCATCACTCCTGCCCAGAAATATTGCGCACCAGGAATCCGTCTGCACGCACCCTGTGATGTCCCCTACACTTTGTTCATATTTGATACTCTCCAAAGATATGTGTAAAACACAACCATGCTCGTTTGGCCACGTGATAGGACATAAAAAAAGGAACTACACACCATCATCTCTTCTTTCTTAACCGGAGAGGAGCTCAGCAAAGAAAAGGAATTAAAAATCTTATGCCATCATTCCAGGAGTATAGGCACAAAGATTTGGCAATATAATTTGCTATTTAAGAACATTGACTATGTATGTATTAGTGAGTCCTGGCTTCACCCAGGCATCATGGACCACAGTGTAAAGCTTGACGACATGACCATTTTTCGCCAAGATCGTGATCATACTATACATGATATTGATGAAGTTGATGGTGGAGGAGTTGCATGTTTTGGAAACAACAAATATGCGCCACACACAACTAAGTTGTCTGATCTGTGTAAAGTAGATAAAAATATTGAGGTGTTGGTTTTAGCTACTAAATCACCAACAAGCAAACATCGCCTAATCATAAGCGTCTATCGCCCCCCCCCCCCCCCCCCCGAGGTAATGTTAAGACTTTCTACAAAGAAATCAGTGATAGAATAACGGCAAGTGGAATGTCTGACAAGGAAAAATGGGTGTGCGGTGACATGAACGTTGATTATAAGCACCATAACAGTCACAAATATAAAAAGACATTACGTTTCCTGAGGCACACTCACCTGAAACACTTGCCCACCGGATCCACTAGACTTCATAAACGAGGATCAACTATGATAGATCACATATATACAAATCGAGGCAAACATGTGATGTCTGGTAATGTGAACGAGTACCTGCAATTGCAAGGAATGTCAGTCCTGCTGCCCTAGAGAACATGGATGTTGATGGACTTGCTGTGTTACTAATTGAAAGCATCTCGGCCTACTTGGATGATTAGTGTCCTATTAGAGACTTCAGGATACCTGAGGAAGATAGGCCCTGGGTGGACGATGAAATATGTGAGATGATTAAAAAAAGACACCAATTAATACGGAGAGCAGTCAACTACGCAGGGCTAGGTCCCAATCCAGACCTACACGAGGCTCGCCGACTCCGGCAAGCTATTGACAAAAAAGGTCGCCAAAATATGGCCAAAATCATCAAAAACAAGCTGCATTTATTTAGAAAAAATCCAAAGAAATTTTGGACTGAATTAAACAAACTGTGGAAAGGGCAACGTCAGCACTCAAATATTAGTCTGGTTGATGAGGACACTAATGGTGTTATTGGGTATGATGAAACCTGCACTTATATCAACTAGTTTTTCTGCACTGTAGGTGAAAACCTGGCAGAACCAATGTCGGGCGAGCCAGGTGATCACTCAAGATATGAAGCCCTGAATGAACCTATGCTAGGCATTGAGGATAATGCTGTGGCGAACAGAGACTTACTTCAATTTGATGAAATCTCAGAATCTTCCCTGAAATACATAGTTCATGACATGGAAACCTCAAAATCATCGGGACTAGAGGATACAAGAACTCAGGTGATCAAGGACACCATGCTGGGAAACTCCCACATCTGGACGGCTTTCATCAACCTGTGTGTCACTACCTGTGTGTTCCCTGACATCTTAAAAATTGGCACCATTGTGGCACTGCCCAAAACAGGTAATCTCAGCTCAGTACTGAATTGGAGACCTATTACTCTACTGCCTGCCATCGGCAAGGTTATAGAGAAGGTCCTGCACAGACAACTCTTAAACTATGCAGAAGAGAGACAACTCATCAGTGAAAACCAATTTGGCTTCCTGCCCAACAAATCTACCGCTATGGCAGTACTTAAGCTTGTAGACCTACTGTACAGCGCCCGTAACAGAGGTGAGATAGCTATGGCAACTTTCCTCGACGTACGAAAAGCGTTTGATGTAGTCCACCACGGCAGGCTACTCATTAGGTTACGTAATTATGGACTATCGCGCAATGCACTGAAGTTGATAGCTAGCACCCTAGACTACCGCCAATGTACCACCATTGCCAATGACAAGAGATCCGCACCACTACCTGTGACCTTCGGAGTACCACAGGGAAGTGTACTGGGACCCTTGCTGTTCCTCTATTATGTGAATGATCTTCCACTGGTAGTCAACAACAGTGTTCCCATCCTATATGCGGATGACCTAGTACTACTGAGTCGTGAAAAGGATCCCCAAGCCGTACATGACTTACTCCAAAGTGACCTGAACAATGTGCATCAATGGTGTATAACCGACAGGCTTACACCGAATGTCTCGAAAACTAAGAGTATGTGGTTTGTCCCGCCCTCCAAAAATGACCTTGTACAGGGTTACCCACTTCAGCTGGGAGATAGAATCCGGGGGGAAGTAACTGAATTTAAGTACCTTGGTGTACTCCTAGATCATGACCTCAAATTCAGCAAACACTTAGAAGCAGTGGACAATAACCTGTCGCACAAGTTGACCAACTTAACATTCAACAGGAAATACATGACCATGGATGGAGCTATAGCCATACACAAACAAGCACTTGTATCGTGTATGGAGTATGGAGACTTTCTCTTTGACTCAGCACCACCAAGTAAAGTTCGGAAACTTCAAATGCAGCAGAATAATAGTCTGCGCATCTGCACGCGTACTAAGGTCGGCGACGTGTCAGTGAACTACCTGCACAGAAAGTGCAAAATGGAAAGACTTGAACCACGCAGGAAAAGGCATGTTCTGTGTATTATATACAGACATGCTAATAAACCTGAAAATCTACTACCAAGTCTACACAGAACCCGTGGGGATGCCAAGAAGAGGATAAGGCTTGAACGCCCAAAAAGAGAAAAGTACCGCAGAAACCCCCTCTACCGAGGTGTACTGTTGTGGGATGAACTAGGCTCTACAACCCAGCTAGAGGAAAGCATCCACGTCTTCAAGACAAAACTCAAAAAGATTATAAAATGAGTGGACAGTTACGACGTGATCATGTCTAATTAATTAGTGACATTTAATGTACCAATAATGATGCTTTGCTGATCATGTCTTTCATTGCTCCTCACTATCGACCAGGAGGATTGCGCTTCTTAAAAGTGGTGAACTAGTATACTCTGTCCTATCAATCCTAATTACGTGGCCCTGATAAAAGCATACTGAGGTTTATAAACCCGCCCAACCTCAGAATAAGTTATTCACACCTTACAAGGAACTATTGAATAAGAATATAAATGGTGGACCCCCTATCTGGAGAGTAAGGGAGGTCACACCTCGCACCACTAACTGTATTGAATTGTACCACAAGGAAGAAAAAATCCAGGACACTTAGATTTTATTTGAATTACATGGCAAATTGTTTGTAAATATGTTTTCTTTTCCTACTGACCAGATTGGCAGAACGTGTTCCACCTTTACATGAAATTTTGGTCAATAAACTTATTCAAAAAAAACCTGAATACTTGTATGAACTGAAGGCTACACATCCTGATGAATATCAACTATCTTAAAGTGGAAGTGAACAGTACAGCCGCCCAAATGCAATTTACTCCTATCCTTTCAAAACAGTTTCACTTACATTATGAAAGGTTTCAACATCATTGGACATCAATGTAATAATTTTTCCACTTGAAGTCCTTTGAGATTCCATGCTGTTCATTCTCAACACCTATTGGCAAAATAGTTTTTAAAGCCAATGTTAAAAAGGTCATAAAGAGAACATGTAAGAGCTTACAGAATCACATGAATTAACATATGAAATCAGCTCCAGATATCTAGAAATTCAGATCTCCAAATTGGAAAAAAGATAACAGGAGTTTTGGTTCTCACCTTTTTGTAGATCAAAGTGAGACATATAGTTCTCATGTTCATTGCTATAATAGAACCCCTAATATTGTGATGAGCTGCACCAAAGGATTTCACCAGTGTTCCTAAAAGCATCAGAGCTGCATAGACATAGCCAGCCATGTCAGACGTCCTTGTTGTGTCACTGAGGTGTCTCAGCAAGGCCACAATTAGGAAAGGTTCAACAAACCGAACACATGTCTAAAATTACAAACATTAAAAGTTATAATATCACAAGTATGTTGAAGCCATCACACCAGAATTTCAAGCAATACACAAACTATAATTTCCTTGAAATGAAGATTATAAGGAACTGCCATTAGTATCAGGTATGACCCTATTAAAAAATCAATATAATATTGACCTGGATAAATTGTTTCTAACCAGTCATTTACAGCTGCAATAATCTTTGCTTAGTCCATTGACAGCAGACTGGCACATGCAATGTTTGGAGGATACATTTTATAATAGCTATCCTGTGGTTCTTACTTATTTTTTTATCTCTACTCGGATTATTACACAGATACATGACATTGGTTTTCCAGTACTCACTGTACTAAACAGCACTAAAAAGATTTTAACTATATCTCTTCTGAAATGAACCAGGAGCTCCTTGAAGAGATTTATCTTGGCTTTAATTTTACACTCTGAGAGTCTCTGCCATCTCCTATTGAATAGAATAATGGACCTTGTACAACAACTGAACAATATTAACCATGTAGAAAAGGAAAAGGGAGTAAAACTTTGGAGGTCGGATATTAGGGTAATTGCAGCATGATTCTAAAGTCTGAGGCATTTTGATACACTGTAAAGAATGTGTGTTGTGGGAACATGGGACAAGACTAGCACACATGTTTATTTAACACACTTCTTCGAATTGTTACACACTTTATGGGCATTAACACACTTTTTCAACACACATGCACACTTTTTTGTAAAATGCATGTAGGTATTAAAATTGTGTACAACATACAGACTTTTTTATTGACACCAGATGGCACCACAAGCGCTTTCTTAGAGATACAAATCTGTATGTAATTGAAACCTGTTGTGGTTGATGAAATTTGAGTGAGGAAAACCATGTTATCAAGTTTTTTATACTCTCTGATACTACGGTACATCCTGCTTGAAAAGGTAAAAATATCCCAATATGTGATCGGTGTATGCTCATATGGCTACTCCTCACCCATGGCATCTTTTGGGTGAGTTCGACCAAAATGATGTATTTTACAATACATTACATTTTAATGTTCTCCCGAGTATTTTCTTTTTTTGGCATTTATCACAGGTTGTCATCAATTTTAACTTATGATGTTTGTCCTGATCTCCAAAGCATGTTATAAATGACTGTGCACACAAAATAAGGAACTTCAAAGAGAAATAACACTTAATTACTTACTTCTGAAAAGTTGCAGTTAATATTTTAGATTTAGTCTCTGGTACAGTATCGTATACATCAGCGGTCGTCAGCTTTACGTTTTTTGCTTTGGAAATAAGGTTGACTACCCACCTGTAAATAGCAAGTCCAAATGGTATTACTCCTTCTGCCACCAGCACTACAGATTGTTACCGTAAATTCTCGCGTATAAGCCTAACTCGCGTATAAGCCGCACCCCTAACTTTGGCAAATTATATAAGCCGCAGAGGGGGTCTGAATATTGCGATTTTGGTACTGTAGTATACTAATAAAAACTCTCGTATAAGCCGCACCCTATATAGGCATGTTTGGTATCAAAAGACAGCTGAGTCTGACTCGCGTACAAGCCGCGGCTTGTACGCGAGAATTTACGGTAGTACATGTAAAAGGGCCTCCTTATATATAAGCAAATGAAATAAAAACTATTTAACTGGTGATTACAATGATATGTATGACACACATGACAGGAGTAATACTATTTCCAAAATTAGAAGCAATAATTTCTACACGATAATAGTCTCGATTCTAAGACAAGTATAGAAAGTGTGTTATTGCATACCTTGATATAGATCATAAATGTTGAACCTGTTACCTACCATAGGGTTAACCTGGAAAACCAGCCAGCCTTGAGATATGGTGATTTCGGAGGGTATTTCTCATCGCCACTCTGCATCGCTAATAACAGTTGGAATGATTATAAATATGAATGGTATATATTATCTATAAGCATAAGAACTGTTCATGAAATAACGGTATAAATCTAGAGCATAAACACTACAGGCTAACCTGATGTATCCATGGTGGAGCAGGTTAACCTGCTATGTTGGCACAGTCGTTTTGTACTGTCTTGAAGTAGATCTACGTATGGGGTAAGGGGACCCTGAGTCGGACAGTCACTTTGATTCGGACACTATTGGCTTTGAACTACATACTTAATATAAACAATTCATCTATTGTGTCACCTAAAGTGGGAATTTCAGCTGTTCTGAGCTCTAGCAATCACAGCAGATCAAATATAACTCACTTTCTAAATGCTTCTATGATTGTTTGAAAATGGGGTGTTTTTTGCTTTATTCTCAACATCAAAAATTTCAAGGAAATGGGAAAATTTGTTTCATTGTTCTGTCGGTTCAACCCGCCCCCCTTGGGATGGGTCGAAAATGTTTACATCTAATACTGCAACCCATATTATGATTGGTATCATTTAAGGGTGTCAAAACAGCCAAAATTAATCACCTCTTGCTTGTCCACAAGCGTCCGAAACGGGTCCCTTTACCCTTCCAGGACATAATAATGTGTATTTAGTGCATGACAAACCTATAGGGCAGCTTTTTTCTTTTTCCTCTGCCCTTCCAATAGGTTACAGCCAAAAGCCTGAAATCCAAGTTATCCTAAGTTGGCCTTACTGTGGGCATAAAAGCAGTGATCTATGGCTCTGACCGAGGTGCGCCCTCCCAGTGAACAAAAAAGGTTACACAACGTTATAATAATTCACAAAATTTCTCTATGCCTTCTTATTATGGTGAAATAACGTATTTACTCTGGTGTGCAGAGATGTCAAACTTGTGTACTACAGTGATTATGTTAATCGGCGTCACTGGCGGGAGGGCTGGTACTGCCCCCTGTCGATCAATACTAGTACTAAGTAGTCAGTCCACATCATCAATAACCTGGTCCATATAAAAAAACACAGTGGGAGTGCAGTGGGGTCGGGATCCATCAACCGTTGTCGAATCTGTGCATTCCAGGTCTTTAGGTCATGTTATGTTAAATCATCCCGCCCAACTACAGTCCCTTGTGTGTGTCTGTGTCCATATATCACACTTGACAGGCGGTGTTTATTAGATGAGATTAAAAGATTAAAGGGGTTTGATTTTTTTCAAGACAGCAAATACATGTCCTTTCATCCCCAACCATTAAGTACTAATGTGGATAAAGGCCCGGGGGGGGGGGGGGGGTAGTCACTTCGTGATGCTAGGTACCAACTGCGAAACTACAGCCCCCCTATTCGGTCATTTGACCTCCCCTTGAAAAATGTGTATTACTTTTACAGCCTCCTTTTTTCTAAAAAGTCAGATGACAGCCCACTGTTAAGAAGCCTTTTCCAATTAACATGAGGTTATTTTGGAATTGTATAGATCCCTCAAGTCATGGATGAAATGTAAGGGTTCATTATTTCTGTATCACTTGCCCCTAATAAGGACTTTCCAATAATTGACAGCCCCTAATTTTTTACCTTTAAATAATTGACAGCCCCCCTTTTTTCTTGCTTCCACGTGCACACAGCCGCAGCTCTTCGGAGTGGTTACCGCAGTTGGTACTAATTCCAATACTGAGAACCCCCCCCCGGATAAAGCTAATATAAATCAGCATTAATCATTCTGTTGTCAATGTATAATGTCCCTTTAAATGGGTATCAATAGACACTGTCACGACTCCCTAGATAACATACTGACTGTGGCCTGATCCTAGCGTTAGCTCAGCGGCTACACAGCAGTACGGACAGGGGGCTGTTACAAAAGAAAGTTTACTTTAATACTAGCAAATGTTTTAAATTTACGCTGTGGTCTTCAAGTTTATGCTAATTTAGGCTAATTCACTCACTCAAATGAGTGAATTAGTGTAAAAGATGTCCATAATGTAAAAACCCGTAACACCCCTGGTACAACAACATAAAAAGATTCTTTTCTAACACCCACTTAGGGGCCATTCAAATATTACGTAACAGCATAGGGGGGGAGGGGGGGTCATGAAGTTTGTTACACAGTGTTACAGGGGGGAGGGGGGGGGTCTAGCCAAGTGTTACATAACAATTCTCAAAAAATATATATACAAGAAAGAAATCTCTAATTTGGGAAAATGCACCACCATCTAACAGCCAGGTCTCAGCAACATTATGTTTCTCTCACCTCATCCCTGTAATATTGTTTACAAAATTTTGGCCCTCCCCCCTACCTGCCCTGCCAAAAAAAGGTATTGATTTTGTGAAATGGATTTATCTCCTGACCCGATCCGATCTTGGAACACTGGACAGGGTAGAGGATGCACAACCTCAGGTCTCCCCTTTTTGCACTAAGGGAGGGGTAATTTTTTAACAATGGGGGGGGGGGACGGGTCGGTGGATTGTCGTGCGAGCAGGTAGGAATTTTTTTGGTCCTCCCCACAAGAGGGGTCGAAAATTCTTCAGTCCCTCCCACCAGGCAGGTTGAAATTGAGCGCAGCCGACCCCTTTGAGCTATAATTGGCGCAGGCTTTTCCGCTAAAAATGGGTGTAATATTTTTGGTCCCCCCCTCAAGAGGGGTCCAACATTTTTTGGTACTCCCCCATTCAAGGGGTCCAATTTTTCTTGGTCCCCCCCCAAATCCACCACCCCCCCTGTTGTTAAAAAAGGACCACCCCCTAAGGAGGTTATAATGGTGTTGGGGGGGGGGGAGGGGGGACAAGTTTCACCTGGTTTCAGACTTTGAGGAAATCTATACCCTGCACCTGTGGTCTGTGGTTCATTTATCAGTTAGGGAGTGTTCATTTATTAGTTACAGGGGGGTGGTGGTGGGTTTTGGGGGGGGGCGTAAAAATTTCCGACCCCTCCTGAGAGGGTGGCGTAAAAAATTCTGACCCCTCTTGGGGGGGGGCGTAAAAGTTCAAGCCCCTTTTTAGCAAAAAAGCCCACGCGCTACTATAGTTCAAAGGGGGGGGGGGGCGAAAAATTTTCTCTGTCTTCGGTGAGGGGGGCACGAAACGTTCCACGCGCTCTCACCACGCCCCTTGTAATTAATAAATGAACACTCCCTTACTGGGGGAGGTGGCGTAAAAATTTCCGACCCCTCCTGAGGGGGGAGCGTAAAAAAGTCTGACCCCCTTGAGGGGGGGGGGGATAAACATTAGGGAGTGTTCATTTATTAATTACAGGGGGGTGGTGAGATTTCGCGCGGAAGGGAGAACATTTTTTACGCCCCCCCCTCGAGAGCGCATGGAACTTTTCGCGCCCCCCCCCTTGCCGAAGGTGACGACAAATTGTCCCCCCCCCCCCCTTTGAACTAAAGTTAAACGCGGGCTTTTTTGCTAAAAAGGGGCTTACATTTTTACGCCCCCCCCCTCAAGAGGGGCCAGAATTTTTAACCGCCCCCCCCCCCTCAGGAGGGGTCGGAAATTTTGAGGCCCCCCCCAAACCCACCAACCCCTGTAAATAATAAATTAACATTGCCTTATGCCCCTTTTTAGCCAAAATGCTCTACGTTACTATAGTTTAAAGAAGGGGGCAAAATGATGTGGGGGGGGGGTACAGGCCTGTGTTACGTAATTATGGAGGGGGGGTCTGGCATTTTGTTACAGTGTGTTACAAGGGGAGGAGGGGGGGTCAAAAAGTGGCCAAAATTGTGTTACGTAATATTTGAATGGCCCCTTATGCTATCATTTGTAACAGCCCCCAAGGGTCAATAGCTTGGCTAGAGCCCTCTCAGGTAGGAGCATGTGCGCACCAACTTATCTCAGTCTCCAAGTACAACCCTAGTCCTGCAGTGTAGATAGGACAGTGTGCGTCACTCCGGTTGGCAGACTGGCCACCTGTGCTGTATACCCCTGTGCTGTGTGCTCCCCATCAAGGTTGCGGGTATTTAGATCATGTGGTTTTCATACCGCAGCAATGTTGACACAAAGCTGAGGGGGCACTTTGATAAGAGTGGCTATAACACTACTTTGACCTGTATTAATGGGCGGATGATGAATGGGTGTTTTAAATCTGGAGAATATTTTGGGCAATGTTTATGCTGGAAATGCATGAATACGTAACTTGGTCGAGATGAACAAAGTGTTGTCAGTAGGGACGGTTTACATTCACTTCTTTAGATGAATATGGCCCAACAAATATCCCTGATCTATGCAACTGTCTGGTCACCGGGCTCCACTCGTCCATGGGGGCATAGTGTTAGGGTTAGCTTTACCTGCAGGCATTAAGAATGGGTCACCAGTCACTCCACGAGAAACAACATGTAATATAAATAGACAGAGCTGCACGCTAAAGTCACCGAGTCAGTGGTTACTGCACGAGTGGCTCTTTTCTAGAGACAACAATATACAACAGTTTTGTCATAACCCAGACAGCATTGGTCCCTGGGGCGCATATGTGTTGTACTTGGGCCAGCTGGGCTTGCCCATATCTGGGTTATGGTCTTTTTGTCCGCTGCCACCAGTGATAGCCCAGATGGGTCACAAAAACCTTTTTCCATAAATACTTTGTAAATATTTCAAAACATACTGAAATCTGATTTCCCTCCACAGATTACCATCTATTGTATATTTTTAAAGTGTGTACCAAATCTGGGCTGGGGATAGTCACTTTGAATCCGGGCTGACCCATCTGGATTCCCACTGGTAGCCCTGGACAAAAAAGATTAAAACCCAGAGTGGGCAAATCAGCTTGTCCAGGTAAAAACTTGTATGGGCCCCATTAGGCAATGTTGACTGGGCCCCTGCAGGGTGGCATGTTCCTCCTGCAGGTGATGGATGGAGACTTTACGTTCTGGCATCTCTTCATCAGATTGGCCAAGGCCTTAACCTTCACTTGGATGTATGGTGTTCAACACCTCAGTGATGACATCAAAATGATGACAGGCTGGACCATACCATGACCAATGCAAAATATCTACAATTACCTCAGAGATAAGCATCAAGTTCACTGAACCTACTCATAGCTTACTATTGAATAAGCTAATAGTGGAGGGAAAATATTATCTACAGAACATTTTGCAAGGGTCTGGACTCTTCCCAAACAGAGTTGTATTATATCTGTTACACCTTTGCAGCTCCAAGTGTATATCACGTATTGATGTAGAAACGTTGACAAAGAACCATACTTTGAGAGGGGGGAGGAAATACCATACTTCCTGCACGGGGAATGTTGAAAGTACTTTTCTTTTCCAACTTGGGTGATCCTGGTGCTTAGATTCTTTGATGTGAAGCCTCTTCGCTACCATCCCAGTTAGCAAAGATACGTTGGGCCAACGTTTGGCCAACAGTAGGGGAGACCGGGGCACGTTGACCACCTGGGCACGTTGAGCCGCCCGCTCTATTTGCTATTCCTTTGGGAATTTTCTGGCAGTATGCCTACCACATTACCCCCTTATATAGACAGTTCAGATCAGCAACATCATGATGATTTTAGGATGCTGATGTGATAGTTAGACAACATTAAAGGTTTATGGCCTCAAAAGTAGATATTTGCAATTGTTAAACTTTTGTTTTTGTGTCGTTAAAAGACATTGCTGGCCTAGGATCTCTATGGAATTCAAAGTATACATGTATATGAACCCTTGAATAGAACCCAACTTTACTGCTGGGTGTGTTATGTAATTTGAATAACATCAATCTTATCTGTGATGACCAGCATGGGGCACATTGAGTCACAAAAAACGGGGCACCTTGAGCCATGCTCAAGGTGCTCCAAGCTCTGGGGCACCTTGAGCCGGCTCAAGGTGCCCCGATTTTCAGGGTTCTTTGGCAATGGTGTTAAGACAATTATATGACTGAATAATGATGCAATGTTGATAGTGTATCAAGGGAAGATAATATGGATAACGACATAAACAATTTCCATACAATTTGGTTAAAAAATTATGATAGAATACATAGTTTGCGGTTTGTGAAAAAAAGTTCTTGTGCATATTTACAGTGTCTTTATTCCCAGATTTATCACTTTTCAGAAGCAGAACAGTGCATTACATTATGGAAGAATGTGATCAAAGATTTATTCAGACTTAATAAATAACAGGAATACTCTTAAACTGGTTTAATTTGACCCTAAGAAAAATCTGTAAGGTACAAACTCGGTCACTTCTATAGAAACTATAATTGAGTGACTTTCGTGCATTAAATATGTAATTTTTACATTCAATCCTATGCAAAAGTAACAAAAGCAACTAATTCCAACCAAAATTTAAATTTTTGATCTATATTGGTGATTATTTGGATCGTTCAACGCATGTGGTTCAAGGTGCCCCAGTGGGTGGATCAGCCTACCCCGGGCATGGGGCACATTGAATCACCCTAAGATTATATTTTTTTTAATTCAAGAAAAATACAAGAAAAGACCACATTTGCCTTGCAATAGGTTCTCTTATATCGCAATGATACAAGGTAACTGTTTGATACAAAATCAAAGTTCAGATCCCTCTTGCAAGGTCAGGAAAAAAATAAAGGTGTCAAAGCGGTTCAACGTGCCCCGGTCTCCCCTAGTCAATGTTGGAATGGCGTCCGATTCTGATGTTGGGCCAAAGTTCATTCGTCCGTCCATCAGAATGTCGCCATGACGTCACAAAGAAATGACATTGGCCCAACATTAGGACGTTGGCCCAACCTCAGATTTCTAACGTTGTGCCAACGTCTTATAACGTTGCACCAATGTCTAGCCAACGAGATTTAGAGCCTGAAAATAACATTATTACAAAAATTTATTGCTAAAGTTGGCCCAATATTGTGCCAACATGTAATATTTATATGTTTATGCAGCTTCAAATGAGATCATCATTTTAGAGAAAGCCATTTCATTCTCTATTTGCATTTTATTTCACCTGAATCTTAGTCCAAGGGGCCAAGAAGTGATACAGAATAAGGTTTCAACCATTATCTTATCTGCTTGCCATTACCAACAAAATGGTGTCCTCATATAAATATTGCTAGGATTATGGTATCTCAATTGGAATTTTGGTACTTGAATATTTTGTAGTTTATGAATGCTATACTTCTTGCTTAAACATTTATACAGCCCAGGAGGGTCCTATTAGTGCCCCATTATGGGGTCAAATAATGGGGTGGGTGGTTAATATCTCTCCATACAACCTTCCATGCCCTCTGGTGGACGTTGGAAATACAACGTTTGGCCAACGTTGGCCTTCTTATCATTGCTGAGAGTATATTCAACGTTGGTCCAACATTAATTTGCTAAAGTTGGCACAACATGGGTTATCTGATGTTGTACCAACGTTGGCAGATCACTGGGAGTATTCTGAACGTTGGTCCAACATAAATTTGCCAATGTTGCACCAACGTTGGCCTATCAACGTTGGCACAACGTTGAAACATTGCCTGTGACGGTGCCGACCATTGCCAACGTTGGCCCAACGTGTCCTTGCTAGCTGGGATTCTTACTCCTTGCCGGCATGGCGTAACATAATATCCGGTGGCCTGGCTGTAGTACTGGCTGCCATCATACCGGCAGTAGCTGTATATATTTAAAAAATCAACTGTGACGGTCTCTACCCCGCCAAGCGCGAGCAAAGGCAGAGCCACCTGGTGTGTATTAGTGGAACCCTGCGGGGAACAGAAGCGCCCTCAGGTTGGCGGCGGCATGTAAATCCTTGCAGTATTTAGATGAAGAGTACAAGTTGTTCTGTACTCATACTATATCCCTTAAACAGGTGAGTATACACCAAAATGCCATTTCAATTCAATCCTATACCCCACTTGAGCTTGTTCGTTAATGTTTCTCATCACCATGCACTAAAGAGAAAGATTCTCAAAAGTGAGTCTCAAAAGTCACACGTTTATGGTCTATTAATTCTCATCCAGTGAATCTACATCATACTAGGAATATCACTTTATGTCACCCTTTTCAGAAAATAACAGACTTTTATTCAATGATTGATATTATTGTACTGAAATTCCTCGTTTTTTTATTCCTTTCCCAAGCGTCTTCACCTTTTGACAAGTCCAACTGTGAGTCCTAACGATGAGATGCTTCCACGTGCTGCTAATGATGTTGCCATCCCTCTTAGACACTGAGTATGGTGTTAATGTGCACAGCATGACGTATATGGATTACTGCATCTAAGACACCATCTCAAATATCAACAGCACCCTCAGTAGCGTTATAAGCAAAAATAACAACCTGGAAGGCGTTTCACCGTATCATACGGAGGGTCCGTATGTGCTTTTTTTGCATTTCAGTTCATTTTTGCGTTTCAGCTCAACATGTCCGCATCTTACGGAAAAAGATACGGCCGCCGTATGTACATACGGCCGGCCGTATGTACATACGGCCATAATTGCGTTTCAGCTCAACATACGGAGCCCATAAAATCCGTATGCTTGGCCTATTTGGACCCCATAATGCGGAGGGGTAGGGGGGGTGGTGGTATGTCAAAAATCACATAAAAAGGGTTATATGCAGGGCCGTATGTTGTTAATATGGTCCGCATGTTGATAGTAGTGGTGGTGAGGAGATAGTAGTGGTGGTGAGGAGATGGTAGTGGTGGTGAGGAGATTGTAGTGGTGGTGACGAGATGGTAGTGGTGGTGAGGAGATAGTAGTGGTGGTGACGGGATAGTAGTGGTGGAGAGGAGATAGTAGTGGTGGTGACGAGATAGTAGTGGTGGTGACGAGATAGTAGTGGTGGTGACGAGATAGTAGTGGTGGTGAGGAGATGGTAGTGGTGGTGAGGAGATGGTAGTGGTAGTGACGAGATGGTAGTGGTGGTGACGAGATAGTAGTGGTGGTGAGGAGATAGTAGTGGTGGTGAAGAGATAGTAGTGGTGGTGAGGAGATAGTAGTGGTGGTGAGGAGATGGCAGGGGCCGTGAGGAGATGGTAGGGGCCGTGAGGAAATGGTAGGGGCCGTGAGGAAATGGTAGGAGCCACTACTACCATTTCGTCACCACTACAGCCAGCTCTGTACTCTGTACGCTATTGTCGACCACCGTTTATACACTAGGAGTCTGTGGGCAAGGTTTCAGCTCTGTAGGGCCATTATTTACCGAGTTACAGAAGAAAAGACATTTTTTGGTATAATTTCGTTGAAAATCAATTTTTCTAATTTTTTTTTTTTTAATTATAAAGGTAGAAGTTGGACTTCACTTATCCATTCGTTAAAATAATTCTAGGGCAATTTTTTTTTACATATGGGAGAAGATGCCATACATATATATGCGGGAATTTTCAATATAATACATTTAGTTTTTCACAATAATTGGAGGGGGGTATAGATCAACGAATATCTATGTGAAATAAACCAGTTTGTTTATGGAATGTATACTGTACATGCTTTCTTTCATTTACTCCCCTATGATCATATGATTATTCAATTACTGTGGGAGGGGGGGATGGATTGGGCAACAAATATTGTGTCTGCCTGGCATACCCATAATCATCGGAGTTGTCTTCATCATACGACAACTTTGGGACCCATGCTTGAGAGCAGAATATACCCTATAAACCATATACTTATTATCCACCAGATTGTTTCATATAAACCATGCATGTGCTATGTACCTGTACTAAGGAACAAGGATACGAAAAAAAAAGGTCTTTTTGGTTATATTTTGGACTTAAAGGTACTCGCTGCAAAGGTCTGTGCTGGAACCTGGTGTATGTCAGAAAAACAACATAACATTACGTGGCTTGTGCTGCCCCCTCGTGGCATATTTCTATAAGATATGTATGGTACACCAGCTTTAGACATTGACACAGGAGTTGGTTGTACACTGGTTACCAAGTCTGCCTTCAAATCAGAAGGTTTGGTGTTCAATCCCAGCAGGTCCTAAGAGATTTTCTTTGATAGAAAGAAGTTGTTATTTTTTTCCAGAAAAAGGGGGGGCACATCTTGTTTACATGTATTTTGAATTGTCATGCAGGCCTAGACTATAACAGAGGACTCTGATATGTAAGTGCAAACTTAAATGACATGGGTTAGATGTATAGAATCTATAGTGAAGTTTTTTCTCTCTTAAAATGAGTATTACAGAAAAATGAACACAGTGACATGTGATTTTTTTTCCATTTCGTATTTGATTATGACATTGTTTTCAACTAGTATAATCCAAAGTGATTTCCAGACGGCAATAGAACAACATGTTAATCGGTTAGTTCACCATCATCTTTCTGTCAATATTCGCCTAAACACATTCCACATGGCTTGTATGCAAATTACGCTAGGGTTAGCTGGGTGCCTTGTCCATTCATCATGCAAAACACCTAACGCAGGTATACCTAGGGGCCAGTGCATTGATTAATAAACACATTCAAGCATTTATCCACATTTATCCATACTAAACCCATTCTCTGCCAGGAGAGGAGGGGTATATGTGAAAACCCACACTCTGTTACACAAGGTGGGCTTCTGTGGAACAAAAAAGAATTCTACAAAACAGGTTCTATAAAACCCATCCTCTGTGAAACCTGGTTTCTCTTAGAGGAACCAGCTTTTACTCTTAGAGAAACCAGGTTTCTGTGTACAGAAACCGGGTTTCTGTTAGAGTAGCCCGGTTTCTGTTGAGTCTACCCACTAGGCTTGCCATAGGTGTCTGGTTTTCCAGTACACAGAAAAACCCATACTTTAACATAGAGGAGATCCATGTTCTCATCATTTTGACTCCCACCCTCTGACGTAGATGGCTCTTAGCCCACGCGGGTGCGTGGATCAATGTTTTGAGTGAGTCTCCCCATCTATTTTCAGACTTTTGCACTGTAAGACTTCAGCGTGATTGGGGTAAGACTCACTCAAACCGTTTGTCCGCACACTAACGTGAGCTAGGTCAGTCGTGCCCCTCTGAACCCACCGAGGAGAAATGGTGTCAGTGGGAGCACCGAGGTGATATCTATCACTACACTTTTTACCTGACCTGACCTGACCATGACCTGACAATCCCATATATTCCAGGTGTATGTTTACCAGTTTTCACCTATATGTCGACTTAGAAGAGGCTGACTGTTTTGAAATATAGATGAATACTGGTATGTTGACAGCTGAATAGATCAGCAGGTTAGTAAAACTATAATATATAGCTGCTGCAGTAGATATACACTGTCCCTATGACCTGAACCAGACAGTAAATAAATTAAATTGGACAGTCGAGGGAAAAAGGTCCTCCAAGGTAAAAAGTTTTTGAGTACTGGCTCTCTGAATATGTATGGTCACTGTCCAATCTTAAATGCCAATAAGCTCTATCTTACTTTGTTCTAGAGATATTCCTGTCTAATAAGCATAATTATGCTAATTACCAAATATCCAAACATTTGGTCACAACTTTTGATCTAAAAATGGTATTTACATTTTGTCTTCAGCATAGAAATCGTTGTGGGACCTTCTATCAATCAATTTCTAAAACAAATTGATTTAGAATGAAAATCATGATTCCATGGCAACCAACAAGTGCAAAAACACCAATATAGGCCCAAAAACGTTCTTTTCCATCCCAAATATGGAATGTTTTCCACCAAAGATAGAATCTTCTAATGTGGCCTTTCATATTTTGCATGAAGAAGTAGTATAGATAAGTTTTTGTTATATCTTAGTCCTTTTTGGCTATATGGAGCCCCCTGGTGGCCAAACGTGGTACTAAAGATCCCGCACAGAGGTCCCACAAAGGTTGTATTCCTTGACCTTAAAAAGGCCTTTGATACTATTAACCCTTTAAGGCCGACCAAAAATTTCTTTTTCTGGTGATGGGGGCAAGACATTTTAACAGGAACTTCCCCTAGGGCCGAGCCTTTGCTTATTCCCATAGAGTTATGTCGGCTATAGTCGATGCTCGGCCAGCCATGGCATCGACTATAGTCGATGCTCGGCCAGCCATGGCATCGACTATAGTCGATGCTCGACCCTAAAGGGTTAAATTAATCATTGCATTCTACTTAAAAAATTGTGTAAATATGGCTGTGACCCTGAATCAATTAGTTGGTTTAAGGACTACTTAAGTGGTAGGTTTCAAAGCACCTTTGCTAATGGTATAAAATCCAGCTGTGAGCCTATCAATTGTGGTGTCCCCCAGGGTTCTGTGCTGGGGCCCTTACTTTTTATTGTGTATATTAACGACATTGTATCTGTGATTAAAAACTGCCAACATTTTCTCTACGTGGATGATTGAGCGATAGTGCTAAGTGGCAAGTCAGTTGACATATTGACCAGACCCATTGAGGAACTAGCTGGACCTTATCAACTGTGACCTTACTTAGCCTATGTGATAATACCCTGAAAAGGGTGTTTGAATTTAACTATCTTGGTGTTGTAATCGACTTTGATCTAAGATTTAAGGGACAATGTAGGAAGATTAGGTCCATGGCCTTCTCTAGATTTATACAACTACGTAATATTAATTTTGTTTCACGAGGAGGTTGTTTTCCCTACGGACCACAACTACAAAGTGCCCTAGGCCCTGCTGACATTTCCCAGCTGGACTTAATTATGCATCAAATTTCTCTCCCTTGCTCCCATTGGTTACTCATGTGGTCAGCTGGTCATACTGACACTGTGCTCTGACAAGTGCAGTTTACTAGACACTGGCACTGTGCTTCAGTGGGGCCTAGTGGTGTGGTGTGTTTTTGTACTATTCATAGTTTTAGGGTTTGGGCCCTATGACTATGATTTATGTACAAGCTGTTACTCATTACATCAGTATTTTATGGGTTAGTAGGCCTATGGCCTAGTAGCTTTTTAGGTGGATTTAGGGTGTTTATCATTTATATAGGACATATGTCATATATTATGATTTATTGGGCCTATCTCTTCCAGAGGTAGGCCCCACTTTGTAGTTTCGACCCTTATGGCGTCATCATCAGGTGGATTTGACAGGAAAATATATTACTATAGTGCTACTATGTGTATATTTTATAAAATACAATAGACTCCATTTGGCAGTCTATTGGGCCAAGTATTTTATTTATTTGTGCATAACTCTATAAAAATTGCGTTATTTATAGATCAAGTTTTCTTAGAGAAAAGTATGAGGGACCGGGGCATTTTTATAGGAATTAGTCCTTGTTGGGTGAAATGTCGGGTAATTTTGTGTGGCTTTTTTAACGAGGACTTGTTGACCTTTCACCCATGGCTGCCGTCCTTTGTGTTCATCCCTAAGGGTGAATGACTACGAAGTTTCTCTATCCAGTGGAATTCCACTACCGCCAGTAGGCGCTTCCCTTCGTCGCTTTTTGGGTGTCGGTTTATGAAGTCCACGACGTAGAACCTCATGTCTCTGTCCTTTTTATGATCACACTGGTTGAAGTGCCATGGCACATCAGTCTCTCCCTCCTTCTTTTTTACCGAGTGTGCTCGTTTATTCGGAATTTAAGAGCTCTCTCCGTTTTTCCGACGTATTGCATTTTGCATGTTCTGCATTCTAGGCAATAAATTAGATTCGAGCTCTCACAGGTGATGTTTGTTTTCGATACAAAATTTTTTCCTGTTGTCTTGGACTTGTTCTCCCCACCCTTGTCTAGGCGGACACACTTGTCACAAAACAATTTCCGACATTTTGTTCTCTGTTTTTTCTGTGTTTCTGGAGATGCCGTCTTCTTCGTCTTCCGACGTTGGGTAATTGGTGGCGGCCCTCACCAAATGGTCCTTCAGGTTCTTGGGTCTTTTTTGGCCCTTCACTAGGCCCGCCCTTCTGAGGAATTTTGTCGTTTTGGATTTTCCTAGTCTGTCCCAATTTTTGGATACAGTCTTGTTGATTATGTTATTGCCTGGTCTGTGGGTACTGATCAGGTAGGTGGTGTCTTTGTCTTTTTGTTTTTAGGGTTTGGGTTTGAGGGTTTCCTCCCTTTTTTGTTCCCTCACCTTGGCTAGGGCCCCTTCTAGGATTTCTCGAGGGTATCCCTTTTCTACAAACTCTTCTAGTTTCTTTTGGCTGTGTTTCTCGAAATCTTCGCTTTTTTGGCAAATGCGAAAGATTCTGAGTAGTTGTGAGTACGGTAGACTTTGTTTGGTTGACATTGGGTGTGCTGATTTGTAGTCTAGATACGTGATGACGTCAGTGGGTTTGCAGTACAGTTCCGTGTACAGTTCCCTGGTCTCTGTGTCTAATCTTATTCTTGTGTCTAAAAACGTGATCTCTGTTTTTGACAATTCAGCTGTGAATTTGATGGTGTCGTGGAACCTGTTGAGGTGTCCTAGCCATCGTTGTAGACTGTCTTCTCCGTGTGTCCACACAAAGAAGATGTCATCTATGTACCTGAGCCAGACAGTTGGTTTTTCATGGTTTGAAAGTAGTGCTGCTGTTTCTACGTTCTCCATAAAAATGTTGGCGTATGATGGCGCCAGTCTGGTGCCCATGGCTGTACCTCTCTTTTGTAGAAAGAATCTGCCATTGAATTGGATGTGGTTCATGGTTAGAACCATTTCCATTAGCTCGATTAGACTCCTGTTTTTCGGCATGAGTCTCGAGTCTCTGACTTCCTCTAGTCTTTCAGCTATAACCGCCATACCTTCCCCGTTGGGTATGTTTGTATATATAGAGGTGACGTCTAGAGTCCCTATGGTGGCCCCTTCTGGTAGGGGATCCAGGTCCTCTATTTTGTTTATGAAGTCCGTTGTATCTTTCACATACGACTCTATTTTTGGGACTAGCGGTTTTAGAAATGCGTCCACAAATGCTGAGATTTTCTCAGTGGGGCAGCCAGTTGGCTGAACACACTGGTCTCCCTGGGGGTGGTAGCACCCCCTTGTGGATTTTTGGGAGGAAGTAGATGTGTGGGGTTCTTGGTTTGATGTTCCTCATGGACCCTGCCATTAGGTTGGAGATTTCCCCCTCTGCTGTCATGTCCATGATTTTTTCATCTACTTTTTCAGCATATATCGAGACTGGGTCTTCTTTCAGTCTTTCGTATGTGTTTGTGTCCTTGAGTTGCCTCATGCCTTCTTTCACATAATCTCTGGTGTTTTGTATTACAATGGCCCCACCTTTGTCTGCTGGTTTTATTGTAATGTGTATATCTTTGGAAAACACCCCTAGGGCCTCTTCTTGGCAGCTGGTGAGATTCTTTTTTGCTGGGTTTTGTTCTAGCAATAAGTTGGATACCTCCATCTCATTGATAGCAATAAAATCTTCCAGATTTTTGGGGCCGTGTGGGGGAACCCATGTGGATTTTTCTCGTAAATCCATCATGAGATTTTTGTCATGGTATGGTGTACCTTTGCTCCCTACGGCCAATTTGTTCTGGACTATTTTATTGTCCCAACTTTCTGTAATCAAGGGTTCATTTTTATCAACCCCTGACTTCAGTTGTCCGCTACCATTTTCATTGCTATTTTTGTGAAAGAATGCTTTGGTTCTCAATTTATTGTGGAATTTATCAAGTTCTATTTTGATATCTCCTTCAGATACATTTGGAATTACTGGGCAGAAGTTTAGACCTTTTTTGAGAAGAGATTTTTCATCTTGACTTAGGGTCTTATTTGACAGATTTACTATATTGCTATATAAATCAGACATAACTTCAGTACACTGTTCAGGAATTTTATTTTTCACAACAGGAGGATAGATGTTGGTGGGGTTTTCTCCCTTTTGGTCACAGTCTATATTTACTCCTGGTTGAATCTTGAAAAATCCGCATTCTCCTTGTTGTCGGTTGGTGCGGGTTCTTTGGAGGCCTTCTTTTCAGCTTCGGCCTTCTTTTTGGCCTCTCTCGAGAACTTCGTGGGGTCGAGGATTTGGGCATTGCATGGTACCCTGTCTAAGACAGTCGTCTGTCTCCGGGTCAGTGTTCCATGTTCTGTTACGTGCTCCTCGTCTATTTTCTCCGTTATGAAGGTTTTGACCGTAATCATCTTACAGGCCGCCACGTCTTCACCCTCTAGTTTCACGACCGTATTTTCCGTGACCTCTAGGTTGCTGTCTGCTAGGGCCTCAAATTCGGTTGCCATTTCGATGAGGGTTTCCGAGGCCAGCTTCGTTATTTCCAAAGCAGCCTGTTTTCGGATGGCCACTACCTTTGCTGCGGTACCAGCCCGGTGCATCCACGGTTCGCTATCCTGCAACCCGAGGGTCCACGGTTCCACATCACCTGCCTCGTACCTATTGCGATGATAGTCTGACCGCAAATGGCATTTGGTGGCCTGGGCCCCGTGGTTCCTTGCGGACCTCCACAGGGGCTTACAGACCGGGGGCAGGAGCGCGTCTATATCCTGTGAATAGAAACGCAGATTAGAGTTTGTTTTTATAAACACATTTTTGTCAGGGGGAACATTGTCGAGAGGTTTTACCTCTATGACCCTGTTGGCTCCCTGACTAATGGGCGAGTCTGGGAGAACATTGTCGAGAGGTTCCACCTCTACGGCCCTGTTGGCTCCCTGACTATTGTTCGTATTAGTTTCACCAGTCTCACAGTGCATAGAGACATGCTTGTCTTTATGCCTGGTGTTTACTGGATGTGTATTCACAGTCTCACAGTGCACTAAGTTAAGCCTAACTTTGTGCCTGGTTTTTACTGTTTTGGTTTGTGCAGCAGTCTCACAGTGAGGAGGGTAGTGCTTCACCCTCTTCCTGGTATTTACTGTGCTTTCCCTCGAACTAGGGTTTTTGTCAAAGGTAGCTCTCTGAATATGCACATCATTGAGTGAACCTTGCTTTTTGCGAGTTTGACTGTCTTTGTCAGTGCGGGCGTCCTTGACACTCGGTGATTGAGGGGGTGGGGGGGGGTCTATGCGGGCACTGTGTTACCTTTACCGGTACCTGCCCCCCACCTCCCCCCACACCCCACACCCCTCATACCAGGGCTTCTCTGTTATGAATAGTGGTGACAGGAGTCGCTCACCCGTCGCTTAACACCCCCTCTCCTCAGTGGGTTGAAAGCACAAACAGCTATATATTGTTTTTTTTAAGTTCTGAATGAGGGTAATTCAAACAACCCTTTAAGGGCCGCATAGTGCTTTACTGTGCTATGATCTATGTCATCATGGTGCATTCATGCAGGAATGATTGGTAAGTGCTGCATTTATGCATCATGCCAACCCTCCGGGGGTGTATCAACCTTGTTGGCTTAGCTAGCATGATTCATGAATGCTGTATGGAGTTACTCACCAGAGCTGTATTCAAGCATCATGACGATAAAGGTCATATAACATCAAAGCATGTTATTACTTGGCCCCCTAAATAAAGCTATAAATGAATATTGTTCTAAAGGTGGCCGCATTAGAGGAAGAAAACTACCCTTTGGGACTGGAAAATGGTGGCTACAGCGCGGGGTGGCCGCATTAGAGGGAGTATTTTACATTAGAATAAAGAGAAAAATGGTTGGTACTTTCCAAAAATGGCCTTAATGGTGGGGTGGCCGCACTAGAGGGGTGGCCGTTAGGAGGGAGTTGACTGTACCAGCAATCAATGATGTATTTTATTTTTCCGTGTACCGTATGACTGTATTATGAAGAGCATCAACCTTTGCAATGAATGATGGTCAATAAACTTTACAAACTTCAAACTTCTTCATTTTACTTGTTGATCCACCTATGACGCCACTCCATTCATCTCCATCACATCCAACATGATTAATAACCAAATAAGAGCAAAGAAAATACCACATGTAGACTTGTATGGTGGCCCAAGAGGCTCACATAAAGGAAAATAAAGTGATTTTTTAAATCAAAGTTGTTTTTTATTCAAAGCCCTGGTTTTCTTTTTTTATAAAAAGTGAAGTTGATTTCTCAAATCTAAGTGATTTTTGTTCAAAATGAAGTTCTTGCTTGTTAAAAGTGGAGTGTGCGTTTTGTTTTGGTTTCAAATTGGAGGTTTGTTTCAAAGTGGAGTAGTTGTTTTTACAAGAAATTCTCTTTTTGAATTTCATGTTTTGAAAAGCTCACTGTCACTATTAAGCTGATGGATGCCAACTTGTGACAGGTCTCCTTTAGCATGGGTATGAAATACAATAATAATATGGGGTCATATGGCAATTTACAGGATCCTGGTTAGAAAATTACACCAGGAAAGTGACCCTCATGAAAACTGGTCTCAAGATAATAACATCCTTGCCAATTGGCCCCTGCAAAGTGGCCCTTTCCCAAAAAAAATGGCCCTTTGGCTTTTGTAAAGATTTATGAAAGATATCCTCTAGCATTGAGACACAATATATCATAGCAATATCATATAGGATGCTGGGCGATATGCTTGTCAATTAGCCTGTTATGCGACCCCTCTCTTAGAAAAGTGGCCATTAGGCCCCTGCGACTGGCCCCTGTGACACCTTTTGGTATGCAATGCATTATATATGTATGCTAAAGTTACAGAATTGGGAAAATGGCCAATTGATTTTTCATTTGGATTCAATAATCCCGAAACATGTTAACACCATGTTAACTACCCAGCTACCCAGCTAACAAAAATACATTATTTTACGTCAAAATAATGTTTTAAACGTTATGTCACATTTTACCATGATAAGGAGCCATAGAAACACATTATATAATGTTGTATTACGTTTTCCGTTCACTGTAGGGTGTTTCAGAACCAATGGAAAGATACGATCAATCGTAGCTAGATACGACCAATGAGATACGAATGGTCGTAGTAGAATGAGGTGGACTGTTTCAAAATGTATCAGTATCTGAATAATTCCAGTAAATTCTAAACAAAATGATTATGTCTTGGCGAAATAGTGTGAAATGAAAGGGAAATAATCATACTTTATACTACTCAAATCGTTTGTCCGCGCACTAACGTGAGCTAGGTCAGTCGTGCCCCTCTGACCCCACCGAGGAGAAATGGTGTCACTTTTTATCATATATAACCTGACAATCCCATATATTCCAGGTGTATTTTTTACCAGTTTTCACCAATATGTCGACGTAGAAGAGGCTGACTGTTTTGAAATATAGATGAATACTGGTATGTTGATAGCTGAATAGATCAGCAGGTTAATAAAACTATAATATATAGCTGCTGCAGTGGATATACACTGTACATGTATGTCCCTATGACCCTAACTAGACAGTAAATAAATTAAATTAATGTGGACAGTCGAGGGAAAAGGGTCCTCCAAGGTAAAAACTCAATAATAAATTGATGTCATCAGCTTTCCAGTGATATATTTTATCGGCAGGTACTACCTCTAGTTTTTGAGTACTGGCTCTCTGAATATATGTGGTCACTGTCCAATCTTAAATGCCAATAAGCTCTTTCTTACTTTGTTTTTAGAGACATTCCTGTCTAATTAGCATAATTTTGCTAATTACAAAATATCCAAACTTTTTCAAACATTTGGTTACAACTTTTGATCTAAAATGCACCCTAAAATGCTACTGATGAGTCAATTGACAAAACCGAAGAGCTACAGTTACTTTTAAAATATGCTGGTATAATCCCAACATATTTTACAGTGTATTTACACTAAAGGTGTACAAATAAGGACTTATGCAAGTCTACAGCCTGGGTATGCTCTCACCTGGCCTTGACCTTGCCCCAGTTCTAAGACCAATGCCAGGCCTAGCTTCTGGACACACCTCAGTAACTGGTAAACACCTACCCGGATACCTTTGTCCTGGTGGAGGTGAATCTCACCCTGGTCTGTGTCATATTTTCGGTCTAGCAACAGGGTCGCCCACACCTGTATGGTGGCCCAAGAGGCTCGCATAAAGGAAAATAAAGTGTTTTTTACAATCAAAGTTGTTTTTTTATTCAAAGCCCTGGTGAAGTTTTCTTATTTTATAAAAAGTGAAGTTGATTTTCCAAATGGGAGCGATCATTTTTCAAATTGAAGTTGTTGTTGTAGTGGAGTGAATTTTCAAAGTGATGTGTGTGACTTTTTTTCAAATTGGAGGTTTTGTTTCAACGTGGAGTTGTTGTTTTTACAAGAAAATCCTTTTTTTGCTTTCATGTTTTCAAAAAAGATTTTAAAAAAAAGAAAAACTCACTGTCGCTATTAAGCTGATGGATGTTTGGTTAGAAATTTACACCAGGTAAGTGACCCTCATGAAAACAGGTCTCAGGATAATGACATCCTTGCTGATTAGCCCGTGCAAAGTGGCCCTTTCCCAAGAAATTGGCCGTTTGGCCCTCGTAAAGATTCATGACGGGTATCCTCTAGCATTGAGACACAATATATCATAGCAATATCATATAGGATGCCGGGCCATATCCTTGTCAATTAGCCTGTTAAGCGACCCCTCTTCAAGAAAAGTCGTCATTAGGCCCCTGCGACTGGCCCCTGTGACACCTTTTGGTATGCAATGCATTATATATGTATGCTAAAGTTACAGAATTGGGAAAATGGCCAATTTAGTGAGAAAATGGGTCAGAATCTCCAAAATGTTGATTCTCAGGAAAATGGTCTAAATGGCAAGAAAAAAGGTTAGAATCAAAAAAGACTTTTTTGTTGAGATTTCTAGAAAATAAACTCTCAAATTGTCCACTTTGAAAAAATACCCGACACTTTGAAAAAAACCACTTTACTTTGAAAAAAAAAATCACCTTGAAAAAAGATTCACTGTTAAAATTTTAATGTCTTTTTGATGTGAACCTACTGGGCCACCATAGCCTCAAACATAAATGTCTATCGTCTACACCTACTACAGAGCTGCGAAGTACGTGAGTCATTCCATGCTACACTGTACAGTTGTTTTGACCACCACATTGTCAAGTTCAAAATCTGAATCATTTGACGTTTTCATTTCCCCTCAAACGTTCTCATAGCAATGTTTTGTCAACAATGGCATCCCCTTATATCTATCCTGCGAAATCAGACCCGCTGGGTCACTTCTACAATGCAGAGTTCAATACAGATGCATGGATTGACTACCCGTCAACTGACTACTAGGCAGTGGCCTGTAAGTATGTTTCCATTGATTTTTCATTTGGATTCAATAATCCCGAAACATGTTAACACCATGTTAACTACCCAGCTAACAAAAATACATTATTTTACGTCAAAATAACGTTTTAAACATTATGTTACGTTTTACCATGATAAGGAGCCATAGAAAAACATTATATAATGTTGTATTACGTTTTCCGTTCATTGTAGGGTGTTTCAGAACCAATGGAAAGATACGATCAATCGTAGCTAGATACGACCAATGAGATACGAATGGTCGTAGTAGAATGAGGTGGACTGTTTCAAAATGTATCAGTTACGATCAATCATATATCACGCATTGGTCGTATCTTAAGTGAAAGATAGGAGTGCACCTTTTGAAACACCTAGATACAATTGGTCGTATCTTTATAGAGGTAGATACGACTGATTAGTCTTAACCCTGGTGTTATTTACGACCAATACCCCTAGCTTAATTTCCCTCTTTGATCTATTGGGTTAACTTTGGTCATAAGTAGATACAATTGGTCGTAAACAGTCCTGCTGAATAATTCCAGTAAATTCTAAACAAAATGATTATGTCTCGGCAGAATAGTATGAAATTAAGGGGAAATAACCTGTACTTTATACTATATCCATATATGTAAAGATATGCACGTTCTCCTCATCAAGAATAATTAAAAGGCAGGGTAAATGGTCTCCGTTAATTCACATTGTGAAACACTTAATATCAATCGTGTCTCACTCGTAATATTTTATGATTGATCATATTTGTTGGTCGTAAATACTTGTGCAACACATAGAAGTACCCTAATTTACGACCAATATGTGTATCTACGACCAAGAATAGATACGAAAGCAGTTAAGGGTGTTTTACGACCAAGGACTCAATTGATCGTAAATAGCCTTTCTGAAACACCCTACTGGGTATGTACTATGTCACAATAATGTGTAGGCACCCTATATTCAAGTGTTCAGTTTTCTATGTGCAAACATGATTGTACACCCAGTTATGACGCTATGCTTTAATTTGTTTGCGGTGCTTGGACTTGTCGTTTTCCAAAGATTATACTCTGCCTGGGTGTTTGGTCTATTGTTCTTACTGTAGGTTAATTTTCAAATTACATTCCTGATAGCCTGAGCGAAGGTTTAGGAAGTGCTGTCCGGAGTTTTTGTCACAGAGAGTGCTGTCCGGAGGTTTTGCAGGTGCTGTCCGGAGGTTTTGTGAAATCTGAGAGGAGATTTTGAGGTCTTATTCATATTGAAACATCTTGCAATTTACAGCATATACTACAGCTCTGCGGAGGTTTACCATCACAAACTCTGCAGCTGTCACTGGTAAGGTCAATGGATCGAGTTTCATGTTATAAACCATCAACCTCTGCTCCTATAGCCTTCCTTTCTTCTCCTCTTTAACTACACTAATATTCTAGGTACTCCAGGCCTAAGTCTGTGGTGGCTATCCCAATTAATAAGGATACAAACTGAAATGAATGTTGATTGGTTAATTACTACAGGGCTGTTTCATTTCAGTTGAATTCAACAAGTAAGAAATTCCACACTGCGGCAGGTAACGACAATACAACCATCTACAAAACCTGGGATGATGGTTTCCTGATCCGTATGATGACAAAACATGATGCTTTGTTGGTTCAGGAGTGGCCTCTTGCAAATCATGTTCGGACCCATGACCTTGAGATTGCCATTGATTCTAATATTCAGGGCAGTCGTTTCTATGTGGGAGAACTAAATGGAGAAGTAGTGGTCTCTGGTATAACAATTTGTGTTGCTAAAGGTTTGTTATTTTTCTGCCTCTGTCACATAATCAAAGTTCATTTTCAAAGTTCATTTTAGATTACTCATAGACGGAGTATTGGTATATTATGTTGACTTTTCAGGACTATATTGCTAAGCCTCATCAAATCAGTACGAGTTGAATGTTTATGACCGACCACAATCTAGGACTAGAGTAAAAGAGCTTATTTAGGGCAAAAATGTCAGGAATTGGTTAGAGCATGTTATGAACCTTTTTCCCTACCATTTTACATTCTAATGTGGGCAAACAGGCTATCTGGTCATAGAAATCAGCCGGTAATAGATTATTGCCAGTCATAGACTTTCCACTTGTACTGATTTGGTGAGATGTATCAATTCAGAATTGGTGAGTTACTCTCCAAGGCTGAATTCACCCATGATTACAACATAAGTATGTCGAAAACTGTCCTTTATGGGGCAATTCACTATATTTTGTCCTATTAAGCCCTTAAGGGCAGCATTTATGATGAGTCAATGCACTATGCTTATTGTTTTTCATGAAATGTACAGCCCTGATGAAATAGCTATTTTAAGGGCTAACTAGAACAATTAACAGTATATACATCAATTAATGCAAATAAAGGGGGCATTTTTGGCAAACGAGGATATATTGAATATTGCCACATTTTGTTATTCTCACATTCTCCCTATTATCAGCGGGGATAAGGGGATGGGTAGAAAATAACCTGGACCCCTTTGCCAGTGGAGGATTCAGATTTGGCCCTCCTCCCTCAGAAAAATCAACATACATTTTTTCTATACTTTACAGGTTTACACTATGGCGGTTACCGCTATGTGAAGGAAGAGTGTAGGGGTCTGGGGTTTGGCCAGAGGATAATGAAACTGGGTATGGCCTACATCGAGGGAGCTATCATGGCGTTGGATTGTGAGAAAGCATCAGTGGGGCTGTACTACCCCGCTGGGGCCAAGAAGGCCTTCAGTCTCAGCAGGAGCATGGGTCCAGTCCCTCTTACATGGGATAACAATCTGGTAGTGGACACAGTTCAGGTAGTTGTTTATGCTGTCATGTAATTTAGTTTATAAATATAGTTACTGACACATTTTCTTGTTTTTAATGGTATTGATTATCTTCCCAATAATCTATGTGTATGATTGCCTGACACTGCACTATATCAACATGCCTGTAGCCTGAAATTTATGGGATAGGTACCATAGGTGACCCATTCTAACAAAATGGGTCGGAAGTCATAGCCTTGAGGTATTATCCCATTTTTAAATGAATTATAATCATTTTCACACTTTGATTTCAGATATCACTGGAAAACTTTAGCACCCTGATTGAATATGACAATCTCTGCTTCATCAGACCAGGAAGCCCCCAGCGCAAGTCCATACTGCAGAGCATCCTCTTCCTACCAACCAGTTTCTGCATTGCCGCAGCGGATGAATCAGGCAATCTGATTGGGTATGGGTGTCGGAGACCTGCACTTACAGGTGGTAGCCATATAATAGGCCCCCTGTATGCGGATACATACCAGGCAGCTTATAGCATTGTACACCGCCTCTGTGCCAGTCTACATGGGGGACATATAATTATTGATGTTTGGTAAGTTAACAAAAATTGATGCATCTCTTTATTTGTCTACTTCCATCTCATGAATATGTAAAAAAAAGGCCTTAGATTAAGAGATTAACACGGCTAAAAGCATATCTATATGTAACATTTTTGGGACAAGAGCATGATAATTTGATAATAGATAACAAATTATTGATGATGATCATAATCTTAAAACCTACACAGCCAAAGGCTGGTCAGCTGGTTCACAGGGTGTGTATGGGCTAAACGGTGTATTGTCGAGGGATAAGCGTGTTTTTTTTTGTGGGTAAGGGTGCCATGCACTTCCCTTGGGCTTTTGGTTCAAACAATTCAATTGCCAGATAACAATAGATATATTTAAAATTGAGATGGATACCTCAGTCTGTGTTACTTTCAGCTGGAACCACCAGGGGGCCTTGCAACTCACTGAGACCTTGCAGCTCAAACCACTTCAGGAGGTGGTCAGAATGTATACACATGGGCACCCGGGAAAACTCAGCCATCGCATCTATGGACTTACTTCTCTGGATTTTTGTGGATTCTAAAAGTTATATGACAGTGTCAAAACCAAGATGAAAAAAAAACATTTAACTCTAAAGATACTTACAGCCGGAGTGCAATTTATTATCACTTATACTAAACATCAATTGGCTACACATTGTTTTACTGAGTAGAAAGTTTGTGATTGAGAGGCTGAGAAATGATGTCATTACTTAGCCCCCTCTAATCCACCAACCTATTTAAGGTAAAGCCATGATCACTCTACGAGGTATTGGTTTACTAAGTGTTCTATAGGAGTGAGATTTAATTGTTTCCAGGCTCTGGTTTTCATGGTATAAGTTATTTCAATATACACATCAGAAATGCTTCTGACAATACTAGGCCCAATGACTACACATATTAGTATATAGATGTATTTTTATTTGTTGCCGCAGGTACTATAATTATAATATTTACTCATTAAAGACAGCCTAATGATTTTATACATCATGCCATCACTATAATGCATCCATGCAGCTCTGGCAAGAAAAACTGTATTTATGCATCATTGTAACTGTTTTTTTGATTTGAGAAGTATATTGAAATATGATCTTGTTTGTTTATACTGTATAAAAAGGGCTTGCTCAGCTATAATCCCCATACAATTGTCGGACGATCAATATGATGTTTTTAAACTGCCATATATAATAATTGATTAATAAAACAATAACAGATAATCATTATGCGAGTTACTTTAGGTGGTCATTTTAGTTTGGCAGGAGCATGTATAAATCCTACATGTCCTAAATGTGTATTCGATATTTTTGTAAAATATGTTCTAATCATTGATACATGACATGCAAAGGTGATAAAAATTATATATTTTCATTGGTAAATGTCGCATGATATATGTTAACATGCTTATCTGATGGAACAAAATCACATATATGTCATTCATTGTAAACCAAGAACCAAGGACTTATGGACAATAAAGCCAAATATTATTCCAAAAAAAATATATACGTTCTGTTGATGCAACGGCAGCTATGTATGGATCCGCATTATTATGTACCAATCACCCCTAGGAGGTGGTTATATTTGAGAGCTCTCTTTCTCTTTGAGAGCCAGCGTATCTAGCAGGATCCGTACCCACAACCACAGAACTATTGAGCCCACCAGCTAACCAACTGCTCCATCGGGACTCATGCTATGATACTCATCACCCAATAATATATGTACTGCTTCTGCCTCTTGAGCCTTAAAGCCTCAGTATCCCTGCATTCTGGCCCGCCTTTTGCTCCTATAGCTTGCTGATTATCATAGTATGGTCCGCCTACATGTAGTAGGACCCACCCACAAACAGTATATATGCAAAGAACACTTCAACAGGTGCAGTGGAAAACTCGAAACTGCCCTGTTGGGTATGTGGCAGCTTGAGGGATCTTCTTGGTCACAGGGAGAGCTCATTCTTTGGAGGGAGGGGGGCTTAGTACATTCTGTCTGTACCGTTGTTAATCGGTGGACGGACTAATACACAGTGAGGTGAAACAGTACCGGTAGCCACCTAGGTAAGGTGGTGGGGAGACACCTGGTGAGCAGGTAGGGAACTATGGTATCCCGCTCAGGAATATACCCCAATAATCCCATGCGCATTATTGGAACCATATTTTATGAATGAAAGAATGGTAATGATCAACAAATTGATGAAAATCATATTTCCTCTAATTGTCACTCAAAAGTTGCATAATATTACACACTCAAAAGTCGAATAATATTGTTATGATGTATTAGATCCCTTAAATCTATCTATTATGGTATGTTCCATATTTCAGGTCACCTAGGACCCTAGGAGACTAATTAAGCAATGCTGACTGCTTTACTACTCATAGAATCTGACCAGGCTACTCTAACAGAGAATTAGTTCCCAGGTGCTGTTTGGAGGATACAATATCAGGGCCTCTGCCCCCGAACCCCCTTTTCTTTCTTTTGTTTTCTTTGTCTTTCATACAAACTTCTGGTATATACACAAGTTATGTTTTTGATTTATTATACCTAGTAGCATATGATAGTAATACCGATTGTAATTTCTAGACAGTCAAAAAACATAGCAAAATAGGGCCGATCACTTATTGTTTCGGCTAGTAATTTATCTCTTGGCTGCTAGTAGAGTAGCGGCCAAGGCTCCAGATTTGAAATTTACCCCCACCCCCCGTTCAACAAGCTAAATCTGACATAATTATATTGAAGGTTTTTTCAAGAGCTCTCAGAATTTGAATGATACACTTGCTGAAACTGGTGCAAACATAACCATTTTGGATGGTTTCCATGGCAACCATGATATTTTTCTGAGATTAAATAAATAAACACTTTTCTCCATTTTTTTCCAGCCGCTATAGCTACACTGGTGAAATTTTGACTTGAGACAGGTATCTGGGCCTACTATCATTTAAATCAATATTCATGACCTTGGCCAAGCTCAAGGTCACCAGATTTGACCTTGAATATGGAAAAAATCACCAAAATACTGATATTTCTATGTTTCAACTCTTGTCAACATTCAGTATACATGTGGTAATTCTCACAATATTAGGCTTCATACAGTGGAAGGACATCCTTGCTGTACTAGATAGTTGATAAAGATGAAATATAGATAAACTGTTGCCATGGTAACAGTCACGGTCATAGCAACCATGATTTTTTTCAGAGCAGTTAAAACGAACACATTTTCCTCCATATTTTCCTAACTGCTCTAGCTACAGTTATGAAATCTTGTCATGAGACAGATATAGGACCAACTATCCATGGTTTTGATATTCATGACCTTGGACAAGGTCAAGGTCACCAGCGTCACCTTGAACATTGAAAAAATCCCCAAAAACTCAATATTTCTACGTTTCAACCCTTGTCAACATTGAGAAAATGGCAATTCTCACAATCGTAGGCATCATATAGTGGATGGAAATATAGTGGATGCAAATGTACCATGGTTACAGTAATGGTCATCCATGGTAACAGTCAAAGTCATGCCAACCATGATATATTCCCTCCTGCTGTGGCCACGATCCATTGTTTTATGGTTTCTACCCCTCCTGCTGTGTCCCCCTGGGTCCCAATACCTCCTTCCTAGGCCTCCATCTGCCCTCCCCCCCATCCATCCTCCCGCTGCTCTCACTGCTTCTCTCTGGGCTCATATCCCTCATCCAAGGGATCCCATCTTTCCTCCTGGGGCTGTTATCCTCCTACCATCATCCCCATCCCTCCTCCAACAGTGTCCAAGGTCCCCTAGCCTCTATAAGCAGCCCTACCTACTCGTCCGATCCTCTCCCGAACAGGGCTGCTTGGGATACCCCATTCAAAAGTGGACTAAGTGCTCGATCACAAAGGGGACACTTAGTACTGTAAATATTTTGTATTATACAATATTCATACACAGAAGAAATTAAGTCACTTTTCGGAAAACCCAACCATTTTTAATAAGCCTCACATACAAGCTAAGTTATCGATACCATTCGAACTACATTTTCAGTCTTACGTTTACTATCATTTCATAAATTAACAAAGGTTGTTTGCTGTTTGTTATTTTCTGACGGGTTTTTTAGTTAGTTTAGTCGGTCAAACGATTTGAATAGCCAAGTATTCTATTACAGTTGCTATTTTGCTCCTTTAAGTGGCATCATATCATATGTATTGATGTGGTATGCAAAACCAGATTCTCTCATGATGTGTTTCACCTCAGGATAGAGATAAATGAAATAGCAAACAAAAAAAAACTATATGGCCATTGATTCTACAAATGAATTTCAAATATATTTCTTACCTCTTTATATAGCAGCAGAACAAGTTATTGCTAACCTTTCTATCGATTATGACCCTTCTGTGTCTGTGAGCCTGTTGCTTTAAATGAACTTGAACTAGAAGCAGACAATCGCTGAGTATTAGCACAACTCTATGAATACTACCAGTAGCGATCATACAGAGTATGTGCTCAAGCCAGGACAGGTTCCAACAACACAATATAGGTTGGTGGCCCGGAATCAACAGTTGGAGTGCAGATATGAAGGTACTTTATTCCCACATGTCAATTTTGGCACACTGTCCCCTATATCAGCATTCACTAGTTTTTGATGCGCATTTCATAACTTATAAAAATATGACACATAAATGCGGCCAGAGACAAGCCAACACGTAGGTGGGGTTATAAAATTTATTTGATGATAAATTTTATTATGATGTGTATATATTGACACATATGATTTATACCATGAATTAATTGATATGATGACAATCATGTTGGTTAATGGTATATAAAGAACATAGTTACACGAACATAGTATAAAAACATATATACAGTTGATAATACCGCTATTGTTTATGACAGTAAGGTGTGGGTGGGTGGGTAAAATGTGGAGCTGTGGAGGCATTGGCGGATCCAGGGGGGGGGGCCGACGGGCCTTGCCCCCCCCCCCCCCCCCAAAAAAAAAAAAAAAAAAGAGGAGAAGAAGAGAGGAGAAAAGAGGGGGGAAAGAGAGAAGGGAACGATACAATATAGACACAGTGTAGACCATCAGCCTTTTCTTTGGGGGGGGGCATGCCCCCAACCCCCCCTATGGCTACTGCGCTACGTTTGCGCTGCGCGCAGGAACATACAGTCACTCCTTGGTTGACCAGCTTTAGGCCCCCCCTCTGGAAAATCCTGGATCCGCCACTGGGAGGAGGAGTGTGCCTGGCTTATGAAGGCTCGACACCATCGTGCATTATAGAGCAACAGAGAGTCTCGACGTGAAGAATATCGTGTTCTATTCTCTAAATAGATGTACTATATTGAAAATTCCCGCACCCACAGTTTTACCTCCTGGCTCACAGCTTTTAAATATTGGTGTTCCATGTGCGACGTTATTCACAAAGGCATATTTATTATGGCATCTTCTCCCGTGTTGTTATGTTGCTTATATTGCTACTGTTGGTAATGTTGATATTTGAGATGGTGTCTTAGATGCTGTAATCCATATACTTTGTAACGTGCACAGTGACTTAACTAAGAGGGGTGGTGACATCATTAGCAGCATGTGGAAGCATCTCATTGTTGGGACTCACAGCTGGACTCGTCAATAGGTGAAGACACTTGAGAAAGGAACTAAAAGCGAGGAATTTTAGTCCAATAATATCAATCATTGAATAAAAGTCTGTGATTTTCTGAAAAGGGTAAAATAAAGTAATATTCCCAGTATGATGTAGATTCACTAGATAAGAATCAATAAACCATAAACTTGTGACTTTTGAGATTTACTTTTGAGAGTCTTTATCTTTAGTGCATGATGATGAGAAACATCAAATAACAACAACCCTCAACGGAAGCATAGTGCTTTAACCCCTTAAGGGTGGCCAAAAATATTAGATGCTAGCTGTTTGAATGGAATTTCTTTTACAAGAACTTTTCCTGGAGGCGAGCCTTTGTTGATAATCTAGAGTTATGCTAACTATAGTCGATACCATCATACCAACTATAGTTGATGTTAAGCCATCAGAGGCATCAGTGATAGTTGATGCTCACCCTGGTTCTGGTGAGTAGACTCTCCTGGGTTGCATTGAAAGGTTAAACACCATTTTGATGTATATTCACCTGATTAAGGGGTATATCAGTACGAGTACAGAACAACTTGTGCACAGCTACTGCCTGTATGATGGCAGCGAGCACTACAGCCAGCCCACCCGACATTATGTTACGCCATGCGGGGAAGGTGTAATTGGCCAATCCGATGAAGAGCCCCTCCCGATTAATTTGGGCCATAGAACAGCTTGTTGTGATGACGACAACTAGATTTACTGCCTTAGATGCATTGACGCTCCCTTGTCTCAACAGTGCTTTATTTCATGTTTTTTTGGATTTCACTCAAAGTAAAAGCACATGGGTTCAATACTGCCATCATGGTGGATAGATCCAATCAGCATGCGTAGGTCCGATTTTAAAAGGACCTTATTTTGGCAATTCATAGATTTAATGTTCCCAAATTCATGTATGTACTTCTTTGGATGGTATTTATGATGCATTAAAAAAGCTAAGCAATGTCTGCAATTTTGGAATTTAGCTGTCTATTGACCATGTGATCCATTTTCGTGAGAATCGACCATATATATATTACGCCTGAGAAGCATAATTGAATGCTGCATAGCATTACAGTAGTATAGTATGTATCGGAACGGGACTATAGTTAAGTACTGTTTATTACTCAATCGACATGCAGCCAATCAGAGGCCTCCATTTGGTCACGTGACCGGAAGTGACCTACTTAGGGGATTAGTGGTGACGTCACGTGACCTAGTTAGCCAATCAGAGGCCTCCATTTGGTCACGTGACCGGAAGTGACCTACTTAGGGGATTAGCGGTGCATTCTGGGTAACCCTGCAGCCAATCAGAGGCCTCCATTGGGTGACCGGAAGTGACCTACTTAGGGGATGGTGCATTCTGGGTAACCTACTGACCTACTTAGGGGACCGGAAGTGACGTCATATGACCTAATTTAGGATCACGTGATCGGAAGTGACCTGATGAGTCACGTGACCGGAAGTGACGTCACACGACTTAATGGCCAATCGGAAGCGACCTGATTGATCACGTGACCGGAAGAAGAAGAAGTTTTTTTTTTGTTTAGGATCCCGTGACTGGAAGCGACGTCGTCACATGAGTGACGCTTTAAGAGACTGCGCGACTTACTAGTAAAAGAAGCCGTATGATAATAAAAACACAACAATATTTTCTTTTAATTTTTTTTTATTTTTTTTTTCAATCTTGATAAACACTCTATTTTTGAAAAGATGCACACGCTTATTTTTTTTTTTTTTTTTTTCATATCTCTAAAGGACTCGTTGTCACACCGTCAGAATGCACGCGACGCTTATAATACAAGTAGCGCACGCCGTCTTTCTCTATGGTGTAGGTGACCATTTTGTTTCGCACCACTTTGAAATTTCTATTTACAGCAATGAGAGTTTTTCGTTGGCGAAGAACATCCAAGAAGGCGTCTGGTTCCTGGGGGTTTTGTTTCTTCTGTACGCCTTTTGCACTCCATTTTTTGGATTTTCTTTCACCGGTGTCGCTGACTCGATCGTAGCAAATGTAAGTCTTAGGGTTGAGACTTAGGATCCCGTCACCTTCCCACTCCGCTTTCATGAGCCCCGAAGTTCTCAGATCGTGAAGGTACCGTCTCTCACAACATCCGCCGGGCGGCGCACACCATTCTCGCACTCTTTCCGTTTTTGTCTTCACGAAAAGCTCTAAGTGCTCGTCGCACACCGCTGTCGGAAGCCACTTTCGTTTCTCTCTGAAGTACGTCTCTCTCAGGCGAGGTTTCACTAGGTCATCCAACGTGGCACCGCTGAGAGCCATGTAAAGACTGTCGGTGTCCATTTGACAAAGGGCATAATCGCGCCGATCGACGAATCTATCCAAGAAGTCGTATGTGAACTCTAACATTTTCAACTTCGCGTACTGGTATACCATGAACCCTATCTGAATAGGGAGGTTGTTCTTGACCGTTTTCGGTTGTAGTTCGACTTCAAACAGATCGGAAGTCAACTCGGACGCCTTTTTGAAGCGCCACGAATTGGCCAATAGTTCGAACTTCCGACTGTCAGTGTATCTCACCGCCGTGTGTTTTTCTTTGTTGCAGATTGTTTTACCGTACGTAGCGTTTCCCATTAACTTGTAACAGTCTGACAGAATTTTCTCGTTCTCGTTCACGTCGCCACGTCTTCGCGCCGCCGTCACTTCGTCCGCGAAACCGGCAAAGGAGCGTTTAGGTAGGTATTCTACCACCAGCTGCACTTTGGTGACTATCAAACCGTGCTCTAAATACCACTTGAGAAGCGGCGTTCCCAAGAGAATATTTTTTCCGTGGTAACTCCCTATCAGACATCTCTGAGGCGTGCTCAACAGCTTTTCTTCCTGCGCAAAGTCTGACATGTGAGGGCCTATGTCCGATTTTGAAACGGTCGCGTTCTTGAAAACGGGGGTCATTTCTTCGAAGTACTCTCGTAGGTGAGGCGGCGTAGTAATGTCCACTTGAACTAAACCGAACATTTTCTCCTCTTTCACAGCGGAAAGGATGTCGCTCTCGCTCATCGCGTTTCGAGACACTTTCAAAGCGTCAACCTTCCAGCGTTGTTGGGAGGCCTTGACCCGCTCATCTCGACGCTTCATCTCTCGCCATTCGCACTCCCACACGACGACCAGCTTGTAACCTAACGCTTTCAAGTAAGCGCTTACTCTGGTCGTTCTGTCGCGTCTCTCCTCTCTCAGTGAAGCGCACTGATATCGGTGCGACGGTATGCACTCGTGAGCGTGGAACCAACACCCGTGAAACTGGAAAACCGTATTAGAGGCCGCGTGAAATCCGTCCACGCGAATTCTCCGACAGCCTACCGCCATCTCGCCGCCGTTCAGAGCGTGGCGCAGTTTCACGTCGCGGTCGTGCTCTACGAAGCGTAACCACTCCAAAGCGCTGTGAGAGTTTCTTTGCCTGATTTCGGGCTTGAACTCGGTCTCGGGCCGTCTCACCGCGTAATAGCCCGTGCAGTGCGCTTCGCTCATGCAGCACAAGTACAGAGAGTTAGCGTCTAGTCCTAGGATGTGTTGGCACGGTCTCGCTTCTTCGCCGTACTTGTGCTCCCTTATCCGCGTGGTGCCCTTCTCGTGAAATCTATGGAAGATGATGGAAGGACCGCCGACTAGATTCTCTTTGATCAGAGCGTGGAGGACGGCGTCGAACTGGGGAAACGTTGTGAACGCGTCTTCTAGGTTTTGGAAGAGGAAGCGTAAAGTCAAACCGGCGAGAGAAACTCCGTCTTTCAACATGTCGATGCCGCGATCTTGGAAAAATTTAGCGTGATTTTTCAGAGCTTCTATGAAAGGTTTCACGTCTTTGTTGTTGTAGTGGATCAAGTAGTCTTCCATAGTTTGCATCTTCTCGTCGGACCAAACTTTCTGACATGCGGCGTAGTCGGATTCGGACATTTTGACGCCCGTCAGCTCGCTGTCGAAAGCCGATCTCGGCGGCAGCGTTCTGTTTGCCAGTTTCCTGGTAGACGTCATCCATTCGTAAGGAAAGTGACCTTTCTCTTCGTTCCTGGTGAAAGCTCGCAAATAGGTCGCGTAGTTGTAACCGGGTGCCAAATAGTTGACTACGTCCAAGAAAACCGTGTGCTGTGTGTAAACCGCCAAGTATTGATTGCTTCTCTTTATGACGCTGAATTCTTGGTTTCTTCGGTCTCCGGAGGCGAAGAACGAGTGAAGGCGTATTTTGATCAGGTTCAAGTCGTAACGCCCCGAGTTGAAGCCCACCACTGGAGCTTGACGGATGTATCTCAGAAGACGCTTCTTCAGTTGAACTAACGGGTGTCTGGTCTGAGCCGCAGCGAAGCCGCCTGGAGAAGGGGTGGTGAACGTCGCCTCCTCCAGCAGGAGAGCTTCACCTATCGCCGCATCTAACTTCGCTAACGTCGGTCGGTAAAGTTCTAGCACAGCTTCCCCGATCGCTTTGGCGTTCTCGTTTATGTGATTTAAAACTCGGTCCAACAAGGGGTCGGAATCTGCGTCGGACGCTCTGACGAAGCAGACGGGCCCCTCCCACCCCGGAAAGTCGGATGCGACGCTAGCCGACAAAGGGACGTGATCCCACAGCAGGGACACGTGCTCCGTCGACGGTTCTTTGCACGGTCTGAAGAAAGCCTCGAAATCGAAGGCGATCTTGTAAGGGTAGATTCCGGAATGTCCGTCGGGGGGAAAAATGGAGAAGTCTGCTAGCGCTTCGAAAATCGTTCTCGAATTTTGGTAGATGCCACCTACGTAGCGCAACTTGACTTGTCGGCAAGAGGAAAGCTGGTTCCTGTGTCTCTTCAGCAAGAACTCGGTGGTGAACGCCGCCTTACACTTGCAACATTCGTATATGCCCGCGTACGCGTTGAAGTCCGTGACGAGAGAGACGTGCAAACCGCCTTTCGCCGTCAGGTGTAGGTTGACTTTACCTCGGGCGGCCACAGTTCTGGAAGGCGGTCTGATCAGAGTAACGCGTCTTCTCAACTTCCGCCCCGGCACTTGACGCGACGCGGTGTAAACCGCTATTTGTACGTCAAACAAGTTCTCTAACGCGGGTAAGTCGCGGATGTTCAGACCCGGAAAGGATTCAGGTGTGGCAGCGGGACAGAACTGACGTAACAAATCTGAAGCGCGCTTGCTGGTGTTGTATAAGTGAAAGGAAATGCAGCGGAAGATGCAGAGGTTGTCCTTGTTGGGAAAATCTAACACGCCGCTTCTCTTTCCAACTCGACCGGCCTGAGTGATCCTACCGCCTATGGGGAATTCCCCCGGTCCCATGTAAACGCAGATGTTCAAATTGGTAGGAAAAAGAACGTGCCACTTGGTGTCAGCGTCGCAAAGTTTCCGTACCTCCTCGCAAGCGACGGTGTTTTGCATCTTTGAGAGGAGCTCTTCCAAAGTTTCTGAATTAGTTACAGTAGGGAGCGGTTGTATGAGAGTTGCGTTGTTCTGGGAGGCGTGGAAGTAGCGCAGTTTGCTCTTGTCTTCTCTGTGTTGTAACAGTAAGCCTACCGAGAAACCCACTTTGTATCTGAATCTTTGTGTCAAGTGAATGCGACGCATAGTATCTACAGCGTCACTCAACTCGCCGGTTGGTAGCCTGAAGTTTGTTACACTCACGCGAGTCCCGTGCATCCTGACGCCCGTTTGTATCGCAGGCCAATTCGCCGTGAACGTTTCCTCCCCGTTCGGTACAGCACATATGCGCGGAGGGACGGTCACCCCGTCCAGAGATTCGCGTCGACAAGCGCTCTTTCGGCAATCCCCTTCGCCGCATAGAGGGCAAAACTTAGCTACTACTCTACAATTTTCTACGTGTCTCTCGTGGTTGTACGCTCTTTTAAACATTTTGAAACACTTTTCGCATACGTACTGTGTCATGTTTTTTTTCACTCGGTTACCAACTACTTAGCCGTCTAACTATCTATCTATCTATCTAGCCATCTATCAATCTGTCGTCTATGTAACTATCTTTCTGTCTGCTGTCTGTGTATCCGTCTGTCTGTCTGTCTGTCTGTCTGTCTCATACAGCGTACGTCAAACGCTGTGTGTGTGTGTGTGCGCGCGTGAGCGTTGAGCGTCTCTCATTCCGAATCTATGCCGAGATATTTCAGAATGATCTCTGTTTTGTCATCCAACTCTTTGAGCGCTCTGGCGGACAGCGTCACCCCCTGCTGTGTGGGTTTTTTGTCAGGACCTTCGTACTTGCGCACGTGGACGAGGTTCTTACCGCTGTAGTAGCTCACAGCTGCGTACACTTCGCCCGCCTCATCCAGCACTGCGAACCAGGGGGTGTGATTAGGTTTTCCTTGCGCGGCCGCTGTGTCGCGTATGCGCACCACTGCGCGGATATCGGCGATGCGTGCTATGAGCTCGCGCAGCGCGTCGGCCGTGAAGTGCACTCGCTTGCTTCTGGTCAGAGACGCCTCTTTCACCTGGCCGTCTTTTGTGTAGCGCGGCCTCCTAGACAGTCTAGCCACGTCCTCCCAGATCTCCAGCGTCAAAGCTCCGTCTAAGCAGAACTCTAACCCGAGTGTTTTCTCTGCTTCTTCTCGTCCATCTCCTTCTTTTTCTTGTATTTTTCTCTTCTTAGTGGGCCTTGTTGTTCTGGAACTCACCTTAGAACGTTTCACACCCGCAGGATGAGTAACACCATCAGCGTGAGCTGAATCAGCAGCAGAACCGATAGCAGGAGCAGCGTCAGCGCTGGTGGTATCGGAGGTCTCGTTGTTGGAACAGCGCAGCCACACGCCGTCCGTGCTGTGTGTAGCGGTAGAAGATGAAGCGCCGCCGCCGCCCTCGTAAGGTGGCGGTGAGGGCAGTCGCCACGGACCGGACGGGGGGGCGCTAGCAGTGGAGGAAGTGAGGTCGAAAGGTCGAAGAGGGAAGCCGAAAAACGTACCGCTCACCCCTTGCCCTTCGGGTTCTTCGTACGCCTCGTCGTCAGCGTCGTTCTCTGTCTCACCCTGTTGCTGCTCCTCCTCCTCCTCTTCTTCTCGGTTCAGGGGCTGAGTGTCCGAATAGCTGTAACTCTCAGCGCGAGCGGCGTCGAGGGCGTCCGTCGATGTAGTGGTGGAGGAGAGGGGCTGTGCAACGTGCGGCAGGTCATCAAAGTCATCAACAGTAGTGGGGAGGTAAAAACCCGGTTGCCAGTACTGCGCTGTGCCAGGAGCGTTGTCGTCAGTAGTAGTAGCAGTAGCAGCAAGTGCAGCAGAAGCAGCCGCAGCAGGCGCAGCCGCAGCAGACGCAACAGTAGCAGGCGCAGCAGCAGCCTCAGCAGGCGCAGCCGTAGCAAGCGCAGCAGTAGCAGGCGCAGCAGCAGCAGCAGCAGCAGCAGCAGCGGCAGGCGGGACGGCGGTAGCAGCGGCAGCGCGCTTAGCAGCAACGTGTACCGTCGCGAGTGTAACAACGTCGCTAGCACGACGACTGCTACCAGTAGTACTACTAGTACTACTACCACTACTACTACTACTGCTACTACTAGTGCTACTGCTACTACTACTACTACTACTACTGCCGCGAGCGCTCGCTACAGCAGGAGGGTGATAAGACCAACCGGCTGCGGCGGTAGTCTCATGTTCAGTAGCAAGAGCAGGCACTGACGCTAAACGAACGCTGTTCCGCGTAGTCTTCTTGTTCTTGAACGCCGCTAGCTGTTGTCTTTTGCTCATGGTGGTGACTGTAGAGAGCAGCAAAAAAGAATGAGTGAGTGAATGGAGGTTTCCAAGCCCCTTATATACGCCTTCTCGCTTCTAGAGCTAAGCTACTTACCGACCCTGTTCAGCTGCCGCCGGCTGGCCGGCGGCCATTCACAAAGAGAAACAAAAAGACATAAGGCATGACGTTTTCAGCTGGATCCCTTTCCCCCCCCCTCTTTTGAGAGATCGACTGTGATGATGAGCTAAGCCGCTTACCACCCTGTTCAGCAATTCAACGCGCATTAGCTGTATAAAGGGTTAAGCGGTTGCTGCCTGCCGTCGACTGACCGGCGGCGGCCATTCACAAAGACATAAGGTATGACGTTTTCAGCTGGATCCCTTTTTGAGGGATCCACTGTGGTGAGCTAAGCCGCTTACCACCCTGTTCAGCCATTCAGCGCGCGTTAGCTGTATAAAGGATTAACGGTAACGGTGATGAGCTTACAGTGTGTATACAAAAAAAAACTACAGGAGGCGTGTGGCGTGAAGCAGGACCCCCCTAAGACGAACGTGTCTGTCTGTGAGTAGAGGCGTGTGCATGTGGTGAGCGACTTAAGTGTAAGACAAAAATCGCCACCTCCTGCCGTGGTGAGTAGACCGGGCCGGCCAGGCGGGCGGGCGGCCGGCTAGTTCAATAGGGAGGGGTGACAGCTGCCTAAGGCTGTGCATGAAAAAAAATCCGATTTTCACCTGACCTCTGACGTTTGTTACAATGAATGTCAGAGGGAGGGAGACGTCCTCGGGTAGGGGGTAGGAGGTATTAAGGCTATGAGTGAGGAAAAAACACCGTTTTCAGCTGGTCTCCACGGATAGCGATGCCACACCCCCTCGTCATCTAAGCTCTTAAGGAGCGGAGCGGCTGAAAAAAGCGTCATGCGGACAGGGTGCTAGACAGCTGGAGCGCTGTTGGAAATGGGATTAAACTCCCTCTGTATAAAAAGCTCTCATTTCTGTTGGAAAAAAAACATATCACCTCTGACCCCAGTAACGGCTACTACCACCACCACCGCCACCACCACCACCGCCGCCACCGCCGCCGCCGCCGCCGCCACCGCTGCCGCCGCCGCCAAGACGAGACGAGATGGCTCAAGCTATTCCACTTTCAAGCTCGCCTTCACCGCCCGGTGCGCCTGAAAAAAAGTTAATGCGGCTTGACGACGTGAGACGCGGCGCGAGGCAGCAGACCGATGATGGGGAGACCCGACAGGTAGGACAGCGGCGGTTAGCCTATAGCGACGCCTTGCTTCGTCAACTAGGTAAAGAGTTGAGCGGCTGTTGGAGAGAGTTGGGCAGTAGCTTAAAAGTCAGCGCCGCCCGTATGGATGCTCTAGTAGAGCGCAGTGTCAAGACACCGGAGGAGCTGTGTACGGCGATGTTCCGAGTGTGGTGGGGTGAAACCCCGCATCGTCATAGATGGGGCGAGCTCGGTCGCGTCTTCACCCGCATAAGACGCATGGAACTGTTGGCTCAGTGGATGGCCCTTCTCCACAGACAGGGGTTGGATTTCGAAAACCCCGACTCGCGCGCGATGCATAAGCACTTGGGCACCCTCGGCAGACGTCTGGGTAGCAGGTGGAAAGAGGTGGGGGACCATTTAAAATTGTCGCCTGAGAGGTTAGATAAGATCGCTGAAGAATGCGAATACGGAGGAAGTCCCGCTGAGTGGGCCTTCCGAGTGTTGAAAATGTGGCAAGATGAAGCTGACGGCGCCGGCGGTACGCCTTTTGAACTCCTTCGAGTGTTGACTGAGGACATGGGAAAGTTTGGCCTCGGCATCGCGATATTACTTGACTTTATCAAGCAAGAAACAACGAGAACGACGGACATGTGAATTGTTGTGTTTTATTTTCATACGTCTTCTTTATTAGTAAGTAAAAAAAAAAATATCATAACAATTAAGACGCGCGATCTCTTAAAGTGTCACTTCCTCCAGTCGCAGCTGATCGCCTCATCGCAGCACGTGATAAACAAAAAAAAAACGAAGAGACACGCTTCTTCCTCTCGAGAGGAAGAAGCGTGTCTCTCGATTGAAATCTTTTTCTTTTCTTTTTTTCTTAAAAGAGACAAACGCCCCTTAGAGTGCTCCCCCACCCCCCTAGAGTGCCCCCCTCCCCCCTCCCCCCCTCCCCCCCACCACCCGCCCCATGCATCCTAAAAGCGCCCCCCTCCCCATGCATCTTAAAGAAGCCCCCCTCCCCCCCTCCCCTCCCCTCCCCCCCTTATACACTCTAAAGAACGCTTCTACCTAGTTCAATAAGTCACTTCCAGTCGCTCGTAAAACAATAAAAAATGAAAAAAAATGAAAAAAAAACTTATATCGTAGTGTTTTTTATTAGTTTACCGAAAAAAAATAAGAGACTCGCCTCCTCCTCCAAAAAAAAAAGATATCACATTTTAAAGCCCGTGACCCCTTAAAGACGCTCATCTCTTCATTAAGTCGCGTGACGTCACTTCTTCTTCTTCTTCTTCTTCTTCTTCTTCTTCTTCTTCTTCTTCTTCCGGTCACGTGATCAATCAGGTCACTTCCGGTCACGTGATCCTCAATGAGGTCACTTCCGGTTGGCCATTAGGTCATGTGACGTCACTTCCGGTCCCCTAAGTAGGTCAGTAGGTTACCCAGAATGCACCATCCCCTAAGTAGGTCACTTCCGGTCACCCAATGGAGGCCTCTGATTGGCTTCAGGGTTACCCAGAATGCACCGCTAATCCCCTAAGTAGGTCACTTCCGGTCACGTGACCAAATGGAGGCCTCTGATTGGCTAACTAGGTCACGTGACGTCACCACTAATCCCCTAAGTAGGTCACTTCCGGTCACGTGACCAAATGGAGGCCTCTGATTGGCTGCATGTCGATTGAGTAATAAACAGTACTTAACTATAGTCCCGTTCCGATACATACTATACTACTCATTACATTACAATCCATGAGCAAAAGGTACTCAAGGATTGTTACAAAGAAACTCTGACAACAGTCTCAATATGTATAATTCTTATTAACACAACATGGGTGTTTATACTATTCATACTAGTGCCCAGGCTCTCAAAAAAGGAAATTATACATTTTTTTATATTCAATACGCCAAGGGCTTCAATTTTGATTGTGTAATCAATGAGATAGTTGGATATCTTTATAAATCGAACACAATTATGTATGTTTTAAGTTGATAGCTTCTACTAACAGGTGACAGCTAACCAGGATTCCCTTGCCGGGGCTGGATCCAGAACCATAGTGCTATTTAGTATACACTCACATACATGATGTCACCACGTAGTAGTGTTATACTGTGATGCATGAGTCAATGTATATACATCTTAAATTAAAACCAATTTGTGATCTTTCTTTCAAATTAGTGGAATAAACTGATTTCATAAGGTAATAGAAAGATATCCCCTCTAAAGGCCTGTGGATGCACCGGATTGATGCTGTATTGCATTAAGGAGAAAAAATGAGTTAAACTTGTACCACAAGTACCTTGTACCCCCCCTCCGCCTTTCCCTTGTAAGTACATGTAACAAAGTGTGTGTAAGTGTCCAGCACCCCCCCCCCCTCCCCCCTTCCAGCTTTCACACTCAGCAGCAGTATCCAGTGAGCCACGGGGAGGGGGTGTGTCAGGGCGTCAAGGTACAGCGCTACGGTATATGTTGAGACTTTGTGCGTCCTAATGCTGCAGTGGACCATACCTGACTAAAGTCTCTCTATCAAACAAAGCTGCCAGCTGGTGAGCAAACTTTTGACGTGAGATTCACCATGAATAAAAAAAACATTGTTTCACTGTTCTAGTTTATGGATGTTCAATGTAAAAGTAATGATTTTACAGTGTCTCAATGTAAATCATAATTATGCTGATACACTGTCAAATTTAGCATTGATTCTCCATAATTTTTTAATTTTTTTGGGGGGGAGGGTGGATATTCATATCAACCTAGCAGAGTGCTCTTACTGAGAGATACCGAATAAAGTACTGATGCCTCATTGCTAAGGTAAATTGTAAAGACAGATATGTTTGCTATGCAACCGTGATTCTTAAAAACTAAATGATGCTTAAAACTAAATGATTAGAATCCTTTGGGCTTATACTAGGGGGTAGGGATGGTTATGTGACAGATAGGTATGCCCCTGAAAAGGCATTTCTTGCTGATTTATAGAATTTCCAAGAGGACAGTTGTCATGGCAACCAAATGAAAAGAAACATTCTCAATACCTAAAATATGAATGAATTTACACATCCAGTAACGGTAACTTCTCTGTTATAATTTTGGTACTAAACGATCATTGCAATAGCCAACATGCTAGGAAACGTTTGATAACATTAAAATACACTTCACACGAATGTCTACATCATGACATATGCCCTATTCACTATCGGAGAGTTTTAGGGGTGGAAAACATAAACATACATACGTCCAGCTTTTCTAACAAAATGGTAGAATGATGTCATAAAGAAAAGGGTGGGGCAATGGTCATAGCATTGAAGTGGCTCTCTGTGCCCAAGAAACTTCTGAAGCACGAGCCAGACCACAATATGATCTTAGGCAAATGATGACATGACGAAACCTGTTTGACAAACACCAGTAAAAAGTGATTCATAAGATAGAATCGTCAGAAAATATAATGGACACATTTGCCATATATATCTAGTGTATTGTATTTACCATTTTTGTATAGTGTATAGTATATTTTCTGAAATGACCTCAATATTAATTTTACGACCACTCTGGGTCCCTACTTTTGCCTTGCTTGTCAACTCCCAAATTTGCATTGATGGCATGTTTTGACGAAAATCCAATTATGACGACTGACGAATCTGAAAGACCCTCCAGGTGGATTACATAGATATGAAGAGAGCCCCAGAACTGGGGTTTGTGTGGACAAGTCCAAAAGGTAAGTGGGTGAGGGGTGTTTAGGAAAAATATTTCTTTATACAAGTGGACTAGGAAGTATCCCACCTCTGCTTCTCCAAACAATTTTTAATCACAATTTTTAATCACTACAATAAGAGGGTAAGTTAATAGGAATAAGATAGATTGTGGATAGAGGTTCATACAATTAATAGTAATTTTAATGTTCTGCATTTCCAGTAATTACATTGTGCATGTCTGAATTCCAACTTCCCTTAGTGTCTTTGCTTTCAACCAGTAATAGCGGATAGTGATTGTGACAGGAAGAAGTAGGCTAGATATGCAGGTTCCCAGCAAGAACAAGTCAACCTGAAAACAGATAGCAAACTGTCAATCATCACTTAATGCATACACTAACACACACATACATTGCAGTTGGTATAATGGAGTTGCAATTTGAAAGCCTATTGAATTATCAATTGACCATTCTTGATATATTCTATATATTTGACGTATCCTCAGCCTTGTCATTTCTAATTCATGTTTAATTAGTGTATCATACATCAATGGAGTCTAGATTCTAGAGTAATACTCAATGGGTCACCCATTCGAAATGTCTTTGGTTGCGACTAACATCACAGGAGGGTCTTTCAGAACAACTGACATGGCCATAGGCAAATGTTGATGTGACGAAACCTGATTCACAGCCACTTGTAAAATTTCTTTCAATATTTCCTGTTGAAATCTATAGAAAATAAATGCTAATACAGTCACGTCACCCTAGTCCGGGCGTCGATAGTCCAGGTACTACACCATCCGGGCAGAGCTGCCTCTGCACGGAGCTAGTTACACTATAACAGTCTACAATAGTCCGGTTATCTCATGATCCGGTCGCCGGTCGGTCCATCCAGTGTACATAGGTTGTACTTACCATTAAAATATGTATCAGTAGACCAGTCAACTCTCCCCCCCCCCCCAAAAAAAAGTATTTATATAAAGCCAGTCCTCTAACCAAGCATTTAGCACCTAGAGTTAGGGCAGGTTCTGACCCCTTCATCCCGTGATAGTTTTAAAGCTATGCAAACACTGGTATTAGCAACAACCAGCATATTGTCTTGGAACCCATAACTCAATTAGAGACAACACACATACATCTAATACAAAGCATTTAGCACCTTGGTGTACATGTGTATTATGCTGCCCGGGATAATGCTAATTATTTATAAGCTGTGTTTGTATGCTTACTGGTGCAGCCCTGAGTGTGAAAACCGTCACACAAACAGCAGACAACACTTCTATAGCAGCACTTACTATGAAGTTTCCAAATAAAATAAAAACAACGCCGGTAAATAATTACATCATCTTATCCATCTTGTCCCTTTCATATCAACTGGTTTTGTGATGTAGGCCTACATAGGTTTATGTATAATGTCTTGGATTATCTAAACAAAATTTAAAAAGAGAATTAGGTATATTAAAACGTATTATCACTTGGTCCGATTACAAGAAAAGATAAGCAATAAAAAAGTAGACCCAGACCCCCCCCCCCTGTCCGCCCCCATACAGACAGACCTCTCTCCCGATGTTTCAGGCACCCGGGCGCTTCAGTTTCCGGGCGGTTTTTGCTTTGCACAGCACTGCCCGGACTACTGCGACGTGACTGTACCGCATTCTGCCAGCTGCAACCACCCTCTTCAGTTTTAAATATGGCTGTTCTATAATCCAATTATGAAGACTGACTAGTCCAGATAGGAATACTTACAGTATAAAAGCCATTTCTTTGAACCCATATGCTGTAGGGAAACTGCATCAGTGCTGCTGCTCCGGCCACCAAACGAGAGATACCCAACATCGCCCCAAAGACACTGACTGGCCATCTGGAAGCAATGGATGTAAAATATGCAATATTTTGCAACAGTATGGTAAATGTTGAGAAAGAGGGACTGCCAACTGGTGACCTTTCATTTATCTTTACCTTCAGTTTTTAATGGATTATTCAGCATGTTAGATCAGGGGCCTCACTCAGAATGACTGCCTTATCTGTCGGGGGGGGTATAGTGCCGACAAATTTCAGGTTTTACGATGACGATCCAATATATCGTCAAAAGTGTTTCACAATATACTATCGTCGAAAGTCTCAACTCAACAGATTGGCCCATAACCAATTATCGTAATAATACTATACAGCTATAATACACTATAAGCCTGAGAAACATTGTAAATATTTATTGTGAAAGACACTAGATATTGATATTGATGACCAGCTACCATGTTTTAATTTGGCGCTACCAAGAGCTCTCATTAACATAAAAATTCATTATCGCCAATATATTTGATGGTCGGTCAGATACGGCCGTTGTTCTGAATGAGCCCCAGACCAGGTCAAGGTCTTTGTGAATATGAAATATAAATATATAGGGTACCATTGGATAGAGCATGCATTGTTCACCTAAACTCTATTCTTACCTTTAAAAAAATGCACTAGCTATAGATGCCTAAATGTAGTGTCAGATGAGGAAAATGTCACAGATGGTTTCAGAAATGCATTGCTGATTTTTCCTTTAGAATTGTCATAAATCACGCTGTTCTATAAAACTGAATGATAATCCTTCTTTTATATCACATTGAGATTTTCATAGATAGTGCTGTTCCATTTGAGTGCCTCTACATGGGTACCCAATTAATTGACTGTGTCACCGTGTCCATTTTTAGCAAAAGGGCACTGTGTCGTCACATCAATTTTATCCCATACCTTGTACTCAATTTTTCCATGTCTGTCAAATTTTAAAAGGTCCATGTTGCCTGTGTAGATTTTTACCCAATGCTGTCACATCTCTCCCCTCCTTATGCCCCATACTAGCAGCAACTGTGGCGGTTACACCTCACACAGACACTCACACCCTAGTATAAATGGTGTGTCTGTGGACCCTTAGCTCGAACGTAACTGTGTTTGTCGATTTTTATCCCAAGCCTTCCTGTGTCTGTCGATTTTTATCTCAAAAATGTCTGTGTCCGTTGACTTTTAAAAAGGCCGTGTCGCCCGTGTAGGTTTTTAAAAGGGCCGTGTCGCCATGTCGCATGTGTCGAATTTTACCCATGTAGAGGCACAATTGAGGAATTCAATTTTTAATGTTTGCTATAGTAGTAATATTGGAGTTGGTTCCTTGTATATACAGAGAAGGGTCAGAGTCTGGTGATCACACGAAAGGCACATATATTTGTACTGTATAGTGATAATTCAAGTAGCTCCCTGTGTGCGACTATGTTAGTTCTGAGCTCGGAATTTCTCATCAGTTTTAGGCAGACAAACATCCACACACTATAGTTTGCCAGGAACAAGCTAAGTTGCTAGAGCAGAACCAACTTCTTATGAGACCTTCGGTGCCAGCATACATGTGTTATTCCCAAGAACAGGTTCCCTAACGTTGCTGCGCTATAACATTGGCGGATCCAGGGGGGTGGCCCAGGAGGATGTCCCCCCCAAAAAAGAGAAGAAGGAAAAAGAAGAAGATTGGAGAAAAGAGTGGGGGGAGAGAGAAGGGGACAATACCATATAGACACAAACCTGAGTCTTATAATATTGTGTCCCAAAATGTGTGAGAAGCCACCATTTGAAGTCTAGACCATCAGTATATTCTTTGGGGGGGGTATGCCCTCAAACCCCCCTAGTATGGCCGCTGTGCTTTGTTTGCACTGCCTTTTGCTTGCGCTGCGTGCGGGAACAGACTGTCACTCCATGGTTGGCCAGGTTTGCCCCCCCCCCTCCTTCTGGAAAATCCTGAATCCGCCACTGTGCTGTACTATACACTTGTTTAATCAGGGACCATGGTCCGGTGGCTACCCCAGCTTTACCAGTATTTTGGTGCATCCCAAAAATTTTCACAATACCATGATACTGGTATAGACTCAATGAGATGGGTGTACTATTGATCTAATATGTCCTACAACCATATTCCCGGAAAGGTCTTTGAATCTAATACAAATATTCCCCATTTATCAGTGTAAACTGATTGTTATAAGTGTATTATGCTTACACGGTGTGCTAGGTCATAGCACACACAAAGTGTACAAGCTAATTTAAATATGTTTCATAATTATGTTTGGCATAGATATCTCTATTTATTCTTCAAACACTCTACTCAATAAGGTTGTGATAAATATCATACTGAAAAGCTCCGGGATGCCACTCAGCCATATTTTGGTATCTTTAATCAGACTACACCACCATTAAGACCACTTCTAAAAAGCTACTACTTTTGATGTACAGTTGTAATCATTGTAAAGACTTGCGTGGTTTCCAGGAAGGCTATGGCAGTTGAATAATGTGTTGTTCTGAAAAGTGCAGAGGCGAAGATGGAGACATAAAGAAGATTCTCATTTCCCGTGAGACATGTCACGACCATTACGATGGAAGATGACCATGACAGTAATATGGACATAATGGTGGTAATGGATCGACTCTGACCAGTCAGTCCTTCCTCTGTAATTCGAAATAAGAAGATATATTTGCTGGTGGTTGGGGCAAGATTATTTTTGAAAACCTTCCCTAAAGGCTTGGCTTATGCTAAATTCCATAGAGTTATGATGACTATAGCTGATGCTCGGCCAGCCATGGCATCAACTATAGTCCCTGGGGAATGGAGATCTGGAAACACCCCTTTGGGGAATGCCCATTCTAGTACTTGAGCATAGTAAATGTGTTTCTCCACATGAGATAAACTTTTCTGAGGTCATTTTATTAATAAAAGTACAATAAAAGGATTATTATTCTTATAATTATGAGAATAACAAATAGTATTGACGACACTATTTATTTTCATACTATACATCAAACTGTGAAGGACAAGCTGTAGAAATGCTTCGAGCACTGAAGATCACTTACTTAATATTAACCTCCTCCTCCAGACCATTAGGCCCCCAGACAATGGGCCGATGAAAATCGCACATGTCTGGGCATAGGCCAGCATATTGGTGAAGTAGCTGACTAGAAAGAGACAGTGTTTGATTTAGCAGGAAGTATCGTTTGTAATATCTAATACTGACGAGTGAAAACTGCTGTCAAGATAAAGCTGGGTCTGTATCTTAAAAGTGACGTAGAGAATTCATTATTATTATTTTGAATATTTTTCCTTCATGCTGTGCTAGAGCCATTGTGTGAATACATTCTATGACTGTGAAGATTCAGAGGATTCAGTTTTACCGTAAGGAACTGGGTGTCCGGGCCAGGGGCCCTCCTGACAATCGGCCCTGGGACAACAGGCCCTCAGCATTTCAGCCACATGACGATTGCCCCCCCTGACAATAGGCCCTATGACAATCTGCCCCCATGACTCTAGGCCTTACGTCCGATCCCTGACCATACTAACGTCCGATCCCTGGCAATACTAATGTCCGGTCCCTGACCATACTAACGTCCGATCCCTGGCCATACTAACGTCCGATCCCTGACCATACTAACGTCCGATCACAAGCTATACTCGGACGTTAGTATGACCTGTGTTCGGACGTTAGTATGACCTGTGTTCGGACGTTAGTATGGCCAGGGATCGGACGTTAGTATGGACTATACTCGGATGTTAGTATGAACATACTCGGACGTTAGTATGGACCATACTCGGACGTTAGTATGGACATACTCGGACGTTAGTATCACCTATGCTCGGACGTTAGGGAAATGGCCTATAATCCGGGAGGCCTAAAGTCAGGGTGCCATTCATCATGGGGCCAATCTTCCGCAGGGCCGATATTCCTGAGGGCCAATTGTCATGGGGCCCTTTGTCTGCAGTGTACCAAGGAACTGTGGTATGGTCACCAGTTTAAGCAGTGAGTCTGAGGACATCACTATATTTTCCTACCTTGATTTGTGTCTCCGTTTAGAATTTCTGTAATACGGGTATTGAAACTCCCCAGGAAAAGATTAATGCATACATGAAGAGCAGCAAACCAAAACAAATATATTATATTCAAATAGGAGAATATATATTTCCTTAAAGGTTTCTTTTTTTCCTCTGTGACATCTGTGGTCTGTTCTGGTTCCAAAATGTCTTTGGCTGCCCTGTTTATGTCCTTGCTTGCAGCAGATTGGCTGTCTATAACAGACATCTCCTTGCTGTCACTGGCAGAGGCTCTGTTTTTGATTCTACCTGGCAGGGCATCTTGAAATGAGGGTACTTTGTAATGGGGTAGAATAAAAATGGTGCTGATGAGGACTATACTCCATAAACAACAGAGGAAGGACAGACTATAGGTACGTGGAATCCCAGCCTCATGGGCCATCTGCAACAGGAGGGTAGTGGTGGAGCAATTACATATATATATATGTCCATGATGATTTATACACCAATGAGCGTATATCATTGTTTGCAAAGTAGTTTGTTTCTACAGAGGGGAGACGCTTCATGTCTGACGTCATGTCTGATTTTTATATATGTTACAGGTAGTGGACGGGAATAGCTTGTGGGTACGCACTACTACTGTGCTAAGGTCCTGTGAATTAGACCATACTAGTACTCTGGAGGGTCTTTCAGAACAGATTTGTTGGTCGCCATAATCCGATTTTCGTCAATATTGCAATATTTGCAACAAAGAGTATTTGTAGCTGGCAAAACCTCGTACTAGCTTTGTTTCCTCTATAGATTTCAATACTGATCACGTGTTAAGTGATTGTAATTTGTAAATTGGCTAGTGTGTAGGTTCATATGTTCTCTTACAGGTGGTACCATACATTGGTAAAGAATATTTTGTAAATGCTATGGCTCTAGACCCCTAAATTCGATACGGCAACATGGGCATTTCTGAAACCGACATGGGACATGAGCGAGATATGGGACATGGTCATTTCTAAAAACCGACATGGCCATGGAGACCCCCCCTATCAAGGGACCCAATGCTTAGATACACTAAATGCTGGTAAGCCAATTAGATTAGTACCTCCTAGACAGCAAGTACAAATACAATTCATTTAGGGCATACTTGAATAGTGGGTGCGTTCCTTATTACACACAATCGTTCCATGTCCCGCATAAATTTATGTTCATACTTTGGAAAGCGGGTTCTGAATTGTTGTACTTTGGACACTGAATAAAATAGGATTAGAGTCGAAATACAAATCACATAGATGAGACATAAAAGAGAGCTTTAGTCTTACTTTTATCACTTTTAACGAATACTGCTCCTGATGTGTTGACAGCACCAATGTTCAAAGTTATTGCTACAGCTGTCATACCGCCCGCTAAGGAAGCTGCCTGAAAAAAGGTGACGGTGGTAATTACAACTTCTGCCTCAGATGTTCATTTTCCTTTTACCAGGTCGAAGCAACATCCGGAAAGATAGTACATCCTGGATTGAAAAGTCCGCCCTCATTCCCGGGGTCTGTACCCCTACACTTGCAATAAACAATTCTGTTTGATGTGCAATACTGTTGTTAGGGTTAGACTTACATGAGAGTTCGTGAGGATAATGCCTTCACATGATACAGCCACGAAGACACTGCCTGGGAACATCATCCAAGGCCTATCTACAAGACAACGTTAGGAAAAGACAATGATTATTTTGTGGAACGAAGCTTTTTAAATATATACGTAATGTCAATGGAAATGAGAGACTCAGGACGAAATTTAGCCATCTGCGATAGGCCATTTGACAGAGTGTAACTATGCTAGTTGTAGTGGAAATATAATCCTTACTTATATCTGTGAACGCCAGCAGAAGGTACCCAGCTATTGCTGCCACACTGTTAAATACAATGTAGAATTTGATAATCGAACAAATCTAAATGACTCAGGTCAGGGATAGATTGTTTTTGGGAATCTTAATGTAAACAGAATGAATAAAATTCCCATATCAAATTCAGCTGGCACTTCCATATATTTTTTTTATCGTTACTTTCCTACAAGTTGATACAATGTAATAATGTATTGTAACCTTTTCAATGAATTGTTCCATAGAATTCAGACTACTACTATTACCTAGCTATGATCCTGGTTGTGCGTAGACCATATTTGTCAAAGACAAACCCAAGACAGAAGGAGGCCACCCCTTGTATTACCAGTGTGACAGTGAAAACCAACTGGAGCTGTGCTGACTGGGCAGCACACCCACCCTGCTGGGTTTCTGCTCTGGACGTTGTCATATTGGTGGGTGTAGAGTTGGCTCCAGTAGGTTCACACAGGTCAGAATAGATACCATCCTGCTTGAAGACATAAACCAGGGAATACCAGCCATAGATGGGTCCACCAAACAGCAAGCACTCTACTAGGCAGAGGGTCAAACCGACGTATCGCCTCCATCGGGGTAGGGGTGCAGGTCTCTGTGCTCAGGGTTAGACATTGAATAAGACTAATCAGGTGACATTCTACGGAATTTACTACTACTTGCGCGATCGAAAGAATAGTGTGCCACAAGAGAGGGAGCCTAAGAAATTTGTGCAAACAAAATAAAAGTTGCACAAACAAATCAGCCATTTATTATGGTTTGTACTTTTATCAAGGATTCTACAGCAAATTAAAAGGTAACAAAATAACCCATAGCTCGCGGAGGTACCCCGCATTGCTTATTATCTCCTATCAACACACCTCATGTGTTACCTCCTTACCTGTCACTACCACCTCACCTGTCACCAACGAGTGTATAAATCCTTCACCTTTTGTCATTCATGTAGTACAAACTATAGTCCAAGAGGCCAGACAGATCCTTTCATGTTTTGAGCACCAAAAGATTTGACAGCAGATTCTTTTGTAAAAAAAATCTCACGAATTCAGATCTGTGTTTCTTACAAAAATCCGATTTGGCGTTCTCTCACAATAAGCCCTCAAAGTAGGTCACTGTCTATTTCCTTGAAAGTAAATGTATTTTACTTTGGCCCTCTATTATCATGTAGTGTGGTCAAAAATATGCATGATTCTGTATAAGTGGTATGGCGCTTTTGGTATCTGCCACACAATGGGATAATCTTAACCTTATTGTAACTGCTTTTGCATACTGTGGAGCTGCACCTAATTTAAAATGGGTATTATGCCCTTTACCCCCGGCCCTATGCAAAGCAGGTTGGTGCTATCCTAAATAAGTAGCTAAAAATCTAAATAGTTATTAGAGACATGTAGAATGGTAGCTACACGGAGCTATACCTAAGGCCAAAAAAAGGTTTGTTTCAGGTAACATGGGAGAGAAATGTAGGGTCGGTAGGTCGGATTTTTTCCCCTTTTTTTTAACATGAATGTACTGGCCAAAACCCTTAAATTGACCAAAAAGGGATATGAATTCAAAAATGTCTTCAAAATAGCATAAAAGATGTAGGGTCTGCCCTATTTTGATAGGGTCGGTTGGGTGACCTGAAACAAACCTTTTTTTTGGCCTAATAGGAAATTATGATAGCTATATTGGGATACACCTAATGAGAATGAATGGTAACTGTGTGGGGCTATTTGTATGACCTATATCATTTATGCTAGGGTAGTCCTATTAGGAATGGAAAGAGTCGGGACAAGCTGTAATATTTGAACTCGGGTCGGCTGTAAACCTGGCTGTAAAGCTATGGCCCTTCTGAGTTAAATCATGAATTACATAAGACGCTATGACCTGTGACGATATTCAACCCAAATAATATTTGATATACATATTGGTACTGTGATAGAGAAACGTGGATATATATAAATATATATATATATATATATATATATATATAATATCATTTTGTGATTATACTTTACCATACCAGATAATATTCAAAGGTTTACAACATGATGAATGATATCTTACCTTATCAGTCTTATGCCGCACCTCTCTGGAGTGTACACTGGCCCCTGCTTCTAAATTATAGCTACCATTGCGAGCCCTCCACGTGATTTCCCTCACTCTCATCTTGACGTCTCTGCTTGTCTACTGCATGTATGATCTAAGCGTGGATATTGCTCTAGTGCCAATTCACATCTTAGGAGAGTGATTTCACGAGATTACCTTTGTCTATGGGCACCTTATCAGTGTTATCAAACAGTGAACTTGAAGGCAGAGTCGACAGAGATAAATGCTGCACAGTTGTTACGTAGTTCTAGCACAGACTCCATCCAGTCATGGTTCACTGACTCTCCCTCCACTCTCCATACAGATATCTTGTGAATGCTTACCCAGTAAACAAATAACGTTATACACCATTTTATAACAAACGTTTTTCTAAGGCTCTTTAGTATGACATAATGTTATGTAAAATATAAAAGGTTATTTTGACGTAAAATAATGTTTTTTTGTTAGTTGGGTGATTTCTTACTTATTTCAATTATTTCATAAGAAATGTTAAAATATGACTTGGTGGGACATAGCATGTAATATACAGATTTGATCTATGCATGCACTATATATTGATAAATCAAGAATACAGTGTAAGAAGTGGCCGGAATAAACCACACAAAATGGACACTGTGTTCTCTTTTATAATGAAGTATCACGCACACACTGTGGACACGCATGGGGTCAGGCACACAACATTTCCCGAATATATAAACTTGCAAAATACAAAAGAAATATCCTTGCCTACCTTACTCCTAAGTTTGCATCCCCTAATATTTTTTAGCTACATTCCATACCAACAACATCTTATTCAGGACAATGGCAGATATTAATTATATCGCAATGATCCACGCCAATAGGTATTTGTTGTGGTAATTGGAGATCAGTACAGGCTCCAGTTTCCAATGCAGATATATTTTAGTAGACAATTGATATATAGTGTAGTAATGTATATGTATATATATATGTCCTCACACAGGTCACAGTAAGCAGACAGTCCGACAGTTTATTGGTTTATATTTGAAATAAGATAAGGCTGGATGTATTGCTTTTTCAATAGAACAATTGAAAACAAACCTTTTTTAGCATAGTCTAGTCTGGAAGGCGTTTCACCGTATCATACGGAGGGGCCGTATGTGGCTTTTTTGCGTTTCAGTTCATTTTTGCGTTTCAGCTCAACATGTCCGCATCTTACGGAAAAAGATACGGCCGCCGTATGTACATACGGCCGGCCGTATGTACATACGGCCATAATTGCGTTTCTGTTCAACATACGGAGCAAGAAAAAAACGTATCTTTGGCGTATTTAGTACAAGATATACGGAGGGGTAGGGGGGGGTGCTATGTTGAAAACAGGACATGTACCCTGTTTTTTAGGGCCGTATGTCTCTTTTGTGCGCCGTATGTGGTATTTATGCTCCGTATGTTGGTACTGGATGTGGTGTACATGAGGAAGTAGTAGGGGTTGTGAGGAAGTGGTACGGGTCGTGAGGAAGTGGTAGGGGTTGTGAGGAAGTGGTAGGGGTTGTGAGGAAATGGTAGGGGTCGTGAGGAAATGGTAGGGGTCGTGAGGAAGTGGTAGGGGTCGTGAGGAAATGGTAGGGGTCGTGAGGAAGTGGTAGGGGTCGTGAGGAAGTGGTAGGGGTTGTGAGGAAGTGGTATGGGCCGTGAGAAAATGGTAGGGGCCTTGAGGAGATGGTAGGAGCCACTACTACCATTTCGTCACCACTACAGCCAGCTCTGTACTCTGTTGTCTACCACCGTTTATACACAAGGAGTCTGTGGGCAAAGTTTCAGCTCTGTAGGGCCATTATTTACCGAGTTACAGAAGAAAAGACTCTTTTTCATATAATTTCTCCCAAAATCCATATAATTTTTTTTTTCTTTTTTATCATGAAGGTAGAAGTTGGACTTAACTTATTTACTCGTTAAAATAATTCTAGTTTCTATTTTAACATTATATAAACACATATTAAAAAAGTGACACAAGAGAGGTTTCTCCCCTGTGTGGATCCATGTTTTACTGACCAAACAGGCCATCGTACACCGGTGTGTGCAGCATTAGTATCGCCACTGACTGCAAATTCAGGGCTGTGTTGGTGCTGCCACCTAGAGGCTAAGTCATGCTGGCCTCAACTCCTCTCATATATATATAAGTAGGGACAGGCCAAAAAAAGATTAAACCCTAAAACAATTTTTACTCCCCTTATATCTGTTGCAGTATGCTATAGGTATTCCAAATCAGTTTTATTTTTGTTTCTAACTTGATTAGAAGCTGAGAAAAATGGATTTGAAATATTGGATATGGGGAGTGCATCTGGTATATGAAACTGTGATTTGGGACTGGCTCTCTGCTGACAGGCAGACTACCACAAGGTAGGGTGTCTTAGCACATTTAGTGATGCCAAAGGTGGAAAACTACATTTGAATGAGTAGGTATGTGGCATAATGGAAGAAGGATTAAGACCATGTGGTAAAATTGGGATACCTGGAGGAATGCATAAGACCCTGGAGGTAACATCAAAACATGCACAATGGGTATGGAAAATACTCATTTTGGAACATTTAGAAGAGATAGAGAGACACAGAGATGGTGATCAAGCAGGATATAAGTTGGATAGGAAGACCTGGGAGTGATGGTCAGCCTAAATAAACTGATAAAGGAGTCACCCTGGAGGTAGCATCTGATACCACCAGTTGGGTTTGTAATACATGGGGATGTGGGACACTGGAGGAGGGATAGGGGACCCTGGAGGATGGATGAGGAACCCTGGAGGTACAAATAGGGGAGGAATAGGGGACCTTCAGGAGGGGAATGGTTGAGATGGAGGAGGGGTGGGGGACCCTGGAGGAGGGATGGGGGACACTGGAGGAGGGATGGTCATAAGGGTACAATGTATCAAAATCTATGAATAGGGCCAATCATCTCAGTATAGTTTACCATATTTGCTATTATGTAACAATGTGGTACTATCCTAGAGCTTACAGGCGGCAAATCAGTGTATAAGGAGCTATAGATAGCTAGATAGACACCAACATTTAGATGTCCTGGTGCTTTCAGGTGCTTTAACCTAAAAACCTAAAAACTGTAGAAATGCAATAGCATGTAATATAGAATTACCCCTATGGTGCGGTGAATCTTGGTGATTCAATATTTGATGTCAATTTGCAGTGTTTAAATGGTGCCATTATGTTATTAAATCACAGGGGCCAGATAACTTACATAACTGTGATAACCTTTGGTCTCTTCTTATAGGCCATCTTTTTTCTTCCAAATGGATCACATGACATCACACAACTCCCAAAATGAGGCTCACAGTGTGGGCCAGAGTGAGGGGGTCTCCCATGTCCATGGGGAACTCCCTCTGTACAGCATTCATAGACCCTCACACCATATTGCCACCTGGTGCTTTACCCGGTCCCTAATATAAGGTAATGGAGATCGTAAGCCATGTAGACTGGTTTTTGCACATTTTTCCAAAAGAGACAGGTGACAATGTCCGTATGTTGAGAGGGCCGTATGTTGGGTGCCGCATGTTGTTATTTTCTACTAAAAGATACGGAGGGGTATACGGAGCACCAACTGAAACAAAAAAAGTAGTTTAGATGTATTTTGTCCGCATCTTGTCCGCATCTTAAGGCCGTATGTTAGGTATAACATCAACATACGGTGAAACACCTTCCTGGTAATATATGCTTAATGTCATCAAGATGAATGAAGTGACGTCAATAGGGATGGTGTATATTACCTGCTTTATCTAAATATCGCCCAACCCACATTCTTAGATCTTTGCCGCTGTCTTGATACTGATCAGCGCCTATTCCTCACCACAGAGGAGACCAATTGTCTTCAGTTTGAGTTTTAAACATTTTTATTAATAGCTCAAAACAGTCATATCACATAAGTTTTTCTTATTTGCCAATGTAAATACATTCAATCAATGCAACGAACTAACAAGTGCTAAATCACAATAATGAGTTGTCGTCTATGCAAGTTATATGCGTCAGCAGGATGGGCCGTTTCATGAATAGAAGGAAGAAAATACAAATACACATATAAGGTAGATTCACCCAAAGACGGACACACACCTTGAGTCGGACACCTTTAGGCCTATATTTTGATAACTATGCATATAGTATTGTATTGTACCCTGGGACTATTGGATCACTGCTGTCCAATTCATTAGTTGGTCTACCTTTTATTTCCTTACAAAGATAAAAGAAAACTAATGTGGCCGACTTCAGGTGAAATTAGCCTTTCTATTTTCTAGTTTTTGAGTGACAATATTTCGGTGAGAAATGCTTTATGAAGCCAAAAAGAATGATGTAAAGATAGAAAAATAATAAAACACCTGGTCAAAGTTTCATTCATTTTGCAGTACCCTTTTTTTAAATTTACAACCCTTGTATCATTTCAGTTCGGAAGTCGGCAGAAACGGCAACCAGAAATATGGCAGTTAGGGAAGACGCGGCAGCCAAAGACATGAAAGAAGCAGGTAAAAAATTTAAATAATTTTGAAATGATATATATTTTTGTATGTTGAATATGAAACGTAAACCATAGAATCAAATAATCTGTATACTTGAGAAAAGGGAAAAAAAGAATTATTTTGCATCCTTTTCCTTTTTCAGATTGCTAGCCTCCAGATACAGAATTGGATCAGGAAGACACTAAGGCCTTATTAACCCATCCACCAGGAGAGGAAGAACCGACTTACAACGTGGATAGTAGCACCTCTGGGCAGGTGAGCGGGACTTTTCTCTATGATTCTGGCAGGCTGACTTATCTCCTACCTGGTACCAGTAAATTACATTTTTTTCGATTAACACAAATACATTTAAATGTCAAAAAATATGTTTTGAATTCAGTTGTACAGTGTTGTAATAACTAGTGTACCTTTCAGTTTGGATTATTTGGTTTCTTGTAATTAATTTTTGGGAATAAGTGATCCATTACTAGCTCTTTCCTCATTGCCTTTTCAGCAGTTAACAGAGAGGCCCAATGCAAAACTAAGAAGGATAAAAAGTAATCTGTGAAATGATGCAGATATCATAATATTCGCTTTTTGCCTTTCTCACTGCTGTGTTAAGTTATGTTACTGCAGTTTAGCGCGTGCTAATAATGACATATACTTGAAAGCAGTAGAGCTATTATTTTGTTCGTTGCCGTGTATGACAAAGTTGAATATAGTTGACACAGTATTTAATTGTTTTACTTGGTGCTACCATATAGCTAAAACGACACCATGTTCCATGTATGTCCCTCAGGTGTTCAGGGTATTGGTGTAACCCCTACCATTGCAGCTGTATTAAACGGTGGGGTTATATTTCATCTATTCTTAGACATACATAGGTTTAATATCTGATATCATAGTTGAAATGCCAGACATGCCTTAAAAGGTGTATGGAATACACAGTTCCATGTCATGTTAAATTAAGACAGAGTTAAAAATAGGGTACAGTTGTGCCTTTTCTTTCTATATTTTCATAACAAACTTAATTACATTTGGATCATTGCATGCTTTTTTGTATATTGAAATACACAGAGGTTTAACATCTGATATCATAATTGAATTGCCCAACATGCGTAAGCAGAAGTATAAAGAAGAGAGTTCCATGCCATATGATATTTAGACACAGTTAAAACTAGGCTTAAGTTATTCTTTTACACTATATATATTCAGGACACATTCCATGACATTTGGTTCAATGCATGCTCTTACAATATAGATATACATGTATGTACACGTTTAAAACTATGTATAAGCCTTTCTTGATATGATAAAGGAAAGGTGCATTCAGGAAAAATGGTGCAGATACACTGCTAGTGTATGAAAATATATGTTAATATAAAGTACCTTCAAAGAAGGGTACATACTCTGTTCACAGTTGTCTTCAATTTTGACAATAAACATTTGTTACTAATCCTGACCAATGCATTGCTTAGACGATATCACTGAATGAATTAGTCTCAGTGTAGAAGGTGAGCGGGTGCAGTCTATCATAGAACTCCCGTTTCACCATTGAGGACATAGCCCCAACCCATTGTGACAGGTACCACAACAAGAGGAGGCAGTAGGTCAGTATAGTCTAACTTCATTTCCGGTTCCTGTTTCATCTGAATGCGGAGGGTGATGTGGCAGCAAATATATGAAAAAAACGCCGCATGCAGTAAAAAAGGGCCGTATGTGCTATATACCCTGCCCTCAGATGTGCCGTGTTCAAACAAAAATATACGGACCGTTTACGGAATTTTTGAAGTCCACATTATGTGGTGAAATGGAAAAACTCCGCGTTAGAATGCGGACCCCCCAGCGCAAGTCCATACTGCAGAGCATCCTCTTCCTACCAACCAGTTTCTGCATTGCCACAGTGGATGAATCGGGCAATCTGATTGGCTACGGGTGTCATGATCAGAGACCAGCACTAACAGGTGATAACCACATAATAGGCCCCCTGTATGCGGATACATACCAGGCAGCTTACAGCATTGTGAATGGCCTTTGTGCTGGTCTACATGGGGGACATATGATGGTAAGTTTGGTAAGTTTAACAAAATTGATGCATCTCTTTTTATTTGTCCACTTCCATCTCATATGTATAAAAAGCCCCAGATTAAGAGATTAACACGGATAAAAGCATATCTATATATATCTAACATTTGTGGGAAAGGGACTGATACTTTAATAATATATAAAAAATTGTTGATGGTGATATAGTTTTAAAACCAACACAGCCAAAGGCTGGTCAGCTGGTGCACAGGGTCCGTATGGGCTGAATAGTGCATTTTTGAGAGATAGGCATTTTTTGTTGAATAAGGGCACCACACCCTTCCCATGGGCTTTTGGTTCGAACAATTCAATTGCCAGATAACAATAAATATATTTAGAATTGAAATAGATGACTCAGTCTGTGTTACTTTCAGCTGGAACCACCAGAGGGCCTTGCAACTCACTGAGACCTTGCAGCTCAAACCACTTCAGGAGTTAGTCAGAATGTTTACACATAGGCACCCTGGAAAACTCAACCATCGCATTTATGGACTTACTTCTCCGGGTTTTTGTGGATTTTAAAAGCTGTATGACAGTGTCAAACCACGATGAAAAAACATAGATTAATTTTAAAGATACTTATAGCTCGGGTGCAATTGATTATCACTTATATTGGACATCAATTGGCTACACATTGTTTTACTGAGTAGAAAGGTCGTGATTGAGAGGCTGGACAATGATGACATTACTTAGCCCCCTCTAATCCACCTACCTGTTTGAGCTAAAACAATAATAACTCTACTGGGTATTTGTTATACTAACTGTACTTAAGGGGTGAGATTGGTAAAAGCTCTGGTTTCCATTAAATAAATTAAGACTTTTCGCTAATGATTTTCACATATTAATAGTTAAGTGTTTAGTGATCCATAAATGTGTTATATTTTAAGTTATTCCTAGCTAAATGCATTAATCAAAATGTCAATTTAGAAAATAAATCAATAGAGAAATGAAATTTAAGGAGCTGTGGAGCAAACATGTGTGTAAAGACAATTTAATGCTGTAAAAATCACATGAGTGGTCTTCCTACATACTAACATTTTGGCATTGAATTGCCTCATGAATCGTATAATACTGTACAATGCATACATCATCATTCTGTATATCTTTAACCTGCCTTTTACAATTTTCCTTTCTTATACAGCGAACCTCATTGGGCCGTAGTCTAAACACCTGTCAATTCAAACTCCTTTTCTGTTTTCTTTCATCATCTTGATATATGATTCTACTCAATTTTACTATCCACATGCGCCTTGTATCACCTGCTTGGACCACATGACTATCTGATAGTCTGTTGTTACGATCTATGAAATTCTGGGCCGAGCCAATCTGGGTACAACCGTGAAGCCCTGAAAATCACCAGTGATTTCCCCATTGAGGAGTAGCCCAAGGTGCCCAGATACACGCCAATATGAGGCCCATTAAGCTCAAATCCCACGATCCTTTCTAAGTCTCCTTAACCCCAGCAATTTGAAGCCCTTGCAATTACTCTTAATTGCAAGAGTTCTATTGCAAGGGTGCTCACTCCAAATCCCACTGTACAATGTATATTGCAGTTGTGGCATATCTGTTGCAATATATAAAAATGCCAAATTGTAAAAACTTTTCACTTGTGCAAGGGAAAATACCTGAATATCAAAATGTTAGAGTAGGCCTAAATTGCAACAAATTCTTAGCGGTTATACCTCTTGGTTGTAGTAACATCTTTTGTAATTTGGATCAAGCTGGGCATATCTCAACAGATTCTTATATTGCAGAAACTTTCTGGAAACAATTGTATCGTGGAATTTGAGCTTTAGCGTGTGTTGACAGGGTGTAAACTACCCATGACTTGTTACACCTAAATTCACAACTCACTGAAGTATCCAGGACAGGTGTATTTTACACCGGTGGGTTGAATTTAAAATACATTTGTATAGAGAGTCATTGACAGAGACTGTATGTGGATTGGAAGTGAGAGTCGAGAATATCAGTGCTTACGCTTCAAAGACCAAAACTCGGTGGACATAGGAATTCAGAAAGGTAACTTGTATCCCACATTCTTTCATTCTGTCACCTTAATCCTTTTTGTTGGCTGATCCCTGTCCATCCTTACTTGCCCTGTCCACTGTCTGACATTCCATTTTTATTTGCCCATCTCCTCTGTCTACCCAGCTACAAAAATATGATAGTAAAACTATAGTTAACACTATGGATTACTATAGTAAATTTACTGTGGAGTTTTCGCACACTACAGTATACTACAGTTTACAGTAGTAAATTTACTGCAGTAAACTACAGTGCCTACTGTGCTAAATTAGAGTATACTGTAGTGTACTATAGTAAACACCAGAACACTATAATTATACTAAAGTAAAACTACTATATTGTTTACCATATAGGGGAGAGAGGGGTATGTTGAACCACTTTTGCACATTAAAATTTTTCCTGACCTTATCAAAGTCATCTTGACTTTAATCTTGGATCTAGCGGTTACCTTATAACATTGCGATATATGATCACCTATGGCAAAGCAAGTATGGTTGTTTGTTGTATTTATTTCGAATTTTCGAAAATAATATCTTTGGGTGGTTCAGTGTGCCCCATGCCCTGGGCAGGTTGACCCACCCCTCGGGCACCTTGAACCACATATATTGAATGGTTCACACTATCAGCAATATGGATCTATTATTGAATGTTTAGGTGTGATTACTTACTATTGTTACATTTGAAGAGGATTGAGTATAAAAAAATACATATTTAAGGCACATAAGTCTATCAATTAAAGTTCTAGAATAGTGACAGGGTCAGATACTTACAAATTTCCCTTTAGGTCTATATAAACCACCTTAAGAGGACTGCTACTATTTGCAAGGTCTATATAAATCCTTGGTTATATTCTTTCATGGTGTAACAGGCAGCTTAACATCCGAAAGGTGATAATCTAGGGATGAAGGCACTCTGAATATGTTACGAAAGAAGTTATCATCCCAATTGGCAGACTACATATTCTATCATGATAGTATAACCAAATTACATCTTATGTGTGTCTCTTTTCATGTGCCTAATAAAATATGGGTTTTTAAATACATCTCTCTTTTCCTTTTTCTAGGCAAATGGTCTGCATACCTTTCTTCTTGTAGCAAAGGGAAGGATAATGCTGCACGGGAGGGGGGTTCCAAGGGGGATGAATTCCAGGGGAGAGAGCCTGACACCATTTTTATCCATGAATCCCCCCCCCCCCCCCGACCATTGTTGTTAGGAAATGATCTCTAGGATAGAATTTACTTTCTTACAGAACAGCGTGAGGATGCCGACTGAGTACAGAAAATGGTGGGACTTCTTCCAAAATGGCAACAACCAACATGACTCGTGGATCAAGTGGTTCTGTGATCACCAAGATGAACTCCCCTCCACCATCACCTCCATGATAAGTGTTGGAGCAGGTAAAATATACCTTAACATGAGGCCTCATCTAGAGTTTTTTTTATGTTTAAGGGAACCAATGCAAATTGTAATCTTTGGACGGGGGTTGGAAGGTGGTGATTGGAAACATTCTATGCTCTTTCCACGAAGAATGTCTTGATAAAGAGGGCTTGGAAAAGGGGGCCATGTAGAAAAGAGACTGCACTGAGAAAAGTCGGCTACTCAAAGCAGATCCAGCAAGGAAGCAGGAGACAGACTAAAAAGCAAGATGGGGTACACGGGGACTAAGATGGGGTGCACGGGGACTAAGATGGGGTGCACGGGGACTAAGATGGGGTGCACGGGGACTAAGATGGGGTGCACGGGGACTAAGATTGGGTACACAGGGACTACTGTGCTACGGGTGCTACAGTCGGAAAACTAAACTAGATAGTTGACAATATGAATAAACTGTTTGTGTTCATGTGGGCCAGGGACGGTGTAGTTACTGTCGATGACACAAAAGCAGAGGGTAATCTGAGGCAGTCCAAGATGGCACTTGTCAAAATAGTAATGGCTGAAAGAATTAATTCTGACTCTTGGCCTGTTGGTAATATGACACCAATAATCAACCCACCTAACAAAAAAACGTTATTTTACGTCGAAATAACGTTTTAAACTTTACATAACGTTATGCCATACTAAGGAGCCTTAGAAAACCGTTGACATATAACGTTATATAACGTTATAAAATGGTGTAGGCTATAACGTTATTTGTTTACTGGGAAGCCGTAGATACAACAGGGCGGTTCTGGGCGAGATTCTCACTCGGCTACTCACCACACTAGGGGGATGCACATAGTTCCGAACCTCCATTGTTCACTCAGGAGTGCCATGTGCAGAGCTATCATCATTTTTTCTAGTGTTTAGCCCGGACTCCACTAGGACGACATTGCTAGCTAAGAAACATTGCGATCTTTTTTTTATATTTTGTTTTGCACCTTTTGCTTCTTTTTGCTTCATTTCACTCAGTGTCACCCTGATTTTCTCCCTGCTCCTGGTGATACTTAGGGCGACACTGCAGAGAAGATCACCACGTTTCGCAGGTACCTGTGCCGCCCTACAATAATCCATTTGGCCAATATATCATAGGGGAGAAACATGGAAAATTATGTCAGTTTTATACTAGAACGCTTGGCCATTCATTGCTATACACCAATGTTAAAAGAAACGTCGACCCCTTTGCCCAATGAGAGGGGGAGGGGGGGGATCTTCTTGAAAGGGGGGGGGGGGGGCAAAAAATATCACCTGTTCGCACCAAAATATATATATATATATATGTATATATACATAAGCTTTTGATACAAATAGTTGCTTAGCTCTGGTCAGGCTAAGTAATGAACCAATAGGATTTTATTTTGATCATCACACTGGCGCTATGGTTGTCGCTAAATTGTGTGTACTCCATGTGTAAATAAAATGTATACACTAATGATATTTTTGTGTGTACAGGATATGGAGACCTTGACTCAGATATTATAAACAAGTGTCTGAAAGGACTTAAATCGTACATTGGTGTGGAACCTGACCCTGACAACAGAGAAACCCTGAAAGTCACCATGGCAACACAACGTCCCCATGTGAAGGTATAAAAACATTTATTAATATTTCACAATGCATAATCGCTTGATATTTCGGTAGACAAATGAGTATAAGTTGCGACTCTCTGCGCCGCCCCCAGAGGTTTGGCATTGTTGCAGGGCTCTTAGGGCGCTAATGTTGAAGATGAGGGTGTAGCAGTGTTTACAAATGGTCGGAAGGTATGCAGGTGTCAGATGCTATCCAAACTGTAATTCTGTGAATAAAAAGAATAAAAACTCCCTGTGGGTAGATATGAACAGGACATTTTTGCTTGTGCCGCCATAGGGCGCGTAAGCCTACCCGTTTACTTTTAGTTGTGCGGGTGATGAAAACTCTCAATTCAGGACAGGAAGCCACGGCGCGGTATGCTTTAGGTATGGGCGCTTTTTAAAACTTGAACATTTCTCATTCCAGGTGAATCTCTTATCTAAAATAGCATATGGTGGGGGAGGATACATGTCTGACACACAATAATCTAAAGGCATTTGCAGTAGAGATCTTTCTTTGCCGAAAATTAATATTCATTCCAAAAACCTGTGACATCGCTTCCTGTCCTGATTCAAGATTATTAAATCACCCGTTTTTTCCGTTGCATCGGGTTACTTACGCACCCTATTATGGGGAGAGGAGGTGGTACTGGGGTGAAAATGTGAGAGGGACCTGATCTATCAGATCTGATCACCAACCTCACGCAAGCGGGCCCATCTTGTATCGGTAATGTGGTTTTAGTGGCTCAATCTTGTGGACTCTTATACAAATTATATATTTGTTTAATGCATGAGTGCCAGGTTCGAGCCTTTGCTCTTCCAGTTCTATTCACAAGCCCTATGCATTTATTTGAGTGTTACTTAAACTTTAAAATTACTTGCAGGTAGTGGCAGAACCTGTTGAAGAGTGGCAGGGACCTGCTGAGCCTGTGGACCTGGTTCTGGCTATTCAGGTATTTTATCACCTCACAGACAGGGCAGCAGCACTGAAGCAGCTCTACAGCTGGCTCCGCCCAGGGGGTGCGCTCATCATTGGTCACAGCTATAATGACAATGTATATGCTGGAGTAGGTAAGTGATATTATTAATCTCGTGGATTTTTCTTTGCCTTTTCCCCCAAATGATTTGGCTATATTGTGACAAATGTCAGAGGTGCATGCTCATTATCTAGTATCACTTTACCAATCATCATTGATTTTTGGTGTAATAGGATTGCCATAGGGTAAAGGCACCCTGAGTCGGACAGACACCTTGAGTCGGACACCATTGACATTGAATTACGTTATCAATATACACAACTCACATTATAATGCCAACTAAATACGGAAATCCAGGTATTCTTCCTTCTAACAAAGACATCAGACCACATATAACTCACTTCCTATATTGTTCTATGACTGCTTAAACATGGGATGTATTTAGCCCCGGCTTATGGCTGTGTCTCAAGACCTTGGGCCAATGTGTTTGTCTCTGATCAGGTGCCGTCTCTGACCAGGTGCCGTCTCTGACCGGGTGCCTTCTCTGACCGACTTGACTTGATAAGGCCAAAATACCAACAGCAGGAGGCTAATTGTAATTATAATTATAAATATATAACAACCGCCATAACGTATTCACAAATCCTTATATATATGTGAGTATAATTGTTATTTTACACCTGGTCAGAGACGGCAGCTGGTCAGAGACGGCACCTGGTCAGAGACGGCACCCGGTCAGAGACAAAAACATTGGCCCAAGGTCGTGAGACACAGCCTTATACACAAATTTCAAATGGGGTGTTGACCAGGCTTATAAATGGGGCAGCCGTATATTTGAGGTCCAGCTTATGAACGGGGAAATACGGTACATGAGATTTGTATCAGTCTCGTTATTGTTATTATTTGAACATACATACAACTATATAATAACGATTCTTGATATATTTTCTTAGCTATGATTATCAATTTCCCATTTTACCAGAGTACAAGATGCCATATACTGTTGACCTTGGAAGTACATTTAATGAAGACATGGTGAGGTACTACTACAAACATAATATGTTCAAAGGGGCCGCGAGTGATGCCGATGTAAGTACAGTGGGTCGCTTGTTTACCCCAAAATCAGGTCCAGATAAATATGGTTCATAAAAGACCAAAATCTTTAAACCAAAATCGCTCTAATTAAGTATCAGTTCACTCTGTTAAAAATGCTATCATAATGCCTTATGAAATACTCCGCTCAATTTAGTTTTTAATGATAGCTAATGCAATAGAATCCACAAAATTATGAAGGAACCAAATCTAGGATAAACTGTCCTCCAGTTATATCAATACTAATTTAAATCAGCTATTGCAATACTAACTTAAATAAGCTATTGCACAAAGATGGCTGTGGTAGGGATTAACCGGTATGATTCCTAAAGCAGAGAATCGTATCTTTTTTAGATGAATAAACATGAATATAAAGAACACAAAAATCTATTTGGCCTATATATTATAGGAGAGAAACATGGAAAAAATTGTACAATTGAAAATAATTATCGAGGACATATGCTAAGCTTCTCTACCTCTGATATAGCAATATTTCTTTTAAAGCTCCATATATGATTGAACGTATAGAAATCAGAAATTAGGACAAATCAAAGATAAATTCAGAACTGAGTAATCATTAATACAAATACCTTTGTCTCCAGGTGCAGAAGTGCATTGACATCTTTGAGAAGAGGTTTTTGGAGAGAGTCGGTCAGCAGCAGACCTTCCACAATGGGATCCTCCTTCTGGAGAAATTGGCTTGATGTGTAGATGATGCAACACTGTTGTTTTACAGTGTGTCACATAGGTGTCAGATTATGATTAAGAGTCAATCACTTGAATATAGCAGTAGCTTTAACAATGAAAAGGTCGCTTACCATCAACACAAAAGATGGATTAGTAATGCAATAAATAGTTACAACTAACACCACTGGTAGAAGTTAACACACAATTTGTAAGTGGCACATATAATTAAAAGTCACAATTGCAGAAAATGATGAAATGTTACCAAAAGTATCATTAGTAGACATTTCTAGACCACTCATTTTTGAATATATTTTTTGAGATGGTGCAAGCATACAAATTATATTTCCTATACAAGCCGATTTGTTTGTGCATTCAATTGTTATAAAAAAAGTTTATAGGGCTAACGTAGTACTGCAGTAATGGGGAAGAATGTTTAAGATGAAGCCACATATAAAAAAAGGTTATATGTGACAAAACGTGGGAAAACGTGACATTAGGGGAAAACACCTTTATTTAAGTTCATGTCTCCAGCTACAATTTGATGCTTCAAGCATCAAAATATTTGAAATAGTTGCTGAGAAATGACATCTCAAACATGGGATGGTAGGGACATGTCGGAATTCAGAATAGACTGCAATGCCATCACATATCAATCTATTTTCAAATAATCCATATAAATCATATTTATTAGAAATTAAAACAATAAATTCATATTATTGTACATAGATTTGGATCTGGTAGGAATATTGGCATTCTGTTTTCAGTTCTGAAATCCTTATGGATGGGGCAATTGGATAGGATTAATTTTTATTCCAAAAGAATGAATTAGTGGTTGCCATGGCAACCAAATGTCAACAAATGGGCTAAAAATGGCTAAAAACATTCTTTTTACATTCCTAATAAGACCAATTTAGAATGAAAATAGAATTTTGATACTAGCTTTAAAAGATTCCTTGGGAAAAGTTAGTCTAAAGTCATTTTCTCCTAAGTATTCTCATTTTTAGCTATATCTCCTGAAATATCATGTTTAGAGCATTTTTGGCAATTCCCCCTAATGTTACGATTTCCCAGGTTTCGTCACAATTTTTATGACTATTGTCCACAGATGTAAAACGTTATTTACTCTACATTGGTCACAAATATTATTGGTACATTTCTTATTTTCATGCAAAACCAACGTTTAACAAGACTTCAGATATTGTAATACAAGAGGGCCCGGTCGTCCTAAAATGTGCATGGGAAACCGCTGAGTGATTGCTGCTATAGATGTTCTCAAAGTCAAATTCAAATGTATGTCCCAATTAAATGCCCATCATGAACTCTTTCATTTTTCTTAATAATTAATTATGGAAGGAAAGTTCGGGTGTTCGATACTGTGTACACAGGGGGTCGTGAAATAAATCCTTTCTCTATCCACAATTTTTCTCTGGAGCCTCTGTTAAATGATCTGGCAGATTTACTTTCATGAGAATGGACCAGATAATCGGTTAGTGGAGCCCCAGCTAAATGGTCACATCGGGATATACCTCTAGGCTACTTCTTTACAGATTGATTATGATTAAGGTGAGGCTCCACTAGCCAATTTTATTCACAAATCGGTGCAATTCTCACGAATCTGACTCAGTTATATACCATGACAATTACATACCTTAAGCAGGGAGGTACCATAGACCCTGCAAAAGGTTTATGTTTATGAATAACGTTTATGTTAATAAACAAGTAGAAAATAGAATTGCCTAGGCTATATAAGACGATTTAGGTCCCGATTTGTGTCCTGATTTTGCAACCCAGGCCGATTTTGGCTCCCAATCCCATATCTAATAAGTTTGATTTTCATTGGTCTGATCTGCAGGACTCTAATCGGCCGATTTATATACAATTTATACAGAAAATGAATGGCTTAATCGGCCAGATAGATTTATGAAGGGCTTTGTTTATACCTGACCAAACTGTACAGAGATCTAGTATGATGTACGATCGGATCGTGAGAATTGCCCAAAAGATCGGCTAGTGGAGTCCCAGCTTTATATCTCCTCTCAGTGCTGGTTACATTTCTACGCATCAATGTGAGGAAAAATCGTTTTTTGTAGGTGGTTGTATGTTAAAGTGATCCATCGCGCCACAGAGGATTATTACTCCAAATGCCTTTTATCCTTTTCCTATGATTGAACAAGCGACCTGACTATCACAGTCCCATGCCCATACTGACTGAAAGAAGGGCTGCATGTCTCTGGGCAACTTGCGCTAGCCCATATCTGGGTATTTACTGGTAATTGTCAGGGCTTACAGATGGGACCCATGTGGGCTCAGCCCAGAATATCAACTTGTCATGTTCGCACTGCAAATCATTCAATTCCTGCTTATTTTGGAATATATTCAATTAATTTACATTCTAAATCAACATTATGTATGCATTTTTGAGAAAGGATTTCAACTGGGTTGGAAACGGATAAACTGGGCAAAGGTCTCCCTGGGTTTCCCATGTGTTCAGCATAGGCAGCCAGGCGGCTCGACGGGACAGACTCACTTGGGAGCGTCAACAAAATAATCTGTCCAATCTTAAAAGGTCATTCTTAAAGTCAATGGATTTTCCTAAACAAAACATTTATTTAAGATAACCGGTTCTACATGTCCTTCCCTAGATCTTAGCACAGAATCAAGATTGTCTTTTTTTGTCTTAAAATTAGTCTTAATCTAATTTTAACCTATCTTAATCCTATCTTAATTGTCTTAAAATTAGTCTTAATCTAATTTTAACCTATCTTAATCCTATCTTAAACTACACAGTCCATTGTAGGATAAGCTAGTCGACTACTATGTAATGGGGGGCTCTGCCCCCCAACCCCCGTTTTTTGTTGTTGTTTTTGTCTTTCTGCCTTGAATTAGGACATTTTAAGATGCAGACCAACATGTACCATATGGTAGTGTAGGCTAATGTGCAGTATAGTCACAGTGTGCAGTACAGTTAAAATGGTGGCAAACGATAACAGTGCTACTGGAATAGGGCAGTTGAAGTTATGAATAATCTATTTAAAACATTCTTAAATCAATGTTATCATCTGAAATAGATATTCTAACGTTTTTAAGATTGGACAGTTTAAGAAAGTTTAAGATTGGACAGATTATTTTGTTGACGCTCCCAAGTGAGTCTGTCCACTTGTGCAGCCAGATGGGGCCCAGGTGGGCTGAGCATATGAACTCAATTTAGCTTTTTAGGATTTCTTGCATATCGTCAATTGTCCCTTCATCATACAAAGTTAAATGATGGCCAATACTTCATTATGGCATTATGAAAACGGTCAGAAACCTTGATAAAATGACAAATAATTGCATTGGGGAGAATGCTGAGTCTCGCCCACTGGGCAAACTTAGAATTGAAGATATTAACTAATAGTTTCCTACTTCAATTGCTCTAAAACTGTTAATATATTGCCAGTGACAAATGCAAGGCCATGAGGTCACCCTGGAGACAATGAGTATGTCTTACTGTGGTACACACTCAATATACATATATATATATATATATATATATATATATATATATATATAAATATATATAGTAGCGTTCGCCGTAATGTGGAAGGAGACAGAACTCGTCAAGTACAGTTGAACCGGAGATATTTTATTGCCCTGGCTCTCCTTGGCCACACCAGTTAAGTATTGTCAGGGATCCTCTCTGCTTCAAGTGTCAAACCAGACTGATGGCACCCCCCCCCCCCCCTCCCTTACATAGCTTAGTGATGTTTCTTCGACGCCGAAAATGTTCCGTCTTGGGCACCGGCGAACTTCGCCGACGCCCCCGTTCGAACGTCTCTGTGTCGGCGGGGATTCTGCCGGCGCCACCCCCGTCCGGCGTGTCAACTCTTATCTTATTTACAATGTCCGCCGGGGCGGCGGAGGGGGTCTGTGAACCTGTAGCTCCCCCTCCATTGCCGCTACTATATATATACATATTGCTTATCTTCTTTGGTAATAAATGCTGAATGTGGTGAAGATAAATGAAGTGACGCCGATCGGAATGGTCTCCATTCACTGCTTTAGATATATGTAGCCATATTGATCAAATGATTAGTAAGGTCAATATTTAAAGATATATTTCACAATTGAAGTGTATTAGCAAGAACTAACTATCTTGTATAAGCCCAATCGTTTCAAGTGAAGTCACTTGAACTTTGATACGGACTTTGATAAGGATCGGGTTTTATTTAACTCGTTACCATCACACTTGGAATTACATTGACATATTGGCATATTGTTTAAATACTGCCCAACAGGAGAGATTGTTGCAATAAAGATATCCAAAACTCAAACTCAAAAACTCACATGAACCTGACTGACCTGGCAGCTGTCTAGGTGCAGCAGGATACTTCAAGAGAGAGAAGACTGATAGATTTATTAGATTAAAAAACAACGAGCTTACTGGGGAAGTAGACTTAAATACTGTTTACTTGATACGAGACACTTTTATTACCTGCCTCATGTATTCAGCTGTCTAGATATCGACATTCATCTATACTTTAACAGAGAGTCGGAGCTTTCTTAGAATCAGAAAAACAGCGGACCTCCTCTATGTCGAAGTATGGACAAAAAATGTGGACTGGTTGGCAAACATTTAGAATTTACAGAGTTGTCAGCTGATATGAGATAGATAGCATACCTAGAGGGCACAGTGGGTGGGGGTTGTATCAGAGCATACAGCCTCCTGTATGTTGAAGTATGGGTAAAGACTGCAAGTTTTTGTATGTGCCGTGCATGCAAATGTTATTGTTGGATCATAGTAGAACAATGTTTTAATATTGGAGGCGAGGCTTGGAAAGATATAAGATAATACTATGCAAGCAAAGAAAAATATTTGAAAAACGAGAAAGTTTGAAATGTGCTATTTAATGTAAAAAGATTCATATTGATTTATATAGACTTATTGTACAGTGACTAGTGCCTTATCAAATGCTTGGTGTCTAAGTACTTATAAACTTTATTACGCTTATTTCCTTCACTGAGGGTAGGTAGGCTCATCGTTGAGACATGGTATTTGATGAAAAACATCATGATGATGTACACAATAATATCCTGCTGAATTCGAACTTGCTATCTAATTGCTTCATTGCCCCCACCCCTTACAAAACGCCTGGACGACACTACTGTTTACTGTGAACGAAGCGTGATAGTTAGAGTAAGAATTAATGTAACACTGTTGCTTTAAAATTGATCGCTATCCTTAACTTTTCATACATGGAATCTCTTAATTCTTTGCCCAAGAGTAGCTTAAATCATTCGGAAAAGGAAAATGTGATGAAAGGCGAGGGGCGGGGTGTCCGTAACTTCTTTTCTTACTACAGATTAAAAAAAGAAAAAAATGCCGCAAATAAAAGGTGGGAATGTGTGAAATTTCTATGAATTTTCTTCTTACTGAACCACTTCCCATATTAATGTCGTACTGCACATGTACGATCCTTAAAAAAAATGTAATGGTTTGAAGACGGTTCTCAGCGATATTTAAAAAAATAGTGAAAGGAATCCATGAACTTTTTTTTTTTAATTCTCAGAAGATTGTTCAGATCATTTGCTCACATGAAAAAGTAAATTTGATGGGCGATCCCGAGCATAGCGTTAGGGTTTCATATCTAGAGCCTAAAATGATGGGTTAAAATACAAAAGTCAGGGTATGAAATGATTTTGTTGGCTATTTTAATCAATGTGTTGAGATCTATATCAATCTAGATAATGATTTATTGATTAATGATTCCAACATTCTAACTTATGTTAAGAATGGCAAATATCCAATCAAGTCCAATTAAACACTTCAATAACACTTAAATGAACCGCTCCAAATAGTCCCATAAGTTTGTATCATTTAGTAAGCATGCATGTGTATCTAGTTTTCTAATAGCTGATACTTTAAATTTATATGCGCAGAGTTGTTTTTTAATTCTTTGTTTTTACTTGCAATAACGTAAGGGCCAGGCCCGGTTCGTGCTATGCAACTCGTGTGCATATCCTATGGAGATGGGCGATTTGTTTCATTGTCAATATAATAGAGAAGAGCAGGGGTTCTACCCGCCTTGACAATGTGTAGTGGCTGATAAATCTAGGCTTCAGTGGCCCTTCCTATATGAAAATATACAATTACATCAAAATAACGTTTTTAATGTTATGCCAGCCCCTTCGGGGGCCGGGATTGTGCGTAGGCCCATCCCAGCCCAAAGTAACCTGCAAAGAGGCGCACCTATCATGGCACCCTTGCCCCCCCCCCAAATCTGCCGCATTCTCCCCATCTCCCCCCCCCCCACTCACATTCCCCCCCCCCCCCCCATGACAGCCGTGTACGGGGCAGGCTGGAGAGGGGCGCGCGGCAATCCACAGCGTCCCCCGGGCAGCGTCCCTCTGCCCCAGATAGCGCATGGTGGGTTGTCATGGCAATTCCTCGCTTATAGGTGAGAAGCCATTATTGTATGATAATAAAATCCATAGTTGTGGATAGATGGGCTCTTTCAGAACAATTGAAACGATCTTAGGCAAATGATGACATGACAAAACCTGTTTGATGACCACTGGTAAAAAGTGTTTCACAAGATAGAATCGTCAGAAAATACAATGGACACATTTGCCAAATATATCTAGTGTATGGTATTTACCATTTTGTATAGTGTATAGTATATTTTCTGAAATGACCTCAATATTCATTTGACAACCACTGTGGGTCCCTACTTTTGCCTTGCTTGTCAACTCCCAAATTTGCATCGATGGCATGTTTTGACAAAAATCCAATTATGATGACTGACGAATCCGTTCTGAAAGATCCTTCAGGTGAATTACGTAGATATAAAAAGAGCCCCAAGAAGGTTAGTTGGTGAGGGGTGTTTAGGAAAATATATCTTTATACAAGTGGACGAGCAAGTATCCCAACTCTGTTTCTCCAAACAATTTTTAATCACTTATTTATCTACAATAATGGGGTAAGTTAATAGGAATAAGATAGATTGTGGATAGAGGTTCATGCAATTAATAGTAATTTTAATGTTCTGCATTTCCAATCATTACATTGCGCATGTCTGAATTCCAACTTCCCTTAGTGGCTTCGCTTTCAGCCAGTAATATCGGATAGTGATGGTGACAGGAAGTAGTAGGGTAGATATGCAGGTTACCAGCAAGAACAAGTCAACCTGAAAACAGATAACAAACTGTCAATCATCACTCAATGCATACACACACATACATTGCAGTTTGTATAATGGAGTTGAATTTGAATGCCTATATATTTATCAATTGACCATTCTTGATATATTCTATGAATTGGACGTATTTTCAACTTTGTCAATTCTAATTCATGTTTTAATATCATAATCAATTTTTGTCTGATAGCGGTGGAGTCTAGATTCTAGAGTCATACTCAATGGGTCACCTATTCGAGATGTCTTTGGTTGCGACTAACATCACAGGAGGGTCTTTCAGAACAACTGACGTGGCCATAGGCAAATATTGACGTGACGAAACCTGATTTACGACCACTAGTAAAATTTCTTTCACAAGAATTCACGTTGAAGTCTATAAAAAAATAAATGTGAATACCACATTTGCCAGCTGCAAATATCCTCTTCAGTTGTAAATGTGGCCGTTATATAATCCCGTGGCGGTAACGGGGCTACGCCCCGCAAGTTTCGGAACTTGCGGGGCGGTAGTTCCGCGGGGCGCCGTGGGGCGGCGCACCGCCTTATATAAGGCGGCGCGACGCCCCGTGAGCGCCAGTATCCCATACTCGAGCTTAAGAGACGGACGTGTCTCGGGGTACTCTGCAGCACTGGTATCTCCATACTAGGACTGTAGCTAACTGATATCATATATCCTTAGGACTGCCAGTACTTTCTGGAGGTGCACTGCCATAGCGTATTGTTTCCAATGCAAACGCAAAATCTTGGCTTTCAGGGGGGCCTTTTCACTATACACATTGCCCCGCTATGGCAGTGCTAAGGATATCAGTTACTGTTTACTACTGGTATCTTATACCAGCCTTAGTTACTAAGGTATCACTATACCTGGGGGGTACTACTGTTTACTGCTGGTATCACATACCAGCCTTAGTTAATAAGGTATCACTATACCTGAGGGGTTTCTAGTACTACTGGTATCATTATACTAGTCTGGCATCCTTATGCCACTGTGTTTACTGTTATAGCCACAGCCATTGTTAGTGGTATTCTATTCGGTATCCTTATACCGAAGCCTATAACTGCTTAGCTCTTGCTGTTAATGATACAACTAAAGCCTCATCCTAGTATGCCTCATGCAATTCCTGAATGTAACTAGATGCTAAGTCACCCCTTAATAGAAACCGATCGTTACACTATAACCAGCCTGTGTTTGCGTTCTCTCTGGTCATAAGTCCCCCCCATACATCCATATCCCTGTTACATTGGTGACAGACCGGTGCATAAACGGAAAAATCCCACGTCGGGGAGATATGGACAGCTATCAGTCGGGGGACCTGACCAGAGAGGAAAGAGCTTTCCTTTCTGTTGGTGTCCGGAATAACCTAATAGAGGTGGCCGATGAGGAGGTTACACTTCGGGTAGGGAGAAGTGCCAGCCAGAGGGGGGAAGCAGGGGCCGCAGCCCCCGCACCCACAAACCCCCAGCTGGGCCCGCCGGTAGAAGAAGGGGAGAGCCCAAACGCTTCTCAATCTAGGTGGCACCAGTGGTTAGCAGACCACAGGGCCGCCGAGGTTGAGAAGACTCTGGCAGCTGCCGGTAGGGAGGCGGCCCTCCAGGAAGAAAGGAGGTGAGCTGGATGCTTTTGGGATATGGGAACTGTTTGTATGTCCCTTTTATTGTTGATCTTAGGGAACTAGTTGAATATGCCCAATACATGCTCATCTTGCATTGGACAAAGAGCACTCTTGAGAGGTGTTAGTGTTAATTATATATTTATTGCCACAAACCACAAGTACTGTATGATGTTTCTCAATATAATATAAATGTCAAATAGTCTGTAGTGTTCATGGGGAATGCACAGTTATTATACTCTCATCTCAATACATGCCGAGTCCAAACACAAGTCCACACTAGTCTCCATAGTCATACAGAGTATCCAATGCAGTTAAGTCACACAGCAGTAGTCTCACAATCACTATCTCCATGTAGGTCCTTGTCAGTCTATAGGACAATAATCCAAGTTCCTCTCCTGTCATGGTGACCAGTGTTGCCTTCAGTCTCACAGAACAAAGTGACTACATCCCTCCCATGAGTAGGAGGCTGACTGCCATTTTATACTCCTTCAGGCAATAACTCTTCCTTCCGTATCCTGGAATGAGTAACTCTGGCTCCACATCCTGTTGTGAGTCAGTCAACAAGGGAAATCCCCATATGAGTCAGTCACTGAGTCATATCCTGGTATGAGTCAGTCCTCAGGGGAGATCCCACCATGAATCAGTGCCCAAGGCACATCCTGGTGTGAATCAGTCCCCCTGATACATCCTGTTTCATGTGAATCCTAGAGTGGGAGTTCATCTAGTACATCCAGTACCATTACTCACAGGCTTTCATTATGTTCTCTTGTATAGTTTCTTCCCTGTGCATTCCCATATCAATGACTTCTAGTATATAACACAGTAATACACATGTATGTTTAACCATTAATCTAAGTTGTGTGTGAGTGAGTATTCCTGCCACTCACACGACAACACAGGGTAGCAGGGGCAGAACGGGAGGAACTGGAGTGCAGAAGGGCAAGGGAGTATGAGGAACTCAGGAAGAAGTTTGCAGGAACGGGGCTACAGGGCCCCCTTCTCCTGGAAAGCAACATAACCCCGAGGGGAGGGAGCCCGTGGAGGGCCCCGGGGCATAATGACCTGGAGAGGTCGGCAAGCCCTGCAAGTTCGGCGCGCCCCGCAAGTTTGGCGTGCCCCGCAAGTTCAGCACGCCCCGCAAGTTCAGTGCCCCCCGCAAGTTCGGCGCACCCGGCAAGTTCGGCTGGCCCCGAGAGTTCGGCCGCCCCCGCAGGGGCAGGGAGGCGCCCTGCTGGTCAGGCAGTACCCTTCCGGCCCAGCAGTGCGGCAGGGGATGGGAAGAACTCCACCACCCCCTCCATGGTATCTGTAGGAACAGAAGGATCCTTCTGCCCAGTACTCGGACCCATGCCAGGAGGGGGAGCAGAAAGGCCGCACCACACGGCTACTCCGGCATCTGTAAGCAGGGCCTCCAGCAGGCCGTCCAGTCGGGCCTCAGCCACTCCGGGACCGCAGCTCTCTGTGCGGGATATCGAAGAGGACGCTGGTCTCTTCCAGCCGGCCAGCTGGACCCCCCTCTGTAGTAGGGCACCCAGCGCCATCCCCTCCCGGTGGCCAAACACTGCAGGGGTGCAGTATGAAATGGCGCCCAGGGACGTCTGGGGAGGCCAGGCACCGGTAGAGGTGGCCAGCCCCAATACAAAACAGGGGGGGTCTCCTGGGGAGACTTCCACGCCCTTCCCTGGAGGCAACGCGCTCCAGCTCTACCAGTCCCCGCGGGGTGGTCCTGGAGGGGATGGATGGGCCTTCCCCCCTCCTGGGGTAAGACAAGATCCGCCAACCCAGTTCATGGGCCTCCCGGGGTACCCTACCGTGTCGACTTGGCCAGTAGCTGCATCACCACAAATGATGCCCCTACCACCAATTCGGTCGGCACAATTGGGTTCCACGCCGGCCTCACAATGGCTGGGGTCACACCCGCAGGACTTCGGAGCAGGGGACCGAGTAGCCAAACCGGTTTTCTCGCCAGATAAGTTCGACGGCTTAGGGTTCCTGGGAGAGTATCTGGCACACTTCGACATGTGTCGGTGCACCAATGGGTGGAGCATCGCCCAGGCCGGGCTCTTCCTGGGGCTGAGTCTTACAGGGAAGGCGCGTCGCCTCCTCACGGGGCGGGAGACGGCCACCGAGGAAGGTTACTTGCGCCTGCGCGCAGCACTGATTGCCCGATTCCAGCCGGCCAATCAGAGCGCTATGTATAAGGCACTGCTAAGGAAAGAGGGAAAAGTGACTGCCTGCAGTCACACGCAGAGGATATCGAGCGATTAACCCGCCTAGCCTACCCCAACGCAGACGTCAACACTATCGATGTCATTGCGAAGGACAGGTTCGTGGACTCTCTAAAGGACGCCCAACTCCAGCAATGGGTCCATTAAGGGAAAGCCGAAACTCTTGTGTAGGTGATACAGTCAGCCCTGCACGCAGAGGCCTGCCTGCGGCCTCACGGGAAGGTGGAGACCGCGAGAGCTGCAAACTCCACTGTGGCAGAAGCCATGGAGGCGATGCGTTTGGACATGAAGAAGGATAGGGAGGAGATGGCCGCATTACGCAAGGCCATCTCTGGCCAGAATGCACCAGCGGGAGGTAGGACCGGTCGGGGTGTCCCCAGGCCGAACGCCTCCCGAGGACCAGCTCGGTGCTGGCATTGCGGGGAGATGGGCCATTTCCGGGAGAAGTGCCCCACCTGGCTGTCGCTGACGAGAGCGGCAGATGGCAGGAAGGCCCCGGAGACCCTGGCCGTCAAGGCAATCTCAACAGTGGCACCCCCGAAGACGGAGGCAGCGCCGTCGGGAAACTAGCTTCGACCCTAGCTACCAGCCCAGCTAGGGTCGAGAAGGAGAAGGCGATAACCCTCTTCTCCCCCGTCGAGGTCGTGGGACGACTGGAGCGGGGTGGCTCAGGCCTCCTGGTCGAGGGAAGGATGTGGGGGTTGGCCCTGGAGTGTCTGGTGGACACTGGGGCCACAGTGAACATCCTGTCCCTCGCCTGGTGGCGGGCCAGTGGGGAGAAGGGGGAGATACACCCGTCCCAACAGACGGTCTATTCAGTAGAGGGCCGACCCTTGGATCTCTACGGACGGGTGTGGGGTGAAGTGATTCTGGGCGGCCGCGGCTGGTCCGTGGAGTTCCAGATCACTGACACCACCACAGACGCCATTCTGGGCTCACAGTTCCTGCAGGATAGCCAGTTCATGGTTGATCTGGCGGGAGAACGGATATTGCGACCGGGGGTGCGGGAGGAGGTAGAGAATCCTCTCGTCTGCCGCGTTATCAGCAAAGACACCAGGGTTATCCCTGCAGGGCAAGAGGCCCTGGTGGATGCCCGCCTCGTAGGGGATTGGGGCGAGGAGACGGAGGGCCTTTTGGAAGTTCTCAGAGACGTGGATGAGAAGCGGGGTATCCTGGTTGGGCGCAGCCTAGTAGATACGCGCTTCGCCAAGACCATAGTCAGCGTCTTTAACCCGGGTCGCGGGGATGCGACGATATACCAGAACATGGCCCTTGCTACTGTGGAGCCCGTGGGTTCGGTCCACGAAGGACCGAAGGAAGAGGTAGTGGCCCAACACTGCAGGGTAGCCCGAGGGGTATCCCTATCACCCAAACAGGAGGAAGACCAGGTTATACAAACCTTACTCAAGGGGGCAGAGCCAGGCACTGAGAGGGCTTTGGAAGATCTGCTCCTTGGACACCGCAATGCATTCCAGATGCGACCGGGCGACATGGGGCGGGCCAACATGGTTTACCACCACGCATTTCTGAAACCCCTAGTCCCCGTAATTGAGTCATATGTGAAAGACACAACTGACTTCATCAACAAAATAGAAAACCTAGAAACCCTTGACGAGGGGGCCCTAATAGGTACACTAGACGTCACTTCGCTATACACCAACATCCCAAACGGGGAAGGTTTGGCAGTCATAGCAGAGAGACTAGAAGAAGTCAGGGACTCCAGGCTGATGCCTACCAACAGAAGCCTGGTGGAACTACTAGAGATGGTTCTAACCATGAACCATATATCTTTCAATGGCAGATATTTTCTTCAGAAACGGGGCACAGCCATGGGAACTAGGCTAGCCCCCTCATATGCAAACATTTTTATGGAAAATGTGGAGAAAGCAGCCCTCTCCGCATCAAACATAAAACCCAAAATCTGGTTACGGTACATTGACAACATCTTTTTCGTGTGGACACACGGAGAAGACAAACTCGAGAGATGGATGAAACACCTGAACAGGTTCCATGACACCATAAAGTTCACAGCAGAAACCTCTGACAAAGAGATCAGTTTCTTGGACACAAAGGTAAAACTGGACACGGACACTCGGAAACTGTATACAGACCTATACAGAAAACCGACTGACGTAAACAACTACTTGGACTACAAATCAGCCCATCCAATCTCGACTAAAAAGGCATTACCGTACTCACAAATCCTCAGAATATTCAGAATCTGCCAGAAACTCGAAGACTTCGAGTTCCACAGCAGACAGAAAATAGAAGAGTTTGTAGAAAAAGGCTACCCTCGAGAAATCCTTGAGGAAGCCCTCGAAAAAGTAAGGGCACAGGACAGGCGTGAAACCCTGAAACCCAAACCCAAAAAACAGCACAACCCAGACCAAACCCACCTGATCAGTACCCACAGACCAGGCAACAATATTATAAACAAAACCGTCTCCAAAAATTGGGACAGACTAGGAAGTTCCAAAACCACCAAATTCCTTCGGAGGGGAGGCCTTGTGAAAGGCCAAAAAAGACCCAAAAATCTGAAGGACCATCTAGTCAGGGCAGTGACCAACTACCCGACATCAGATGACAAAGACGACGGAGTCGTCAGAAAACCAGAACAAAAAAGGCCACGAGCAAAATGCCGTCGCCTTTTCTGTGACAAATGCGCCAGAATTGACAAATGTGGAGAACTCACATCGAAAACCACTGGCCGCAAATTCGTAGCTAAAACGAATGTCACGTGCGAGAGCTCGAACCTCATTTATTGCCTAGAATGCAGAACCTGCAAAATGCAATATGTGGGGAAAACCGTACGCGCCATCAGATGCAGGATTTATGAGCACGTACACTCCGTCAAAAAGAACGAAGGAGAAACCGACGTGCCGTGGCACTTTAACCAATGTGACCACAAGAAAGACAAAGATGTCAAATTCTTCATCGTGGATTTCATAAACCGACATCCAAAAAGCGAAGAAGGAAAGAGGCTACTAGCTCTAGTGGAATTCCACTGGATTGAAAAACTTCGTAGTCATTCACCCTGGGGAATGAATACGAAGGACGGCAGCCATGGGTGAATCGTCAACCCGTCCTCGTTCACAACGCTACACAGCATACATTTCGACGACTCACCCTACCAGGACCAGTGTCCTACCTAATTGATCCTAGAATCCCATACATTCACCGAAATAGCACTAATATCTATAAATAATGCAAATTTTATAGAGTTATGATCAATTTATTTGTACCTTAAGCCCGGTGACCCCCGAGTAGGACCACCCGGTACAAATACCTATTCACCCTAATAAATACACATAGTGCCACTATGTGGTATTTTTAATCCCGGTAATATCCACCTGACGATGATGCCATAAAGGGTCGAAACTACAAAAGTAGGCCTAGGACTAGTGAGGCCTAGGCCATTAGAATAACAGCACCGTATATTGAGTTATACATAAATGTTATCTAGCCCAACCACCCATTACAAATAGGCCATAGGCCTATCAGACTCATAGTTTTCATGACTCCATAAACAGTTGGTAACCAAATACATAGTACAAGTAAGGTCCTAGTACCTGCTGACTATCAGTGGTTTTCAATACACACAAATCTAGGCCCCACCACAACAGGTGCCAGTGTCTAGTAAACTGCACTTGCATTAGCACAGTGTCAGTATGAATAGGTCAGGGCTTGACCACAGTGTGACCAGCTGACCACATGAACAGCCAATGAGATCAGAGGTGGGAAATTTGATGCATAATTTAGTCCAAGTGGTGAATGTCAGCAGATTCTAGGGCACTTTTGTAGTCGTGGTCCTACGGGAAACAACACTACTCCTCGTTTTCTCACCGTTTACCACCATATAAAGACCGGTAGTCATCCCCCCGTAAAGCAGGCCCCCTGTCGGCTAGCACCTCACCGTCGTGCAATCGTGGATGAGGAGGTTGACAAGATGTTGGAGGCCGGGGTTATTGAGCCCGCCGGGGGCCCATGGGCAGCGCCTGTGGTGCTGGTAAAGAAGAAAGACGGCACCATGCGTTTCTGTGTGGACTACCGGGGGCTGAACGGGATTACCACCAAGGACGCCTACCCACTCCCCAGAATAGACGTCGGTCGGTGTGGTTCAGCACCATGGACCTCGTCAGTGGCTACTGGCAGGTGGCCATGGCGCCCGAGGACCGCGAGAAGACGGCCTTCTCGACGCACCGGGGGCTGTATCAGTTCAGAGTGATGCCGTTTGGCCTCTGTAACGCCCCCAGGACGTTCGAGAGGCTCATGGAGGTAGCCATGCGGGGTCTCCAGTGGACCTCGTGCCTGGTCTACCTTCATGACATCGTCGTCTTCTCGCCGGACTTCGATAGTCACCTCGTGCGCCTGGGGGAGGTGCTGAGCCGCTTAGAGATAGCTGGTCTCAAAGTAAAGCCCTCAAAGTGCCATCTAGCCAGGAGAAGGGTAGCCTTCCTCGGCCATGTCGTCAGTAAGGACGGCATCTCTACCGACCCCGCCAAGATCGAGGCGGTACGGGATTGGCCGAGGCCCGAATCACTCACGGAAGTCCGCAGTTTCATAGGACTCGCGGGGTACTACAGGTCCTTCGTACCTGACTTCTCCACCATAGCCAAGCCCCTTACCAGGCTAGGGGAGAAGGGGAGAGTCTTCGCGTGGTCCGGCGAGTATCAGGCAGGTCTTCTCATAAAGGCCCCGATACTTGGGTACCCGGAGGCGAAGGGGCAGGTCATTCTAGACACAGACGCATCCGACAGGGGTCTGGGGGCCGTCCTGTCGCAGAGGCAAGAGAGGCAAGAGAGTCCTCTCCTACGGGAGCCGGACACTCGATAGGGCCGAGAAGAATTATTGCGTCACCAGGAGGGAGCTGTTAGCGGTGGTGTTCGGCCTGAAGAAGTTCAGGCACTACCTCCTGGGACGTAATGTCCTCATACGAGCGGACCATGCGGCTCTTAAATGGGTCACCGCCTTCCGCGAGCCAGAGGGTCAGGTGGCGCGGTGGTTGCAGCGGCTTGACATGTACGATTACACCATCCAACACCGGCCAGGCAAACTACACGGCAACGCCGACACGCTTTCAAGGGTGCCTTGCCGCCAGTGCGGCCGCTGCGACCCGGGCCCGGGAGGGGAGGTAACACCTGCTTCCGTCCGGGCCATTACGAGGCAGGGGTCTACTAATCCCGAGGTGGTAGAGAGCGTGCGACTCTCGTGGATAGCCGACCAGAGGGCGGACCCCATAGTGGGCCTCGCATATGACTGGGTGGAGAAAGGATCCGAGCTGGATGGCCCGTCCCTGGCCACGGGGGGATACCCCCTGAAGAGCCTAGCCAGCCAGAGGGCTCGCCTGGAACTAAAAGAGGGACTGCTGGGGAGGTGGTACTTCCTCCTAGGCTGCCCGCGGGTGTTTCAGGTGGTCGTGCCGGAGAAGAGGAAGAAAGAGGCCTGGGAGACGGCACATGGCGCCGGACTGGCAGGCCACTTCGGCCGGGACAGGACACTCCGTAAGACCATGGAGAGGTGGTACTGGCCCGAATTCTGGAGGGAGGTAACATATTGGACGGCCACCGGCATCTCTACCGACCCCGCCAAGATCGAGGCGGTACGGGATTGGCCGAGGCCCGAATCACTCACGGAAGTCCGCAGTTTCATAGGACTCGGTCTACTTAGAGAGAAAACCGCCCCCCCATCCGACGAAGGCAAAGATGGGCCACATACCGGTGACTATGCCCATGGACCGGGTGGCCCTCGATGTTATGGGCCCCCTGCCCTGCACCCCCCGCGAAAATAAGTACATCCTAGTTATAATGGACTACTTTACAAAGTGGGGGGAGGTAGTGGCCCTACAAGACCAGACGGCCACCACGGTGGCCCGGGCCTTAGTAGAATCCACCGTCTGCCGCTTCGGATGCCCAGCCACCTTGCACTCCGATCAGGGCAGAAACTTTCAGTCCGCCCTCTTCCGGGAGGTGGTCTCCATACTGGGGGTGGACCAGACCCGCACCTGCGCCTTCCGACCTCAGTTGGATGGCATGGTGGAGAGATCAAATAGAACCATAGAAGCTCTGCCCCTAGTCATGGGGGCATACAGGTCCTCGGTACACTCTACCACGGGCCAGACCACTAACACCATGATGCTTGGGAGGGAGACTAGCCCGCCCCTGGCCCTGGTCTACCCAACGGTGCTGCCCACTGCCATGGTGCTGCCCACTGCCAGCCAGTCGGGACGGGCGAGCGACTCCCCCCATCCGGCCCTAGCCACAGTCGCGTCGGACACCCCCCAGGCGGCCTTGTCCTTTAGCGATGGGGAGATGGAGGAGACACTGCCTGCTAAGTGGAGGTCCCCGCCGGAGCAGACTGCTGCAGGGAGGCGTACCAGGTCGCCCCAAATCGACCGGCCGGCCTCCCAAGCGATGACGACAGGGTCTGGCGGGTTGTCTCCCCGCCCCTCTACCAGCTCCTCCAGGTCCCCCTTTGTGGCATCCTCGTTCAGAAGGACCCCTCCAAGCGCCAACCAGGGGCCGCGACGACGCTTCACCCCGCGGCCGGGGGTTTTGGTTCCGCTGCCCCCGCCTCCGGCGCGACCTAGCTCCCCGGACCAGGACACGGACGAGGAGGAGGAGGTGATGCAGCGGTGGCTGCCCTGGGTGCCTGTCGTGGGTCAGGACCCAGACAGGATGCAGCGGTGGGCTGCCCATCTCCTGCCACCCTTGGATATCGGCGAGTGCTTCCGTCCCCGGGGCGGCGAGGTCGCTAGGCGCCTCGTCGACCACGGGGATGGCACGTACGACGTCGTCGCCACCATCATGGCTCGCTATCGGAGGGTGCGACAACAGCGGCAGAGGACGGCAGCCAAGCCAGCCAAAAAGGGAGCCGACGAGAAGCGGCCGGTGAGTAGCACTTTAAGGTTATCACTATAACTAACGGAAGGAGGGGACCTGCACGGGAAGCCGGCAGTATACCGGCGCGGCGGCACGACTACCTCGAACCCCAGTTATCATATAACAGAAAAGGGGTGGGGGGGGGGGGAGAGAGGGCCAGTATAGGCCGTACAAATGTAAAGGGTTATCACATAACTCCGAAAAACAGGAAGTAGAGGCGTCGCTGGAAATAAAGGGGGTACGGAAGTAAAAGTCGGTAGCGGGGAAGAAGGGATCCAGGGGACGCTGGTAACGAGTAGTAACGAGGCACTGTAAGCTACAACGTTGTTCCACTTCTTGCAAGGAGGAGCAGTAAGGCGTGGATCTCCGGGGCACCACGCAACAGGGCGCGAAGCAGGGTGGAGGGGGCGCGGCGCGGCCATGGCTGTGCCACACCAAAGTCCCACTGGAGGTGGGCAAGGGGGGACGGCACGACAGCCATTCCCCCTTCGGCACCCCCCTCCGCCCAACTCCCTGGCGTGCAGACACCGGCGGGGATACCAGCAGACACCGGGGAAGACTCTTTAAGAGCACGAACGTTGGCTTAGGCCCTGACAACTTTGGCACACATTTACACACGTTCACTTCGACCTCTGGGCGCGCCACGTGAGACGGCGTGAAAGGGGGGGTGGAGGGGGCGCGGCGCGGCTGCGGCTGTGCCACACCAAAGTCCCACTGGAGGTGGGCAAGGGGGGACTGTCATCTCCCCTTCGGCAACCCCTTCTGCCCCACCCCTCGGCGTACAGACACCGGGAGAAGTGCTAGATAGACCTTAAGGACACAATTTGGGCTTAGGCCCCCGACGACAAGCCACTTCGGCGTACGACGCCTGGGATGGACACTAGGATGAGGACGATGGCAGAGCGGCGCCCCGCTCCTGTCATATCAAGAAATGTTACTGTTCGGCTATGCACTAGTTAGGTGATTTCAAAATGTTAATTATCATATTACGAATTGATAAATGTAATTACACTTGTAAGGTCGTATTATGTCTGAATATTAACCCTTTCCCTGCTGGCCTTGAAAAATGTCATTTGGGACTTAACCACCGGCCCTATGCCATGGGAATATGCAACTTTGCAAGTATGTGCTCCCTGGGATAGTGGCTAAGGAGTGAAATTAATTGCATTGGAGACAGAATTGACACTTTTTTGACAAGGGGACGTAGTATGAATGTTAAATATTTTTGGATTGATTCAAAAATTCTTATTCTTTGTTTCATAGCAGGAGCTGTAATTTAGTTGTATTGATGCCCTAGGGTATCAATTTTGCTGCCCTATGGCAGCAGCGGTTTTTCAAGGGTATTTCAGATGCTGCCCAGAGGCAGCAGCGGCCCTTAAAGGGTTAATAACCTTTAAGGTTGGGTCCTCATTGTTAAGAGGGACGCCATAGGTTTAATTAAGTACGGAAGAATGTGGCGGTAGCGGGCTACGCCCCGCAAGTTTCGGAACTTGCGGGGCGGTAGTTCCGCGGGGCGCCGTGGGGCGCTGCGCCGCCTTATATAAGGCGGCGCGACGCCCCGTGAGCGCCAGTATCCCATACTCGAGCTTAAGAGACGGACGTGTCTCGGGGTACTCTGCAGCACTGGTATCTCCATACTAGGACTGTAGCTAACTGATATCATATATCAGTTACTGTTTACTACTGGTATATTATACAAGCCTTAGTTACTAAGGTATCACTATACCTGGGGGGTTTCTAGTACTACTGTTTACTGCTGGTATCACATACCAGCCTTAGTTAATAAGGTATCACTATACCTGAGGGGTTTCTAGTACTACTGGTATCATTATACTAGTCTGGCATCCTTATGCCACTGTGTTCACTGTTATAGCCACAGCCGTTGTTAGTGGTATTCTATTCGGTATCCTTATACCGAAGCCTATAACTGCTTAGCTCTTGCTGTTAATGATACAACTAAAGCCTCATCCTAGTATGCCTCATGCAATTCCTGAATGTAACTAGATGCTAAGTCACCCCTTAATAGAAACCGATCGTTACACTATAACCAGCCTGTGTTTGCGTTCTCTCTGGTCATAAGTCCCCCCCATACATCCATATCCCCGTTACAATCCAATCAGGAGGACTGACTAGTCCAGATAGGAATACTTACAGTATAAAAGCCATTTCTTTGAACCCATATGCTGTAGGGAAACTGCATCAGTGCTGCTGCTCCAGCTACCAAACGAGAAATACCCATCAGCACCCCAAACACACTGACTGGCCATCTGGAAGCAATGGATGGAAAATATGCTATATTTTGCCACAGTATGGTAAATGTTGATAAAGAGGGACTGCCAACTGGTGACCTTTCATTTATCTCTACCTTCAGTTTTTAATGGATTATTCGGTATGCTAAGATCAGGGGCCTCAATCAGAATGACTGCCTTATCTGTCAGGGGGGGGGTATAGTGTCGACAAATTTCGGGTTTGACGATGATGATCCAGTAAATCGTCAAAAATGTTTCACAATATACCATCGTTGAAAGTCTCGACTGAACAGATTGGCCCATACCCGATAATTGTAATAATACTATACAGCTACATATACACTATAAGCCTGAGAAACATTGTGAATATTTATTGTGAAAGACACTAAATATTGATATTGATGACCAGTTACCATGCATTAATTTGGCGCTGCCAAGAGCTCTCGTCAACTTGAAAATTCATTTTCGCCAATATACTTGACAGCCCGACAGATACGGCATGCATTCCCAGGAAACTGGGGTGAGGCTAGAGCATGCTAGTGCCAGCTAGGGCGAACCTCTTTTGTGCCTAGCTCAAGGGGTGAGGTAGTGTGAGCTTTGAGTGAGGTGCCCTAGCCCTTCCACATGCCCACCCAATCTCACCCAGTGGCTAGCTGGTGGTGGGGGAACTTGGGTGAGAGGTGGGTAAGGGCTTGCACAAGGTGTGGGGTTGTCCAATGTGCAGTTTATATCTGTTACTTATATGTCACCACCTCACACCCACACTGTAGTATAGTGGTTAGCACCGTCATCTTGTATCCCAAAGGTCCAGGGTTAGTGACTCGGTTGTGTCAACCAACCCACCATTTTTTCTTCAGTGTGAGTTTGGGCAGAGGAGGCTATAGGCACAAGACTTGCTCAGTCTAGCACATAGGGTGAGCTTCTTCACAGCGGGCTCACCCTACCTTGCTCTATGGGCATGATGCTCGCACTACTCTCACCCTTCCTCACCCCAGTATCCTGGGTTAATTACCTAAACTCTATTCTTACCTTTGAAATTGATAAAAGAAAAATGCACTAGATGCCTAAACGTAGTCAGAAAATGTTACAGATGGCTTCAGAAAATGCATTTCTGATTTTTCCCTTAGGTTTGTCATTAATCACTCTATTCTAAATTGTATGATAATCCTTCTTTTATATCACATTGAGATTTCTTAAATAGTGCTATGATAATTGAGGAATTCAACACTTAATGTTTTCCAATAGTAGTAATATTGGGGTTGGTTCCTTGTATGTACAGAGAAGGATCAGAGTCTTGTGATCACAAGAAAGGCACATATATTTATACTGTATAGCGATAATTCGAGTAGCTCCCTGTGTGCGACTATGTTAGTTCTGAGCTTGGAATTTCTCATCAGTTTTAGGCAGTGACCAAACAGCCACACACTATAGTTTGCCAGGAACAAGCTAAGTTGCGAGAGCAGAGCCAACTTCTTATGAGATCTTTGGTGCCGGCATACATGTGTTATTCCCAAGAACAGGTTACCTCACGTTGCTGCGCTATACACCTGTTTAAGCAGGGGTCATGGTCCGGTGGCTACCGCAGGTTTACCAGTATTTTGGTGCATCCCAAAATTGTGCACATTACCATGATACTGGTAAAGACTCAATGAGATGGGTGTACTATTGATCTAATACGTGCTACAACCATATTCCCGGAAAGGTGTCTGAATCTAATATAATTATTCCCCATTTATCAGTGTAAACGGGTTGTATATACTAATTGTTATAAATGTATTATGCTGACATGCTAGGTCATAGCATACATAAAGTGTACAAGCTAATTTAAATATGTTCCATAATTATGTCTGACATAGGTATCTCTATTTACTCTTAAAACGCTCTACGCAATAAGGTTGTGATAAGTACCATATTGAAAAGCTCTGGGATGCCACTCAGCCATATTTCGGTATCTTTAATCAGAATACACCACCATTAAGACTACTTCTGAAAAGCTGCTACTTTTGATGAACAGTTTATCATTGTAATGACTTACGTGGTTTCCAGGAAGGCTATAGCAGTTGAATAATGTGTTGTTCTGAAAAGTTCAGAGGCGAAGATGGACACATAAAGAAGATTCTCATTTCCTGTGAGACATGTCACGACCATTACGATGGAAGCTGACCATGACAGTAATATGGACATAATGGTGGCAATGGATCGACTCTGACCAGTCAGTCCTTCCTCTGTAATTCGAAGTAAGAAGATAGTCTAACTGCAGTTTGCAATCTTCCTTTTGATACACTGCAATCCTTGTTATTGCGAGGAAACAGTTCAAACTGCACATGTTGTTGATGGTTAATTTCTTAACCCTTTAAGGCTGACCAAAACATGTATTTGCTGGTGGTGAGGGCGAGATGATTTTTAAAAACCTTCCCTAAAGGCCGAGCTTATGCTAAATTCCATAGAGTTATGATGACTTTAGTCCATGCTCGGCCAGCCATGGCATCACCTATAGTCCCTAAACATCCCTCTCACGTCCCTTACAGAGACTGCAATTGATAACATACTTGTCATATCATTGTAATCGGGACATTATATCCTTGATATAACTATTTTACAGACAGAGTTTGATGAGAATTGGCCATTCTACTACTTAAGCATAGTAAATGTGTGTTTCTCCACATGAAATAAACTTTTCTAAGGTCGTTTTATCAATAAAAGTACAATAAAAGGATTATCATTCTTATACTTATGAGAATAACAAACAGTATTGACGACACTTTTTATTTTCATATTTTACATCAAACTGTGAAGGGCGAGCTGTAGAAATGCTTCGAGGACTGAAGATCACTTACTTAATATTGACCTCCTCCTCCAGACCATTAGGCAGCCAGACAATGGGCCAAAGAAAATCGCACACATCTGGGCATAGGCCAGCATATTGGTGAAGTAGCTGACTAGAAAGAGACAGTGTTTGATTTAGCAGGAAGTATCGTTTGTAATATTGAGTGAAAACTGCTCTCAAGATAAAGCTGGGGCTATATCTCAAAAGTGACATAGAGAATTCATTATTATTATTTTGAATATTTTCCCTTCATAGTGTGCTAGAGCCATTGTATGAATACATCCTTTATGACTGTGAAGATTTAGAGGATTCAGTTTTAGCGTAAAGAACTCTGCTATGGTCACCAGTTTAAGCAGTGAGTCTGAGAACATCACTATATTTTCCTACCTTGATTTGTGTCTCCGTTTAGAATTTCTGTAATACGTGTATTGAAACTCCCCAGGAAAAGAATAATGCAGACATGAAGAGCAGCGAACCAAAACAAATATATTATATTCAAATAGGAGAATATATATTTCCTTAAGGGTTTCTTTCTTTCCTCTGTGACATCTGCAGTCTGTCCTGGTTCCAAAATGTCTTTGGCTGCCCTGTTTATGTCCCTGCTTGTAGCAGATTGGCTGTCTATAACAGACATCTCCTTGCTGTCACTGGCAGAGGCTCTGTTTTTGATTCTACCTGGCAGGGCATCTTGAAATGAGGGTACTTTGTAATGGGGAAGAATAAAAATGGTGCTGATGAGGACTATACTCCATAAACAACAGAGGAAGGACAGACTATAGGCACGTGGAATCCCAGCCTCATAGGCAATCTGCAACAGGAGGGTAGCGGTGGAGCAATTACATATATGTCCATGATGATTTATACACCAATGAGCATATATCATTGTTTGCAAAGTAATTTGTTTCTGCTACAGAGGGGAGACACTTCATGTCTGACGTCATGTCTGATTTGTATCTCGCTTACAGGTAGGGCAGAGGGACTCTGTACGTTTATTTTAAGGGATAGACACTAATACTGGCCCAGGAGCCAATGACCCGTATTTCTGGGTCTGGGCCCGTAGTTTCTTGGTAATTCACATAGCTACACCTGTATTTTCATTAGAATATGACTGTTGATATAAATGGCAAACCCATATGAATTTTCAATAACATAGCCATGTTATATATCAGTTTTCATTTTACACATTTACCTCAGTAGGAATGTAAGATAAAATCTACATGCAGGTCTGTTTGTTCAAGGTTATGATTGGGGAGGGGATTTACTTTCACGACCAACTGTATTGACCGCGAGAGCCTGCATTATCATTGTTAAAGTTAGAGATGCAGTCTATGGCAAGCGATATGTTCACCCCTGAAATCGAAGTTTCAGTATTTGAAAAACTAGTTGTTCAGATCGAAAAACTAGTTGTTAAAAACAACTCTAATATCACCCTGATATTACAATGATATTGCAAGCTGAATGTATATCCATGAAATCGAAATTTCAGTATTCCAAGAACTAGTTTTTCCAATTTTCTTCTTCTTCTTCTTCTTCTTCTTCTTCTTCTTCTTCTTCTTCTTCTTCTTCTTCTTCTTCTTCTTCTTCTTCTTCTTCTTCTTCTTCTTCTTCTTCTTCTTCTTCTTCTTCTTCTTCTTCTTCTTCTTCTTCTTCTTCTTCTTCTTCTTCTTCTTCTTCTTCTTCTTCTTCTTCTTCTTCTTCTTCTTCTTCTTCTTCTTCTTCTTCTTCTTCTTCTTCTTCTTCTTCTTCTTCTTCTTCTTCTTCTTCTTCTTCTTCTTCTTCTTCTTCTTCTTCTTCTTCTTCTTCTTCTTCTTCTTCTTCTTCTTCTTCTTCTTCTTCTTCTTCTTCTTCTTCTTCTTCTTCTTCTTCTTCTTCTTCTTCTTCTTCTTCTTCTTCTTCTTCTTCTTCTTCTTCTTCTTCTTCTTCTTCTTCTTCTTCTTCTTCTTCTTAGATAGTTTTTTCCATCTCTGTCCTCACCATCACTACCAATACCACCACATATTAGAGCTCTTGTATCGTGACTTTTTTCTGTCAATCATGTACTACCAAAGGTATTTACCCACGCTGTGTGATATTGCTTTTCTTTCTCTACCATTTCATGCAATATAGTTATGCTCAGATCGAACTTTCTAAAGTCATCCATTAACACTTGAATGAGCCTATGGTGTGAATGGGAGGGCGAAGCTCGCCACAGTTTCAAAACTTCAAAACATAAGAGATCTTTTTCTGGTTGTCGAGAGATGTTGTTCAGCTGCTCAAAGGTTAAACCTAGCTGTATTCCTATGGTTTTCCAATTCTTTGAAGATGCCAGAGTTTCAGAAATGGTGAGAAAGTATGTGTCCATCACACATGTGTCGGGTTCGTTGTAATCAAGATCCTGATGTTTGAAGAAGATCTCCGTCTGTTCAGCTATATCTCGGCATTCAGCTGCAAGGTGGGCGTGGTGAAGGCGACCCCATCTGGTATGACGCGTGGCAATTTCAGTCCACCATGTATGGTACATCTCCCTACACATGTCCTTGATGCTGTTGACGCGCACTAAGCGTTCAAGACTGTCATACAAAACTCCCAATCATATGCCTAATTTGCTCCATTCTCGCGCTGGTAACTCACTACTTATTTCAAAAAGTAATTCGTCGCTGAAGCAGAAATTCCTACTCTCTAGAAAATCCTCATAACACACTTGACAAACACCATAGAAAGGTTTGAGTGAGGTGTGGGATTTAGAATTCATTTTGTTTACTGAAAAAAAAATTCCAAAACTCACTTCTCACAAATAGCAGAAGGTAGTGCGGTCGGTAAGCTAGTAAGTGGGCGGCGATGCGTGGTAGAGTAGAGGAGACTCACAGTGCAGGCATTGGTTTGTGGTGATGGTAGTGGTGTTGGTGCTGGTGATCAGAAGAGATGTACTCTCCTCTAGATGAGTTGGTTTTATATAGTCTTGAGTCCGTTCACCACAGGATATTACGCCCGCCCTCCCTCTGCTTACCCCTTTGTCAAACTAAGGCTTTGGATCCATCACATAGTTAACAATGGGCATTGTTATTACAGTATTAAGCAGATTACAGGTGGTCAAACTGTGAAAGTCCCCTCTCATGCATCTTTCAAAGAGGGCTCATTAGGGGTTCACAGGCTGGTTTGCGCATTTTCACCCCTCTCCCCTTATAAGCAGTAGTCTTTGCTACCCTCTCAGTGTGACCTGAGGATCAGAGTCAATTTTTAATCCTAAGTCTTTGGACGGCTGGCTGTCGTGGTAATGGTGTTATGTGGAATTAGGGGTGTTGAAACTGTGATCCTTGTCCTAATGCGACAGTAGTATATAGTGTGTATCGGGATGTACCTGACGTAGTAGAATGGTCCAAACGACAAGAGACCGAGTCTAGTAGCATAGTCATAGACCCATCCCGATACACACTATACTACTTGCGAGTTTAATTGAGGGTGACTTATCTCTTTTAAGTCTTTTGTCAGCGCTCCCTTCTCAACAGGCGGTTCTAAAGGGTTGAGAGCTATTTTCTGATCCGCTTAACAACCTCCCTCCTCCTGCTATAACAAAACCAAAAATAACTTTCTTGTTTTAAGAAAGGTGAGATGAAAAAAAGCTCACTTTGCAGACAAACTGACTAGTTTGAAAAAAGAATTTCAGTCATTTTGTTGATGAAGTTAAATCTACTTTTTCCCCTCTTTTTCTTATTTTTCTGAGAGTTGTTCTTGAAACTAGTCATTTCGGCTACCATTCAATATTGTTCAAAGAAATTAAGAAAAATATTTTTAGCTGTGCACCCTCCCCTCTCTGTGTACAGCAGCTGTATATGAGATTCACTCTTGATGGCCTGCCCCACACTAGGGGGTGGGGGTCTCTGTGACACCTCTTTGTCTGTGACCACCATTGAAACTACAGTAAGAGGCTTATCTCCTCCATAGTAGTATATAAAGGCAGTCATTCAGAAAACTCAATCACTCACACTACCAAACACACATGCGCGACACACCCCGACCACCCAAACCCTCACCATGGTTGGTAAGGGACCTAACAGAAACGTTAGCGTCTACAAGTACAGCAGCAGGAAGGTAGCAAGAAAGAACCCTTCTCCTACTATCAGACCCGGAGGTACCGTGTGCACTACTGCCTTCTCCCGCAGTCGACTTCCACTCCTTTGTAGCAAGTTCTCCTACAGCCCCTGCTGTTGAGAGACCCCCTGCTGCTGCTGCTGCTGCTGCCGCCGCCGCCGCCGCTGCTGCTGCTGCTGCTGCTGCTGCTACTACTGCTACTGCTGCTGCTACTAACGCTGCAAGATCCTCTAACACCCTCGATACCACTGCTGCTGCTGGTGCTGCTGCTGCTGGTGCTGCTGCTGCTGCTACGGCTACTAGTGTCACTACTACTGCTACCGTGGCCACAGACCCCGCAACAGGTGTGACAGAAGGAGACGTTACCCTTGACTACTCAAACACCTCAGACTCCAACAGAACGGAGGAGGAGGCGGTGGAGGACCAGGACTCATCATACACTGACAGTCAAAGGTCTCCAGACATCCTGGCCAAAGTCATCCCCCAGTCTCTGTGAGAGACAGGTAACGCCTATCTTCCGGCGCAAACCGACAACGACCCGGAGACAAATGAGAGTGAGAGCTTTCTACCTCGACGTCGACCTTCCACGCCCCTACACGCTAGTGTCTCCCCCTCCATCGACGACGGCGTGTGGCTGTCCGCGTGAAAAAACCCGCCATTTCTCACAAGTCCCAGGGTACCAACACGACTGTTGATACTGCTACTACTTCAGCTCGTCCTGCTGGTCGCAATCTTCTTCCTGTAGACGCACGGACAACGGTCGACTACAACAACAACAACAACAACGGTGGGCTCAAATAACCTGAAAAAGGTGAGGAAAAGCGCGAGTTCTTCATCGACGGGTTGAAGCTGCAACTTTGGAGTGGTGGGGCTAAGTTATCAAAGGAGCGATACAGTGCCATAAAGGGTGCAATAACATCCACCAAGGAAGTGGCATTCTCCATCTCTGCCCTCTTCGAGCTCATCAGGAACGTCCCCGACATCAAATAGGAGGTATGGAAACGTGACAGATCTGTGTCTCAAGGGTAACCTAATCACAACACTTGGTTTGTGGAACTAGATGATGGGCACAGCCTACATGTAGGTGTCAGCTACTACAAGGGCGCAACTACGAAGGTCAAGACATGACTCCGACACTGGTCGGCGTAATGCTTTCCACCAAGGCCCTGACCGAACTGGCTGACAAAAGAGAGATCATGGTGGAAATTATCAGTGCTCTATGCAGCTCTATGCCAGTGATCTACATGGTCGTCCACATAAACGTATAAGAAATAGATAGCTTGTGTACATAAGAGTGGTGTACATTATAGATTAGCTGGAGGAAAAAGAAATACACAAAAAAACGTAGAGAGAGAAAAAACGAAAATTCTCAAGAAGACGGGAATCTATCGCTTGGGTGATGATTCCTCCGGTGATATCAGCCATACCTCAAGGTGAGGAGATATTCACCACTAATTGGCTTGCGATACAGACAGGCGTCAGAGCTCACGGTGTTCGCTTCAGCGTAAGCAACGTGAGACTGCCCACCGGTGATTTGCGATACACCGTCAGCACAATGCGTCAGATCGACATCATGCAAAGATTCAGATACAAAGTGGGTTTGTCAGTCGGTTTCATCCTGCAACACAAAGAAGACAGAGACAAGCTACGCTACTTCCACGCCTCCCAGAACAACGCCGCGCTTCTCAAACCCCCTCCCACCATAACGGATTCCGCCTCATTAGAAGATCTCATCTCCGTCACGTAAAACACCATCACATCGCAAGAAGTCACAACACTTCGCGACGCTGACACAAAGTGGCAATGTCTGTTTCCCACCAATCTGAATGTCTGCATTTTCATAGGACCCGAGAATTTCCCATAGGAGAAGGAGTAACCAAAATGGGTCGACTGAGGAATAAAAGAGGCGTGTTAGATTTTCCGAGCGGCGACAAGTTATGGGTGTTCCGCTGCATATCCTATCACTTGCACAAGATATGCAAGCATGCTTCAAAATTATTGCACCGGTTCTGTCCTTCCGCGAACGCTGAAACCTTTCCCGGGTTGAACTTGGGAGACATACCGACTTTGGAGAACTTGTTTGACATACAAATAGCAATTTACAGAACGCATAAAGTCAAGGAAAAAACCTGAGAGAACGAGTTTCACTGATGTAACCTCCTTGGAAGACACAGGGTGCCAGAGGAAAAGTCAACCTGTTACACCTCTCTGCGCCGTGCGGTGGCAGCTCCTTGCACGTCTCCCTGTTGCACGTCTCCCTGATAACGGATTTCCAGGAATACGCTGGCATATATGAATGTCCCGACTGTAAGTCTGCGTTCACAACCAAATTGAACTGAAAAGACACAGGAGTCAGCTTTCGCCTTGCAAACAAGTCTCCGTTTGGTACGTAGGTGGAGTGTACCAAAACACAAAATCGGTGTTCGAAGCACTCGCAGACTATTCCATTTATCCTCCGGACGCTTCTTCCAAGACGTACCCTTACAAAATAACCTTCGATTTTGAAGCTTTCTTCATACCCGCCAAAGCACGGTCCACGCAGAACGTCTCCGTACTGTACGAGCACGTCCCTCTCTCGGCAAGTGTGGCGTCCGACTTTCCAGGATGCGAAGGTCCGGTGTGTTTTGTGAGACAGTCAGACGTGCAGTCGGACCCTTTGTTGGACAGGGTTCTCAACTACATCGACGACACCGCCAAAGTCATAGGAGAAGCGGTCCTGGAAGTTTACCGTACCACGTTCACGACTGCATACCGTTGCGCAGATACGCGGACCCTACCGTCAGGGACGAGAGACGCGGCTGAACAGCTAGGGTCGGCGCTTACCTGAAAGCTTTGGGTCAAAAATAAATCGTCATGTAGGAGTGCGAATGGACCAAGATGAAACGCAAAAACTCTCAGGTCGTCGCATCCGAGAAGCACTGGAAGGTGGACTAATTGAAGGTGAATTGCACTCCCATGACTGAGAGTGAAATACTATGCTGCGTCAAAAACGGAAAAATGTTCGGTTTAATACAGGTGGACACCTGCGCGAACACTTCGAAGAAATAGAAATGACCCCCATCTTCAAGAACATGACCATATCCAAGTCTGACATAGACGTCCACATGTCAGAGTTTGCGAACCAAGAAAACCTGATGAACACACAAATTCTTTTTGGAACACCTCTCCTCCGGCGGTATCTGAGTCAAAGTTTGGTTGTGACTTAGGTGCATTTGTTCGTCGAATACTTTCCCAGACGATAAAATCCTGTCCGAATGTTACAAGTTGATGGGAAACAGCGCGTACGGTAAAACCATTTGCAACAAAGAAAAACACTCAACGTAAGATACACCAGCGGTCGAACTTTCGACCTATTCACCAATTCATGGCGGTTCAAAAAGGGCACAGAATTGAGCGGAGTCCTCTTCGAAATCGAACTGCAACCGAAAAGAGTGACCAACAACCTACCAATACAAATAGGTTTCATGGTGTACCAGTACGCAAAGTTGAAAATGTTGGAGTTCACGTTCGACTTCTTGGATAGGTTTATCGATTGGCGCGATTACGCGCTCTGTCAAATAGACATGGACAGTCTTTACATGGCTCTCAGCGGACAGACCCTAGACGAACTGGTGAAACCCAAGCTGAGAGAAACATATTTCTGAGAGAAACGCGACTGGATTCCAACAGTTGTGTGCGATAAAAATCCAAATCGCTAAAGAACTGAAATACTTCTTTGATGTCTTTTCCAACCGAAAATCTATAAAAGCCACCAACACAAATTTTGGAGTGATAAAAAACAAAATGCACACTTACACCATAGATAATAAGGGACTGAGTTACTTATACTCAAAGCGTTGCGTTCATTCTGACAGTGTGACGACGAGTCCTTTAGAGATATGAGTCATCTTAAAAAAAGAGGGCTGAGTGAAAAAATGAAAAAAATCTGCATCAGATGTACATTTTCCCTTTACCAGGTCTAAGCAACATCAAGAAAGATCCTGGATTGAAAAATTCACCTTCATTCCCGGGGTCTGTACCCCCTACACTTGCGTTCATTCTGACGGTGTGACGACGAGTCCTTTAGAGATATGAGTCATCTTAAAAAAAGAGGGCTGAGTGAAAAAATGAAAAAAATCCAAAAATGTAAAAGAAAAAAAGATTTAAAATCTGTTTTAGTGACAGTGTGAGTTTATAGTAGTAAAAAAAAAAGTAGCTTAGTTGTTTAGTGGTAGGTAAGCCGGTGAGATTACGTTCTTTGTTTGTTGTGTTGGGAGGCGATCGAGGCGACCGATGTGTCATTCTATACAGAACCGCTGGCGGACCAAGGTGTTCATAAAGTGTTCGTTTCTAATTACACGTTCCCTTCGTTCGACAGTTGTTTCAAAGATGGTTTCTGGGGAACGAACCACGAGTTGAGAGACAGATGACTCGCGATATATCAATTTCACGACGGGCAGGAGTGTCCTCTCATCAAAAGGCGGTATACGTTCGAATCTTGCAATACGCTATTGACTATGCTAGAGAAAGACATGGAGTTGTTGGAAAAAGCGTGTCATTGCCCGGAGTATAAGTTTGAGACAATCTGTCATCCGTGTCTCGATAACATATTGTGCAATGAGTATGCCTACTTGGGTGTAGAGGCTGCTCAAGTGAAATCCGTCATGTCAATACAATCCGAATGGACCGCTTGGTATAAGTGTTCGGTGGATTTGGCTAGTAATCTCGACGAGTTGTGGATGGCGACCATGGCTTAAGACTTTTCCCCCAATCTTGAAGACACTTGCCGGAAAGTGATACGCCAAGATCACACTTCGTACAGTCTCCATTACGAGAAACAAAAAGCGAACGTGTACATTTGGAAGTGTGAGTTGTGTCATGTTCCTCTGCTGTATTGTGCTTTATTTTGTAAAGAGTGTGTGTATTTATTCCCTAATTTGTGCATTTAAAAAATATACTGCTCAATGTATAAATTCTGTCACGTTGCTACTATACGTGTGTAGACAGTGTATACTCTTTTGTGAATATGTCAAAAGCTTGCACTGTGTACAGTCTCCATTAGGAAAAAACTAAAGTGGAACGTGTTCAGTGTGTTGTGTGTCGATGAATTACGTGAAAAAATTCGAACCTTGTACTGATAACTGTATAAATTCTGTCGTGTTGAATGTGTCCGCTCTATTGTATAATTTATCGAGATAAAAGAATAATTACATGCCCGGGTGGCCCATAGCCTAAAATGTTAGGGTCTATTTGATATGACGACATGGGGATTTCTTAAAATCAACATGGGACATGAGGCCTAGTGACATATGACATGAGGCTGAAAGAGAACGTGACATTGGACTTGGACAGTTCTTAGAGGTGTAAGAAAGCCCGGATTTTCAATACAGACTGTTAAACCCACCCAGCCCGTTTATACAGGTCGTTCAGCTCTGTATTCAGGGCTATGTTGTTACAGCGCTGTCTTTTTACTTTAGCATTCATATAATCATGTTTGCGATCTTATTGTGATATTTGCTAAGAATAAACTCATATGGAGGATGTAGATTAGTACATCACCTTCCAATTTATGGATGCATTATGTGCTTGGTCCACTGCATTCTTGAATAATTATATGTTTAAATTGGTATTCAATCTGGTGAAATAACCATAAAAGCAGGCATAGCAGCTGCCACTGCTTGGAGAAGGTGTGAAAGCCTGAGCCCCAGCCTGCTATACCAGGCTGGGGACCTGGGAGAGTGTGAACAACCTGACCTAACACCCTGCCTGTAATGATTTCCGGCCTGCTAAACCAGGCTGGGCATCCTGCATTAACAGGATGCCTAGGAATATGGGCCAGGCTGTATTACTAGTCTAGTCCTCAACCTGATGAGTGATTGTAAGTGATGTAGACATGCGACATGGTCATTTCTTGAAACCGTCATGGACATGGAGACCCCCCCCCCCCCTCATCAACGGGCCCAATGCTTAGATACACTAATGCTGGTAAGCCGATTAGATTAGTACCTCCTAGACAGTAAATACAAATACAATTCATTTAGGGCATACTAGAATAGTGGCCGCATTCCTTATGACATACAATCATTCCATGTCCAGCATAAATTTATGTTCATACTTTGGAAAGCGGGTTGTGAATTGTTGTACTTTGGACACTGAATGAAATAGGATTAGAGTCGGAATAGAAACCACATAGATGAGACATAAAAGAGAGCCTTAGTCTTACTTTTATCAGAAAGAATACTGCTCCTGATGTGTTGACAGCACCAATGTTCAAAGTTATTGCTAGAGCTGTCATACCGCCCGCTAAGGAAGCTGCCTGAAAAAAGGTGATGGTGGTAATTACTTCTGCATCAGATGTACATTTTCCCTTTACCAGGTCTAAGCAACATCAAGAAAGATCCTGGATTGAAAAATTCGCCCTCATTCCCGGGGTCTGTACCCCCTACACTTGCAATAAACAATTCTGTTTGATGTGCAATAATGTTGTTAGGGTTAGACTTACATGAGAATTTGTGAGGATAATGCCTTCACATGATACACCCACAAAGACACTGCCGGGAAACATCATCCAAGGCCTATCTACAAGACAACGTTAGGAAAAGACAATGATTATTTCGTGAAACGAAGCTTTTTAAATATATACGTAATGTCAATGGAAATGAGAGACTCAGGATGAAATATAGCCATCTGCGATAGGCCGTTAGACAGAGTGTAACTATGCTAGTTGTAGTGGACATATAATCCTTACTTATATCTGTGAACGCCAGCAGAAGGTACCCAGCTATTGCTGCCACACTGTTAAATATAATGTAGGATTTGATAAGCGGACAAATCTAACCGTTCACTACTATTGCATAGGCAAAGAGATATGTGAAATGAAATCCAAACATTTTAGTTTAGTTCTTATCTGGGCAATAGGTAGAGGAAGAATAATGACACAGATCACGGATAGATTGTTTTTGGGAATCTTAATGGAATGAATGAAATTCCCATTCCAAATTCAGCTGGCACTTCCGTACACTTTTTTCATATTGACTTTGCTATAAGTTGATATATAATATAATTATGTATCATAAACTTTTCAATGAATTGTTCCATGTATTCATACTACTACTATTACCTAGCTATGATCCTGGTTGTGCATAGACCATATTTGTCAAAGACAAACCCAAGACAGACAGAGGCCACCCCTTGTACTACCAGTGTGACAGTGAAAACCAACTGGAGCTGGGCTGACTGGGCAGCACACCCACCCTGTTGGGTATCTGCTCTGGACGTTGTCATATTGGTGGGTGTAGAGTTGGCTCCAGTAGGTTCACACAGGTCAGAATAGAGACCATCCTGCTTGAAGACATAAACCAGGGAATACCAGCCATAGATAGATCCACCAAACAGCAAGCACTCTACTAGGCAGAGGGTCAAGCCGATGCATCGCCTCCATCGGGGTAGGGGTGCAGGTTTCTGTGCTCAGGATAAGACATTGAATAAGACTAATAAGGTGACATTCACTGGAATTTACTGCTATTTGGGGGATCAAAAGAATAGTGTGCCACAAGAGAGAGAGCCCAAGAAAGTTGCATGATGGGATAATCTTAACCTTATTTTAACTGCTTTTGCATAATGTGGAGCTACACCTAATTTAAAATGGGTATTATGCCCTTTACCTCCAGCCCTATGCAAAGCAGGTTGGTGCTATACTAAATAAGTAGCTAACAAATCAAAATAGACATGTAGAATGGTAGCTACATGTTGCTAAAGGAATTTATGATAGCTATATTGGGCTACACCTAATGGGTATGAATGGTGCTGTGTGGGGCTATTCGTAGGACCTATATCATTTACGTTAGGGTAGTGCTATTAGGAATGGAAAGAGTCAGGACAAGTGTAATATTTGAACTGGGCCAGCTGTAAACCTGGCTGTAAAGCTACGGCCCTTCTGAATTAAATCATGAATTACGCTAGACGCGTTAAATTATGAATTGCATTAGACGCTATTCAACCAAAATAATATTTAGTATGAATGTTGGTACTGTGTTAGAGAAACATTGATATATATAAATATAAATATCTAAAAAAAATTATATATATATATAAATGGCTCACGACTTTGTAACAATTGGATTGTCTTTGACCAGGGTGACATCTTTGACCGGGTAGCTACAAAAGGCAAATTTCTTTTTTTTGTGTTTTTCCATATCTCTACTATAGGAAAAGGTTCATGCGGATATTTATTTCATAATACTTTGCACAGTGCAGCTCTTCAAACACAATTTATATAGAAAGTGACGTCTTTGACCGGGCAGAGGAAAAACTTGATGATGCTATGATTCACATAATAGGGTCTGCATTTAAACATAATCAACTTTGAAATAGATTTCCTTGTATATGGTCGGAAAATATGCTTTGACTTTTTCCAACCTTTTCTTACTGTATATGCCTAATTTATGCTATAATGACCTTTCCCGGTCAAAGACGTCACCCGGTCAAAGACGTCACCCGGTCAAAGATGATCCAATTGTTACAAAGTCGTGAGACTGAGCCACATATATATATATAATATATATATATATATATATATATATATATAATATATATATATATATATATATATATATATATATATATATATATATATATATATATATATATACATTGTATGTGTATATATGTTATTATAATCATTTTGTGATTATGCTTAGCATTACCAGGTAATATTCAAAGGTTTACAACATGATGAATGATATCTTACCTTATCAGTCTTATGCCGCACCTCTCTGGAGTCCAAACTGGCCCCTGCGTCTAAATTATAGCTACCATGGCGAGCCCTCAACGTGATTTCCCTCACTCTCATCTTGAAGTCTCTGCTTGTCTACTGCATGTATGATCTAAGCGTGGATATTGCTCTAGTGCCCATTCACATCTTAGAGGAGTGATTTCACGAGATTACCCTTGTCTATGGACACCTTATCAGTGTTATCAGACAGTGGACATGAAGGCAGAGCCGAAAGAGATAAGAGCGGCACAGCTGTTGTGTAGTTCTAACACAGGCTCCATCCAGTCATGGTTCACTGACTCTCCCTCCATTCCCCATACAGATATATTGTGAGTGCTTAGCGGGTGACACACTTTAATTTCTTATTTATTTCAATTATTTCGTAAGAAATGTTAAAATCTGACTTGTTGGGACGAGACTGGGAGTAGACTACACAAAATGGACAACAGTGTTCTCTTTTTGGATGAAGTATCACGTACACACTGGGGGCACGCATGGAGTCAGGCACACAGATCATGTACCTCTCCCAACACATGGCCCAGTAGGTGAGTGGTTAGAGCACAGGATAAGGCATCTGGAGGTATCTGGTTCTATCCCCGGTCAGGACATGCAGCTATAAGGTTGGCAATGGATAAAAGGCATGTTTAAGGATATGTTTAAGAATGTCCAAATGTTTCACATGGGACATATTTACTGGCACCATGCAGATCTTTTAGCAATGGGGTTCGAACCCATGCACTCCTCTTTACTAGAATTCCCATGATATAATGGGAAATTAAGCTCACAGAATGCCTTGAATCCTGGGATTATAACCCAAGTTAATCCCGGGTCTGACCACATTTCAACTTGTGTTATTCAGGGGGAATTCACGGGAATTTATTTCTAGGGATGTATTATACATACTGCCGACCTTAGAGGGTTACTCTTCCAGATGATGCACTAATGCAGTGCGAACTGTGAGCGAGTCACTTGCCAGGTTTTTCCCTGGGGTGCATCGTAACATGTTCTGAAAATAAACCTTGAGACTTTATACAGTCCTTAAATAATTCAGCTTTAATCCATATCATGTTACCAGTGAGGTGTGTCTATATGATTACCTTGGAGTAATACACTCAGGACTGTATGGATCAGCTTACAGCGGTAGGTAAAAATACACATCCAGCGCTAATCTTTAAATGGTATACGTATGCTGAACTCGCTGTGACCGTTGCTGCAGCAGATAAGTTGGGGGGGGGGGGAGGATTATACGCAAGCCCTATAAGGGTAACCTATTGCTTTAATGGGCATCTATCTTAATAACAATGCCACTCATTAGTCGTCATCTACACCTGCCACACCCTCTGACATTTCAGGAACTATACATACATTTATATATACATGCATCATATAAATATTGGAGGATAAGCCGTACGCCCCTATTTGATTTCGCTGTAGTGCTGTTTAGCTCAGCAAGTAGTACCTCATTGGATCTACTACAAGGTATCGAGAACAGATGTAGATGTTTAAAGTGTTGCTTAAAGTTACCCATTCTTTAAAACTTCTACAGATTATGTTCATCAGGAAGCAAGGTTACCCATATCACACGTGAATATCATATGCAAGTTTATGTATACAAATGTGCTCATAAAATTGATTTTATATGTGTAAGACCAAGAGCGACAAGAAATGCAGTTTCTTATATATCAAAATCAACCTCTTATATGTGCATACATTTCTTTGCATGAACCAATGTGGCAAAACTTGATCAACTGGGTGAATTGAGTTGAGCTTGGTGAAAATTCAGAATCGATGAATTCTCTAACACGGATTTCATATCCCTAAATTGACAGCTATATCTAATTATGGATTGACATGTTGTATCTAGTCGTCATATCTCTCCTTATCGTGATTATCAGCTGTATGAGTGCCCACAGTTAAGTTAAGGTAGAAGAGTTTTAAAGAAATAAATTCATCGCTTTTCTATCTCATCTGTTGTTTTGCTTTTAAAATGTTTATATAGTGTACACCTTTAAAAAGTCTGGTTGATAAATCAGTAGAACGAAATTATCCGCGACATATGATGTGGAAATTAACATTTCCCATTGGAGTCTACAGTTATGCATTTTTGCGTGGTTGGCAATACCACAAATATTCCTAAAGGTTACCGGAATGGAGGGTACAGGTAAACCCAAAATCACCACGTGGCAGACGGAATACGATTCTAGTTGACGGCTGACGCAATACCTGATCATGCGGAGAGTAAGGTCAAGGATGCCTTGACCCGAGTAGGGTAGTGGGTGGCATGAGCCATGCAGGTGGCCTGAACAATACTCAAAGTGGGTAATATATGTGTAGGGTGACCCGAACCATGCCCGAAGAGGGAAAGGAGGATATGTATATGGTTTGGATGAAAAGTAAACCCCTACATAAGTAAATGATCAAGATCCTCCAGCCACTGGCATTTAAAAAGCTTCATTTTAAAATGCAGTAAGTGCCATTCAAAATAAAGAGTTCTAACACTACCGGAAGTTGATCACGTGAGCGCAATTAGGTATTTTTATTGGTCGAACATGGGTGCCGCCATCTTGGATCGTCAGGAGACCAGAACTGGAAATGAGCTTTACATCATTTTTATCTCATCCTCACTCTGTTCTGCTGACAATGAAGTCCGCAGCCAGAGTTTGTGTTCGGTGCATTACTTTTACAACTTTATTCTGGCGAAACTATGATAATACAATCCGAAAACTATTTCCGAGAAGTATCTATATTTTATGTCATTCAGGCCTACCTACATTCTTATAACAAATCGTTACAATTACCCCCCAGATTATATTTACAAAAATCACTGCATGCTTTGAGGGTGGGGCGGCGCTTATTTCGTTTTGGAATGAAACTATTTTTGAAACATCTATTTCATAACCAGCTTTTGTATCTGCTCTCTTCAAATTGATTTAACGATAGCAGATGTCATTTTAATGATAGTAGCCTTATGAAACACTCCACCCTTATTTTTTTAGCAATTTCACTATCTTAACTTCAAATGAGGCTATAATGTGTTTGAAGTTCATTATTTCTTTATGTTTTAGTAAATCTAAAACGTCCACATATTTCATATAACTACTGCCTGCATGGGTTTGTTTGAGGTGGACCAAGTTATGCAGTTAAAAGGAGTTAAGTTGGTAGGACTTAATATAGAAGTCTTAAAGCTAAAGGCCGCTTGAGTGCCTTAAATGAACATCTTTATGACTCTGATATAATCTGTTTTTATGAGTGCTGGCTTTGTGACCAGGATTTAGATAGTCAATATAAGGTATATAACCACACTTGTTTCAGACTGGACAGGTGTGCTAACGCCGGGGGCCTGATCACCTACATAAGAGATGACCTCTCCCCTTACACGTCTATAAGAAGGGACCTATTTGTTATGAACGAGGACACAGAGATTTTAGTCACTACTATCAAAAAACCAGAAAATAGGATAAGAACTATCATCAATATCTACAGGCCACCAAACAAAGACTTAATCAATTTCCTTACTAGTTTAAGCACGGTTTTGTCCCACAGATCAATACGTAAGCATGAAATACATGTTATAGGTGATTGCAATATAGACATGGTACACAGGGAAAGTAGGAAATGTGGCAAGGTTTTCGGAGTACTGAAAGACCACCACCTCAGGCTACTTCAAACTGGCATTTCCCGATTGCACCCCATGGGTGCAACTTTCATAGATCACATTTACACAAATAGCTCCACAGTTTCAAAATATGGTACACTAAACCTATTACTTTCGGACCACATTCCGACTTTTGTTGTTTTAAAACATACAAGGAAACCGAAGGTTGTTGAGAAAGTAACCAGCCGAGTTTATAAACAACATGAAGTAGCTAAGATAACGACACACGTTATTAACCATGATTGGGCCACCCTAGCCAATATAGACAGTCCCACTGACCAATGGGACCACTTAGAACAGGTACTAATAGCCTATCTGGATGAATATTGTCCAGTTAAAACTTTTATGGTACCCACCTGACCTTCTAGAGTTGTTACGTAGGAAGAATGATGCCTATAGACGTGCATATAGAAGTAAAGGTATGGACTTGGAAAGTCTTAACCTTGCACACAGATTGAGGACAATTTCCAATAGACGTATCCACTCTGAGTTTTCTAACCAGGTCAAAGCTACTGTTGAAACGTATAAAAACAACCCTTCCAAATTCTGGGCAGCCATAAATCGTCTACTAGGCAATAGCAAAACAGGAAACACTTCCATTTTTCTAAAAGATAACGATGGCAATGATGTTGACGCAGACAACACTAGCAATTACATTAACGACTTCTATGGCAATGTTGGGGTAAAACTAGCTGATGAATTCAGCCACTTAGCAGGTGACACCAAATCACACACTGTCTTAACTAACCCGACATACACAGAGGGAGAGTTCCTTTTTAGGCAAGTCCTAATTAAAGACCTCACCTCTTACATTAAGAAAATTGATAGGAAAAAAGCCTCAGGTGTGGATTACACCAATGCCAATGTAATGAAAGATTTCCTGTTACTAATCATACCCCAAGTAAAGGTTGTAATTGATAACTGTCTGGACAAAGGAATTTTCCCTGACAAATGGGCTAAAGGCACTATTATCCCCATACCGAAGAAAGGTGACCTCCAGAACCTCAGTAATTGGAGGCCAATTACACTACTCCCTATTATGAGTAAAATTATGGAAAGGGTAGTTCATGGACAACTTATGGATTACTTGTTAGAAAATGACCTCCTGTCTAAAGTACAATTTGGCTTTACTCCAGGGAGCTCGACGGCTGATGCTGTCTATGTACTAACACATAAGATATACAACGCTATGGACAGAGGCAAAATTTCCTCATGTCTGTATATTGATATGAGGAAAGCGTTTGATACTGTCCATCATGCCAGACTTCTAGATAAACTTGGCGCCATTGGCGCCAACAGATCTGTCCTTAGATGGTTCAAAAGTTATTTGGGTAATAGGGAACATAGAACGTTAGCAAATAACATACTCTCAGACCCAACAAAAGTTACCTTAGGGGTTCCCCAAGGATCGATCCTGGGGCCCCTACTTTTCTCAGTATATATAAATGACATGCCTGACGTAGTTGAAAACTCCAAAGTGATCTTATACGCTGATGATGCGGTTATGATCACTGAAGGTAATAAAGCAGAGGACCTAACTCGCATTGGTCAACCCGACCTCCAGCTTTTACTGAATTGGTGTGCCACCAATAGGCTAACTATTAACAATGAAAAAACTATGTTGGTCATATATGGAACCCCTGCAAAAACTGGCGGGGTCACTGCCCCCGTCTTGAAAATAGGCACTAACAACGTTGAAAGAGTCAACTCATTCTGTTACCTAGGTGTGACGCTGGATGAAAATCTCACTATGAAGGCACATATGGCCAGTGTCAGAAAACGTGGTAACTTTAAGATAAAGCAAACACACAGGATACGTGATTGTGTTGATAATGATACCTGTCTCACTATTTACAAGCATTGTACACTACCAACACTTGAATATTGTAGCTTTATGATTGACAGTGCCACCTATCTGGACCAGAAAAGTGTGCAAACAATTCAAAACAGAGGCCTAAGACACTGCCTCAAGATAAGAAATCCTAGAGACATCACACAGGAAAACCTGCATGCACAATGCAGCATTCCTACTTTGGTTAAGAGAAGAGACATACAACTTCTCCTCTTTCTGTATAAATTGTCAAAAGCCAAGGATAATATCATAATCAATGAAAATCCTAGAACCAAGGGGGAAAACAAGGTAAAATTCAAAATTGGTAGAGGAAAGCTACATGTAGTTAAAAAATCACCCCTATTTAGGGGCGTAATTCTTTGGAATTCATTGGATAAAGCCACCCAGGAAGCTGATACTCGCTCTAAGTTCAAGGGTCTAATTGAAAAAGTTGATTTCACACTAATAAAGCAACGCCATGCAGCTATGAGGCAATAGAGTAAGCTATCAATTATATATGGTTTGTTATACCAGGCAGACATTGACACTGTCTTTTTCAAGACACAAACATCTATTTCTTCATCACTATGTATAGTCTGCTCACTCATTAAAATCCATAACTCACTTGATCATAAAATTAGTTCTATTGGGTAAGTACAGAGCACAAGCACTGCTACCCCCTTCTATGAATCTAAAATCTTCTCATCCTGACATACAGGCAAGTTCAGTGCATTAGCCCTGCTCCCTCATCATAAACATAGGCCTTGTTATTGTGTTCATTTCTTTTCCTGACATACAGGCAAGTTCAGTGCATTAGCCCTGCTCCCTCATGATAAACCTAGGCTTTGTTATTGTGTTCATATCTTTCCCTGACATACAGGCAAGTTCAGTGCATTAGCCCTGCTCCCTCGTTATAAGATATAGACTTGTTATTGTGTTCATTTCTTTATCTGACATATAGGCAAGTTCAGTGCATTAGCCCTGCTCCCTCGTAACATAACATGACAATAGCAGCACCAGTCAATGCTGTCTCCACATCACCGGAAGAAGCCAACCTTGATAATTATCAGTCTAGTTATTATTCAAGGCTACTATGGTGGTAGGTACAGAGCACAAGCACTGCCACACCTAGCTACATTATTCAATATATTCATATTGTTTATAGTGTTTACAGTTATTTGAATGGAAAAGGGTGGTACATTGCATAAGCCATGCCCCCCTAACTTCATTTATTCATTCAATCATTTCAGCTATCTACAAAATTCAATCATTTTAACTATCTTCAAAATTTTCTCTAAAAGAAAATGATTAAAACACTAGTTTATGAGGAAACCAACTCTCATCTCTACTCCTCCTGTATGTTTTATTTTATTTTCTATGACGCTAATGGATATACCGCTATCTTGGACATGCTATTGTTTATTATTAAACACAGCCATCTACTCATGTAATCACTGTAATGTACATAATTGTTCCTTTCAACTCTTGAAAATCGCAGTGTGAACCGTGACCTTGCTTGAATAAAAAATCTTACAATCTTACAATCCTGCAATATAAATTCCTCTTGTGATATATTGTACACATGCATAGAAACACTATATAAAGTCTCATGTCAAATACAAATAGACATTACTCAGGCAAATCAATTTTATATAATCTAATAGTCTAGGCATTTGGAGATTACGATAACAAGAAAATTGCCAAAATTTGTGGTAACACTCAAATAAAATCTTTATGAGTCAATTTCTTTTCATCATATCTGAGATAGAATCTCATAGCTGCATGTATTAGATTGTCCTATCATCAATATCTAATATATATCAAATTATTTTTCTTTTATCAGCAGGGGTCAAAGTCTAGATAAATATGCTTTATGAAGAACAAAATCACTCTCTTTAAATCAAAATCACTCTCGTTAAATATCAGTTCCCAGCACGCAATTCGATGTCGGCCCAACGTTGGTATGACGTCAGCTGGCGTTGGCATGACGTCATTTATTTTGTTGTCCCAAGTGCTTTTTGGCCGGCCATTTCTACTATTTGCCAACGTCGCCATTGGCATGATGTTGGCATGACGTTGGGCCAACGTCACTGTTGGCATGACGTTGGCCCAACATCAAGCCAATGTCAGATATTGACATTGTGCCAACATCTACCCAACCATGTTGGTAGTCAATATATGACATTTGTTTGTGGTGTTAGTCCAACGTTGAATATTAATGTGTGAACTTTTCCTAAATAGTTAGCATAATATTAGTTGTCAATAATAACCAATAAAGAAACAGCCATTTCCTTATTTGTATTTCACCTTAATCTCAACTTAAAGGGCCAAGAAGTGATACAGAATCATCCTATCATTTACATCTTATTGACTTGCCATTGCCTACGAAAGGGTGTCCTCATAGGTATATTGGCAGTAATCTTTGGCCAATTATAAGGAAAGATAATGGATCTGCTGGGAGAAATATCTTCATACAACCTTGAATGCCCTCTGGTGGAGGTTTGAGACACAATGTTGGGCTAACGTTGGAATGACATCAATTATCTTCCGTTGTACCAACGTTGGCAGAACATTGGGAGTATTGCCAACGTTTATAGACATGAATTTACCAACGTTTACATGACATGAATAATCTGACGTTACACCAACGTTTGCCAACGTTGGTACAACATAAATTAACCAATGTTGTACCAATGTTGGTGGACCAACGTTGGCACAACGTTAAAATATTGCTTGCGACATGCCAACGTTGTATGACGTTGGCCCAACATATCATTGCGTGCTGGGTTAGCTGTTGTAAAAACGCTATCGTAATTCCTTATGATATACACTCAATTGAGCTTTTCAATGATAATGATTGCACTTAACGATAGCGGAATTAACAATAGCGATACTGATAGTGAAATTAATTATAGCGGCTTATGAAACACACAAAAGTTACGATATCGTAAACTTGCCTTATGAAAAGGCTCTCAGCAGGGATAATAGCCCCACCAAATTGAAGAAGGAAATTTCTTCAATATTGCATAAAAAAACGTAGGGTCGGCCCTGTTTTGATAGGGTCGGCCAGGTGACCTGAAACAAACCTTTTTTTTGGCCTAACAGTCTATTCCTGGCGGTTGGCGGGGATGATCTGTAGAGCCTAGCCGTCACTTCTATCATACGACAGGTGCAGACTATGCAAATTTAAGTTTGACTCCTCATAATACTATGCTTCTTTGTTTATCTTATTTGGTAATAAATGCTGGATGTAGTTAAGACGAATGAAGTGACACTGATAGGGATGGTCTCCATTCACGGACCTCACTACATATAGCCACATGAACCTCCCTGATCTGGGCAGCCGTCTAGGTGCAGGTCTTTATCTATATTTCAACAGAGGGAAGGCCGATAGTATTTCACTAGATTAAAAAAAAATTAGCCTCCTGGGAGCTTTAACAGAAAAAAGTGTAGAAATAGCAAACTTGCCATAATGCTTAGCGATTGTTTTGATAATTTACTAGAGAATACTTTGTATTTTAAGCTAATATCTTCAAATGTATGCTCATGCCTCGAAATTTAAGCTAAGTTAGGATAATTTTCACTGTTTTTAAACACTATTAAATTATCGCTGTTTTCTTAAATACTGTATACTGGTTACGAGGCATTTATAATACATAGGGCCAGCTGATATGGGATATATAGTGTAGTGATGTATAATGTAATATATATATGTCCTCACACAGGTCACAGTAAGCAGACAGTCAGACAGTTTATTGGTTTATATTTGACATAAGATAAGGCTGGATGTATTGCTTATTCAATAGAGCATATGAAAACACACCATTCTTGGCATAGTCTAGTCTAGTAATATATGCTTAATGTCATTAAGGTGAATGAAGTGACGTCAATGGGAATGGTGTATATTACCTGCTTTATCTTAATATAGCCCAATCCACATTCTTAGATCTTTGCCGCTGTCTTGATACTGATCAATGCCTATTCCTCACCACAGAGGAGACCAATTGACTTCAATTTGAGTTTTAAACATTTTTGTTAGCTCAAAACTGTCATATCACATAAGTTTTCCATATTTCCCAATGTAAATACATTCAATCAATGCAACTAATTAACAAGTGCTAAATAACAATAATGAGTTGTCGTCTATGCAAGTTATATGCGTCAGCAGGGTGGGCTGTCTCATGAGTAGAAGGAGGAAAAACACAAATACACATTATATATATATACATTATGCTGACACAAAGTGCCAGTCGCAGTGGACATTGAATCTGCGTATTTGCCTTGTACTACATCAGACCTTTTGGGCCTCTTTATGAGGCCCAGCTATAAATTGCATTAGATTCCAATTGTTTGTATTTTGATGTTATAACATAAATGCATATAACATAATGCTATTCAACGCGTGCCCAAGTTAGCCCAGTGTCAGGCAATCTCCTCCCCCCCCGGAATTTTCGCCCCAGGATTTCTCCCCCCTGGAAATCTTCCACCCCGGAATCCCTCCTTCCCTCCAAGTCTGAATGTCCTTTCCTCCATCTAGAGCCATCTAGAGCATAGGCCTAGAAACTGATTAAGATTACCGGAAAAGTGGGATTTTTAAGATTACAGGTAAAATGGGGGGCGTCTAGTCACTTAGTAGGTTCGTCCCCCATGTGCCTGACACGGGTGAGGGGGGGATTCCGATATCTGGCATCTAATATATAAAAACAATAATGTGTAAGCTGTTGTTATGTGTAGGCAGCAGCTAGAGAGGGGTTTTGCTTAAACCCACAAGGTACGAAGAGCTTTAGGTGATTCTAATCATGTGTTTAAACTAAGTCAATTTCATTTGTTTTTGAAACATCTATTTTTATAACGGAAGCCCTTATTATTTAATTGTTGTAATTTTACTCAGGTGTGTAACATAATCATTGTAGCTAACGTAATGTGCATGGCAGACAGCCCTGATTACAGTTCTTTTTCCACACATGTGGCCGAGGAGGATGTCCCGTATTTATAACCCTCCTCAGAGGTTATATGATCATCAAACATATTCTCTGTGTGTTCTCATAGACATACTTCTGGTTTAGACTTCCACACCCAGAGAGTCTTTTCATAAGTTTTGTAGTTTTAACGATAGCTATGAAAAATAATGATAGCAGAGTGACGATATTGTAAAAAAGGTAAAATAACGTTAGCAGGGGCCTATTTCTTAACCAATATTTGATAGAATGATATTTTTTGGTGTTTCCTAACTCGACATACATATTAGTAATCCAGCTACATCAGTATACTACACTAGGATTCGTGAGACTAATATAGCTCGCTCTCCCACTTATTATGAGTTTGTAACATGTTGCTAAACCTATATTAACCATTACCCATGTGTTATATTAAGGTCGTTAATATATTGTTTAGCCTGTTGTAATGTAGCTGTTTACGACCATGTCAATGGGTGGACATCAAAGTTTTATAATTGGTTAAGAAAATAAAAAAGTTGAAAGATCTTTTTTACATCTATATGTGATATCACAGCCAAAATTTCGGACCAAAAAATGTAATATCAAATTACTTATGTACCTAATATAATGCAGTTTGGACTTACTCATTTCATCGTTCTATCAACATTTTGACTATTCTTTCAATGTTTCCCGCTATGTGGCTGGGAAAATCCCTGCCACGTCAATGTGGATAATAAAGATGGGAGATGAGACGTCAGATGTAGTACTTGGTATCTTTTATTAATGATGATATTAATTGCAGAGTACCAGTCACCAGAGCTCAGTGTCGTAAGATGTTACTGATGGTTACTGATTTCCCTCCATCTCCAAGTACAGGTGCCCGGCAGGTGGAGGGGGAGCCCACGTGACTGGAAGTATGTGTAACAGTGGTTTTCATTGGATAACAATGGTTTGACATTTGATCGGATAATTATATATTCATAGCTTTAACATGATGGTGAGCCGGACTGGAGATGGGGAGCCAGTCAGTGCATTATGGGTAATAGGTTATGTAATAGGTAATGTACACACCTGGGCCCTGTTTCTTAACAAGTGTTTCTTAGACCGTTATATTCATGTCTTAATAGATCGGAGATAATATAACAAGAGGTAACGAAAAGTAGCCTGTTGCAAAAGCCGAAAAATTAATATTTCAAATTTTGTTATTTTAATAGAAATATTAGTATAACGACTTATGAAACAGAATTGCCAATTTTTCGGCTGTTGGTTACCTTCAAAGTAGTTATATTAGGACATCTCTAGATATATTACCATTCAATATATTAGGCTATATTAGTGCTACCGACATACTAAGAAAGATTAGAGACAGAGTATAGTGTGGAATCTCCGTTAGACAGAGGGGGTTCCCCAGTGCAGGAATAGCTGCAGGCGCAGAACGGTGCTGCCATCTAGGTGCGTAGCAGCAGAAATTCTCCCTGATGTTGGTGGCGCCATCTCTCCTCCATAGTACTAACTTACAGATCAGTCAGTAAGGCCCCACCAGCAATGATAAATACCACATACAACAACAATAATAATAATATAACGCGAAAAATTAACAAGGCGATCAGGATCTTAATAGAACGATGAAAACTGTGTTTCTCGCCCCACCAGCAATGATAAATACCACATACAACAACAATAATAATTAATATAACTAGAAACATTAATAGAGCTTCTGTGTGATACCATTGCGGAATGAAGGGTTTAAAATGCACATAGCTTAGTATGTAAGCCCCCACAAGTAATGAAAATAATCGCATAGCACAACAATAATAATTAATATTACTTGAAACCTTAATACAGCGATCAACATTTTGATATATCACTAAAATGTCTAAGTCCAAATTGCGTCTTATTAGGTATATAAGTACTGCAATATAAATATTTTTTGTCCCATTTTTTTTTTCACATATCCTGTATACATGTACAAGAGATCTGTGGAAATTTCTTTTTTATTAACCAATTCTATATAGTTTATGCCCACCCCTCTACATGGTCCTAAACAGCTATACTAAAACAGGCTAAACGATATATTAACAGCCTTAATATAACGCTAGTGTAACGCCAAAAAGAGGTTTAGCAACATGTTACAAAATCATTGTATTAGTGAAAACGAGTTCTATTAGTAGAACGAAGACAAATATAGCACTGGTATAGCATAATTACTTATATATCACCTTTAGAAACACCAAAAAATATCGTTCTATCAAATATGGGTTAAGAAACAGGCCCCTGGGGGCTTAAGCGCCCAGCTCCTGGTCGCGTCATGGCTGTTTGAAGTGGGCCAGGGCACCGTACAGGATAGGGGTATACAGATTAGATTGAGGTATGTGGATTTGAAATTTGTCATTGTGAAACGGGCTGCAAGGCTTTTAGATCATGAAGCCCCATAATTTTTACAAAATGGGATGCCCATACGCATTCAGGTGTCACGGTACAAATAGCTGACAAAATTTTTAGGTCTGACCTTATTTTTCTCCTTCAGACCGGCAAAAGGTTGGGTTATTTGGGTGTGCAGTAATGAAAGACCCCTAAAATTAAAGCTTAACACATGTCTGATTTTTTAATTTGCATCCCACATAAAAAAGTGTGTTCCAATTTTGCGCTAGTTGCCATAGAAACTGACTTAAGCAAACTGGATAAATTTCACAGGTGCCCAGCGAGCTTTGACCTTTGACAAATCTAAGGCCTCCTACCACTGATTATATTTATGCACAGTAGCACCATTTTTCATTGGCACTAAATATGTCTAAAACATTGTGGGGTCGAATTTGTACTGTGACACTGTGAAAGGGGGCACTCATCCACCGAAGGCACATGGGGAGAGGGCGTTCAGGAAAAAGTACTGGTTGACGAAACAAGTATGCCTTGACCTGGTTTCGGACTTCATTAGATGGACTTGACATCGGACCGCTCATACGATGGTTGTCGCTTTAACCTTATAAATACGGGTCAACTGAGAATGGAACTCAGTTTCAGCAAGGTGTCAGTAGAGAGGACAGCTACGCTGCTGTATTTAGTGTACGACAACTCGAATGAGTTGACAGACTATCACATGAACTCAGTGGTTGTATGAATATGCTATAAATCGAGTGAGTGTTGACCAATAATGTTCACAGAAAGCCTCATTATTTAGGTGTTTTTTCTTGTGACACCATCCCTCGTCACCTTATTAAAGACACCTGCTTGGTAAGCAATGCATACCACCAGTGTTTACCCAGTGCACATTGGATAGCTTTTTATGTGTCAAAAATGGGTGTCATGTACTATTTCAATTCATTTGGCTTACCACCATTGAGGACTGCATTCATATTGTTTGTTTCAAAAACCAATAAGTGGCAAAGAAATAGTCTACAACTACAGCACATATATCAGCAGTACCCTGTGGACCTCATTATTTTCACTTTTTAATCGAAGCATGTCAAACCCAAAATGCCAAAAGATGTGTACTGAAAATGAGCAGAAAGATGTGTGATCTGTTGGTAAAGCAATGAGTTGTGATGCAAAAAATCTCCTCATGAGCTAACATGTGCAGAGCGATTAGAGCATGTGCAGAAAAATCTAATTTGTCTGACTGAAATGGTGTTAGACCTTACCACACCTGTACAGAGTCTACTGATGTTGGTGCCACCATTTGTATGCCCCCCACCCCCAAAAAGTCTCGGTTTTTATTTTTTTCTCTCATTAATTCTTTTTTCTATTAATATTTTGTAACGCTCATGGAAAATCATTTGGAGAAAGCGGGACTCGAACCCACGACCCTCAGATCACGTAACCTCCTGCTCTACCAACTGAGCTACTTCAGCGTCTGACAATATGACCACGCCATACGTTACTGGGTCTGTTCGGTGCGCGGAAGGGGGTGGTAACCACTTCCCTTACACATGTCTAAATATTTGTAATTTATTGGACACATACATAGAAGCAACACATAAAGTCTTACATCAAATGCATATAGGTTTCATTCAGGAAAAACTATTTAATATAATCTAAAAGTCTAGGTGTTTGGGAATTACGATAACAACAAAATGTGATTAGATTGTCGCATCATCAATATCTCATAAACCAAATATTTTTTCTTCTATCAGCAGGGGTCAAGGTCTAGATAAATATGGTTTGTAAAAACTAAATTGCTCTCTTTAAATCAAAATCACTTTTGTTAAATATCAGTTCGCTCTCGGAAAAACGCTATCTTAATTCATTATGAAATACACTCTATTTTACTATTTAACGATGGCAAATGCATTCAACGATAAAGGAATTAACAATAGCGATACCGATAGCGAAAATAATGATAGCGGCTTATAAAACACACAAAAGTTACAATATTGTAAACTCACCTTATGAAAGGGCTCTCCGGGTACGGATCCCATGTAGAGCAGAAGTTTGATATGCTTGATACACATCTTTTATTTCTTTGGCTATTCTTATATTTCAAGAAAAAGAAAGGAAAAAAGCAAGAAAACGGGGGTACGGGAGCAGCACAAACTAAACAGCACTCTTAACTTTGTCTAATGGGAAAATGCCCCACCAATATAGGCCCTAGCTAACAGGCTCTAACACATGTGGTTGTGTGGTCCTGCTGGTAGAGTACAGGGTACTTCTAGTCAGGATCAGATCAACTGGGGTTCTAACCCGGAAAAGTGTTACCCTTTAGGCTAAAAAGGGCAGAAGCAGTACATATACTATTGGGTGATAAGTATCATTGCATGAGTCCCAGTGGAGCAGTTGGTTAGCTGTTGGGCTCAATGTTCTGAGGTTGTGGGTATGGATCCTGCAAGACACCCAGGCTCTTAAAGAGGAAAAGACGAACGGCATGTGACTTCTCTAGACCTACGACACACTGCCAACCATTTTCAAATACAACATACTATTTGTTCCACCCCTTACTATCAGTGTGTACCGCTGTGTATATGGTCTTTTCACCCAGTGCCCTCCTCTCGTTATTGATTTGTATTGAAATAAAGAGGTTATAGCGCTTTTATTATATGATTTCGTCTTTCATCATGCTTTTTCTTGGATATGCCCGTGCTGATATTCCTGCTTATTATACGATCGGCCACTCATCTTGCTTTTTCTGTGATATCCCCGTGCTGATATCTAGTGATATCGGCACCCTTCCGGTGGATATCATGCCATTTCCGGTGGTCCTGAGCAATTCCGAAGTTTATTCACCCATAAAATCCGACATATGGGTATAGTAGGGTACAAAACAAGGAGTCTACAGACGGAGTTTCAGCCCTGTAGGGGCATTATTTAGCGAGTTATGGAAGAAAACACTCTTTTTGATGTAACTTCTCCTAAAATCAAATTTTTTTTACAATTTATTTTTTACTATAAAGGTATTAGTTGGACTTTACTTACCTATTCGTTAAAATAATTCTAGGGATTTTTTTTCACATACATATAGGCCCTTTAAAAATGGTGAAATCCACCCAGATTCCGGGTGTGTGAGGCCATCACGCTAGCGCCAATGCCTATCTGGCCATGGAAAATGTGGAGGGAAACGCTGGTTATAACTTAGGCTGACCGGGCCCCAAGCTGGCCCCCTTACAAATTCTATGTTGGACTCAGTGTTAGAGATTGAAAGCATGACGTGGCCAGGCTCCACCAATCAGCGAACAGGGTTGGTGGGATTGTCAAAACAACATGGCGCTCCTTGTGTCCGTGATATTCATCTTATAATCCTTCAAAATGGCAAAATTATAACATATATAAGGTAATTAAAGACATTTGAATGGAATAAGCGTGTAATAAACGGATATGGGAGCACTCGGGCTGTGTATAGATGAATAACAACTTCGGTGCGTAGCACCTCGGTCGTTATTCATCTATACACAACCCTCGGGCCCCCATATCCATTCATTATTGGTTAAATATCCAGGCTAAATTAATAATGATATATATTGTATATCACTAGAACAAGCATTTTTACCGGCTAGATGGAGGGTATCATTCCGTTACATGTGTATCACTATTACTTCTTTTACAGTTATTCACTGTTTCATTTTACAGTTCCTTGGCAAACCTTGTATTATTTTGTTACTTTGTGTTAAGAATAATTTGTGAACCATATACTGAAGTCCCATCAACCATGACGTTGAAAATGAAACAGGTGCAATGTCAAAGCTTATTATTCTAGGTTTTCCTCTAAAAACCAATGCATCTGTTTCAAGGGGTCTTATGCTGTATGGAGCAAATCAACGACTAGTAATAAGAAGTAAATTATGATATCTGGAATACTGAATTGTATTCCAGCATTTTGGATTCAATAAAGGTGATCACCTAAAGCCACTGTGGTCCTATTATATTCCAATGGTACAATAAATGCTCTTTCAGGAAAGGAATCAAGGAATGAAGTCAGTTTTAAAAGCACTTATTTGTTAAGTTTACTTAAAGTGATTGATGATAGAAGAACAAGCATTGATGAAGGACGTTAAATTGAACCATTTATGTATTTTATGTGTATCAATGGTGAGCAACCTTTTCAGTGTTCCAGCAATTTTTGTAGTCAACATATTGAACTCCTACTTTAATGTCAAGCTTCCGTTTTACACATTGGTAGCATTGGTAGCTGTGTGCCGCCTTAACTATGCTAGATAGTGCACCATGGTATATATACATGTGGATAGGCAAAATGCTTTATAGATGTGAGGGACATGGCAAAACAGCTTTTTATGGTCAAAAACACTTTTTCAGTGGAATCTGCAGAATCATCTTTGAGTCAATTTTCCAAAAGGAGAATCCCATTGTGGAAGGTCTGCTGCTGACCGACTCTCTCCAAAAACCTCTTCTTAAAGATGTCAATGCACTTCTGCACCTGGAGACAAAGGCAGTTGTATTAATAATAACATTTCTATACGTTCAATCATATGTGGAGCTGTTTTTAAAATAACCTTTGCTATACATATATATATATATATATATATATATATATATATATATATATATATATATATATATATTTATATAGACAGAGAGAGAGAGAGAGAGAGAGAGAGAGAGAGAGAGAGAGAGAGGGAGAGAGAGAGAGAGAGAGAGAGAGAGAGAGAGAGAGAGAGAGAGAGAGAGAGAGAGAGAGAGAGAGAGAGAGAGGTGTAGAAGCTTAGCATGTGTCCTCTATATTTTCAATAGTACAATTTTGGAAAAAAAGATACGATTCTCTGCTTTAGAAATCATCTCTCTAGAAATTTCTTCTTGTAGATGTCAACTCACTTGTGTACCTAGAGAAACATTTAAATGATTAATTAATTGGTTTTGAGGTAACCTGTGGTTTATATCAATTTAGGTCGTTCTGCATGTGTGAAAAACTTTAAATTAAGCTTAATGTGTGCACATTACATTTTCAACAGCACAATAGGATGAATCGGAATGGTGGTAATAATTATTACCCTATGAAAAAAAAGGGTTAGTCTTTCGCTGGTTTAAATTCTCAAGTTTTGGATGCTTTAGCCTAGAGGACCCATCGGGTACCAGATAAAGCAAAATTGTCAGTCTATGAACCAGTTAGGAAAGTTCCAGCTAACTCGACTGGTAACTCCATTTTAACTGCATTAATATTTTAAGGGCCTAATATATAAATATTAGCCTCTCAACAAACTATTCTCATAATCTAATTCTAACCTAAGGAAAAACGACATACATTACATGGTATAATGCACATAGTCTCGCACAGAGTGCCTGGCAACTATAGACAAAAGAAAACACTGGAATCCGCCATTGTTTTTGCATTTTGTATGGCACTAAAATAAGATAGGCCTAATTGTATAATTATGGCTATCAAATGAAGACAAATTACGAAGTAAATATCCATCTGATTTTCTCATTTAAGTATCATTTTAAACATTCTCATAATTAGAGAAATATCCCAGCCTATACTTCCGAGTCACTTCTCCTTGAGAATCTGCTTGGAGAGTACGGGTAGGTAGGGACACTGGTCACTATAGTGACGGCGCTAAAGCTTAACTGGGGCAGAGGAACGCAGCCCTGCTGTTTTCCCGCGGTATGGGGGTGCAGTAGGCCTACCGTTGGACGTACTTACTGCTCGCCCCCACCCCCACAATCTCAGCCCCCGAAGGGGCTGGTGTTTATTATAATCATATATACAGGCGTCTTATAGTCTCATATACATCATTACAACGGGTTTAGGGTGTTAAAACAGGTGAGCGAAACTACCTATGTTACGTAAGCTCAGCCATCCCAGGTGGGAGGGAGTGGGGCTAGCCCACTACTGACGTCCTTGAGTCATAGCCTCACTGCTATACTCATTCAGTAACCTCCATTGGGTGACGATTGGTTGGAGCTATACTCTTATTCTATAATGTCAGTTCATGGCGGCTGGGCAGGTACCTGAGACGGCGTTGCCGGTGGGCAACGTTACATCCGCCACTGGTTGCCATGTTACATTCCTACTGTTGTGGGTACGCTTTATAGCGAAGACTCGGTTTTCTCCGTATGGGCAGCCATGTTAGTTCTGTGCTCGCCATTTATCGTGAGATTTAGGCAGTGACCAGACACGCACACACCATACCTTCCGGGGAACAGGCTACAATACGAGAGCGGAACCAAGGTCTCACGAGATTGCTGATGTCAGTGTATACAGAGTGGTTGCGGGAACAAGTCCGATCCCGGTATAGCCCTATAAGGGCGCTGGGATTCAAAATTCCCCAGTCGGTCAGTCTAAACCGGTACTAGGATCCTAGGCCCTGCGGAATGTTGGCCCCCTGAAGGTCGGCCCTGAGGAAGTTTGGCCACCTGATGATAAGCCCTGAGGAATTTCGGCCACCTGATGTTCAGCCTCGAGCCCTCCAGGCCCATTGCAGCCGTCAGGCTGTAATGGGCCTGGACGAATTTGTATCTAGTAACTGTGACCTACTTAGAAAATGATCCAGGATCCTGGATCATTTCTTAATGAGATAGCTCAACTACTGATTGGTTAGCCATGGTCACATGACCATGAATGACATAGATATGTTGTGTTTGGCCCCATGGGTTCGAATCCCACCTTGGCAGAAAAGTAGGTTCGTTTTTTTACATTATTTATTTGGCATGATTGAAGCATAAATACCCCTATACTGACATAGTAGTATTACATATTACATATTTGGATAGGGACAATAGTGTAATAGAAGTGCTTTGTACAGATATAAAAATGACTACTCATTGTGCCAAGGTGGGACTCGAACCCATGAGGTCCAGATTGCTTAAGTCTAGTACTAGTCAGTACATAAGTACTCTCCCAGACTGTATACATACAGTCGGGGTCCGAGACTGCCTGATGTTAGGCACCCTGATTTTAGGCCCTCCGGAATTTAGGCCATTTTTGAGCAGGTTATGACTTGATATACCATTCAAACGACCATGTACCTAACATCCAACAGTTTAATGTCTAAAGCACGTTATAGCAACCTCCAAACACCCAACACCTGAACACCTACCCAACGTCTGAACACCTACCCAACGTCCGACCACCCAACACCCGATCACCTACCCAATGTCCGAACACCTACCCAACGTCTGAGCACCCAACACCCGATCACCTACCCAATGTCCGAACACCTACCCAATGTCCGACCACCCAACACCCGAACACCTATCAAATACCCAACACCCGAACACCTATCAAACACCCGACCAACCAACCACGGGTCACCAATTAAACAGCCGACCACCCAACACCCGATCACCTACCCAACATCCGATCACCTATCCAACATCTGACCACCCAACACCTGATCACCAATTAAACACCCGACCACCCAACACCCAATCACCTATCAAACACCCGGCCACCCAACACCCGATCACCTTTCAACGTCTGACAACCCAACCACCGGTCACCAATTAAACACCCAACCACCCAACACCCGATCACCTACCCAACATCCGATCACCTATCCAACGTCTGACCACTCAACACCTGATCACCAAATAAACACCCGACCACCCAACACCCAATCACCTACCAAACACCCGACCACCCAACACCCGATCACCTACCAAACACCCGCCCACCCAACACCCGAACACCTATCTAACATACGACTACCCAACACCCGATCATGGTCGGGTGTTTGGTAGGCACATGGTCAGTGTTTGGTTGGCACATGGTCGGGTGTTTGGTAGGCACATGGTCGAGTGTTTGGTAGGCACATGGTCGGGTGTTTGATAGGCACATGGTCGGGTGTTTGGTAGGCACATGGTCGGGTGTTTGATAGGCACATGGTCAGGTATTTGGTAGTCACATGGTCGGGTGTTTGATAGGCACATGGTCGGTGTTTGGTAGGCACATGGTCGGGTGTTTGATAGGCACATGGTCGGGTGTTTGGTAGTCACATGGTCGGGTGTTTGGTAGTCACATGGTCGGGTGTTTGGTAATCACATGGTCGGGTGTTTGGTAGTCACATCCCAGCAAGCAAGGATACGTTGGGCCAACGTTGTACGACGTCGGCAGGTCGCAAGCAATTTTCTAACGTTGTGCCAATGTTGGTCTGACAACGTTGGTACAACATCGGTAAATTGATGTTTTACCAACGTTGGCAATGCTCTCAGTGGTTTGCCAACGTTGGTATAACATTAGATAATTCATGTCCTGCCAACGTTGGTACAACACTATATATCCAACCTCCACCAGAGGGCATCAAAGGTTGTATGTAGATATTTCTACCAGCAGATCCATTGTCTTTCCTCATAATTGGCCAATAATTGGGGCCTATTTGTATTATAAAGCTTTTGAAATCAGGTGTACTCCATGTGTAATATATTATATTCTTAATTATCATTTTTATATATAATATAACAGAATCCTGGCAATATTCCTATGAGGACACCCTTTTGTAGGCAATGGCAAGTCAATAAGGTGTAAATGATAGGATGATTCTATATAACCTCTTGGCTTTTTAAGTTGAGATTAAGGTGAATTGCAAATAAAGAAATGGCTGTGCCTTTTATAGTTATATAAAATTGACAGCTAATAGACCAATATTATGAGCAAATTATGTTAGACAAATTCTCCTAGTCACACATTGGATTAGACCACAAATAAATGTCATATTTTGCCTCTAACCTGGTTGGGTAGACATTGGCACAATCTCAACATCTGACATTGGCCTGACGTTGGGCCAACGTCATACCAACGGCGACGTTGGCACATAGTAGAAATGGACGGCCAAAAAGCACTTGGGACAACGGAAATAACCGACGTCATGCCAACGCCAGCCGACGTCATGCCAACGTTGGCATGACGTCGAATTGCGTGCTGGGATGGTCGGGTGTTTGGGTGGTTCAAGGTTGGGTGTGAGAGAACAGGATGTTATGATACATTTTGGCGGGAAATAGCCTGCTCAGACGTTGGGTGGTTGGGTGTGAGAGAACAGGATGTTATGATACATTTTGGCGGGAAATAGCCTGCTCAGACGTTGGGTGGTTGGGTGTGAGAGAATAAGATGTTATGATACATTTTGGCGGGAAATAACCTGCTCAGACGTTGGGTGATTGGGTGTGAGAGAACAGGATGTTATGATACATTTTGGCGGGAAATAACCTGCTCAGACGTTGGGTGGTTGGGTGTGAGAGAACAAGATGCTATGATATATTCTGGTCGGAAATAACCTGCTCAGACGTTGGGTATGTTGGGCGTTGGGTAAGTGTGTCAATTGTTGGGTAAGTGTGTTGGGCGTTGGGTGTTTGGACGTGGGGTCAATGAGCGTGAGAGATGTGTAGAAATCAGTATAAATAACCTGTTTGGATGTTGGGTTACTGGGTGTTTGAATAACCTGCTTTAGGATTATATACATCATTCTATTCATAACCTGCTTAATGGGATAGGACGTTTGAATATGTATGTTAGGTACATGGCCTATCTTCAGGGGGCCTACGATCAGCAGGGCTGAACATCAGGGGGCTGAAAATCCGGAGGGCTGAAGCTCAGGGGGCTTAGCATCAGGTGGCCAACCATCAGGGGGCCTATCTTCCTCAGGGCCTAGATGCCGCACACCGTATAGGTAATGTCATGATTGTTGTGATTTAGCTGCTGTGTCTGTTTAGACCTGTGTTGGGCACTTATATCACTGTTGTTATTGCCAACTATCGACAAACTGTACTTACATCTGCATCTCTTGCCTGCCCTTTATGGACAATTTCTTTGAAGTAATACTTCACCATGTCCTCATGAAATGTATTTCCAAGGTCAACCGTATATGACATCTTGTACTCTGGGAAAATAGTCTATGCATTAATCATAATTAAGAAAAAGTATCAGAAAGAGAGCAACATCATATGATTTTGTCAGGATATATACATAAAGACATTTGATATGAGATGAATTTCATCTAATCTGACACATGATATATACTATGAAAAGTGTTCTTACCTTTGCAGTGGTTCAGCCCGGCTAGCTTTGCATTTTCTACAAGATCGGACATCCAGTATTCACCATCCAAGCCGGCTTCGTTAGCTGTATGTATATCAGATTAATAAACATTGTATGAAGTTAAAATAGTGAAGCACAGACACGCTGGCAGAGGGAATTATTCTACAATAGCACGGTACTAGACATGAAGTTGCCATAACTGCATAAGAACAAACAAGTCACAAAGTAGATCATTGCTGGGTGTCATATCCTCTGACATCGTTATACCAGCAAGTGTCAGGGATTATTGGCCAATATGTTAGAAAGCCATTAGCTGAGAATTCTAACTACCTAGTATAAAGAACAGGGATACTCTTTTTATCATAATTATGTTGAATACAAAGGCTATTGTGCTTCAATGATAAAATCACTATATATGCCCCCCCCCCCTATTTGAATGTAGTGTGGCCGTATTCCATGGCCTGTGAAGTTAATAAATGCCATTTTGATTTGCTTTTACATGTAATAGATCCAAAGGACTGTTCAATGAGTTGAGTGTGTGTTTTGATCATTAAATTTGGCTGCATTCCATACGCGGGCTGCTTTTAAGTGAAACCAATGAGAATAAATTTGCATAATAACTGTTCTTGAGTGAGTAGATTAAGTAAATATTATAGGTTTTGTGTTCAATGTTCTCATAATCACGTATCTGATAGGCAGTCCTTTCTTAACTTTGATTATATCGATTTTGTAGCTTTTGTAAATTACTTTAACGATGCCATGTCTTGTACTGTATGGTCTAGTTCATTCCAGAAGATGTGCTTCTCCTCTCATGGGCACTTCAATTTGATGTTCACGTTGCTCCGTAGGACATAAGTAGGCCTGAGCACTCTGCCTTTTATGCCTCCTCATCTGCCCACAGTCATATGTGATATTGTTTCAAAGGCAATAACGTTTTGGTTTGCTGGATTATTGAGACCTGTCCTTGGCTAGTGTGGCTTTCATTATTACATTAGAAATATATTATTATCGGGAAGCGGGTGCTATTATTTTGTGCATGACACATTCTGATTTGAAATTCTGTGAGCTATGCATGCTTGATATTGCTTACCTACACCAGCATATATGGTGTCATCACAGCTGTGCCCAATGATGAGTACACCCCCCGGGCGGAGCCAGCTGTAGAGCTGCTTCAGCGCTGGTACCTTATCTTGGAAGTAGTAAACCACCTGAATAGCCAGAATGAGGTCCACAGGCTCAGCAGGTCCCTGCCACACTCCAATCGGGTCTGGCACTACCTGCAACTATTTGTAAGAACAACAATAGTACTCAACCAAAATGTATAGGCTTTGTGAGCAGAGCTAGAACCAGTTTTCAAACATTAAATCTAAATATCAAATCAAATAATCTTGCCGGTTTTCACTTTTCCTTAAAAGTGTATACCAACCTTTACATTGGGACATTGTGTTGCCATGGTGGCATTAAGGGTTTCTCTGTTGTCAGGGTCAGGTTCCACACCAATGTATGATTTAAGTCCTTTCAGACACTTGTTTATAACATCAGCGTCAAGGTCTCCATATCCTGTACAGACCAATATAGAGTAAATGCATAGAACAGGTTAAGAAAAACATTTGACTTGATTTACATATGGGTTTCATGTTCAAAGCCTGTGAAGAGTATCGCTGGTCTATATTGATATCACATGTGATTATGCCTTTGATAATGGTATGTTAAGTAAGACTTCCTAGATTCTCCCATACATCATGCCCCAGTGGTAAAAGGCCTCGTCATATATTTCAGTGCTTGGTGATGAAAAACCTTTTTCTGAGTAGCCTAATTAATTTAGCAATTAAATAGCAATTTAGTGATAGAACTGGTAATTGTGTCCATACACAGGTATCATGTTTGATGCCAAGTAAAAAAAACACACTTTTATATCAAGTTTAGATGGTAGCTGTCAAGTATAAAATTTGCTTTATTTTCAATTGACATTTAAAATTCAAATGACCAATGATTAATGATAAGGCTAAAGATTCTACCTGCTCCAACACTAATCATGGAAGTGATAGTTGAGGGGAGTTCATCTTGGTGTTCACAGAACCACTTGATGAACGAGTCATGTTGGTTATTTCCAGTTTGGAAGAAATCCCACCACTTTCTGTACTCAGTCGGCATCGCCAAGCTGTTCTGGGACAAAGTAAAGTATAAGCTCAGTCTTGAGGAATTGGTTACAGTTTTTAAGCAAACACCCCCCTTACAACATGCATTGTAATCTTAGTGGATTACCTATCCCTGGATATAAATTATTGGGGAATTCACAGGACTAATAACGGTTGTCCATTGGGCCCCCTCTTATGTTGGCTTTATGAACCCTTCCAACCAAAAAGGCCTATCTTTAAAAGAGGCAAGTCAAAGCAGGCGGGGAGCAACTTTCTAATTGTGATTGTTTATAGAAAAGGGAGGACGGCTTTATTTTCAAATAGCAAAGACCATATAGATATGACTAGAACTATTGTATTGAAAACGTAGATGATAATATTATATCGAATATGCTGATGAAATTCGAAAGAATCTAGTTTCTTCTCAAGGTCATTTTTTTTAATAAGATATGTACTTTGCTGTTATGCTGGAAGAATGCCTGCTCCTTGATCATTCTACACACAAGGCATTCAAGTATGCATCATGACGATCATTCTGGAATGTATCAACCCCATAGGTTCAGTATGATGATTGGATGTCAGGGCTGCGTTCATGCATCATGTGGACGAAGGACACAATTATGTTAAGCCCTTATAGGGTTCTAGTTTGACCTCTAACAGGGCCCCACAGGCAAGATACAATCAATACAGGTCAACTACAGCAACAAGAGAAAGGGTACATTAACTCTTTCTTCTTTTGGGGTGGTTTTCGGACCCCCAGCTTTCCGAAACTGGAGCAATTATATAAGTTTTCTGACTAGAAGTAAAATGCTGATGGATTGGGCCTAAAATGCCGAACCATAGTTATTTGTAATTATCTAAATACAGGATAGCAGTCTAGATGTCGATTACAGATGAAAAGTAGTGTTCCCCTTAATACCCCAGCACCGACACCTGGATTTCTTGCACAAGCATATATGACTATTACACCATGAATCCTGACTTATCCATTAAAGACATGCCCTACGTTACCGAATCAGAGGGAGTGATGATTACCTAAGTGAGCCACCCTGTGGGCCTACCAACCGGGCATGGAAATTACCAATCCTTTTCAGTAGCATTATGCCATTAACAAATACAATTCATACTTAAAGTATGAAGCTTAAATCAAACTTCAAATTGTTATGTTTCAGGATTCCCCTCATCAATTAAGATGGAATAAATCTTATATTGTAGATATCTTTGAGCTTTTTTTAGACTTTGCATTTATGCTATTTAACATGGGGACAATTGATGAAGGTAATTGGTTACTTTTTAACTGTTCCATTGTAGGAATATCATATATATACACGTTGTTGCTTTAGTGATGTTACTGCGAGACAGTTTACAGCAGGGTTAGATATGTTAGTAGCGCCTTTGGACCCAAGGATAACGTATCCCATACTACCCAGTGGGCACAGAACATTGAATCAACATTGATAAATGGTTGTCAATGTTGATTCAATGTTGGATCAACGTGGATTCAACGTTGGACAGAATTTTGTGCCCACTGGGTAGGGAGTCCCATTCAGTGAGCAGAGCGTGCCCACTGTTGGTTTCAGCAGACTATGGCCCTCACAGCCTGCACTTGTCACTCAACGTAAAATCCGGGGGAACTATCCATTCCTCATTTAAACAAAAGGCATGGCATTATCCTACACACTCAGGAGCACATTTTAATCGAACACCTTTTTTAAAAATCGTTTTTAGTCCATAAATTATGGTTAAAATAGAGTGAAATTGTGCTATAAGACTAAGACTGAGCGATACAATTACATGAAAATAGGTGTCTTACTCATTTTTAGCCTACACATGTTAGAATAGCATGCATGCATAACATTTGACTTGATTATTACCATCTCTCCTTGAAATTAGGCCTAGTGATTGTTATTTTAAAGCAATTAATCCATTGAAGGGTATTATAAAAAAGAAAGACACTGAGTCAAATTATATTACGGTAAAATTATCGAGTGTATATTCCAATCAGTCCCTTATTTATTAGAATTTAAATATCAGGGATTTTTACATAGCAGACTCAGTGACTCCACGCAGGGGATTACCCCCTATGCTACAGCATGTACAGACACTCACCATAGCCTAACTACTGGTGCCGCAGGTCTGCAGGCTAGCCTATATATAGGATCAGCAGAGTTAAAGGTGTAGAGACTTTTGGAACTTCAATTGGCTTACATGAATTTACTTCTTAATGTATTATCATCCTGTTTTTTACTTTGGGTTAGTATAATGTCTTCTTTATTAGGGCCACGTTTTAAATATCATATATGATAATCAATTTATTTCCAATGGAACTCCCTACCCATAGAAGCCAAATAATTTAGGTTATTTTGGCCATGGCGACTAATATGTGACTCTTTTTTCTCCTTTTACACACTTGTTTGACGATGTTTTAGAATGTTTCACCGCTTTGTGAATCTGAGGTACACTCAAACGAGCATGGTTTAACATAGATATATTGCAGTATATTAAACGTTATGAATTGGACCCGATGCAAGGATTCTATATTGACTAGGATGTTTCACTCGGTAGACTCCAATGTTATAGCCCCCCCCCCCCCTCTACCCCCCATGAAAGTGGGCGACTTTGTATGCTCTGTATTAAAAAAGAATAGGGGGTTTTAGGTGGCCCTCTTGTGTCCTTATCAGAGTGATACCAAATGGAAAGAAGGGGATTTCTAGACCAAAGAATACTGCTGCTAAATCCAAATACTGTAGTCTTAATCTTCAAAAACTGACCACAATCACTCAAAAATGAACTTTGATGATGCAAAGTATTTAAAAAATGTACAAAAAGGTGTTGAAAATGTTCGGAACATTATCTAGATATAAACTTGTCAATCAAAATCAGTACCTCAATCTACCTATTCAAGATTAACCTATCCCTCAATCGGACAGGCACTCTTCCCGTGTATCACATTACCTGTCATGCACACTGCCTATCCCTCAGCCTACCTATCCCTCAAGTTACCTATTCCTTGAATTAGAACCTTCTCTTAAATTGGCTCATCCCTGCAAAAGCTTAAAGGCTAAAGCTTACCCCTCTCCTTGCTACTCTTGCCCACTTTCTATGCCTACCTATCCCTGAGTCCACCTATCCCCAATCTGCCTATCACCCAGCGTACATATCCCTCATAATGACTATCTCGCACTCTGCCTATGTGTCATGATTAATCAGCATTATCCATCATTTTAACTATATAGGCCGAGGGAGGAGGCTTGTCACACTATGCCCATAGGCGAGGCTCTAAGACGGACCTCCTACCCTAGATATGCTCCTTTCCCGATGTATGTGTAACGGACACTTACTTATGATATCAAATATCATAAAGAAAGAAGTCAAGTCGGTTCGGATACTGTGTGACGGTGCACCCCCTACGTCTACGGTCAGGCGAATACCGTTCGAGGACTAACGCGCGCGGTGGGCGGATACCATACGCTGACTTTGCCGATTCCCATCCCCAGTGACGTACGGTCAGCGAATGTATGGGACCCACCCTCACCCACACCCAAGCCTCACCTAGAGAGGGGGGGGGTCATTTATTCGAAAGGCCTATAGGCCTATAGGCCAGTCGATTTTTTTGTGCCCCCCCCCCTCGGACCCTCCCCCTATGAATAGGCTATATGAGCCTTTTCACTTAAAAGGGTTGGGATAATTAGTAATTTCGGGCCCACCCCTTTAGAGGGATATGGAAAATTGGTAGGGCTAATGTGACTTGAGGGGAGGGGGTCTGGAAATGTTTTTTCGCCTGAAAATCCACCTGTTGTTAAAATAACCTAGGGACCCATGCAGACAGGTAAAATGGTGGTGCAGAGCAGTCCCCCCCCCCCCTCATGTCGGAAAGTTGCCGAAATTAAGGGCCCCAGGTCACAAAGTCACTTTTTTGGACCACTTATTAAAGTTACTGTACCAGGTCGCCAGGTCGCCTGAAAACAGCCCAGGTCCCCAGGTCGCTTTTTGCCCCTCTTGAGCCACTAAAATCGACAGATCAACATGAGCCTAGTGACAAAGGACAAGACCTAGGGGGCCTATTTCTGGAAATCGACAAATGACTACCGTCAACTGGGGTTAGGCTACTTGAGACAGTTTTAGAGGTTTTTTGTAAGTATTTTCTTTGCATTTATCAGATCATTTTGAGAAGCCTACGAAATGAGCGACAATTCCTAGGGCATTATTTGTTTTCCAAAATACTTAATCCAGCTATAGTTCTCTCAGATAGGCCTACAGGCTCGGATCATCCTTGGCTGTCTCAAGTTACCCCCAAACGGGGCAACTTGAGACAGGCCTACTCCACTGTCATAAGGAACCATTTTTATATGCAGTTTTTTTTTTTTAATTGAAAATTTAAAAATGGAGAAAAAAATAAATCCTAATAGGGAAGACCGGGGCAAATAAGCATGTCTCATCATTCTTATCATTTTTTAGGCCAAGCATGGTTATTTTTTCATGTTTTGATCATTTCTATGGGGTTTCACAATAGGAATTATGATTGTGAGGGGGGGTCCATTTTGCCCCAGCTTCTTGAAAAATATGTGAGAAAATGATCTTGCCAAAATAAATAACTGTAGGGTAATATTTTTTTCCAATGACTTTGCAAATATGTTACACAATATTTTAGCTATAAAATATTAGTGTTTTATCCATAAAACATTAACATATACCTCTTTTTTAATTCTTAGAAGCTTATAAACTGATTTTTGTAAAATTAGATCAAGATCTCTAGTTTCAGTTTCTTCTTTATGGAATCCGGAATACCATAGGTAGCATCGAAATTATTTTTTTAAACATGCTATTTCTACCAATTAGGCCTATATGAGCCAACTTGACAAAAATATGGAATTTATGGCTGAGAACTGAGTTAGGGGTCGGGTCCTTTTTGTATATATGATGATTTAAACTGTTGCAAAACAATATAAAGATACTTTGTTACCTCAATGAGTGCGATATGCCTATTCCTTTTGACATAATTCGTCAAAATATAAAAGTATTAGCAAAATTTGTCAAAAATGGAGTGTTTACATTGTTTCCATGGTAACCAGGATGTCATGATATACCCAACCTTACCTAGTAGATGGGGCTCCTATATAGCTTTAATTTAAGCTATTTTGTGACCATTTATGTTGAGATGCACACTAGAAACTGCAAAAATTGTGAATTATCCTTGATATTGAAATTGACCTTGAAGTTTCATGTATTTTCTTGCCGCCATTTTGGAAAATGGCTGCCACACAACGCAAGACCCTAAGCCAATTTAAAACATGAAAAAAATCTCACAAAGAACTAAGTTTATTTAGATATCTTGAAGAAAAGTAGTTTCTACAAAGACACTCTTTCGTGTGGAAGGTTTAAATAAGGTAAATAGCTTAACATTTTGCGGAAAATGACTTTGGTCTATGTCCGAGTCTTAATACTCAGGAACCACAAATTAGGTAAGTTGGTCAGAAACCGTTTAACCACTATAGGTGAGCAACCTTAAGCTTAGCTGGCGGGTTCTCCTGGATATCGGCTATATATAGGTGGCCAAACTCCGCATGCATGCGTGGTCCAGACCACCTATAGTAGGGGGGATGTTAAATTTTGTTGTAATGTTTCAGGGACAGGCTCAAACTATGCAGTTGGGACCCAAAACTCGGGAAATCACAAAAATGTTTTTTTCAGACCCCTGTGAACCCCCCATACATGGGGTCCGAAGATCGGCCAAATAGTGAGAAAACATGTTGTTACACTTATTATACATAGTAATTCTATAACAGTTATAGCAGAGATCTAAAATTAACATGACTAATAACCTGATACAATAATAAATAAAAACCCTGACTCTCCTCCATAGAATAATGGATGGTAGAGGGGTGAGGAGGGGGCCTACAAATGACTCTAAATAAGGACTGGTGTCCCATATCTCTCAGTCTACACCTTGTATGGTTCGTATCCTAGACATAAGACAAGAGACACTTATTTTATTCAATTCTCTGAGGTGTTAAATAGATACTCTGGACCCTAAATATTATTGAAGCCAATAATAAACCCTGCAATTATATTAAGGGGAGGGGTAGGTAACCCTGATACCTCATTTGTAATGCTGAAGATCAGATTCTGTCAAAGACGGCCATACATGCAACGTCTGAGGGTGCTGCTATAATATTCAGATACATGAAAATAGAACATAGGCCCGGTACTTGGTAGACCTATGCCATCCCCTATATGGGGTAAAGGGTAAGTTACTAGAATCTAATATCAAACTTTGAGGACAGATGAATACATATTTTGATATCGAACGCACTTGAAGTACAGTATCCCTCTACCAGCTGTAGTAGATACACCTACCAGGACCCAGCTCATTCTTTTATTAATTTATATTGTTTTGGGGGGGAGGCTCTGGACCCCCTCTTTTAGCCACACCACTGTCCCACTCCCAGGCATGGTACATACCATGAGAGGCAATGCTGTACACTGTGTAATATGGAGGTGAGGGGGGAGGGTTATTTCATGGCTATTAGTGAGGGGCGAGGGGGTCATATATAGGGGGTGGTTAAGAGGAGGAGGGAGCCCTCAAGAAAGGTTAAAACTATCAGACAGGTCTTATGTTAATACATTATTTCAGTATAGGGAAATATAGAGGTGAAGGGGGGGGGGAGAGTTATCTGATGGTTAATGGTGCATGCTGGCGGGGGGGGGGGGCATAGAGGGGAGTTAACAGAAAAAGGGGACCCTCCAGAAGGGTTTAATCTGCCTGATTATGTGTCCTGAGGATCTTTTATGGCAGTATAGGGATGTGAGTGTAAGGAAGCAAATGCCTTCAAAATAGCTGATTTATCGGTATTTCACCGAGGACAAATCACCTCCCCAGAGGGGTTAACACCTCTATAATCACAAAAATATGACTTTAAGTGCTCTCTTTGTGTCACATATGAAGGTTTCTGACCATTTTCATGAAGACATGATTTGATTTTAGAAGGAATCTGAAAGCCTGAATTTGGCTGTTTTCTCACTATTTGGCCGATCTTCGGACCCCATGTACGGGGGGTCATGTATTGTTTTTGTGTTTTCCCGTGTTTTTGGTCCCAAATGCATAGTTTGAGCCTGTCCCTGAAGAAAAGTAGATTAATCACACCATCCCTGTCCGTACCTTGGCGCCACGACAGGTGCTGCCACCTGTCATCGACTCCCAGGACCTCGGAACAGGGTTCTGAACCAACATCCAGCAGAACCCACACACAACTATAATAGTAACCAACCTAGCCCCTACATATGCTTATTGATTGGATGCGTTGAAAACAGTAATCTTACTGATGCATGGTTTTAATAGTTACACAGATAATACCTGTACATACTCTCATATATTTTCTCGGATTCACAACCAACAAAAGCAATGTTGCAGAAACAGAGGTGAAAGAATGGGAAATATGGAATACAAGTTACCTTTCTAAATCCACAAGTTTTAGTCCAAATGTTTGCAGAAGGATCTTCTGTTATGTATATTCTGGCCGTGTCCTATGGGTATTCACTTAATGTAACATTCTGAGAACGACCGTCTATAAATAAAGATGTAAATTTAACACACCACTGCATATTACACCGGTCCTAGATCTATGATTGGTGGATTACTTACTGACATCTTGATACAGTGCTGCAGCAGGGTAGGGCACATTAGCTGAATACTCATTACCGAAATATACTAGAGTACACCCATTACTGAAAAGCTCAGGTTTTAGAGAATACAGGTATGTTAAAAAAAATATGAAGATTTTCGTCAAGGACAATATCAAAGGTGATATGGTAGATTGTGGTTTTTGCCCTTCCAGGGTAGGAAAAGCTCTGATGCAAGGTCAAAGCAAAAATTCACAAAAAATATATACTTGATTTCCATCAATTGCAAATATTAACTATTGTTTAGATGCTTGGCCGCACATAGTTTTCTTTGAATGTAATAAAATATTTGACCTCTACATACGTTAAGGTCACTTATAGTAGGAGAAATCGAAAAAAAAGCTTTCTTTCAGAGGAAATGCTTCAATCGGGGCTGTCCGGAAGAGACATTTAGGAGTCTAGACTGTTTGGTATTAATATTTGAGGACACAGGGACACAAGGAATGTACATCCCAAATAAGATGTCATGAGAAATTCATCATATCTCTATAGGGATATCTGGAGGTCTTGGATTCTTGATATTCTTACATGATAGTTGGTAGAATCTTAGTTGTACTTACGAATGGTCGTCAATTTTTGTGTTATTAGAAAAGGAGGAGAAGTGATCGTTTGTTCTGCAAAAGACCTCTTTCTTAGATATAAGTGGGGTCGGTGGTTTTGTCACTCAATATTTCTCTCTCGGCCTCTAGCATCTGCGCACGGTCCTACACGTACACTCATCCACTCATCAGGCAGGTAAAATGTCTAGATTCATCCAATTCTGTACATCTGTATTACAACTCGCATTTGGAGACTTGACATTCAGAGAATAGAAAACGATGTTTTCAGGTTTAGGAAGGCTCGACACTATCATGCTTTATAATCCGTTATAGGCTAACAGGCACTCAAGATGTATCTATGTATGTATCTATACGTGTAAACATAGTATATATGTGTGTGTGTGTGTGGGTGTGTGGGTGGGTGGGTGTAGGTGTGGGTGCAATACATATATATATATTATATATATATTGCGAGTAGAAGGGTCCTTCACTAGAATTCCTGTTGAAATCTGTAGGAAAGATTACCCTTGTCATGATTACCCTTGTCAATTTCAAATTGTTCACCATTGACGAAAGTACAGTTCTCACCAGTCACGAATCCTTTTTGAAATAGGCCTTTTATGGTCATGCTTTTCGCAAAATACCTGACGACAATAAAACGATCTCGCCAGGAAGGTGTTTCACAAAATACTATATTTATACTGACATGCGGAGGTAAGGGAGTGATCATTTTTTACGAACAGGAGGGTGGGTTTTCACGCGGAACGGGAGAAATCTTTTTACCCCCCCCCCCCCCCCTTACGGGTCAAAAATTGACATGCTCGCAGGCCCTTTGAAGTGCACATCGGCTTTTTGGCCCAAAACAGGTTAAATTGTTTTGCCCCCCCCCAAGTCAAGGGGCCCAAATCCTTTAACCCCCCCCCCCCCCATGTTGATTAAAGAAAAGTTCATTCCCTAAGATGCGGACAAATATGCACCAAAAGTACTTTTTTGGTTTCGGTTGTCCCCCCACATACCTTCAATATAGTTTATTCTTTAAATCGGTACACTGTAAAAAATAGATGTACTTTTGACAGATTCACTCTGTAAAATTTAACGCTGATTCACCGTTATTTGGAATACAATGAAGCATTGTAAATATCAGTCATTGCACAGTGGATCCTTGTTAAATTCTAACCTGTTTTGGATTACAATGATTCAACGTTAATTCAGTCTCTAATCTCAAATCCCAGAGGGAACCACATATAGTGGATCTTGCTGTAGATAGGTGGCCTGGTTTGTAGTAAGATTTTTCTGGAGAGTGTGAGCTCTTGAAGTGGAGTATACATGTTTAACAACTGGTATTTTTTTTGAACAGTGATTCTGCGTAAAATTAACAGTGACCGTCACCGTTAAAAAAACGGTGAAAGTTATGTCCCAAAAGTTGCCGTTGATTCAACGTAATTTTGACGACATTTTTTTTACAGTGTACATACAGTACCAGACACACGGCCCTCCCAATTTATGGACATAGTCAAAAAAATGTACAAAACCAGTCTCGTTCTGGGGAACCCTGTGGAATCCCCTGTATAACGCATAGTATCTATAAACATAGGCTAAGGAAGCTATGTATATTTAATTCATGGTGAATACGGCACTCCCATTGACTTAACCAAGTAGGGCCGATGCTATCCGCACGCCACAAGCCCACAGGGTGCGAATAAGAGCTCTTATTCCCACACTAGGTCTGCATAATACTTCTAATTAATGTAGAATTTCCCGCACCATATAGGGTGTGCAATACAGGTCTTATACCCTGTACTATACTTTTTCACACCCTATATAGGGTATGAATGAAAGTGTTACAGTATGTGAGTTAGAGATCTTATCCACACACTGGCTGGGGTGTAAGTTAGAACTCCTATTCCCACACCATGTGGAGTGTGTATAACAGATGTTATTAGCACCCTATGTAGGGAGTGTGTGAATAAGCATTCTTATAAATTCACACCCTGGGGAGGGTATGAATAGGAGTTCGTATTCATACACCAAACAGTTTGGGCCTGGTGTGTGAATAAGAATTCATATTCACACACTGGGGAGGGCGTGAATAACAATTCTTATTCCCACACTGTGTAGGGTGTGTATAAAAGCTGTTATTCGCACACCGAGCCAACAAAAGAAAACGTTTTTAAAGAAACGTTAATATAAGATTTGGGAAAAAAACCGTTTTGTTAGCTGGGGTGTGAATAACAATTCTTATTCGCACACCACAAGCATGCAGATAGCACTTACCATTGCCCACCAGATTGTTACATGTAGTCTTTCCTGCACTCTTCTGGGTGTGGGAATAAGGTCCACGACTCACACACTACTGGGTGTGGGAATAAGAACCGCTATTCACACGCCATGGGGTGCGAATAACGATGCCTATTCGCCCGGCCGTATTTAACCCCCCCGTGAAATAACCCTTGCCCGTATTTAATGGCCAGGGAGCCATTTCACCTCATCCAAAAAAAATACCAACATACGGCCCCCAAATACGGCCCTTATACGGACATTTTTTGAAAAAAAGATTTTCCCATTTCTGAACCATTGCCGTGTTGTGTCCGTATGTTTGAGGCATTTTTTTTACAATTTCCGTAAATGAATACGGCAGTCACCTGTCCCAATTGTAAAAAGTGTACAAAAACCAGTCTACATTCCGGGGAAACCCAAGGGAATTCCCTCTGTGACGTCATAATATGTAGCAACATATGGAGGTAGGCTGGGGAGGGTATAGATAGGATCCATAGGTTGGAGTAGAGACAGGGGAGGTCGGGGAGGGGACAGGGGAGGTCGGGAAATGGAGTGGGGGGTTGGATAATGGAGTAGGGAGGTCGGATAATGGAGTGGGGAGGTCTGGGATTGGAGTGGGGAGGTCGGATAATGGAGTAGGGAGGTCGGATAATGGAGTGGGGAGGTCTGGGATTGGAGTGGGGAGGTCGGATAATGCCCCCCCCCCCCGCCTCCCACCGAGGTGGACAGAAATGATATCCTTAGTGTTACCTGGCTACCAGCAGCTCAGGTAGTACCACACTGGAGAAAAACCTCAAATGTGTCAGACAGTGAATATCGACCCAACAGGCCATCGTAGAAGTGTTACTCCCTTGCCAGCTAGTGGTATGCCTATACAACATGAACATGTACCGATTCTTCTTTTCTTTTATAGATTTTTTATTAAGGTAATATACAATTAGGTCTGGACTGGAGAAGGGAGGTCTGGGAATAGAGAGGGGAGGTCGGGGAAGGGACAGGGGAGGTCGAGAAAGGGACAGAAAGAGGGGAGGACGGGTAATACACTTTTTTTTAAATCATGACTTCACCATTCAACTTACACACACCCTGATACCAACATGGACCCACAAAGGGTAGAAACCTCTCTTGTGTTACATTTGGGATTACTACAGTTTTACACATATGATTGAGTCCCATCTTGTCCATGTCCATACCCCGACCTCCCCAGTCCATAGACCAACCTCACTAGTCAATACCCTGACCTCCCCAGTCCATAGCCCGACCTCCTCAGTCCATACCCCGACCTCCTTAGTCCATACCCTGACCTCCCCAGTCCATAGCCCGACCTACCAAATCCATACCCCGACCTCCCTAGTCCATTCCCCGACCTGTCTTCAAGTCTAAAATCCAACATGAGGCTGCAAGATGCGGTCAAGATGCGGCAATTATACACCAAAAGTACTTTTTTTGTTTCAGTTGGTCCTCCTTATACCCTCCGTATCTTTTTTTTTTACAAAATATCAACATACGGCATCCAACATACGGCCCTCTCAAGATACGGACATTGTCACCTGTCTCTTTTAGAAAAATGTGCAAAAAACAGTCTACATTCCGGGAAACCCCTAGGGAATTCCCTCTGTGACGTCATAATATGTAGCAACATACGAAGGTAGGCTGGGGAGGGCATAAATAGAGTCTGTATGCTGGAGAAGAGACAGGGGAGGGAAGGAGAGGTTTGGGAAGGAACAGGAGAGGTCGGGGAAGAGACATGATAGGTCGGGGAAGAGATAGGAAAGGTCGGGAAAGGCACCCCTGTACTCTGATAGCTATTGTCTACCAGTCTATAGGCAGATTTTCAGCTCTGTAGGGCCATTATTTACCGAGTTATGGAAGAAAAGACTCTTTTCCATGTAATTTTTCCCAAAATCCATTTTTTTTTTTTTTTTTTTATCAGGAAGGTAGAAGTTGGACTTAACTTATTTAACCGTTAAAATAATTCTAGGGCAATTTCATTACATATATATATAGCACTTTAAAAAGGGGGACTTTACTGTCCTTCTGGAGGTGGCAGACAATAGCTATCAGAGTACAGAGCCTGTGTTGCCTACCATGTACAGCAAGCTGTGATTATTCATACATCTTTCTGTTAGGATTTCTGAGCGAATATATATGCTTGGCTACCCGTATGGCTTGTATCTATGTTCTACTTTGTAGTAGTTGAAATGTTAGCACTCAAGAGGTTTTGCACCTGTGTGGATGGATATGAACTCGCGGTACAGGAGTGTAAATTCCGGGCTGTGTTGGTGCTGCCACCTAGAGGCTAACTCATGCTGGCCTCAACTCCTCTGATATATATATAAGGGAATGGAGATCGCAAGCCAAATGGGGGAGGTCATGTGGACCTAAACCAGTATTCTGTAAGCTAATACACTCCCCCACCTCCCTTCTCCCTTTTTCAAGTGCACATATATATGTAAAAAATGGCTCTAGGATTGTTTTAATGAATAGATAAGTAAAGTCCAACTTCTACCTTTATAATTAAAAAAAGATAAATTAAAAAAATTGATTGAGTTGGAAAAAGTTTTATTGACTGATTTCCTCATGTGAAGTCTTTCAAACAAAGCCAAGTATGCGAATGTCTAACAATAATAATATTATAGTACAAAATAGTGTTTAGCTTTAGGAAGCTTTTAGATATACAGTGTTTAGATCAATAGGGTGTTAATGAGTTTGCCTTGGAATGCAGGATGGGACGGGGACAATGCTTCATTCAAAGGGGGGGGGGGATGTCATCAATTTTATCATTATTTATATTATTTTGTACGGGGTACCTGGTGTTTAAGCAGTTACCGCTGGAATGAGCAAAATTCAAAGTGAAGTGCTCTTTTATAGTGGCTGACATGTGACCTATATTGACCAATCAGGGCCAAGTGAGTGGCACTGGTTTGTTGACAGAAGAGTGGTTTCCATACCGATCTGGATACCGGGCTTCTGATTGGTCCTCCATCCACAGTGGGATTAATATGAGGAACTGGCGGTTTCACCTTAGGGGATCTTCAGACTGCATTTGAAATAAATTAATTTAAATTAGTTTGGCAGGCCAAATAAATTTAAAATTAATCTAAGGCGGTACTGCATCCACTGGGGGTGCAGAGGGGATTTTTTGGTGGTAGAAAAAAAAGTTTTTTCAGGGTCCAAAAATTCCTCAAAAATCACACTACATTTAATAGGCCTAGGTAGGTCTATTTTATGTAGGGGGATTTTTGTCTCTTGACTTTAGAGTCAAGTGGGGATCCTAGAAATTGTAGGTGGTGGGCCTATAATTTTAAGGATCAGTTGGGCGGTCTATGAGAAATATACGTGTATATTTCTGCCATGTCAGTTTTTCAAATCTCAACGAGAGATAAGCACTATAAACAAATATTGGGACGGGGGGTCCGGGAAAAGGCCCTTTCGGGTAATCTTGGTTAGTTGTACGTGGCAACCACCCAGTTCTCCCGTCCACTCCTATTTGGGTGTCATCAATGGACTAGAGGGTCAGCCACATTTAGGCCTAGGGGGGCGTTTGTGTGTAACCTCTGAATCCAATTATACTCAATCAAATTCCGCAGGTACTTGGCCCTATCAGATTTTGAAGCAGCATGTATAAAGTCAAGCACAGTGATGGTCGTGTCTCTGTGTTTGGACTCTTGGCCTCTTTGTGAGCAAGAATTCATGTGTCTAGAGACAGCACTTTTTTCAAACTCTTTTCTCTTAATTTTTCCATGATGGTCGGAAAAACGGGTCTTTATGGCATTTTCTGTCTGGCCGACATACTGTATGCCACAAATTTTGCAGGTGATGCAGTAAATTAAATTTGTGCTGGAGCAGCACACATTATATTTACTGGTGTATTCCCGGCCAGTGACAGTGCACTTAATTTTGCCACTTTTGTCGATCTGGGGACAATAGTTGCATTTGGGCCAGGACAGACACCTGTTTTTGTTGGGCCTAGGCTTTAAGGGTTCCTCAGGTCTCAACTTAGCTCTCACGAGAAGGTCCCTCAGGCTTTTTGGGCGCCTGTGGGACATCCTGAAACCTTTGCTATGGATTTCCCTGGTGCTACAGGATCCTCCCAGCATGTCCCAGTTTTTCATGGCTATCTTGTGTATCGCATTAAATCCGGGAATGTAGGTTGACACCAAAAATGTGGTGTTTTCCAATTTCCGATTTTTAATGGATTTAATCTCAAGTAGAGAGACGCGGTCTCTCTGGCAGGCTTTGTAGAAAGCCTGACCCACATGAGATGGACTGTATCCCCGTCTGACAAAGTGTCTCCCTCTGTGGATGCAGTGTCTGATGAAGTTGGCATCATCAGAACATATACGTCTAATTCTTAGGAATTGTCCGTACGGTATACCTCTTATACTGTGTCTAGTGTGGGCAGACGTGCAGTGTAAGTAGTTGGAACTGTCTGTAGGTTTGGTGTACAGATCAGTTGTTATGTGCCCATCGCTGTCTAGGTAAACAGATGTGTCTAAAAAGTCCACTCTGGTGGTTGAAGTGATCACCGTGAATTTAATAGACTCATGTATCTTGTTTAGATAGAGAGTGAATTCATCTAATTCTTTTTGGCCATGTTGCCACACAAAGAAGATGTCATCTATAAATCTCACCCACATGAGTGGTTGTAATTTATAGGTGTAAACTTTGGATTCCTCTAGATTGGACATGAAGAGGTTGGCATAGCTAGGCGCTAGCCTTGTCCCCATGGCTGTGCCACCCACTTGTGTATAGTGTTTCCCATCAAAGTCGAAATTGTTCTTAGACAAGACAATCCACAGCAGTGTGTAGAGTGCCTCATTAGACATTTCTCCGGCCAATGGTGTCCGTTTATAAAACAGGTGTTTATAAATGGACATGGCCCCTTCAATGTTTGGGATGTTTGTATAAAGTGACGTGACATCTAGGGTTCCTAAAATACAATCTTTTGGTAGTGTACCTAAAGATTGTAATTTTACTAGGAAGTCAGTGGTGTCCCTAATGTACGATTTTGTTTTATGGACAAAAGGCCGTACATAATGGTCAACCAGGCACGAGATTTTCTCTGTAGGGGTGCCATTGGCTGAAACTATGGGCCTACCTGGAGGGGGTGACTTACCTTTATGTATCTTGGGTAGAAGATATAGCTCTGCTGTCCTAGGCCTAGTGGTCCTTAGTCGGTCAGAGAATTTATTTGTCATTTCTTTCAACGATAAGAGTCGATCTAAATGATTATTAATATAGTCATTGTTGACAGATGTGAGGTCCTGAGTGGACTCTTCATAGAACTTAGGATCAGCTAGTTGTCTCATCCCTTCGGCTACATAATCTGTGCGATTTAGTATGACTATAGAACCCCCTTTGTCAGCTGGCTTTATGACTATCTTGCGATTTTTCATTAAGGCTTTGAGGGATTTATTTTCGGCTCTAGATATATTTTGCTTAGAGGGTGCTTTTACAATAAGTTTGTTTAAGTCCGTTTCATTAGCTAAAATATAGGCCTTTAAGGGCACCGGTACCGCAGGGGGCTGCCAGATTGTGTCCTTTTTTATGACCTTGGATCTATCTAGGGTACCCAAAAGTGAAGTATCCATGTTGGTAGAGGTAGGGTCATTGGGGTCAGGTGTGTCTACAGGGTCCATCCAGGATGGTCTGAGGGCACTATTTGAAGGATCAAAAAAGGCTTTGATTTTCAACCTGCGATGAAATTCGTCTAAATCCCTGCGAAGGTTACCCATGTCGGGTTCACCAGGGGTGGGGCAGAAATTTAGGCCTCTCTCCAACAAAGATTCTTCATCTGGGGTCAAAGAGTGATCTGAAAGATTCACAACTGCATTAGAGTAAAGTTCTGAAACATCAAATATTTTATTCTTGAAAATGACAATTGGGTCAAGATAAGGATTATTAGAATTGCTGCTGTTTCCTCTAACAAGGTCAAGTAAACTGCGCATTTCATCAGGTTCAATGTCCGGGATCACATCAACAGAAACATTTTGATCTTCCCGTACATGTTCAATCAATATACAGTTATTAATGTCATTGGGGTCCAAGGGGTCCACAGAGTCATTAATGGGTATATGGATAACAGGTTGACTGTTTATAGAAGGGCTTCCCTGATTGCCCGTCTGAGGTCGGCCATTGTGACCGGCCTGTCTTCCTGTGATGGGGCTCGACGTTGTTGTTGTTGGCGGCGGCGTTGGGGTGCCTGTTGCCACCCGTCCTGTGGTTGGGCGTTGGGGCCCTCCACAGACCGGGACCCCTGAAAATTCCGGGGGGCCCTCGGGGATGCTGAGCGGGCACGTCGTTGCTCCTTTGCTCTTGGGGCAGAAGGGGATCTGTTGTTGACCCTCTTTTTGTTGCCGTTCTTACCCTTGGCCTTGCCCTTCTTGCCCCCTTGTGGTGGGCTGTTGGGGGTGGCAGCCTGTCGGGGTGGCCTAGCGGCTCCCTGGTTGGTGTTGGGGAGGGGTGGGTAGTTAGGGTCTAACCACTCGTCAAGGGCTGCCTCGTCCCAGGATGATGGTTCCTGGGCCGGGGGGGGGCCTACTCCTGGCTCTGGGCCAGGCATCAGTAGGGGTATTGAATCGGGGGGCCGGTGTTTCGCCACCAGTGGCACTGGGGGCACTGGTGGTTGAGGCGGCTTTGGGGGCAGGGTTTGTTGGTGGGGGGGCAGCATCGGTGCCCCTGGTGAAGGATCCATTAGCCAGCTCACGTAGGGTGGGCTGCCTGGCCTTCATGAATTCTTTCTGTCGGGCCAGTTGATCCTTCAGTTTGGTTTGATCCTTGCCTATGAACTCCAGTAATTTTTCCCTGGCCCTGGGGCCATCGGGGGAGTTTTCTGAGGCCAGTAACTTATCTACTGTTTCCAGCAGAGTATCGCGGGTGCCACGGTCGGATGCAGCCCGGAGTCTGAGGTGGGCAGCCATAGTCTCCTGGATGCGGCCCGCCGTGTCGCGTAGTATCTGGCCAATCTCCAGATTTAGGGCAGCTGTAGAGGTGTCGGAGAGGTAGTTGGGGAGAGGGGCCTCCCCTAAAGCCCAGGGGGTGTAGAGACCCTCCAGGGTAATTTCCTGAAGCCATTCCGCCCTTTCAGTGCTACGTGCGCACCAAAGGGCCGAGTTTCTGGCTTGTCGCCAAACACGTTCAGCGCCTTCACTCATAGTCATGCGTCCGGCATTGGGGGCCGGGGGGGCAACCTGAGGGGGGAAAGAAACAGATCTGGTATTATCTGGGTTAACAGTAACCTGAGGGCCAATAGGGGTGGCACTTTTAAGGATGCTGTTTATACTAGGATCTTTATGTACCGGTTTAGGGTCGGTTACAATTTTACTGCCTGCATGTAGCATTTTCAGTTGTTCCATTAAACACAGGGTAAGGTCCCTGTCTTCTACCAGATTACTTATAAATCTAGACATTTCTGAGTCAGTGTCAGTATCATCCATATTTATAGAGTTGCCAGAGCTAGTTTTCTTTCTTTTATGCCGTGGTTGGGATGCGGTAACCAAGGCCGCGGAGCCCGGTGTCGCGGTAACCACGGACTCTTCCTGTTGCTTGGTTTTTTATCATTATTTGGCTTTACCTAATGTGATGTGATTCCTTTTTTCATCTGGCGCGATCCTTTACTGTATCTGTAATGACACATATGTTATAGGTGAGATTAGAGTATTAGATTTAAGTATGTGGATAAGTTAGAACCAACTGAGCATCAGAAGTGAGATACGACTAAGCGAGCTGGGGTATGATGGAATGAGTGAGGTGAGTTAGGACGGCATGAGGTGAGTTAGGACGGTGTGTGGTGGGCTAGGACATGTGTATGGCGTGTGTGTGGAAGGGTTGCCGTGGGTGTGCACCTCCGTCCACAGATGTCCCAAGCTCTTAGCACTACAAAATGCGAATTGAGTGAAGCTTGAGATATTTCTGCATCTCATGCTTCGGGCTGTGATTAAATTGTTCAATGAAACCGCTGTAAGCTATGATATATTCCAAAAATATTCATCCATGCCTAAATCCTGCTGTTGTTTTTTTTAAACAAATTTCCTTTATTTACGTTTTTTTTGATAACAGTTACATCGAAGTATCCTGATCCCAATATGAAACCGTATAAAGGAGGCCGCGTTTCAGTCTTATTTTAAATCCTTTTCTCATCTTCATTTATCCTGAGCAATCTATTTTCTACATTGTCAAGACGCTGGAGCCAGTGGAGAACCAGAGGGATCCAAAACGGGAAAATATCCACACACATCCCCCCTTCAATCGCAAAAATTTACGTTCAGTGTCTCGGCAGCGAAGCCACTGGTTTTGAAACACTTTTTGTTACCCAGGCGGTCACCATAAATCTCTTTGCATAACTTCTGCTTTTCAGGGATTTCACTTTTAAAATGCAATTTAGTAATATTAGGGAGCGTTCATTTATTAGTTACAGAAGGGGGTGGTGGGTTTGGGGGGGCGTAAAAATGTCAGTAGTATATAATGTATCGGAACGGGACCATGCTTAAGTACTGTTTATTACTCAATCGATATGCAGCCAATCAGAGGCCGCCATTTGGTCACGTGACCCCCTCATTTGCATAATTACGTAATAGGCCACGCCCCCTTGATCACCAGCCAATCAGAGGCCGCCATTTGGTCACGTGACCCCCTCATTTGCATAATAGGCCACGCCCCCTTGATCACGTGACCCCCCTCATTTGCATAATAGACCACGCCCCCTTGATTACCAGCCAATCAGAGGCTTCCATTTGGTCACGTGACTCCCTCATTTGCATAATAAGCTTCCATTTGATCACGTGACCTCTTCATTTGCATAATAAGCCACAACAACAGCACGTGGCTCTCTTTGTTTGTAAACAACACCACGTGGCTCTCTTTGTTTGTAAACAACACCATGTGGCTCTCTTGTTTGTAAATAACACCTACTAAGTTTAGTCATAGGTAGCAGCAGCATCTTCAGCAGCAGCAGCAGGAGCAGCATCTTCAGCAGCAGTGGCAGCAGCAGCAGCAGCAGCAGCCCGTGGTCACGCGACATCTTCATAATTTGCATAATAAGCCACAACAACAGCACGTGGCTTTCTTTGTTTGTAAACAACACCTACTAAGTTTAGTCATAGGTGTCTAGAGCAGCAGCAGCAGCATCTTCAGCAGCAGCAGCATCTTCAGCAGCAGCAGCAGCAGCAGTAGCAGCAGGAGCAACATCTTCAGCAGGAGTAGCAGCAGCAGCAGTAGCAGCAGCAGCAACATCTTCAGCAGCAGTAGCAGCAGGAGCAGCAGCAGCAGCAGCAGCATCAACAGCAAAAGCAACAGCCCGTGGTCACGCGGCCTCTTCATTTGCATAATAAGCCACAACAACACCACGTGGCTCTCTTTGTTTGTAAATAACACCTACTAAGTTTAGTCATAGGTGTCTAGAGCAGCAGCAGCAGCAGCATCTTCAGCAGCAGCAGCAGCAGCAGAAGCAGCGTCATAGGTGTCTAGAGCAGCAGCAGCAGCAGCAGCGTCATAGGTGTCTAGAGCAGCAGCAGCAGCAGCATCTTCAGCAGCAGCAGCAGCAGCAGCAGCAGCTTCTTCAGCAGCAGTAGCAGTGCTCTGAGCAACTCTATTAGCATCAACAGCAACATCAGCAAAAGCAACAGCCCGTAACCCAGCATCATGCGCATCAGCAATAGCAGCAACAGCGACATTGCGACTAGCATCAGCGAAACAGGCTATGTTTTTAGCAGCTGTACAAGCATTAATAGCACTAGCCCTAGTAGCAGCCGCAACAGCGTCACCGTTAGTAGTCGCTGCAGCATCAGCAGCAGCAGCAGCATCGGCAGCAAGAGCGGTAACAGTAGCAAGAACATTAGCAGCACGAGCAGCAGCGGCGAGAGTAACAGCAGCGTTGTTAGCAACATTAGCGACTTCGTATGCAGCATGTGTAGCACGAACGGCGGTAAGAGCTTCACGTCTTGCACGAGCAGCAGCAACAGCTGCAGAAGTAGCCCTCACACTATCCAGCCACCCGTACGAATCTTGATAAAAACGAACCTCCACGTTGCTACTTGTTAACTCATCAGTAACCATGGTCGTCTCCTCCGTGTGGTGTTGTCGCTGCTCTGTAGTAGTGTTGGGATGCTCACATTTGGTAGAACGTAGAGTGATTCCTGATGACGCAATGCTGAAGGTGGTAGAAGAAGTGTGTGGGATCCATGTTTCACTCTCGCTTATGTACTAGGCTCCGAGATAAGCCTCTTAACTCATGAGAAAAACTCTCACTAGGAAGGCGACCGGCTGTCTACCTGTGTAGGTGCGGGTTCGTTACATCTTTAATCCTGTTCGACTCCCCGAGGAAATAGATGAAAAAACAAAAGACTGTCTTTCAAGCACTTGAATCCGCAGTCAGTAGGAAGCTATAAGGAGCTTAACTTGTTTTGATTTAAGCTGTCTACCACACGCACGCGCTTGTAGTCACAGCTAGAGTGGCAGACATCCGTCCGCCCGCTGGTGCATGACACCCGGCTTTAAACACCCCCTGTAGTTTTTTTTGTATACACAGTTGAACGTCTTAATCTCTTACCCAGCTATAATCCTATATACATGTAACGCGCATTACTCCCCTTTATGGCAATTATCAGATTGATTTAAGGGTGGAAAGGGCTTAGGTGATTAGGTCCCTCTCTAGCTGAAAACAGGCTTAGAACATAACATGCAGTCATCCGGCCGCGTTAAACACCCCCTGTAGGCTTTTTGTATACACTCTTGATCCCCTCTCTAGGTGAAAACAAAGCTTAGAAGATGCAGTCATCCGTCCACGGGCTGGCGCGTCACACCTGTCGTTAATCACCCCCTGTAGTCTTTGTATACACAGTTGACCCGCTTTATCTCTTCACCGGCGCATGACACCCGACCTTAAACACCCCCTGTAGGCTTTTTTTTTTTTTGTATACACAGTTTGAACGTCTTAATCTCTTACCCAGCTATAATCCTATATACATGTAATGCGTATTACTCCCTTTATGACAATTATCAGATTGATTTAAGGGTGTAAAGGATCTAGAAGAGGGTGGGGGATCTAGCTGAAAACAAAACAGGCTTAGAACAAAAACATGCAGTCATCCGGCCGCGTTAATCACCCCCTGTAGGCTTTGTATACACTCTTGATCCCCTCTCTAGGTGAAAACAAAAGCTCCGTCCACGGGCTGGCGCGTCACACCTGTCGTTAAAACGCCCCCTGTAGTCTTTGTATACACAGTTGTCCCGCCTTATCTATTCACCAGCTATAAGCCCATATACATGTACATGCGATTTTTGATTTCCTCTCTGGAAGAGGGTGGGGCTCAAGGTGAAAACAAGATTAGGACATTCGCTCTCTCAGCTATATAAAGAGCCTCAATTGTTCTTGCAACAGCACTTCACCACCGGTACACTATCAGTCACGAGGCAGATGTTTGCGGTATGGTTCATACAGGTTACCTACTAATAGCGGTTTGGGTGAGTAGATCACTTTTTTTTCTAAAAAAAAAACCACTTAGAACTCAGGTATGTATATGTAGCACTGTTAGTGTAAGTACACAGTAGAATCTACTGTACTATAGACTTAACCCTCTGAAGACGGTGGAGCGCGTTAATGTGCAGGTCTGTGTCGGCGTCACTGTTTTTTTTTGTTTTTTTTATTCTAACTAAAAAAAGAAAAAAAAGTCAGAAGTCAATCTACGACCTATCAAAGACAATTTTGTGATAAGTTCAAACTAAATAAGAGACAGTTTGAGCGTCTCTTAGTCGCTGTCAAAGATGCGAATAACGAACGCGCTAGTATAGTTCCCCGCTCTTTTGTCAGATGGCGCCACAATAGGAATTTTGTACATTCCTACGATGCTCACGAACATTTTAACGCATAATGAGCTATATAGGCAAATAAGCGCGCTTCTAATATATTAAAATATAAAAAACAATTCAATATTGTGTATTTCTGATAGAGATGAGACAGTTTCTTTAAATACCAACTAAACTATAGCGAGATGAAAAATACCGCACCATATCTAAGGCGTTATAAAAGATATACATAGTCAGAACCTCTCACCGAGTCGGTAATCTGAAAAACGGATCAACTCGTTTTGACTCGTTGTGCCACAAGGGCCCCCGTCCAACGGGGCTTTTGAGGCCAGTCTGTCAGAGTGATCCATGCTGCTTAACATGAGGCGTAATTAATTACGCCGATGTTGCGCAGCATATAACCAACTCGATCAGAGTTGGTTGGCCCCTCTTTAGGGGCCACACAATAAATAAAGAATAGAAGACTAAGGGAACGTTCACAAACATCACCCCTTCCTACGGGGTGGGTGGGTCTTTGGGTTTAGTGACAAAACAGCGACATGGGAGGAGGAGGGGGGAGAGTCGGAGTTTGCGTGTCAGCTCTCTTTTTTTTTTTCCAAGTCTACATATTATTTATGATTAAAAATAATAAAAAACACGATAATATAGAGCGCTGATCAAAAACTGAATAGAAAAATAACCAAAATAGGTTGGGGAAATCTCTGCTATCTAGCTGATCGGTCGTTGTCACACGGTGCAGAAAATTTACTTTTAGAAAATCTATATTAGGACCACAGACGGGGCACATGTGTCACTTGTCGAATATAAGAGATGCTAATGGTCCTTGTCGAATTTAAGAACTAGGTCTTGTCCATTGTCTATTTTGAGAAGTAGTCTTGCCCGTCTTGCCCCTTGTCGCCAACTCCCAGCACCCCCGTGTCTCTTTGTCCATATTGGCTAAAACAGGACATTGTTGACTTGTCTATTTTACCCGTCTGGGGCCTTATTATTAATCCCTGTGTATAACTTGCAGCTTATATGTTGTACCAAACCTCCTTCAAAATGTCGCATGTGTGGATCTAGGAATTTGGGAGGTAGATTGAGATGGGGTAATACGCAACGTGTTTGGAGTATTTGAAACAAGATACGTAACTTTAATAATGTACAGAAAAGAACGAGTCACACTAGGCGGCAAATTTTAGTATCAAATTAAAAGCTTATGCTGTCAGTAATGCAGTCAGCTAGGAATAACTTGCATTATCACAACTTTTTTTTTTTCCCCGAATTACTGAAACGTGAAAATTGATCGCGAAAATTCCAAAATTCCCCATGTATTTTAGCCCCAAAGTAAAAAAAAAAAACGCTCTCGTTATATTTTTTTTCACTGCTTAGTGATGAGAAACAACTTAGGTTGTTTCTTAGTCTTAAGATAATAGGCTACATCAACTGTTATGACTGACACATGGAACAGTCCTGAACAGGAGAAGTTTCTGGTAACCCTTTTCCGAGCATAGACACCCACGTGTGCTGCTGAGAGAGATAAACCGGAACTATGAGCGAGCCAAGTCTGTGCTTGGAGAATAGGCAGTAACTCAAAAATAGAGGGCGATAACTGTGTTGTATTCTGGGAGGGTTTATTGAGTACAACTTTATAGTAATATAGAATTGAGCCCGAACCAGTTCTATAGACAGAGGAAAAATATATCTAGGTCGCCAGATTCCATCTCTTTTCTATGCCAAATATGTCAGAATCTTATTTTTTTACTGAGTGGTTATTTTTGATAGTGTAGAACCAATATCTGTCTAATTAAAAACCCTTATCAGTTCTGTTTTTACATACAAAGAATTTTCCCACCCTTCTAGGCTTTTTCAAAGGATAAGAATTGAGATAGCTGAAGGTCATTATGTATGTTTTAAACCCTTTTGGTGATACCCTACATAGGCCCCTAGACGGGGGGATGCTGTGTCACTTGGCGATTTTTTAAAGAAATGGCTATGTCCCTTGTCGATTTTTAAGAAAAGCGGTTTGTCCCTTGTCACTGACACTATAAAAATGTCACTACCTCTCATGTCACTTGTCGATTCTAAGGAATACCCATGTCACTTGTCGATTCTAAGGAATAGGTCTTGTCCCTTGTCACTAGGGTCATGTCGATTTGTCGATTTTTACCCGTCTGGGGGCCCCTCTACATAAGGGAGAATCTAAAAAAAAAATTTAAAAGATTAGGGTCGGGCCAAAATGATAGGGTCGGTCGGGTTACCGGAACACAACTTTTTTTTTGTTTGGCCTAGCCCCTTCCCCTCATGATTAGACCCGATACGACGTCACATTCATCATGATACCATCAAACAACATGATACACACACGCCGCGCACTGCACACACACACACACACACACACACACACGCTCTCTCACACACGCTCACACACACACACACACACACCCACCACACACACACACACACACACAGACAGACAGACAGACAGACAGACAGACCGACAGACAGACAGACAGACAGACAGACAGACAGACACTCACAGTACACCTGATGACCTCCACATGATGACCTGATGCCCTTCCTAAAAAAAACCAACCCGACCTACCTACTCAAGAGGGTTTCAGTGTAGAGACTATTAGGGGTTTTTCTGATGCGTATATTATATGTGACCCATTTTAACGAAATGGGTCGGAAGTCGCACCTTTAAGAGCCTAGATATGGGCATTTAAAGTAGCATAGTGTGGAAAAAATATTATTTTTGAAAAATGAGTCACATATTGAGATTGATTTTCAACTTTTGTGATAAGCGGGTGGTCCTGAAAAGGACTGTTAGAGATGATAGCAGGGAACGTGCTGCTGAGGCGGTCATATCACGTCGTAGTCCTTCAGCATCTCCAGGATGGCGGGCGGTAGGCCTTTCTCCCTGCAGACCTGCTGCTTGACCTTTTCGACGGACTGCCGGATGAGTTGATCCGCGAGCTCCGTGATCAGCTCATCGGCCACACCCTCCTCTGCAGCAGCACGCTGTCTCTCTGCCTCTTCTCTCTGTAGTGCGGCTGCGAATTCCTTCTCCACGGCCGCATCGATCACAAATCGGGAAACGGCCACGAAGTTCACTCGGTGAGCCATTTTGTCAAACTGACTTCCTAACCGCCTGAGAGCAGCTGACGTCACACTATTTTCGACGACGCTATGACGTTCATGAGGTAGGCAGGCGACGTCGTTTTACTTCCTTATTTGGAGTTTGGGAACTTGTGACACCGCAGTCATACCGTACGGTCGCGATAAAGCAACTAGTGTTGAAAGTGCGCCGGTCTTGAATAAGCGCTGGAGTATAAGAGCCTCCAAATGTTTTTCTTAAGCACTAAAATCGCGACTTTGAATAAGCGCCAGCGTCTGGTTTGTATATAGCTCCTGAGTAAGAACTTCACCGAATTGAAAAGCGCTCCCTCAGAGCACTTAATCGCGACAGTACGGTACAAATCTGATGTCAACCCGCGCCAAAACAAAAAGAAAAAAAAAGGGTGTTCTGGTCACACGTACCTACGACGAGCGACCTTCAGTTATCACCACGTGAAGAGTGGGAATTAAATTTGTACGGCAAGAAAACTGAAACTGATAACGATTCCATTAGATAAGTATTTGGTTCCAATCTATGGCGAGATATTTCCGACACTTGTCTCCACCAGAGCGATTGATTTATATGTCTGTAAGCTTCAGCTCTCCAACACTCTCCAATATCCGCCGGTGGATAATGGTCGCCACCCATAATTAGTGACAACTAAACCTCTGCTGGAGAGTGAAAGCCACGTTGAGTCTTGAGGTGCGCAGAGATACTATCTGCCGCAGCCTGATTTTAGTTCCACGCTATTTAGATAACCGCCCCATTTAAAATCTCTCGATCCTAGAAAAGAAAAAAAAATGCTAGAGTTTATCATGGATGCATGTCAGTTTTTAGTCAAGCCGTAAAGTGAAGAACCTGAGCTTGTACATATACCCACATGAGGGGTGAACCCGGGCGTTCAGTTAGTACTGAGTCTATAGTCAAGTTCCACTCTCTAAACAGAGCTTTAGCTCCTCCGTCATCTAGACCGCGCGCGATTTTTGCTGAAGCAGCTAATCAATGGAAAGTAGAGAACACGTACTGGGACCGGAGAATCGATCAAAAACTGCTTCAGAGGCTTGTTAACAGGTATTATCAGTTAAATCAAAATATTTCAAAATATCCAGCAAAGCAGGATGGCATGTCCTACAGCTGGGCGCTAACGAGCAGACGCCGCTGACGTCATTTTAATCAGGTCACAGCGCTTTTTAGACACCTTTTCTGTGGGGACTGTCTCATACCTTAGTATATAATACCGTAAACGCCAGGTGATTAGTATATGACACATTGTCAGTCGCGGATCCACAAAGAGGCTGGATAAGCCACGAGTGGACCCGCGACTACAATGTGACATAATCTAACCATGCGCTTGTTTTGTTTTGTTTCCATTTACAACAGCAAATATTTCAACATCCTATTGTTTTTTTAAAAATGATGAAAAATCAGCCCAAAAAAAGTAAACATTTTAGAGCTAAATTTGTGGAGGATAGCCGGACATGCTGATGTCCCTAGACCCCTAAATTCGATATGGTGACATGGTCATTTTCTTAAATTCGATACGACGACACGGTCATATCTTAAAAAATCGACATGGGGCATGGTCATCTAAGTGACATGGGACATGGGGCATTTCTTAAGTCCGACATGTGACATGGACCATAGTGACATGAGAAAAAAAAATGTTCGAAGAGTGCATCAGAAAAGTACCATTTCAAGCCTAAACATTTCGCAAAAAAAAAAAATCTCTTGGATGGTACCCGGCTTTGCAGTGTCTGGGTCCTTAAAAATGTACCAGAATGCTCAATTTGGGTTCTAAATATTTCAAAAATGTTTCTCCCTTAGTGACATGTGACATGGACATTTCTTAAATTCGACATACGGCTGCATGGGGAGGACCCACCCGTCAAGGCTCCCATGATGACTGATACCCGCCGCGCTCAAACTAGCGTGGTGGTTCTAGGTAGACCTTCTTTCAGTATCCTCGTGACCAGATCCATCACCGTCTCTTGAGCGACCGCAACGTAACCTGCTCCGGTCATTTTGACAAAAAAACTGTCTGGCTAGCCGACCGCTGACGTCAGCTTAATTTTGACGACGTTGCTCATTACGCGTCATCAACAGTAACCAAGGTAACTATGGTTATTGTTATCCGGTCCGTAAGACAGTCTAAGACGGCGTGTAGTCGAGTTTTGCTCTCCCTAATACTCTAATTTAAGTCGAGTTACCACTAACCCCCTACAAAAGAGGGTAGTCTCATTTGTGTAATTCAAAGTCGTTCCTTTGTTAGCAATAAGGGGGTCGTTCTATTCATTGATTTTTTTTTGTTTACAACAACAAGTCAAAGTACAGTCAATCAACCGAGATCCTTCCTCCTCCGTGGGGGTGTAGAAGGATCTCCCGCTTGAGGTTACAAAGTCACCTCTTTTAAGGGCTACAGGTCGCAAAGTCGCTTTCGCTTTCGCTTACAAGTCGCAAAGTCGCAAGAATATTCAAGTCAAAAGTCAAATTTATTAACTATCAGTATGGTCGTTTGAAGGTCATCAAGTCACCGAAAAACTCCTCTACAGTCACCTCCGACTCGCCTCCTCCCTACCCCCTAAAGGGGGGTAGGGAGGAGGCGATTCCCTAGAGATCAGATAAAATTATTTTTTTCTCCCCAGCAGACCCCAAAGGCCCCCCCAAGTGCCCGCCCACCCCAAAATAGTGCCCCCCTCCCCCCCTCCCCTCCCCATGCATCTTAAAGTGCCCCCCTCCCCCCCTCCCCCTCCCCCTTCCCCCCATAGAAACCTCCCATTGGCTGGTCCAGGTCATGTGACCAAAAGGGGGGCGTGGTCTGTCTATTATCTATATTATGCAAATGAGGGAGGGGTTCAGGTCACGTGACCAAGGGGGTGTGGTCTATTTTCCAAATGAGGAGCGCTTCCGGTCACGTGACCAAGGGGGTGTGGTCCTAATATGCAAATGAGGGGGTCACGTGATCCATTATTATGCAAATGAGGGAGTCACATGACCAAATGGAAGCCTCTGATTGGCTGGTGATCAAGGGGGCGTGGTCTATTATGCAAATGAGGGGGTCACGTGATCAAGGGGGCGTGGCCTATTATGCAAATGAGGGGGTCACGTGACCAAATGGCGGCCTCTGATTGGCTGGTGATCAAGGGGGCGTGGCCTATTACGTAATTATGCAAATGAGGGGGTCACGTGACCAAATGGCTCTGATTGGCTGCATATCGATTGAGTAATAAACAGTACTTAAGCATGGTCCCGTTCCGATACATTATATACTACTAATGTCCGACCCCTCCCGAGGGGGGTCGTAAAAAATTCTGACCCCTCTTGAGGGATTGGGGCGCAAAGATTTAAGCCCCTACTTAGCAAAAAAAGCCAGTGTGTTACTATAGTTCAAAGGGGGGGGGGCGAAAATTTTCCGCCGCCTTCGGCGAGGGGGAGGCATGAAACATTCCACAAGCTCTCGAGGGGGGGTCGTAAAAAAATTCCACCCCTCCGCGCAAAATCTCACCACCACCCCCTGTAAATAATAAATGAGCACTCCCTAAAGGACTGAATTCCTAAAAAAAGAGCAACACTAGCGTGAAGGCCTGGATTTAACCTATAAACCAGGCCCTTCCACACAGTGATAGGCCTACCCAGGTAACAAGAAACGTTTGATCAACGTTGATCAACGTTCACTTTTGGTAAATTAGACGTTTTTTTATTTACATTATTTCAACGTTGACACAATGTTTTTGTGAAAAACGTGATTAAAAAAACGTTGGTTTAATGTTAAAAAACAGTTTGCAAACTAACGTTTTTCAGGTAACCTATATTGAACATGGCTCAACGTTTTTTTGTGGACTCAAAACAACGTTCATTTAACCAATTGGTTAAATGTTGAATTAATGTTCTTTTTAGATTCCAAACAAACTCACCAGGTGGCAGTTTATCCATTGATAGAACTAGTTTCTATGCTGGACTAACATATTTGTCTAAAATAAGCAATTATACTAATCATTTCTGATATGTCTATTGAACTCTAAATCAACATTTAGTGTATAAATATGTCTAGAGTAAAGAATCATATAAAATGATAATATTAGGCCTATTTAAGCATGTGTCATGTGGACAGACCCACTCTGTAGCATTCGGAGATAGATAAAAGCTATTATGAGTATCCATAAATTGGATGGTATGAATCAGTACGTTAGCATACTCTCTGCTTGAGAGTACTCTCTGATAGGGGGTATTTTAATCACAACCCGAGCTTTGTAAGCTAGGGAAAACAGCATAAAATAATTGTAAATACTATTGGACAGTATATGATTCTTACTGCACTAGAATGTGTGTATTAACTCAATGTTTTTCTACCCCATGCTGAACGTTTATCTAACGTTAATTCAACATTGATTTGACTCCACGAAATGGAGTTAGGCTAGATGCAAAATGAACGTTTTTCCACTCTTCAAATGACGTTGAAATAACGTTTAAACAACCTCAACTTGTTACCTGGGTAGATACACGTGTATAAGTCAAGACAGGACTGAGTGCGGGAACTTGACACTTGATTATCTTAATCATTTCCCAGTAAACACCCTACGTAGTTCCAACGTAGCTCAGAGGTTTCTCTAGGTAGATGTCCAACCAAAAGGTTCGAGATTGGTAATTTTAGAAGGTTTGTAGACGTCAAAACGTTAAGGTTTATTTACGTTCAACAGATGTAGACGTCTGATTTACGTTGATCTACCTCATTCAGGCGTAAAAATTCTACTTAGATCTACGTTAAAAGACGTAACTTTTCAACTTCAATTGGGTAGATGACTTTTCCGTGTCACACTAGGTGGCAGCACTATCAATTATGGAGAGTATATTACAGCTCCTTAACAAATCTACCACATTCAAGCAGTAAATTCTCATTGATTGTGAATTCAATATCATGCAAATAAACCGCATTCAATAGAATATTTATATATAAAGGACAGGTGATTAAAGTATTGTGCATGAATAGGTGCTTTGAGGCACTTTACTGTGAGGACACCACATTGGTGGTAATAGAAGAAATACAAAGCCTCTCTGCAGCCAAAACTATTCAACAGATCTATACTGTCAGGCTGTTCAATTGAACTACAAGAATATACTACTTTGTATGAATATTGTTTGTAAATGTAAATTTGTCTGCAATATATTACAAGTCTTTGTCTGAGTCCCACTATGTAGAATTATATGTAATGTGTTAAACATAGATTTACGTCTTCAGGAGCTACGTAAATCAGACCTGCAGGTTTGAGATTGGTAAATAAACCTTAACGTTTTGACGTTGATAAACCTACTAAAATTACGTAGTTCAGACCAGAATTCAACGTAGATTTACGTCTGACCAACGGTGTTGTGTTTACTGGGTTGTAGGGGAGACCGGGGCAAAACAGACCCCTTAAGGGAATATGGCATATAACTCAGAGGTAAACCCCTGAATTGAAACATTTATTTTTTCATAACAAAGCATAGAAGTATACCATCCATGAAAATAATTAATATTGTGCTAATATCATCAATAGCATAGCAAAAGGGACCCTGGAAATTTCTTAATTTTGAATTGAAAAAAATACACAATAGGGGAGACCGGGGCAAAACTGACCCCTTAAGGGAAGATGGCATACAGCTCAGAGGTATACCCCTGAATTGAAACATTTATTTTTTCATAACAAAGCATAGAAGTATACCATCCATGAAAATAATTAATATTGTGCTAGTATCATTAATAGCATAGTGGAATAGCATAACATATTCTGACCTACGAAGGTCATGGGCTAAAAGTCCCGGGGCAAAAGGCTTTTTGGGGCGGGGCAAAAGCCACCCTGGAAATTTCTTAATTTTGGATTATTATCTTTTTTCATAATTTTCTTGCTCCCATCTTTTAGCTATGTTATTACTCAGTTCTTTAGGTATTTCTTTGTTGTCATGCATGACCATTATCTAACATTTTTCAATTCTAATTGATTTTTATGACCGTTGAATATCATGCATTTCAATAAAATTTCCCCCGAATTCAGGAAAAATTCCCCAAAACCCCAAAAATACCCCCAAAAATAAGAATTGGCTTACAAGAAATAATTTCATATTCAAATAAGCATGTCTCATCATTCTTATAATTTTTTAGGCCAAGCATGGTTATTTTTTCATGTTTTGATCATTTCTATGGGGTTTCACCATAAGAATTGTGATTGTGAGGGGGGGGGGGAGGGGTCCGTTTTGCCCCAGCTTCATGAAAAATATGTGAAGAAATGATCTTGCCAAAACAAATAACTGTAGGGTAATATTTTTTTCCAATGACTTTGCAAATATGTTACACAATATTTTAGCTATAAAATATTATTGTTTTAGCCATAAAACATTAACATATACCTCTTTTTTAATTCTCAGAAGCTCATAAACTGATTTTTGCAAAATGAGATCAAGATCTCTAGTTTCAGTTTTTTTCTTTATCCGGAATGCCAGAGGTAGCATCGATTTAATAAAAAAAAGAGTCATTTCAATCAATTATGTGAGCCAATTTGACAAAAATATGGAATTTATAGCTAAGAACTGAGTTAGGGGTCGGGTCCGTTTTGCCCCGGGGGTCCGTTCTGCCCCTTAAAGGCCCAGCGCCCAGCGCCCCTATATATACGGCTGAGCACCTGTCTCGACTGTGCTCTGACTGTTACTGCACGTGCAGTAAGAACTGCGGGTTAAAGATACAATGAAAATCAGAAAAGCGGACCAAAAGGAAGAGCATTTATGAGATATCAAGGAATCAAAATATTAATTGAAGCAAATTTGATAAGAAAAATCGAGTCAACTTTGAAAAAATTACAAAGGCATAGGTAGCCTCTTTTGCTATATCTGTTCCCCGCAAGCACTCAAGCCTGTTTCAATGGTGTAATTCGCTGGTACCAACTAATGCTGTTTTATATATATGGGAACCAAAAATTGATTGTTGCTGAGGGGGGCATATTTCATCGGTACTGGCACAGAACTAAACCTACCCTATTTTTCTGTTTTTGCCTTTTCACGATCAATTTTTAACACTTTAGCAATGAGTGTTTGTTGATCACCAGAAGTTGTTTTAATACAAGCTATCCCTACCTGACTGCATTACTCACATCATAACTTTTAATTTGATCACAAAGTTGCCAATTTTTGTCCAATTTTAACTTATTTTTCATCTAAAACGTGGAAGAAAAAAGGTTTTCCCCACATCATGATTAGGCGCAGCAATGAGAAACTTTTTTGGGGGGTTTTAAGGGGCATAACATCATTAATTATAATGTTGCCCTATGCATCACATTGAAGTCGTTGCTAACAGCAGCCAGAAACAAATAAGAAATATAAAAGTTTGATATAATCTACCTACTTTGTTTATGGCCTTTTTCTCTGCATTTAGCCCACATCGAAATTTAGAGTTGCGGCATTTTCCAACTCCAATTAACAAATCTAACCTATAATGTAACATTTTCCGATATCTTTTATATAGTTCAGATAATGAGAGTACAGTTGTCAAACAAAATAATGAAGCCCAGTCATTTTGACAAGGTAGTGTCTGCCGGCAGCGCTATAATAAACCGTCAGTCTGACGAGGCCTGCTCCTACAATAATGTAATAAGCTAGTCATCCAGATGAGGCAACGTCAATCGACCACCGCGGGAGCCCTGTCAGAATTAGGAGGCTACCTCCTAAAGTGGACCAGAAAGGGTGTGTTGAACCAACGCGCCGGGCCGAATCAGGGTGAGGAGGCCACCCAGTTTGGTGGTAGCGATACGCACGTCCTACCGAGCCAGCGTGATTTTAGGTCACCGCTCTTTATGAGTCTCTGACAAGTAGGGGTCATTGAAAAAGGGCTAATCAATCTGGCGAGTAAGGTTCCCCTAGCCTGACGAGGATATTGCGCCCGGCGGTCTCAGTGTACAGAACCGCATGGTTCATGCCCCAATCAATACTGCCATCAAGTATCACATTGAAATAAGGTTACCTCTTAAACTTGAAAATGTAAAAAATAATACATTACACTGGTTGAAAAGGTGCGCGTGGCTAACGTAAACTGGTTGATCAGTGAAAATGGCTGTACTACATTATAGTAATTATTACAGGTCTAATCTTTTAATAAATTAATGTAGGTCATTATACAAGATGCCGACTGAGTACAGAAAGTGGTGGGACTTTTTCCGTGCTCGTAACGACCAACATGAGTTATACATCAAGTGGTTCTCTGAGCACCAAGATGAACTACCCAACATAACTTCCATGATTAGTGTTGGAGCAGGTAAGTTTTGTATCGGGGGGGGGGGGGGGACTGGCTATATTTTCTATAGCCACTATGTGTGAACATCGCGCCGAAATCGTGGAAAATTGGCCCTGAAAGCATAACTTAAGAATATACCCTTATCAGGAAATACACTAAATAATAGGTGACCATTAAAATTAATATGCACTTTCAAAATTGCCTGAAAAGCACCCCTCATGAAGGATTCGTGCGGGTCCGTGCCTAGGGCCCAAAAGTAATCAAATCCGCGGGAGAGGCTACCTATAATTTGTATATACACTCCTCTCCACATATTAAACACTTTTCATAAGCAACTTAAAATAGCACCAGAAATAGTACCGAATCCTGTTCATGCAGGGTGTGGTGACCTTGACGCGGAGTTGGTCAAGACGTCTTTGACAGGACTTCAAGTTTACACCGGTGTGGAGCCTGATCCTGACAATAGGAACACCCTTACCGCCACCATGTCAGCCCAATGTCCCAACATAAAGGTAGGATCGTGCTTGAGATTTTACAAGGGTCGCATTTTGTCAAGTCCGAACACAAGGCTACTTTTTCATGATTCCAAAAGGGTAAGGGTATTTTTAGGATTGTAGGCAAGCGCCGACGAGGGCCCTTAATAAGGGCCCAGATGGCACTGTCAGCAAATGGCACATTAATCCACCTTTTTTCAACATTAAAGACACATGATTATGTATGGAAAGAAACATAATAATGAACATAAAAAGAACTCTGGGACAACTAAAAGCCATTGTGGCAGTGACTTAAGTCACGATTCTAGTAGTGGTGACAGCAGTCTTACTTTGGATGCCATGCCATCCCGGGGGGGCATGACAGGGGTGTGCGGCTGGATCTCTGACAACCCTTACCCTTGTTAGGGCGATTTTGATGCCAAAAAGTTACCCTTGTTAGGGCATTTTCAGTCAAAAGTGCCTAGGTTTCGGTAAAAAACTGATAAAATAGCCAAAAAGTTACCCTTGTTAGGGCATTTTCGGCCAAAAGGGCCTAGGTTTTGGAAAAAACGAGATAACATAGACCATGTTTGTGTATATCTGCTGAAAAAATTACCCTCCTGCGGAGGTTTTAGTCGAAAACTGTGATATTTTTGGTGAAAACTGGCAAATATTGGTGAAAACCCGGACATTTTTGTGAAAAATAGACCCTTGTTAGGGCGAATTTCAAGAAAGTGCACCCTTGTTAGGGCGATTTTTCCTTGAAAAGTGGACCCTATAGGGCGATTTTGTAGAAAAAGTAGCCTTCCCAGCCGCACACATGTGTATACAAATTATACTAAGTGCCCCCACCGGGCATGCCATCTGCTGATCAGGCAGTAAGGACCATAACCCATTAGCCGATTGGGATGCATTATCGGCTGATACTTGCACACGATTATACTACAAAGTACTACATTGGGATTGTTTGTTGAGGGTGTATCGGCCGATAATGCATCTAAAACGGCTAATGGGTTATGGCCCTAAAACTCATCCTAGAGTCTAGAGATCACAGCAGGTCCTCTAGACTAAATCATTAAGATGCTGGCATTAAAAGGCCAAACATAATTGATTGTAAATTAGAAGATGGGGTGCGTCATTTCTTGCGATTTCACATGGGTTTAATAGAGCATTAATTGGGAGATCCGGGTTTAGGAGAGAAAAATATCATATATTTTTAGCTAAGGGGGCATCTCACATTCCCAACTCAAAATGGAGATATCAACACTCTTTGAGAATGTCTTTATAAAACATATGTTTTATGTTATACGTAGATTAAGTTGATTTTGGGTGTAGATTTCCTACGTAGTACTAAGTCTAGTATTAAGTTTCACAATGACGTTAAGTTTCACAGTGAAATTTGGGCATTAAATCTAAGCTTTAATGAGGAATGTTTCATATTATGATATATTAAAATACATTATTAGATAGTTGTCTATAATGTTCTGAAACTGTTCTCTCCATATTCATTGAGATAAAAGCTCTATGTGAAATATTAAGAGAACTGTAGCTCAGAGAAAATGGATCACGTTTGCACCGCCAACGAGCGTCCGAAAGTGGTGAATCTATCCTACATAACTTTACGATTTTTTGTGGTGTATAGCTGATTAAAGAAGGACTTGGGGTACGCTCAAAGTCTCTTAAAGCTGCTTAAAGAGGGTCTTGAGGCCTGCTTAGAGCTGATAAAATTCGGAATTGTCCTTTCCTTAAAGGTGCTAATACTTCATAGAATATTGATAGGGGTTTGTACTTTATTCAAGTGGGGCGGGTGATCATCAATTGGGAGATTTCTTTTCTGGAAATCATCAATTGGGGAGTTAGCCTGACCCTCCAGGGTCATTGGTCCGCCTCCACGGTGCTGGGTCCGCCTCCACGGTGCGGGAAAATGCAATTAAAATGTTTAGAACAGAAGAACATCACATTATGATCATATTGATGTAGTTACTTAGTGTCGGAATGAAGGATTGAAATCACTATGAATAAATTCTATGATGTACCTAAAATAGAAATAATGCATACACTATGCCATTGACTGTTATCATATTTAAATAAACGCCTAAAGTATTATCATTACTGCTCTAACATTAAGTCCGAAAATCAAAAACAGATAAAAGTATCGAATTTTTGTGTACTTGCCTGATCTTGCTTATAGAGGCTATGTAGAATAATTCTACATAGCCTCTATAAGCAAGAACAGGCAAGTACACAAAAATTAATAATTAATAATTATTATATATACATGTACGTAGTAGTTATAGGACGTGTACCAATCTGTACGCGAGATACAGTGAAGGAGCCTTATAATTAATCCTAGACACTGAATACCCCTACAGATTGGTACTATATAGTCCTATAACTACTTTATGCAACTATAGTAGAGCAGCACAGGGCCCACAGTAGATCACCACCCATCACCAAAAATTACTAAAATACACTATACCCCACTGGAAAGCCCTGAATCTGTAGATTACAGATATGGTTTGAGTAAAAGAATACGTTGTGGGGGTTTTTGGCAGTAAAGGAATGAAATCATAAAGTTAATAACTATTTTTAAATAGAAGAAAAAAAACATCAATACCAAATTTGGTCAATGGGGATTCTATTTTATTTGGATAATGCTTTGGGAGAATTGATCCTTTTGCACTTTTATCCGAATCCAAATCTACCAAGGTACATCACAAATTTGCATATTAAGGGCCATAATTAGCATATTCTAATTAGATAGGCAAAATACCAGGTTGACTAGAAGCATTGTAAAATTAGGTCCTAGTCCAAAACCTCTAGAAATGATATGATGCCTTCAGATATGGCTGGTGATCAAGAATGCTACTTATCATATTTTTTCAGTACAGCTCAATTAGCATAATTTATGCAAAACTAAAGATATCTGCATAATTTCACTGTCAAAATGCCAGGTGATAGAAACACATGGTTCCATGCAGGGAAACATCTGGAAATTGGTACGCACATCCCATAGGCCACACAAAGCAATTCTAAATACAGGGTATGACAGATATAGACTGTAGCCATTATGAGAGACAAAATGGCCGCCACTGAATATCTCTATATCATTTATCTCCTCTTCTAATCAACTTAGAATCATGATTCCAAATGCTAAATATACATTTTCGGGGGCAAGGAACGCAATACTGATACTTTTAAGGTGGTAAATAGCAGCCATCTTGCATTTGCATGAGCCTATCCATAGACCACATATCAATTAGCTGCTTCTCTTAATGAATTCCCCCTAGTATTATAGATGTTATCATTCTGCCCGTATCACACTCTAACCTCTTACAAGTAGGATGTACAGAAAATCCATTGTTTATATGTAATTGGAGTACAGATGTCACACAATGTGGCTGGCAGAAAAGCTAAGAGTCAGGCATGCTGGAGCATATGAATTATGCATTCTAATTCAAGAGGACGTACATCTGTTTAAAAAAAGTATGAATGTCTTCAAAAATGGGGTTAGTTTAAAAAGGGTGCCACATACCCTCAAAGATTCTCAAAGTATCTAATTAGAATATGCTAATTATGGCCCTTAATATGCAAATTTGTGATGTACCTTGGTAGATTTGGATTCTCTGGATAAAAGTGCATAAGGATCAATTCTCCTAAAGTATTATCTAAATAAAATAGAATCCCCATTGACCAAATTTGGTATTGATGTTATTTTTCTCCTATTTGAAAATAGTTATTAACTTTATTATTGCATTCCTTTCCTGCCAAAAACCCTAATAACATATTTTTTTACTCAAACCATATCTGTAATCCTGAGATTCTCAGCTTTCATATGGTATATGTCCTGCTTTAGTAATTTTTGGTGATGGGTGCAACTGGAAAGACAGCTCCTAGCTCCCTAGTGCTGCTACACTACTAGCTGTATACAGTATACAAGAGGTGTGAAATGCTTTGCTCTCCGTGCCCGCTGTGGTTTAACCCCTTCACCACTGGGTCTCCTGTAACTCAATGCAATTTTGTGCAATATATTGGCTTACCGCGTGGAAGGGGATAAATGTACAACAAATGCTATGCGTTAAGTCCCCTCTGTTACCTACAGGCAACAAAACACTGTCACGCCTCACCTACCTGACTGAGGCATGGCTTAGTGGCTACAGCTCATCTCTGCGCGTGTGTGCACGTGTTTGTGTCCCGTGGTCACCCCGGACCCCTACGACAGATACTGTCATCCTAATAAAATGGCGCATCAATAATTGATCAATAACTGTTCAAATCCTGTCTTTCTTTGATGAGGTACAGCCACGCATTATATTTAAGTAACTTTCCGGATCCTTAAGCTAGGAATCAAAGTTGCAGGAAAGTAGGTATTGCTTAAAGAAGATTAAAGCTGCTGACAAGGTGTGGCTCCGACTTTAAGCACATTAACTGCAACTTTAAGCACCGAAAAAAGGTGATTATATTTGAATTGCTAATATCAGCGAGTTTTATCTAATTAATTAGATTTTATCGCCCAAACCCGCCGATAAAGCTCCATACTCCCTACCGTGAAAAGGCAATAAACCACCCGAGTCTTAGTCCTAACCATAAACATACTATTATACTATTAGATGTATGTATTATTGCAGGATTGGCCCGTCTATATGTTAGATTCAACCTACCAAAAGTCCTGATGTGTCTTAGGCTTGGCTTTTTTTAGAGCCGTTTTTGTATCGGATGAAAAAATACCATTGAATTGCTATATTTCAGATCTGTACACCAAAGTACCATCATGGTAAGGACATTTCTTGGGGTAAAAGTCTACCAACTCAACTAAATGTGATGTAAAAAGGGTGCTGATAAGAATTTTGATGTTTCCAAAATCCAAGATGGCCACCAGGTCAAAATCCAAGATGGCCGCTATATAATCCAAAACCCCTCCCCTATAGTTTGAAAATTTGTTGGACATAATAGAAACTTACTGTTTCCCCCTAAATTGATCATCTCATCTCATCTCATCAGAATTATACACTCACTCGATTGAAACTGTACGCACGACTATCTAATTATTATAAAGAAGTGATTGTCATGTAACAGCCATGTCATACCTGGACTGAATGTATCATGATTGATTCAGATGAGTAGCCAGAGGTCCTGGCGGAAGTAGGGCAATGCACCCATGCTAGGTTTGGATACATTTTACATTATTTATTTTGATGTAACTGTCTTTATTAAACCTTATGTAGGGGTTTCGTATACGTATAACGGGAACACAGGTTCCAAATTCGGTTTGAATGCAACAGGTTTTATTCAATCACAGCCTCAAAAGTACACGGAGGTTTCTACTCGGTTCACTTGGTCTTTTAACCATTCGAAGACACACAGGATTCTATCGATAGTTCGAAGTTAGCAATACTGGACAGTCAGGTCCTGAGCCAGCATGGCTGGTGCAGGAGCCATAGTGTGGGAGGGGTGTAGGTGCCCCTATCAAAGCGAAGGTACGAAAGGTGTGGGTCAGAGCTCGTCCTGGGACGAACTCCCTGAGGTAGCCAACCTCGGCCTCTTATATACCCTGAGCGCGGACCAAGCAGTGTCGACGTGGCACTCCTCCGTAGCGCCGTCTGGAGTGCCCTGCCTGGCTCCGCTACCGGATAACCGAAAGGACATGGCGTAGGTGCTGCCACCTAGTGTCCGCTGGAGGCACTTCCCGCTCTGACTCCACGGACCTATATGTACACGTATTATTCGTGCCCCTACATCACCCCCACCAGATTATAACAAGGGTCGAAATACATCTGATATAATATAATATACTCGAATATAGGAGAATAATATCAGTGTACATGATGACAATACCGGGGTACATTCAAAGGTACGAATTATGTTTTATACGTACATGTAGAAAGTACAATTTAGATTTAGACTGACCTGTTACACCAAACAACACTTACATATCTATGTACATAACAGGGATCTTACAGATCCAACACCATAACGACAAGATCGATACGTGAGTATCCATCTTTAATAAAGATATGAATATATATGTTAATATATATGTTCTACACTACTTCTAACTACAGTGATCACAGATCTGTATGGTTTTTGTTGAGGTACAATATTGATTACTACATTAATTATATTAAGGTAGGTAAGGAGTGCACTTTATGTGACTTTTTAGGACGGAATGACACAGAAGTAATGGCTTGAAAATATTTATGTGGGCGAACCGTCCCTGGAGAGGTAATTACGTGAACTATTGGAATTATAAAATACATGGAACCAACATAGGTGTGACATTAACTCTTATAACCAAGGAATGTAGTAATATTGGCCTCCACATGAGGTAACCGATATATGACTCTATATCCTAAAAATAGATATACTCTCGAAATCCGAATACCAGTTGTTATGTCCAAAAAGAAATTTTTTGGAGATAAAGGTAGGTATTGAACATTATTTACAGTTTTGGTTTGAATCATAGTATACAGTATAAGTTATACTCCTTAAAGTATGAATACACTTCTTTTCTTTTTCTATGTTATGGTTTGGTTTATGTTTTTCGAATCATGATTTCAATCATGGACGTTCTGTAATTACGAACACAATTATTAAGATATCATCGAAACATCATATACACAAGTCATCAAAAACGCAACTGAACAAACGAACACACGAATCATCTCACAAGTCCTTCACCAAATCTCGGAGTTCTTCGAGCGACCCACTCCACTGAGTGAGTCCGATTCCGAACACTCGGATGAACTTAACGTTCAGCGCCTTCATAGTTTTGGCCTGATCGTCCAGAGTGTCCTCCGCAGCCTTTTGGAAGGCACGGGCTGTTGTAAGCTCCCTCTTCGAATGTTCTAGCTGTCTGGTGAGTTCGACCACCTTATCAGGTTCTGCCTGCTCGTCGATTCGTTGCTGTTCGAAGATCTGCCTCAGTCTCTCTACCTCCTTGCCCTGCATGGTGATGGCATAGTCTGCTGATGCCCTTGCCACACAGGCGGCATACTGCTGCATGCCGGCTTGGTGCTCATGCAGCCATCGTTCATACAGCTCCTTATGCACCACTGCATCAGGAGCCTTCACAGGCTCGAAGTAGTTCTTTGGGAACCGCACACTTGGACGAATGTTCTCACCACTCACCATGAGGTCATACCACCTATCCGGACAGACTGCCGGTTCTTCTCGCACGTTGGGCCTGAAAGGCACAGTGGCTGTGGTGGTAGTAGTGGTGAGCACTGCGTCAGCAACAGTTGCTGCATTCGCTCCTCTAGCAGTTGTCGTTGGTGTGGTGGTGACCGGGTTCGAAGTGGTCACTGAAACCGGGTCCACCACAAGCTCAGTTTTCACGGATGATGAACTCGAACTAGTGGCGGGGGTTTTACGCCCCACCGACTTTGTAGAGCTGTCAGCCTTCGGTTTCGCCTCTTCCACTACCTGGGGAGTGTGGATGGTGGCAGTGACCACCAAGTCCTTTTTCCCAGGCAGCACAAAGTGATCCGAGTCCCCCATCTCTACGTTTCGGGAGTCCGGTTGGCGAAGGGCATCCTCTACAGGGATACCCAAAGGGAGGTTCCTGTACGGATCCCTCTCAGTCTGTCTTTCCGGACCAGGAGAGTCCAGCGAAGGGTACTCAGTCCTGCTAGCCAGGTTACCAGGAGTCAGAGGACGAAGGGTTTGCAGTTGAGAACGACCTTTTGGGGCCGAAAAGTCCGGACCATAGTCAGGACGCAAGTCCTGCAGTGGGGACCGGTGCTCAATTGTTGTCGCTCGCCCTCGTGCTGCAGTTGGAGCTCTTGGAGCCAGTGCTTCCGATTTGACCTTTTTACAGTCAGTTTCGGAAGTGGCCGGACTCCTGTTGGTTTCACTTCGTTTCCCTGGAAGGGGGTTGGCCGCTCTCCAGTCGTACAACTCCTTATACAAGACGCTATTCAGGTCCAATCGACCCCGTCGATCTGTACACTGGAAGACAGCTGACTGCTTCGAATTCCTCGTCACCTGGACCTTTCCGAACTGGAGGGTCTCAATAGTGATGTTATCGAACTTCACCTTGTCTAGGCCCGCCACCAGTTGTGCATGGAGGTCCCCCACGTTCTTCCTGGCTAACGTCATGGCCTGGCCATGACATTGTATCAGGTGCTCGATCATCCTGCCTCTTCGGAGGGTCAACAGTCCTGAACACTTCTTGTTTGCCTTGCCCGTGTCAGCGCAGATATACTGCGCCCGGTGGTGCATGTGGCACTCGACCAGGTGCCGCATAAATTTGAAACAGTTTTCTAAGTATAGACAACCATTTTAAACAGCCCTGATGTTTCAGAATTGCCAAAAAATCTTTATTGATGAATTTATTTGAATATGGGTTTCGTGTGAAGCCATGAACATATACTGGTACTAAACCCATCATTTTGAAACACCACTATATATTCACAACTAAACATATGATATAGACAGAAACGGATTCCAAGTAGGGACAACCATTTCTGATAGCCCTGATGTCTCAGAATCTGGCTAAAATTATTATTGATGAAGTTATTCGATTTTGGGTTTTGTGATCCTATGGATATAAATCGGTGCTCGTCTCCTTGTTTTGGGATACCGCTGTGTATTCTATAGATAAACTTAGGACATAAATAGTCTAGATGTATAATTAACTTTTGATGGCACTGGATTTAGCTGACTTTGGGCTCTTTGTGAAACATGTATGTAAATATTTGGCGCCATCTGGCGGTATTTTGCGGCACTAAGGTACATTTTTACCGGTACTTGATTCTCTAATTTTTGAAAATCCGCTCTTCATTTATATTTGAACCCATGGCTTAAATTGTAACAGTTCCTAAGTATAGACCACCATAGCTGATAGTCCTGACGATAAATAAATTCCAAATTGATTATTGACGAAGTTATCTGATTCTGGGTTTTGTGAAAATTCTTAGGCAAATTTTAGAAAATGTTTTGTATGACTATATGTTTACTATACAAAGTGCCAATGCAGTATTAGGCTTAGCATACTAATAACCTGCAGTGACTTCATATTCAGTATTGATAAAGCTGTGTTGTCATGGTTTAACAGGTCTTGTCGCTCGAGTATATAAATGACAAATCCTTTATCTTTCTGACATGGAGAATTTTACCCCCCCTCTCAAATCATCTGCCGGCTATCACTTGAAAGGGAGATGGGGTGCCACAAGTGCAGATCCCCATCACCCAATTTTATTTTTTTTATTTTTGTGTTTCTGTGTTTCTGTGTTTCATGCCAGTAATATCCAAACAGAAAGATTGCATTTATTTCATTTTGTATTGGTTGTGAAAGCAGATCCTAACGACTGCAATGGATGATGCTGCTTTGATGTTCAAGGGCCAAGGCCTTAGTGTGATACACTTAAATACTAACAGTGTTAGAAATAAGTTTGATACGTTAAAAAAAGACCTAGGGGCCAAACTGATAGAAGTTATCTTGTTTTCTGAAACATGGTTGACTGATCTTGATCTTGATTCTGATTACTGTCTCCCAGGGTATAATATGACAAGGTTGGATTGTGTTGTAAATAAGGCTGGTGGTGGGGTATGTGCATATACTTTGGAAAATATAACATGTTCGGCAAACAAATTTGAAAATTTAAATGTAAGCAATCCCAGTATAGAAGTTCAATGGCTAGAAGTGGAAAAGGGTATGAACAAGAAAGTCTTAATAGGTAACATTTACAGACCCCCTGAGGGAGTCGTAGGTGATTTTGTCACACACTTAAGCATTTTAATAAACCAAGTTGATAATCTTGAGGATTATGAAGTTATAATTACTGGTGATTTTAACATAAATGCCTTACAAAATGACAGACAGATTTTGTACGACGCTCTTGATGAATTTCATTTACGTCAATTAATAAATAAACCCACCCGTACAGCAGTAGGAACAAACCCACATACTGGGAGACACACTGTTACCTCAAACTCTATTGATTTAGTCTTTACCAACAGCACCAAGGTCATGAAAGCTGGTGTGGGATGCATCAATACTAGTGATCATATGCCCGTTTATGTAGTTTTGAAACACAAGAATCACAAAATCCCTGCTCGTTATTTTAAAGGCCGGTCATACAAAAATTATGACAGTGTATTGTTTGTAGAAATATTCAATGATAAAGACTGGACTGAGTTTGACCAATGTAATAATGTGAGTAGATGTTGGGAAATCTATATTAAATTTGTCATGGATGTACTTGATTTGATGTGCCGGATCAGAACATTTAAAATTAAAGGTAAAGAGGAGCCGTGGTTGTCACCAGAGTTATTGGCCAGAATTAGACAAAAAAAACTTTTTGATGAGTAAAGCAAAGAGGACAAACAAAATTGGTGATTGGTTTCAAGTTAGTGAAATAAAAAATGCTGTATCCTATGAAGTTAGAGAGGCCAAGAGAGCATACATAGTAAACCAACTACAACAAATGGGCGCTGATCCAAAGTCTTTTTGGTCGGCTATGAAAAATCTGGTACCTTCAAATTCAACAGCCACTAAGCAAATAAGTCTGGTCAACAACAACGGAAACCATGTCAGGTCAGATAACACGGCAAACTACATAAATCAGTTTTTTGCAGAAATTGGACCAAAATTGCCACAAGAACATGATATTCCGTGGTCCTATGATGGAGACTTATATGATATTGATATACCAGATATTGTAATAATACGGATGTTGTCAAAAAGGTAGTAAAAACATTAGACAACTCTAAGTCTTCAGCAATAGAAAATGTTTCTACAAAAGTCTTACAGGATAGTATGCAGGGACAACTCCATCGTTTTACAAAGATCTTATACTTGTCTGTAACCAATGCTCAGATCCCAATCCAATGGAAATCTGCCAGTGTTACGCCCTTACCAAAAGGGGGTGACACTAGGGAAGTGTCAAATTTACGACCTATAAGCCAGTTGCCAGTGCCGGGAAAAATATTGGAAAGAATTATACACACTCACATTTTGGAACATCTGGAACACAACAATATTTTATTAAAAGAACAAGGGGGTTATAGAAAAAACTGTTCGACTATCGACACAATTTCAAAATTAACAAATGATATATTAAGAGAAAGAAATATTGGGCGAATAACTTTAGCTATATTTATTGATATTAAAAAGGCTTTCGATTCTGTAAATTACGAAATATTATTTAAAAAACTGGAAAAAGTGGGAATTAAAGGTAATATTCTAAATTGGTTGAAAAATCATTTATTGGACAGAACGCAAACAACTACAGCAAATAACACTAAATCAACAATGGTAAATTTAACATGTGGGGTACCTCAGGGTTCAATTTCAGGTCCGTTACTCTTTTTAATCTATATAAATGACATACATATTTTAGGAAATGGGATCAAAACTTTACTTTATGCTGACGATACAGTAATTTATGTCTCAGGGAAGGACTTAGCTGAGGTAACTCTTAAATTACAAGACGCTATGAATTTATATATAAATTGGACAGTAAGAAATAAATTAACATTAAACGAATCAAAAACTAAGGTGATGTTGTTTGCGTCGTCCAAAAAATATAAAAAGTTAAAACCTGAAAACACTGTTATAATGGCAAATGGCAAAAGGCTTAGTTTTGTAGACACTTTTAAGTACTTGGGAGTGACGCTGGATACAGAATTAAACATGAATGCTCATGCCAGAATAGTGAAGAAAAATGTGGGTTACAAGTCGTATCTCTTGTCAAGGCTAAGGAGTTTTGTCCCTGAGCTATACTTGGTACTAATTTATAAAGTCTATACACTGCCTTTGTTTGATTATGGTGATATTTTATATGCTTTTGCAAATGTTGACATTTTAGAGCAACTACAAAGAATACAAAATCGATGCCTTAAGTACAGTTTAGGCCTCCCACGATTGACACCCACTGACTATGTCCATCAAGAGGCTGCTATAGCATCCTTAAGAAATAGAAGGCTTTATCATCAAAGATTGTATGGCTTTAAAAGGTCAAGATGTATCGACTACTTGGATGTTAGACAAAGGGTAACCAGAGCAGCCCAAGGTCCGATATTATTTTACAATCTGTCTGGTTTTCTGTGAGCTCCTTTTCAACTCAATTTTACAATCTTGTACATTGCACATCATATGACCAGAGTATAGAGGTGTCTGTAGGTCGTGCGTGGAATAACCTGCACCACAGTATGAGAAATATAGTAAACCCAATGGAGTTTGAAAATAGAATGAGAACTTTACTAGAAATCACGATTCCAAAAAACCAACGGCGTATTATCTTGCCTATTTTTGAGTAGTAAATACTGTTTGCTGTAAAATTTGTATAATAAGACATTGAATTGTTTTATTGCATTTATTCTGATGACAATTGTTATTTTTCGGTGTAAAAGGTCCGGCTTATTTGAATTCAGGTAATGTTTTGTCCTGTGATGTTCCTGTGACGTGACCATCTGAAACATAATTTTATAGTAAATAAACATATTATATTGAGGTAAATTTAAGGGCTCCCAAAGAATCATCAGCTGGCTGATTGGGAGTCCTTTCTTTATTGACATAGTTAAAAACTAGTCTCATGTATGGTCTGGGTCATGGATATCAAAAACCCGAATAGAGGTTGTCAACATGATGAAACACACAGTATATTATACAGTTAATTTAATTGACGATAGGTGAATCCAGAGTCGATATGAGGCTGGCATCATAGCGTAAAAACCCTGAAATTACAGTGTACCAGGAGAAAGATATGACACAAATGACCCGCTCAGGAAATGTAATAGAGTTTAAGTTGTGGTCAATAAAGACAAATTTCAAACTTCAAACTTCAACTTCAAACTTCAAACTTCAAACTTCAACTTTAAACTTCATAAATCGAAGACGAGTGGGCATGGGACGGTTCTCGTGTTTGAAATAGGTAGGACAGGAATCAAACGGACAATCCTCCCTTACCCCTGCCTTGTACCGGGCCATAGCCCATCGAATCTTGGGGCTTCCCTCATGGTTGTAGTAGGACTCGGGGAACTGTTTTCGATCCTGAAGCCGATTGAACCAGTTTTCCGTCCATGCGAAGGTGCTGGGTAAGTTATTGTTGGACCTGATCCATTCTTCGTCATCGGACAGACCCTCGCAGTCTGTTGCCTTAGGACAGGAGTACATGTCCCTGAACCGTTTGCAATGCTCCATACATTCAGGCCTAAACTTTTTAAAGCCCCCGGCAGCATTGCGCCGGATCATTTCTTCTGAGCGGTTGCCCCAGCAGCCGGAGGGGGCGAAGAGACCACAGGTGACGTGTTCTAATGTCCTGATTCCGAGGACGTGGATGGGGATACAGGTATGGGAACCTGCACCGGAGTCTTGGTTGGGGTTGTTGGAGGCGTGGAAAGTGTCTTGGTTGGTGCCCTAGGAGGCGTCGAAGGAGTGGAAGCCGTACTGGATACCACATCTACCAACCTCACAGTTGGAGACATGTTTATTGCTGTGGTTTGTAGAAGCAGGGGATGAGGGACACAGGGCTGTCGTGCTTCACCCTTCTTCACCTTATGCCTCTGGCTTTTAGGAAGTTCAAATGGTACCTCCTCCATATCCGAAGCGTCGGACACGGACCGTCCCTTCTGCTGTGGGTTGGGGTTCTTCCTGGACTGGGCTCGGGTGAGTGGAACCCTGGGAGCAGCTTGCATAGCTTCCAGGGTTTGCCGCAACTGTTCATTGGCTGCTCGGAGTTCATCGGACTCTCTCACCACATAAGCAAACCGAGCTTCCTGCTCAACCGATTCTGATGTATCCGAATTGACTTCCATAAGAGTCAACTCCACGATGGCTGGAGCCTTGTCGAATGGGACTGGTAAAGGTCCCAGTGCCTTCGGAAGAGGTTCGGATTGAGACTCAGTAGTCCCAGTTGTAGTGGTTGGTTCTTCGAATGACGTTGAAGCCGAATGGGGAGTACTCGAAGAGCACTCGGACTGAGCTGGGGCAGGTTCGGATACTTCGGACATGGACGGAGTAGCTGGAGGGGTACTCGAACGGGAAGTTTTACGACTACCTCTGGTTTTGGTGAGTTTCTTCTTCTTCCCTTTCGTACTCGCGGTGCTCCCATCACTCGAGGGCACCGACTCCTCCATTAGTTTGGCTCGTTGGAGGTTTCTAAAGTTCGTACCACATTCTAACAAGATGTCACTGAAGATTCCATTCTTGAAAGCTCCTCGAATCGCTCCTCCGTAACTGTCTAACCAGGTAGGGTCGTAGCGATAAAAGCCCTCACTTCCCAGCCTATCCAACATCATCACCATGAGTGTGGGATGAAGTTGCAGCGAGGTATCGAATGGCGGATCGCATTCCAGCACCTCCATAAGTTGTTGCTGGGCCAGCGATTTTCGTACGACATCCTCCATCTCCTCGTCAGACACTGCTTGAATGGGCAATTTCTGACTCACCTCCTCTAGCTCCGGCATGTCGTCTTCCTCCGAATCACCTGCTGCGTTGAGCCGCGTGGATGTGGAGTTATAATGTCCTTCGATGCTACACGTTTTGGGGTGTTGCGCCACGGCAAACGCCCCATGTTGACTGTCGCTGGAGGTGGCATGGCCACGGTATCCTGTTCAGCCGTCGAATAGGAGCCGATCCCCGCCACTCGGACGGTAATCGCACTCCCGGTGGATTCGGAGGCGGATTCGTAATCCGATTCCTGTGCATTATCGAATTGGCCATCATCCATCCCGAACAGGTCCAGCTCGTCGGACTGGAGGCCCTCACCGGGGGTGTACTGCTGCTCCATCGAAGTTGAATGTTTTCAACGAAAACAAAGTTTAAATCGAAGATATTGTGGAGAACGAAGCTCCGCGTGTCCAAATGACACTATGAGCGGGAACTAACCAGGTTGGCACGTGTTATGATGTGGTTTTGGAGACTTTTGGTCGGTAACAAGACCCCTCTTCCTCCTTCTTTGCCCTGCAGCGTCCGCGCGTCTTCTTGGCGCTGATCCAATATGGCGGCCGCCCTTCTTGTCTCGTGCGGGAGCAAAGGTCAACCAATCAGCGTTCACGCCTCACCGGATAGCCCTTTTCTAACGGATAACGCAGCGGGAGACGCTCGTGTTTCCCGCCACTGGTCGAACGAGTAGCTCACCGGAGTGTAATCCTTATTGAGTCAGTTCCACAGAACCATGGGTACCACTAATTATGAATTCTTCAGGAGTGTAGGCAAATGTCATTACGGGTAACATAAGAATACCCGCCGGATAGTTCCGTCTGCCACCCTTGGGGGCATTCACAATCAGCACCCGCCCTAGTTCTGCTCACTCGACAGCAATTAGGTCTGTACTACCATCATGGGATCGAAGCTTCTTGTTGTGTATACAAATTAGGTCACAGCAGTCCCTTGGCCAAGCCGTGGACTGCGCCTTAACCCTACCTTGGGTTCTTTAGACCTGGTCATTGGGGAAGATTCGACAGGATGTCCAGTAGTCAATTGGACAGCCCTCCTCCTCTTCAGACCTTCATTTGCCGAGACTTTTTTTATGCATTTTTTATCCTTCTTGCTAGAAGCTCGAATTGGTAAATTTTTTTTAGGCCTACCTCGGCTCCTCTTTAATTTACCAATACCAGGGGGCATTGGCTTTCTCTCATCTGAGGGTATAACTAGTTTCCTAGGTCTACCAGGACCACGTCGTTCCGGGGTGGTCGCTCTCCGCTCAGTGTCACTTGACTTCGAATGCTCCCCTGACTTCAAATGCGCCGAAACATCACCATGCCACCGACGTAGACGAGCTACATTGGATTTATACAAGCGCCCCAACAAGGATTTGATCACCACTGTAGATTCTGAAACAATCCAAACCACAGTGAATGGACCATCCCAGTTGGGTGACAGCTTCAGCTGCTGTAGGGGATCGTGTAGCCTAACTACTTCATCCCCTACTCGAAAGGACCTAAGTTTCAAACCCACGTCATAGCCCACCTTTTGCCATGAAGCAGACTTGCTTAGCTCACATCGAACCATCTCGTATGCGGACTTGAATTTATCCCTCAATGCCTCCACAAACATCACCTGACAGGGTATTTCAGCGTTTATCCCAGCTACGCCAAACACCAAGTCAGCAGGCATAATCAAGTCCTCTCCGAATACTAATAGATTGGGGGAACAACCGGTGGAAGCATTCTACTTGACCATCCGACTGAGGTCTGTACGGATTCGTTCTTGTTTTGCATATAGCAAGGTTATGGCACATTGCTGCCCATAACTCGGATTCGAATTCTCTGCCTTGATCACTATGCAACGTCAAGGGCACGCCTAGATGAAGCACCCAGCCTTTTACAAATGCACGGGCACATGTATGGGCCTTATGATCCTTCAGAGGGAACACTCTAGTGTACTTCGAATAGTAGTCGGAGATCACCATCATGCACGTGTTTCCATCAGGAGTGGTTTTAAGGCCACTAATGATATCAACCGCTATGCGTGCAAATCTCACTCCCTACATCTCTTGAGTTAGTGGCAATTTCCCCAGGCCTTCACCTGGTTTATTCAGACAACAATCTGGATAAGTAGAGATCCACCTAAGCAGATCTTTACTCATGCCGGGCCAGTAATACCTCCTGGAGAGTCGTGCAAGGGAGCGCTTCTTTCCAAAATGTCCACTGGTCTGGTGCCCGTGTACGAAATACATGATATCCCTTTGCATAGCTGTGGGTATCACGATTTGCCAAAGTTTGGTCTTGTATGGTGTTATCTTCCACCTACATAAGATACTGTCAACAACAGTTAGCTCAGACCATTGAGCAAGTAGTTGTCTCATTTCCCGGTTCTCAATCGAAATGGCTGGTCTTTGTGGTTGGGCACCACTGGAGACCTGTTCTATTAGTCTTGACATGACAGCATCACCCTGCTGGAATTGCCTGATAGTTTCCGTGGACCATTCCATTGTTTTAGAATGTCCTACATCATACGGCATTCGAACTCCAGCTATTACAGCATTATGGGCTCCACAATCATTACAATCCCTTCTAGAACATTTCCGTATGGGTCTTCTCGAAAGGGCGTCAGCATTGATATGCTTGCTCCCTGCTCTATGTTGGATTTGGCTATTTTCCAACCCGAACTCGGACAAATGGGTCAGCCATTGACCGATCATTCCTTCTGCTTCCTTAAAGTTCAGCAACCACCTTAAGGAGGAGTGATCTGTCCGTAAAGTAAAGTCACCTCCCCACAGGAAGTGCTTAAACTTCTTCGTATATAGCACTACCGCCAACAATTTGCGCTTAGTGGTACAGTAATTCCTCTGGGCCTTATTGAGGGTATTACTAGCGAAAGCCAGTGGCACTTCTATCCCCTCTTGTATCTGGGACAGAGCAGCACCTATACTGTCGTTACTGGCTTCAGTGTCCAGTATGAAATGTCCATTAGCTGTTGGATATTTCAAAACTGGGGTGGTTCGAAATAGGTTCTTCAGGGCTTCGAATGCTAGATCTTGTTCCGGACCCCATGGGAAAGGCTCCTTCCTTCTACCCGGAGTCCAGTGAGCTAGAGCCTGCATAGGCTGAGCTATTCTGGCATACCCTGGTAGGAAGTCCCTGTGTTAGCTACAGAAGCCTAGAAAGGACCGTATGTCTTTAGGTCCTTCCGGCTTTTCCCATTCCGACACAACATCTAGTTTCTCAGGATCCGCCTTAACGCCCTCAGTGGATATTATCCGACCGAGATAGTTAATTGAAGTCCTAAACAGGTGACACTTCTTTGGTTTCAATTTCAAACCATTGGTTATCAACCTCTCGAAAATTTTGACTAGAGTAGCCAGGCACGAATCGAAGGTTTTCCCAAAGACAATCACGTCGTCCAGGTACACCAAACACTCCTTCCACAACAGATAACTCAACAGAGATTCCATCATGGCTTCGAATGTTGCCGGGGCGTTACACAACCCGAACGGCATCACATTGTACTGGAAAAGACCGACATGGCTCGAAAAGGCTGTCTTTTCCTGATCTTCCTCTTTCATTCCAACCTGCCAGTATCCGGATTGCAAATCCAGCGTACAGAACCATTGATTTCCGCCCAGGGAATCAATAGTCTCGTCTATACGGGGAAGAGGATAGGAGTTTTTCTTTGTACAACCATTCAATTTCCGATAATCGATACAGAAGCGAATTGTGCCATCTGAACAGGACTGGACCAGGGGCTAGTGCTGGGAACAATCACCCCTAATCTCCGGTGGGCTCCCCGAAGGCTGCATCATATTCCATCAATACCCGCCTCAACTGATCTTTCTGTTCCCCCATCACCAGGCTCGAATTGTCCACCAACTTCTGGAGTTCCGGACGCAAATCGAACATCCCTTCAAGGTTCGGTTTGGTATCTTCTGAGAGGATACTGGTGCTTGCCTGAGCAACGATCACCTGTCCCACGGGAGTACCTTTCATCAGATAACGGACTTCACCTCCAGGATTCGAAATAGGAATCAAATTCCTGCTGCCACTGCCTACGAAAGTATCTGCACTCTCAAGTCCAATGGATGCGAGTCTCACCACATCGGGTTCAACCACCGCCATCTGATCTCGGAAGATACTGTCACTCGAAAACAGTACATCACATGTCTGTCCTGGGGGTATCTTAACCGTCTGTACCACCGAGGCTACAGAAGATACCTTCCTCAACACGCATTGCACGGCCACCTTGTAAGGATGTTCTATCTTCAACATCCCCCTACAAGGTTCCAACATTGCCCCGTACAACGCAGCGAAATCTAATCCGATGATGCCATCATCACTCAGATCAGCAATAGTAGGCGACAGGAGATAATCCTGTCCACCTATATTGACTTCGAAAAACGCTTTACCAAACGTCTGCATGCAGCTACCGTCGGCCGAATGAGCTTTTACCCTCATTGTGAAGTTATCTGGTTCATCGGCTACAAGGTCATGGAATCGCTTGGAGATCATGGAGTGACTAGCCCCAGTATCCACTAGAAATTCCGCAGACCTTCCTTTCACTGCTACAGTCAAATACCACCTCTTCCCATCCAGTGGTGATGGGTTGATGGTGAAGCGTTCGAAATCCTTGGTGACACCAAGATCTACTCCCCGCCGTTTCAAGTGTTTCAAACAGGGATGATCCGGGGACAATCGGGCACTGCTGACTACTTCCAGCTCCTGTATCCAATTCGCCGCTTCCCCAGCACTTCCTTCTCGGATGTCTACTTTTCTGGGTTCATTGGACATACTTAGAAGGGACTGATCAGGCCCCTCTCCTAAGCTTCCAATCTCTTCTGTACCTCGGACTTCATCGCTTGCACCGCTGGTGATAAGCTGGCTTTCATTCACCTTAGGGGTTACTACATTGCCATCCCGAGCAACCCCCTCTAGTTTTCCGTTTTCTTCTCTTCAGGCTTTGGTACCGGCTTCTCGGCTGGGCATTCTGCTGCAAAGTGTCCCAGGGCCTGACACCTGTAACACTTCCTGGTGGTCTTATCCACTCTTGGCTTCGAATTGCTCCCTGCTGATTGCTGGTTTCCAGACATTAAGTCAGTCAACCGTAACAAGAGTTCATCCATAGAACTGGGAGTTGAGGATGTAGTCGAAGGTGCGCTGGTAGCTCCGGGGGTCACGAACAAATCGATAAGAGAAGTTCCAGCTTTCCAACTATCACATGCTTCGGTCCGTTCATCAGAATCCCTTAATCCCTCAATGAATTGCGAGAACAAATCATCTAGGAACTGTGGGTCATCTAACTGCCATCGTGGTCTAGCCCTTTGCAAGAGAGCCTGCAATTCTAGACCAAACACACAATGAGACTCATTTGGCTTCTGAGTCCTCTTTCGAAACAACCGAAGCAGATCCTCATTACCCACATAACCGATCAGGTAACTGGCGCATTCCACCAATTGGGTAAATGATCCGGCACCATGCATCGTTCTCCATCTCGAAACAGCTAGCTTGCCGGGGCCATTTCTCAATGCCCGAAGAAGCTCGTCCAACGATTCCTGCTCTGACCACCGATTGTACCTCATATCGTCCATGAAGTCTGCAAACCAGTCCTGCCATGGCTGCCTGCCTGTGAACGGAACCGGAGTGTTTGCAGTGCGTCTGGCAGCATTGTGGTTGTCTCTGTGCAACAGAAGAGACTGCTCAATGCTCCAATCAACGATATCAGCATTATCAGCCTGTCTGCTAACACAGTCAACTCCCATCTCAGCAATGCAGGGGTTCGAATCGTAAATCAACTTCATCCCGGGGGACATTGATTCGCGTCGAGAGACTCGTCTACCTGCATTTGTAGGAGATCTCCCTGACCTCCTTGTGGGGCCACTCGAATGCTCGTTCGGATCAGATCTCGAAGATCTATCATTCAAACCGAAAAGGCTTGGTCTCTCTCGAGAGTTCGACCGGCTGGGGGGATTCGAATAGTCATCATCATATGACGTTGGCCGTTGTTCATGTCGTGACGACCTCTCATCCGAATCACCTGCATCAATGGTCACCCGCTTCGGTCTCCCTCCGGATGAGGTAGTAGCACCACCCCCACCAGATGTCAAGTTGTAGATGCCACCTTTGACATGATCGAACCCCGAATAGCCACTTCGAGTTGACTCCTTCTCTCGTTTCAACTGTAAATCTTTCAGTTCCTGGACCAGACGATCCTTTTCTTCCATCATCGCTTTGGTTGTCTCTCGTATCCTGTCATGGAGCTCGTCCGATTCTTGTACGGTCTTATCCTGACGCTGTTCAAGAACCTCAGTTCGTCGCCGCAAGACATTCTGCTGATGAGAGAACTGGTCTTCCATATGTTCCAGTTCAGCCTTTGTTGTGTCTAAGCGGTTCTGCTTCTACATTGTTGCCCCGTCCAACTCTTCATTCTTGTTTCGGAGCTTTACTAACCAATGACTCAAGGCTTCAAACTCCGCATTCATTCTGTCCATCTCTGCAATCCTTGCTTCTTCGAATTGATTCTTCTCTTCGGTGAAGTGACGACGTGTCACCTCTTGCCGTTGGTGTAGTTCAGCATGCAGCATGCTCATGCCCTGTGTTGGCATAGGAGCAATGTGCCTCTTCGAACCACCAGTCTCGAACAAAGAATCCTCCAGGTTTGACCCCAGATCCTTTCGAATAGAATCAGGATTGCCTCTCCTTGGTTCTGGTGTCGAACTCGAACGGCTTGGCCCATAGTGTTTCTCAAGGGCTGCTACCACCTCCGGATCCGGACTCGAAAAAGGGTGAAGGGACGCTCCACCCTTTGCCTGTTCAGCCATGTTCACCCGAACCGACTGTGCTATTCTGTGTTTCACCCGAACTGGTCACGGCACCAATGTAGGGGTTTCTTATACGTATAACGAGAACACAGGTTCCAAATTCGGTTTGAATGCAACAGGTTTTATTCGATCACAGCCTCAAAAGTACACGAAGGTTTCTACTCGGTTCACTTGGTCTTTTAACCATTCAAAGACACACAGGATTCTATCGATAGTTCGAAGTTAGCAATACCGGACAGTCAGGTCCTGAGCCAGCATGGCTGGTGCAGGAGCCATAATGTGGGAGGGGTGTAGGTGCCCCTATCAAAGCGAAGGTACGAAAGGTGTGGGTCAGAGCTCGTCCTGGGACGAACTCCCTGAGGTAGCCAACCTCGGCCTCTTATATACCCTGAGCGCGGACCAAGCAGTGTCGACGTGGCACTCCTCCGTAGCACCGTCTGGAGTGCCCTGCCTGGCTCCGCTACCGGATAACCGAAAGGACATGGCGTAGGTGCTGCCACCTAGTGTCCGCTGGAGGCACTTCCCGCTCTGACTCCACGGACCTATATGTACACGTATTATTCGTGCCCCTACACTAATAAAACATTAAAAAAAAGAAGTTAGACACGGCTGGGTGAATAATAATGATAATTAGCTTATTGCTGGCCCCTTTAAGAAAACATAAGCCTAAGACAGGGGTTGGTTGGCATTGACCAGGAACCCTCCTCACAGCCACCCGTCGGCCGAGGGGTCTCCATGAACTTTGAAAACAGAAGTCTGCCTTAATTCATAGTTTGGTTCGAGTTTTATGCTGGAAAGTTCAAAATATATCGTCCTGTCTCCATCATTGAAATACAATTAAAGGAATCATTTATTTCCAAAACCTGGGTGAGTAATTGTGGATCGACACCTTTTGCAAAATGGTCATTGTTCAACAGGTGGTCATAAGACCTTCTCCAATACACTACTATAGTGGGCATATGAGCTCCTATGGTTAAGAGATACAATTATCATAATAGGCATATTAGAAAAAAAACTATGATCCTAAACAAGAGAGAAATCCTAGCATCCGCTGATGCCAATACTTCACATGAGTAATTTTTTTACCATATACTTTCAAAATTAGTTGCAGGTAGTCGCAGACCCAATTGGAGTGTGGCAGGGACCTGCTGAGCCTGTGGACCTGGTCCTCGCTATTCAGGTATTTTACTACTTCCAAGATAAGGTAGCAGCACTGAAGCAGCTCTACAGCTGGCTCCGCCCAGGGGGTGTACTCATCATTGGGCTCAGTCATGATGACAACATGTATGCTGGTGTAGGTAAGCAATACAGAAAGATTTATAAGTCAATGACCAGACTGGTTTGGGGAGTTGTCACTATTAGATAATTGGGAAGAGCTCTCTCAACAGGTCCTCAAAGCATGTTATTTACCGACTTTTTTGGGGGGATTTTAGGATTGATTCAGCTTATAACTTCGTATCATAGATTGTGGTCGGTTTATAAGGGCATTCATTTTTGTCAAGTGCTTTACAGTTTAACTACATTTAAATAGACCCAAATTCGGCTCATAATATTCTCTCAAGGTAGAGGGTCGGCTTATAAGGGAGGTCTGTTAGGCCCTTATCCTACAAAATTGCCCTTATCCTACAAAAATGTATAGTTTTGTAATATAAGGGCTGTCAGTCAAGCCCTTATCCTACAAAATCGGCCCTTATCCTACAAAAACGTGCCCTTATCCTACAAAATCTATGTATTTTGTAGGATAAGGGCAATCAGTCAGGCCCTTATCCTACAAAATTGCCCTTATCCTACAAAAGTGTCCCAGATGCTTTAATTCATTTGTCACCAGGTCTAGCCCAGAGGCATAGGGCCTATAGGTATGCTGTGGGATCAAGTTTATTTGATTTCCGTGTGTAGTCCAAAATGGCCCCTAAGATGGCACCCAAAATCTCATGTTTATTAGATTTCCTTGTGAAGTGTATGAAAATAAGGGTTGTCTGGGTGTAGTGCATTCATAAGGCCTGACTGATACCCCTTATCTTACAAATCCTCCCTTATATAGGCCTAGGTTTTGTAGGATAAGGGTAATTTTGTAGGATAAGGGCTTAACTGATTGCCCTTATCCTACAAAAATGATATAGGTTTTGTAGGATAAGGGCAATTTTGTAGGATAAGGGCCTGACTGACAGCCCTTATCCTACAAAACCATATATTTTTGTAGGATAAGGGCAATTTTGTAGGATAAGGGCCTGACAGGTATTTTGTAGGATAAGGGCAAATTTTGTAGGATAAGGGCTTGACTGACAGCCCTTATACTACAAACCTATATGATTTTGTAGGATAAGGGCAATTTTGTAGGATAAGGGCTTAACAAGGTCGGCATGATGGTTTTACGGTATACATGTGTTTAACAATACATACATAGAGTGTATGCAAGAGCGACACCCCCCCCCCCTCTTTCACGATGAGCCTTATTTGAAGAATATTGATTACCATATCATTTTATATTGAAAAGCTCGAGAAGCAGGCCTGAATGGGGACTACTGGATGTCCAGTCTAACAGAAGATGTGGAAAAATCAGGTTTCAACCATTTTAAAGGTCAGAGTATATAACTATATATGTGATCTAAACGTTATTTCACTACCTTATATAACGTTGAAATGTAAGGGTTGCTTTATGCTATTGAATGTAATTACACATTATTTAACGTAATATGTATGTTTTGTGAACGTTATTTCTGGGGCAGTAGAACTTTATTTCCACGTTTGATAACGTTATACAAAAGTATCATGTAGGTTCGAATCATATTATCAGCAGTTCGTTTTGTCTCAAAAACGTGTTGTAGTAGGGGTCTGAGTGGGTTTTGCCTGGGCTGGATCTAGGTAAAGGGGGATAAATTCTCCTTGGGATTTCTATTGGAGTAAACATCAGCTGCTAATTGGGCCCTATCTGGGCTTAGCCCACAGACCAAACTTCAAATATAAACGTTTAACTACATTTGAAATACTTTAATTTGTATCCAATAGGACTGATTGTTTGAAATTAACACTTTAAGTAAAGTTGCTATGCTGTTATATGACGTTTCCCCGTCAAAGACGTCACCCGGTCAAAGACGTCACTCGGTCAAAGATGTCACCCAGTCAAAGATGATCCAATTGTTACAAAGTCGTGAGACTGAGCCATATGAATATGGAAACAAGCAGGACCCTGATATATATCCTTGAATGACATAAAAATATATAAGTTCTCACACAGAGGCTGCCCGCATGATCAGGCCTTTGACTGCCACCCCAAAAGAACCATTTGTTTCTCCCTCCAACCAATACTCATCAGCTGGCATTGGGAGCTGTGCCCCCCCAACTTTATCCACCTTCCATCACCCCTGAGCTGGGCCATTTCATGGCACTTCTACCAAATAGTATTAGCAGGACTTCTAGGTGGGGACCAAAAGAATTACACCCTTTTTTAGCAAAAAGAATCAAAAGTGCCATGGAACCAAAAAAATGTGCGCTCTCCACATGTGGGAGATGCAAAAATATTCATCATATTACTTCCTAAAATAATGGTTAAACACATGTTATAATAGGTAATAGTATAGGACTATGTAGACTTTGCATGTCGTTGATGCCATTATTAAGTATTTATAAACGTCTATGGAGAGGGGGGGGGGCATTTTTTATCAGCCTATTCAGAGGGGGAGGGAGGTCTTTTTATTTGACCAATTCAGAGTTGTTGTTTTTTGTTTTTTTTGCGTATTTGTTTTGCCAAACGACAGCCCACCCGTCATAAATAATGAACGCAGCCTTAAGCATGTGTTTCTCTACCCTCTGAATGGTAGAGGAAGATATTCCTACCTATATGGAGGAACCAACCTAGTTGGGACATCGGCCATAATATCGGGATAATGCTAGAAAGCCCCCCCCCCTCCCCCCATAAAAAAGGAAGAAATCTAAGAAATCCGGGGCGTCCTTGTCTTGTTGCCGTGGTGAGGGAGAGATAACGGCTGCCGGCATTCAATTAATGATTGTTTAGGATGTAGGTATCCCCCCCCCCCCACCTCCTTGAATTTAACCTTCTGATTTCACGCTCCCTTGAAATCTTCCACTTTGTATCCAAAGCCCTTTTTTTTAAATTATCTTATAGCACAAGGATAAATCTAACCTACGGCCGCTGAGACAATACTTTGAAAGAAAGCTGATCCATGGTGGGATCATTATTGCACTGTTGGTATGCAATTACTGACGAGAATAGTTATAAACTGATCGATCTATTACAATTATTTTACAGAATATCAATTCCTATGTAACGTTACCCATGGATGTACACTAAATGAAGACATGGTAAAACATTACTTCAGACTCAATATCCTTAAAGGTCAGGAGTGCAGTGAAGTCAATGTAAGTATCATTTAAATACTAAATCAAATAAAACTTATCTTTATCAAATAGAACTTATTTTTATGAAGAGGATAAAACGATGCATCTTTCTGTCTTTTCATCATTATATCAGATCATTATAGTCTGTGAAGCATACTCTTACATAAGCGAACGTTATATTGCCGTAGGAAGAAATAAAATAAAATTTCAAATCTAAAACATTGGTCTGTGTATAATATTATCTTTTGCAGGTACAGACGTGTCTTGATATCTTTAGGAAGAGGTTTGAGGAGAGGGACCCTCACCAGACATACCACAATGGGATCATCGTTGTGGTGAAATGAACTTAAGATGAATATTACCCCTATTGACAGTTGGACATATGGAATATTCAATGCGTTACACGGGACGTATTAAAAATACAAATGATTAGTTATCTGTCTGCATTTCTTAGAATAAAACACATTATCATATAGATTTAAAAAGAAAGGTTACCTTTCCATGCATTATACTTAGTACTGCGTACGCCCTGGCCAATTTTTTATTTGGTCTGTATTGCACATCGTGCCACATTTCACATCTAACATCGTGCCGGGACAACAAGATCAGTCCCTTCTTTCACTCTTTATGCTAAATTCCCAGAAATCAACTCTGGATTAACCAGGTTAAATTGGGCAAAAGCCCCAATATTTACTAACAAATATCTAAGCGAGCCCTTTAGGGCTGATTCGCAACTATTTCTAGGTTGATTTTTTCTATGTTGTTGCTTATGACTGTGCGCCCTGCTACTGCAGGGGACACAGACCTAGAGCAGCATATAATTACTCCTTTATATTAGGCCAAAAAAAAGGTTTGTTTCAGGTCACCAGACCGACCCTATCAAAACAGGGCCGACCCTACGTTTTTTGTGCAATTCTGAAGAAATTTCCGTGTTTTTACCCTTTTTTGGACAATTTTCAGGTCTTCGCACCAGCCGGATGGTATTTTCATGTTTAAAAAAAGAGTTAAAAAAAATAAGATCCAACCTACCGACCCTACATTTTCTGCCCATAATACCTGAAACAAACTTTTTTTTTGCCTAAGGAATAACATGTAGTCTGTTTACATCTGACAACATGCTCTGTTATATATACTGCATGTAGCAAACAGGCCCTGGGCCTACCTTATACAGTATAAATAAACACATTTCAACTCAACTTGGTACGTCATATTGACAGACGTGGGTCCGTCATGTTGACATACGTGGGTCCGTCATGTTGACAGACGTGGGTCCGTCAGGTTGACATACGTGGGTCCGTCATGTTGACAGACGTGGGTCCGTCAGGTTGACAGACGTGGGTCCGTCAGGTTGACAGACATGGGTCCGTCATGTTGACACACATGGGTCCGCCAAGTTGACAGACATCTTGACCGCCATTACATCTTGGCCAACATCTAATTCTCTCACATCCAACCCCCTCTCCCACGTACAGCCCCCACTCTCACGCCCAACCCCTGTATCATGTCCAACCTCCTCTCACATTCCACCCTTCCCTCATGGTGGCCAGTATGTCGACACGGCTATGGACAAAAACAATGCTTTAAACATATAGCATCTTAATGAATTTTAAAGAGAATTCACACCAGACGATTCTCAAATTCTTTGCATGTTTGGCCACAGTGCGATCATTTCCCATTGAGAAATAGGACCCAGGGTCTCATCCAAGATGGGCCCGTCTGAGATACGTAGCTCAAACATAAATCCACTTTGGTTTGGGGTATGAACTACGTAATTTTACAAGGTTTGTGGACTTCAAAACGTAAAGGTATATTTACCTCCCACAAACCTACAAGTCTGATTTACGTTTTTCTACGTAAATAAACATTAAAATCAAACATAAACTTGCACCTACATTCTATGTAAAAACATATATTTAGCCATAGATATAGTCATTGACATATATTTCCATTCACATTGTCATGGTAGAACTATAATTGTAAACCTCTATTTGATTCCATATTAGAACAGTTCAAGCTGTTGATTTCCCCCTTGGAAAAATTTATTGGACACACCCAGTAAACACACTTACGTTACTTAACGTTCCATGAACGTCATTTCTATGTCTGAAATACGTAACTTTACTATGTTATATAAACGTCCAAATGAAAGGGTTTATTAAAGTTATCAAACCTAATTGAACGTTAATAAACGTCTATAGACATAATGTAAACGTTTGTACCAGGTTTATCTACGTAAATCACATAAACCTAACCTACCATTAAAAAAATTAACCTTCAGAAAATCTTATGTAAACACCATTATTTCAATGAAATTATAAGCCTAGGTTGTTCTGCATCTCATTTTTATCTTAAAAACGAAAATATATGAATAATTGTAGTGCTATTTAAAATATTCATTAATTTCACACTTGTTGTTAGGTGTTAAATACATTTCCCAGCTCATTTACATTAGGAGAAATATCGGCAGCTCTGGGAAAAGAACCCTAGATCTCTTGAGATGAAGTCCACCACTCTATGAACTGTGCTAACCGGGCCTGTGAGTGTACATGGTCAATACATGTGCCTCTACATGGGTATCCACATCTTCTACCATGTTGCCGTGTCGATTTTTAGCTACATAGAAACTCATAGAAAATCTCTGTGGGTCGATTTTTATCCAATTTTTTTCTATGTTTTATGAGCTACGACATGGTTCCCATTCATAGAGCCGAGATAGTCCAGTGGTTAGGGCTTTGAACTCTAACCTGGAAGGCCAAGGGTTCGAACTACATTGCTGCTCACACTGGTACACATATAATGATATGTCTCCAAGGGATAACAATGCCTCCACAGTAAAGCAAGTGTATATATCATTCGCCGCAAAAGCTTCAGGTGCACATTCCCTACCCACACACTAATCCATATTCAACATTAAAAAAATATCTTACATCTGCTAAGCTGCTAAGCACTAAGGACGATTATTGAACATTTCAATTCAGTCACACTTAAGGCCCTTTCTTGTTCAGACGGCGGCCCTAAACAGGGGATGGGATGGCGCTTATAAATCATGAGAGGTGCATATTACATTGAATACTGCATGCAGATGTAAATCTATGTACTATTCCCTTAAAGTGATACTACTGAGAGAGGATGTAAGTTGGTAATCATTATCCTTTGTTCACAGTAATTATCGTGTTATCCAGGCCTTTCGTAAGGGGGTGGGAGTAATGTAGCTGTCACAAAGCTTACTCAAGTTCAATAGAATTTTATTGAGTACATCATATCATATTCTTCAGTCTCAATGAGCCGACCAACCCTGGGTGTAAAAGATGAAGATCATAAAGTTTATAAGGATGTAGTAACTCTAGTGCTCATAGATCATATTACTATTCAACCAGATTCATTCACAAAAGGCAGCTGTTTGTGGACCATGGCCATAGCATGGATACACAAAGTGTATTAAATTACACAAAATGTACAGGGGGTTCAGCAAAGGCTGCACTATATGTAGGTAGAGGGTGCTTACACAAAGTGTAAGGTAAACACTAGTAGACTCTGACTACTAGGGTGGAGATTTAGGTAGGTGTCACTCTATGGGTTCCAAGACCTTTACGGTCAAATTCCACAATGCGAGAGAGGTTCAGAAAATGTTGTGAATTGGTTTTTTTGCCGATTTTGGGTCCTATATTGGCTAAGACAGGCCCAAATAGGTGAGACAGTGTTGCCTTTGTCTTGTGATTTTGGAAATCGCAAGGATCAAAAGAGTTAGATAATTTCCCCCAGAAGGCCTAAAAATGTTGCTTATTGGAATATGTCAACGATTTGGTTTATATAGGGGGGACACTCGAAATATCTTGGGGTAATTGAGAGGGAATAGTGAGGATGAATCATACTGTGAAGTAACTCCCCTCAAACAGATCCATTAAACAGTCCTGCATGCAACACTTTGCTTGCATACTATTGACCACTGTGGGATTGGGAGAGGCATAATATCATGGGACAACGTCACAAGTGTTGCGAATTACAATATTGGCAGCAGTTGCCCCTTGTTTTTATGTTAATAATCAACACTTTCTGGCCCATTTTTCACTTTGTGGGATTTGACCTATAAGGAAATACCTGAAGACCAAGACCAGGCAGGGGTGTTCTTGAGGGGGGGGGGGGGGCGGTGTACTAGTAGTAGACCTCACTCTAATAGTTGTCTTCACCAAGACCCGGCAGGAACTGCTTGGGATAGTCTAATGGTGTATTTGTACATCACCACAACTAGTTACACATCAAATACTAATGACTTTAAAAAGGCACTTTCACTGTACAATATGTCATCACTAAAACAATATAACGGAGTTCAAACATTCTTATTTTTCGTTTTACTTTTGCTTACAGAATATTGCATACATAATCTTGTATTGCTGTCATTTTTCTCAAGCCTAGCTAGCCTCCAATGTTAACACATAGTTTCTATGCTTACTACATACAGCGTGACAATCCGTACTACAGAGCCCTGGATAGGACATCCGTTTTCTATATTTTTTTCTTCAATATTTCGTTTCCCCCACTTAATATTTCGTTTCCCCCACTTAATATTTCGTTTCCCCCACTTAATATTTCGTTGCCCCCAGTTAGTGTTTTGTTTCCCCCAGTTAATAAATATGCATATATTAATATGTAAATATTAATATATGCAATAAGCATAGCCCCTATAGGAAAAATAATTCACCAAGATGCTCCCATTAGATGTAGCCCCAACCTATATATAGATATGCATTAACATAATATAATATATATAATTATGTGCATTAGGTGTAGCCCCACCTGTGCATATGTATTAGGTGTATCCCCTACAGGACATATCATCTCACCAAGATGATCCCATTAGGTGAAATGCATAGTCGGGGGCTACACCTTCTGGGATATTAGGTGTATTGAAAATCCAATCAGCTGCAGCTGTGACCTGGTGTTAGGTGTATCACCCATCCATGTAGAGGCTGTTGGTGTAGCCCAAAACTTTGCATATAGGGCTACGCCTAATGGAATCATCTTAGTGAATCATTATATATTGTACAGGGGTAATAGCTAATACATACATGCATAATAGAGGGCTACACCTGTATGTATGGGGCTGTGTGGGGGCTACACCTAGTGGGATTATGGTAATGGTAGCTAAATGGGGCTACACCTAAAGCGTACCTATGTTGGGCTACACCTAATGAGACTGAGTGTCCGCATGGAGTTCTTAATGATAGGTGGGAAAGTAGTTACACCTAGTGAGACTGAGTGTACTAATGGGGCTACACCTAATGCAAGTGACGGTAGCTACGTTGGGCTACAAGTAATGAGACTGAGTGTCCACAAGGGGCTATTGCCACCGACAAGGTAGTTTTAAATTCCCTGACTTTTCCTTGAAATTTCCCTGACGTAATATCAAATTTCCTTGACAATCGCGACATGAACCCCATGTTTGTAAATGCCCTCCAACTATGAATATTCACTCCTTTTAATGTTATCTTCTACTTAGCGAGTGGTCATTATCTAACAACAGGGGTTTTTGTGTATCGCGTGCACGCAAAATTGTTGGCCCCTCCTTCTTGAGGATTTAGATTTTTTCTCCCTTAGAATCATGGTAAAATACAGACTATAATACAAAACACAGGTGATTTTCTTTGGGCATTTCAATGATTTTCCCTGACAAATTGCTAAAAAATCTGAAATTCCGTGACATTTCCCTGACCTGGAACAAAAAATATTTTCCCTGACAGATTCCCTGACAGTGGCAACCCGGATGATAGGTGGGAATGGGGTTAGGTGTAGCCCGATTAAATGGGAATGGATGACTGTTACTATTGTTTCCGTGTAGGCTACACCTAAAGTGAGTGCATGATTGAAACGTAAGGCTACAACTAACGGAAGTTGAAAGATGAGACTTGGTGTACACATGGGGTTATGAATGCTAGGTGGGAATGTGGTAAACGCCTAATGAGACTGAGTGGACACATGGGGCTACACCTAATGAGACTGAGTGCTGACATGGGCCTACACCTAATGAGAGTGTCAGGTAGCTTATTTGGCATACACCTAATGAGACTAAGTGCTGACATGAGGTTATGAATGATAGGTCGGATTTGGAGTTACACCTAATGGGTATAAGTGATAAATATGTTGGGCTACTCCTAATCAGAGGAAATGGTAGCTATATGGGGCTGCGCCTAATGGGTATCTAGGTGGGCTACACCTAATAAGACTAGCTGTACACATGAGGCTACACCTAATGCAAGTAAATGGTAGCTATGCTAGGCTACACCTAATGACACTTAGGTGGGGCTACACCTAATATACATACCTGGGTCAGGCTACACCTAATGTACCTACCTAGGTAGGGCTACACCTAATATACATACATATGTGAGGGACACGGTTTCTCTGAAAATGATGTTTTCGGAGACACCGGGACTCGAACCCGGGGCCTTCCGCTAGCCAAGCGATTGCTGTACCACTGAGCTACATCCCCATGTCCTATCAGATAGACTGTGTCTCACGTTACTGGATCGGTATATGGTACAGAGGGGAGCAGGATTACCCAAGTAACACCCTTGCGGGTTTACCACCAAGGCGCGAATAATCCGAGCCCCTACACTACTCCCACCAGCTTCCATCATGCCCTCCAGACTCGGCCCCTCCAGGGCTGGGCTTTCTCTCCCTCCTCAGAGGTGCTTTATCAAGCAGTTACAGAGAGTCCGAGACCCTGGATTCTTGGAGGTACCCAGCACCAGGCGTTCTCACCCCCTGGAGATCGAAGATCCCGGAGGGGCTTATATCAAGCTGTTGCAGAGATGCCCTAGTTTCCCAGCGATGGAAGCTTTCCACACCATACCGATTCAGCCAATTCTGTTGACTACACTCCATGCTTAACTCCAACTACCCGTACTAGGATCCAGTTCTCCTTCCCAAGGCCCTTGATCAGGGGGCCCTGTTTTCTCCTTTGGAACCCTAGCAAGTTGGAATGCTCCTGCCGACTAGCCAACATTACACCGAGTGCGCTCGGTGTCTCCCCCAGTGTAAGGGACACGGTTTCTCCGAAAATGACGTTTTTGGAGACACCGGGACTCAAACCCGGGGCCTTCCGCTTGCCAAGCGATTGCTGTACCACTGAGCTTCATCCCCATGTCCTATCAGATAGACCGTGTCTTACGTTACTGGATCGGTATGGTACAGAGGGGAGCAGGATTACCCAAGTAGCACCCCTTGCGGGTTTACCACCAAGGCGCGAGTAATCCAAATATTAACTGGGGGAAATTAGCTATCAACTGGGGGAAACAAAATATTAACTGGGGGAAACGAAATATTAACTGGGGAAACAAAATATTAACTGGGGGAAACGAACTTTGAAGAAAGAAATATAGAAAACAGATGTCCTATCCAGGGCTCCGTACTACGAGGCATTTGTATACATTGCACATACAAAAGCATACAGTCTTTACCCATACTTCAACATAGAGGAGGCTGCTTATTCCGATAGCGTTCCCACCCTCTGAGAGGATGTATACATCAATGTGCTATATATCTCATATCAAGGGACATCTCTATATATTGCAGGAGGCTGATTGTTCAGATTATAAGACAACTCCTGATGAAATCGTGCTTTTTGGACTTTCTAAAGTATAGATGAATACGGAATCTAGGCAGCTGAATAAACCAGGGAGGCGGATAAGGCTATATATAGCTGCAATAGTGAATGGAGAACATTCCTATCGGCGACACTTCATTCATCTTCTCCACATTCAGCATTTATCAACAAACAAGATAATAATAGAAACATAGCATATGTTGAATCAAACGTAAATTCCCATCGTACACACCTGCTATGATAGCAGAGACGGCTAGACTAATATTACTAATGCTCTGGTAGGTGTGTAAACCACCTAGGGGCTTATAATATTTGTAGATCCAGGTGGGCAAAGCTGGTCTGGTAGAGGGATATTGTATTTTAAATCGTGGGACTTGGGCTGAAATATTTCGTCAAGACAGAACATTTTAGTGAGATATGTAATTCACCTGTTCTCAAAGTCTGATATTAGTTCCGATCAACCTACCAATACTCCCCTGGGTGATGACGAAAGTCACGTAGGTCTATGTTTTATTCCCATGCTTCAGTTCATGCTTATCAAGCAGATCAACTTATCTTTAGCACAGCAAGATGCCCTAGCGCTAGGTCAGCATACCTCTTTAGACAATTATTAAACCTATATCATACCTCTGGTGGTGGTTGGCTTTCAGAGCACTGTGATAGATTGCAAACCACTAAAATCAGATTTTACAATGTCATCGATCACTAAAATAAGTATGCTGAAAAATGTATCTATGACTGCTGACAATCCATCATGCTCAAGATCTAGCAATTTATATTTGGAGAAGGATGTATTCTCATCAGATATATTTCGATCATTTGTACCGTAAATTCCTATGTATAACCCGTGGGTAGTACTCGAACCGAATCGGCAGCGCGGATTATAGGATTTTCCTAAAGTCTAAGTGCGGGTTGTACAAGGCTTTTTTTGAATTTTCTATTTCAGAAATGACGTGAAAATTACATAGGATTTAGACCATTTTTGCACTATGTTTTTAACTTCAAAGGGCAAAAAAAACTGAAAATATGCCTGGGACTCCCTATCAAAAGCACCATAATATGTTAGCAAATGGTCCTAAGTATTTTCTGAGAGAGTTTTAAAAAAATCTGTTAACTTTGAATGCTATTTTTAGTTATTTCTATTCTTTCCAGAAACATCATATTTTTACCCAGAATGACATTGCATGCAGTTGTAAAATTATTTTTGCAGTAGAGTGGAACATATTTGAATATATAGACGTTCTACATGTAATTTACATTTCTGTGGATTATGGTTGATATTCCATTATCATTTTCCGATTCTATATGATTTAGACTGCATGTAGAAGAAAATATGTTTTAATATTATATAATAAATTATATAACAAACATAACTACAACTTCAGACATAAGGTTTCAGGTGGCTTTTACTACCTTTAAAAAGTACAAGTAGTTTGGTGTTATCACAACGTTTCGGCAAAAGGTGGTGCCTTCTTCAGGTGAAAAATAGCTAGAGAAAAAAACTTTGATCAAAGGGTAGCGACCCACATTGAAAAGCTTTGAAAGGAGAGTGAGGATGGGTGTGTGGCTTATACATGAAGCGATTCTCCAAAAGTCTAGACCTGTGTGGGTTATACGAGGATAATTTCTCTAGAACACTCAAACCCCTTGTGTGGGTTATACAATTGTCTCAAAGTCGGGGTGCGGGTTATACGCTGGATGCAGGGTTGTACGTGGGAATTTATGGCAGGTAGGAATTAACAGGAAGGGGGGGGGAGGACTTCAAGAAAGGTCTAATCTTCCCAATTTGATCTCATGTTATGTTTTATGCAGTAAATCGAATGGATTATACGGGAGAAAATGCCTTTTAAATAGCTCAGTTATGTGTATTTTCACACGCCTGTACCAGAGTTTGAAAAGATTCTTTTTGTGATTTTCCACATTTTACAACCCAGCTACATAGTTTAAGGCTCTCCACAAAGAAAAGTAGATATTTTCGTTATCATAAGTTTATATACCATAGCGGTTGAAAGGGATGCTCTTCAAATTGGTGGGTCTATTTTCCCTGCCGCTTATACAAGACAAGACAATCAAGTAACTCTGCATCACTGTAGCGCTTGCAGCATCATCTTCTTGAGGGTATCCACATTTACAGATGTCACAATAGTGACATTAGGTTCGAGGTTAGTAAGGTGCGCCCAGTCACACATCATCAGGCCCCGTGTCTCACTGCCAGACAGCTCCACTGTGCAGTACACGCGCTTGGACGCATTCACAATCTTGGGGTTGAGAACAATCGCCATAAGGAGCTGGTCTGCAGCCTCGTACTCCACCTAGTAAAAAAACATATTACGGAGGTTTAAAGACAAATAAAGAGTTCTATTCCAAAACGAAATAAGCGCCGTCCCAGCATCAAAGCATGCAGTGGCGTTTGTAAAGACACCCTGGGGGCAATTATAATGATTTTGTAACAGAATGTAGGTAGGCCCGAATGATATGAAAAATAGGTATATTTTTGGACATTGTTTAAGGATTGCATAATCATAGTTTTATCAGAATGAGGTCTCTTTACGTTGAATGGCGCTTATAGCATTTTGAAATGGAACTCTCTAAACGCTCATGGCTGAAGAATCTCTATCCTCTACTGATAATTGCAAATATATTTGGAGTATATTAGTATTATGAAAACCGTGTGCTATTGCCAACTGAGCAAAAATGTCTATAGAACTCAATGAGATTCATTGATTTCCACATCATGTCTCATGGATAATTTAGTTCTACTGATTTATCAAGCAGAATCTTTGAAGGTGTATAGTGGATCTATAGTAAACATTTTAAAAGCAGGAACATAGGAGGTCACGGATGAGATCAAAGTTATAAATTTATCGAAAAAAACTATTCTACCTTAACTAAATTATGGGCATTCATAGAGCTTCGGTGTACCCAACTGCATTTGCTTTTAGTCATACATAGACACCTTTTCACCAAGATTAACTCAACTCACATCGTTTGATCAAGTTTGATTAAATTCGTCAACCTTTATATATATATAAAGCTTAACCCACCTCGTCAAGCGGTTTGTTCGAATAGTAGTTTGCCATGACATTGTTCTCAATAGCTTTAACAAAGCGACCTTTAGGAGTTGGGACGGTGAGGAACACATCAGTACGCCACTTCTGTTGTAAGGATAAAACAATAGTATTTAGAAGGTCATCCGATGGTCGATGCACTGTAAGAAATAATTCCTTTAAAATACAGTGAAAACTTTGCATCCACTGGTGCCGCTGTTTTCCCATTTTTTTCAGGGTCACTATATTTTCAGATTCATCGTACGATATGTTAGGGTGATTCTCTGTATCCAGAGTTGCTGGTTCTAATCCCAGTCAACATTTCATCTGAAATGGTTCAATATCCTTGATTGGTTATATAGATATTGTATATGGTTGTCATAGTTTATATGTTCATACAATCGTACTGACTGTGTTTGCTAAGGGTCCCTATTTACCACAGACATGCCAATGCTAAAGTGATAGGTGATGTCTACATTTGAATAAGGACATTCATAAACCTAGTGTAATCCATTAAATGCAGATGTAGGCTAAAGCAGTCAAGAATTTAAACCGCCGAAAGACTAACAAATTGTTTTGACTACCATAATCAAACACTTTGAGGGAGAAGATTTGCCCTCATTCTATCGGCCAGTGGACAATCCGTTTATGTGTTATGAATGCATGATTTTCCAGCTGATTAAGACTCTAAAACAAGTGTTTAGATAACAAATGTGAATGTTTTCTACACATTTTCTTGTTCCACATTTCTAAACACCCTTCATTCTTCCAAACATGTTTAATTTGTATGTTTAGATGAAAGATGTGTAGTAACTTTGAAACTGGGACTGTAGGCCGAGCACTAGAGACTGTCTGGGAATGGTGTAAGCATCTAACTACTACATGTAGTAAGTGTCAGGATTCGTGTGACTTTGCAGGCACTCTTGTGGCTCACGGCAACAGACTGTGGACTTCAACACTTCTTAGATGGAAAGCATGACAGGCCCTGTACCAGATGCTTCGGTAATCTACATGGTTTCTTGGCCCTTCCCAAGCTGGCCCCAACTCGTCCTCGGACGCATCAGAGCGAGATTGCTGGTATTTGAGAGGCCATGACCGCGTCGGTTCAAGACTCAGCAGCGCCCTGCTGATTGAGCTGCGACCTCCCCCCTGCTGTGGTAGACTTACAGCATATCAAAGGCCTGTCCATCTCACACTGTGCCTATGTAGTGTGGGATGTAAAAGAACCATTGTCTCGGTAAAAGTGTAGGGACATGCTTTCTATCTTCAGTCACCTCATAGATTCGATCACCATCACCGCCCTTGAAATGACCATAGCTGTTAACTAGGGCGTAAAGCAACCCAACAACCAACCAACCAACCGCGTCACTTCCCCCATATATTGGGAGGGATTCCTACGCGGTACCCATCTGCACTTTTAATACAACAGCACCAAGCTCACAGGAACTATTTTAACCAGCAACCTTTGGTGCCAGCGATGACGCTCGGGAACAGAAGTCGAGGTGGGACCAGCTTGGGCCCTTCCTCCACAAGGCAAATCAGATCGGCAACAAGGCAACAAGCCGGGCCGGATAGTTAGCGAACTGTGCAGTTAGAGAATAACCCATGTTATACATGCTGGGCTGGGTTACATATATAGCAGAGGTTAGAGTTTTCTAAGTTTGCTACGTCACGGGGAGGTGATTGGGTGGGGGGGGGGGGGGCAAACAAAGGCCTCCATCTGGTTGGGTAGCTTTACCATGATAGGATCGTTAGACCAATCCCTATTTTATTTACTCACCTGGGTCGTAGTATAGTCTGTAGTTTTTACTACAGTCATACATATGATATAATATGAGAGTCCCGAAACATATGTTCATTTTATAACAATTTATAATGTATTTATATAACTGTTACTGTGTGAGATATGGTTCATATACCTTATAAAGTATCACCCACGTGGCTTTTGTTTGCCCCCCGCTGTTCTATTATAGGGTGCAATCAACAACTCTAACCTCTGCTATGGGATTGACCAGTCAGTGCTATTTCTGGGTGATTGAAGATTGAACAACCAAACGCAGTGCCCGGTGCGAGTTGCAGTCAGTAGGGTCAGTCCAGGTAAAACCAGCCAGCGGGGATCAGTCAGTGCTATGTATGGGTGATTTGGGCATGTTGAGGGTCCAACATCCTGAACATGTTCATCTATGTACATGTCATGGGATTCCATTCTTTGGTACTCCAGTTGTCTAGTGTGTGTATAACCATCACATTTCAATACTAAGGTAGTTATGTATATCCAAAATGGTTATCATACGTATATAGTTCATGTCTCTGGTACATCAGCTAGTACATTAACATGGAGGTGATGGGGATAACTGACCCCAGTCTACAGTAACCTTATCCTTAATAACTTCCTCCCTATCTTCTGTCAGCCCATCTGGGTCTGTACTCAGTCCACTGGCTGGTTTTACCCGGACTGACCTTACTGACGTCGACTGCACCCAGCACAGGACATGGCGTTTGTTGATCCCCAATCACCGAGAAATAGCACTGACTGGTCAATCCTATTATCGGGCCGGGTATGTAGTCCTCCAGGAGGTGTAGTATGATAATGAGTTGTCTACTGTTAAACTTGTAATTTCTTACCAGACTAAGGCTATGGTTGAGACAGAGCTCCCAGCATGCCAGAGTGATGGGTGCGCCAAGGTCATTCAGGACCATGTGACTCGCCTCTGGATCAACCCAGAAGTTAAACTCAGCTGCCATTGTAGCATTTCCTCTACCTGTAACATGTGTTGGTATTGTTCTCAATCTAGCAAGGCTACTACAAATGTAGTGGCTATCAAGGTATACGTATTTGGGTACTGTATAGACACTGGTACGATATTAGTATTCATTGCAGCTAGTAGAAGATGCTTAAACACTTGATTGGTGCATCATGGCGATTTGAAAGTGTATCAACCATGTCATGTCGGAATGATGCATAAATGCAGACCTGATCAGTAACTTTCCAGGGCTGCGTCATGACAATCAAAGGTTGTAGTGCTTTGAGATAATGAAAGCGTTAATTAAGTGCTGGTTTCAGTAAATTTACCCAATATCCTTTAAAATCAGTCGATCTAAAACAATTTCATTCTGTTGAAAATTGCCATCTTGTTTTCCTCACCAGGCATGAGAACATCATTAACAAGTAATTACATCCATAAACAATAACAATACGACAATAGCCACATAAGTAAGACCAGCATAGTTCCATGCAATCTGATAATAGTACATGTGCCAATGCACTAAAGAAAGCCTTAGTTACTTAAATCTACCTGATATATAGATGTAAATACAACAAAGGTGGAACTGGTTTCATATATTTAGTTCCCTTACCTTGGTAGTTACCCCCCCATGATGTAACAGGCCTTGAGTTGCTGCCCAAAGTCAGGATACAGGCGTAGAGCCATGGCGATGTTTGTCAGCGGACCTAGGCACACCAGCGTTATCTCAGCTGGCATATGGGAAAAGGTTCAACCAGGGTCAGATTTCATCACAATAAGTGGGCAAACCAAGTTTGTTTTCACGTTGATTCAGCGATAGCAATAGCATGAAACATGTATCAACTATTGAGACAGGGTTACAATTTCGTTGATTTTGACGCAGTCATCAGGTTTAACAATTTATAACTTATTTAATTTTAATATAGCTTTGCTGAATCAATGTATTGTCATCAACAATGAATCAACAATGAATCAACATATTAAGTGATGAATTACATTAATTTAACGTTGTCTAGTAACTGTAGCGGGCACGTATCGCTCGGGGAAGCCCGAGCGTGCGTGGAGAGCGCATTGCCCGCCTGTGGTAGCGAAAGTATCGTAGCAGAGCGGTGAGAAGCAGCTGGCCCTGTGGTGTAGCGGTAGCATTCTCAACTCCGGAGTGGAGGGACCGGGGTTCGACTCCCCGTGGGGCTCGACGTTTTCACCAACCTGTTACACTGTCCCAGTGGGCAAACTTCAGTTGATTCAATGTTGATTCAATGTGTGTAGCGACATAATATCAACAGTTGATACAGGGTTGTCATTTTGTTGATATTGATGACGTCATCAACGTTGATCATTCATCAGTGATTCAACATTGATATGACCATTGTAAATCAACAACAAATAAACATAATAAAAGGATTTACATTGATTTGATATTGACTGCTGATGCATAATTTGAGATTCAGTATATTAATTAGATACAGTATTCTTATGTAGACTCATTCCTTCCATTTATATATTTTCATTTCCCCCCCCATTTCTCCAAGATTAAATGCTAATTCTAGCACTATCCAGGATAGGGGTACATGAATGACCTCTGATGATCACGCTAGGAGGCATTCACATCCATTTCAAACTGACCTGGTCATGACTGAGGCCTTATCTATCATTCTTAGCTACATAAAGGGTGTCTTACTGAAACCATGCATGTATTCTTGTCATTTAATTCCAAATGTCAACCAAATGCACACACCATAGTTGTCAATGAAAATGAATGACATATTGATCAATTGTATACATTGATGAGAAAATAAGAGCTTACAATTAGGTAAGATTGATGTAGCATGGAGATAGAAATGCTAAGGAGTAGGTTGTGGAGGCACCTAGTGGGAAAGGTGGGAAACCCCATGGTTGATTCAAAGTTGATATCCAAACATTGCACCAATGTTGAAACAGGTGTTGGTTGACAACGTTGAAATCGCAACATTGCATCAATGTTGAAAACAGGTTGATCTACTCTGTAACCCTAAATCAACCAGTTTTCAACGTTGAATCAAGGTTTTGTGCCCACTGGGGTTGCCGGTGACCAGGATTCAAAACCTGGGTTGTGGTGCTTGAGCTTGTTCAGCTTCTGCTAGGTGGCCTTCGTGGCTGTAGCTGACCTAGCAAAAGTCTGAAGGGGAGTAATGTAGCGGGCACGTATCGCTCACGGAAGCCCGAGCGTGCGTGGAGAGCGCATTGCCTGCCTGTGGTAGCGAAAGTACCGTAGCAGAGCGGTGAGAAGCAGCTGGCCCTGTGGTGCAGCGGTAGCATTCTCAACTCCGGAGTGGAGGGACCGGGGTTCGACTCCCCGTGGGGCTCGACGTTTTCACCAACCTGTTACATAACCATTGAATAACAATTTAAGAGCCAGTATTGTCAACCTAAGGCCAAAAAAAAAAGTGTTTCAGGTTACCCGACCCTACAGAGCAAAACAGGGCCGACCCTAGTAATTTTTATTCAATTTTGAAAAAGAAAGAGACTTGGCCACACCAAGAAAAAGAGTGCGAGCGAGTGAAATTCAAAAAAAAAGAAAATTGAGTTTGAATTGAACCCATGAGATTTTGTTGAGGTCAGGATGTGCACGTAGCTCAATTTCAACTGGAGAGAAGCCATAAGTGATGAGTACTACATCATCTGCATAGGGCAGCATTGATGAGTTTTGGACAGTGTCAGGAAGCTTGTTTGAGTCGTTGACATACAATGAGAACAGCAGGGAGCCAAGTAGGGAAGTCTGAATGGCACATTGATGAAGTCTGAGGTTTTGCCGTTGGCCATGGTGCCATGGGCTTGGTTGTCAAGATAGCTGCCCATCCACTGGAGGGCATTCCTGTCCAGGCCTACCATTCCCAGCTTCTTAATCAGTCTCCCGTGGTGGACCGTGTCGGTTGTGGGAATTTGGATAGTATACATGTATGTCCAGTCCCCCCCCCCACCACTACCAGCAGGTACGGTAGCCAAAGGGGAGCACGGAATCTCTGTGCCAGGGTGTTTATATTACTGGGTATTTATGTAGTCTTATCTTTTAAATAAGATCGAATTAGATGAGCACTAGTGTGATGCAAAGAAGTAGAATCATACATAAAGGACTCCAAATAATAATTGAAACAAAATCGACTAGAAAATTGAGTTAGCTTGGGAAAAGAATACATATTTTCATATAGCTTCTTTTGGTTCATCTGGTCCTGTCAATCACCTTAAGCCTGGTGCAATGGGGTAAGTACCAGAGGCCAAATAATGCCGTTTTATATTATAGAGGGGAAAAAAAGTTTTGAGTCAATTATGAACACAGGAGTATAAATGTGCTTTAAACCCCAGTCTGTGGTGTTAACCTTAAAGGCAAACGGAGCACCAAGCTCGCCACACCCCTGATAGGCTATCGGATGGACATTTTATTATACATAACGGGGTGCCTCCAAAAACGAGCGTCCATCGGTCCATCCATAATTTCCATCCAAAAAAGCAGGTATCTTGATTGATTGATGGACGGGAATATCAAACTTTTTAGATATTTCCGTCCGTCCATTTTTCTACAGAATCCGTCCATTTTCTGGTCATGTTGGCCCATCTGTGATGGACGGAATGGATGGATTGATGGACAGATTGATGGGCTGAATCCGTCTGTCCATTCCGTCCATCAATCCGTTCAGTTTTTGGTCAAAAACTTGACGAAACTGGACGGATTGATTGACGGAATGGACGTACGGATCTTGGTGGAAGTGGGTTTTGTCCGTCCATCAAAAACCTCAAATTCCCTGCCTTTTTGGACGGATTTTATGGACGGACGGATGGACGGTCGTTGGTGGAGGCACCCCTTAATGATCCTCATCTTTACACTTGACTGCTTGACTTTAATCATTTGTACATTATAAATATCGCACATTTAGATAATATTGCACGTAACAAACCCATAAACTATGGTTTTTCTGTTCTTGGGACAGCGGTCCTGGGTGGTTTCAGAAAAGTTAGTTTTCTAATATCATTCTTACCATCATTGTCCTTAACTCTGTCAATGAGTGCAGTGACGGCATGCTCTGGTTGAATGATCTTAAGGTCCGGTGCTTCTTGATCGGGTACATCTCCAAGTCCGTCCATGCCATGGTAGAAATTAGCATTTTTCTGGTTACTGATCAGCGACTGCTGACAGCCCTTATAGACAGGAATCTGGATGAAAACTCATTATTGAAAACACATACTGCAAGGTATTTCTCATGTATTTCTCATGCGAGTTAGACCACATAGGACTACGGAATGGATAAGAAATCTTTTTTTTTTGCTGATGGTGACTTATTTTAGCTTATATACTTTTGGATTAGAAAAGTTGACTTACATCAGTTCTCCCTGCTACCTTGAGGACACGAAGAACGTTGATGGTGACCTGGTTACAGGACGTGTTCCCACATACAGTGGATATCCCCACCACCTCATGGTCTCTGTGGGACAGGGCCATCAGGATGGCCTGAGCATCATCAATGCCAGCGTCACAGTCTATCCATATCTTCTGTGCCATATCTGCAGCATTTAAAATTACTCATCTAAATGACTTAGTTATATTTGAGTAATGGGAAATATCACCTGCCCCCCAGAACATAGGAATATTTGTGAAAAAAAAGAAAATTAAAAAAGACAAGGACAATGGTAGCATTCGGTGAATGATATAAAACAATGGCTATCAGAACATAAAGAAGTGCTGATAGTTTTAACAAATAGGGGTTTGTGAAATTCTGTATGGGTGGGCGAATTTCTTTTTTTACCATTCTTAACCCGTCTGTCAAAAAGTCGTTTGTGCGACCCATTAATACACAGTATTGGAACAAGAGGGTTTGACATGCGTTACCCCTCCCCCTCAATATATTTGGTTAACAACTGGTCTTTCCTGTTCAGATGTAATGGTTGTCCCTCCTAGATATGGCACCATGGGTATCAAAAGGTGAGCCATGAAGCAGTTATGCATTACTGTGACCCAATGTAATAACGCATGATTTAGAAAGAATGTAATATGGCAATGCCATTGATTTAAACAAAGAACGCCGTATTTCACACACCCTGTGAAACAAACCATGCTCAATTTCACGGCCCTGTGAGTGGCACAGAAAAGAGCTATTTTAGGCTCCTCTCTTAATTTTGTTTTTTGAATCAAAAAGGTAACGAATAAACACAAAGGCGTAGTTGTTTATGTTGACTGGGTTATTTCACTTGTTGACACTCCGGCCGAGGTCAATGCGTGAAATAAACCAGCCTACTATAGTGGCCCAGGAGGGTCAAAATTTAAATTTAAAATGAAAACAGTTTTTCTTTGCTTATCTTCATGAAAAAGCATGAAAAGATGTGAATTTTCAAAAAACAAATTTAAACATTTCATAAAACATTTCAATTCAAATCACATTTTTGCAAGTTGAAGTGAATTTTCATTTTCAATTTTTACAAAGCCTTTTGACTATAGGCCACTGTAGGCAACCGACTAAAAAAACGTGTGCACATTTGTTTATGTATGTGTATTTGCACGTTTTGACAATGAATAAACATAATGGACAATTCGATAAACAGACAAACACAGAACAGAAAAATACAAAAAAATAAAGGAAATAACCACTAGAACATACAAAGGCAAAACTCCCAATAACCGTTAATACATATAAGTGTATAGTTATAGTTGCATTTGGGAACCACATTTAGTAGAAAGTGCAGTATTTTCGGGGTGTAGATTAACAGAAATTAGTTCTTAGAGTCTTCAATAAGAGATTGTTTCAACATAACTAAAGGTCTTTCTTCTAATCATATATCGCTGCCTGTGCAATTGATTGAATTCTGGTATATTCCAGATAAATCCACGTTGAAACGTTATAGTACGAGCACAACAAAAAGATTACATGACACCGTATATCACATCAAAAGTATTTATAAAGGGAGAATTGACTGTACCTATAATCAGTGTGTCGTCAGTACCTTAGGAAGATGTAGCTGCTTCTGGTGGGTAGGATTCGGATCTTGTACATTAGAAAAGGACAGTGTCTGCCGTAGGGATAAACTGCCCTGCTAGCTTCGTATTCTATTCTCAGAATCCTTTTCTATTTTTGTATTTCTATTATGGTTATGGATAATGTGGGTATACAGACTTGGGAGGGTCATCATCTGATCATGATGCTGATAAATGCACCACTGCTAATCTGATTACCAGAACTGCATTACTATTACGATAGATGGCACAGTCAATTAAAGCAATGGGTTGCCCTTAAAGGGTTAATGTACAATGACCCCCCCCTCCCTCCCCCGAGCCTCGACTTGACAGCATACATATATCCTTTTTGCGCACTGGTCTAGCTACATAAGGCCACACCAAATAAAAATGTTGGTCTACCGATTTTGCTTCTCAACAATTGGTGAGGGCGGACGATTTTCCCCCATTTTTTTTTTGTCTGCAGGTGACGCAGGTGGAGTCCATAGACACAATTTAAAAAAAAGGAATTTCTAAAATATGGTGCGGCAAATCAGGAGACTAACTTTAAAATTTGGTGTGGCCTAAGGGATATAATCTTAAGATTAACGCTGGATATGAGTTTTTACTTACCAAACAAAACGTGAGACTCCACTTCCGGAATTTTTTACTCAAATCGGGGCTATTCTCACAAATCTAACGCAGACCATGAAATTATAGGGCCATATACTATATACAGGGGGGTATTGTAGAACCTGGCATAGGTTTGTGTTTGTAAATATGTTAATATTTGTAAATATTCCATGTTTAGATGATAAATAGAATTGCCAAGGCTACATAACACAATTTAGGTCCCGATATAAGCCTAAATTTTGCATCTCAGGCCGTTTTGGGCTTCCGATCTCGTATCAAACAGGTATGAATTTTATTTAACTGATCCTCCCCCATACACAGGGCTCTAATTAGCCGATTTCTACCTATATGATCGGCTCGTGAGAATTACCCACGGACTCCCAGCTCAACCCAGGGACGCACCAGGAGTGTCGTTAAATATTTCACTGGTAATATATGGATTAAAGCTGAATCCTTTAGGGACTGTATGACAGGTTATTTTATATAAGTGATTCACCCAAATGAGAGATTATTGTTTGAGAGTTGATTGGGTGGCCATGCACGCATGGTTTGTCATTCATGGCCCTCACTGGGCAGACTACAATGTAGGAGGTATGTAGTAGGTAGGATAATGTCCTTATCCTACCTACTACATAACTCCTACGCCATACTGCCCTACCTACTGTAACTCCCTCACCTGTTATTCTGACCCACCTTATGTAAGTTCCACCTACACTCTACCACTCACTTGCAGGTGACCTAGTTAACTCACTCCACCAACACAAGCCTTCCCAGGTCGCGGGCATAACCCGGTAATACTCAAAGCCGCCCGGGCCGTATGGATAGTCCAAGCAGTCTTCCAGCTAGGAGTGACATTCCGACATATCCCAGGCATTGAAAATGTAGTCCCAGACAATCTTAACAGAGCCCATCTGTCAGACCCGACGGCAAACCCAGGCAAGGGTGAAAGGGACCAACAGGAACCATGATACTATGACACAGACCTACATCGGGTTCTGCAGGTACACGGGCATCGACCATCTGGCCCCAGCACACACCCACATTTGCATCTACATCGAGTATCTAGCACAGGAGTACAAATGCCCAGTGACCCTCTGCAACATAATATCCATTATGCGCCAACACCTGATGCTGGTGGGAGTACCAACGGGGGAAATGTATCACTCAAAGGTGACAAGGGCACTGAAAGACATTGACAGGATGTCCACATACGTCCCCCAGCCAAGGCTGCCGGTGCCGCTACGAACCTTCAAAGCCGCGGTCATGGAGGTACCAAGGAACGAGTCAGGCACAGTAGTATGGGTACGGGTGCTGACCATGTTCTACGGCGCGATGAGGAGATCTGAAGTGTTGGCACCATCAACTGGCACATTCGACCCGCGGCTGCACCTAACGAGAGCCGACGTGTCGTTGCACAGTACTGGCGTAACGGTGACAATCCACCATGCAAAGAACACATAAACGCGACATCTCAACTAATCAAAGGACCCACTTCTGTGCCCCTGGACCGTACTAGCGGCAGCCGTGGCACCAAACATTCAACAGACTCCACTCACTAAGGAAGACGGCCGCAGACACCGCCCACAAGGCCGGCGCAATCGTGCAGGAGGTTAAAGACTTTGGCGCATGGCGCTACAATGCCATATTGGCCTCAACAATATAATGTATCAGGTATAATTTCAATATTGTATAACGTATATAATTCCTCTAATTAAAACATTGTTCTTTAATCCTCTCTCCTATTGTCTTTTTTTGGGGGGGGGGGGTGTCCATGAATGGGGTGACCATGCACATATAGTTTGTCATTCATGGCCCTCACTGGGCAGACTACATTATCCTACCTACTACATAATTCCTACACCATACTGTCCTACCTACTGTAGCTTCCTCACCTGTCATTCTGACCCACCTTATGTAAGTCCCACTTACACTCCACCACTCACCTGCAGGTGACCTAGTTACCTCACTCCACCAACACAAGCCTTCCCAGCCTTACATGGTTTCCCACCCACCTACACCTTATTAAGGCCTCTCAAAAAAATAAACTGGTTTCTCATCACCGCGCGCATCATGAAAAACGTGATTTGGGGAAACTTTTTTAAATTAGTTTTTTAATGAAAAACATGTCAAAAAGTGGACAAATATTGGCATATCTTGTATCAAATTAAAGCTTAGACAGTCAATAATGCAGGGAACTATGAATATCTTCCAATATAAGATATTTTGTGGATCACTAACTTCTTAACTACCGTTTACAAAACCTCGCGTATAAGCCGCGGCTTGTACACGAGTCAGAGCAAGCTTTCTTTTGATACCAAACATGCCTATATGGGGTGCGGCTTATACGAGAGTTTTTATTAGTATAGTACAGTACTAAATTAACAATTTTCAGATACCCTATTAGGCTTATAGGATTTCCCAAAGTTAGGGGTGCGGCTAATACGCGAGTTAGGCTTGTACTAGAGGTGTTACGGTACTCAAATGTGAAAATCTATCACGAAAAGTTTTAATTTTCCTATACATTTTAGCACTAAGTAAAAAAAAAAAAAGAGATGACATAAAAAACGCCCTCGTCATATTTTTCGCTGCTGGATGATGAGAAACTGTCTTTTTTTTTTGAGCGGCCTAACATTGCCTGGAATATTTTACTTGATAAATGCTCTCAGAAGAAGAAAGAGTGGGTCACCAATAAATTGATCACCCTCTTTAAAGATAGGGATGATGCCATGAAAAAATACATACGTACCCTTGATGACGATGATCAGAATATAGCCATTTTTTTTAGAAATCTTGGAAATGAGTTAAAAAGGGCTAGCTCGTAACAGATAGAATAAACAACAATTTGTTAAATACCATAATGGTTTGAATAGGTTTTTATTGTCTGACACAATATATACAAAGTGATTGTAGACAAGTAACGATGTCATTTAAGTGCGAGATCAATAAATACCAAAGTGACATATGTTTCAGGATTTAAATACCGTTAGTCTAATCATGGTACATTATTACATGAAATACAATACAATGGGCTCTGTACCAACATACATTGTTGTTTTATCAATTTACAATTCTAATTCTAATGATAGCCCATATTCCGCATTTCATCGAAAATTTCATTTAAGAAGTAAGCAAACAGTTAATCGTACATACACCTAAATACACCTAAAGAATATTGGAAAGCTATTTATAATCTAATGAATCCTAAGAATAAATCCCCACTTTACAGCCTTTATGATAAAACAAATTAAGTCCAAGTCCAATCAGAATGTACTGCTAATTTCATAAATAATTATATTGCAACAACATGAGATAAATTAGCTCAAAACTTACATTACTGATCCCCAAGTGGCAAGTATGAGAGTGAAGGTAGGCTGGGATAATAAGGTTTATTATTTAGTAGTAGAATAGACCTTAGGTCGTAATGTAGTAGAGACAACTGGTATAATATTAATAACACATATATATAATACATTGTATAACATTGATAAGACAGTTGATTGGTGATAAAAATAGGGCCAAACCTGACAAGGAATTGTATGATTATAGGTAAAGGAGGGGGGTGGAATGAATTGAGAGTGGTTAAAATTTGATTTGATTAATAGTCACAATTTAGGTGGCGTATTGGATAGCTGCTGCCACTGCTTGTTGTACGTGTGACTGTGGGTCCTTGGCTATGTAGTGTTTATATGCATCAGATGCCCAGCCTCCGAATTCCTCAATGTGGAGATCGGAGCAGCCTGCCCTGAAGGCTTCTATTGCCGCAGCCTTTCTGAGTGAGTGGAGGCTGAACTGGGCTGCGGCTATGACTGTGTCAGTGTTGGGCTGAAGGGGGGCAAGGAGTGCCCCAACGGGGGACAGTTTGTTTGGAGAGCAGACATCATCCGACATATGGCGCTGAAGCACAGAGTTTCTCCTGAGGATGCAGCGGACCGGATCCAAACGGCAGACCATACCGCCTGGACAGATTACTGTTCAGAAAGTATGGAAAATGTCAATTTGGACTTTGGCTCGAGTGAGAAGGTCAAAGTGTTCAACAAAGCGAACCAGGACCGAAATGCCCAACACATTCCGGAGGGACCGCTGTATGACGCATTCATGCAGTATTTCACCAGCACGAGGCCTAACCGTGCCACGTAAAGACAGGGTAATGCCTCTGACTCGACGTCTGCGAAGCGACCGCGGACTGACAGTACGGAGAGACCCACTGTACTGTAGAAGGTAGCGCCCAAACACCAAGGGCCCACCTTCACGTCCAGGAAGACCGACTGGAAATCAGGCCCTTCATCCGGACCGACCCCAGCACAGCCAGATCCAAGAGAGGATCCAAAGGTGGATCCGGGGAGACCTTTGACGAGGCCTTCCCGGCTCAGCAGCTAATCCCAGGGCAAAAGACGCAAGTCTTGAACCAAATGGGAAAAGTGAAGAAGGGCAGGGGCTCCGTACAGCCTAAGCCCTAGCCGACTTTGGACCCCACTCCGGATACTCCTTCCAAGGGCGCCCTGCTGTTACAGCGAAGGGTGCCAATGCACTTTCCTCCGGCCGATCTCAAATCGTTTGAGGCCAGACAGGAAACACTGAATAGTTGGCAAGATAACTTCCACCGCCTGATGACTAATTTGTGCATGGATGTAACGACCTTATTGTTGAACTGCATCCATCATTTGCACCGAGCCGAATCTGATATACAGAAGGAGGCAGCTTGGGCGAGTGTTCAGAAGGAGGGCGCTAAGGCTCTGGAAGAACAGGAGCAGGCCAAGACTGACAGCAGAGAAGGGAGACTAAGAGAGCCCAAAAGATACTTGCTGAGGAACGTCAGAAGTTTGAGTCCTGCTGCGGACACGAGATGTCCGAATGGGATGGGTCCAGGTTGATGATAGAAACCTGGCTCCAAGAGCTTGACAATGTGGACGATGAGTCCGAGGGCAAGCATGCATGTGAGCATGAGCCTGACTCCAGTTCGAGTTCGGACGCTGATTAGGATGATCCTATGAAGCGTCTGTCGGCGTTTGTTGGGGAGGGATATACCTTAGTGATATTTTGCCCCCTGTTGCTGTACTCTGAAGCAGGGTACCCAGATCGGGACAGAAAAAGAGCAGCAGGCCAGGTTTGCAAGGACTTGGCCTGCTTGGACACACCACTGACTGAGGGGAACGGGAGATCTGGACGGGAGCAACTAGGTCTTGAGACCAATATTTTTTTATCAGGACCGAGTGTTCCTATTTATGGTTTGGATACTGCCTGGAGGCAAAACCGTCATTTTTCTACATCACCTTACTCCCGAGGAGGGTTAATAAACTTTTCTGATCCGGGTAGTAGGGACTGAATACAAAGTAGGTCCTGAACCCTGGGTGAAATGCAACACCACAAGAACTAGGATGTCCGGATCTTCGCTGGAGATGATGTATGCTATTTCTGATATTATTACATGTTAAAACATAACTTAAAGTTAATAACAAGTGATAATATTTTGAGTTGGGAAAATCTGTTAAAAAACACTTCAAAGTGTCGGAGGAATGGATATCTTACTATAGCTGATCTAAAATGTATTCTGCAGCTGCTGAATAGATATTCAAAGAGATGAACACCTGATCAGATCTAAAGAGATAATTAATTGCATATTTCCTTATCTAATGTGTTAGCGTAACGTCAGCAGGATACGGGCACCTTTATACATTTCATCTTAATGATCCTTAGCCATTTGAGGGTCACATAGAGCGTGAGTACTAGGTGACAGCCTTTTGCCGTCATGATGTAGTCTTTGTAATCTCTGTCGACTCTTAGGGTAAGCTCCTGTAGGGTTGGCATGCTTCTTAAATGCGACACTGGCTAGCTCCATCCCAGACTGCATTCATGCATCACAATAACAAATGACATATAATTTAGTTTAAATTAAGCAGAGTAGGCAACTACAACTGTGATGTATGTTATCTCGGATCTAGCTTATCTATTGATGCATTAGTCTGTCTGAGTGTTCCTATGAGTCAAGGACGATGGCTTACCAACCTGGTGAAAAAACATGTGTGTGAACGCATCTTTGTCTGAAAAGAATTGTCAAAACATGTCTCTCAGGGAAAGGCCATTTTTTAATCAATTGGAGCACGCCGAAGGCCTTTCTATCCCAAAGCCAACCTCTATAAGCTACAGTTATGCACCTAATATTGTGTTTCGCTATCATGGTCAAGGCCTTTCTTTGGCCCATCCTCGAGAGGAGTCAACATCGGATCCCTCTCCTCCATCAATGGTTGCAAATTGCTTCGATACCTGTGTATGAAATCCAGTACCCCGTCATCAAAACATGATCACTTCCTACCTCTATGGTTAGCATTGAGAACTAACAAGGTATTAAAATCAATAGGCCAATTCACTGCATTACACTGCTGGGCACCTGCAAGGAAAGCCGTGAAGAAGGTACGACAGCTTATGCTTTATATGATATACATGTTTGGGGAGATGGACACGTGGGGACAAAGTCACCAAGTAACTACAGCCCACACATATTACCTAATATCTTAATAACTAATAATGTCCAGTAGCTTTAAAGTGGGTATATCCGATTTTTCTTCAAATAATATAATATTTAGAGAATAGAGGTCAATTAAATGTCATCAATGGGTGTTAATAGGCCACAAAGGGACCCAATTCCCCCCAACCATGGGCATTTTTATTGTATTTTCAAAGGGGGGAATAAAAGCGTGCACGCTTTTATCCCAAAATCACCTTGTATTGGGCAATAAAATCCAATTAGAGCAAAATCGGAGGGAATTAGGGTGAATGGAACAGTTAGTAAGTCAAATATATTATTTGTTGACATTCTGACTCATTTTTAGAGAAATCCATTTTTTTGCCCCACACATCGGATGTACTAACTTTAATCAATTCGCTACTCTATCCTCTAGATGGCACCTATATAAGTTGGTTGGTGATACATGGTTTCAGATAACCTTCAATGGTGATGTGTTTAAGTGCTCTTTTGTATTCATTACATATTTTTATCAATACTATTAGTTGGGATCCTACTTAGCTGATCTGAGAAAGCTATATCCTGATGGGTTAATGATCAATTATAATAATGTGACAGGCGGCGAAATAATATAATAGGGTTGTCTCACGGGATGGCGGTGGGGCGGGGGGGGGGGGGGGGGTAGAAATATGGTGTTTCCTAGTTAAATCAATTGGGCTGCAGTATTTACTATGAAATACATCTCCCACATAGAAGCACTGCCCTGGTAACAAGTCACAAGATATTCCCGGGAGTTTTTGGGTATTCTGTGAGCAAAACTTCCTGTGATATCACGAGTTCTATCATGGTTAGCCGTGCACTTCCCATTGAAAACAATGGACCAACGTTCATGGTGTTGGTCAGAAGACCAACACCATGATGTGACGTCATTAGAGCAAGTTGCCAGGCAACGTGGGCATGTTGCTGCGCAACATGAGGTCGTCATGGCGACGTCACAAACATGACGTCACAAACAAGATGGCGGACATGTAAACGATGCCGATCTCTTTGCTCTGGCTTCATTTTACTGTATTTGAAAGCATAGTTAAAGGCATGCTAGGTTTAAAATGTGTTATTTGATAGTAAGACAATGATAGAACCATGTTTACACATAGGGGTGTCGTGTTGGATCCTCCCACCATCCCACTCGGCTCCCCAGATGGCTGTGCCATCCTGGGAGCCTCGTGGGATGGTGGGAGGACCAACACTCCACCCCCATGTGTAAACACGTAGATTAAAAGACATGAATTTACATGCAAATTCCAGTGAAATCACAGGATTTACCCCGTCATGCAGTAGGACGTAGGTTCGAACCCCCAGGGAGGACAATAAACATCCATGACCAATCCTCAACTGCTACTCTCTTTACTATGACACAGTCACCACTGGTCAGAGTTCATATACCTCTCCCAATACATGCCCCGGTAGGTGAGGGCCTAAAGCAAGGGACTATGGATGTGAAGGTAGCTGGTTCACATCCCGGTCAAGACATGCATATATATGTAAGATTGTAAGTGGTTAAAGGAATAAATGTGGATGCTTTTGTAAGAATTTTCAGATAAATCACACAAGACACATTCACCAGAACCATTTAGATCTACTAGTATGGGATTCAAACCCATGCAACCTTCTTTATCAGAATCCCGTGATATAACGGGAAATTTTGCTCACAGAATCCCGTGTTATCACGGGAATACAACCCGGGTTAATCCCGGGACTGACCCCAGTTTAACCCGTGTTATTCAGGGGGAATTCACGGGAATTTGTTTCCAGGGTGGCTAACACACAAGTCAGGTCACCAGTCAGATTGCCAGTGGACCTGTGCCATGAGTTGCTGTGCAGCTTATACGGAAGTTTAAGACCCCCTTACAGGCTTATATGATTCCTTAAATTTAGGGGGGGGGGTTGTACACGAGTTAGGCTTAAACATACCCGAGAATTTATGGTTTGAAGATTTGTACCAGTGGGGCCATCCATAAATGACGTTGTGCTTCTTTGGACCATTTTTGACCCCCTGTTGTGCCCCGTATTGACCACACACTGCAAACTGTCCACATCACAGTATGTCCACGTCCCACTTTCATAAAGTGTCAACAGATACAGTTTGTCCACAATCAACATCACAAAATGTCCACAAAATATAATTTATCCACACCCAGCCATCACAAAGTGTCAGCAAATACAGTTTGTCTACAGCCTACCTTACAAAGTGTCTGCAAAACACACTTTGTCCACACACAACCAGTACAATGTGTCCACAAATCACACTTTGTCCACACAAAATCATCACATGCTGTCCACCAAAGCACTTTGTCCACACAAAATCATCACACAGTGTCCAAAAAACACAATATCTTTATTACAAATATACTGTGACACCATACATTGTCATACATTGTACCTCCTTTTGTCTGTTAAATCTTTCTCCTCTCCCCTTGGGTCTAATTTTTCTTAAAGGGGACACAATAGTAACAAATATATGTGTTTTGATGGGTGTGAAATGTGGATGGAAAGACATTCATTTGGCTTTGTTCACTTTAAGCAGCATAAGCACAGTCATTTCAACTGATTTTCTTGTGCTAGTTTTGTGTGGCCTACTTCATGGACTTTTTGTGACATAGTATTGTGTCCTATGTGGACATTTTGTGATTGTTTTGTGTGGATCAAGTGTGCCGTGTGGACAATTTCTGATGCTTTTGTGTGGACCAAGTGTGCAGTGTCGACACTTTGTGATGCTATTGTGTGGACAAAGTGTGCAGTGTGGACACTTTGTAATAGCAGGCTGTGGACTAAGTGTTTTGTGTGGATACACTGTGATGTTTCTTTGTGGACAAACTGAATTTTGTCGACACTTTGCGCTAGTCAGGTGTGAACAAACTACGTTTGTGGACACCTTGTGATGGTTGGCTGGGGACAAATGGTATTTTGTGGACATTCTGTGATGTTGAGTGTGGACAAGCTGTATATCATAGATGCTTTGTGATGGAAGGAGGTGTACAAACTATTTTGTGGACAATTTGTGATGGAATGCCATTTATATGATGTGGCCTTCACGCATTAAATTGAGTACAAATGTCTTTACAACGTAGAGAGACAGTGAAGCTTAGAGAGAGAGCCTTGAACCCTCGACCCTCAGATTTACAAGCAGACACTCTACTGACTGAGCTAACCAGGCATGGTTTACTGGTGTGATAGTCAATGGTTCATGACTAAAGTTTAGAATGGTCCATTTGGATGATATATTGGCTATTCATTTCCTAAGTTATCATAGAGATTATAGTGATAACCCACTCTGATATTTTGATATTTTACAGTATGGATATGTCCCCAACCTATGACTAAGTCTGGTGAGGAGTCCATATACTGTTCTTGATAAATGTTGTGTCATTAGGACGGAACTCTGTCATTTTCAATGTCGAGATTCTTTGGAAGGCTGCAGTATCAATTTGGAGTGGTCAATCACTTCCATATTTTGGTGGAGCATTGATTATCTGTTGTAAATGACCTATATGAAGTCTCAAGGGGTTTACATGCTATTTAGAGATATTCCGAATGATCCTTAAAGTTGCAGCCAAAGAAATGCAACCTATTCAGGACGTCAATTAACTACCTCGGTTGGATTATATCTACTGACGGGGTTAAAGCTGATCCTGAGAAGTTAGAAGCCTGAGGGACCTAACAATGTTCTTGGGTTCTGTAGTTACTACAGGGACTTCCTTCCAGGTTATGCCAGAATAGCTCAGCCTTTACAGGCTTTGGCTCATTGGACCCCGGGGAGAAGAAAGGAGCCTTTCCCATGGGGTTCTGAACAAGATCTAGCATTCACATCCGTGAAGAGTCTATTTCGTACTGATCCTGTTTTGAAATATCCGACAGCTGATGGGCATTTCATACTGGACACTGACGCCAGCAATGATAGTATTGGTGCTGCTCTATCCCAGATACAGGAAGGGAAAGAGGTAACTCATTCACAAGTAATACCCTCAATAAGGTTCAGAGGAATTATTGCACTACCAAACGTGAGTTATTGGCTGTGGTAGTGTACACAAAGAAGTTCAAGTACTTCCTGTGGGGAGGTGATTTTACTTTACATACAGATCATTCATCTTTGAGGTAGCTATTAAACTTCAAGGAGGCTGAAGGAATAATTGGATGGTGGTTGACCCACCTATCCGAATTTGGGTTGGAAAACAGCCAAATCCAACACAGGGCAGGTAGTAAGCATATCAATGCTGACGCCCTGTATAGAAGGCCCATTCGAAAGTGTTCTAGAACAGACTGCAATGACTGTGGAGCATACAATGCTATTGTGGCTGGAATTTGAATGTAATTTGTTGTGGGACATTCCTAAGCTATGGAATGATCTACAGAATCAATAAAACAATTCCAGAAGGGTGATCGAGTCATTTTGAGGCATATAGAACAGGTTTCCGGGAGGCATTCTACCTCAGAGACCATCCATTTTGTTCGAAAATAGAGAGATGAGACAGCTATTGGCACAGTGGGCCGAGCTAACAGTTGTCAATGGTATGTTGTGTAGATGGAAGATAACATCTTACAAGGCCAAACTTTGTCAAATTGTGATACCAACCACTATGCAGAGGGATATCATTCGGACATGGACACCAGACCAGTGGACACTTTGGAAAGAAACGCTCCTTGGCAAAACTTTTCAGACATTATTATTGGCCTGGTATGAGTAAAGATCTGCTTAGGTGATTTTGACTTGTCCAGATTGCTGTTTGAACAAACCAGGTGAAGGCCTGGGGAAATCACCACTAACCCAGGAGTTATGGGGGGTTAGATTTGCAAGCATAGCAGTTGATATCATTAGTGGAATCAAACCCATTCCTGATGGAAACACTTGCATGATGGTGGTTTCTGATTATTATTCGAAATACACACAAGTGTTCCCTCTTATAGATAATAAAGCACACACTTGCGCACAAGCTTTTGTGAAGGGTTGGGTGCTACACTTAGGTGTACCCCTGACGCTGCATAGTGATCAGGGGCGAGAGTTTGAATCCGAGTTGTGGTCAGAAATGTGCCACAGTTTAGCTATTTTCAAGACAAGAACAAATCCTTAAGCCTACAACAGTCAGATGGATGATTGGGATGAGCAATGCGAGTTTGTGGTGCATGCTTACAATAGTTATGTACGTGCTTCCACAGGTTGTTCCCTTAATCTTTTAGTGTTTGGGGAGGATTCAATTATGCATGCTGACTTGGTGTTTAATGTAGCTGGGATAAACGCTGATGTACCTTGTCAAATGTTTGTTGAAGCATTGAGGTATCAATTTAAATCTGCATATGAGATGGTTCGAGATGAATAGGGTAAATCAGCCTCATGGCAAAAAGCTGGCTATGATGTGGATTTCAAACCCAGATTCTTCCGAGCAGGGGATGAAGTAATCTGGTTGCACGATCCCTAACAACAGCTGAAACTAGCACCAACCTGGGATGATCCATTCACTGTTGTCAGAATTGTTTCTGAATCAAGTGTAGTGATCAAATCTAGCTTGGGACGCCTATATAAGTCCAATGTAGCTAGACTATGTGAATGGCATGTCAATGTTCCAGCTCATTCGAATACGTTGGAGTATCCACAATCAGATGACACTGTGCAGAGGGTGACTACCCAGAAACGTAAAGGTCCTGGTAGGCCTAGGAAGCTGGTGGGTGAGCTCCCTCCCTCAGTAGAGTCATTGAAATTGGATACCGGCAGTAAGAAGGGTAGCCCTAAAAGAAATTCTACCAGTAATAAACTTCAAGCTTCTGGCAAGAAGTATAAAAAACTTGTACAAAAAGTCTTGGCAAATGAAGGTCTGAAGGGGAGGAGGGCTGTCCAATTGACTACTGGACATCCTACGGAATCTTCTATAAAGACCAGTTCTAAAGAACCCAAGTTGGGGTTGAGACGCAGTTCTAGGTTAGCACATAAAGCTGGCCTAATTTGAAATCACAATGAATTACGATTCTGTAGTGGTAGTATAGATCCTTATTGCTGTCGAGTAAGCAGGCTGACGCCGTGTTGGTTTTTTAATGTTTGTGAGGGTGGCAGACGGTATTCCTATGTTACCCGTAAAGCAATCTGCCCTCACCCCTGAAGAATTTATAGCCAAAACGGTATGTAGGCCTGTGGAGTTGACTCAGTAAGGACCTCCCACTAGTGAGCTACCCTTTTGACCCGTGGCTGGAACTTCCCACGGCATTATCCGCTGAGCTATCTGGATCAAAATACAGCTATAAGACGCCCTAGTGTGAGATAAATACGGCCAATTCGACGATGTGAGGGAGTCCGATGTGAGGGAGTCCGATGTGAGGGAGTCCGATGTGAGGGAGTCCGATGTGAGGGAGTCCGATGTGAGGGAGTCTACTGCCACAGTCCGTGTGGCCACCGTGGCCTCCCCGAGTTTGACCAACGAGCAGGACGCAGACGCTCAGGTCATGCTGCCGCCGCCCAAGGTCACCTTGGGGCCGCTGCCATGGCACAATACGCAACACGCAACACTGTGTCCCTTCAAAGGATATCAACAATTCAACAGAAGCTAAAGAGGACAAGGAGATGCCCACTCTGGAGGAGATTGACCAGGTTGCAGCCTATGGCGTCTCCGAGCAAGACCTGGAGCAAGCCTTCCGTGATTCGTTGGTGCAACAGCAGCTTATGGAAGTGCTGGGGTGCATTCCACCCTCTGATACGTCCATCTCCCTCCACCCAGCTTTGCTGTCCGCCATGCTATGCAAGTGCCAGGAACTGGGGTTCGATAACATTGATGGGTCTTTGATTGATTTGTATGACGGAGCTTTAAGGGGTGCCTACAAGACTGAGATTTTTCATAAAAATTCTCCTCTGCTGTGGGCAAGATGTAAGGGCTCTTTGATTGTTGGGGGACCAAATAAAAGTGGAGACCACAGAGTCTAGTGGGTGCAGTGAAGCCAGTGTTAATGGGAGGCGGAAACGGCTCACTATATACAAAGGCAACCCTATAAGCCCCCTAGCCTGAGTTCCCCAGCTCAATTTGAACAGTCCCCAGCTCCATTCAAAGAATCCCCAGCTCAATTCAAACCCTGACCTACCCAAACCTTCTCATATGGCTATGGATAGTCGAAGTGACACCCCGGAGCACCCCAGAGCAGGTGGAACAGTGGGCTCGCTATGCCAAGGCTCTCAAAGAGTCTGATGACCTTCGAGCAGTTAACGAGCGCCTCTAACGGGAGTTGGAGGTTGTTAAAGCTGTCCCAACCACTCCCATGACTCGGGCACAAGCAAGGAAGAACCTTAACCCAAAGAAAGGGCGCACTTCCCGAAACTCATCCGCTGCAAACTCTTATGTGGGGGCAGACGTCCCCTTCAAACTTAGTAAAGCCCAGAAGCATAAAGCTATAAAGGGTGAAACTAAGAACCCCTTCACTCAGCCTCCTGGTCCTCCAAAACCTGAGATCAACATGTCTCCTAAGGTAGTATTGGTCGATGTTGAGCCTTCGACTCCGAAACCAGAGGACACTTCGTCTCTTCCCACTTCAAATCAACCTGCTACTCCTGGCTCCCCTTCTCCAGGGCCATCAGTACCGGTACCCCAGTCCCATGTTGCTGGTCCATCCGGGGAGGAGCAAGAAGCAGTGGAAGACAACTCCCAAAATATCCTGGAAACTAAAGCCGAAGCTACCATATGGAGAAACGCCTTTCATGGCTTAACCCTTTAAGGCCGACCAAAAATAATATTTGCTGATGGTTGGGGCGAGATGTTTTGCAAAAACTTTCCCTAAAGGCCGAGCCTATGCTAAATCCCATTGAGTTTTGATGACTATAGTTGATGCTCGGCCACTCATGGTATCAACTATAGTCGATGCTCGGCCAGCCATGGCCTCAAATATAGTCGATGCTCGGCCCTAAAGGGTTAAAAGAGTTTTGTCCGGAGTGCATAAAACACTGTAAGAGGAGCAGGGAGATGTACTCCTGCCCCGACGCCTTCGATTATGAGGACCTTAGCGATGATGAAGAGTGATTGAAAAACAGCACTAAATCAACCAGCACCAATCGGTCTATGGAAATGTGGTTTCAGAAGCTTACAGACCAAAAAGAATTCCCTGAAACCTACTAAAACCATAAGGCAGGGCCTAAGATCCGATGGGTAATGGCCCAATACCGTAAAGGCTCAAATGAGGAGTGCCCCTTTGATTCGTGCAAGTTTCATTAGGACCAGCAGCTACCCATGCCAACCCCACTTCATTTCATGCGCCATCTGGTGGAGGGTAATATGCACCACCGGCCAGTCTACATAAGCTCCACTCGTGAGAATTAACTTCGATAAGATCACTATTGAAACTCCCACCTTCGGAAGGGTCCACTTGGGCCAGGCTTTAAAGCAATCTGCCCATTTCGGGAGGACCGATTGAAAAGGGCGCCTGGACTTGCCTGAGGCGGTCTACACCGAGGTCCGCAGTTTGAGAGGGGATCACCCCCTGTCTATCAAATGATTCGAATTGGCATGCAGTCACTCTGGCTCAGAGTCAGAAAACAAACATGCCAAGTCAGAGATGATAGGGGTCACACAACCAGCAACTTCTCCTCCCGTGTCCGAAAAAGGAAGGGCAGTGACTATCGAACATCTATCCCTCCTCCAATACCATACCCATACTAAAGAGCCTTAGAAAAACATAGACATATAACGTTATATAACGTTATAAAATTATGCATAACTTTATTTGTTTACTGGGTGCCCTTTGTCATGCCAAACCCACTCCAGAGGACTTAAGGAGTCTATGTCAATAGATGAATCCAGGAATTATGTCCTGCCTGGGAAACTAAATTGAGTTGACAGCCACCACTTCTGCTGTGGTGGTGACCGTACCCAGCACCACTATTAAGGCTGCTCCTGTTCTGGTCACTACTACTAAGCCAGTGCCGGTGACCACTACTCCTTCAACGACAGCCCCTGCTGCAACTTCGAACACTGGCATCGACACCAGACCTTTGACTAAAACTTCAAACCCAAGATGAAGGACATTGTTGCTTTGTCCACTGATCCCTGCACCTCGTATGACCTCATGCATACCGGGGACAACATCAAACCAGTATTGAACATTCCGAGGGATTACTTCGTTACCGAGGCTGCTCCAGATGCCCATATGCATAAGGAACTGTTCGCAGAATTGCTAAGCCAACAACAGAGTGCCATGCGCCAGTGTGAGACCCGAGTATCAAATACGGTTGCATACCACAGAAGACCACTAGATGATGCTACTGGTGCTAGTCATGTGACCACCACGGGTAGTATATAAGGTGGACTGTCTGCTGTGTTAGGACAGTCAGGTTTGGTGCATGCTGAGGCATAACCCCCCTGAACTCCAGGTAATAGCTATGCTGTAGCTATACTCATATCCTATCACATTTTTTATACCTGTTGTACCAACGGTTCATACAGAGATAACACCTGAGCACTGCCTTTAATAAAGTCAAAGTATATTAAAACCTGATCGAACTGTGTCCGGTTTTTGTCACCGTAGTCTAGACCAACTACCCAGTGGGCACAGACCACTTATTAAATGCTAATTCAGCTCTGCATATTCTCTGTAGGGCTTGATAAGCGGCTTATTGAGTGCTGCTTTCATGAGGTGTGCCTACAGTCATAACTTAGTTATAGTAGACCCTTATGGTAAACAGTATTCAATACTACGAGTACAATGATCATATCAACACCTCTCTTGGGACAGTTCGCCCACACATACCTCAACAAGCCAATTCTTCTGTGTTATCCGTCCGAGACACTTGAAGTGCATCTGCCTGTGTTTCACGAACTTGGGCCAATGTCGACGTCTCTGACCGGGTGCCATGTCTGACCGGGTGCCATTTCTGACCGGGTGCCATCTCTGTCCGTCCTTACCAGCCTCCCACGTGGATATTTCATGAAACCATCTCAAGTTCAGAGTTTCATTATTCCATTATACCTTCTTAGATTCTTTTGAAATTTGGAATTCTATTTACATATGATAACTAGATTCTAGGTGTAAACTTTTAAAATCTTTCTTAGATTTTCTGGTTGCCATGGCAGCCAAATTTGTGCATTTTGAAGAAAAATTCAATTTCTTTTCAATTTTTAGCTGTTTTTCTTGTTTCTAATTTGTAAAGCAAGCCACACATATTGGTAAGAAGGGTATAAATAGTAAGCTTAGACAATTATTCAACAATATGGACAACCCCAGAGTCACAATATGTCATAGAAACCAACATATTTGCTTATGTTTTCATTTAATATTTAGCATGGAAAATAGGTTTTCCCGTGGCGTTATATGTTGAGACGATGTGTTATGATGGATATTCATCCTTTCATAATGCCTTTCTCCAATCTATTCTCTCTCCTATGAAAGCAATAGTGGTAGGTTTCAAAATATGAGGGTGGTGGTGCAAGGCACTTTAGAAAATATTGGATGGTTACTCTAAAGGTGGGAGCGCTAGTTGTCCTACTCTTTATATGGTTTTGACCTTTTTATGACCTTTGACCTTTGACCTTGGATGAAGGTCAATTACATACCCATAGAATGACTGAATGCTATTTTCTGAAATTTCATATAAAGTTCACTTAGGTGTGTGAGATTACAAATATGTGATCTAAAAAGTCATTGAGTACTGTTTTCCTGGATTTGACAACACAAAATGTGTATAATTTGACCTCTTTTGTCTAAATAGTGGTTAATTGTAAGGAAAGACCTTTTCAGCCAAATTATCTAGATCTGCCCTAAATAAACCGTTTCCATTCAGGCCGGTCAGAGATGGCACCCAGTCAGTGATGGCACCTGGTCAGAGACGAAAACATTGGCCCAAGTTCTTGAGACACAGCCATCTATATTTCCAGCCAAATATTGTATTATTAATATTATATAGTAACTTCGTGTAATCCATCTGTGATCTCAGTAGTAATAGTAAAAAAGTAGAATTCAGGTATATTCATATCCTTATTAAGGATGAGGCTATTCACACAGCTAATCCTGTTGTTACTCACTTGTAGGGACCGTTCGGATCCTTAGTTTATATAATAATTGTTGGAATATTCTTTCATTGATGTAACAGGTCTACACAACTTTGTATTGTACATTATCCATGTTCCTATTTCACCAAGTTTGTATGAACATATATGAACCTATAGGTATTTGATTGTAGACAAACATTTCTGTATACGCTGATATTATTCACCTCCTTTGTTGTATATTATATCAGGTGTTTCTCACTTGATATAATCTGGTGGGGGTGATATAGGGGCAACAATATACGTGTATACCAGGTTTGTGGTTTCGAAGTGGGAATGGCACATTTTACGCTAGGTGGCAACACCTGCGCCATGTCCCCTTACGTTACCCGGTGGTTGCAGGTTCGGGTTGGGCACTCCAGATGGCGCATCGATGGAGTGCGACGTCGACACAGCCTGGTCCACAATCCGGGTACATAAGAGGCCACAGTTGACCACATCAGGGAGTTCGTCCCAGGACGAGCTCTGACCCACACCCTTCGTGACTTTCGTGGCCCCTACACCCATCCTGCTCCTGGCTCTTGCACCAGCCCTTACTGGGGCTAAGACCAGTTCGTACAGCTCTTGCTGAGATGCTGCTAATGTACTTTTAACCTTGTCTGTGATCAATTGTGAATTATAGGGTGATAATAAGGAGCCATGTTCGTATGTGAACCAAGGATTGAAGCTTCAATAAAAGAGCCTGTTGCATTCAAACCGAAATTGGAACCTGTGTCCATTTCATGCTTTCACAACCCCCACAGTAGGCTTAGATCGGGCATTTCCCAACTTTTAATGAATTAAGAAGAGGGGGTGGTAATTTACTTCTTTTTGTTTACATCAAAGATATTCAGGGGGGTATAGGTAGAGGATCGCAGGTTATACAGGCACAGGATCGCACGTTATACAGGTACAGGATCAGACGTTAGGGGTATGGCCTATTGGGAGGGCTTACAGTCATGGCAGCCGATTGTCATAGGGCCTATTGTACGGGGGGGGGGCGATTGTCATATAATACGGCAAAAAAGGTGGGTGCCTATTGTCATAGGGCCGATTGTCAGGAGTGACCCGGACACTACACAAATGTATGTATATATTAGTGTGATTTTCAACACGTATATGGAATGTGAGGGGTAACAAATTTGATCACACTAGGGTGTGTGTGAAAACTCTTTTGTGTGCCTGCTCACTCACATTTTCAATACACACTTTAAAGTGGCATAATCACCAAGCGTTTCCCACTCACAATTCTAGTACTGTTATAGTCTACTATGGTGTTAAGTGTGAGTGGTGAGAAAGCCCCTTTAAGTGGTACCTATTGAATCATCTTATTGCCACCAAAGGGATATGTTCGTTTGCCTAACAAATCAACCACCTCATACCAAAAATGTCATTCATGTCGTTGGTGCCTCACCCTGGTGCCTGTGTCATAACGCAATTAGAGAATTATGCTTTACTCTCACCAAAACATACTGATGTTTACCGTTTAATGACACGCAGCATGAAATAATACTGTGTGATATTTTCTGTCTAGCAAACTTGTGAGCATTTGGAATGTTACTCTCAAGGTAAGACAGTGTTTGCATTGTGTAACATCAGCAAAGCTGAGGTCCAGTCCTAACTTATTTGGCCAAATATATTTTTATAAAAGCAATCAGGAGATTCAAGAATGAAATATATAGATCTGATCGGTTTACCTCTGGAGGTATTTCCTAATCGGCTTACCCCTGAAATCATTTCCTATGAAATCATTTAATATTTGAAACAAGTACTTATCTATTTATGTTAATATTTCCTGTGATTACACTGATATGTAAAACTTATTATTGTGGCTATGAAGGAGCATATCCAATAAAATGGTTATCAAGGGAATATATGTGTAGCTGTGATTTTGAAAATGCAAAATAAAGTTAAGAAATTAAATCTCTACAAGTATTTGAGTCACTCCAGCCAAATCCATAAAATGTTTTGTCCCACCACCCTAAATTATTCGTAATTAAAGATAGCATTCTCAGATTATAATTTGACATTACCCTAAATAAGTACGAATACTACAAATATGCTTTCTCTTACAGGTGTGTTGCCATGGTCTTTCTGGTACTGGTACCAGCAACGTTAGGACAAGGTAGGAGGTCGGATGGGTCGTTTGTTTGAGTATGAAATAGAGCCCTTATAACATACTGTAATTATGATATTAGGGGCACGAAGATGATCGTGTAAGTTTGCTAAGTGTTAACATATAATTAATATATAACTTGTCTCGGTGACTTGGGAGAACTCCAGATGGACTTGGAGTGATGTAAGGGACTACAAGAAGTGAAGAGATGGAAACGTGGGGTTATTGATATTCGTATGTGAGAACAGTTGTTTATCTATATACACCTCCCCCCTCTCTAACTTCAGGTACACAGTAGTTGTACTGCACCTCAGGTACACAGCGATCCTACCGTATTGTAGGTACTTAGTGTCCCTCAGGTACACATTGATCACCCTTCTGTACCTCAGGTACACATTGATCACCCTTCTGTACCTCAGGTATACAGTGTCCCACTGTACCACAGGTACACAGTGATCATCCTATGTGTGCCTCAGGTACACATCCGTACCCTACTGAACCTTAGGTACACATCTCTACTGTACCCCTTGTAGGCCTACATATCAACACACCAAGTGCCCACTACACATGCACTTTTCCCTTCAAGAAATGTAATTGCAATGACTGCTCTAGGATGACACATTGTGTACCTGGGGTATCAAATGATGATCACTGTGTACCTGGGGTTCAGTAGCCTACAGTACCCCAGGTAGACAGCAGCCAACCAACAGCTATTACGGGCACGACAATGGCTCTAGACCCCTAAATTCGATATGGTTACATAGGCATTCCTTAAAATCGACATGCGACATGAGGCCTAGTGACATGTGACACGGACAGTTCTTAAAATCGACATTGGACTTTAGCATTATTGAGTGACATAGACATGTGACATGGTCATTTCCTAGAATCGACATGCGACATGGGGACCCACCCATCAAGGGCCCCACAACAGATGCATCTGCTGCAGTAGCAGGCGGATCCTGGTTGGCTGAATTATCCTGTGTACCTGAGGTAGCCTACTATTGAGTGTACCTGGGGAAACGTCTCGGGCGTCTAACGGCCGAGCTGCGTACTAGTGGCACTATCTTTGTATCTATTATCAGTCACAGGCTGAAATACATAGTTACGTATATACATAGAGAACCCCTACCACTGTGAGATGGTAGAATGATATTATCTATAACATAGTGCCAGCATGTCAACTCCTTAGTTTCAACCATAGTATCTCATAACCATAGGTCATAGGAGAAATACATAGTTAGGTATATAAATAGCGAAACTCTACGTTGTGAAATGGTAGAATGATTATTATCTGATATAGCAAGATGATATATAATTATGTTGACTGCTTAGTCTCTATGGTATGCCACAAAATAGCTATACCCAGATGTCACAAAGTGTATTTATTTTATTAGAATTATTCAAGTAATCATACATATTTATTTCTTTAAACAAAACTTTTGACCTCCCTTTTTCAATGATGCGATTTTGGAACTTTTGTGATATTTCATTTAGCTTTTTCACATTTTACAGAAAAATCTATTATAATTCAAAGAAATTAAAATGCTGTCATTTTATTTATTACATAAATATTTAAACATATACAACATGATAATCCATAATTGAAAATGGGCTAGAAAGATTGGAATTTTTTTCTGATACCAATAGACACCATTTGCATGTAGATATTCGATTTTTTTCACCTTTTTTTCATTTCGTTAAAGTTAATGTCACAAAACGACCATGTAACGGTGTCAATTATGCGTCTGTTACGCGTCCGTTATGCCATATGGCGCCATATGGAGCCATATTGAGCACAGAATAAATTAACATATGGTAGCTCAGAATGTTGGTAATATTTGTCTTATAATAATTCTAAGAGTACCTAGCCCCCCCCCCCCCAAAATCGATGTCAAGGATTCGAATGGAGCTATCCATTTTCTTCTATCTCAAATGGTTGCTTAGGAACTAGCCCTTTTGTATGGAAAATGTCTGACTTTGGGGAAACCATGAAAAATCACGATTTTACATGGCATTTTCATGGATACAATACAGTAAGAAACAACTATAGCTATATCACAAAATTTGATGTGTATGTTCCCAAAGACCCATATTTTCCATTGCAATTGAGAAATAATGAGAATGAAAAGAATTTTTTTGACATTCTTTTCACTTTCAATTGTTGCAAAGTCGTGAGTTTGACCCTGCATGCTTAGTTAAGCCATATATCTACCCCAATCCAGGTAGAAAGTACTGCTGCTACTTATGGCCAATGGTTACAGTCATAGGACAATAAAGGGGTGGGGCTGTTAAAACCTAGGGGCAAATAAAAAAGGGAAAATATAATGTATCATCAGACCTTAGATGTTGATTCATTTAAAGTATTTTCAATACATATAACTGTAATCCTCATTAGCTCCTAGACGTTCTGAGCGATGGGGATTATCCACAAATGTATGTAGGCACAATTAACATACTGAATATATAAACATGTGTACACAATAAAAATACTATTTAAGAAATGAATGCTCTTAAAGTGGTAAATAGAACGATGAGAGAAACACAGGAGTACACCCCAACAGCTGCTGGAATAGAGATGTCTACAGAGGACATTTGGCCAACCTTTCCACCAGATGACGTTTTAAATGACCCATGGTTTACAAAGATTGGATTTTTGATGCCAAAAAATAAAACTATACTCGTAAGTATCTTTCCTAGACGCAAGTATTCACATCAAGCAGTGCAATATAGGCATTTATAAAACGCTTGGCATGATTTAAAATGGAGCCATTGACACAACACTATTAGGCACTAGCGAGATACTGGTGCTGCCACCAGGTGTTGCTCTGGTACCAATTGTATCCCCCTCGTCACCAGCAACCAGCTCAGCCAAATTTCATGTCCACGATCAGGGTACAAACAGGGTGTGAGTATTGTGAGTGGGTTGTACCTGGGCATTCCTTATGTCACCTGTCCCTCATAGAGTAGTGGTTAGCACGGTGGATTCATGCAGGGGACCTAAGCTCAATTCCCTGTCAAGTCATATCTTCGTGACCAAACCATGAATTTACATTCTTATATATCATATATTTTGCTTTGACAGGTAGAAGTGGGTAAGAACCTTGAAATGATATCAAAGAAATATCAATAGTCTTTGAACAAATTCTTTATTACTATATCTTCAAAGGAACTATATGTATATTGATAAGAAAAGGTATTGGTTGTTAATGGTATGGTGACAAGATGCGGCCCGGGAGGGATTTTAGCTTAGGTCCTCTGCATCATGAATCAACCATGGCAACCACTACTCTATGAGGGACAGGTGACATAAATAACCCAGCTAACAAAAAAATGTTATTTCCCGTCAAAATAACGTTTTAAAATTTACATAACGTTATGCCATAATAAAGGGCCTTAGAAAAACGTTGACATATAATGTTATATAACGTTATAAAATGGTGTATAACGTTATTTGTTTACTGGGAATGCCCAGGTACAACCCACTCACAATACTCACACCCTGCTTGTACCCTAATCTCAGAACTGAGATTTGGCTGAGCTGGTTGCTGGAGGTTAGACAGGTTACACTGGCACCAATAAACATGGCGCTGTACCCAGGACATCTTGCTAATGCGAATAGCAAGTCTTGTATAATGGCAGCCTCTGCTTTAGGCAAAACTGCCCATGGAAAACATTTGCTAATAAATCATCCTTCCAAAATGGTCACAGTGTATAGAACAACCTTTAGTAGGATTGACAAAGAAATATTTTTCAGATGTAATAACTTTAAGTTTAGACAAACATAATACATAAAACACACACACATATATATATATATATATATATATATATATATATGTGTAGGGGCATGATATTACATATTAATCTCATACACGGTATTTCCAGGTAACGTCTGTTTGCTCGGCTTCTCTACCTGGAGCTAGTGCACACAGTTCCCGGGAGAGGGCGCAGGTCCTCTCCAGGTAACCGTGTGCCGCTCTCAGGTGGGCTGCCGACCCACCCACCTGGCCGGTGATTATATAAGACCCGTGTGTTTACCTGGAAGGCAGTCAGTGCAGGCCCGACTGACGATAGACTTCACTATGTCCAACCGTGCGGACAGCGTTGTATACTAAGACTATACTGACCGTTTCCTCTATCTATAGAGAAACCTGATTTACCTGTGTGTATTGATTCTACACTGATCGTTCCCTTGTGAAGGAACTGGAGTTGTTTTTATAAATAAAGACTGATATTCTCGCACCTGGAAACTGCCGTGATCGTTGTTCCTTAAACTAGAATAACTACGAACCACCACACTGGTGCCGTGACCAGTAGCAGTGAAGGTAGCAGAACAAGGTAATTGTTCGGGAATATGTTCGGGTTAAACTGAACAGGAAGTCCTTAGGTGGACGGACAATGGCTACCGGTGGTAGCCTGGGAGGCTCAGGCACAGAGCTGAGCGAGGGGGAGTTGAAATCAACTCGCCTGGAAGTGGCAGGGATGGACCCTGTGGGAGGCTTGAAGCTAGGGCAGAAGAAGAGGAAAGTGCAGGATCTTTCCTGGGTGGAACCCTATGTAGGGGATGAGAAATTCCAGAGGGAATATGACGAGCGATTGGCTCGGGAAGAGGATGACCTCTACTGAGAAAACGTCCGATTGGACAAACAGTCAATGGAAGATCAATATGCTGCATTGACTGATGAATTGTCATCCCTAGTAAAAGAAAGGGATGAGATCCTCTCTGAGAATCAGAGAACAAAGGGAGCTCTGATAGAGGAGAGGGAACGGTTGATAGAGGACAACCGGTATATGAAAAAGAAGGTAGCTCAGGAATCGCATGAATTTTAAAAGATTCAAGCACGAATTGCTGAGAACCGGAAGGAGAATGAACACTCCGAGTCTCTTAAGGAGAAGTATGAGAAGGAGTTGAAACAATACTCTAGAGAGTGGTACATCCTAAAACAAGGGACAAAGGAGCTCGAGAAGGGCAGAGACCAGTTGGTCAGGGAAAATGAATCTACCAGGATGCAAATCCTGGAGGAAACGGAAGAATTGGAAAGGAAACGGAAAGCTGAGGTGGAAGCTGTCTGTTCCCTGGAAGCCAGGAAAACTCTCCTGCAGGTTGAATTGACAAAGGCAATAGAACAGCAGGGGGTGGAAGTTGGAAAGGAACAGATTCCAGCAGACATGCCGGAAACTGTTCTAGACAACAGGCTTACTGGTAGTAAGGTGGAAGCATTACCTCAGTTTGATCCATTTATTAATAATAATGGATTGAGGAATGTGGAAGACTCTGTGTATAAAAGCAGAGGGAAAGATTTAGGGAGAGTGAACATCACCGGGCGCTCTCTTGAACGGGAACCAGTTAACCATGACATTATTGGTCAAGTTAACAGGGAAATATCTCCAGAGGAGGAAGTGTCTCTACATTATAGAAATAAATATCGAGATGAAGTGGTGAACCATAGTTATGGCTCATTGAATCCCTTTTCAGGGGATGACCCGGCTCAATATGGGAATCCGGGGGATTATGATAGCAAGGGTAATCATAAATATTGTCCGGATGCAACTTATTCATATCCACCGCCTACCGCTTAAACACACTCAGGAGTCAATAAGGACCCTGGGAGCAGGCCGAGGGGTGATTTGAATAAGGGGTCCCAACAGGGTACAAAGGGAAGGTCAAATCCAGTGCATAAAAGCACTCATGGATTGCCCGGCTATCAAGATCCAAGCTTTGATGAGGGTACAGAATCTGATTCAGATAAATCTTCTGACGATGCACCCAAGATAAAGGTTCCTTTGAACCGGAGGGTCACAATGACCCTGGCGGAACATCGAATACATAATCGAGACCCTGCCATAGGCAGTTTGGGGTTAGATTGCTCTAGCCGAGGTCAAGACGGTACAGACGTGTTGGCTTGGAGTAGACGCATGTCGGGTCAATTAGTGCATTCTAATTATGCTGTCAAGAGAACTGTGCGTGTCACTAAGCCTTACAGGGGTTTACGACCCTGGAAGTACAATTGCTGGAACAAGGATGAATCCTTGGGAGCATTTGTAATAGGGTTGAGTGATGGCCCTGGTAAAATAGTGGTGGAAGAGTGGAGAGACACTTATGGGCCAGATGCTACATACGACCAATTGGAAGTATTAGCTTGTTATACTTTTGGGAAAATGGTGACAGTAGATCACTGGACTCTGTTTCAGAGGAGAACGTAGAAACCTAAGGAATCTGCTAAGATTTATGTGCTGGAATTGCAGCGATTGTTGCGGCAAGCTAGACCAGAATGGAGTAGGGATGCCGAATATTATATAGAATCCCTATTTGTAAGGTTTATCAGTGGGTTGAGTGATCCGGATCACGCTAAGGTTTGTGGTCGAGCTTTGGAAGCTGGGTCTTCCCTAGCGGATTTGTTCATGGCGATTGATCAACATGACAAAAAGAAATTATATTGGCTGGTATGATACCCGCTAATAGGGGACAGCGCGTCTCTGGAATTGAACATTCCTTAGATGGAGACAATTCTTCCGGGGAAGAATCTGAAGGGGAGGAGAGGGTAAACGCCCTGAAATTCAAAGGACGTCAGAAGTCTAGCTCCACCTCAGCTTCCGGGAAGCCTCCTAGTAACAAAGGCTATTCGGAAACCCCCCGGAAACCCGACACTCGGGAATCTCAGACTGATCCCAGTCAGAAAACCCAGACCCCGGAGAAGACCACTCCGAATAAAACAAATGCCTTAATGGAGTCCATGATTAAACGCATGAACGAGGTGTTTGAGAATCAAACCAGGCGCCGCCCTAGGGTCGATCCTAACACTGTCCAGTGCACTTTGCGTCTGAATGCAAAGCTGAGAAACCTGTTCTGAGAAGTGAGGTTTCGGGAAATTAGAGGGGGTTACCGAGGATGGCAGGACGGTAACCCCTGAGGAAATAAGCCAGATTATCACCGACGTTGGCGGTGAAGATTAATTAGCAGTGAATGCGTCCAGCAAGAAGGGAGATGGGACCGTACATCCCGGAAACCATGAGGCTTGGGAGGCTGGTACAACAGGCGCCCAGGGGTGCGCGTATGGGAAACCTAGTGCCAGTTTAGAGGAGTCAATAACCAAAGAGTTGGTTAAGGTTGGAAGAACCAGGCTTCCCCCGGGTCATCCTTGTCTGGAACACCTGAAAGGATGTGGATTTGACCTGGGCACTGATAGTGACCTTCACCGGTTTACTAGGAATCCCTCAGTAACTGATGGGAAGAGGTGGTACGTTTCCTGTTCGGTACAAGGAAAGACTGGGGAGTTTCTTATGGATACTGGAGCTAGCCACTCCATGATCTCTAGGAGATTCATCAGCTTATTGCCGAGTATACATGTGTGAGAACCTCACAATGAGGGTAAACGCATGCACGGCCGATGGTACCAGAATGAGGACATTTGGACGGACTTTTCTGATAATCTCTGTGGCCGGGAAAGAATTTGTTTGGGCCCCGACCATAGCTGAGATTGGATTGGATTTTGCGGCGCTTTTCGGTGCGACTTTGAATCCGAAAAGTGGGAAGTTGAGAATTGAATACCCGTATGATATGACCATACTCTGTAAGTTGAGAGTGATAAGTAGTGTTGCTAGTGTGGCACAGACTGTGAAGATTCCCCCGGGAATGACCTGTGACGTGTTAGTCAGTTCAGGGAGGCTAATCCAGAGGGGATTAGCGGTAATCCAGCCGGATATGGCTGTATTATATGGAAGGGATTGGAATCGGCGGATACCCTAGTAGGGAATTCCAGATGAACAGTGACACCCATTTCCAACCCCGGAAACTCCACAGTATATCTTGAAAAAGGCACTGAAATTGGGAAAGTGATACTTGCGGAGGCAGTCACCGGTAGCCACCAAGACCTGAGGTTAGAAGAAGGAGGGGAGGAGGAATTGCATGAGGAGTTAACTAAGTTGTTAACAGGATCATCCATAACGGATGAGAATGACCAGGGAGCCCTGAGGGCTATGCTGAAGAGATGCAGGCAAGCTTTTGCGGCCCCAGGGGAACCCCTGGGGAGAACTAATAAGGTATTGCACGAAATTAAAACCGGGGATAACCCCGCTTTTAAGATTCCTTATAGGAGGCTGCCCCTCAAAAAGAAGGTTGTAGCTGAGGAGGAGATAGCGAAAATGCTGAAGGATAATGTTATTGTTCCCAGCATGAGTCCTTGGTCCTCCCCTGTGTGCATGGTAACCAAGAAGGATGGTAGCATACGGTTCTGTATTGATTACCGGAAACTGAATGGGTTGACTAAGAAAAACTCCTATCCTCTTCCTAGGATAGATGAGACGATTGATTCCCTGGGAGGGAATGAGTGGTTTTGTACACTGGACCTGCAGTCCGGGTATTGGCAGGTAGGCATGAAGCCTGAGGATATGGAGAAAACTGTGTTTTCCAGCCATATCGGTTTGTTTGAATATAAGGTGATGCCATTTGGGTTATGTAATGCGCCAGCCACCTTTGAAGCCATGATGGAGACGCTGTTAAGTGATTTATTATGGCGGAAATGTCTGGTTTACTTAGATGACGTAATAGTGTTTGGAAAAACCTTTGCGGGTTGTTTAAGCAATCTGGAGGAAGTCTTAAACCGAATCATGTCTAACGGTCTCAAATTGAAACCAAAGAAATGTAATCTGTTTAAGAAGGATATTAACTACCTAGGGCGGATTATTTCCACCGAGGGGGTTAAGGCAGATCCGGAAAAGATTAGGAGTGTGACTGAATGGGAAGTACCCAGGGGTCCTAAAGATGTGCGATCCTTCCTAGGATTTTGCTCATACTATAGGGATTTCCTGAAGGGTTTTCCCGGGTAGCCTATCCGATCCAGTGTTTGTCACACTGGACTCCCGGGAATAGGAAGGAAGAGTTCCCCGGGGGGAAGGAACAGGACGCAGCTTTCTTAGCAATAAAAAAGTTGTTTGTAGAGACACCGGTGTTAAAGTATCCCACCCCGGATGGTCATTTTATATTGGATACAGATGCTAGTAATGAAAGCATTGGGGCAGCCCTCAGTCAAGTCCAAGGCGGAGTGGAGGTAGTGTTACTCCGTGCTTTAAAGTGCTGATATTAGCCATATTCAGGCCCATACTGTGAAAGGTGGGTGATGGAATGGGCTAAAAGGTGGGGAAGTGTGATAAAACTTTTCAATTATTCCAAAAATTCCAAATTTCACAGGCCCATATCTCAAAAAAAAAGAATTTTTTATGATTTCAATCTTTTTTGGGGTTAAAGATGTTTGTTGTGCCATGCTGTAAATGGAATAATTAGTTGCTGTGTTGTATTTAAGAGGAAAATAAGGAGTCCCTGTACTTAAAAGCACGGAGTAACATGTAAAATGCCCACTCATCTTCGCATTGTTATAAAAACTGAACCGCTAGGGTTAGAAGTGTACTGGCAGTGGTTTCATGGAGCTAAGATATATACCTTTCAATAAAATAAACTTATATAAACATTTTCTGAGGTTTCTGATTTGTCCTTCCCCAGCTCAATACCTACATAAGTCAGCGGCTTGACCCATAAATGCTTATGCACTTTCTCAACGTCCTATCAGGAAGTGTGAAAACACCAACTGTAATGACTGTGGTCAGCACCAGGCTGTCATAGCCGGAGCAAGGATTCCCTATGAGATCAAGGGAACTGGGGTTCTGGAATGGTCCATGGAAACCATCCGGAAGTTCCAGGAAAAGGATCCTAACCTTAGCCGGTTGTTGGTATTGTTACCTAGGAAGATACGGCCCCCTGCGACCTGAGATTTCCCTGGAAAATCGGGAAATGAGAAGGCTAATAGCTCAATGGGCAGAGTTAGAGGTCCAGAGCGGAATCATCTACCGGTGGAAGATTAATCCATCAGGTAGGAGAGTCCGGCAAGTGGTAATACATTCTGGAATGAGGAGGGATATTATGTATTATTGCCATGGACACCTGACCAGTGGACATTTCGGGAAGAAACGTTCCCTGGAACGTCTGAAAAGGAGATACTACTGGCCACGGATGAGTAGTGATCTATTGAGATGGATTGCTACTTGCCCGGATTGTTGTAAAAACAAACCTGGGCCTGGGATGGGTAAATTGCCTTTATCCCAGGAGTTGTTTGGAGTAAGATTTGCGCGAGTCGCAATAGATATCATCAGTGGGTTTAAAACTACCCCTGAGGGTAATACTTGTATGATGGTCGTCACCGATTATTATACTAAGTATACGAGAGTGTTTCCATTAACGGATCACAAGGCGGCAAGCTTTTGTGAAAGGTTGGGTACTGCATCTTGGGGTCCCCCTAATGATGTATAGTGACCAAGGTCGGGAATTTGAATCTGATCTTTGGCAGGAAATGTGTCACCGATTGGCGATTTGTAAAACGAGAACAAATCCCTACCGGCCACAAAGTGATGGAATGGTTGAGAGATTCAATCGTACATTGATTCAGGTGTTAAAATCCCTGGTAAATGTTAAAATGGACGACTGGGATGAGCAGTGTGATTATGTATGTCATGCATATAATAGCACTGTCCATTCTAGTACGTCCTGTTCCCCGAATCTGTTAGTTTTCGGGGAGGATTTAATAATGCCCGCTGACCTGGTATTTGGGGTGGAAGGAATGAACCCGGAAACCCCCTGCCATGTTATGTTTGTGGAGTCATTAAGAGATCAATTCAAATATGCTTATGAATTGGTGAGAACTGAATTACAGAAGAATGCCACCTGGCAGAAAACTGGCTATGATCTAGGCCTTAGGCCGCGACGGTTCAAAGTTGGTGATCAGGTGGTGAGATTGCATGAGCCGTTATCGACTCTGAAACTTGCTAGTAATTGGGATGGGCCTTTTGTGGTTACCCGCATTGTGAGTGACAGTACTGTAGTGATACGTTCATTACAGGGGAAGATTTATAAATCTAATGTAGCTCGACTAAGAGAATGGAAGGGGAGGGATCTGCCCCTGGACTCCCCTGGACTCCCCGGAAACGCGGAAGGCCGCGGAAGGAGGTTTCCCGGAAACTAATGGTGCGTAAGGCCGCCACCCCAACGAGATCGGGGAAGAAGGCGGATAATAAAGTCTCGCTGGCTGAAGGGAAAAGGACCCGGAAGGGCGTGGTTAAGGCGAAATCCGCTCTGGAAAAGGCGTGTCCTAGAACCAGGTCTAATGTTATGCCTAAAAACATAAGACGCAGTCCCCGGTTTCTAGCTAGGGACGGTATAACCTAAGCCGGTACACACCGAGTGTGGTGGCCTGTAATCTTGTTAAATATTTTTATGTTGTAATCAGTTATGTGTGGAAGTAAGTACGGTCGGAATGATCGTGATAGTCCCCCTGTCAAGGATCCCATGGGTGATGGACGGATAATCCGGTGAATGTGCTTTATTATGCCATTCATATATATTTCATTGATACTCTCGATGAGTTGACAGAGCGTAAGGATTAACACGTGGAATGAGGGTACCTGTTAACAATTAGACGTGCGAGTGACCTGATTCCAAGGAACTGGGTCACGGGACGCGAGGGGTTGCACATGCGCGGTGGCGTACCTTATATAAGGCGCGCGGCTCGGCAGGAATCGCCAGTTGGGATTGAGTGAAGGTCCAGAGCAGACGCGAGGGCTCGTACACGAAACATATACTAAAGGGGAGGTGGACCCCCTATAATTATCCATCAGACACTTTTCTTGAGTGTGAAGCATGTCCTCAGCGACAGACCACCACCCGGTGGACCCTTCTCAGGAGGGCGACTCCGCTAGCGGAGGGAACTTGGTTGATACTCAACCCGACCTCGAGGACCAGGAATCTTTGGATTTCCTGGGCCAAGGGGAGATTATGGACGTGGACCTTGACCCCCAGTCATCGTTGCGTCCAGCGAACGTAGCCCCAATTATTTGGAAGGCTTGGATATCAAGGCCATCAGTCCAGCTGACGGGCAAGTTGATACCAGCGAGACTGAGTATCAGGAAGCAGGCACTGTGTACCACGGAGATCCGCCGGTGGATGTTCAAGCACCCCGCCCGGCTGTAACCCAGTTAGCAGGACTCATGTCCAATTACGATGGACGTGAAGTTCACCTGCATGAGGACGTGTTACGTCTGACGGCAGAGGGAGCTCCCCGCCGGATTGACCCGCTTATCAGGCAGGCGATCCTGCTCTTCCTGCTGGTGGAAGAGCAGGAAGAATTGCCCCCGGACTGGTTTGTGTACTGGGAGGCCCTTCAAAAAGGACTACTCGTATGCTACTGCTTACGACGCGCTGTGTTCCACCTGCATATAGCAGATATACAGCGGTTAATGCCGGCACTCCCAATTCTATCCCTGGATCCAAATTGTGGAGTTGCCGGGATGTTGTTGACTGGCGTCAACAGGTACCGGGCCCGTATCGGGAAGCTCCGTGAGCCTAAAACCCGGAAAGAGTACGAAATTGCTGCTGCCTCCGCCCAGCAAGTAGTTTCATATACTCTGGATGTAACTACCATCAAGGAGTACATGGATTCCCACGCTGTCACATGGGATATAGCTATATCCTGTCTGATAGATGAGGCGGTTCGTACAGTTCGAACCAGATCTTCTAGCACGGAAGAGAAGGCGCACATAAAAGCGCTGAAAGCCACACCTAGGGGGTGCGGCGGTAAAGGTGAGAGGGGAGCCTCGAACCGGTCAAGCTCGGCTGACAGCAATCAGTCAGACGAGTTCGTCCAGGAGAGAGGGCGACAGTCTCGCCGGAACGAGAAGGCAAGACTTGCTAACTTGCCTGATTCTGTATTGGCAGAAGGAACACCGGAATTACCTTCCGGGGGACAGCCCTTCGCTACTCGGGTTGTAGATACGGGGGATGAGGCTATGGATACCAACGAAGCCAATATTCCCACAGCACCTCCCAGGGGCTTTACAGCTCCCGGGCCGGCCCTTGTGGCAGATGTAACCGCCGCAGCTGGGGCAGCTGCCGCGGTTGCCGCCGCGCTGGTTATTAACCCAGCGCATATCAGCCCTCTCCGCAGTCCGGCACACTCGGACGAGGAAGAGGGGGAGGTTCCGGCTAATGCTGATGAACCCGGAAACAACCAGGAAGATCCCGTCCCGCCAAATGACGTGATGCGTAGGATCTGGCAGCTTCTTTTTGCAAGTACCCGCTGGTATAATCAGCGGGAAAGGAACTGGTGTCCGTTTGCACTCTGTGTAAACGCAATAGGCACCGAAAGAACCATCTTTGTAACAAAGCCACGGTTCTTGAGACACCTCTGTGAAAATCACTTGCACCACTGCGTGGTGTACCATTGTGATACCACAGTGGGTAGGGAATCACAATTGTGTAACGGGTGTCTTGAACCCCGTAGAGGTGAGCTCATGCGCCACATGAAAGATTGCCATAACATGGGAATCAGTGTAGCTCGCAATGGTGTAAATGCGCTACATGAAGCTGTCTGTGATCAGTACAAATCACTGACAGAGGATCAGAAAGCTAAGATCCGGCCTGTAACGCCATACTTCTGCGAAGTCGCAGATGGCAAGTTTAAGGCTCGGATAGCTAGAGTGGACGGACGTAATAAGTTCGCCATGTACAACGAGGAGTACGGCGTGTTATGCAACAGCCGTACTTCCCGGAGAGGTGGTGGTAATTTCCGACAGCCAGAAGCTCGGGGTGGTACCTGAGGGAGGAGCTGGTCTGCCCGAGACCGCTCCCGATCCTCCTCTCCCGGCCGGAAAAGGAGAAACGCGGGTTCCACCTTGGAGGAACTAGATAATTCCTACTATGGGAACTTTCAGGCCCCGGAAGGTCGCGAATACTATCGCGAGTATCCAGATCCATTGTATGTAGACCGGAAGGATCGGAAACGTGACTCCGGTTGACATACAGTGGCCTCCAGCAGTATGGAATACCGTACACGACGTCTGAGCAGTTCAGACAGTGCCCACAGTCAACCTGACCACGGGGGTGCCCGGCCTAAGGAGAGCCCGGCCACGAGATCAAAGTCTTCACTGCCTTTGACGTATCACCTGGGGGTGACCACAAAACCACCAGCCAGGGATGTCCGGTCTCCTTCCACTCCAATTCGGGGGATGGAGATTCTGACTGTCAAAACTGAGGCTAAATCTTTGATCTCAGTGGCAGCTCCTCGGGGTATCACCATCCCGAAGCCTGCGGCGGCGGCTTCCAAGGCGCCGCAAGTGGATGTTAAACCCATGGTTCCTGCAGCTCAGGAACCGGTTGTCATTGAACTACTTTTCCCGGGAGGAGAAGGCGAGCTGTGAGGTGGGACAGAAAATCGTCACTGAGTTTCAGGAGTCCCAACGGCAGCTGGCGGTGGAATATTCTACCAGAATGTTAGGTCTGTTCACGCATGGCCTAAAGATTGCCCACCGGGAAGAGAAAGCATTGATCACCGCTGGCAATGCTGAATACTTGGCTAAAAAGTCAAGGGAAGCTGCCGCGGGCCAGAGGAATGCTGAGGCCGCAGCAAATTTTGTTCGCCAAGAGAACGAGAAGTTAGCTAGCAGGCTACAAGACATAAACGTAAAGTTTTACGGGGTGTTTGGCGTGTCATTCGATACATGGGATGGCATGTCAGAACACGCGCTTGCCTTAATAAGGGCAAGGGATGAGCCATTGGGGTGAAACCTAAAAGATGGTTTAGAGTCTATTTCTATTTTTATAGAAATAGGGGAAGGGACTGTTATAGTTTCCCGGTAGATTAATTGTTCTTTCATTTAATCAGATGTCATAATTTTTTTATGACGGGTTTCCCTTCTCAAGGGAATGAGGAGCATCTTTTTAGATGCATTTGGAACATCACGGGGGAACCTTCCGTGGAAGCTCTGGACTTACCTAACTACTCAACTCTCAACTCTAGCCGACCTGATCGGGAATCAGGACTCCACCAGGAAGCTACCAAACCAACGCTCCTGAAACTAACTTTTGGGATACGTTACCATGATGTGTTCCTGATATTATCATGCTGTGTTATAAACTGTTCCCGTCCAAGGATTACGTGTTAAACAGACAATGCTCGTGGTTCCAGTTGGATGATACTTACCTATATCATGAACATTCCTGGAGCTAGGATTACGTGTTAAACAGACAGTACTCGTGGTTTCCAGTCGGATGATACTTACCTATATCATGAACATTACTGGAACGAGGACGGGATACTTACCGAGCTGTGTATATATGAACTTACCTACGGGTGATATTTATCCAAGAAACAGTATTAAGAAGAGGAGAGCACCTCACTCATTCGTCTATTAGAAGCGGAGAGCACCTTGCCCACAACTAGATCACCAGTAAGCTATATTTAATTGTGAGGGTTTCCGGGTACACTGCCAGGTTACTCATTAAAACATATTTAATATAAAAAATAAGTTATAGTATTTTGATACATATCACCTCAGGTGTTCCAATATGGTGTTCTCATACTTACCATATAAAATGGGTTTAAAATTTTGCTATATATGAAGATTGTATGATCTGATAAGCTAGGAAACGTGGCTACTCGTAATGTTTGTATGAAGTCGTTAATACTGTGTGTAGATATTAAGTGTACCATAGGGTATTGTCGTGTGTGTTGACTCTGTTGTATGTTGCAAGAGGTATTAAGATTTCCGGTTATATAATCGGATTACCCGGCTTAAACAAAGGCTGTGGTTACTATTATCCATTGTGTGAATGTATTCATTAAAACACATACCTATGTAAGACGCTGGTGGTTGTGAGTCCTTATCAGGACTGGTTTTTATTAACTTTTCCGTTACGCTTTAAATATGAACACACCCCACGCGCATTTTTTTAATAACCAAGTAAAACTTCATAAGGAAGTCATATCGAAATGTGTCAAGCCGTTCGATTGTATGTATGAAAGTGTACTCACATGTTATAAAACATACCAAAACATGTATTATGGTTGCTAGTACAGTGTAATGCCATATTTATATTGAGTTCAATGATCTCGCTTGTGCAGTTTGTCGTGATAATATGTTACGCCCCTAGTTACTGTATAGACAATAACTGTAAAACGTAAAAATTTGAACATAATCCAACGGCTAACTACCACAGACTGACCGAGCGGTGGGCGGAAATGGAAAGGTGGGGCCAGCTTGGGCGCCCCCTAGTATGTACTTTAGGAACCACCATTTGCCGCTGCTCCCAATATATTAATGTTATCCGGTCAGACTGATATCATACATATATATATATATATATATATATATATATATATATATATATATATATTTATATACATATGTTAATACATGTGTACATGGATCTCCCTTTGAAAGCCTCAGCAGTCTCCGCCTGAAAAAAAATCTCACAATCCTACCATGTTACAATCTTATGTTTGGCAGTTTGTTATGACATTTTACACTGTTCCCCTATTTTCAATTAAACAGGATGGTTTGCGCAATATGTGGCCGTATGTAGAAGGAGCAGAGGAGGTTGTTTCTGGACAAATTATCTACTTTATGAGGTTTGATTGGGACAAGATGTTAGACGTGTATTACAGTCGTGAACTCCAGATGAAACTTTATTGTTATATACAAAATTGGCCACTGCGGTCATCTTCAAATCCTCATTGTGTGTTTGGCAATGCCACAGACTTCTTTGGAAAAGGACTAAACCGGCAACCCCTGCAAATGTTGAAGAATAATATTGCACTTTCCGTGCTCAATGCTCTATTTGCAACGATGGCACTGACCTTTGGAGTTTTTGGTAAGTTGGTATTATTGTCATCTGACACTGCTACATCATATGGGGTTTTTAGGCAGTAAATGGGTATTGCCGCTTGTATTATGCCTGGCCATGTGGACCAACAATTAAATGATGAAATATTTTAGAACAGTAGTGAGGAGTGGTCATCTTGTTACGGGTAGCTGCCATTACACTGGCAATAGTTTTATATACCATATGTGGCACGAGGAATCCGTGGGTATGGGGGATCAGAGAGGCGAGGAAAATCAGAGAGCAACATCGCACACATAGCGCGTAAGCAAATCTGTCTGAGAGTGACCACGACTGCCAAATTGAGGGTTTGGTCACCACCAAGATTTTTAGATAGCTATATTTATAGGGCATCAGAAAACAGGAGGCAGGGCTTCAAGGTCAGAGAAGTCTAGAATAATATGGAAATTATTGATTCACATATGTAAGTGAAAAGTCACTTTAAATTTAAATTTCCAATCAAATAAAATAGCTATGATGTACTACTCATTCAGGGCAATACAGAAAAGACAAAAAAGATGATTTTGCTCAAGGTCAACATCATTCAATTCAAGGTCAATCTTAGAAAAGTTACTTTTCTATCAAAACAGTTACCTTTCAATTGTTATAGGTTCATGAATTATATCCAGATATTCTCCATGATGCGTGAGGGAATACCTACATAGTTGGGGATCATGGAAAAATAAGGTTGACTTCCATATTACATGCCTTTTGGTAAGGCCTGGCCTCATTCCATCATGATGCTATAAATTAGAAGATTCACAACAACGCACTAAAGAGGCCAGAACCTTGGTTTAGCAAAAACAAAGCGGGCTAGTATTGTTCCTGAACTTAACACTAGATATCATTTTTGAGAATATAGGGGATTTGTTATCCTATATACATGTGTCCATCCTCCGATCCCCCAATATGTGTCCTCCAACTAAGGCAGCACCCTCCCCCTGCAAAAAAGGGATCTCAACGGGACACTTACTGAGGGAATGAGAATGGGATGGTCTGCCAGTAAAAATACAACTATCAAAAAGCCTCACTTGTTTCAAAACTGCCACGATAAATGTGAAACACAGGCCTAAGATTGTATGAGAATATCACCCCCCGCCACCCGCTCCAAGATTTACATAACCATTTTTCACACACACACCCTCCGAGAATCTGGCCTGATCACACATCCAGTACCACAGTAAACAGAAAACCTTATACATACATTTTTTGACGTAAAATAACGTTTTTTTTCTTAGCGGGGACAGCCCTCCCTCCTTTTATTACCGGTCAGCCCCAACTCATGAATACTCCCCTATCTGAGTCGCTGTGCAGACCATAACGCTATCTACCCAGAAGATAACAAGCAAATCCAAGGCTCGGAGAAGCCTGAAAAAGATCAGATACAAACTCAGTTAGGGATTTAAGGGTCGGGAGTACGGATTGTTTGAATGTAAATTGACTATAACTTCATTTATATTTGTCATGTTTATCTCCCAAACCTGGGACCAGCGTGCAGGTATTGTTACTTAATATATATATATTCCTTGTATCATTGATGGATGAAATGTTATATGTATTAGACTAAGCTGCGAGCTGAAGTTTACGTAATTTATTTTAATTTACACATATTTCCTACCTTCTACAACATGTTTACGTTGGCAATAAAAAAAAAAAAAAAAACTCAATTCAAAACTCAGACTGTTCCCCGCCCTCCCTCTTTCTCTGTCTCTGTCTCTCCCTGTATCTGTCTCGCTCTGTTTCTCTTTCTGTCACTTTCTCTGTCTCTGTTTGTCTGTCTGTCTCTGTATCTCTGTATCTCTCTCTCTCTCTCTCTCCCTCTCTCTCTCTTTCTCTCTCTCTCTTCCCTCTCTCTCTCTCTCTCTCTCTCTCTCTCTCTCTCTCTCTCTCTCTCTCTCTCTTTTCTCTCTCTCTCTCTCTCTCTCTCTCTCTCTCTTTTTCTCTCTCGCCCCCGACAATGCATCATATTTGCTTTATCATTGTTCTGCCAGGCAACATCCTGGTACTCATTTCCATCTTGACACGGAAAGCTCTGAGAACGTCAACAAACCTGCTCTTAGCCGGGGTTACAGTGGCAGACTGTGTCAACTCACTTTCTACAATTGGATATGAAGTAAATATAATAACGAAAATATTAAATAAATCATGAAATCTAACTGAAGGCAAAGCAAGGTCCTATATAGCAGAAATATTGATACCCAGACCAAATAAATGAAAACTCTCAATCTTTTGGTCATATCATTTGGAGTTTAATAAAACCCGGGAGAAACAAAAATTCCCTCTCGAGACAAATATGTGAGTAGCGCACATCATTGGTATTGTATCAATCTACCATAAACGTAGGTTATTTTTGCGTGTATACATTTTTGTGAACTGGCTAAAAACTACAATTTCGCATATATTTAAATTCGCGATTTTGGGAATTAAAAGTAGATGTCATACGACTATCATGTATAAATATTCATGTTCTACATATTTTCGCATATTTTGATCTGTGAGGAATTTGCAAAATATGTACATCATCAAATGAATATAGTTACAGTAATAAAATATCTCCTGTTTTCTCCAGTATCCAACCTCAATCTTTCACTTCAAGATGGACAGATACATTGGACAAGCAGGATGTATTGCAGTGAGAACATTCAGAGCATTGCTCCAATTTGCTGCCATAAACCATCTGGTGACAGTTAGCTTTGAAAGGCCGGTATTAAATTTCATAAATGAGTAAAGCAAAGGCTATATCAATGTTCTTGATCGGTTGATTTGGGTTTCCCGCACTCTTAGAAATATCTTAGATTAGAGTTATTCAATGCAATTAATGCCAAGCTTTCACCGTCTTTTGAACGGCGATTCATCATTATTACAGAATGAAATTGACTTGTATCTTTCTGGTCATTACATGATGATTCTCTGCTATTCCTGACATTTGATGATGATAACCATCGTTTCTTGCATCAATTGTATATTTCATAATATCAGGCCTCATGACTTTTGGGCCATAAGAGATAATTGTATCCAATATGCAAGTACAATCCATGAACAACATGTACTTTAGGATTGTTACAAAGCAACTCTAATGTTCAGCAGTATAAATATATATTTCATGAATACCAAAAACTGGGTGTTTTCATCATCCTTACTTGTTCCCAGTGTCATGAAGAGAGAAACTATCGATATATCATCTATAATGTGCCAAAGGCTTCAAGATTGACCCTAAAATACGCTTTAAAGTGAGAGCTTCCACTAAAATCTCCATATTTCCCTGGCTGCCACTTTGTGGACAAATTCTTTAGATGAAATCTACCGTAAATGAAAAAAAAATACTGTTTTACTGAACGTGTTTACAAATGTTCAATGTAAAAGTAACACACCATCAAATTTTACACTGATTCTCCGTTATTTCAACGGAATACTTTTGCAGTATATTCTCCAATGCAAAGACGCATATGTGTGTTCTTACACTATAATTTCTTACCTTCAAAAAATCACTGCACATGTAATCACATTGATATTTATTCCCCGGCTAACATCGGTGCAGTACCACGACATTTATTTATATGTTGCATAATTTCGCTACATTCGTACAGATATTTCGCCATATGTTGGGCATTTAAAAGAAACAATAAGTTCACTCCAAAGGAGATAGGAATGGCAGTAGTACTGAACTGGATGATAGCAGGTGCACAGGCTGCGCCGTACGCCGTATACGTTGTAGGGGTACGTCAATCCCTAACACTATCACATTAAATACTAAGCTGGCACACAATATCCAAAAGAGGATATTATGATTTAATGATGGCTTTAACCGTTCATGTAGATCAGTTTGGTATTTGCAAATCAAATATCGCAGATATATATTTCATTTGTTATCTTATCAGAATCATGGAGCACATCACATGGACCGTTTCTGCAATGGCAGAGAGGCTCCCGACTTCTGGCTGTATTACTCCCTGGTGTTTCACTTACTTCTGCCTATATCAATCCAATGCTTCACCTACGGGTCTGTTATAAGGACGCTGGTAACCAGCATAAACGAGATGAAAACTTTTCCTGATAATGGCAGGTGAGCGACTTCATGTAAGGATAAATGTATAGGTGTCTCAATGGATAACAGGGCTGTAGCGCCAAAGAGCGCTACAGCCTCACTCGGGCAAATATGAGCGTCAGCCAATGTCGCCTATATCACTCTCATACAAGAGTCAGGCAAGGGCTATTTTAGTGAGGGTCAGGCTATGCTGGACCTTCATCTAGAGCGTCTACTCACCCAAAATGGCTCAAAAGTCTGGCTATGCTGGACCCTCACTAAACCATCCACTGGACATCATTAAATTGAACAGGTTCATGGAAACTAGGCAGATATATAACAAGTTATAAAGTGACCTGAAAATGTGGATATAATGATCGCCCCCCCCCCACCTTAACCTGAAAATGTGAGTTTCCCGTCGTGGCCACAGCAGCTGGCATCTATACCAAGTCTAGTGATGGCAGGAGTTAAACTTTTTAATAGGGATATGGGCATTAACATTATGTCATCACAACATGCACAGTCTCTCAGCTAATATTGAAGACTTAAGGATACAGATAGTTATGTCGATATTGAGGGGTACAGTTATAGTAGGTTTAATAGGATTCGTATAAATAAAAAGGACAAATTGTTGAAGGGAGGAGGTCTAGTCATTATGCACGTCATGGTGTAACAGTGTCTTTAGCACAATTTAATCACCTTAATGTACTAAATGATCATACCGAAATCCAATGAATGGCTATAAAAAAGAGGCATGACAAAAAGCCTCTTAGTTGTAAATTTGTATAGGCCATGGGAAGGCAAGATATCCGACTTTTTAGACAAGAAATTTGCAAGGTTTATTATTAGTTCTAGTAAGTTAGTTAACAGAGATATCATTAGATGACTGAATCTCCCAGCCTGGTGATACATAGTACATAATAGAAGATATAGCCTACAATTATACCATAATAAACTGTAACTGATATTTCTTGTCTAGGTGGGTCCTAAAGTTGCCTGTATGGTGAACACATCCATGGAGCAGAAAAATTACACTCCAAGTGAAAACACAATTCCTTTTAACAGCACCAACTTGTGTCTTTCCTTGGCCTGTGGCCACTTTGTGGCCCGTGGACAAAACGTGACTCCACACACCCTAAGCAAGGCTTATAAAGAAATTGATAAGCAAAAATATGATGAAGTCTACTTCCTGGGTGACTTTAATCTAAACACACGTGTTCAGGATAATGACATGGATGCCCTGATAGGTCATTTTACTCAATAGGGTTGTGTCCAGCTTTTAACAGATATCACCCATATTAACCCCAATAGAGAGGATACTACCAGCTGACTACTATCGACTTGCTCTTCACAAATTCCAATGATGTGTTAAAAAGTGGAGCAAAGGACACCAATATATGTATATATTTATTGGGAGATCCTTCTGTCAATCCCAGGATATAATTACCTTATTGAGAGTTCGAACTGTCAATAACAGAGACAGATTCTCACATTGACAGTTCCAAAATAGAACTGTCAATAAGAGAAAATTAATCTCTTGCTGCCAGTGCGAACTGTCAAGCAGGGAACTCTGACAAGTAACAATTCAAACCGTCAATAAGGGATTTTTTTCTGTTATTGACAGTTCGAACTGTCAATAAGCAGAATCCATTCTACTATCAACAATTTACAATGTCAATAGCTGGCCCACCATGATCTTGCTATTGACAATTTAAACTGTCAATAGTGGATAGCTTTCCTCTTATTTACAGTTCAGACTGTCAATAGTGGGATATTTCTCTCTTATTGACAGTTCCTTACTTTAACTTCAACCTGAAAAAACAATTTTGACAGAAAACCAGATTTGGTGGGAAAAACGGTTTTGACTGAAAACCCGATTTTGATGGAAAAGGCGATTTCGGGTGCAAAGCCGATTTTGGGTGCAAAATAACTTTTGACTCCAATGTTTGACTAGTCCAGGAGGACTAGCGGACGAGAGTGTGGGTGTTACCCTTGCTTGACCGAATATGACACAAAGCAATGTCAGTGGAAACTCTCAATGAGACAGAAATATTCCACTATTGACAGTTTGCATGAGGAACTGTCAATAACAGGAATATTTTCCACTATTGACAGATCGAACTGTCAATAGCGTTTTTGATAAAATTAAGCAGCAAAGAAAGCCATAGATAGACAACCATCTGATGGATCTTATCATAGATCATGAGTTTGTAACAGTTGACACGTTTTTGACCGGGTGTCATCTTTGACCGGTGTAGTCTTTGACCGGGTGTCGTCTTCGATCGGCTATCTAGAAAAGATTTTTTTCCCTTTTTTTTAAGAATATTATATATGCATATGATGTAATGTACTTGAAGGGACTTCTTATTGCATAATACTTTGGACAGTGCAGCTGGTTAAAGTTGAAGCAAGATACCCGGTCAAAGACGACACCCGGTCAAAGACGACACCGGTCAAAGATGACACCTGGTCAAAGATGTTTCAACTGTTACAAACTCATGAGACTGAGCCTTAGATGCTACCATAGAACTGGTCTAGATGATGATTATGACATCTCCAATTATCTGCAGAAATACTGCAAGGGACAGCTGCTTAAAGCTGAAAGGAACTAACATACAGATTGGCTTTGTATTAATGCCAACATTCCCAAAGAATATTGGAAAAAAATAAATGATATTGTAAATCCTAAGCAGGGGAACACGGTTATGAATGTATTAAATGGGCAGACTAATGATTCGGTCCCTTTTATAATGAGTTCTTTGCGACTATAGGACCAAAACTGGCAGCCCCCCCTTGACCAAGTGTGGCAGTACAATGGCAGAGTAATAAATGAAGTAGTTGAACCGTCTTTATGCCTTGCGGAAGACATTGGCAAGCTTGCCAAAAAAATGAACCTTAACAACAGACCTATAAATAATTTTGCATTAAACTTACTGGTACTCGATCTATTATCGGTACAAGCTGTATATAATTTTCATATAATACAGGTACTTGAACAAATCTCATGGATATTGTAAGCTTATGGTGAAAGTAAGATATCCAAACCCTCTATCACTAAAGTCTGAACCATGTCAGTGCATTTTGTACTCTTTGACTTTGCTATTATTTGCAGTCGGGCAATGCGTGTTGCAAGAAGCAGACTTCGGGTAGGTGTGATAATTACTAGCCAATAATGTACTGCAGTATCTATTTGTATCTTATGCATTTCTAAAAGAAATATATGAATAAGTTCAGATATAAGGTCCAGATCTAATTTGTTGAGAAAAAACAGTTCCTTAAATAGATCTATTTTCATATTATTATTCATGGTTTAAACTGCTGCAATATAACAAATATTTATTCATACATTGCTGTGCAGGTTGTATACATGCTGGTAGCCCTTGTTGTCGTTCATGTAATAAGTACACTACCAGGCTGGGCAGACCAACTGACGTATGTTATTGGTATTACATATGGGAAACCATATGATAATGTGAGAAGAGAAACTGCGTTTGCATTAGTACAGTCGCTAAACAGTTCAACCAACGTCATTGTGTATGCAGTGCTCTCAAGGTTAGCACATGTTATCAAAGAAGATTTACAACAACACATTATATTTATTGTGCTTTAGTAACTCTAGCCCTGTCAATTGCGGATCAATATGATGTTGTCAATGGAACATATTTACCGAGAAGTAGGTCCAAATTAATTGATCAAAAGTGCAAGAATCATGATTACTTTGAGAATAAAGAAATTGTAAATCCTGCCTATAGATACATTGTATCATTTTACACCCATTTCAATACAATAATACATGTACTTTCACCAAATTAGACAATTCCGGAAGGCATTTAAGGAGATCCTTGGCTGCGTCAGAAAAAACACTACAGCTACTCCTGCACCACCGAGCATCGAACTCAGGGGATTGAGAATTGATGTATTCAAAGAGTAAATATTGGATGGGCTCAATGTAGGCACTGATCCCGTTATTGATACAGACTGTAAGTCTGTGTGGTGGTGTAGGTCCTACTTATTATTGTGGTGTACCCTGTGCTGGGTTGCCGGGGTTGCCTGTGACAAGACCCACAACGATCCCCGATACCTCCAATGGCCACAACTATAGCTATGAAAAACAATTAAAAATCAATTGTAAAGTGTAAAACTCTATATTAGCTAACAGTCTGAACATTTATAAAAGATACTATCACGGGAGGAGCATCTTGAAAAAGAAAGATTGTTCAGATCTCAGATATAGAGCGTGACCAAAAGCAGAAACCATTCATCTGATCCCATATAATTAACTCCTAATACTCCATGGTAGAACCCCAATATGAGAAAAAAACACATGTTATCATGTAATTATGTATGCTTTCACGTTTTATGGTTGTTAAATCTTATAATTGTTTGTAGTTTTGATTATTGTTGCATCAGGTATCTTGTATTGCTTATTGCATTGTATCAATATGTACTTATTACATAGATCATGATATTGATTCGACTGGCATGTATGGACAATACATGTGGTAGGTGATGGTCGTGGTAGGGTCTACATTCATAAAGTGTACGTGTTCATATGTTGTCAACAACGGTAGAGCGGATCTCCATGTAAGACATATGATTGCCAAAGTATTGCCTATATTTATATATATATATATATATATATATATATATATATATATATATATATATATATATATATATATATATATATATATATATTTACGCTTCCCATCGAATTAGAAATGCTGTAATAGATATTTGATCAAAAGAAAAATGACAGAATAGTTCATTAACACATGTGAATAAGGAATGCCATTATTCAGAACGAGAATACACATGGAAAACATTCAGCAAATTCAGTCAGCCAACTATGTGAGTCTGCATTGTTGTTGTAGATTCAATATCACTCGTTTTGTCTGAGGAGCTCATTCAAGAAATGATGGGTTATCATTATGAAACTGAAATAAGATTACACTATACATTTGTAGCAGATAGATTCATTTTGAAACAATAGTATAACAAACAAAGACAACTGTGCGATCATAAGAATCTCCAATGTATCAGAAACTGAAATCTTAATCTGTAAGCTATCATGCTTTGCATAAATTCTTGACTGCTGTACTTTAATTAGTTTGAAATAAAGGTTACAAAATCATATTGTCTCTGTTGTATTGTAAACAGACCATTTCGAAGTAAGCCTCTTTCTCTCACGACAAACAAAGGTCGAGCTATGGAAATAATATTTAAGCTTGTGGAAAACATATATAAATGATAAAAGATTCAGAAATTAAGATCTCAGATATTAAGTGAGACCAAATACAGAAACCCTTCATCAGGAAGGTGTTTCACCGTATCATACGGAGGGTCCGTATGTCCTATTTTTGCGTTTCTGTTCATTTTTCCGTTTCTGCTCAACTGTCCGCATCTTACGGAAAAAAGATACGGCCGCCGTATTCAGATACGGCCGGCCGTATGTACATACGGCCATAATTGCGTTTCAGCTCAACATGTGGAGCACAACAATTCCGCATCTTTGGCGTATTTAGTACAAGATATACGGAGGGGTAGGGGGGGGTGCTATGTCAAATTATGCACATAATATACCCTGTTTTTTAGGGCCGTATGTGTCTTTTGTGTGATAAAGAGATGGGGATGGTAGGGGCCGTGAGGAGATGGTAGGGGCCATGAGAAAATGGTAGGGGCCGTGAGGAGATGGTAGGGGCCGTGAGGAGATGGTAGGGGCCGTGAGAAAATGGTAGGGGCCGTGAGGAGATGGTAGGGGCCGTGAGAAAATGGTAGGGGCCGTGAGGAGATGGTAGGAGCCACTACTACCATTTCGTCACCACTACAGCTAGCTCTGTACTCTGTTGTCTACCACCGTTTATACACAAGGAGTCTGTGGGCAAAGTTTCAGCTCTTTAGGGCCATTATTTACCGAGTTATTGAAGAAAAGACTCTTTTTCATGTAATTTCTCCCAAAATACATATAATTTTTTAATTTTTTTTTATCATGAAGGTAGAAGTTGGACTTAACTTATTTACCCGTTAAAATAGTTCTAGGGCCATTTTATTACATATATATATATAGCACATTAAAAAGGGGGACTTTACAGACATGGTAGGCAACACAAGAGAGGTTTCTCCCCTGTCCACAGTCCATGCATCTAGACAGGCAAAAGATATCGACCCAAGAGGCCATCGTAGAAGTGTTACTACCTTGCTAATTCCGGGCTGTGTTGGTACTGCCACCTAGAGGCTAAGTCATGCTGGCCTCAACTCCTCTGATATATATATATAAGGGAATGGAGATCGCAAGCCAAATGGGGGAGGTTATGTGGACCTAAACCAGTATTCTGTAAGCTAGTACAGTCCCTCACCTCCCTTCTCCCTTTTTAAAGTGCACATATATGAGTCAGAAATCCGAAAAATGCCCCAATTTCGGTCCCTGTTCTGGATCAGTAAAAATTTACAACAACCTTCTTTGATCTTTATACAAGTTTATTTTCTTGAAAGACATGTATCTTGGCTACCAGAATCAACTCGAGGGAAAGCTTAACTCCCAGGGCGTCCGTTTTTTATTCACCGGCGACTAGAACCTGGAGTTAACGTTACGGACATTACATTATAAATACTAAACATTGAATAAAATCGGTTTAAAACACCACAGTTACTTCTCCTTTGGTTTACAAGTAGCCACAGTATGTATGATTAGGCATGCAAAGTTTGGAAACCCTAGACTAAAAACTTTTCTTTTTACGACTCGACAAAAATTGCGGTACTCCTGAAATTTGTGAAAATTTAATAACAGAATCCTAACTTTACTCTAATTTCTTCAAAAATGCCCTGTTTAGTATCAAAACAGCTGTGTGTTATCCTCAACATGTCTACTTCAAATATCATGCATAGTTGTGGGTACCTGCTGACCCTTATGTGTCGTGGTGGGCCCGTACATTGACCCTATTTCATAGAGTTATCGTTACGGACATTACATAATTTGGTAGCACTTAGCAAAACCTCTCTCCCACATCTCAAACATCTTAAATACCTATATAAATGGTATATACATGTACAAAACATGTTGGCCTGCTGTCTGAACCCTATAAAGAGTCTGTTATCACATATTTTAGCTGTACAAAATGGCTCGGAAGACAAAATTCCACTGTTTTTTTACATTTTTCTGAGATTACAAAGGCACCAGGAATTAAAAAATGCCACCAAAGCACTTCTCTACCCTTATTGAATAAGGCTAACATGTATACTACTAGAATCAAGAACATTTACCATGATTCTATACATATTAAATCTACAGTAAAGCTTCTACTGGACGGTACCTGAGACGCGTAAAATGGGGGTTATCGTTACGGACATTACAGCATGGGAAGGACTCAGCAAAACATGTCTCACACATCTCAAACTTATCCCATGCATATGTATTTGCTATGTACATGTTCACAACAGGTTGGCCTGTTGTTTAAACCCTAGAAAGAGTCTGTTATCACATATTTTAGCTGTACAAAGTTGCTTGGAAGACAAAATTCCACCTTTTTTTGACATTTTCCTGAGATTACAAAGGCGCCAGGAATTTAAAAAATGCCACCAAAGCACTTCTCTACCCTTATTGAATAAGGCTAACATGTATACTACTAGAATCAAGAACATTTACCATGATTCCATACATATTAAATCCACACTAACACTTCTACTGAACCATACCTGAGACGCGTAAAATGGGGAGTTATCGTTACGGACATTACAATATGGGAAGGACTTAGCAAAACATGTCTCACACATCTCAAACTTATCCAATGCATATCTATTTGGTATCTGTATGTGTAAAACAGGTTGGCCTGTTGTTTAAACCCTAGAAAGAGTCTGTTATTACATATTCTAGCTGCACAAAGTCGCTTGGAAGACAAAATTCCACCTCTTTTTTACATTTTTCTGAGATTACAAAGGCGCCAGGAATTAAAAAATGCCACCAAAGCACTTCTCTACCCTTATTGAATAAGGCTAACATGTATACTACTAGAATCAAGAACATTTATCATGATTCTATACATATTAAATCTACAGTAAAGCTTCAACTGGACGGTACCTGAGACGCGTAAAATTGGGGTTATCGTTACGGACATTACAATATGGGAAGGACTTAGCAAAACATGTCTCACACATCTCAAACTTATCCCATGCATATGTATTTGCTATGTACATGTTCACAACAGGTTGGCCTGTTGCTTAAACCCTACAAAGAGTCTGTTATCACATATTTTAGCTGTACAAAAGGGCTCGGAAGACAAAATTCCACCTTTTTTTGACATTTTCCTGAGATTACAAAGGCGCCAGGAATTATAAATCACCACCAAAGCACCTCTCTATCCTTATTGAATAAGGCTAACATGTATACTACTAGAATCAAGAACATTTACCATGATTCCATACATATTAACTCCACACTAACACTTCTACTGAACCATACTTGAGACACGTAAAACGGGGGGTTATCGTTATGGACATTACAATATGGGAAGGACTTAGCAAAACATGTCTCACACATCTCAAACTTATCCCATGCATATCTATTTGGTATCTGCATGGGTAAAACAGGTTGGCCTGTTGTTTAAACCCTAGAAAGAGTCTGTTATCACATATTCTAGCTGCACAAAGTTGCTCGGAAGACAAAATTCAACCTTTTTTTTACATTTTTCTGAGATTACAAAGGCGCCAGGAATTATAAATCACCACCAAAGCACCTCTCTACCCTTATTGAATAAGGCTAACATGTATACTACTAGAATCAAGAACATTTACCATCATCCTATACTTTTTAAATCCATACTAAAGCTTAGAACAGGGCAATAGTTATCGTTACGGACATTACAATATATGGGAAAGACTTAGCAAAACATGTCTCACACATCACTAAGTGATCCCATGCATATCTATTTGGTATCTGTATGTGTAAAACAGGTTGGCCTGTTGTTTAAACCCTAGAAAGAGTCTGTTATTACATATTCTAGCTGCACAAAGTCGCTTGGAAGACAAAATTCCACCTCTTTTTTACATTTTTCTGAGATTACAAAGGCTCCAGGAATTAAAAAATGCCACCGAACCACTTCTCTACCCTTATTGAATAAGGCCAACATGTATACTACTAGAATCAAGAACATTTACCATGATTCTATACATATTAAATCCATACTAAAGCTTAGAACAGGGCAATAGTTATCGTTACAGACATTACGAGTACACACATAAGGTCTGTAACGATAACGATTATCCGCATACACCTTAGTACAATATACCCAATGGTCATTGTTTTCCTATCTGCCACCACACGGGTCCAAACCCGATATCCAGTGGCAGGTCGGTGAGGTCAAATCTGCCACCACACGGGTCCAAACCCGATATCCAGTGGCAGGTCGGTGAGGTCAAATCTGCCATATCCAGCGGCAGGTCGGTGCACAGGTCCACCCTGTGTTTAGTCGTCTCGTAGCTACGTTGTCAGTGTCTCCACCTTTAGCAGCTCGGCAGGTGGTAGGGCATACAGATCTGCACGCCTACCGCTGCGGGCCAAAGGTTGTGGAGGGGAAGTCTTGCAGAGGATGTCCTGTGGAGGCACGTGGACGATGTCCTTCCGGGGGTCCCACCTGAACTGGTTGATGGCCACGTTGCGGCGCTCCATGAAGGACACTTCAATGTGCCCCTCGGTGTTGGCACCAATGATGACCTGTCCAAGATACCACGCCTCGTTGTACATGCAAGCCACATAGTCCCCAACCTTGAAGGGCTCCTCTACTGCTTCCTCCTCCTCCCGGTTGGCTGCTGGGTTTGGGCCTCCTGCGAACAACTGGTGGTTGGTCCAGCCAGGACAGAGGCGCAGAGACTTGTTGTCCTCCCAGCAGCAGGTGTTGAAGCAGGAGGTGTCACGTACAGAGATGGAGCGGTCAGGGATCACGGGCACTGCTGCATGCACCTGCATGGTACCGGGGACACTGTTGGCACAGGCCAACCCCTCCAGTCGCTGGTGTGCCTCTGCCACATCAGCAGCAGAGACATGATGGTAGTGAACAGCGCTGCCTTGTTCGTTGCCTTTTAGCACAAACTGGAGGGCGTTGTCGATCCTTTGGCCACACTTGATGAGGAGGTCGGCCATCCACTTGACTGCTGCACCCACACCGTCACACGGGCCTTTGCCATGACCTGCTTCAAAGTAGGTCCAGGTGCAGCGTAGGGCAAACAGTTTTAGGTGCTGGCAGATGATGGAGAAGATGGACTTGTTCCTGTACTGAGACGATGGTGAGTCAGTGCAGTAGTGAACGGTAGTCACGTGGGGGAGGTTGGTCTGGATCCAGAGGCAGAGAACTGTCAGGAATGCGAGGATGGCACCTGCTTCGTGTTTCCGGTCATCGGAGGTCAGAGCGATCGACTTGTGCTTGGTCGTACCGTCTGGGGCCTTGTAGTGGATCACAGCCGGATGGACAGTGACTGGCTCCTTACCCCAGAACGCGCTCTGTGCCTCCTCTGGATAATTCACTAACCAGTTCTCTGCAAAGTCCATCTGAATGGTCACCTCCTTCTCAGACATACCCTCACGCAGTTCCCGCACAACACGGTGCTGGTTCTGCGCTCGGTGACTATGCTCACACATCGTCTCAAACTCCTTCTCCATCATCGTGATGAAGGCCGCCCTCGCCAGGGTGTTGGGGACGAGGCGAAGCTTCTTTTAGGTCTTCTGCTTCCCGGTTTCCGCGTCCACGGGGCCGTAGGGGACGTCAACCATCTGCCAGGTGTCACAGGTGACCGTAGGTGTAGTGATGGACTCACTGAGCCTCGCCGTAAACTCTTCCACAGTGGTGTTGCGTACAACCGAGTCGGGGGTTCCAGATTGCTTTGCAGCACGGAGACGGAGCGTAAAGTTCTGGTGCTTCTGGCACAGGCAGATCTGGGTGTTGTTGCACCTCACTGGTAGGATCCACCGTGCCATCCTCCGAACTCCGTTAAAGAAGTTCTGGCTGCATGTCCGACCCGGGTACCGCTTGAGATAGAGCTGGCGCTGCACAGAGAGGAGCTCAGTGAGGATCACCTTCTGGTGCTTGACACCACACACGGTCACTGTGTCCTTCTTGCCTGGCAGAGTGTAGGAGTTGCAGGGATCGGTCAGGAAGCGGATGATGTTATCCTTCTGGTCGAGGTAGGCCAGTTGCTTACTGGACACCCGCCGTGGCTGAGTACCCTTGAAGAGGGACCGGCGGTCAAGACCTATGTCGTCGGCAAACCTGCTGGTCAGCCTGGACCCCTTTAACTTGGCGGTGAACTTACGGACCACCCGCAACCGTGTCATACGGGGGACCAGCCGCATACCCGACGCGAGGGCCCGGTACATCTTGGCTGCCTTCGCATCGCCGACGAGAGGTCGGGGCCCGCAGGGTATCAGCTGACGGCGGGCCTTCCTGCGCGCCTTCCTGTGAGCCTTCCTGGTAGACTCTTGTTCCTCCCGGAGCTTCGCTATCTTACTCTCTGCGGTTCTGATGGCTTTACGGTTTTTCTTGGCTGCTGCTTTGTTTTCTTTTTTGTCTTCTACTCGTTGCTCCTTGATGGTACGGAGCTCGCTCTGGAGTTTGGTTATCTGATGCCTGAGACATCTCTTGCCGGGGGTGGTCACCTTCTTAGTGGGCCGCTTAGGAGGGGTCCACGTCAACCTGAAGCAAATGGGTAAAGATTAACAAATTATTACAGGTCATAATGCATGAATGCAGCCCTGCCATTTCAACTTACCAGGATCACATTCATGCAATGAGAATTAGAATTCCATTTAGCCAAACTAAAGTTAATGCAATACTGAACAACTACAAATAAAGAGAGACATGTACAACAATTAACAATAAACTATAAGACATGAAAGGAAAACAAAAAAACCTTTACAAACTACAAATAAACAGGGACAACAACAAACAGGTAAGCAGGAACTAGCAACCTAAGCACAACTATTCTATTCTACTTCTATGAATAGTTACATCGATTACGGGGCCACACTCGCGGGCGTGCTTCTGTAGATACAAGCTGTAAATCACCAGTGAGGGGATCAATGACAATTAGCAATATCATGGTAGTTCAGTCTAGATCTATATTGGCCATATGGAATTTACAGATACAATTGAATGCCAGTTTATTTTAATTTCTCATACTACATATTCATATACATAAATAATATTTATTATATATAATCATTTATAAATGAGCCGGTTTATATCTATACTTACACAACGTCCGCCGAACACTCTGTGTTGGAGCGTGTGGGCCTGGTGGGCACCTCTACCGTTGCCGCGCGGCGTGGCCTGGTGGCTTGGCCGGACCCAGCGGTCGAGTAGGCGTGGTCCAGCACGGCCGCGCCAGGCCCGGCCGCCGTTCAGCTCCCGGACAGTGCCTCCTCTTGGTAGGGGACAAGGCGGTGGCAACTGGCACTGGCGGTGGTGTTGGGCGCCTGTAAAAATTTAGAGGCTGCATAATGCATCAATTAATACAAAGAACAGAATGCAACAGATTCTCATGATAACAATATTAAAATCACTGCATTACTAGGGGAGTGTTCTTATAGTTCTGGTTATGGTTATCAGCCTTACTCTACCATTGATAAGCACTGGATAATCAACTTTTTTTAAAGCAAAAGAAACAAAACTAGTTCAGCAATGGCGCTACTTACTTTAAGTGCTGCAGTAGAAGAGGTGGTGATGCAGGTGGCCGGAGTTGTTGCGCTCTTCGTAGCGATCCTGGCATGGGGCTGTGGCTGCGGCTTGGGCTGCGGCTTGGGCTGCGGCTTGGGCTGCGGCTTGGGCTGCGGCTTGGGCTGCGGCTTGGGCTGCGGCTTGGGCTGCGGCTTGGGCTGCGGCTTGGGCTGCGGCTTGGGCTTGGGCTTGGGCTGAGGCTTGGGCTGCGGCTTGGGCTGCAACTGAGGCTGCGGCTGGGGCTGAGGCTGCGGCTGCAACTGAGGCTGCGGCTGGGGCTGGGGCTGGGGCTGTGGCTGCCGCTGGGGCTGGGGCTGCGGCTGCGGCTGCGGCTGTGGCTGCGGCTGCCGCTGGGGCTGGGGCTCCGGCTGCGGCTGTGGCTGCGGCTGCGTTGATTTACCTTTACCCTTACCCTTGCCCTTCTTGGTCTGTAAAAGGAATTACAATATTAAATACGGTGCCTGTAAAAGGTATAACAATATTAAAAACAGTACATGTACATGAGAGGGCTGATATTACATGCCATGCTACAGTTTATACTTACGGGCTGTGGGCTGTCGGGTGGGAGGGGCTGCGCCAACTCCTCTGCGGGGGAGTGTCGCCTCGGTGTGAAGAGTTGGGGTGATACCAGCAGCTGCCTGCCCTGTCCCCGGCCACGGGATGTTGTCGCAGGTGTGGAGTGATGTACCCCAGGGTCTACCACAGGGTCGACCGAAGGTCCCGGCTCGGCCGGCGGCACGGCTGCCGGTCGCGGCTGAGCTGCCTGGTTGCCCACGCCAGTTCTGGACCTAAAAGAGTTGAATTAAATAAAGGGAACCATTAATTTCATTTATTGATTTAGTCTTACAACTCAAATGATTCACATGACAATCCACAGTGAGTTTAGCTGAGCCATTCAGATGAGGTTTTCATTGATTAAATGGGATTAAATGGGATATAACTAGAACTATAAAATACAAAATGTAGTGATAATAACAGGCAATAAGATACATAATACTCACTTGAGTAGTGGCGAGTTTGGTGCGAGCCCTCTTGGCATCTGGTTCCAGGTGCTGGTTGAAGGTATGTCTGTTGAGGCTGCGCTGCTCTCTCTGGGACTTGAGGAAAGCCTTTTCATTCTCCTCTCTTTTCCTCTTGCGACATCGTGCCGCCCTCTCGGCACCTGTCAGTACCGGGCCCTCCTTCTTGGGTCTGACCATCTGCAAAAAAAGGGAGCCAAAATTAGCATTCTAACCTGATTTTAAAGAATTTAAAAGCATTTTAGGGTAAAAAGTAGCACTAGGCCTATAGGTGGCAAAAAAAAGTATGCAGTATTTGGGAAATGACGGTTTGTGAAGAAGGTAGTACCATAGGGGCATCTTGTCTTAAAATATGGAGATGATTGAGTGAGTGGAAGTGCTTTTTTTTTAAAGAATTCATTAACGTTACGGACATTACATACCAGCAGATGCACCACAACATATAGAAAAAGCAGCAGAATTATTATTTTCGGAAGTCAGTATGTTAGAACAGGGCACCCTTCAACATGCAATCCAAAAATTAAGAAGATACATGTATTATTAAAGAAGATATGAGACGATTTGTAATTTTGTGTCGTGTCCGTAACGAAAACCCCAAAAAATTATAAAAGCGCCAGTAGCGTCAAAACTTTCAGGCCCAGCACCCGTATAACAGTTTAAAACGATGGAGGGGGGTTGCAAGTATCCAAAAAAGCAGAAAAGAGAATGCTTGAATCAATAATTTGGGCCTGGGGGGGGTTTAGATCGAAATTTTGTGATTTCGCGCGCGAGCGCCGACCATGACCACCGAAAAAGTAAACTAAATGATATTTGAGTTGCTCCAAATGCCTCTCGATGATACACTAGTACCCCCTGTACAATATAAACATGAGATGTACAGCCGATGGGCAATATTACAGGAGTTAGAGACATTTTAATGCCCCGCGAGGTTTTCGTTAGGGACATTCATTAACGTTACAGACACCACACGCCAGCACCGAACGAGCCTCATCCGGGGCTTGCTTAGCGTCGGCGAGTGGAAATTTTGCCACCCGTCGCTCGGTAAAACATCAATCTACCCGAAAATGCACCGTTTTGGACCGAATAGAAGCGATCGGGGGGTGCTTTAGGCCTTCAAGAACCATGAGGAGCAGAAATTTTTGCGAAATTACTTACCGTTTGGCAGTTTTATGGCGTTGATCGAGGTCGTGCAACATAAGTTTCTTTCGTTTAGATTCCGGGTGGCGTCCCTACTGCCGGAAATCGTTCGCGGTGCCGCAAACGGGCTCGCACTTTTGCAGCATATAGGCGTTCTCGTCTGCTGGCGTAAAAGTGGGTTTTCGTTACGGACACTACACGAAATCACATTTACCACCCTCAGTCGTACCGAAAAGCAATACACATGGCACCGCCCCTCAAAATTGAAAGAATATGTACCACCGAAGCATATGAAATGCTTTGAAACGAAAGGTTTGGTATATTTGCTAATTTATTGAGGAAATAGCGTTGTAATGTCCGTAACGATAATGGGATTACAAATCCACTCTTTTGGACCTGTAGGCCAAAATAATACATGAAACATCCCAATTTTTTTTGTGGCTTGAGAACCCATTGACCCCCATATATGACATATAGAATTGATTTTGAGTGGCCATTGGAAGTGTCCAGGCCGAGGCATCAAAAGTTATCGTTACGGACATTACACGAGTGGCATTTTTTAAGAAGAGGGCTGGGGTGAAAAATTAAGAACCGATGTCCCGGTAAAAACTCATGGATCTGATAGCTAACACATATACCTTGTAAAGGATGTTGATTTGGGAGACTTCTAATGGGTTTCCTGGTCATGGGAGACTAATGAAAATTTAAAAAAGAGCCTGGAAACCTGTTTTTGGGGTATTTTTTCACTTTGGAGGGCCATAAATCATACAAGTGTAGGGGCATGATATTACATATTAATCTCATACACGGTATTTCCGGGTAACGTCTGTTTACTCGGCTTCTCCACCTGGAGCTAGTGCACACAGTTCCCGGGAGAGGGCGCAGGTCCTCTTCAGGTGACCGTGTGCCGCTCTCAGGTGGGCGGCCGACCCACCCACCTGGCCACGTGACCTAAGAGCCGGTGTTATATAAGACCCATGCGTTTACCTGGAACGACAGTCAGTGCAGGCCCGACTGACGAGAGACTTCACATGTCCAACCGTGCGGACAGAGTTGTATGCTAAGAGTTGTATACTGACCGTTTCCTCTATTTATAGAGAAACCTGATCTACCTGTGTGTATTCATTCTACACTGATCGTTCCCTAGTAAAGGAACTAGAGTTGTTATTCTTGTGAATAAAGATAGATATATTCTCGCACCTGGAAACTGCCGTGATCGTTGTTCTTTAACCTAGAGTTAATTACGAACCACCACACTGGTGCCGTGACCAGTAGCAGTAAAGGTAGCAGAACAAGCTAGTTGTTCGAGAATATGTTCGGGTTATACTGAACAGGAAGTCCTTGAGTGGACAGACAGTCCTTTAGTGGACGGACAATGGCTACCGGTGGTAGCCTGGGCGGCTCTGGCCCAGAGCTGAGTGAAGGGGAGTTGGAATCAACTCGCCTGGAGGTGCCAGGGATGGACCCTGGGGAGGGCTTGAAGCCAGGACAGAAGAAGAGGAAATTGCAGGATCTTTCCTGGGTAGAACCCTATGTAGGGGATGAGAGATTCCAAAGGGAATATGACGAGCGTTTGGCTCGGGAAGAGGATGACCTCTACTGGGAAAATGTCCGATTGGACAAGCAGTCAATGGAAGATCAGTATGCTGCATTGACTGAGGAATTGACTTCCCTGGTAAAAGAAAGGGACGAGATCCTCTCTGAGAATCAGAGGGTAAAAGGAACTCTGATAGAAGAGAGAGAACGGTTGATAGAGGACAACCAGTATATGAAAAAGAAGGTTGCTCAGGAATCGCATGAATACCAAAAGATTCAGGCAAAGATTGCTGAGAACCAGAAGGAGAATGAACATTCCGAATCTCTTAAAGAAAGGTATGAGAGGGAGTTGAAAAAATACTCTAGAGAATGGTATGCCTTGAAGAAGGGGACAGAAGCGCTAGAGAAGGGCAGAGACCAGTTGGTCAAGGATAACGAATCCACCAGGATACAAATCCTGGAAGAAACGGAAGAGTTAGAGAGGAAACGGAAAGCTGAGGTGGAAGCTGTCTGTTCCCTTGAAGCCAGGAAAACTCTCCTGCGGGGTGAATTGTCGAAGGCAATGGAACAGCAGGGGGAGGAACAAGTTCCAGCTGGCAGGCCGGAAACTGTTCCGGATAGTACTCCTACTACTAGTAAGGGGGAAGCATTACCTCAATTCGATCCATTTATTAATGATAATGGATTGAGGAATGTGGAAGACTCTGTGTATAAGAACAGAGAGAAAGATTCAAGGAGAGTGAATGTTACCGGGCGCTCTCTTGGATGGGAACCAGTCAATCATGCCAGTATTGGTCCGGTTAACAGGGAAATGTCTCCAGAGGAGGAAGTGTCTCGACATTATAAAAATAAATTTCGAGATGAAGTGGTGAATCATAGTTATGGCTCATTGAACCCCTTTGCGGGAGATGACCCGGCTCTGTATGAGAATCCGGGGGGTTATGATAGCAAGGGTAATTATAGGTATTGCCCAGATGCAACTTATTCGTACCCACCTCCGGCCACGGAAACACACTCGGGAGTCCATAAAGATCCTGAGATTAGGCCGAGGGATAGGATGAATAAGGGGACCCAACCGGGAACAAAGGGAAGGTCAAACCCGGTGCATAAAAACACAACGGGATTGTCAGGCTATCAAGGCCCACGCTTTGATGAGGGTTCAGAATCTGAATCAGATAAATCATCTGACGATGTACCCAAGAGAAAGGTTCCTTTGAACCGGCGAGTCACAATGACCCCGGCGGAGCACCGATTACATAATCGAGACCCCGCCATAGGTAATTTGGGACTAGATTGCTCTAGCCGAGGTCAAGACGGTACAGACCTACTGGCTTGGAGTAGACGCATGTCGGGTCAATTAGTGCATTCTAATTATGCCGCTAAAAGAACTGCACGTGTGACTAAGCCTTACAGGGGTGTACGACCCTGGAAGGAAGAATATCAATCACTTCTAGATGATTGTAAGTACAATTGCTGGAACAAGGAGGAATCCTTGGGAGCTTTTGTGATATGGTTGAGTGACGGCCCGGGTAAGATAGTGGTTGAAGAATGGAGGGACACTTACGGGCCAGAAGCTACATACGACCAGCTGGAAGTATTAGCTTGTTATACTTTTGGGAAAATGGTGACAGTAGATCACTGGACTCTGTTTCAGAGAAGAACGCAGAAACCAAAGGAATCTGCTAAAATTTTTGGGCTAGAATTGCAGCGATTATTGCGGCAGGCTAGGCCAGAATGGAGTAGGGATGCTGAATATTACATAGAATCCCTATTTGTAAGATTTATTAGTGGATTGAGTGATCCTGAACATGCTAAAGTTTGTGGTAGAGCTTGGGAAGCTGGGTCTTCCTTAGCAGATTTGTTCATGGCGATTGATCAACATGACAAAAAGAAGATACTGTTGGCTGGTATGATACCCGCTAATAGGGGGCAGCGAGTCTCTGGAATTGAACATTCCTTAGATGGAGACGATTCTTCCGCGGAAGAATCTGAAGGGGAGGAGAGAGTAGACGCCCTTAAATTCAAGGGTCGACAGAAATCTAACTCAACCCCAGCTTCCGGGAAACTTCCTAGTAACAAAGGTTATTCGGAAACCACCCGGAAACCCGACATTCGGGAGCCTCAGACTGTACCCAGTCAGAAAACCCAGACCCCGGAGACGACCACTCCGGATAAAACAAATGCGTCAGGAAACTCATTAAATACCTTAATGGAGTCCATGATCAAACGCATGAACGAGGTGTTTGATAATCAAACCAGGCGCCGCCCTAGGGTCGATCGTAACACCGTCCAGTGTTACAGATGTCAAGTCAAAGGGCACTTTGCATCTGAATGCAAAGCCGAGAAACCTGTTTTAAGAAGTGAGGTTTCGGGAAATTAGAGGGGGTTACCGGGGATGGCAGGACGGTAACCCCTGAGGAAATATGTCAGATTATCACCGACGTTGGCGGTGAAGATTCATTAGCAGTGAATGCGTCCAGCAAGAAGGGAGATGGGACCGTACATCCCGGAAACCATGAGGCTGGGGAGACTGGTACAACAGGCGCCCAGGGGTGCGCGTATGGGAAACCTAGTGCCAGTTTAGAGGAGTCAATAACCAAAGAGTTGGTTAAGGTTGGAGGAACCAGGCTTCCCCCGGGCCATCCTTGTCTGGAACACCTGAAAGGATGTGGATTCGACCTGGGCACTGATAGTGACCTTCACCGGTTTACTAGGAATCCCTCAGTAACTGATGGGAAGAGGTGGTACGTTTCCTGTTCTGTACAAGGAAAGACTGGGGAATTTCTTATGGATACTGGAGCTAGCCACTCCATGGTCTCTAAGAGATTCATCAGCTTATTGCCGAATATGTGTGAGAACCTCACAATGAGGGTAAACGCATGTACGGCCGATGGTACCAGAATGAGGACATTTGGACGGACTTTTCTGATAATCTCTGTGGCCGGGAAAGAATTTGTTTGGGCCCCGACCATAGCTGAGATTGAAGATGATGGTATTCTTGGTTTGGATTTTGCGGCGCTTTTCGGTGCGACTTTGAATCCGAAAAGTGGGAAGTTGAAAATTGAATACCCGTATGATATGACCATACTCTGTAAGTTGAGAGTGATAAGTAGTGTCGCTAGTGTGGCACAGACTGTGAAGATTCCCCCGGGAATGACCTGTGACGTGTTAGTCAGTTCAGGGAGGCTAATCCAGAAAGGATTAGCGGTAATCGAGCCGGATATGGCTGTATTATCCCGGAAGGGATTGGAATCTGCGGATACCCTAGTAGGGAATTCCAGATGGACAGTGACACCCATTTCCAACCCCGGAAACTCCACAGTATATCTTGAGAAAGGCACTGAAGTTGGGAAAGTGATACTTGCGGAGGCAGTCACCGGTAGCCACCAAGACCTGAGGTTAGAAGAAGGAGGGGAAGAGGAATTGCATGAAGAGTTAACTAAGTTGTTAACAGGATCGTCCATAACGGATGAGAATGATCAGGAAGCCCTAAAAGCTATGCTGAAGAGATGCAGGCAAGCTTTTGCGGCCCCAGGGGAACCCCTGGGGAGAACCAATAAGGTATTGCATGAAATTAAAACCGGGGATAACCCCGCTTTTAAGATTCCTTATAGGAGATTACCCCTCAAGAAGAAGATTGTAGCTGAGGAAGAGATAGCGAAAATGCTGAAGGATAATGTTATTGTTCCCAGCATGAGCCCTTGGTCCTCCCCTGTGTGTATGGTAACCAAGAAGGACGGTAGCATACGGTTCTGTATTGATTACCGGAAACTGAATGGGTTGACTAAGAAGAACTCCTATCCTCTTCCTAGGATAGATGAGACGATTGATTCCCTGGGAGGGAATGAATGGTTTTGTACCCTGGATTTACAGTCCGGGTATTGGCAAGTAGGCATGAAGCCTGAAGATATGGAGAAAACCGCGTTTTCTAGCCATATTGGGTTGTTTGAATATAAGGTAATGCCGTTCGGGTTATGTAACGCGCCGGCCACCTTTGAAGCCATGATGGAGACGCTGTTAAGTGATTTATTATGGCGGAAATGTCTAGTTTACCTGGATGACGTAATTGTGTTTGGAAAGACCTTTGCGGATTGTTTAAGTAATTTAGAGGAAGTCTTAAACCGAATCATGTCTAACGGTCTCAAATTGAAACCAAAGAAATGCAATCTGTTTAAGAAGGATATTAACTACCTAGGGTGGATTATTTCCACCGAGGGGGTTAAGGCGGATCCGGAAAAGATCAGGAGTGTAACTGAATGGGAAGTCCCCAGGGGTCCTAAAGATGTGCGATCCTTTCTAGGATTCTGCTCATACTATAGGGATTTCCTGCCGGGGTATTCCCGGGTAGCCTATCCGATCCAGTGTTTGTCACACTGGACACCCGGAAGTAGGAAGGAGGAGTTCCCATGGGGGAGGGAACAGGACACAGCTTTCTTAGCAATAAAAAAGTTGTTTGTAGAGACCCCGGTGTTAAAGTATCCTACCCCGGATGGTCACTTTGTATTGGATACCGATGCTAGCAATGAGAGTATTGGGGCCGCCCTCAGTCAAGTCCAAGGCGGAGTGGAGGTTCCCATTGCCTTTGCTAGTAATACTATGAGTAAGACCCAGCGTAATTACTGTACCACTAAAAGGGAATTGTTGGCTGTGATAGTATATACTAAAAAGTTCAAACATTTCCTTTGGGGGTCCGATTTTACGCTAAGAACAGATCATTCCTCTTTGAGATGGTTATTGAATTTCAAAGATGCGGAAGGAATGATTGGACGTTGGCTAGCACACCTTTCCGAGTTCGGTTTGGAGCAAAGTCAGATCCAGCATAGAGCTGGGGTAAAGCATGTAAATGCTGATGCACTTTCCCGACGTCCTATCAGGAAGTGCGAAAACACCAACTGTGATGACTGTGGTCAGCATGAAGCTGTCATAGCCGGAGCAAGGATTCCCTTTGAGATCAAGGGAACTGGGGTTCTGGAGTGGTCCATGGGAACCATCCGGAAATTCCAGGAAAAGGATCCTAACCTTAGCCGGTTGTTGGTATTGTTACCTAGGAAGATACGGCCCCCGCGGCCTGAGATTTCCCTGGAGAATCGGGAAATGAGACGACTAATAGCTCAATGGGCAGAGCTAGAGGTCCAGAGCGGAATCATCTACCGGTGGAAGATTAATTCATCCGGTAGGAGAGTCCGGCAAGTGGTAATACCTTCCGGTATGAGGAGGGATGTTATGTATTATTACCATGGACACCTGACCAGTGGACATTTCGGAAAAAAGCGTTCCCTGGAACGTCTGAAAAGGAGATATTACTGGCCAGGGATGAGTAGTGATCTATTAAGATGGATTGCTACTTGCCCGGACTGTTGTAAAAACAAACCTGGACCTGGGCCGGGGTATTCCCGGGTAGCCTATCCGATCCAGTGTTTGTCACACTGGACACCCGGAAGTAGGAAGGAGGAGTTCCCATGGGGGAGGGAACAGGACACAGCTTTCTTAGCAATAAAAAAGTTGTTTGTAGAGACCCCGGTGTTAAAGTATCCTACCCCGGATGGTCACTTTGTATTGGATACCGATGCTAGCAATGAGAGTATTGGGGCCGCCCTCAGTCAAGTCCAAGGCGGAGTGGAGGTTCCCATTGCCTTTGCTAGTAATACTATGAGTAAGACCCAGCGTAATTACTGTACCACTAAAAGGGAATTGTTGGCTGTGATAGTATATACTAAAAAGTTCAAACATTTCCTTTGGGGGTCCGATTTTACGCTAAGAACAGATCATTCCTCTTTGAGATGGTTATTGAATTTCAAAGATGCGGAAGGAATGATTGGACGTTGGCTAGCACACCTTTCCGAGTTCGGTTTGGAGCAAAGTCAGATCCAGCATAGAGCTGGGGTAAAGCATGTAAATGCTGATGCACTTTCCCGACGTCCTATCAGGAAGTGCGAAAACACCAACTGTGATGACTGTGGTCAGCATGAAGCTGTCATAGCCGGAGCAAGGATTCCCTTTGAGATCAAGGGAACTGGGGTTCTGGAGTGGTCCATGGGAACCATCCGGAAATTCCAGGAAAAGGATCCTAACCTTAGCCGGTTGTTGGTATTGTTACCTAGGAAGATACGGCCCCCGCGGCCTGAGATTTCCCTGGAGAATCGGGAAATGAGACGACTAATAGCTCAATGGGCAGAGCTAGAGGTCCAGAGCGGAATCATCTACCGGTGGAAGATTAATTCATCCGGTAGGAGAGTCCGGCAAGTGGTAATACCTTCCGGTATGAGGAGGGATGTTATGTATTATTACCATGGACACCTGACCAGTGGACATTTCGGAAAAAAGCGTTCCCTGGAACGTCTGAAAAGGAGATATTACTGGCCAGGGATGAGTAGTGATCTATTAAGATGGATTGCTACTTGCCCGGACTGTTGTAAAAACAAACCTGGGCCTGGGATGGGTAAAATGCCTTTGTCCCAGGAGTTGTTTGGTGTAAGATTTGCGCGAGTCGCCATAGACATTATCAGTGGGTTTAAAACTACCCCTGATGGTAATACTTGTATGATGGTCGTCACTGACTATTATACTAAGTATACGAGAGTGTTTCCATTAGCGGATCACAAAGCAGCAACCTGTGCAAAAGCTTTTGTTAAAGGTTGGGTATTGCATCTTGGGGTTCCCCTAATGATGCATAGTGACCAAGGTCGGGAATTTGAATCTGATCTTTGGCAGGAAATGTGTCACCGACTGGCGATTTGTAAGACGAGAACAAATCCCTATCGACCACAAAGTGATGGAATGGTTGAGAGATTCAATCGTACATTGATTCAGGTGTTGAAATCCCTGGTGAATGATAGAATGGATGACTGGGATGAGCAGTGTGATTATGTATGCCATGCATATAATAGCACTGTCCATTCTAGTACTTCCTGTTCCCCGAATCTATTAGTTTTCGGGGAAGATTTGATAATGCCCGCGGATCTGGTATTCGGGGTGGTTGGAATGAACCCGGAAACCCCCTGCCATGTGATGTTTGTGGAGTCATTAAGAGATCAATTCAAATATGCTTATGAATTGGTGAGAACTGAACTGCAGAAGAATGCTACCTGGCAGAAGACCGGCTATGATCTAGGCCTTAAGCCGCGACGATTCAAAGTTGGTGATCAGGTAGTAAGATTACATGAGCCGTTATCGACTCTGAAACTTGCTAGTAATTGGGACGGCCCCTTTGTGGTTACCCGCATAGTAAGTGACAGTACTGTAGTGATACGTTCATTACAAGGAAAGATGTATAAATCTAATGTAGCTCGACTAAGAGAGTGGAAGGGGAGAGATTTGTCCCTGGACTCGTATGAGTTGGAAGTTGATACTTTGATAGAGGAAAGTGAACAGCGGAAATTAGTGAAGGAACCTCCCCGGAAACGCGGGAGGCCGCGGAAGGAGGTTTCCCGGAAACTAATGGTGCAGAAGTCCGTCATCCCAAAAAGATCCGGGAAGAAGGCGGCTAATAAAGTCTCGCTGGCTGAAGGAAAAAGGACCCGGAAGAGTGTGGTTAAGGCTAAATCCACTCTGGAAAAAGCGTGTCCTAGAACCAGGTCTAATGTTATGCCTAAAAACATAAGACGCAGTCCCCGGTTACTAGCCAGGGACGGTATAACCTAAGCCGGTACACAACGAGTGTGGTGTCCTGTAATCTTGTTAAATATTTAAATGTTGTAATCAGTTATGTGTGGAAGTAAGTACGGTCGGAATGATCGTGATAGTCCCCCTGTCAAGGATCCCATGGGTGATGGACGGATAATCCGGTGAATGTGCTTTATTATGCCATTCATATATATTTCATTGATACTCTCGACGAGTTGACAGAGCGTAAGGATTAACACGTGGAATAAGGGTACCTGTTTACAATTAAACGCGCGGTGACCTGGTTCCAAGGAACTGGGTCACGGGACGCGCGGGGTTGCGCATGCGCGGTGGCGCGCCTTATATAAGGCCCGCGGAGCGGCGGGAATCGCCAGTTGGGGTTGAGAGGCGGTCCAGAGCAGACGTGAGAGCTCAGACACGACCATTGTCGCTGTGGGGAGGTGGATCCCCTATAAATCCATCAACAAACACTTTTCTTGAGTGTGAAACAAAAACATGTCCTCCGAGACAGACCACCAACAGGTGGACCCTCTTCAAGAGGGCGACTCCGCTAGCGGAGGAAATGAGGTTGTTAATCAACCTGACCTCGTGGACCAGGAATCTCTGGATTTCCTGGGACAAGGGGAGATAATGGACGTCGACGCTGACTCTCAGTCACCGCTTCGCCCTGCTAATGTCGCCGCCAATTACTTGGAAGGTCTAGACATTGAGGCCATCAGCCCTGCTGACGGTCGCGCTGATACCGGTGAAGCTGAGTATCAGGATCAGGGTCTATTGTACCATGGAGAACCGCCGGCGGACGTTGAAAAACCCCGCCCGGCCGTACCAACCCTGGGAGGCTTCATGTCCAATTACGATGGACGTGAAGTAGAACTGCACGAGGACGTGCTAAGGCTCACGGCGGAGGGAGCTCCCCGCCGGATTGACCCGCTCACGAGCCAGGCCATATTGCTCTTCCTGTTAGTGGAGGAGCAGGAGGAGATGCCCCCGGACTGGTTTGTGTACTGGGAGGCACTCCAGAAAGGACTACGCGTATGCTACTGCTTACGACGAGCTGTCTTCGATTTGCATATCGCGGACATAAAGCGGTTAATGCCCGCACTCCCAATTCTGTCTTTGGACCCGAATTGTGGAGTTGCCGGGATGTTGTTGACTGGTGTCAACAGATACCGGGCACGAATCGGGAAACTCCGAGAGCCGAAAACCCGGAAGGAGTACGAGATTGCTGCCGCTAATACGCAGGGGGTAGTTTCGTATGTCCTGGATGTAGCCACTATTGAAGACTACATGGATTCTCACAACGTCAAACGAGATATTGCCATATCTTGTTTGGTTGATGAGGCGGTTCGTACAGTACGAACCAGATCTTCCAGTGCGGAGGAGAAGGCGCGAATAAAAGCGCTGAAAGCCACACCTAGGGGGCGCGGCAGTAAAGGTGAGAGGGGGGCCTCAAACCGATCAAGCTCGGCCGACAGCAACCAGTCGGACGAGTTTGTCCAGGAGAGAGGACGTCAGGCTCGCCGGAACGAGAAGGCAAGATTAGCTAACTTGCCGGACTCTGTATTAGCAGAGGGATTACCGGAACAACCTTCCGGAGGACAGCCCGTTATTCCCCGGGCTGAGGAGGTAACGGATGAGGCTATGGATATAAACGAAGCCAATACTCCGGAGCCCTCCAACACCAACACCACCACCACCACCCCGGCCCTTGTGGCAGATATGACCGCCGCCGCGGGAGCAGCGGCCGCCGTGGCGGCTGCGCTGGTATTTAATCCAGCACGTCTCAGCCCTCTCCGTAGTCCGGCTCATTCGGATCCGGAAGAGGGAGAGGTTCCGGCTAACGCTGAGGAACCAGGAAATGCCCCAGAGGACCCCATCCCGCCTAATGGCGTGATGAGGCGGGTCTGGCAGAACGCGAACAATAAGTTTCGCGTGTTTATTCCCAATTCATGGGAACAGTGTCCGATTGGTCCTACCAATTTCGGATGTCCACTTGCGACCAACTGTAAAGGTCAAAGTGACGATGAGGATTGGATCCGGAATACCCCCCGGGACCGTCCTCCGTCTGCTTTTTATCAGCAGTGGCTAGATCAACTCAGGATCCTGCCGGATACTTACTACAGTAAGGAGCAGAAGGAAAAACTTCTTTTTGCGATTAACCGCTGGTATAGCCAGCGGGAAAGGAATTGGTGCCCATTCGCTACATGTGTAAACACGATTGGCACAGACAGAACCGTGTTTGTAACAAAGCAACGGTTTCTGCGTCACCTCTGTGAGAATCACATGCACCACTGTGTGGTGTACCACTGTGATATCACAGTAGGTAGGGAATCCCAGCTGTGTAACGGGTGTTTAGAACCCCGGAGAGGTGAGCTCATGCGCCACATGAAGGATTGCCATAACATGGGAATCAGTGTAGCTCGCAATCGTGTGAATGCGCTACATGACGCCGTATGTGACCAGTACAAGTCACTCACGGAGGAACAAAAGGCTAAGATCCGGCCGGCAACTCCCTTCTACTGCGAGGTCGCAGATGGGAAGTTCAAAGCCAGGATTGCCAGAGTGGACGGACGACATAAGTTCGCCATGAATGACGAGGAGTATACGGTGTTATGCACTACCCGTACTTCCCGCAGAGGTGGCGGTAGTTTCCGTCAGCCGGAAACCCGGGGTAGTTCCCGGGGGAAGAGCCGGTCCGCCCGCGACCGCTCTCGATCTCCTGCGGTCTCACCTGGACCAAAACGGAGACATGCCGGATCCAATTTAGAGGATCTCGATAATTCCTACTATGGGATTTATCATGCCCCGGAAGGTCGCGACTATTATCGCGAGTATCCAGACCCGCTGTTTACAGACCGGAAAGATCGGAAACGTGATTCCGGTGGTCAAGCGGCGGCGACTAACATGGATTACCGTTCCAGACGTCTGAGCAGTTCAGACAGTGCCAACAGTCAACCTGACTGTGGAGGTGCCCGGCCTAAAGAACCGGCTACCAGAACAAAGGCTTCCCTGCCTTTGACGTACCATCTGGGGACAACTGCAAAGCTAACCCCCAGGGACGTACGGTCACCCACTACCCCAACTCGGGACATGCAGGGCTTGACCGTGAAAACGGAACCAAAATCACTAATCTCAGTGGTAACGCCTCGGGGCATAACTGTCCCGAAGGCTGCAGCGGTTGCGAAAGCGCCGCAAGCGGATGTTTAACCCGTGATTCCTGCAGCCCAGGAGCCGGTTGTCATCCAGCCAGTCGCGGGCACCTCCCGCACGGAAACTACCGGTGGCGTAAAGTTAAAATACGTCCGGATAGTCAACTACTTCTCTAGGGAAGAGAAGGCGAGCTGCGAAGTGGGACAGAGAATTGTAAAAGAATTCCAGGAGTCCCAACGCGAGCTGGCGGTGGAGTATAACACCAAGATGTTAGGCCTGTTCACGCATGGCCTAAAGATTGCCCATCGGGAGGAGAAAGCATTGGTCGCTGTCGGCAATGCTGACTACTTGGCTAAAAAGTCAAGGGAAGCTGCTTCAGGCCAAAAGACTGCTGAGGCCGCCGCAGGGTTCGTTCAGCAAGAGAACGAGAAGTTAACCAAACGGTTACAGGACATGAACGTAAAATTTTACGGGGTGTTCGGCGTGACTATCGATACCTGGGATGGCACAACTGAGCACGCGCTTGCTTTAATGAGGGCAAGAGATGAACCTTTAGGTTGAAAAGACTGATAAAAGGTTCTGAGTCTATTTCTAATTCTTTTAGGAATAGAGGAGGGAAATATAATAGTTTCCGGATAGATTAATTGTTGTTTCATTTAATCTGACGTCATAAATTGTTTATGACGGGGTATCCCTTTTTGAGGGGAGGGGCATCTTTTTAGAGGCATATGGATCAACACGGGGGGAACCTTCCGTGGAAGCTCTGGACTTACCTAACTACTCAACTCTCAACTATAGCCTACCGATGGGGAATCAGGACTCCACCGGGAAGCTACCAACCTAACGTCCCTGAAACTAACTTTTGGGATACGTTACCATGATGTGTTCCTGATACTATTATGCTGAGTGATAAACTGTTCCCGTCCAAAGGATTACGTGTCAAACAGACAATGCTCGTGGTTCCAGATCTACTTATATATTTCATGAACATTGCTGGAACTAGGATTACGTGTTAAACAGACAGTACTCGTGGTTTCCAGCCGGATTATAGTTATATATGTCATGAACTTTACTGGAGCGAGGACGGGATACTTATCGAGCTGTATACATATGAACTTACCTTCGGGTGATATTTATCCAAGAAACAGTATTAAGAAGAGGAGAGCACCTCACTCATTCGTCTATTAGAAGCGGAGAGCACCTTGACCACAACTAGATCACCAGTAAGCTATATTTAATTGTAAGGGTTTCCGGGTACACTGCCAGGTTACTCATTAAAACGTTTTTAATATATAAAATATCATTATTATGTGATACATATCACCTCAGGTGTTCCAATAAGGTATTCTCATATTTACCTTATGAATCAGGTTTCATAATATGCTACATATGAAGATTGTATGATCTGATAAGCTAGGAAACGTGGCTACTCGTAATGTTTATATGAAGTCGTTAAGACTATGTGTATATACTAAATATACCGCCAGGTATTGTCGTGTGTGTTGACTCTGTTGTATGTTGCGAGAGATATTAATACTCCGGTTATATAATCGGATTACCCGGCTTAAAACAAAGGCTGTGGTTACTGTTATCCATTGTGTGAATGTTTTCATTAAATCACAAATCAATGTAAGACGCTGGTGGTTGTGAGTCCTTATCAGGACTGGTTTTTTAATAACTTTTCTGTTCAACTTAAATATAAACACACCCCACGCGCATTTTTTTAATAACCGAGTAAGGTAACTTCATAAGGAAGTCATATCGAAATGTGTCAAGCCGTTCGATTGTATGTATGATATTATATTCACATGTCATTAATAATCATCCATTATGGTTGCTATTACAGTGTAATGCCATATTTATATTGAGTTTGATGATCTCGCTTGTGTAGTATGTCGTAATAATATGTTTACGCCCCTAGTTACTGTATAGACAATAACTATAAAGTCGTTGTTCTAAAAGGTTTTCTATGTACTAAGAAAACAGTATATATGTTCGTTACCACCTAGTTTTGTCTAGGGGGGGTAGTGTAGGGGCATGATATTACATATTAATCTCATACACGGTATTTCCGGGTAACGTCTGTTTACTCGGCTTCTCCACCTGGAGCTAGTGCACACAGTTCCCGGGAGAGGGCGCAGGTCCTCTTCAGGTGACCGTGTGCCGCTCTCAGGTGGGCGGCCGACCCACCCACCTGGCCACGTGACCTAAGAGCCGGTGTTATATAAGACCCATGCGTTTACCTGGAACGACAGTCAGTGCAGGCCCGACTGACGAGAGACTTCACATGTCCAACCGTGCGGACAGAGTTGTATGCTAAGAGTTGTATACTGACCGTTTCCTCTATTTATAGAGAAACCTGATCTACCTGTGTGTATTCATTCTACACTGATCGTTCCCTAGTAAAGGAACTAGAGTTGTTATTCTTGTGAATAAAGATAGATATATTCTCGCACCTGGAAACTGCCGTGATCGTTGTTCTTTAACCTAGAGTTAATTACGAACCACCACACAATTTTGGTCCGAGACAAAAAAAATAAATTTTTCCTGAAAGCCTAGAGTGTTTACTCTCACCTAAAGCAAACAACACCTACTTTGGTCTAGAACTCTTTATTCTATAGACCATGGAAGGTGAAAAACACTGAAAAACACGACTTGGTACATTTATGTGGGGTCTGACTCGTATATGTAAAAAAAATGGCTCTAGGATTGTTTTAATGAATAGATAAGTAAAGTCCAACTTTTACCTTTATAATTAAAAAAAGATAAATTAAAAAAATTGATTTTCAACGAAATTATACCCAAAAAATGCCTTTTCTTCTGTAACTCGGTAAATAATGGCCCTACAGAGCTGAAACTTTGCCCACAGACTCCTTGTGGTTAAACAGACAATAGCTATCAGAGTACAGAGGTGCCTTTCCCGACCTTTTCTATCTCTTCCCCGACCTATCCTGTCCCTTTCCAAACCTCTCCTGTCCCGCCCCTGTCTCTTCCCCCAACATACGGACCCTATATATACCCTCCCCAGCCTACCTCCGTATGTTGCTACATATTATGACGTCACAGAGGGAATTCCCTAGGGGTTTCCCGGAATGTAGACTGGTTTTTGCACATTTTTCTAAAAGAGACAGGTGACAATGTCCGTATCTTGAGAGGGCCGTATGTTGGATGCCGTATGTTGAGATTTTGTAAAAAAAGATACGGAGGGTATGCGGAGGGTCAAAAGAAACGGAAAATTTGCTTTGGTGATATTTTGTCCGCATCTTGACCGCATCTTTCGGCCGTATGTTGTTTTTTATATCAACATACGGTGAAACGCCTTGCTGGGGGGCATTTCTCAAGTTTGTACAATTCATTTTCCTTAATATCACTTAAGTAAAGCAGTGGACGATTCATGCAACCCTTATATATAGCAGGAAACGAATCATGTCCATATGACGAATCGCAGAAATGGAGCCAGTCTGAAAACTCCTTATTTCAGCCATGGCAGCCATTTTGTCAAGCCATCACCAATTAAAGGCAAATATACACATCACCTTCAATTGACCTCCAAAAGGGTATATAATTGTGACAGATATGTCAATCAGTCATGTCATGCTCAAAGTCTATGTCGGTATGACAAATCTCAGAAATGGAGCCAGTCGGATAACTCAATATTTGAGCCATGGCAGCCATTTCATCATGCCATCACCAATAAAACGCCAATATACACATCACCTTCGATTGACCTCTAAAGTGGTATATGATTGTGGCAAAAAGGTCAATCTGTCATGACATGCTCAAAGTACATGTCCATATGATCAATCTCAGAATTGGAGCCACTTGAAAAAAGCTATATTTCAGCAATGTCAGCCAATTATACACCATTTTGTAAGTCAATTGATGGTAACATGTATATTGGATTGCATTTGTTAATAAAAGGACAAAATGGCTGCCATGGGTAGAGTATTGCTTTTTCAGACTTTCTAAGATATGTCATATGTCCATTATCTTCAAGCATGACATGTGAGACTGACCTAATTGCCATAATTATATACCCTTTCCAGTCTATACGAAAACCTGCCGGCCACCGGCTATACCCGGCAAAATGTCTGCCGGTCTGGCAGAAAAATGGCTACTGCAGGCCTTAAGGGCTGGCTATATTCCAGAGATTCTTGCCTATATGCCATTTTTTACGGCTTGTAAATCGGACCATTATCAAGGTTTCTACAGCATAAAACAGAAAGTGTGAATATTTTCTGTAATGTTCTTCAATAATTTACATATTAAAATGGTTAATATAATGTAACATATAGGGGGAACATTTGCTTTATATTGCATTTTTAAATAGCTAGATTGTGCTCCAATATCCGGGCCTGCAAAAATCGAGCCGGGCCTGCATAGAAAAAAATCTGCAGGACCGAATGTCCTGCGTGGTGAAAAAGTTATAGACTGAGGTTGAGTACAGCAACATTCTTTTTTCAAAAAATCCTAGAAAATGTTCTGATGATGTTTGTAATTCCTTACTCTAGTTGATCCCCTGCAGATATTGTGCACTTCGTGATGGATTTCACTAATTTTCTCCGAATGTGCTGTCCTACCTACTAACGGCTCCCTACCCACCATAGGGCGCACCATAAGTCTCTTTCAAATCCTAGGTGGCAGCACTGTATTCGAGCTAAATGGGTTTGTTTATAGTTTTAGGGTTGTGTTTAATATCAGTTTTGAAAAAGAAAGAAAGAAAGAAAGAAAGAAAGAAAGGAAAAACAAGACAAAAAGGGGGGGGGGGACCCAGACCCAAATATATACAATAATATTACCAACTGAATAGCAAAAAAAAGGATAATGGTCACATGCACCTACGAGGCAATGACAATGCTAGATGCAAGCCAAATACTGGAAATTGAGAGGACTACCACAATCTTAAATGAATCTAACAATCTCCAGATTCCAGATTCTATCATTTTTAAGGTTATGTGTTTTAAGATTGCACAAGTGTTCTTGTCCACCCCCTCCTTGAATATGCCCCGACAAGCGTACCACTCTACCAGCAGCTTCGCCTACTCAGGGAGGAGCAGTGGGGATTTTTTTTGCCCCTCCCCCTACCTAAGACAACAAACAAAATTGTCCTAAGCGCGGTGTGAACTCCGACCCTGACCCAACAAAATCACCTCACCATGCAAGACAGCTTGAGAGCAATGATTTTGATAAGGTCCTAATAATCCAAAGCTGATTATCTATTGCAGGGATTCTATTATTTTGGCTGTCTCAGATACATTGACCAGTTTTTTCTGTGGCGTGGTCATTTTTGCAAATTTAGGCACCATGGCTGCTGAACTTGATGTGGATCTAGACAAAGAGGTGGGCCAGGGTAAGTTGAAATCAATTAGTTTACCCACTCTTGCTATGATCTTGACCACGCTCATAATCTCCTTTAAAAACGAACAATCACATTCTTATGCAGCAGATATGCTACTTTTAAAATAGTTATAGAGTTTTCACAAGATCCTCAAATGTGAGTTTAATACAGAACTAAATGATAACTTCATAATCCCTGTGATATATGCAGCACTTTCCGAGATTTCTATCCAGAATCTTGTGAACTGAACGTAGTTAACAATTGAGAGGATCTGTTGATTGAATGTCGGCATTTTTATCAATATAAAATAATCAAGAATGAAAAGCGACTTTTCCTGATTAGCAGGTTCATTAACCTTCATAACTATCTTTTTTCCCAGGAGCTGGACTTGTGTTTGTGGCATGCTCAGATATGCTTACACGTATGCCTAGATCACCAATCTGGTCCGTGGTCTTTAACTTCACTCTTTTCAGCCTTGGTATTAGAGCTGTGGTATGTAAACTATTAGATCTACTCTAGATGTTGGGTCTGTTTCACCTGGATGTTTCATGGTAAATACAGGTTGATAATGGGAGGGCCTTTCCCGAAACGTTCCACAAGCTCCAGCCATCCTTCACCTCCCCCAGTTTCCCCATCTCCATGCAGTGAGACCTTAGTAGTATCTCCATGGGTAATAACATAGGGGCCCTACAGCTGCATCCCTAAAATTCACACCTGTTATAGTTTGGAGATTTTCTCTGAAGGTAAAGTTGGTTAAAGCATGAGTTGTTTAATGATGTTAACTAAAACCAAACCCTATCTATCCTCATTTCCTCAATGTCTGAACTTTTCTGTGCATGAAGTACACAGGATTTTCTCCAATATTCTGGTTATTCAAGCATAAAGTATGTGGAGCACATCTCTAGATGATACATTTTCCACTCTTGTTTTATATGATATTAAAAAGAATTAATGGAAGGTGGTATAATGTGAGGTTTTGTGCAGTGTCCAACCCCGGATTAATAATTGTGACCAATCCTTCACCCTATTCAATCCACTTGTTTGGTCAAATCCTTCCAGGTTGGTGCCCTGAATCTGGTCCAAGTGAACTTATCTGACAGATTTCCCAGAATGGTAGCATCTCGTTCTCATTCTATTGGGATGTTGTTGGTTATCACTGTTTTATTTTTCTTGGGAGGAATCATGTAAGGTTCTAGGCCCAACAATGTGATCATAATGTGATCAACATCTGAACCTTTCTTGAAGGATTGTGCTGTTTTTGCATCTATGTATTATCTTTCTCTTATCTATACCGCCTTGTTTTACCAATTAGATTTTCCAATTATTATTTCCAAAGACATGTTGGACTGTTGCTTTATTATTACCGTCATAATAAAACACCCAGCAAGATGCATCATATAAACATGTATTCTAGCATGCCAAGGTAGATTTTGATTATTAAAATGATGGCGTGCCGGTGGAGTGCCACGTCGACACTACTTGGTTCGCGCTCTGGGTATAAAAGAAGCAGAGGTTGGCCACCTCTGCAAGTTCTTCCCAGGAAGAGCTCAGACCCACACCCTTTGATACCTTTGATACTTTCGTCTACGGGGCACCTACACCCCTCCCACTCTCTGGCTTTTGCACCAGCTTCACTGGGACAAGACCAGATGATCCAGCTTTGCTGACTTTGAACTAGCTAGAAAGCTACCAGTTTACTTCAAACCTTGTCTGTTGTTAACCTGTACGATGTTGAACCTTACCTTCGAGGCCGTGTTCGTATGAGAACCTAAAGAGATCGTGAGACTGAATAAAACCTGTTGCATTCAAACTGAATTGGTACCTGTGTCCGCTTCATACTTTCACAATCCCTACATTGGTGCCATGACCAGTTCAGGTGGAGCATGACTGAACAGGCAACGGGTGGAGCATCACTCCACCCCATTTCGAGTCCAGATCCAGAGGTAGTTGCAGCCTTAGAGAAACACTATGGCCCAAGCCGTACAAGTTCGACACCAGAACCGAGGAGGGGCAACCCTGACACCATTCGAAAATATCTAGGGTTGACCCTAGAGGACTCTCTGTTTGACACTGGCAGATTTAAGAGGCATCCAGCACCTATGCCAATGCAGGGCACGAGCATACTGCATGCAGAGCGACCACAACGTCAGGAGGTGTCATGCACAGAAGAACCATTTTGAAGGGGCAAGAATTGCTGAGATAGACAGGATGAATGCAGAGTTCTAAGCATTGAGCCACCGAGGGTGAAGAAACAATTGAGAAGCAAAATCGTCTGGATTCGACAAGGGTGGAGCTTGGTCAGATGGAAGACCAGTTCTCAAAGCAACAAGATACCCTTCGGAGAAGAACTGAAGTCCTGGAACGACAACAGCATCAGGCTGTCAAGGATTTGGATGAACGTGAAACAGTGGCCAGGGAATTGGAAGAGAGCGAAGCAAAAAGGAGGAAGGAAGAATCACAACCCGGCTTGGCTGGATTCGATGATGTGAACGATGGAGTCTATGACTGATCGTCTGGTGGGGTGATGTTCCTCCGACCAGATCCAGGACCAGAAGAGTAACCATCAACACAGGAGATTCGGATGGGAATGGCAGGTCTTCTTGTCACAGACAGACTTCTGCGCCATATGGTTATGGCAGTTCGAATCCAGGCAGCCGGTCAAGCTCCAATGAGAGAACCAGCCATTTTAGTTCTGGTGGCAGATCCAGGTGGTTTGATCTGAATGAACATTCGAACCCCTCCAACAGGAGGACAGGGAGGCCCCCTATCATTACTGATAGAAGGGTATCCCGATGTGAATAAATGTCCCCAGGGATGAAGGTGATTTAAGATTCGAACCCCTGCATTGCTGGCTGACATGGGAGTTGATTGTGTTAGTAGACATACTGACAATGCCAATATCGTTGATTGGAGCGTTAGGCAGTCACGGTTGCTACACAGAGACAACCATAACGCAGCAAGACGAACGGCGAGCACTCCAACTCCTTTTACTGGCAGACAGCCATGGCTGGAGTGGTTTGCGGACATCATGGACGGCATGAGGTACAGCAGTTGGTCCGAGCAGGAATCCTTAGGTGAGCTACTTTGAGCGCTCAGAAATGGGCTTGGGAAGTTAGAAGTTCCAAGGTTGAGAACTAGACATGGGGCAGGATTATTTACCTGGTTGGTGAATGGCGCCAGTTACCTAATCGGTAATTTGGGGAATGAGGATCCACTCTGTCTGGTTCGAAAAAGGACTCAGAAGCCCAATGAGTCACATTGTGTGTTTGCTTTGGAGCTGCTTTGGAGCTGCAGAAGCTAGACCACAATTGGAATTAGATGACCGACAGTTTCTTGATGACCTGTTCTCGCAGCTCATTGAAGGCCTGAGGGATTCAGATGAACGTGCAGCAGCCTGTGATAGTGGGAAAGTGGGAACTTCCTTAACAGATCTGTTCATGGCTATTGAAGACTATGACAGGAAACGTCATCTGTTATCTTCGAAAACCCTTTTCAGAACTTCAAGTGTAGTACAAGATCAAGCTACCTCTGCGTCAGAGGAAGATGATCCTGGAAGGGAACAAGAGATTGGCGCAGTTTCTCAGAAGAACAGCGGCAAATCTTATTCCAGTTCGAATTCGAAGCACTATCCGAAGGCGGACAGGAAGACAACTCCTACAACCGCTGGAACTGCAAGCGCAACTTCGACAACATCCTCTACACCCAGTTCCATGGAGGAACTCTGGGTCACTTTGCAGCAGAATGTCCAGCTGAGAAGCAAGTGCAAAAATCTGAAGATAAGGCCACCTTTTTTTGATAACTTGGATTACGGGCTTTTGGCTCCAAATTTTTAGAAGGGCAGAGACAAAAAAAAAAGAAAAAGAAGCTGCCCTACGGGGGGCGCCAGATCACATGATTTCCCGAAGGGCAGAGGAAATTTCTTTTTTCTTAAAAAGGCATGGAAAATTCTTGGGTAATCTTATGAAGATATCTTAAGCAATATCCCCAATCTGAAAGGCCAATCTGTAAAATTCTCATAAAATCTCGGAGGGGAAAGGTAAAAAATACAAAAACTAACTTTTTTTTGCAAAAATGCCAAAAATCTCGGTATAATCCAAGTCAAAATTAAACGGCCCAAGAAGACGGAAGACTAGGGGGTTGCTCGGGATGGCAAGGTAGTAACCCCTAACGTGAATGTGTGCCAGCTTATGACCAGCGGTGCAGATAATGAAGTCCAAGGTACAGAGGAGACTGGGAGCTTGGAGGAGGGACCTGATCAGTTCCTTCCAAGCATGTCCAGTGAACCCAGTAATGAAGATGTCCGGGAAGGAAGTACTGGGGAAGCGGCAAATTGGATACAGGAACTGGAGATGGTCAGTAGTGCCAGATTGTCCTGGATGGACGAAGGTGGTATTTGACTGTTGCAGTGAAGGGTAGGTCTGCAGAGTTTTTGGTTGACACTAGAGCTAGTCACTCCATGATCTCTGAAAGATTCCATGACCTTGTAGCTGATGAGCCTGATAACTTCAGAACGAGGGTAAAAGCTCATTCAGCCGACGGTAGCTGCATGTAGACATTTGTTTTTTTTAAGTCAATCTATCGTGGCCTCAGTATACAAAGGCCGTAAGTGGAAAATTCAGGTTTTGAGAAATACATGGCATATTGCCCCAGAAATCATCCTATATATAAACAACAATAACTAAAACAAATCATATGAATGATACCAAAATATCCTACCTAATTCCTTAATTAATATGGCAATAACTAGGGAAAAAGGGGGAAAATTGGGTCACTTAGGACCTTTGTATACTGAATTGCATGTATATTTTTGTACATCTATTCAGAATACAAAGGTTGTACGTGATTTCCTCAGTGTAAAACTGTAAATGGTCACTAAATGAATTCTTTATATTTTTAGTTGCTTATATCACTTAAAAGAATTATACACAACTTGCTGTTTCCTAGCAAAAATTAATTTCGGCTAAAATAATCAATTTTAGTCATTTCCCTTTAGATTCACCCCCTATACATTTCAAAGTTAGCATTTTTTTGGAAAAATATCCAAAATGTACCTATACAATAGGAATATATATAATGGTTCCAAAAAACACAAAAAAATAAGTTATTTTGATGATAAAATACATTGGGGTCACAATTTCCACATCACTTACGACCTTTGTATAGTGAGAGAAACATCATTTTCTCACTTACGACCTCTGTATACTGAGCTATAACCACAGAGAAAAAGGTCATTTTTGAAAAATTCCAAAAATTGACAAACATTTATTGGATAAAGAAAAATATTAAAAATATTTTAAAAGATCATATTTTTTCACTTACGACCTTTGTATACTGAGACGACAATATGTAGACAGGAGTACCTCTTGTCACCTCCTATTGCCGATCTAAGCAATTATGGCATTATTGGCTTAGACTTCGCCACATTGTACGGGGCTATGTTGGAACCTTGTAAGTGGATGTTGAAGATTGAACATCCATACAAGGTAGCCGTACAATGTGTATTGAGGAAGGTAGCCTCAGTGTACAGACGGTCAAGATACCTCCAGGACAAACTTGTGATGTTTTGTTTTTGAGTGACAGTATCTTCTGGGACCAAATGGCCATAATTGAACCTGATGTGGTGAGATTAGCTTCCATTGGGCTGGAGAGTGCAGATACTTTTGTTGGCAGTGGCAGCAGGAATCTAATTCCTATTTCAAATCCTGGAGGTGAGGTCCAATATCTAGAAAAAGGTTCTCCCCTGGGACAGGTGATTGTTGCACAGCCAAGCACCAGTATACTTTCAGAAGATACCAAACTGAATTACGTCCCGAACTGAGAAAGTTGGTGGATGGATCGAGCCTGGTGACGGGGGACCAGAAAGATCAGTTGAGTCTATTATTGATGGAATACGATGTAGCATTTGGGGAGCCCACTGGGTTGGGCCGAACAGACCTGGTGCTACATTCTATTAATACTGAGGATGCTGTACCTTTCAAAATCCCTTATAGATGCCTACCCATGAAGAAGAAATTGATGGTTGAGAAGGAAATTGCTGATCAGCTGAGATTAGGGGTGGTTGTTTCCAGCACTAGCCCCTGATCCAGTCCTGTTCAGATGGTGACTAAGAAAGACGGCATCCTTTACCCCATATGGACAAGAATACTGACTCCCTGGGCGGAAATCAATGGTTCTGTACGTTGGACCTCCAGTCTGGGTACTGGCAGGTTGGGATGAAAGTGGAGGATCAAGAAAAAACAGCCTTTTCGAGCTATGTTGGTGTTTTCCAACACAATGTAATGCTCTTCGGGTTGTGTAACGCCCCTGCAACATTCGAAGCCATGATGGAATCTCTGTTGAGTGACATGCTATGGAAGTCCTGAATGTTTGGTGTACTTAGACAACGTGATTGTATTCAAGAAAACCTTCGAAGCATGTCTGGCTAGCCTATAGCTAGCCAAGACATTTGAGCAGTTGAAAATCGATGGTTTGAAGCTAAAACCAAAGAAATGCAACCTATTCAGGACTTCAATTAACTATCTCGGTCGGATTATATTCGCTGAGATCCAATGGGAAAAACCAGAGGGACCTAAAGACATACGGTCCTTTCTCGGCTTCTGTAGTTACTACAGGGACTTCCTTCCGGGTTATGCCAGGATAGCTCTGCTATGCAGGCTCTAGCTCAGTGGACTCTGGGTAGAAGGAAGGAGCCTTTCCAATGGGGTGCTGAACAAGATCTAGCTTTCGAAGCCATGAAGAGCCTATTTCGAACCACTCCAGTTTTGAAATATCCCACTGCTGAGGACCATTTCATACTGGATACAGACGCCAGTAATGATAGCATAGGTGCTGCCTTGTCTCAGATCCAAGATGGGAAAGAAGTACCGCTGGCTTTTGCAAGTAATACCCTCAGTAAGGCTCAGAGGAATTACTGTATGACTAAACACGAGTTGTTGGCTGTAGTAGTATATTTAAAAAAGTTTAAACATTTCCTGTGGGGAGGTCGTTTTACTTTACGGACAGATCATTCCTCCTTGAGATGGCTACTCAATTTCAAGGAAGCAGAGGGAATGATTGGTAGGTGTTTAATCCACCTGTCCGAGTTGGGATTGGAGAACAACCAGATCCAACACCGGGCAGGGAGCAAGCATATCAATGCTGAAGCCCTGTCCAGAAGGCCCATTCGGAAATGTTCTGGAATGGATTGTGATGACTGTGGAGCCCATAGCGCTGTGGTTGCTGGAGTTCGGATACCATTTGATGTAGGACACTCTAAAGCTATGGAGTGGTCTACAGGGACTATCAAGCAATTCCAGAAGGGTGATCCTGACATTTCAAGACTGTTAGAACAGGTTACTAGTGGTGTGCAACCACAGAGGCCATCCGTTTCGATTGAAAACAGAAAGATGAGACAACTGCTTGGACAATGGGCAGAGCCAACTGTTGTCGATGGTATCTTATGTAGTTGGAAAATAACACCTTATAAGGCCAAACTTCGACAAATCGTGATACCCACTGCTACACGAAGGGATATCATGTATTTCGTGCATGGACACCAGACCAGTGGACATTTTGGAAAGAAACGCTCCCTTGTGAGGCTCTCCAGAAGATATTACTGGCCTGGTATGAGTAAAGATCTGCTCAGGTGATTCTCTACTTATCCTGGTTGCTGTTTGAACAAACCAGGTGAAGGCCTGGGGAAGTAACCAATAAATCAAGAGCTATGGGGAGTTAGATTTGCATGCATATCGATTGTTATCATCAGTGGCTAAAACCCACTCCTGATGGAAACACGTGCATAATGGTAATTTCTGACTACTATTTGAAGTACACAAGAGTGTTTCCTCTGAAAGATCATAAAGCACACACATGTGCCCGTGCATTTATGAAAGGCTGGGTGCTGCATCCAGGTGTACCTCTGATGTTGCACAGTGATCAAGGCAGAGAATTCGAATTCGAGTTATGGACAGAAATGTGCCATAGCCTTTCTATATGCAAAACAAGAACGAATCCGTACAGACATCAGTCTGATGGGCAAGTGGAGAGGTTCAACAGAACCCTGATACAAGTCCTGAAGCCTTTGGTCAACAGTTAGATGGATGATTGGGATGAACAATGCGAATTTTTGGTACATGCTTATAACAGTAAGATGCATGCGTCCACAGGTTGTTCCCCCGATTTGTTGGTGTTTGGAGAGGATTCAATTATGCCTGTTGACCTGATGTTTGACATAGCTTGGTTAAACGCTAAAATACCTTGTCAGGTTATGTTCGTAGAAGCATTGAGGGATCAATCTAAATCCGCAGTGGCAGCAGCAGCAGTCACCCGACCACCAGGGGCTAGCCCACCTTGGGGAGACCCTCAGGATCTACCAGAAACAAACTCGGAAGCCATAATCTGGAAGAACACCTCCAGGGGGTTTAAGCTGTTTAGACAGGAATGTATTGAGCACTGTAAGAGGGCTAGAAAGATGTATTCTTGCCCCGAGGCATTCAAATACGAAGCACTGTCCGACGACGAAGAGTGGATGAAGTCCAGCACCTCTTCCACCAGCACCTTCAGGTGGACAGAGAACTGGGGCTGATGGATCAGAAGCAATTCCCCGAGACATACTATAACCATGAGGGCCGCCCCAAATTACGGTAGGCCATGGCTATGTACCGTAAAGGAATGAATGAAACCTGCCCCTTCGACTCATGCACACATCACTATAAGCATGAGAATCGGCACATGCCAACTCCACTTCGCTTCATGAGGCATTTAGTTGAATATCACATGCACTACTTGCCAGTGTGTGTCTGTTCCAAGGGAGGCAAACACAACTAAATGTGCCATGGACTTCAAACCCTTCGACGAGGCCGCATGATTGAACACCTGATTCATGTCATGGCCAGGCCATGTTGCTTGCGAGGAAGAATGTGATGGACTTACACGCTCTACTAATTGCTGGACTAAGCAAGGTGAACTTTAAGACTATCACAATCGAGACAACTCTGTTAGGGAAGGTCCAGAGCTCCAGAGCTCCAGAGCTGCTAAGCAGTCCGCCCACTTTGATAGAACTGACCAAAGTGGACGGCTGGACCTGCCAGGCCCAGTGTATAGCCAGTTTGTTAAGAGGAGAGCTGTCAACCCACTTCCGGGGAAGCGCTATGAGCCGACCCGAAGTCCTTCGATGTCAGAACCGGAAAGCAAACATGCTAAGCTGGACCCAGATGATGCCCCGGCTCCTACACATGCTTCAACTTCGACCTGCAGACGGAGAGGAGTGACCATAGAACACCGGTCGCCTCTCCAGATGCTGGGAGCATCCGACCCAGGCCCAGATTTCTCTGCGCCTATGGGTCGATCAACCCTTCAGACACTTCGTCCCAAGACTCCTGGTAACCTGGGAAGCAAGGCGGAATACCTGCTAATCGACAGCCCAGGTCCGGAAGCCCAGACACAGAGGGATCCATATAAGGATCTAGCTTCGAGTATCTCTGTGGAAGATGCTGTTCGACGACCAGATAGCAGGGATGTGGAGATAGAGGAGGAACCTAGGAACTATGTCCTTCCAGGCAAGCTGGACATGACAATGACAGCCACTTCGAAATATACTAGAGTGGTTATTCCTGCCTCGGCCTCTTCCAGTGTGAGTAAGGTGACTGTTACTGTAAAGGCAGAACCAAAGGTCCCTGTACCAGTGACCACTTCGAAGCCTCTGCCTGTCACCACTACACCCTCTACTATTGCTCCTGCAGCCAAACGTACTAACACTGCAATAAAGACCACGAGTTCGACGACCACCAATCCAACCGCCACACCATTCAAACTGGCGGTGAGGGTGCTAAAGGAGAAGTCTGTGTCAGCGGCTAATCCTAGCACCTGGTACGAGTTGGTGAACAGTGGAGAGCACCTTCGACCATTGTTGGATATCCCAAAGGACTATTTTGACCCCATCACAGCGTCGGATTCGACGGCTCACGCAGAGCTCTTCACAGCCTGGGTTTGGGGAACAACACTCCGCCATGCGGCAATGTGCTGCCACCGTATTTGGCATAAGACTTGCCGATTTGGATGGTACACTGGACGGGATTCAAGAGCTCATCAAGGAAATCTGAAGTGTGCAACTGTGAATCCCTTTGCCATTCGATAGTGTCATGAAAATAAACTTATGTCCAAGTATGTGCATCTGTGTTTAATTTCACAATTTGATGAAGTGTTGTAATATTTTCTTGACTGTATGTACTTTGAAGGTGTGATTGTTATACCATGTGCCTCTGACTGTGAGTTCTATGTATCACATTTCGAATGATGTGGAAAAGTTACATTTGACTAACATTATATATACTTATGAGACGTAGCCCTTGGTTAAAAATGGGTCCCCTCATAATTCAAAGTATTGATGTTGTGTAAATAATGCCAATACCTATCCTCTTTAAAAAAAAAGACAAGAGACTTCAAATGCATATATGTCTCATAGAAATAAGGTTTATGATATTCTCTTTTTTTTGGAGTAAAACATCAAGCACATTCATTCTTTCATTAGTTTGTGTAAACCCTCATGGTATAAACAAAAATTATCTCAAATATTGGTTCAATAGTAATCATGTAACTACCTCCGCTGGGACGGTTCACCCATAAAGAACCGATTCAACTGTTGACACCATCCGTAGTCACTTAAAAGTGCATATCAAAATACCCACTATTGTTAAAAAATATGAGTATATCCAATACATGTCAAAACCAGCTGTGATCTCAGTAGTATTAGTAAGAGTAGAACTCTCACATATATTCATATCTGTATTAAGGATGGATACTTAAGTATCCTATCTCGTCGTTAAAGTTGTTGGATCCTTTCGGATCCCTGTTCTGTACATAAAATGCATAGATTTTTTTTGATGTAACAGGTCTACATCATTATTCGTCTCCATGTTCTTACTGAACATATTCGAACTTATGTAATTATGGTTACTATGTGTACACTGATATTATTCACCGATTTAATTATATATTATATCAGGTGTGTTGGCACTTGGTATAATCTGGTGGGGGTGATGTAGGGGCATGAATAATACGTGTACACATGGGTTCGTGGAGTCAAGGCAGGAATGGCATCGGTTGAGCACTAGGTGGCAACACCTACGCCATGTCCCCATTCGGTTATCCGGTAGTGGAGCCAAGCAGGGCACTCCAGACGCCGCGCCGGTGGAGTGCCACGTCGACACTGCTTGGTCTGCGCTCTGGGTTTAAAAGAGGCAGAGGTTGACCACCTCTGGGAATTCGTCCCAGGACGAGCTCAGACCCACCCCCTTCCATACCTTTGATACTTGCTCTTGCACCAGCTTCGCTGGGACAAGACCAGATCATCCAGCTTTGCTGACTTCAAACTAGCTAGAACGCTACCGGTACACTTGTCTGTTGTCAACCTGTACGATGTTGAACCTTACCTTCGAGGACGTGTACTTATGAGATCGTGAGGCCGTGTTCGTGAAGAGATCATGAGACTGAATAAAACCCGTTGCATTCAAACCGAATCGGAATCTGTGTACGCTTCATACTTTCACAACCCCTACAATAGGATGATGCTTATTTTGTTGTGTTACATGACCTCCTGCAGGGTGGCATGTTCCTCCTGCAGGTGATGGATGGGAACCTGACCTTCTGGCACCTCTTCATCGGATTGGGCAAAGTCTTGACCTTTGCCTGGATGTATGGTGTTCATCGCCTCAGTGATGACATCAAAACAATGACGGGCTGGAATATACCGAAACCAATGCAGCATATCTACAAATACCTCACACCAGGAATAATATGTGTGAGTTGAGCATAAGAGATAGACATAAAGTTCATGAAACATACTCATAGAACAGTAGATTAATTAAATACTGGAGGGCGTATATTTGAGATGTTTTGTAAAATTAGAGATTTTGACAAATAAATATTATTTATTGAAAACATTGCAAGTTTCTCGACTCTTCGCTAAACGTATTGTGTATATCTATAACACCTTTACAACTATGAAGGTTACAACGTTTTGATGTTGAGGTAGAGTCACACTATGGGGGTGTATGGGAGGAAATACCATATCAATGGGAGGCTAGTTTTCCAATCAGGCCCAGCCCATGTTGCTATTGCATGCGCACAGCAATAGTGTCAATGTAAGCAACATAATCACCTATTCAACATGAAGAATTATCAATTTAGTGGGGGGGTAATAGTGGATTAATTTTGTAAATCAATACTAGCGATCAATACTAACATTACATTAGCATTGTACTGACCCATGCAATAGGATTATAAAATACAGGCCTTATGGTAAAGATTAGGTCATGTTAAGAGTATATTTTTCTTTTCCAACTCAGGTTATCTTGGTGCTGAGATTCTTTGGGGTGAAGCCTCTCCGCTACCGCTCTTACACCTTCCCCGCATGGTGTAACATAATGTCGGGTGGGCTGGCTGTAGTGCTGGCTGCCATCATACCGGCAGTAGCTGTGTACAAGTTGTTCTGCACTCATACTGACATACCCCTTAAACAGGTGAGTATACATCAAAATGGTGTTTAACCTTTCAATGCAGCCCAGGAGAGTCTACTCACCAGAACTGTATCTATACATCATCCTGACAAAGGGTATAATGCATTAGGGTGTCATTCTTGAACAGGGTCGATGTGTTGTTTTATAGTACTGTTTAGGTATCTAGTGCCATACTAGTGGAGATTAAAGCTTTAAAGCAATATGCTCCTCTTGAAGAATTAGTCAATGTACCTCTTCATCATGCCCTAAAGAATGAGAATTGAGTCACAAGTCAAAAGTTGATGGCTTATCAATTCTTATCCATCTAAGTCATAGCAGCAGTGTAAGTCGATTCTAGACCTTTCATGAAATGATAGCTTTTTTTTTAAATGTTTGATATTGGTTGATTAAAATTGCTCCTTTCTTATCTCTAGCGCATTAACCTATTGACAAGTCCACCTAATGATGAGATGTTTGAATGTGATGCAAACGATGTTGCTATCCCTCTTAGACGGGAAGAATGATCTCAGTGTGTAAGGATATAGAGTGGCAGAATCCAGAACACTGTCTCAAATATGAACACTACCAACAGTAGCATTATAAGAAACAATAACAACACAGAAGAAAATTCCACATATGCCTTTCTGATGTAGCAGGAGAAGACACCAAGATTTAAATCCATGAGCCACCTGGGCCCGCAGCCTCAATAAGCTGTGGGCCCGGAAGAAAAACTGTTGGTGCGGGAAATTTAATACAGTACATCTATATTTTCACAGATTTGGGAAGGGGAGCTATAGATCAATAAATAATAAATGGAATTAACTACTGGGAGAGAGGGAGATTGATTGGACAACATTATACTGTGTGTGCCTGGCATACCACTAATCGTGGGAAATGTCTTCCTCATACAACATCATACTATGTCTACCAAATGGAATAGGGCAGAGGGGAAATTTGCTATGATTGTCTTTTGAAATGCACTGTTTTTTTTTTCTATGACAGCATTCTACTATTCCTTGAGATGAGCTGGTCTTATGAGATAAGCTGGTTGTATGTGTGTTTATTTTCTCTACCCTTACAACTGTTCAAGAGGTGTCGTAGACATATCATAAAATGAGCCCTGGATGATCAGCACTGGTTGTAGCAGTAAAGTGGCCCTCTGTGTTGTAGAAACTTATGAATCACCACCCAGTGCAATGATTCCTGATAACATTTAAGTATTTTACTGGTAATGTTAGATTTGAATGCAGCAAGGGTGTAACGTTTCTCATTATCATTGATGGTGACTTCCACTTGGATTAGACTCCTGACAATTGTCACTAAGACAACAGGCCCTCGGCATTTTAGCCACTTAATAATTAGCCCCCCTAACGTCCGATCCCCTAACGTCCGGTCCCCTAACGTCCGGTCCCCTAACGTCTGATCCCATAACGTCCGGTCCCCTAACGTCTGGTCCCCTAACGTCCGGTCTCCTAACGTCCAGTCCCCTAACATTCGGTCCCCTAACATCCGGTCCCCTAATGTCTGATCCCCTAACGTCCGGTCCCCTAACGTCTGGTCCCCTAACATCCGGTCTCCTAACGTCCAGTCCCCTAACATTCGGTCCCCTAACGTCCGGTCTCCTAACGTCCAGTCCCCTAACATTCGGTCCCCTAATGTCCGGGCCCCTAGCGTCCGGGCCCCTAACGTCCGGTCCCCTAACGTCCGGTACCCTGACGTCCGGACCCCTAACGTCTGGTCCCCTGACATCCGGTCCCCTAACGTCCAGTCCCCTAACATCCGGTACCCTAATGTCTGGTCCCCTAACGTCCGGTCCCCTAGGGTCCTGTCCCCTAGGGTCCCGTCCCCTAACGTCTGGTCCCCTAACGTCCGGTCCGCTAAAAGTGGCAAAACCTCGAATTAGTATGGGTAATTCATGTTGGCAAACCTGCAGTGTGAGGGCATTAGTACCTTTATAAGTGTCAAGTCTGACACCTACAGGAGGAGGCCAGTATGGCAAGCGATATGTTCACCTGAAATCGAAGTTTCAGTATTTGAAAAACTAGTTGTTCAAATCGAAATAATAGTTGTTTAAATCGAAAAACTAGTTTTTCAAATAAAAAAACTAGTTTTCCAAATCGAAAAACTAGTTGTTCAAAATACTTTCAATATCAGACTGATATGGCCATAATGTGGCAAGCCAAATATTCATCAGTGAAATCGAAGTTTCAGCATTCGAAGAACTAGTTTTTCAAATTGAGGAACTAGTTTTTCAATTCAAACAACTAGTTTTTCAATTCGAACAACTAGTTTTTCACTTTGAACAATTGTTTTTTCAGAGCGAAAATAGTAAGAACTGTTTTTATGATCTGATAATGTAGTTCTTGAGTTGAAAAAGGAGTTTATAAATGTTTTCATTTTCAGTTGACAGAAACTCCATTTTCAGTTGATAGATGAGTTTCATGCAGGAAACTCTGGTTTCGAGTTGATAATGGGGTTATTTTTGAAAAACTAGTTTTTCGATTTGAATAACTAGTTTTTCGATTTGAAAAACTAGTTTGTCAAAAACTGAAACTTCCATTTCAGGGATGAACAAATGAATCTTTGCACATTTCAAATATGGAAAGTTTTCACTATAAAAGGAACTTTTTAAAGTAGCACATTGTGTTCTACATCAAAAAGTAGTCTAGAACAATTTTTGTTATATTTTGATCCTGTTCAGCTATATGGAGCCCCCTGGTGGCCAAAGCTGGTACTAAAAATCCCGCACGGAGGTCCCTTATATATAAATATATATATATACATATATATATATATATATATGGGTGGGGGTCCAGAAAATGTCCATTTCACAAATTGAGTTATTTTTTAAAAATAAACATTTTAAATGAAGAGAATGTATTGGGATAACTACATAATTGCAAAAAGCCCAATGAGTACTAATAGAAAAAATATGCATATTAATTATAATTTCATGATTTTTTCAGATTTTAGCTACTTTTCAGGGAAAAAATGACCAAAAATCGATGTCCCCTGGAAAAAATCTGATTTTAACGGAAATTTTTTCCCAATGATATTAGATTTACACTTTTTGCTTCATATGTGTTGCATACAAATGATACTTCTTCATAACACCATTTATTTCAATATTTAAATTTCTTTTTTTTTTTAATATTTGTTTAAATTACAAAAATAGCAATTATTCTCATAATCTCATACATCTTTTTAAACACTTGAATTCTTTGGAAAAATATTACACTAGATGGATGTTTCGTGCCATTAGGCATATCCCGGACACCTATACTCTTGGGCAGAACGATAAAAATTAAGACAATTGATCATTTTCTTGGTGAAATTAGAGCCCAAAGAAGGAATTAAAAATGACCTGTTTAAGCCAATTTTCTTGAAAAGGTAATTAATTATACAAGTCCTGCATAAAATTACATATTACCTGCATTGGATAAGCGTATGTGTGAGCTCTACACTCCCATATCGATAGATTTTTTTCTATTTTACATTTAACAAGCAAAAACAATTGTTTTCACTGGATGTTACGTTCACTAGATTGATGTTACGTTCACTAGATTTATTTAAACATTTTGAATAATATCACCCTAAATGTCCCCTAAGGAGGAAGGGAAATATCCATGTGGTGCCTACATAGTACATGCACCATATACAATAAGAATCGTAACTCGGTGCAATGTCTTTGTCTTTGTAAATTAAGATATCAATTTATGTTACGTTCACTAGAATTATGTTACGTTCACTAGAATAATGTTACGTTCACTAGAATTATGTTACGTTCACTAGAATTATGTTTGGTTCCACGGAGACAGTAAATTGTCATGAAAATATGTCCTTTTTTGTTAATTTTTTTTGAAAGGCCGCATGTATGTCTGTTTGACAAACCTATCAGCAAGGATGTATGTGGATGAATGCATGATTTATGTAATACTAAGAACTATCAAAACAACATGTCCTTTATTTTATGAAATGTTACGTTCACCAGATATATGAAAAAGTCAGAAATATGCATAAATAATTAAAACAGAGCCGTAACACAAATTGTCCAAGTATATCTGAGCATTACAAATGACACTGACCTGTTTCCATCATTTTATCATAAACATATTTCATTCTAGAAACTATTCAATTTTTGTGTTACGTTCACTAGATGTTACGTTCACCAGATATATTGAAAACAACAGAATTTTGGTCTAATTGTCTTATTTTTCTTATATTAAATATCTGGGACATGCTGTGACTTTTTTTGCATAGGTATTATACCACAACCAACTGAAAACAATGCTCTTATTGACTAATATTTCATTATAATTCCTCTATTTTTCTGCTATGTTACGTTCACTAGATCCCACTGAACAACTCTGAATAGTAAAATATACACAATAGAATGGCAGAAAATACAAAATATCTTCAAATATGTTAGAGCGCTTTGTATACTTTCATCTGGGTTTCACAGCTAGTTCAATACTCGTCCATGTTAGTACTTTTCCCTATTTAAAAAGATTATAGGTTCGATTTAAACAGAAACCAACTGGCCCTCAATTGACTCTAGCTATCAAACTATCACAATGGGGAGTTAAAAATAGAGAAAAGGTGTACAGCACCCTGTTACATGGTAGGAAATGACACATTTTTGCCCTAATTCAGTGAATCAAGTTTATAACTAAAATATGTCATCATATTTTTTCATTATTCTCATGTTCATGATAATATCTGGTGAACGTAACACAATTTTGTTTCATTAGTAATTGTATTTTTCAAACTTACATAGAAAAAAAAGGAAGAATCCTAGTATCACAAAATTTGGGAATGTGATGGTTCATTGCCTCCTTTATATATAGACAAATCTGCTACAACAACTAGGCAATTCAGAAATATTATTGTTTTTCAGTGGAAATGGACATTTTCTGGACCCCCACCCATATATATATATATATATATATATATATATATATATATATATAAGTATATAAATAGTATTCCAGGCCGCAGTTTTAGGTGCGGGTGGCCAACAGCTGAATAAGTGTCCACCTCTGTTTCCCATGCTATCATTCTTTCACCTGTTTACACTTGTTGGGGGGCCCTAACGTGGCTGTATGAGGGATGGTAGTTCAGTTTGAAGTTTAGGTATAAAACACAGTAGAGGGGGAGGTGGGGGGGGGGGTTACAACTTATAGCTCATCACTTACCTCTTAGACTTACAGATACATGTGCATGTGTAGAATAGATACATGATTTGTGTATCTGTGAATTATTCATTTCATGTTGTCTCATTATATCCCATTTCCAAACTTGTCATTCTGGAGGCAACTTTGACAGCTGCAACATGCAGGGTAACCAAATTCCATGGGAGATGTTGTAGTGATATATGACCGATACTTGAAGTGACCATTAGTAATTCACTCTGATATACTGAAAAATATTCTGTTGAAATTACAGAGAATCAATGTTTGATTTGGCGGTATATTACCGTAATTGTGATTTACGATGGGACACTGTAAAAAATCATCATTTTTACATTAAACATCCGTAAACCAGTTCAGTGAAAGATTGTTTATTCAATTACCTTGAATCTCATGTTAAATGTTTGCTCATGAGGTGTGTTAAGCCCTTATCCTACAAAATTGCCCTTATCCTACAAAAAACATATAGGTTTGTAGTATAAGGGCTGTCCGTCAGGCCCTTATCCTACAAAAATTGCCCTTATCCTACAAAACACCTGTTATGCCCTTATCCTACAAAATTGTCCTTATTCTAAAAAAATGTATAGTTTTGTAAGAAAAGGGCTGTCAGTCAGGCCCCTATCCTACAAAATTGCCCTTATCCTACCAAACCTATACTATTTTTGTAAGATAAGGGCAATCAGTTAAGCCCTTATCCTACAAAATTGAGCTTATCCTAAAAAACCTATACAAGGGAGGATTTGTAAGATAAGGGCTAACAGTCAGGCCTGATACATGCACTATACCCAGACAACCCTTATTCTCACATATTTCACAAGGAAATCTAATAAACCTGAGACTTTGGGAGCCATCCTGGTGGCCGTTTTGGATTACACAAGGAAATCAAATAAACTTAACCTACAGCATACCTGCAGATCCTACGCCTCTGGCCTTGACTTGGTGACAAATGAATTAAAGCATCAAGGATATTTCAAGGCCACTTTTGGAAGATAAGGGCCTGACTGATTGCCCTTATCCTCTAAAATAGATAGTTTTTGTAGAATAAGGGCATTTTATGTAGGGTAAGGGTCTTTTTTGTAGGATAAGGGCCTGACTGACAGCCCTTATACTGCAAAACTATACAATTTTGTAGGATAAGGGCAATTTTGTAAGATAAGGTCCAAACACCGTGGCAGCTTGGTTCGATAGGGAGACTTTAGTGGAAGCTATCAACTAAAACATATATAATTGTATTAGATTTATAAAGATATCCAACTATCTTATTAATTACAAAATAAAAATTAAAGCCTTTGGCATTTAAAAATAAAATAAAATTTCCCTTTTGAGACCATAGGATAGTGTAAACACCATGTTGTGGTAATTATAATTATACACATATTGAGACTGTCGTCATTCTCAGGCCTAAGATTGATAGAGGTCTAGAATTAAGATGATATCATGAAATATACATCAATGAATCCAGAAATAATTATAATCATCATTGAATAGCAGAGAATCGTCATATAATAATGATAAATCACCGTATAAATACAACAGGAAAGGCCTGGAAAATTTACGGGGGTAAGCAAAATATGGTGACCATAAGAATAAACCGGAAAAAAACATGATTCACCATAGTTTTTACGGGATATTATTTTACAGTGATATATCTCTTTTGAAACCAGGGGGTGTAGATGGTGGGAACGGATACAAGATTTGAAATAGGATACCTCCTAATGCATTTTTCAATCTGAATTGTATACTCTAATCTGGTAATAAATAATTAGCCTTATCCACATTCCTGATCTAAGCACGTGGCTTAAATATATATCAAAAGGTCCTTCATGAGCACGCTAGTAATTAGATAAAGGTATTTCCTTAACACTTTTGACACCTTCTTCGTGACTGAGATATATTTTGTGAGATTATATCCACTTTTTAGTTGGTATAAAGTAGATAGAGTGATATACATCCCCTCTTGGCTATAGTACACCACGGAGGTGTAGATAATAGAAATAAGTCTTTGAGTCGATATAGGAAAAGACCATTTTTCCCGGTCTTATCTGATCACTTTGATGTGGTGAAGATAAACTAGAGGAGCTGAATAGGGACGGTGTCCATTTACTGCTTTATCTAAATATCCAACTGCCTGATCTTTGATAAGGAAACTTTATTATTGGCATAATTTCTAACACAAGTGTATACCTGGGACTTGTCAATATATACTTTTAAACCTGAATGCACCTGTCTAGACACCTTTTCTTCTATAGAGTGGTAGATCAGGCTTAGGCCGCAGAGTCCTAGAACATCTTATATTTTGAAAAATATGTAACGGTCGTATTGGTTACCAGACACTTATAATGCCCCTTCCCACACTAAGCCTGTTTTTATATTAGAATAGGACCAATTGTTGATATTATATATATCCTCCTGTGCAAGACTTTTCATAATGTCAACATTCTTGCCGCCTACTTCACCAGCTCAATATTGTCGTCATCTAATATACACCGCCTGCGCCCTATAAACATTTTATTTTGCAAAACACAATTAATCCAAAAAGCTCTTTGTTTTCCAAACGCAATAAATCCACCTTATCAAACATTGTTTTTGTTAATTCTGTATTTGTGAGGTCTAAATAAGGCTTTATTGCATATGATGTTGGTACATAATGTTAATAACATTATTTCAAAGTGAAATATAGAAAACGCCCACCTACAGGAAATATGAAATATGGACAGAAAACCCTGTTTTATGATTATTGTGGATTTCATATAGTATATGAGTAGTATAGTATACTACTTATATGCGTTAGATAGACTACACCTGGACACGGTTCTTCCATATATACCCACTGCCCAACAGGGTCAAGACGAGGTGTTATACACCGAGTCCATGACCAGTGGGCAGTGGATATGTGAAAGGACCCTGGTCAGGTGTAGTCTATCTGATTTAACCCTCGGGTATGCAATATAACCAAGGTGCTAATCCTTTGTATTAGCCGCCCACCGTGGGTTAAATAGCAATGAATGATTGCAACTGTAAGGGATCAGCAAATCAGCAATCAGGAATATATATACAATATATATATATATATATATATATATATATATATATATATATATATATATATATATATATATGTGTGTATATATTATATATATATATGTATATATATATAATTATATAAACGTTGTTCTACACTATCATATAATATTATGTTGTTACTCTCCTATTAAAGCCCCATCTTCTTTATAAAGGCCAAGAGTGCGCAAGAACAATCTGTAGAGGTGCCTGGGTATTAAAATACCCTTCATAGTCTTATATGTATGTACCCCTGGGTAGTCTTAGATATGTAGCTACTGTAAATACTGATACATGATACTGTTGTAAGATTACGGTGAATATGGAGAGGACGGTGGGGGGAGGGGGGTCGCGGGAAGAGACGGCTTTATTAGGCAGTAGCGAGATACTGGTGCTGCCACCAGGTGTTGCTCTGGTACCAATTGTATCCCCCTTGTCACCAGCAGCCAGCTCAGCCAAATCTCAGGTCTGAGATTAGGGTACAAACAGGGTGTGAGTATTGTGAGTGGGTTGTATCTGGGCATTCCTTATTTCACCTGTCCCTCATAGAGTAATGGTTAGCATGGTGGATTCATGATGCAGAGGTCCTAAGTTCGAATCCCTGTCAAGTCATATCTTGGTGACCATACCGTGAATTTACTTTCTTACATATCAAATATATTTTGCTTTAATAGGTAGAAGTGAGTAACAACCTTGAAATGATATCAAAGAAATATCAATAGTCTTTAAACAAATATTTATTCCTATTTTACTATATGTATATAAATAAGAAAAGGTATTGGTTGTTAATGGTATGGTGACAAGATGTGGCATGGGAGGGATTTGAGCTTAGGCCTCTGCATCATGAATCCATCATGCTAACCACTACACTATGAGGGACAGGTGACATAAGTAATGCCCAGGTACAACCCACTCACAATACTCACACCCTGTTTGTACCCTAATTTTGGACCTGAGATTTGGCTGAGCTGCATGGTTGCTGGAGGTTAGACCGGTTACACTGGTACCAATCAACATGGCGCTGCACACAGGACATCTTGCTAATGTGAAATAGCAACCAAGCTTTAAGTAGGACTACAGAAAAAATGAAAAGAAAAGAAATGAACGAGGAGTGATGTTCAGGGGCATTGACTATGTGGCACCTACTACAATATTATGATTTATGCAAGGAAATATACCTTTATTGGTACGTTGCGTCGTATGTTTATGTCCAGGCATCTCGAGAGTTTGTCCCCATAAGCCGACTATGCCTATTTGCACTTAATAATGAACTATGTAGGCCCTCAGTTCCCACCTCTATTGACATGACAGTTAAGGTGGATCGCTGTGATTCAAGGGTGGGACCTTCACAGATGTCTCACAATGTATATTATAGGCAAACATTTCGATGGAGGTGAGGGTTTATATTTAGACATATGTTTTGGGTATAGGCCTCCTCAACAACCTATGATGGCAGAATTGTATAATATACTATTTGATTTTAGTTATTGACATCGTGCGCCAATACCCTAATAATAACCATAAAATCTACCTGAACCAACCACAACATGTTCGATCATCTTGTTTTGTAGTGTAATGAATCACCATGTGTCTGACGTTAATAGCAATGTCAGCATGGCAGGGAATATCTGATATTGCTAGGTAGCTCATCCTGTGATGACATCCTCAGCGTGAATTGATCCTCTGATGTTGGCTAGTTGGTTTTCAATGGAAAGTGCACTGTTGTCTGGCAACACACACTACATTTCGGTTTATTTATTATATATCATACTTTGATTTCACTGACACCACACCACATGTTGAATAATAAGGCTCAGGACCTATTGTCAAATTGCTTTCTATGCTTGGTTGATAATTTGAAGGATGCTCTCATTAATTGTACTACAGTTGTATTTTTAAATGGTAGAAAATAATTCTCCACAGAAAAGAAGTGGAATCACTGTGACTCTTGAATGGGAGTTCAGCCCCAATCACCAAGGTAACTCTCCTCACGACTCTGAAGGGACTCCCTATCATTATGGAGTCTAAGTGTATTTGCATAGAGAGTCAAACAGTAGTCAAAATGGGATGACTCCATAAAAAAAAGGGAGTCAAATCTGTTTGACACTGTTATTGTAGGGAGTCAAAATGGGTTATGTAAGGAGAGCTTAACAGCTCCCTTTTCCTTGGTATCATTATTTACAACAATCTGAATGGGAGAAATCCATCAGAATGACAGATTCAGAGATTTTATTTACTTGATCTCAGCCATCAAGCTTATAATCCATGCAGAGATGAAACAGTGAAAATGCTTTAACATAAACATTTCCCCACTGAAATGGTGTGTATACATGCTTCTGCTGCACCTTATGTTGGTCCATTTCACATAACGATATCTTCTTTAGACCATGTACTTATTATCAAACATTCCTACTATCAGCATGAATATTACTAAGCTCTCTCTTGATCAGACAAAGAGGGCCATTTTAAAACCATTATGAAAGGCACTGTTCTGAGAAAACTCAAAGAATTATATTGTGAGGCCCTGACTCTGCAAGACAGGAGTCAATGCCGGGTAGGGAGTCAATTAGCCATGACTCTCTAAGAACAGGAGTCATTATAGAGTTATTATAGAGTCCCACTAATATTAAGGAGTCACTTTAGAGTCCTGGGGAGAGTAACAGTGAGAAGGGAACAATATCACATGACATATGTTTGTTTATTTCAGTGATCTATAAACGATATTTTTGACTGGGAGGCTGAATTACAATCTGAGCATTGTTGTGTCTATGGAAAAAGTGTGTTTAGCCTGACCCCATCCCATGAGTTCTGATTGAGGGCAATAGTGCCCTGGCCCTTCTTCCTACATTGTGTCTAGTTTGACATTCATTGAATCAAAATTGATCTTGGGAGGGGCAGGGGGCTGAGAGGAGGGGCACTATGTGGGGGCGGGGGCTGAGGATCCTATCATGCGGGAGAACCAAGAGAGAAGTATGGGAAGAGGTTTATAATATTTCATTGGCATATCCAGGGGAAGGGTTGCCTGACAGGCCAAAATGATAGAGATTAAAGTCTAAAAATAATTGGTTGCACAAAAGCCTGAGAATCCTACAGAATACAACATTTAACTTAAAAAATTCCAAAATTTGATTATCAAAGCATTTTCTCTTAAATGAGGGATTTCCCAACCCGAATGATAGAGACTAAAGTTTTAAGAAGTTTGGTCCCAAAATATCTGCGAATGCACCAAAATACAGCATTTAACTTCTAGATTTTCAAAATTTTCATCAGATGAACATTTTCTATTAAAAAAGAACGGTTTCTCAACCCAAATAATAACGTCTCAATTTATTGGGGGCCAAAATGCCTGAGAATGCACCATTTCAAAGATGATCAAATTTTCTTGGGGGGGGGGGCAAACCCCCTAGTATTGGCGCTGCGCTTCGGGTGCAGTGCTCGGGGAATGGTAATTCATTTTGGGCTGCCCAAGTTTGGATCCCCCCTCTAAGAAATCCTGGATCTGCCAGTGGCACTTCTTATTTTCAAATAATGTCAAGATTATGTATAAGAGTTTATTTTTTATCAAATACGACAGCTTCATTGATTTAACCAAGGAGTGCCGTATTTAACACCCCCCCGTGAAATAACCCATGGCCGTATTTCACGGCCCTGTGACGTCATCAAAATGACGGTTTGTTTACATTTGAACGGTTTAGGAAAAGGCTATTTCAGCTAAATTAGGCCCTACCCCCAATAATAATTTAATTTGAATCGAAAAACATAAAAAATAAACACAAAGGAACACTCGTTTTAGTCTGCTGATTGGGTTATTTCACTTGTTAGATGTCAGGCCGCATTTCACTCGGCCTATGGCCTCGTGAAATACGGCCTGACATCTAACTCGTGAAATAACCCATCCAACAGACTAAAACTTGTGAACCTTTGTCTATGTATTTTAGTAATCCAAGGTTCTCTATACTGGCAACCCACCTTAAATAAACAGCTTCTTAGTACATCATACGTATGGAAAGTGTGACCCCTCTTAAAGCTGTGTAAGATTGTGGCTAAACTACCGGCTATATCATTATGGCTCTTTGGGAAGGTTTTCTAGAATGTTGGAAAGACTTTACTGGTCGGTCGGACCAGCAAGTGCATCTATTGGATTATCTGAAGAAACATGAAGAAAACATAAGACCTGAGACAACAAATCACCTTCTAAGTATAGGCCCAGGTATATATCACCCTTTTCTATTATGTTTAATCCATGATGCTGATCAATAAGGATTTGGGCTATGAATGTTAGTTAATAGAGACATAACCTAATCCTAACCAAACTGTTGTACCTTGTCCTGTCCCAACTTCTGTAATTTTTAAAGTTACACCGGTGATATGACTAGGTGAACACCTTTTCATTCTTAGGACAAATCGGTGGAAAATACATCAAAAGAGAAGGACACTGGAGCTAGTTCCCGCAGCTAGTAAAGCTACGTGCCACTATCTTAATTACAGACTGAATGGTATTTCGTATTGCCTGATGGGTGAAATGATTTTCAAAATGTTTTCAATTATCTTCTAGATGGGTAACCTAAACATATTCAGTAATCTAGGTGTTTTGACCACGTCACGTTATTACCATGACCAAAGCCATGTATTGACCGTACACTGGGTATTGACCGCATCCAATAGTCATGTTTTGACTGTGTACCGCTTCATGACCATGACCAAACTGCCACATATTGACCACACACCACGTTCTGACCGCGACCGATTGCAGTGTATTGTCTGGGTACTAGATTATGACTGTGACCAACTGCCACGTATTGACGACCCACCGCTTTATAGGGGTCTAGACTGGGGGGTCCCAATGTAGCATGTCGATTTTAAGCAATGGTCATGTCGCCTGTCCCTTAAATCCTCATGTCCCATGTCACCCTTAAGAACCTCTCGTGTCCCATGTTGATTTTAAGAAACACCCCATGTCATGTCACTTATTTTTTTCCTCATGTCACTAAGCTCCATGTCGCATGTCGATTTTAAGAAGTGGCCATGTCGCCGTGTCGAATTTAGCCATCCACCCCCATCTGTATGACCATGACCAGCAGCTTTGAACATTTGGTGCACACTGACGACAGCGGTACACCCAAATGTGTATTTTCCAGCATGAGAAGAAACTTCCAAAAACAACATGGCGGCAGGTGCAAACTTAACTACAGACAAGGACCCAACAAAATCGCCTCGGCTGAAATGCATTATGGAAGCAACATCGATATTAATATGGTCCTAACTAACTGCCACATACTCACTGAGCAAAATTGGTTTTGGTGTCAAAATCAACATTGAAGTAAAATAATTGAGATTGGAGTAAAAATCGGTTTTGGAGTAAAGGTCTACTTTGGGTCAAAATTCACATTGGAGTCAAATTTTGTTTTTGACGAACAATCGGTTTTAGAGTCCAGATCTGTTTAGAGCGAAAAGCAGTTTGGAGTCAAAATCAGTTTTGGAGTCAAACTTGGTTTTGAAGTGAAAATTGGTTTTGCTGTCAAAATCAACTTGGGACCATTGGACTTTGGGGTTAAAATCGGCTTTGGAGTCAAAATTGGTTTTGGTATCAAATTCAACATTGGAGTCAGAATCGGTTTCAGAGTCAAAATCGGTTTTGGAGACAAAATCAACACATGTGTAGGGGCATGATATTACATATTAATCTCATACACGGTATTTCCGGGTAACGTCTGTTTACTCGGCTTCTCCACCTGGAGCTAGTGCACACAGTTCCCGGGAGAGGGCGCAGGTCCTCTTCAGGTAACTGTGTGCCGCTCTCAGGTGGGCCGCCGACCCACCCACCTGGCCACGTGATCTAAGAGCCGGTGTTATATAAGACCGTGTGTTTACCTGGAAGGTAGTCAGTGCAGGCCCGACTGACGAGAGACTTCACATGTCCAACCGTGCGGACAGAGTTGTATGCTAAGAGTTGTATACTGACCGTTTCCTCTATTTATAGAGAAACCTGATTTACCTGTGTGTATTAATTCTACACTGATCGTTCCCTAGTAAAGGAACTGGAGTTGTTATTCTTGTGAATAAAGACAGATATATTCTCGCACCTGGAAACTGCAGTGATCGTTGTTCTTTACCCTAGAGTTAACTATGAACCACCACACTGGTGCCGTGACCAGTAGCAGTGAAGGTAGCAGAACAAGGTAATTGTTTGGGAATATGTTTGGGTTATACTGAACAGGAAGTCCTTTAGTGGACAGACAATGGCTACCGGTGGTAGCCTGGGGGGCTCTGGCTTAGAGCTGAGTGAAGGGGAGTTGGAATCAACTCGCCTGGAGGTGCCAGGGTTTGACCCTGTGGAAGGCTTGAAGCCAGAACAAAAGAAGAGGAAAGTGCAGGATCTTTCCTGGGTAGGACCCTATGTAGGGGATGAGAAATTCCAGAGGGAATATGACGAGCGATTGGCTCGGGAAGAGGATGACCTCTACTGGGAGAATGTCCGTTTGGACAAGCAGTCAATGGAAGACCAATATGCTGCATTGACTGAGGAGTTGACATCCCTGGTGAAGGAAAGGGATGAGATCCTCTCCGAGAATCAGAAGGTAAGGGGGACTCTCATAGAGGAGAGGGAATGGTTGATAGAAGACAACCGGTATATGAAAAAGAAGGTTGCTCAGGAATCGCATGAATTTTAAAAGATTCAAGCAAAGATTGCTGAGAACCGGAAGGAGAATGAACACTCCGAATCTCTTAAGGAGAAGTACGAGAGAGAGTTGAAACAATACTCTAGAGAATGGTATGTCCTGAAGAAAGGGACAGAGGAGCTCGAGAAGGGCAGAGACCAGTTGGTCAAGGATAACGAATCTACCAGGATGCAAATCCTGGAAGAAACGGAAGAGTTAGAAAGGAAACGGAAAGCTGAGGTGGAAGCTGTCTGTTCCCTGGAAGCCAGGAAAACTCTCCTGCGGGGTGAATTGTCAAAGGCAATGGAACAGCAGGGGGAGGAACAGGTTCCAGCTATCGGGCCAGAAACTGTACTGGACAACACTCTTACTGCTAGTAAGGTGGATGCATTACCTCAATTTGATCCATTTATTAATGATAGTGGATTGAGGAATGTGGAAGACTCTGTGTATAAAAACAGAGGGAAGGATTCAAGGAGAGTGAATGTCACCAGACGCTCCCTTGAACGGGAACCAGTTAATCATGCCGGTATTGGTCTGGTTAACAGGGAAATGTCTCCAGAGGAGGAAGTATCTCGACATTATAAAAATAAATTTCGAGATGAAGTGGTGAACCATAGTTATGGCTCATTGAACCCCTTTTCGGGAGATGACCCGGCTCTATATGGGAATCCGGGTGGTTATGACAGCAAGGGTAATTATAGGTAGATGCAACTTATTCGTATCCACCTCCGGCCACTGAAACACACTCGGGAGTCAATAAAGATCCTGAGAATAGGCCGAGGGATATGTTGAATAAGGGGTCCCATCAGGTAACAAAGGGAAGGTCAAACCCGGTGCATAAAAACACTGAGGTATTGTCCGGCTATCAAGGCCCGCGCTTTGATGAGGGTACCGAATCGGAATCAGATAAATCATCTGACGATGTACCCAAGAGAAAGGTTCCTTTGAACCGGAGGGTCACAATGACCCCGGCGGAGCACCGATTACATAATCGAGACCCCGCCATAGGTAATTTAGGACTAGATTGCTCTAGCCGAGGTCAAGACGGTACAGACCTACTGGCTTGGAGTAGACGCATGTCGGGTCAATTAGTGCATTCTAATTATGCCGCTAAAAGAACTGAGTGCGTGACTAAGCCTTACAGGGGTTTACGACCCTGGAAGGAAGAATATCAATCACTTTTAGATGATTGTAAGTACAATTGCTGGAACAAGGAGGAATCCTTGGGGGCTTTTGTGATATGGTTGAGTGACGGCCCGGGTAAGATAGTGGTTGAAGAATGGAGGAACACTTACGGGCCGGAAGCTACATACGACCAGCTGGAAGTATTAGCTTGTTATACCTTTGGGAAAATGGTGACAGTAGATCACTGGACTCTGTTTCAAAGGAGAACGCAGAAACCTAAGGAATCTGCTAAAATTTTTGGGCTAGAATTGCAGCGATTATTGCGGCAGGCTAGGCTAGAATGGAGTAGGGATGCTGAATATTACATAGAATCCCTATTTGTAAGATTTATTAGTGGATTGAGTGATCCTGAACATGCTAAAGTTTGTGGTAGAGCTTGGGAAGCTGGGTCTTCCCTAGCGGATTTGTTCATGGCGATTGATCAACATGACAAGAAGAAAATACTATTGGCTGGTATGATACTCGCTAATAGGGGACAGCGCGTCTCTGGAATTGAACATTCCTTAGATGGAGACGATTCTTCCGCGGAAGAATCTGAAGGGGAGGAGAGAGTAGACGCCCTGAAATTCAAGGGTCGACAGAAATCTAGCTCTACCCCAGCTTCCGGGAAGCTTCCTAGTAACAAAGGTTATTCGGAAACTACCCGGAAACCCGACACTCGGGAACCTCCGACTGATACCAATCAGAAAACCCAGACCCCGGAGACGACCACTCCGGATAAAACAAATGCGTCAGGAAACTCATTAAATACCTTAATGGAGTCCATGATTAAACGCATGAACGAGGTGTTTGATAATCAAACCCGGCGCCGCCCTAGGGTCGATCGTAACACTGTCCAGTGTTACAGGTGTCAAGTAAAAGGGCACTTTGCTTCCGAATGCAAAGCAGAGAAACCTGTTTTGAGAAGTGAGGTTTCGGGAAATTAGAAAGGGGTTACCGAGGGTGACAGGACGGTAACCCCTGAGGAAATATGTCAGATTATCACCGACGTTGGCGGTGAAGATTCATTAACAGTGAATGCGTCCAGCAAGAAGGGAGATGGGACCGTACATCCCGGAAACCATGAGGCTGGGGAGACTGGTGCAACAGGCGCCCAGGGGTGCGCATATGGGAAACCTAGTGCCAGTTTAGAGGAGTCAATAACCAAAGAGTTGGTTAAGGTTGGAGGAACCAGGCTTCCCCCGGGTCATCCTTGTCTGGAACACCTGAAAGGATGTGGATTCGACCTTGGCACTGATAGTGACCTTCACTGGTTTACTAGGAATCCCTCAGTAACTGATGGGAAGAGGTGGTATGTTTCCTGTTCTGTACAAGGAAAGACTGGTGAGTTTCTTATGGATACTGGAGCTAGCCACTCCATGATCTCTAGGAGATTCATCAGCTTATTGCCGAATATGTGTGAGAACCTCACAATGAGGGTAAACGCATGTACGGCCGATGGTATCAGAATGAGGACATTTGGACGGACTTTTCTGATAATCTCTGTGGCCGGGAAAGAATTTGTTTGGGCCCGGACCATAGCTGAGATTGAAGATGATGGTTTAGATTTTGCGGCGCTTTTCGGTGCGACTTTGAATCCGAAAAGTGGGAAGTTGAGGATTGAATACCCGTATGATATGACCATACTCTGTAAGCTGAGAGTGATCAGTAGTGTCGCTAGTGTGGCACAGACTGTGAAGATTCCCCCGGGAATGACCTGTGACGTGTTAGTCAGTTCAGGGAGGCTAATCCAGAAGGGATTAGCGGTAATTGAGCCGGATATGGCTGTATTATCCCGGAAGGGATTGGAATCTGCGGATACCCTAGTAGGGAATTCCAGATGGACAGTGACACCCATTTCCAACCCCGGAAACTCCACAGTATATCTTGAAAAAGGCACTGAAGTTGGGAAAGTGATACTTGCGGAGGCAGTCACCGGTAGCCACCAAGACCTGAGGTTAGAAGACGGAGGGGAGGAGGAATTGCATGAGGAGTTGACTAAGTTGTTAACGGGATCATCCATAACGGATGAAAGTGATCAGGAAGCCCTTAAGGCTATGCTGAAGAGATGCAGGCAAGCTTTTGCGCCCCCAGGGGAACCCCTGGGGAGAACCAATAAGGTATTGCATGAAATTAAAACCGGGGATAACCCCGCTTTTAAGATTCCTTATAGGAGGCTACCCCTCAAGAAGAAGCTTGTAGCTGAGGAAGAGATAGCGAAAATGCTGAAGGATAATCTTATTGTTCCCAGCATGAGTCCTTGGTCATCCCCTGTGTGTATGGTAACCAAGAAGGATGGTAGTATACGATTCTGTATTGATTACCGGAAACTGAATGGGTTGACTAAAAAGAACTCCTATCCTCTTCCTAGGATAGATGAGACGATTGATTCCCTTGGAGGGAATGAATGGTTCTGTACCCTGGATTTACAGTCCGGGTATTGGCAAGTAGGCATGAAGCCTGAGGATATGGAGAAAACCGCGTTTTCCAGCCATATCGGGTTGTTTGAATATAAGGTAATGCCGTTCGGGTTATGTAACGCGCCGGCCACCTTTGAGGCCATGATGGAGACGCTGTTAAGTGATTTATTATGGCGGAAATGTCTAGTTTACTTGGATGACGTAATTGTGTTTGGAAAGACCTTTGCGGGCTGTCTAAGTAATCTAGAGGAAGTCTTAAACCAAATCATGTCTAACGGTCTCAAATTGAAACCAAAGAAATGTAATCTGTTTAAGAAGGATATTAACTACCTGGGGCGGATTATTTCCACCGAGGGGGTTAAGGCTGATCCGGAAAAGATCAGGAGTGTGACTGAATGGGAAGTGCCCAGGGGTCCTAAAGATGTGCGATCCTTTTTAGGATTCTGCTCATATTATAGGGATTTCCTGCCGGGATATTCCCGGGTAGCCTATCCGATCCAGTGTTTGTCACACTGGACACCCGGAAATAGGAAGGAAGAGTTCCCCTGGGGGAAGGAACAGGACACAGCTTTCTTAGCAATAAAAAAGTTGTTTGTAGAGACCCCGGTGTTAAAGTATCCCACCCTGGATGGTCATTTTGTATTAGATACAGATGCTAGTAATGAGAGCATTGGGGCAGCCCTCAGTCAAGTCCAAGGCGGAGTGGAGGTCCCCATTGCTTTTGCTAGTAATACTATGAGTAAGACTCAGCGAAATTATTGTACCACCAAAAGGGAATTGTTGGCTGTGATAGTGTATACTAAAAAGTTCAAACATTTCCTTTGGGGGTCAGATTTTACGCTGAGAACAGATCATTCCTCTTTGAGATGGTTATTAAATTTCAAAGATGCGGAAGGAATGATTGGACGTTGGCTAGCACACCTTTCCGAATTCGGTTTGGAGCAAAGTCAGATCCAGCATAGAGCTGGGGTAAAGCATATAAATGCTGATGCGCTTTCCCGACGTCCTATCAGGAAGTGCAAAAACACCAACTGTGATGACTGTGGTCAGCATCAGGCTGTCATAGCCGGAGCAAGGATTCCCTTTGAAATCAAGGGAACGGGGGTTCTGGAGTGGTCCATGGGAACCATCCGGAAGTTCCAGGAAAAGGATCCTAACCTTAGCCGGTTGTTGGTATTGTTACCTAGGAAGATACGGCCCCCGCGGCCTGAGATTTCCCTGGAAAATCGGGAAATGAGAAGACTAATAGCTCAATGGGCAGAGTTAGAGGTCCAGAGTGGAATCGTCTACCGGTGGAAGATTAATTCATCCGGTAGGAGAGTCCGGCAAGTGGTAATACCTTCCGGTATGCGGAGGGATGTTATGTATTATTGCCATGGACACCTGACCAGTGGACATTTCGGAAAAAAACGTTCCCTGGAACGTCTGAAAAGGAGATATTACTGGCCAGGGATGAGTAGTGATCTATTAAGATGGATTGCTACTTGCCCGGATTGTTGTAAAAACAAACCTGGGCCTGGGATGGGTAAAATGCCTTTGTCCCAGGAGTTGTTTGGAGTAAGATTTGCGCGAGTCGCCATAGATATTATCAGTGGGTTTAAAACTACCCCTGAAGGTAATACTTGTATGATGGTCATCACTGATTATTATACTAAGTATACGAGAGTGTTTCCATTAGCGGATCACAAAGCGGCAACCTGTGCAAAAGCTTTTGTTAAAGGTTGGGTATTGCATCTTGGGGTTCCCCTAATGATGCATAGTGACCAAGGTCGGGAATTTGAATCTGATCTTTGGCAGGAAATGTGTCACCGATTGGCGATTTGTAAGACGAGAACAAATCCCTACCGGCCACAAAGTGATGGAATGGTTGAGAGATTCAATCGTACATTGATTCAGGTGTTAAAATCCCTGGTGAATGATAAGATGGACGACTGGGATGAGCAGTGTGATTATGTATGTCATGCATATAATAGCACTGTCCATTCTAGTACCTCCTGTTCCCCGAATCTGTTAGTTTTCGGGGAGGATTTAATAATGCCCGCTGATCTGGTATTTGGGGTGGTAGGAATGAACCCGGAAACCCCCTGCCATGTGATGTTTGTGAAGTCATTAAGAGATCAATTCAAATATGCTTATGAATTGGTCAGAACTGAATTACAGAAGAATGCCACCTGGCAGAAAACTGGCTATGATCTAGGCCTCAGGCCGCGACGGTTCAAAGTTGGCGATCAGGTGGTAAGATTACATGAGCCGTTATCGACTCTGAAACTTGCTAGTAATTGGGACGGCCCCTTTGTGGTGACCCGTATAGTAAGTGACAGTACTGTAGTGATCCGTTCATTACAGGGGAAGATGTATAAATCTAATGTAGCTCGACTAAGAGAATGGAAGGGGAGAGATTTGTCCCTGGACTCGTATGAGTTGGAGGTTGATACTTTGATAGAGGAAAGTGAACAGCGGAAATTAGTGAAGGAACCTCCCCGGAAACGCGGAAGGCCGCGGAAGGAGGTTTCCCGGAAACTAATGGTGCAGAAGCCCGTCATCCCAAAAAGATCCGGGAAGAAGGCGGCTGATAAAGTCTCGCTGGCTGAAGGGAAAAGGACCCGGAAGGGTGTGGTTAAGGCTAAATCCACTCTAGAAAAGGCGTGTCCTAGAACCAGGTCTAATGTTATGCCTAAAAACATAAGACGCAGTCCCCTGTTCATAGCTAGGGACGGTATAACCTAAGCCGGTACACAACGAGTGTGGTGTCCTGTAATCTTGTTAAATATTTAAATGTTGTAATCAGTTATGTGTGGAAGTAAGTACGGTCGGAATGATCGTGATAGTCCCCCTGTCAAGGATCCCATGGGTGATGGACGGATAATCCGGTGAATGTGCTTTATTATGCCATTTATATATATTTCATTGATACTCTCGACGAGTTGACAGAGCGTAAGGATTAACACGTGGAATGAGGGTACCTGTTTACAATTGAACGCGCGGTGACCTGATTCCAAGGAACTGGGTTACGGGACGCGCGCGGGTTGCGCATGCGCGGTGGCGCGCCGTATATAAGGCGCGCAGCTCGGCGGGAATCGCCAGTTGGGGTTGAGAGGAGGTCCAGAGCAGACGTGAGGGCTCGGACACGACCATTCTTGCCGTGGGGAGGTGGATCCCCTATAATCCATCAATAACACTTTTCTTGAGTGTGACAACATGTCTTCCGAGACAGACCACCAACAGGTGGACCCTCTTTAAGAGGGCGACTGCGCTAGCGGAGGGAATGGGGTTGATAGTCAACCTGACCTCGGGGACCAGGAATCTATGGATTTCCTGGGACAAGAGGGGATAATGGACGTCAACGTTGACTCTCAGTCATCGCTACGCCCTGCAAATGTCGCCGCCAATTACTTGGAAGGGTTAGACATTGAGGCCATCAGCCCAGCTGACGGTCAAGCTGATACCGGCGACGCTGAGTATCAGGACCCGGGTACTGTGTACCATGGAGAGCCGCCGGTGGACGTTGATAAACCCCGCCCGGCAGTGCCCACACTAGGAGGCTTCATGTCCAATTACGATGGACGTGAAGTGGAACTGCATGAGGACGTGCTACGACTCACGGCGGAGGGAGCTCCCCGCCGGATTGACCCGCTAATAAGGCAGGCGATATTGCTCTTCCTATTAGTGGAGGAGCAGGATGAGTTGCCCCCGGACTGGTTTGTGTACTGGGAGGCACTCCAAAAAGGACTACTCGTATGCTACTGCTTACGAAGAGCTGTATTCGATTTGCATATCGCAGACATACAGCGGTTAATGCCAGCACTCCCAATTCTGTCCCTGGATCCGAATTGTGGAGTTGCCGGGATGTTGTTGACAGGCGTCAACAGGTACCGGGCACGTATCGGGAAACTCCGCGAACCGAAAACCCGGAAGGAGTACGAAATTGCTGCCGCTAGTACGCAGGGAGTAGTCTCGTACATCCTGGATGTAGCCACTATAGAGGCTTACATGGATGCTCACACCGTCAAACGGGATATTGCCATATCTTGTTTGGTGGATGAGGCGGTTCGTACAGTACGAACCAGATCTTCCAGTGCGGAAGAGAGGGCGCGAATAAAAGCGCTGAAAGCCACACCTAGGGGGCGCGGCAGTAAAGGTGAGAGGGGAGCCTAGAACCGGTCGAGCTCGGCCGACAGTAATCAGTCGGACGAGTTTGTCCAGGAGAGAGGGCGTCAATCTCGCCGGAACGAGAAGGCAAGACTAGCTAACTTGCCGGATTCTGTGTTAGCAGAAGGATTACCGGAACAACCTTCCGGGGGACAGCCCGTCATTCCACGGGCTGTGGAGGCTACGGATGAGGCTATGGATACCAACGAAGCCAATACTCCAGCACCCTCTACCACGGGCGTCACCGCCCCCACCCCGGCCCTTGTGGCAGATGTAACCGCCGCAGCTGGTGCTGCGGCCGCGGTTGCGGCTGCGCTGGTAATAAACCCAGCTCGTCTCAGCCCTCTCCGTAGTCCGGCTCATTCGGATGAGGAAGAGGGAGAGGTTCCGGCTAACGCTGAAGAACCAGAAAACAACCCGGAGGACCCCATCCCGCCAAATGACGTGATGAGGCGAACAATAAGTTCCGCGTGTTTATTCCCAATTCGTGGGAACAGTGTCCAATTGGCCCAACCAATTTTGGATGTCCACTCGCGACCAACTGTAAAGGTCAGAGTGACGATGAGGATTGGATCCGGAATACACCCCGGGACCGTCCTCCGTCTGCTTTTTATCAGCAGTGGCTAGATCAACTCAGGATCCTGCCGGAAACTTACTACAGTAAGGAGCAGAAAGAAAAGCTTCTTTTTGCGAGCACCCGTTGGTATAATCAACGGGAAAGAAATTGGTGCCCATTTGCCACGTGTGTAAACACGATAGGCACCGACAGAACCGTGTTTGTAACAAAGCCACGGTTCCTGCGACACCTCTGTGAGAATCACATGCACCACTGTGTGGTGTACCACTGTGATATTACAGTAGGTAGAGAGTCACAACTGTGCAACGGGTGTCTAGAACCCCGTAGAGGTGAGCTCATGCGCCACATGAAGGATTGCCATAATATGGGAATCAGTGTAGCTCGCAATCGTGTGAATGCGCTACATGATGCCGTCTGTGACCAGTACAAGTCACTAACGGACGATCAGAAGGCTAAAATCCTGCCGGCAACTCCCTTTTTCTGCGAAGTCGCAGACGGGAAGTTCAAAGCTAGGATAGCCAGAGTGGACGGACGCAACAAGTTCGCCATGAATGACGAGGAGTATACGGTGTTATGCACCACCCGTAATTCTCGGAGAGGCGGCGGTAGTTTCCGCCAGCCGGAAACCCGGGGTGGTTCCCGGGGAAAGAGCCGGTCTGCCTGAGACCGCTCTCGGTCTCCTGCGGTTTCTCCCGGACCAAAACGGAGACATGCCGGATCCACTTTGGAGGAACTCGATAATTCCTATTATGGGAACTATCAGGCCCCGGAAGGTCGCGATTACTATCGCGAGTATCCAGACCCGCTGTATACAGACCGGAAAGATCGGAAACGAGATTCCGGTGGACATACGGCGGCGGCTACCAACATGGAGTACCGTACCAGACGTCTGAGCAGTTCAGACAGTGCCAACAGTCAACCTGACTGTGGAGGGGCCCGGCCTAAGGAAAGCCCGGCTACCAGGACAAAGGCTTCCCTGCCTTTGACGTACCATCTGGGGACAACTACAAAACCCACCCCCAGGGACGTCCGGTCTCCCACCACCCCAACTCGGGGAATGGAGAGTTTGACCGTGAAAACTGAGACCAAATCGCTGATCTCAGTGGTGACTCCTCGGGGTATTACTGTCCCGAAGACTGCAGCGGCTGTTAAAGCACCGCGAGTGGATGTGAAACCCATGATTCCTGCAAGCCAGGAACCAGTTGTCATCCAGCCAGTTGCGGGTACCTCCCGCACGGAAACTACCGGTGGCGTAAAATTAAAATACGTCCCGATAGTTAACTACTTCTCTCGGGAAGAGAAGGTGAGCTGTGAGGTGGGACAGAGAATTGTTACAGAATTCCAAGAGTCCCAACGACAGCTAGCGGTGGAATACAACACCAAGATGTTAGGCCTGTTTACGCATGGTCTAAAGATTGCCCACAGGGAGGAGAAAGCATTGGTCGCTGCCGGCAATGCTGACTATTTGGCTAGAAAGTCAAGGGAAGCTGCTACAGGCCAGAAGAATGCTGACGCCGCAGCAGATTTCGTTCGTCAGGAGAACGAGAAATTAACCAAACGGTTACAAGATATAAACGTAAAATTTTACGGGGTGTTTGGCGTGACTCTCGATACCTGGGATGGCACGGCTGAGCACGCGCTTGCCTTAATCAGGGCGAGAGATGAACGATTAGGTTAAAAACTAATAAACGGTTCAGAGTCTATTTCTAAATTTTTTTGGAAATAGAGGAGGAGGCTATAATAGTTTCCGGATAGATTAATTGTTCTTTCAGTAAATCAGATGTCATAATTTTTTTTATGACGGGTTTTCCCTTCTCAAGGGAAAGAGGGGCATCTTTTTAGATGCATTTGGACCAACGCGGGGGAACCTTCCGTGGAAGCTCTGGACTTACCTAACTACTCAACTCTCAACTATAGCCGACCCGATGGGGAATCAGGACTCCACCGGGAGGCTACCAAACTAACGTCCCTGAAACTAACCTTTGGGATACGTTACCATGATGTGTTCCTGATACTATTATGCTGTGTTATAAACTGTTCCCGTCCAAGGATTACGTGTCAAACAGACAATGCTTGTGGTTCCAGTTCCACTTATATATATCATGAACATTCCTGGAACTAGGATTACGTGTTAAACGGACAGTACTCGTGGTTTCCAGCCGGATTATAGTTATATATGTCATGAACATTACTGGAGCAAGGACGGGATACTTAGCGAGCTGTGTACATATGAACTTACCTTCGGGTGATATTTATCCAAGAAACAGTATTAAGAAGAGGAGAGCACCTCACTCATTCGTCTATTAGAAGCGGAGAGCACCTTGTCCACAACTAGATCACCAGTAAGCTATATTTAATTGTAAGGGTTTCCGGGTACACTGCCAGGTTACTCATTAAAACGTTTTAATATATAAATAACTCATTATTATGTGATACATATCACCTCAGGTGTTCCAATCTGGTGTTCTCATACTTACCATATGAATCGGGTTTCATAATATGCTATATATGAAGATTGTATGATCTGATAAGCTAGGAAACGTGGCTACCCGTAATGTTTATATGAAGTCGTTAAGACTATGTGTAGATACTAAGTATACCGTAAGGTATGGTCGTGTATGTTGACTCTGTTGTATGTTGTGAGAGGTATTAAGATTTCCGGTTATATAATCGGATTACCCGGCTTAAAACAAAGGCTGTGGTTACTATTATCCATTGTGTGAATGTATTCATTAATTCACAAATCAATGTAAGTCGCTGGTGGTTGTGAGTCCTTATTAGGACTGGTTTTTAATAACTTTTCTGTTTCGCTTAAATATAAACACACCCCACGCGCATTTTTTAATAACCGAGTAAAGAAACTTCATAAGGAAGTCATATCGAAATGTGTCAAGCCGTTCGATTGTATGTATGATATTATATTCACCTGTCATAAAACATACCTAAATCATCTATTATGGTTGCTATTACAGTGTAATGCCATATTTATATTGAGTTTGATGATCTCGCTTGTGTAGTGTGTCGTGATAATATGTTACGCCCCTAGTTACTGTATAGACAATAACTGTAAAGTCGTTTGTCTAAAGTGTTTTCTATATACTAGGAAAACCGTATATATATTCGTTACCACCTAGTTTTGTCTAGGGGGGGTAGTGTAGGGGCATGATATTACATATTAATCTCATACACGGTATTTCCGGGTAACGTCTGTTTACTCGGCTTCTCCACCTGGAGCTAGTGCACACAGTTCCCGGGAGAGGGCGCAGGTCCTCTTCAGGTAACCGTGTGCCGCTCTCAGGTGGGCCGCCGACCCACCCACCTGGCCACGTGATCTAAGAGCCGGTGTTATATAAGACCCGTGTGTTTACCTGGAAGGTAGTCAGTGCAGGCCCGACTGACGAGAGACTTCACATGTCCAACCGTGCGGACAGAGTTGTATGCTAAGAGTTGTATACTGACCGTTTCCTCTATTTATAGAGAAACCTGATTTACCTGCGTGTATTAATTCTACACTGATCGTTCCCTAGTAAAGGAACTGGAGTTGTTATTCTTGTGAATAAAGACAGATATATTCTCGCACCTGGAAACTGCCGTGATCGTTGTTCTTTACCCTAGAGTTAACTACGAACCACCAGTGTAGGGGTCAGATTCCCCGTACCCTGGTGGAGAGCCCGAAGGGGTGAAACACCTTGGTAATCCTCCCCCTCTGTACCATACCGATCCAGTAACGTAGGGAGCGGAGAACAGTCAGACACGGGTTGGTAGTGTAACGGTTAGCCCGCTTGTCACCGGTGCGAGAGGTCTGTGGTTCGATTCCCGGCCGATCCAATGACTAAGTTTTCCGCGACCTCTACACTGGTGGATCTGCCGCGATGAATCGGGTAGTACGTTGACTGCGAACGGTAGGAGCATTCCAGCTTGCTGGGGATTGGCCACCTGCTGGCGGTTGGTAGTTGGAGGAGCAGGTTGGGAAGTGTTGGTCCCTAGTACGGGCAGTTGGAGTTCAGCATGGAGTTCAGTCAACAAATTGGCTGAATCGGTATGGTGTAGAAAGCTTCGATCACTGGGAAGTCAGGGTATCTCAACAACTGCTTGATAAAGCCCCATTGGGACCTTTGGTCTCCAGTGGGTGAGAATACCTGGTGCTAGGTGCCTCTATACTCCGGGGGCTGGGACTCTCTGTAACTGCTTGATAAAGCCCCTTCTAGGAGGGAGAGAAAGCCCAGGGTTGGTAACCCCCCGGACAATCCGAATCTAAAGGACATGATGGAAGCTGATGGGGGTAGTGTAGGGGTCAGATTCCCCGTACCCTGGTGGAGAGCCCGAAGGGGTGAAACACCTTGGTAATCCTCCCCCTCTGTACCATACCGATCCAGTAACGTAGGGAGCGGAGAACAGTCAGACACGGGTTGGTAGTGTAACGGTTAGCACGCTTGTCACCGGTGCGAGAGGTCTGTGGTTCGATTCCCGGCCGATCCAATGACTAAGTTTTCCGCGACCTCTACACATGTATCCTAGTAAAGACTAAAGCATTAGTCACATATGTCAAATATCTGTGTCCCACCACCTTCAAGCACTTACTAGGGGGTTGGTGAGTGGCGTCTATATGGCATGATGGCGTCTATATGACATGAAGGCGTCTATATTACAGGGTGAAATGACACATGAATATTATTGTGGTGATAACTCCAAGGGTATCATGGAACATAGCCACGTAGGCAGGGGTCTCTGGTATTTCCCAGGCAAGGAATAAACAACATATGCCTAAGAGGGTAGAAACTGCAAAGTTGTATAACAGGAAAAACACACAAAAAAAACATGAATACTTCAATCTCCACCATAGCAGGATTTATTTTACACATTTTATTTCACATGGAACAACATAGAAATACCCTCATTTTGCAACAAAGTTAGGGCATAGTCAAGGAATTATCAATTATAGAGAAATTTGCACCAGTATATATCATATGGACGCCAATAACCACCCCATGCTTGGGTGGGTACCATAGCACCCATGGCATGATACACCAACACCTATTGGTATCCCATATTAAGGGATTAGAGCTTATTGTGAAAATATATTGTCCACTTGGCTTTAAATTTGAGGGTAAAGCCGTGCTGTCTACCAATATGTTTCACTTTATATCAACATCCAATTATTTCTCTCTGAGAAAAAATACAGGCTTGCTGTTGGGACGACCTCTGAGAACTATTGGTTCCAAGGAGGACGGACCTTATATAAATTTTTATAGTATCCTGGACCAATCCTAGGTCTGGACCAATACATGCCCGACCCCCTCCTCTCAACCCAAAACCCCGCCTCTGCCCTCAGAATTGGACGTATACATACTTGTGCTGCCATCCCACTGCCTCTATGTAAGGGAAAGGTAACCAGCTGATCAGCTTATCGCTAGATGGGATGCAAGAAACTTACAGCCTATTACATTATATATCAATGCGCACCCTTTCACTCACTCCCTGCCAAGTCCTGTTATACATAATGAGGCCTAGTGACATGCGACATGAGGCTTAAAAAGATAGTGACAGGGGACATGGACAGTTCTTAAGGTGGATCGCTACCTCTTAAATATGGACACTCTGCGCAGGTATCTTACCCAATATTACATAATCTGAGACATATATATCCTGAATAAGCCATGTTAAAAAATTGGGAGATTTCAAGCAAAACTGAGCGTTTTTTGGACTTTGAATATTTTATATATTTGTAGCCAGTGATATTTGCTATTTTTGTCAAAAGTCAAAAAGTCAAAAGAATATTAAAACTATTTACCAATAAATCATTATCTAGAATGATGGAGATCTGATTAAATTACTTAGAATAACCAAGGGTATAAATTGTAGCCATTTTCTACTCTGATTCTAGTCATTTTACACTTTATTTCTAGCTTTAAATGTAAGATTTAGACCGATTTTGGCAAGATGCAGTAAGGAGGAATTGTATAATAAGCCTAATATTGAATGGATATGAGGACACTCGTACCGTCTAGCATCGGATATCAGCATTCGTCCTACGGACTTATGCTGATATCTGACTGCTAGACGGCACTCGAGCCCTCATATCCATTCATTATTGGTTAAAAACAGAGAGCTTCGGAACCCTGAAACCTTTCCTAAGAGTGGCCATTTCTATCACAAGTGTTGTTTTTTCATAAATCGTAGGCTGTGTCTCATGAGATTGTAGCAATTGGATAGTGTTTGACCGGGTGACGTCTTTGACCGGGTGACATCTTTGACTGGGTGGTGTCTTTGACCGGCAAGATTAAAACAGTTAAAGAGGGGCACATTTAGAAGGAAATGGGGGGGGGTGAGTTAATATATATCATAACACTATATATTACAAATTTCCTGGCATTTCCATGTACATAGCCCCCCTTTCAGGTGTTTTAATCTTGCCAGTCAAAGATGTCACCCGGTCAAAGACGTCATCCTGTCAAAGACGTCACCTGGTCAAAGACGTTACCCGGTCAAAAACTATCCAATTGTTACAAAGTCGTGAGATTGAGCCATATGCTATTCCATATAACAGCACAATCATAACACAAATGTCTTATATATACTTAGAATCACCACAATTTCAGGATTCAGCACAGACTATGCAGCAGATTTGGTCAGAAATAGCCCTGCTCTGCTATAGTTTTGTAGTTGGTCTAGGATACTAGTGACTTCATAAGAACAACAACCGGTCACAGTACAATTAAGCTTTAATATACGGCGACTTTATTAAATAGCGTATTATTTCTCTGAGATAACTGGCGGTTACATCAGGTATCAGAACATGATCAAAAATAATACAAGAGGGTAAACAAACTACAGCATCCCCGGAGTACAGGGAGGTGTGTGCCTCAGAATGTACCAAACCTAACTGCCTTATCATGGAGAGCAGCATACCTTATATACTGGCCTGTGGGGGTCACATGACCATACCAGCAGTGCCACCTAGTGTTGAACGTTACGTAATATGTTATGAAACCTTAATAAAAATTAATCATTGGTAAGTTTGATAACCTCGGTATACAACTGTAGACAATAAACGACGGTATAGGTAACAAAACTGTCAGTACTCATCAAGGAATGCATAAAACATGTTATAAATGATAATAGAACCATCCTATGTTCAACAACCACATAGAAATAGATATACAAATAACACAGCAGTCACAGCTGCCCGTTACACTACCCCCTTTAGAATGTAGGTAGGGTTGGAATTATAATAATAATACCTCTTGGATACATTATATATACCACATATATCTATTTATCAACCAGTAATATTTTTACTTATAGTGACAACAGGCATACATACATGATTAATTCAAGTTAACATGTACATAACAGTTAATTAAAAAAATGTAGTCTCGGTATGAATAACCATTGTCCCGTAGGCACATGATATAAAAACTATCCACCTGACCGTCCTTGGCTAGGATCAGGTAATAAATAAGGCACTAATATCCATCTAGGAAACAAAACACAAAATCTACTAATGGATATGTCACCAATATCCATCTAGGAAACAATACACAAAACCTACTACTCTTCAGTGCATATCTATAATAAGGTGGGAAATAATCATCATGCTTATTGAGATGGTACTCCAGTACCTAGTAGTTCATGGCAGTAGAGATGAATATCGTCCTATCATCTCTTGTGAAGTAAAATATAAAAATGTAGGTTCATGCATACACTTATAAATATATCACAGGAAGGTGATCCTTGAATAAGTTCAAAAGTCAATATAATATGACTAAACTGGATCAGTAGCCCCGGCCAGTGAGCGTATCGATGATCACCGACGGTTGCAGCTCGGTAAGCCGCGGTAGTACCGTCGGTTGCTTCCACAGTGGTCGGTAGTGACGTTGGTAAGTCACGGTCGAAACGTCGGTTGGCTTCTCTGGTCCAGGGGCAGGTAGTGGTATCGGTTTAGTTTACCTCTGAGTTCTCCCCAGAGGGCCTGAAAGGGCACGACCTCAGTTACACCTTCAGCCGTCTTTTCCACCCCTTCAGGACTTTTCTCTGCTGATACAGGTGTGGTAATAACCACACTAGCAGACAGCAGAGAGGAGAGGTCACCACCTGCCCCCACCGAGGAAGTACTCGGGACAGCAGGGACAGCAGGTGCCCCTCCACCAGCCCCATGCCTTGAAACTGCCCCATGGTGGGGAGCATCATACCAAGGGGGCTGTGCTGACAGAGTTGGGGTGGTCAACACGGGAGGAGGCCTCGGTGGCATCCCCAACTGAGACCTGAGGTCTGGAAAACCAGCCCTCTCCCAATCTGTCAGCTTCAGCCCGAATTCCCCGAAAAACTTGGCGTCACAAGTCTTCAGTCGGTCTTCTAGCTGGGCGATCGTTGCCTTGTAAAAGGCATGATCTGGGTCCAGATTTTGCTCACGCTCGGCGAGCGTTCTGGTTCTGTCTGCGGTCCATCAACCCCCTGGCGGATGACCTCTTCTCTCAACAGCCCAAGGTTGTGAGAGTAGTACTGCTCCACCTGAGTAACGTGATACTGCAGCAATCTACTTGCGTTGATTGCCAGCCGTACTCTGAAAAGCTTAAGGTTGCAGCCAAGAGATCAGAATACTAAGCATCAAAGTTAGGCATATCCCCAAGCAGCAGGGGGAATCGCCGTGTTCAGACACAGAGGCTGCATCCTCTATCACCCTTGCAGGTGAAGAGTGTGCCTCTTGCCGTAGAGGAACAGGAGACTGGTTTGAGTTACCTGCTGGTCCTCACCCTGGTTGTCATCAACAACACGTGTGACCTCCTCCCGTGTGGCCTTTGCAGATCGATTCTGCGCTTCCCACACATACTGCTTTACAAAGGTAGCAGCCACCTTGTTAGCCATGTCATCACCCAGTGAGTTGGAGACGATCGTTATAGCGTCACCCAGTTGCTCTGATGTTACCATAGCCTTGACTGGACGCTTCTTCACAGGTAAACTGTGAGAACGGTCACGGGATGACTTTGATTCATCCTTGGTTGCCTGGCGACCCCTTTTCAGAGCAGACTTCTTACTCAGGGGGGCAGTTGGCATTGACACTCCACCGATCACAAGACCCAGAGGGTCCAAGCAAACAGTACAGAAATGGACAAACATTCATGTGCTTTTCCACTAAATGACGAGCAAACCTGAGGAGGTCTGAGGAGGTCTGTTCTCCGTCAACTAACCAGTCTTTGTCATCAGAGCCACTCTCTGTATGGGTACTAGGGAGCGACCGAGGGGCTTTTATACCCGTCTTCCCCCCCTGAAATAGCCTTCAGGTATTATTTCTCGCACGTAACTGGCGGTTACATCAGGTATACAAGATACAAGAGGGTAAACAAACTACAGCATAGCGTGTTTAAAACCCGGAGTACGGGAGGTGTGTGCCTCAGCATGAACCAAACCTAACTGCCTTCTCATAGAGAGCAGCCTACCTTATATACAGGCCTGTGGGGGTCACATGACCATACCAGCAGCGCCACCTAGTGTTGAACGTTAGGTAATATGTTATGAAACCTTAATGACAATTTATTGTCGGTTAGTTCGGTAACCTCGGTATACAACTGTAGACAATAAACCACGGTATATGTAACGAACCGTCGGTACTCATTAAGGAATGAATAAAACATGTTGTGAATAACAATAGAACCATCTCATATTCAATCATAACAACCACATAGAAATAGATATACAAATGACACAGCAGTCACAGCTGCCCGTTAGAGTATTTAAACAGGTGGTGGATTTCGAGGTGGGGAGGGGGGAGATGCGGCTAAAAAACGGTTGACCCCTGTACACCGAATTTCAACAACAAACTTTTCTTTGAAATTCAATATTTTTTATAATTTTCTTTTAAATTATAAAGGTAGAAGTTGGACTTTACTTATTTATTTGTTAAAATAATTCTAGGGCCAAATCTTTACATATATATATATGCACTTTAAAAAAGGTACGTTTTCACCTAGGATCGAACCGGCGGTATGTGAGCCCGACACCCTAGCCGCCAAGCCTTTCTGGCCATGGTATATGGGGAGGGAAATGCTGCATACATTCAAGTCTACTGGGGAGCGGTTAGTTATCAAACCAGCAAGTCGCGTGGCGTGAGTACACTCATATACGTTTATACTGAGGATAGGTTGGGCGGGAAACATAGTTCAGTCGCTTTTAAATAATGAACGCTCTCCGCACAGCTCGACCAATCAGAGACCAGGGTTGGTGGGATGTCAAAATCAACATGGTGCCCACCTTACGCGATATAGTCTGCGTAAATATCCTTCAAAATGGCGAACTTAGGACCTATAGAAGGTAAATAAAGACATAAGAATAGAATAATCATATAATAAACCTAATATTGAGATCAAAAAAAGTTTTGAACGTTTACTGAAGGCTAAAAAACAACCTTTTTTTTTAAACATTTTCTAACATTAATTAAACGTTTTTGAATATTTATGAATGTTGAGATATGAATGTTAAGATATGAATGTTTATCATTAATGTTCATAGAGGTTTTTAAATCAAAGTTCATTTCCAACTTTTGCTATCATTGGAAAACGTTCATTGAACGTTTTTAAACATTTTCTTTTAATTCTGTGACCATGTGGCTCACCATTATCACTCAAGGAACGTTGTAGTTTTGCAATGTGCTTCGAATAGACATCATTATATGGTATGATATGTTGCCATCTGGTTCCCCATATATCATCTTTTGTATATTCTTTGATACCAACCCTGTCTTTGATTAATATGTTTCACAAACTGAGCATGATCACAAAACAGTGTTAATTCCCATAGGCAAATTTTCAATGGGGATTGTTACATTAATAAGATTAAAAAATTGAAGATGTAGGGCTTGATGGAATACCTATATACAAATATGCTTAAAAGAAAAGATTGGTATAGGCAAAAGTCTAGTTCTATCGATTCATTGTTCGTCAATAAACTTCAGACTGTGCTACATTCCTCAATGTCCTTATTCACATTCATACAAAAATTTTGGGGCAGTTTTTACATCAGAGAATTTTAGAGGTATGTTCAAACTTTGAACTGTAATAACACCTTCCCATCAAAGGGTATCTAAGCTAAGGGGCTCATCTTAAAGAAGACATAATTTCCTATTGATTGATGGCTGTTACATGCATCAGAATTGAGAATTGGCTGTGGTAGAGGCTCGGAAACATCAGAGTTTGAACTCGCAAATTGGAAGTTTTCAGTAAGAAAATGTCAGTGGATCCCTGTTAACATCTTGAATCTTGTTCTAGGGACCCTAAGGACCAACAAAATGCTATAGGGATGAGTTGTGGGGGGGGGGTGCACGAGGGGTGCCAGTAGCTCATGGACTAATAACACAAAATGCTTTTGGGGCTGACCTTTCAATTTATGCATTGGGTGTATTCCATTTCATAAATTGGTCTGTATACTTATTACCTCCGCTCATCGGAATTGCTGGTGTTTGTATAATACGGTCTTCTAGGCCAACACTCTGCCAGGATAAATAAAAGAAATTTCAACTCAATTCAATTCAATTTAATATAGATAGGATCCGTGTTTTCATCAGCGAAATAAACCTGGAGAAGGCCATTTTAAGAAAAAATATTTTCTTAAAATATGTGGTTTGTCCGCCAGTCGAGTTAAATAATCTTAATTTCTTGATATGAGATAATTATTTTTGGCTGTGTCGTGTCAACGTCCCTAGCTGCAGTGGCTAGGCGTCGGGTGTACGGCCTATGAGGCGGGAGCCGAGGTTGAAAGCTCAATTAACATGTCCCCGGCCACGGCTAGGCCAAAAAAAAAAGAGAAGTTTGTTTCAGGTCACCCGACCGACCCTATGTAAACATGGCCGAACCTATGTTTTTTTATGCAATTTTGAAGAAACTTTTATATTTTCACACTTTTTTGGGGGTAAATCTTAGGTTTACAAAAGTTTTTCAACAAAAAATTCCCATTTTCACACTTTTTTGGGTCAATTTTAGGGTATGTTAAAAAAAAAATATTATAAAACAGAAATCCAACCTACCGACCCTAGAGTTTCATCCCATGTTACCTGAAACAAACCTTTTTTTTTTATTTGGCCTTAACCTACACTGGTATCCTGCTGCTTAAGCCATACCCAAAAAAAAGGTTGGTCTACGGATTTTGTTTTCCAAAAATGCGTGCGGTAGGGCAAATTTTTTTTTTTTTTTCCAATTTTTTTTTTGTCTGCGGATTTCAACCTTGAACTATGTGGTGCGGGCGAATATTTTTGTTTTCCTTTAAGGAAAAATCTCTTTTGTAGAAGCTCAAATTTCCGGGCTCCTCGAGAAAAAAAACACCTTCAAAATTTATTTTGAAAAAAATCGATTTCTCATAAAATGATGCGGGTGCTGTCCATAGACACTTTTTTTTTTGTTTTTTTTTAAATAAAAAAATATGCATTTCTGAAAATATGGTGCGGGAAATCCGTAGATCAATTTTTTTTCTTTTGGTCTGGCCTTAGGTGCAGTAGGTCAACCGGTGGGTATGGGCCATATGCAGGCTTATGTAACAGCAAAATGCTCCGACCTAGTATCATTGCCGTGGACTAAACCTGGTTACAGGTCTTCCCCCTGACGGACTATGTCTGACCTATATTTACCTGTAGTGTATAGGTACTGCCTTCTTATGGTTGCTGACTCAGCAAAATGTTCACTTTTGACATGAATGGCACAGTAATGGCGGCCCCCACTCAGGGACAACAGTTGCATGTTATTTTCTATTTAGCTCGTGAAATGTACAACCTTTGGATGAATGGCACTCATAGATGTATAGTAGAATCATAGCTGCTTTGAAACGATCTTGGTTGAAAATACGATCATCTTTTCTTTTAAATATGACAAGACTATTCATTGGTATATGGATTACTCCATCACTATCTATGAATATCTGCTCTGGGCTGCAACCACTATGATTGACATAGACCTAACCAATATAATTATACTATTTTCATCTATTTGATTTATATTCATGTTTATCTAACAGGCCTTGTTATCTTAAGTTGCCAACCAAATGGTTATTGCTGTTTGTAGAAGATTATAATTGGTGTTCGATTTCATTTTTGATTCAAGAGACGTTATAATTACGTTTTGTAACATTTTGAATCATACCATATCTTTATACTAGGTGGCACTATCAATCCTGGACTAATTCATACAGTATACCATCAACGACTTAATCTAAATTTGAATTTGATAGAAAACAGCAGATAACCTTATAATACCTATCATACAGTAGCACTAACGGTAGAGATTGTATCCGTCCTGAGTAACCTCCGCTTATGGATTAAATAGAGCATTGAATGGCTCTATGTCCATCATAGTTGGTGGTATTTATAGGTCCCAGCAAGATGACACACTGAGATAGGTACCGAATTAGACCAGATGTGCCTCAAATTATTTGGCAAAAGGTGACAGGTTTGAATTCGTTTTATTTCAGAATTAACCCACGACACTACATACTTACTATAGCTCTGTATTGATCCTATATTTATGTACCTAAATCTGCCCAAAATACGATGAAAAAGATTGAAAAGACATCAGAAAATATGTTAAAAAATGTTAGATATAAACGTTCATGTTAACGTAAAAAAAACGTTGGAATGAGTCAACGTTTTAGCACTAGAGAACGTTCGTATCAAATGTTTACAAACTTTTGAATGACATTTAAAAACGGCAGAAAACGTCTTTTTGTTCACTGGGATACTTGGTCATTTAAAGTCATGACCCACCGTGCCTGCTCTGCTTTGCTGCTTGCTGCTAGACTGAGGAGTGCTACTACCCTCACATGGTGAAGAACTCCGCTGCTGCTGCCAGGGAGAGGCCTTATAGTTCCTCACTAATATGTGGATAACTTCCACGAAAGTTATGCCCAACATTATCAAAGTACCGGTATACTGGCTAACATTTCCAACTTCACTTCTAATGCAAAGTCATTATAATCAGGAGTCTTTCCTTGTTCAGGTGGCAAGGCATTGAGTACTTGTGCACATGTGACCTTTACAGAGTTTTTATAGTCTGTGGAATGGACAGTAGAATATTTCAATAAAGGTGCTGTACAAAATGTGTCTAGAAAGACAGTGATTGAGAGTACAAAGCACCACAATAATCTATTACCTATAACACATGGCTTGGTCCTATTACCCAGGGTTTAGGGTGTTGGCTCTGCCGTAAAAGGTTGGTGTATTTTTCCAATAACTAGGACCCATGGGGAGTTGATTCCATCTGGCCTACCTTTTTGGAAATCCATGCAGGACATAGAGCGGCCATAGGTCAGGGAATGCAATGAAGTCGTTTTCAAGTAGGTCAGTGGTGGCCATTTTGAATATTCGGGACAGTGAGAACATAGATGATCTCTAGATATGGATATCTCTGCTTCTAACTAACATAGAAATACAAGTTTTGATTCAAAATATACATTTCTGAGGTCAGGGAATGCAATGAAGTAGTTTTCAAGTAGGTCAGTGGCGGCCATTCTGATTTAATAGTGATATTTACCATGAAACATGCCTGAAATATGAAAAAATGGCATCTTTGCATCTAGTTATCATATAGAGACTCACACTTATGTTTAAAATATACATTTGTGAGGCCAAGGAATGTATCTATATTCTCACCGGCCTGAATATTAAAAATGGCCGGCGTATGCCCTGTGTGGATTACCAAAAAGGTTGGCCAGGTGAAATCAACTCCCAATGGGTACCAGTTATTGGAAAAATGTACCACTTTTATGGCAGGAATAATACGCCACTTTTATGACAGTAGAATCAATATAAATCGTAGGCCCTTTATCATGTCCCTAAGGGGTAGTTTATGATATACCTGCTCATCCAGGATAACCCCAATTATTTATAATACAAGATGACATGTTTTTTATTTATTTATCATTCACAAATATTTTCGGTTTATTTAATCTATTTAATTTATTTAGATGCAAAGGTCATAATTTTTGTTTTTGATTCATTTATTGATAATTTATTTATAGAGGCCCAGTTTAAAAAAGTGGTTCAGGCAGCCGGAAGTCGATTACTTAACACATTTATGTCTTTGCCTGAGATGTATAGCATGTAACTCACTATTGCTGCATCAATGCACCATGCGGACCCCACGGGTTGATACACACCTAGACATTGCCAGTAGGGTCGGCATGAAGCATGAACACAGCCCAATATATGCAGCATGATGACAAAAGTCACACTTCATTAAATCACTATGCGGCTTTTAAAGGGCTAAACAGTAGCTAGTTAGCAACTCGTGAAACGTTTTTGCATACAACTTCTTAATTCTTTTTTAAGAGATAGTTAAAGAACCAAATAATAAAGATTTGTTCCCGGTAACCCGACAAGGTTTGGCAAAACAGTACAGGGTTCCCCTCTTTTTTCACTTTCCTAATTTTTATGCCACTTCTGGTTTTCACGGTTTGTAAACCTGACGATTATTAAGGATCCCAGGTAGAAAAAAATCATGATAATTATCATGATTTATCATGCTAAAAAAAACATAGTTTTTTCGCGGAAATCATGATTTTTAAAACATGATATATTATGATAAATAACATGATACATTATGATTAATCAAAATAAATCATGATGTTAAACGATTTACCACAGGAAATTTGCCACAACATATCATGATTTTTCACACTTTATTATGATTTATTATAATTTATCATGATATAAATCATGACTTTATCATGATTTATCATACTTTATCATGATGCATATTATGATTTAATCATGATGTCAATCATGGTATATCATGTTTGTAAAATCATGATTTCCGTGAAAAAACTATGATTAATTAAGTATGATATCATTATGATTTAACATGCTTCATCATAATATTCTTTGTGCTTTATCATAATTTATATCATGATGTTGATCATGATATATCATGTTTCAAAAATCATGATTTCCGTGAAAAAAACATGATTAATTAAGCATGATATTATAATGATTAAACGTGCTTCATCATGATATTCATTATGATTTATCATGAAATATATCATGATATATCATGATATATCATGATCTTGATTTTTTTAATATAGGTAGGTAATATTTTATTGTGGGGGAGGGGGGATCGACAGCAGCCATCCATTCATCAATTTCAGTAGGACTGGGGGAGTGGTCCCTGACCCCTGATTGCCGGGGGTTCCTGCAAGGGATCTGAGGGCCGGCATCCGCCCTCTGACGGCCGGGGGCGCCTCCAGGGGGTCTGAGGGCCGGCACCCGCCCCCCTGACGGCCGGGGGCGCCTCCAGGGGGTCTGGGGGACCGGCCCTGGCCCCCTGACGGACGGGGGCGCCTCCAGGGGGTCTGGGGGACCGGCCCTGGCCCCCTGACGGCCGGGGGCGCCTCCAGGGGGTCTGGGGGACCGGTCCTGGCCCCCTGACGGCCAGGGGGACCTCAAGAGTCAAGCCTCAAGGGTAAGGCTGGTTTCTGGAAGGCAGGATGGGCTGGAAAATAAAAATATACATGGATCATCACATAGCATATTTGCATTATACACACTGGGAAATGGGATAGTAGGCTATTGAATAATTAAATGTATTATTAGTTGAATAGTATCGGAATGTGATTACAAAATGAAATAGTGTTTAAATATAATGTCATATTCTGTAGGTATAAATCATCAGATGGTTTTGTACCTACCTGGAACAACATGCATACATGTATAATACATGTGCATGTACATGTGGCTTGTCTGCTGCCTGGTGGTATACTGGTCACCTTGTTTAAAAACAATCCCTACCTCACACTTACACTGAGGCTAGCTGCATGAGAGCAGGGCCATTGTCTTAGGAGCCTATTGTTGTTTGGTCGCACCTCTACCCCTATCACAATGGGCGTTATGGTGGTCATTTCACAGCTAGCTGCAGACAGTCCCGTCACCACAGGGGGTGGTTGGGTGGGGAGGGGGGGTGGGGTGGGGGGCAGCCGACGGCGAAGCCCAAGTCGCCCTACCAGCAAGCTGTGCATGTGGTTTCTCCCGACATGTAGGGAGTCTGCCTCTGGATCTAGCAGAAAGGAGGGGAGGGTTTAGGAAGGGTTTAAGAAGGGTTGTTAACAGGAAAAACGGTGAACATAGCTTCTGAATTGGTGAAAACAACTAAGTATGTACAGGATATTATGATGCCAATGGAGTACCCGTTCCAGGAGGGCCTATAGCACCCTTATCACGGTTAATTGAACTCAAAATCGTAAATTTAGGATTGAATGAATTATATTTCCTTTAGACCAAAAAATTAAATTGTAACACTGTAACACCATGGAAAAAGCTAGGTGGATAGGGTCGGATTTATTTTTATTATATTTTTATATGCCTATATTTGTTGATTTCTATCATATTTTTCATTAAAAAAGTTTTTAGAGGGTCAACAAAAAAATTAGGGTCGGCCCTGTTTAGCTAGGTAGGGTCGGGTGACCGGAAACACAACTTTTCTTTTATTTGGCCTATATCGATGTGACATTAAAAGCTGAGGGAGGGAGAGTCCTTAAAATGCGGGGAGCGGGACTGTGGAGGAGGGGTAGGTGTATAATGTATGATAACAGGATAAGTCTCCCCATAGCTAGTATTACGGGTTTACCCCTCCAGAAGCCTTAAAATATTGTATATTAACGGGATGAGTGTCCCCATACCTCCCCTAGTTAGTATTACGGGTTGTACCCCTCCAGAAGCCTTAAGATAATATATATTAACGGGATGAGTCTGTCCATAGCTCCCCTGGTTAGTATCACGGGTTGTACCCCTCCAGAAGCCTTAAGATAATATATATTAACGGGATGAGTCTCTCCATAGCTCCCCGTGGTTAGTATCACAGGTTCTACCCCTCCAGAAGCCTTAAGATAATGTATATTAACGGGATGAGTCTCCCCATAGCTCGCCTCGTTAGTATTACAGGTTGCAATTGTAGCTCTCTAGAGGCCTCGAAATAATGTATGATAACGGGATGAGTCTCCCCATAGCCCCCTGGTTAGTATCATGGCTTGCATTCAGAAGCCTTTACATAATGATTATTTATAATAATGTAATCTACACTTTCCAAAGCTGTCTGCCACCACCACCAGTCGCCCAGGACATTTTCCTCTCAAAGTGTGATATGATTAATCACGACATATTATGAAATATCCTGATTAATCATGGTATGATGCATGCCTGCTTTCCCCTTCAAAGGGAGATATCATAATAAATCATGATATATTATGATTAATCATGGTCAAATAAAATCATGATAAATCATGCTTCCTCTCAATGCAAAAAATCATGATAAATCATGACAATATTATGATTAATTATGGTAAGGTAAAACCATGATAACTCATGTTTTCCTCTCATTGGGTGAAATCATGATGAATCATGATACACCATGATTAATCATAATCAGGTAAACTCATGATAGATTATGTTTTTCCAATCAATGGGATAAATCATAATAAATCATGGTATATCATGATTACTTATGGTCAAATAAAGTCGTGATTTATCATGTTTTCTCTCTCAATATGTTAAATCATGATTAATTATGATATATCATGATTAATTATGGTAAGGTAAAATCATGATTAAACAAGTTTCCCCATCTCATTGGGTGAGATTATGATAAATCATGATCAGATAAAATCGTGATGAACCATGTTTCTCCTACCAATGGGAAAGAAAATAGTTTATCATGAAATATCATGATTAACATGGTTAAATAAAACCATAATAGATCATGTTTTCCCTCTTAATGTGTAAAATCATGATAAATCATGAAATATTATGATTAATCATGGTAAGGTAGAATCATGATTAATTGTGTTTTCCTTCTCAATGTGTGAGATCATGACCAATCATAATACATTATGATTAATCATGGTCAGTTAGAATCATGATAAATTATGTTTTATCTCCCAATGGATAAAATCATGATTAATCATGATAAATTATGATTAAATATAATTAGGTAAAATCATGATGAATCACGTTTCCCCCCTCAAGAGGTTAGATCATGATAAAGTATGGTTTATAATGACATACCATGAAAAATGAAATCATAATTCATCATGATTTCGCCTCTGAGGAGGTAAAATCATAATGTAGTATGATTAATCATGGTAGGAGAAAACATAATTAATCATGATTTCGCCTCCCAAGAGGTAATATCACAATTAAGTATGATTTATCATGATAGAAGAAAACAGGATTTATCATGATTTTGCCTCTCAGGGACTAAGATCATGATATATTATGATTAATCATATTTAATCAAGGTAGGAGAAAACGTGATTAATCATAATTTCCCCTCTGAAGAGGTAATATCATAGTAAAGTATGATTTATCACGGTTCATCATGGTAGACAAAAACATGCTTAATTATGATTTATCATGATAGATCATGATAGATCATGGTTCAACACGATAAATCATGATATTTATCATGATATTTTTCTACCTGGGACCCTCTTTGTACACATACATTCTTTTCATGTCACCATACAGGTATTCTTTCATGGAAAAAGTGTGCACTTAGTATTCCACACATTTCCCCATTTCCCCCACCTGACCCCATATCAATAGCTCAACCGATACCTCTACCACATGCCCATGTCTCAGTCCATCTCGGCCGAGCAAAAACGGGCCACTTCAGCAGAATAGCAGTGCAACCCCCGGTTTGTACAAATCCCACGCAAACCCCCAAAAGGTGTTTTTTTTTTGGTTTTACACAATTTCTCATTCTCTCGCACCGCCTACCCCCCGCCTCATCTATCTCATTTGCACCTACTTGAATCTATCTCTTCTTAACCCAAAACACACGCAAGGAAGCATGCCACACATTTTTTTAAATCGACAGGATAAGGTGGATCCCCACCCATTCATGTGACAATATGTTGGTCATTCAGTGCTCTAAGAATCCCACTCTGGTGTGGACCGCATGGCAATGTGGACATCGAGAATAAACATCCAACCTTGTTCCAAATTAACCTGCTCTCTTGTGGACTACTGAAACATGTTGATAGCGGTGAGATGCACACAAAAAATGTGAGTATTGGAAATGATGACCCGCTGTTTGTGCATTGAAACTGCTTCATTCCCCAAAAAAATCAAACTGTCAAAGTCAATACTGAACTGTCAGTCAGTGCAGCCCATGAACCCTCCCCCATTGTAGGCCTATATGTAACAGACTGTCTAGGCCTACTGTCAATCTGCCCAGTGTCTAGATCTACTGAACTGTCAATAACAACACCATTACTATGATAGTATGTCTGCCCTGAATGTACACTTACCTAAAGTGGACCTGTGTTGTTACTCCTCATCTGCAATCAACTGCTTCATTGTCAAAAGGGGAACTGGATAGTAAGCCAAAACCTAAATAACTTACATAGGCCCATGCACTTTGGAAATCTGTTTCTACACAAGTGTGCATCATGCCTGGTGATGATGATTAAGCACCTTCCAATGGGGTTAGTCATCCTCCTCCATACCTCCCAAATAGTCAGCTACCCCATGAACTTGACACGAATTCTACTGGTATGAAGCAAAGATGGATTGGAGAGAAGACTTTGAGAGATACCTGCTCCTGTTTGGTGCTAGCCAGTAGACAGCGCTATTCCAATCTTTGGCTTTACACCAGCCAATCAGTTTTGAAGTCCTGAAAATCTACAAGGGCTTTGTTTACTCTGCCAATGGGGATAATACTGACTCATATGTACTTATCAAAAAAAGTACTTTCTTAGTGCAACAAGAGATTTTATACATCGAATTGTTTTCTCACATCGCAAGCAGGAGCCACAAAGTTGTCACTCATTCCTCAATCTGACAATAGAGGTGGCGATAAGGACATAAAGTCATGATGCTGCTGAAAGCATAGGTCTGATCACTGTGAATTATAAGACATTTGAGGTATGTACTGTCAAATCTGACATCTTGTCTGAATCCTCAAGTGTATTTGACAACAAGTTGGGCTGCCTGCCTGGCAATCCTGTTCATCTGACTGTGAACAATGATATTGACCCCGTCATCTGGCATGCTTGCAATCTACCTGAGTCTCCCAATGATGATCTGTGCAAGGAGCTACAGAGAAACATCAATGAAGATACTATGTGTAAAGTTGATAGACCAACTGACTGGGTCAACCTAATATTTATTGTAAAGAAGTATTGACTCCATGTGGGGCCACAGTGGGCTGCTGATGTGGCCCTGAGTGGGCTGCCCGGCTTGAGCCCGGTGGGTTTGGTTATTGGTTTCTGCTGTGGCCCCACACGGGCTAACCAATTTGGGCTTAACTTGGCTTTTGGCTGGGTTGCCTAATCTTTGAATTTTTTTAAAAATCCAACCCCCATCCCCCTCTGAGAGAGTGGAAATATAATGCCCAGTCCCACACTGAATAACTTATTGACTAGGAAATCTCGGCCGGAGGATTTTTTTAAATGAACTCTGCCGTATCATATGTGTATAGAAAGCCTCAATAGTCACATTTAACAAATCATCATTGTTCTGTTCCCAAGTAGCAAACATAGTATTGGCCCCATGTTGGGCCACAGTGGGCTGCTGATGTGGCCCTGAGTGGGATGCCCGGCTTGAGCCCGGTGGGTTTGATCATTGGTTACTGCTGTGGCCCCACACAGGCTAACCAATCTTGGGTTTGGCCTGGGTTGCCTGATTTTTTAATTTTTTAAAAATCCAACCCCCAGAGCTCTACATATTGTATAGTAGGGGCTATCTAGTGTCAAGTTCCAGAACTACTACATCAATTTGCAATGTCCAAACCCCACCTCAGCCCACATCAGATAATTCACTTTGAAACTGATCTATACCCACATCGGGCAGCCCATATGGGGCCATCCCAAATTCCAATGACCAAAACCAATAAACTCAAGACGGGTTCTGATCGGTTTTTTCCAATTCAGGCAATCTGTTTGGGCCCTGCCTGAAATCCTGGCACTAGCCAAGGTAAAACCCAGGTTCAGAGATCTGCCCAAGGAAAAACTGATTTGGCCCTTTGTGGGCTTGCTACTAGGGTTGATATAGTCACTGTAGCTGACTGTATATACCTCACTCCTCAAGCCTTTCTTGAGACTGCTACATAATACATACATGTAAAATATATATGTGTATATATATGGCACAAACTCCTGAGTCGGATCGAAAAAAAATGCTGATCTGGGTTTTGGGGGATTTTCTGCTTTGCAAGAGCCACAGAATAAAAATACATACACCAATATGGTCTTTGTTGGTTTTTCACAAGAGGGCATACTCTAGGCTTTCGGAAAAAATTATAATTTTGCATATACGATGATTTTTTGCTGATTTATGAGCCTCCAAAGTTGAAAAATGGCTAAAATCCATGTTTTTTAGCTAATTATCCATGTTTAACAAGGCCCTCATGTCAACTGGCACATCAAAAACTATCACTAAACAGCATTTCCTAGTAGCTATATATGTTATGTGAACAAATCAGCTCGTTACACTTTCATATCCCACGCAAATTTGTCAACAGTGACCTTCAAATGCAGCAACTACATGTTTCGGAGGCGTCTGTGACGTTAATAAAAGGGCCTATATCTTTATCAATAGTATTCACTAAATATCCTTACTACCAGCAATCTAGAGCCTCCCAATGGGTGAGCTCATGGCAAAAAAAAATTTGAGCCACGCCCACTTTTACTCTCCCTTATGGGCAATATAGTGTATTGGAACTCGAGTTATCGTCACAGACGCCTCCAAGCATTATAGCCTTTCCAACGTTTAATTATGTTTTTATATATATTTCTTGTACCCTGTGTACTCTATTGGGTTGTATTTGAGGATCCTCAACAGCATTTGATTCGATATGTACCGAACAGGCACCGCGGGAGTGGTATTTATACTTTGCGGAGGCATCTGTGACGTTAACCCAAAATTTGGCGTGGGAACGAGGTCGGCGTTCCTGTTGCCCACCGGAAGTGGCGCACATCCGGGTACCGTTTCGGCGAGCAAAGAAGCGTCTGATCTTGCTGGAGCGACTCCCAAACCAACAATTCAGAGTTCTTTTTCAGCTATTTCCACCGAGAAAGGTAAGGGATCGGACTAAAATATGTTATATTTTGATTCATTTTGCACCAAGGCCCGCGCTTATACATTTATTTTCGTTTAGAACGGTCTATTTTAGGTAGACTTGATCGTTTATTTTCGTTCGAGTGCTCGCTTATTAATGTCATGGACGCCGCCATGTTAGTTTTCGCAATTTCTAACCGGTGCACCCTCGGCGGAGGCGTCTGTGACGTTAATGCGGGCTAGGCGAAAAATCATTCTGGCTATCGTTCTATCTTTCCCTGAGGGTACATATCAACTTGATTCAATAGAATAGATGTTCCTCTATGCCTCTATGCAGTTTAGTAGCAATCCCATGTATCTAAGGCTATGTTTCATGCCTTTTAAAAAAATATTTTGGAAATTTTTTGGATTTTCAGTCAGAAAATGTACTCTCACTCAGCTGAAAGCTATCTGAACTTAATATATTATGGTTAATTCTCTTCCTACTAAGTCCCCTCATCATGTTGGTGGGCTATATTTACGCTGGTACTCCTTTTCTGGCCACTGCAAGCCAATTTATGCATTTTCGGGTTAACGTCACAGACGCCTCCGACGAAAATGAAATTGTCACTGTACAGTGACTATTTGATCGATTTGAACAATGTCACTTCGTACCATGCTTCAGGGGCATGTAAGCTAATGCCCTGACCAAGAAATATTTTTTTTTATCAAAGTTTACATATATTTATAGGTCATTTCATTAACGTCACAGACGCCTCGAAAGCAGTTAATCGAATGGAAATAGTAGTTCCCCTGCACCCAACCTCTCTATATTTTTAGACAGCATGCCCCTACTATATATCTAAAGAGCCAGTAAGGTGTATTGGCAGTAGTTAAAACTTTTTTTCCAACTTCTGTGTCCCCTGGCTGTTTTTGCTTAAATGCTGGGGCAGACCCACTTCTGTTTGTCTGATGTGCTCAAAATCCTCCATGCTTTTGCTATACACCTGTGTCTAATTATACAATCAACTTAAGTGAACATTTGCCAATAATTAGCAATTATTATTCATGTTGCAAATTTATTTAAAAGGTCTGAAATTCCCTTAAATAATCATAAATTGTTGTCTACTTTGCAGTATGGTACAACCGAAGCTGCCGCCTGGAATGGTAAAGATGGGCGCACAGCGCAAGGCGGAAAGTAGGGCCCGCAAGAAGAGAGAAGACGAGGAGGCCTATAACACTTCTGATGGCTGTGTGACCGTTCTAGTAAAGTACTGTTATAGTAGAGATATCCGAGGCGTCTGTGACGTTAACCTAGTAAATGTATGGGTTTAGCCAGACAGCTAGTATGGCCCTGCTAGTGCTAGAAGGGTCTTTATTACTGTTTTAAATGGTTGTAAACAGGTAAACTTGCCTTGTAGAATAGAGCCCAGGAGGTTCCATTGTAATGTAAATATTTTGATGGTGTGGTGCTGCGCGTGCCGACACACGGTAAAAAAGTGAATTTTTTTTGTTTAAAGACTGAGCGCATACTCAAAAAATTGTAAAAATGTCTTCATTAAGGTTCTAAACAATGCACCAACCTGTTCTGTACATGTGTGTAAGGTATTAAGATGTTCTAAACACTTTTAATGATTCTGTAACCAATCTAGTTTATTACTGTGAAACTCGAGGCGTCTGTGACGTTAACTGGGTACTTGGTACCATGTTGCACACACTAGTGTGACCAATCGGTCGGAAACTCACACCTAAAACCTTTTGCTTTGGCAACTAGATGTACTAAAGACATTAGACAGTAATTTTAATGGTAAACGAAGCAAGATTAAGGAAACTAGGCTAAAGTTGGTAAAGTGTTATAGAATGCTTTGGATTTTTCTATTTTCTACATAATTGAAAATGCCACAATTTTTTTAATTTACGACTTACAGCTATGAAATTTCCCAGGGTTAATGGTACCTAGTCAGTCAACTAGGAGCCAAAATTTGGAATACCTAGGTCACTTTAAAAAGAGTTTCTTGCAGTGCACTATTCATTAACGTCACAGACGACTCGGGATTAGGGTAGCATGTGGTCTACGGTGAATAAAAACTGCATTCTTGGGCAAAACAGAGTTCCACGGCGGTTTCAGGGAGTCAAGATGCTACCCTTTCAGGAAAATAAAATTGTTTAGTGAAATTGTGAATTTTGTGTTTTGTCCTTATGTACCCCCAGATCAGCTTTTTTTTTCGATCCGACCCTTGTTCTTGTTCTTTATGCAGTATGGGGGCTGAGGAAGGGCAAAACAGTTAGTTTTTAATATGTTTAAACAAGTTAAGTATATTGAAAAGTATATATTCCGGCTCCTTGGAACACTTTTTGATATATCTCTAAACCTAGTGGTTCAGTTTTTATTGCCTCGTGAAGTTTATTGTTCATTTTTCAGGTGACTCTGTGACAAAAAATCCATGATTATGTACATTATGTCTTAGATACATGACAGCAACTAATAATTTTGATTACATGCTGGGACAACATATATCTTGAAGCTCATGATCACCAAGAGTGGATATCCTCTGAAAAACAGTTTTTGAGACACAGCCCGATGAATTTTGAACATTTATAAAAAATATGAAGATTTCAACTACATACTCTCAACTTTACCCTTGTTCCCTCAAAATGGTTTCATTATTGGTCAAAATCATTCTACAATGTCCTGATCATATGTACTTCAACAAATAAGAACCATCATGATATCTGGTTGGACCTAATTTGCACAGTATGCGCCTAAAGTACGCCTTTTTTAACCTATTACGCCACGAAGTCACCAGGGTGACTCCGTGACGGGAATAATTTCTTGTATAAATGAGCAATAAAATGGTGGATTTCTGCATTAGAATGTTAGAGGGAGTGGGTAGGACACAGGAAAGCCCGAATACTTAAGGTAGGTCGATAGCATTGACTCAAAGAGTTTAGAATTCCACCAAATTTTTTCCAGAGGTACCTTACATCATCTAGAACAAATATCTGAAGAGAAAATAGGGGGGTCCCAGGCTACTTTTTTAGATACAGAATTTTGAAAAATTAAAATATTTAGATTTTTCTCTTAAAAATATAAAAAAATATCACAAGTTTCGTGATTTTATTTTGCCATAACCTGCGACCACAACAATATGAAACATCACACAATGAACGCCCAGATATTTTTCTTTATTCAAAAAATATTTTTATGGTTCTGTGACGTAGCATTCTGGGTAAAAAAATCATGTTTGGTTGAAAATATGGATTATTTTGTCATTAATTAAACACAAAATTGATTAAAATCAATAGTAAAAAACCTTAAATATATTGGGTATCAATAACACTGTACAACAAATTTTCAAAAATGTTAAAAAAACGTGACCAGACTCAATTAAACTTATGTATTTTGACCTGGGGAATTCAAAAATAGCACTTAAAATTGTGTGGTAAGTCTCAGTTTTCAGATTTTCGATATGGACTAACAAGTTAGTACGACTATTGATCGACATGTAAAACTTATTTTCAACTAGCTACATTATTAATATATTACTGATCTGTTACAGAAATAAGTATTCTTTGTGAGTAAATAGGTCTAAAATGACACTTTGAAACATATTTAAATAAATATAGTGCTTAAAAAAGGTTGCTTTGTCTTCCTATTGTATTCCCCATCAGGACCACCTCTGACCATACTCCAGCAATGTACCTGGCTAATGTTTAATGTAAAATTAGGTTTTATGGTCAATTATCCTCATACAAGGATACCTTTTAGTAGAAAATTGGTTCTGAAAGGAATTTGCAAGGCCTGTTTTGAGGTTTGCGATATTGATGACATTTCCAATATACTAGAGCCAATATCCAATATTTTGACTGTGTGAATGGCTGCCATGGTGACCAGAAACTGGCCTTTGTACCTTTTTTGTCTAAAAAACCCATTATAGATATAGAACTTTAATACTAAAGATGTAACACCAATGATCTTTCATTGCATTCTGCATGAAGGGTTATCCAAGCAATTTTCTGTTCATTCATTACTCTTTTTGGGATTCTAGCATTGATGGGGGTAAAAACAGTAATAATAGCTTCCCTGAAGGTACCTCTTGTCAGAACCGGTCACAATCCTGATCTAAGTAGCTTAAAAAAATGTTGTATTGCTTTAGGATAAATTTATATGTTTTATGGTACGTTTTCAATTAATATCACTAAAATCTCACTAATTTAGCTTCATAGCAGTGTAGAATCCTGGTTTTTATGGTCTCTTAGCCCTAAATGTGCTGCAGAGTCATGTTATATCTGCCAGGCAAGCACAATTGACATGAATGCTGTCACTGCAGTATAGTGGTCGGACCATATATTCAGTGTAGACCGACAAATAATCATGGTTGGAATATCTTGAAACTGAGACTTATGGGGCATTTTTACTATAATTTTTGGATTCAGTGCCCTCAAATTAGTCTAGTCAGGTAGGTCTGCCACCTGTTTTTATTTCTTTGTTGCACAGCGTAATTATGGCTGTGTCTCACGAACTTGGGCTAATGTTTTGTCTATGACCGGGTGCCATCTATGACCGGGTGCTGTCTATGACCAGGTGCCGTCTATGACCGGGTGCCATCTATGACTGGGTGTCGTCTATGACCGGCCACCTTAAAATATAATATTTAGAAAAAATAAATTTCTTCTTCGATATATAAGGGATAAAATAAAGAAAATGATGGTGGTTACATATCCATACATATTTTCACCTGCCCTAGATAAACCCTTTTCTCTCAGGAGGTCATAAACCGAAGGTTTAAATTTTCATCAAATTTTCTGGTGACTCTGTGACGGATATTCCAGGTGATTCTGTGATGGAAAATATATATCACAGTAAACATATGCTCCTGGAGGCTAGAATATTGGATTTTTTTTCAAATTTTCTGCTTTCTTGGAAAAGACACAATAGTTATATCAAGATCTGGGGTACAAGGGATACTGTGTGGATTTTCTTTATTCACTGTATAGGGTATCAAAATGAAAGGACAAAATTCTGCTGACAATACACACTTCAATGGCTATGGTGAAAAAAAGGTGACCAAATGTCACAGATCGTCCTGATTTGAACTTTTTTCCTTCTCTAATCAATAAAATGTTCCAAATGTCATATAAAGTTATCTTTTTGGTCTAGTATGGTCGGGCTTGGATAGATCTACGAGGGAAACCATGGTTTGACCTATGTCAGACCCTTATTTAGGGGACCAGGGGGGCAAAAACACCCAAAAATGGACCTTTTTTGACAATAAAAAAAATAATTTGACATTATCCTGTAAGTACCCCTCTATAAATAGAGCTATCTGCACATATCTTTTTTTTTGCCTGTTCCCCATATGGTACGGAACATTTTAAGACCATTTAGGCCTATGTGATATGTTTGATAAATATTATGTATGATCAAAAGTGCTGGGGTAGTTTTGCATAGACACGACTGAGCCCAAACAAAACATGGCCCTGCCTAAATATAAATGTAGTATGAACATAGTAAAGCTGTTGCAGAAAAAGTGTAAATTATGTACCTATACAATAAAAAAAAAATTGTAAGTCTACCTCCAATAGCATATCCTGTAGAGCCCATTGACCTTTGACCATGTTCCAGGGGTAGTTTGACCATAGACACGACTGAGCCCGAGTAGATACGACTGAGCCCTTTGATGACAAGACACTAAGGGGACCTATTATGCACATCTCAAGTTATTTCTATTATAACTTAGAATGTATTATTCATATTTAAAAAGAAATTCGCTGGTAGTTTTGGCTTATAGATCAAAATACTTTGTTATACACCAGTTATCACAGTAGACACGACTGAGCCCTCCTTATAAACCTTTCAATCCATATAACATGCTCCAAACCATGTACAGTCAATTCCTACCTTACTGTAGCCATTCTAGTACAAAAACCCTATTAATTATTGTAAGTGGACAGGATCCCTATAAAATGCACCTTTTTTCATAGGGAATTATCCCTACACTTTATGAAGAGGGCTCAGTCGTGTCTATGCACCTACATATGACCCTGTACTGTAGATTTAATAATGATATTTAACCTACCCAAATATATGGTCTATAATCCCCAACAACTATACTATTTGTATAAAAAAAATTGAAATCCTATTCAAACATTTACTTTTGACCCCCCTGGCAGCTCAAATCCAGACGATTCATGACATTTGGTCAGGTACACATTAGGTGAAATCCTCATGAATCAATTGACTTTACCATAGGCCTAATAGGAAAACATATTTGGGATGCTCAGTAGACATGGGAGATATGTAAAGCACGTTATTTTTACCTTTAATGATGTTTTCAGTTGTGTGTTTTTTACATTTAGAGGGACAGAAAACGAGAAATTTTGGGCCGATTCACAAAAGAATAGATTTTCCTGAAAGTTGAGCATGTTTGACGAGGTGCTCTCTAGTGCTATTAATATGATGTGGGGGTTAACAAGCCATACGAACCAAAGTACTTTGCCAGATGCTAGTTGGCCTATCATTTTTCGCTATGTAAGGCCTATCATTTAAAAATGTATCATATTTGGTCAATTGGGATTGACTGTGGTAAATTGTCTCTGGTGCCGGGGACATTTGGGTGCTTGTGTGTTTGGGGCGGCCTCACACCCCTGGCACCCACACACATAAAAACCAAAGCAAATAAGCTCATAAGATGTTACGATAATTATGTTCTGCTTATGCCAGGTGTTGGTGAAATAGACCACGAGCTCGTCAGCCGCCTGCCTCACCTCACGAGATACACAGCTGTAGAACCAGATGTAGGAGCACTGGCCACTGTGAAGGCACGACTGGAGGAATTCACAGCCATAGAGGTAAGGGAATCATTTACAAACTGGTTGGCCATCCAGATTACACTGTGCAACGACAAAAAGGAAATGGGGGCAGATCTACACTGTAAAACATATTCGGTAGAAAAAACGGAGAAGCACTGGCATCAATGGGAGCCGGGAAACCCACATTTTTTTTAGAGAATTCCACTTTTGGAAGTCACTGTATTTTTAAGGGAATTCCGTGTTTGGAAGTCACCATAATTTTTATGGAATCTCACTGTTTTACCATGTGTTGGTCAAGAATAATTGATTAGCTATTTTAATGAGTTCAAGGCTGCATTGTTGACCCGTTGTGATTAATCCCCCCCCCCCACCTTTTGTAATTTAGCACTTGTTATTATTTGTATCATTATGCAGTTCATTATAATCATCAACCACATCCATTTTAGTTCCATGAAGACATCTTGTGCCCCTACTTCATAATCATTATGAAGTAGTACATATAATGCGCTACAGCATTTAATAATCACAATTAATGAGCAAATGTTACTCTAGAATTGCTATAGAACATCAACTACAGTGCTGAGCATATATTTTTTTCTTATCGTCACAATATCGGTGTCTATGGTATCACAATTACTGCTCGGTGTCCCACACAATTAAATTTTTTATCAATTGTGAATATTTCATCAAATTTAAATTATATCTGTATATCTATGTTATAATCAATTAAGATATTGAAAAATATTAGCATATTAGCACATTCATATCGCTTTATAATCTCGAACCTTCAGAAAACTCTGCTGAGGAACTAGGCTGCCACCTGGCAGGAAAAGACGAAACAACCTATAAAACGGAGTTTCACTGCAATGGTTTACAAGAGTTCACTGTAAAGTAGATGAGATTTATAGTGATTCACTGTAAACCAAAAGACGGTGATGCACTGTCAAATTTAACTAAGATCCTGAGTGAATTCAAGGAATTCCTTTTACAGTATACCTGACTAGACTAATTTGAGGTCACTGAATCCAAAAATGAGGGTTAAAAAAAGTCCCATGAGTCTCAATTTCAAGATATTCCAACCTATGATTATCCTGGAGTCACCCGGGACTGAAATAAAATATTGCATAAATGTAGATTAAATAAGTGGAATCATCAGATGTCTGGTATAGAGCTTTAGAGGAGGTGGATGGGAAGCAAAGGAACTAAAGATAATTAAAATATGTTGGATATTAACAATTCTGTGTGGGTTTTACTATTATCAGCTGGGCGGGTGACTCTGGGACCATAATAAGAGGGTGACTCCGGGACTGAAATAGTGTATCGAAATACACATATGCTCTTGGAGGCTAGAATATTTGATTTTTCTGAATAATTTCTTTTTCTGGCAAAAGACACAATAGTTACCTCACAATCTGGGGTACAGGGGATACTTCGTGGATCATATGTATTTATTAAAAAGTGGTATCAAAATGACAGGACTTTTAAAAATTTTGCTGACAATACACACTTAAATGGCTGTGGAGAAAAAAACTTTGTACATATCAAGTGAAAACCTCATGAATCAATTGACTTTACCATAAGCCTAATAGGAAATGATATATTAGATGGGCTGTTGTTGCCTCAGTAGACAAGGGACACCTGTAAAACATGTCATTTTTAGCTTTTTTGACGTTTTTAGGGGGTTTTAGGGGTTTGGAGGGCCAGAAAACGAGAAGAATTGGCCCAACAGGCAAAAAAAAGAAAATTGCCAAAAGTTTAGGATGTTTTCTCACATCTACCGAAAATTTGAAAACATTGATGCAAAGGGTGTTACTCTGTAGGGGTGATCCATTTAGTATGTCACGCTTTTTTTGGCTATTTTGAAGACCCCCCCACCCCCATGTCACACTTGGTCACACTTTCCCAAACACCCCCAGAAAAGTATGTCACAAATCTGCTGAAACCCCCCCCCCCCAGTACTGTATTATATAAAAGACCATACACATATTCTGATAAGTAGTGCAATAAGGTCTATCATTATATCGAATATAAATTGTCACCCAGATGTAATACAATTAGATTGGTACTAAAGTGTTGCTAATATGACATCAGATATCTGTCAAATCCTTCAATTCCTCCTAGACAGGAAAATAGTGGATTTTATCGACTAGAACCCTTTCAGATAACAACTGTTCAAAGAGGCATTAACAAAATCACACAAGTATCGGTGGCACAATAGATTTTTGTGGCCTCTTTCCATGGATTCTTGTCTGTTTTCACAGGAACTGCTTCCTAAGGAAGGGGCCTCAATTTTATTTCAACATGGGTGTGCGGCTGGCCCTCTAGCTACCCTTGTCCCTGGTGAGGGAGAAAAGTGACCCCTAGTGCAGTGTCTAGGTTTAAGAAGATTCTCTGAGGAGTGAGCCTTGGTAAAAGGCATTTTAGTCAAAAGTGACCTTGATTACAAGTTATTTTGGTGAGAACTCTAAAGTGACCTTTGTTTTGACAGGTTTAATTGAAATCTTTAAAAAGTGACCCTCGGTGAGGGAGGTTTTGGTGAGAATTGACCCTTGGTGATGGGGATTCTGGTGAAAAGTGATACTTGGTAAGGGGATTGTTGTGAAAAGCGGACTCTTGGTAGGCCCTATGGGGGATCTTGCTCAAAATGTAACCTTGCCAGCCGCACACCCATCTATATAAAATAACCCCCCGGGCACTGCTATCTTTTCCTCTGATACGATTCTTCTTTAAATGCAAGAAGTGGGGTCCTTCCTGTCACTAGCCAGAGCTACCTTGTTATGATGGCTCTGTTGCCATTTTTTGCCCGGACTCTCTATTATTTATTGTCGCCTACATTTAAAATTTAATTAAGCAATTCATACGGGTGAGTCAGAAAATTAGTCCTAGAAGACCATGTTGTACGGTATGATGGCTAAATAATAAAAAGAAAAAATATCTCTTTCCTCTGATGTTGGAAGACCTAGCTGTGGTACCCATATACTGTTTCAAGTAGCACACATGAGATTATGATGCTGCTTAGTGACAATGCATATACAGCAGTGCAGCATTTATTTAATATATGGTTTAAAAAAATCTGAAAGTGTGACGTCAAACAATCCGAAACACCCCCCCACCCCCTTGTCACACTTTGTCACAGAAAAAAAAGACCCCCCACCCCTTCGGGCGTGACATACTTAATGGATCGCCCCTGTAGGGGTATATGGCTGAAAAAGGCCAGAAATAGCCAAAACTGCATAACTAGGGAGTTTGTGCCATATATACAGTAGGGACAGATTTGTCAATTTTGTTTGCCTGGCAGAGATAGCATGACTCTGATGCACATTTAGTGGTAAGAGACCATAAAAAAACAGGATTCTACACTGTTATGAATCTGAATTAGTGATATTTTACCAATATTAATTGAAAAAATACCATAAACATATAAATTTCTCCCAAAGCGATATGGATAGTGACCCATTCTGATAAGAGGCGCCATTAGGGAAGCTATTATTACTGTTTAAGGGACTGAGAGGGATAGAAATTATTTAATCCTATATGTTGTATCATAGTGCCTCTTATTTGGACCATATTAAAAACAATGCGGCCCCCATGATGCAGTTCACCCAGGGCGATTGAGTTGGGTCCCAGTTGGTGGTTACGTTCCCGCCCAGCGCCATGTTGTTGTTCATGCACACCCCCAAAGCACCAAATGTTCACACTTACATAAACCAACTATAAATGCGACAGCTAATGGATTTCTCTCTCACAGTCAGATGTAACAAATTGTGTTTCCTCTCTAGAAGAACTATGTGAATGGACTGATGCAGACCTACACTGGCCCCCCGGATGGAGCTGACATCATTCTCATGTCACATGTTGCCTACTACTTCGCTGACACCTTTACAAAGCAGATAGGTCGCGCCCTCTCATGGCTGAAACCAGGAGGACGTATACTGTTGGTACATGATCAGGACACGGTCATAAAGTTACTAGGTATGTATGAGTGACTATTTTCGGCCTATACATGGTGTTTATGGTGTTATATTAGCTTTCAGTGCTTTGACATTTACAATTTACTAATTCCCCTCCGATCAGCTTCAGAGTTCAATGTCCATTCAGACACCTATGACCTCATCTTAGTGGATGATATAAGGCGCCACCTGGTTGACATGGGAGCCAACTTCACAGGTGAGGCAACACATTTCTATTGTTATTTCATATGTTGTGAGGTTTCATTGGCCTAAATAATAGCAACCCATTTGATTTCTTCTAATAAAGCCAAAACAACCAGCTTTACTTAAAGCACATGTATAGGTATAAAATATGGAACAGACATACATTTAAGTGGGCCATCAGGGAAAAACGTGCAGGGGTATTTTTAATACTGGTTTTGGCCACCTGGAAGACGTTTCACCGTATGTTGTATCATTACCTAACATGCGGAGGTAACATACGGAAAAGATACGGACAAAATGCACCAAAAGTATTTTTTTTTGTGTCAGTTGACCCTCCGCATACCATCCGTATCTTTCATATAAAAAACACAAAACACAGCATTAAAAATACGGCCCTCCAAAGATACGGACATGGTCACCTGTCTCAAATATAAAAATGTGCAAAAACCGGTCTACATTCCAGAAAACCCCCAGGGAATTCCCTCTGTGACATCATAATATTTACACACATATGGAGATAGGCTGGGAGGGTATTGATAGGGTCCGTATGCTGTGTAATGTCAGGGAAGAGACAGGAGAAGTAGGACAAGATACAAGAGAGGTCGAGGAATAGACAGGAGAGGGCAGGCAAGAGACAGGAGAGGTCGGGGAAAAGACAGGAGAGGTAAGGGAATAGACAGGAGAGGTGGGGGCATACCGTGCTTCTACCTGGTGGCCTGCATTGCTGGTTTGTTCACAGTATGCTTCATTAGTATTTGTTAACATTTAATGCATTAAGTAGGTTGGTTAGGTTAGCCAAGAGAGGAGAGTAGGAGAGTAGGGGAGAGAGGGGCACGTTGACCACCTGGGCACATTGAACCATATGCTCTCTTTACTATTCCTTTGGGAATTTTCCAGCAGTTTGCCTACCATATTACCCCCTTATATAGACAGTTCAGAGCAGCAACATCATATTTATTTCGGGATGCTGAGGAGAGGCTTGGACAACATGAAAGATTTAAGCCATCGAAAGTAAAAATTTGCAATTGTTAAACTTTTTTTCTTATGTTGTTACAACATTGCTGGGCTAAGATCTATATGGAGGTCAAAGTATATATATATAAATGCTTGCATTGAACCTGATCTTAATCCTGAAGGTGATATGTAATTTGAATTAAATCAACCTTATCTATGATGGTCGGCATGGGGTACATTGAACCACAAAAGTTGGGGCACCTTCCATCTCTGGGCCAACCATAGGCTAACCTAACAGGTAGGCCTACAGGTTAAACCACCCATAGTTCATTAAGATTAAGCCACATAGAAAGAAACACAATATCAATATACACTTTGGTTATACAAGTACAATATAATACATGTTTTGTTAGTTGTGATAGTAAATTATTTCAAAGCACATTCATAGTGTGTTCATTCTCAGATGTATCATTTTTCAGAAGCAGAACAGCCTGTTATATGATAAATGTATACAATTAAAGATTTATATGGCACATACAAATAGCAGCAATCCTCTGAAGATGGTTTATATTAACCTAAAGGAAAATGTGTAAGGCTCTAACCCAGTGACTAAACTAGAAGCTATGATTTAATGACTTGTATATATTAAATATGTATTTTTCATATTCAATCCTATGCAAAAGTAACAATAGCAAGTATTTATACCTTAAGTTTCAATAATAAATCCATATTGCCATTTTTTTGAACCATTCAAGATATGTGGTTCAAGGTGCCTCAGTGGGTGGGTCAACCTGCCCAGGGCATGGGGCACATTGAACCACCCAGAGATTTTATTTTTAAAAAATCAAAAGAAATACAACGAATGACCATACATGCTTTGTCATGGGTCGCCATATTGCGCAATGATATAAGGTAAATGCTAGATACAAAATCAAAGCTCAGATGACCTAGATAAAGTCAGGAAAAAAATAAATGTGCATAAGTGGCTCAACGTGCCCCTCTCTCCCCTAATAACACAAGATTCCAACATATAGTGTATATCAATGTATATTAGTGTATATCATGTATATCACTCACTACATAACTATATATCCTTGTTATCTGCGATCAGAGTTCATATTCAACATTATGGCGATATATAGGACACAGCTCAGGGCTGGTATGTACCTTTGACTGTTCTACTATATTTGTATGCAATCAGAACAAGGAGAGTAGTCTAGGGACAGCGCACTTCAGCGCAACTGACTTTTAGCAGCAGAAGGGCGGATCCTAGCCACCCATCGTAGTTTTTCTACCGACCTGGCCGGCCATCGTAGCACACCCGCCACTCCTCAAGTCCATATATGGTCCTGCTCATGGCCTGAGTGCTTTTTATATGTTCGGTATTTTTATATCTAGGGGGGTACAAATATAGTACATACTTAATTTTATGCATACTACCACTACGAACTCCTCACGTCAACTACCAACTTCTCAAGTCCACTACCAACCACTCACGTTCACTACTAACCCCTCACGTCCACTACCAACTCCTCACATCCAAAACCAGCTCCTCATGTCCACTACCAACTTCTCACGTCCACTACCAACTCCTCACATCCACTACCAACTCCTCACATCCAAAACCAGCTCCTCATGTCCACTACCAACTCCTCACGGCCATTACCATCTCCTCACCACCATTACCATCCGAAGTGATATGATACATACGGAGCAAAAATACCACATACGGCACACAAAAGAGACATACGGCCCTAAAAAACGGGGTATATGTCATGTTTTCAACATACAACCACCCCCCTTTCCCTCTGTATATTTGGACCATAATACGCCAAAGATCCAGAATTTTTCTTGCTCCGTATGTTGAACAGAAACGCAATTATGGCTGTATGCATATACGGCCTCCGCATGGTATTTTTCTGTACATGTACATACGGCTCCTTGAGCAGAAATGCAAAAATGAAGAGAAATGCAAAAATACAGCATATGAACCCTTCCAGGAAGGCGTTTCACCGTATGTATGTATACACTTACAGCCTAAAGATACGGAAAACATGCGGAGAAAATGTACACTGCCAGTATCTAAACTACATTTTGCATTTCTTTCAACCCTCCGCATACCCTACGTATCTTTTATGAAAAATATACAAGATACGGCATCCAACATATGGTCTTCTTAAGATACGGACATGGTCACCTGTCTCAATTAGAAAAATGTGCAAAAACCAGTCTACATTACGGGAAACCCCCAGGGATTTTACAAGGTATAAATAGGGTCCGCATGTTTGGGAATGTGAGGGAACAGACAGGAGAGTTCGGGTAAGAGAGAGGAGAGGTCGGGCAAGAGACAGAACAGGTCAGGGAACAGACAGGAGAGGTCTGGCAAGAGTCAGGAGAGGTCGGGCAAGAGACAGGAGAGGTCAGAGAAGAGACAGGAGAGGTCGGGCAAGATACAGGAGAGGTCAAAAAAGAGACAGGATAGGTCGGGCAAGTGACAGGAGAGGTCCGGGAAGGCATTGGGAATATCAGGGGGAATGAGCATACCTACGATGGCCTGTTTGGTAGATCGGTATGCGGCCCTTAAAGGGATAGTTAGACCAGTGGTCAGTTGATCATTAATACATGGAGTAGAACTAATCTTTCGTTTTCTATTACCACACCAGAAAAAAAAAACCTCAAAGTTCAATTGTATGTAGAATGCATCCCTTAAAGGAATAGTGTAGTTTTATGATACATTTATTTAAAGGAAAAAGAAATGCTCAGTGTCTTTTACACGTGTACCACCATGCCTGAACATTCACCACCATGTCCTGATGTCCAACACCATGTCCTGATGTCCAACACCATGTCTACACATACACCACCATGTCCACACATCCACCACTATGTCCACATGTCCACCACCATCTCCTCACGTCCACCACCATCTCCTCACGTCCTCTACCATAATCTCACATCAACCAAATACGCCAAAGATACGGAATTTCTGTGCTCCGTATGTTGAGCAGAAATGCAATTATAGCCATATGTACATACGGCCGACTGTTTGTAAATACGGCCCTCCGTATCTTTTTCATCAACATATGGACCTTTGAGCAGAAATGCAAAAATGAACAGAAACGCAAAAACAGCACATAATTTATGGACCCTGTGTATGATACGGTGAAACGTCTTCTAGGGGGCAATTTATAGGTAAAACACTGAAAAGTATGCTAAAACATGTTATTTTTGCTAACCTTGACATCAAATTAAAATGTACACTGCCAGTAATACAGTGGGATAAAAATGACTGATAATATTTCCCACTTTCAAAGATTAAGCGCATCTATTATCCTTAACATTTTAGCCCGTGAGTTAAAAAAAGTGTCCTTGAATATGGGATCCAACCATCTCAATAGACTCCTAGTCCCCGCTGAGGGTCATCAATAAAAATTTAGTCACACAATGATATGGCTTAGTTTTATCATCCATCCCCTGCCATGCTTTTCTACATGTCTTCATCATTGTTTGTCACTCTCAGACCTGCTCCCACCCCTCCAGCTTGACAAAATTTATGGACGACTGTTAGCCCACCCACTACCCCTACTAGTAAGTAATTGCCATCCTCAGCAACATGGCGTCTAGATTATGTTGCGGGATTAGCCTTCATACTGCAGCATCACCTGTAGCAAGAATCAGAACTAAAGAGGCTCGGAGTTTGAATGTGCAGACTCTGCAAACAGGAGAGCTGGACCGATATCCCATCTGCAATCTATGACTGTGTAAATTGTAGGATGGAAGTAAATCAAAATGACATGATCTGCGAAAAGGGACCTTAGTGTAGGATGCGCTAATGTCACTATTCCCAGTGCATGTCACAAATGATAAATGGTTTGAAGAATATGGTTAGCAAACATTGCGTAGAGTAGGTTAAAGTGGACCAGTTCTCTGCTGGGTGAAATTGGAGGTATCTAATAACTGGGTTGGAGAGTAGCCACACACTGCATCACGGTAAGAAAGGAGGTTTCTGCTTTGTAGTTCTAATGATAACTTTAGTGTACTCTATATTTGGCAGAATCACCAATTGGCTATACCATAGACATTTCCTACCCGGGCTCTTCTTACTATGGCTTTGTGTCAGTGATACTGAACTGGAAGGCCACAAAACAGGAGGTAAGCTGGTTTACAATATGATATTGCATGTGGATAGAGTTGGGTATTCTCACTGACTATATAGGTTTATTATACGATCAGGCGACTCATCATGCTTTTTAGGTGACACCCCGTGCTGATATCTAGTGATATCGGCACTCTTCCGGTGGATATCGGCACTCTTCCGGTTGACGGGAGTCATTCCGAAATTTCCTCCCCCATAAAATCCGAGGTTTCATGGTGATTCGAACACGCTACCCCAAGACTTGAAGTCGCACGCTCTACGTACCACGCTGTGGGGTCGCTGGTTATAGTGGGGTACAAAACAAGGAGTCTACAGACAGAGTTTCAGCCCTGTAGGGGCATTATTTAGCGAGTTATGGAAGAAAACACTCCTTTTGATGTAATTTCTCCTAAAGTCAAATTTTTTTTATAATTTTTTCTTCCTCACCTCCCCTACTGAAGAGTTCCACAACATGGCGTCTGCACCCTCTGAACAAGACGACTTAGATATCGTTCAAAATGGCGAAATTAAGTACTTTTAAAGGTAAATAAGCACATTTGAGTCGAAAAATCGTATAATAAACCTAATAATGTATGGATATCAGGCACTCGGAATTATATATAGTATGATATAGGCATTCGTGCTACGCACTCATGCCTATATATCATACGATATACAATTCCGAGTGCCTGATATCCATACATTATTGGTTAAATACATTATTATGAATGTGTATAATACATTTTATGTTTCATGCTCACACTTATAGATTACCAAATTATTGTTAGAGATATTGATATAATCATTAAATGTGTTTTGAATGCGTAAGATAGTTTGTTAATTAGAATCAAATAAGTCCTTTGACCTCAGATGACCTAGGTAATAATAGCCACTAGCTAGATCATGATCATTTGCTTAGCCTACAAAATAAATGGCTGATCTCATTGCCTGATGAATATCAACCACTACACCAAATGTGCCAACATCTCAATCTCCACCTCCTACTCAGATGTAACTATTACCCCTTGTAAACTTCGCCAACTGAATTGTGCTTGTCTTGTTTGGTTTTGTATGATAGTTCTTATGATACATATATAAAAGAATGACCCTTTTGTCTTTTAGGTGGACAAGGCTATAACCCTGTTGCGTCCACACTTCAAGCCAGGGACCAAGAAGATACTCTGCAGTCAGTCATTATTTGTCATCCAGTCATCCAGTACTGACCTCTCACAAGATGAAAAGTGATGCTTGAGCCCCAAGTTAAGGATTACTTTTAGAGTGCCTGCCTGCACAAACAATCAAAACTTGTTAATATAGCTCTGAGTGAAATAATGTAGCCATGCTTGCCATCTAAGTGTGGGATCTTTTGAAATTTTGTTGCTGGGCGTAGTAACAACATTATTGATTCAACAGAAATTTGCTATATTTTGTATGATATTCAGAAATGTGAATTATTGCATGAGGATTCCTAGTACATTATTACAAACAATAAGATGCAACTAGTTATCTTGAGGTGGTCCACATTTATAAACTGATGTTTATCTTAATCCTATTATAATCATGGAATATGTCGAGGGAAAGGGGCAAAAGGACTATATAGCAACAACATGTAACATTAAGAAGAAATAAATGATTTTTCAAGTTGAAATTGAATTAAATTACAAATAGTCTGGATATAACCCCTGAAATTAAACAGTGTAGAATAGGCTGAAAATCACATGCCCCCTCCAATGATCAACAAGCTAAAACTAGTAGTGAATCCCAAGATAATCTAAGGACCTCAATAAAGGATATCATTGGGGCTTAATTGTCCTGAAAACTGAGCGGGACTAGGTTTAAAGTTATTTTTTAGAGAGTCATCCTTGGGACATTTGTAATTATAAGTATCACTGTCTGCAGCTCACTCAAACAAATGATTCAAGCAGATGAAAGATAGTAGTTGTTGTGAAGACATTTTTATTCCCTTCAACAACATTCATGAGGTACATAAACAACACTAACCTGACTCAAACAAGGCACCAACAGACTGAGGATCATAGTAGGCCTACATTTTGAGGCCTACCTTTTGCACAGTACTTTTTACATATTTCTATGTCCCTCTTTATAAGAGTATTCCCAGTCTGTCTTTGAGTTGAGTTTGAGTTTAGAATTTTTATTGGCATTAGATAATCGTTATCAATATAGACGTTTTTCAATCAAATGCCAAGTTGTTACTAAATTCCAGTTGGAATTAATGTTATTCAGATCAGTCTCTACATGATAGTATTAATAGTCTTGGCTGACTCATGATATATCAAGTTGGCAATTAAATTTACTAGTCCTCATGAGACTTTGTAAGTGAGTCATGGCCAATTATAATACTAAATAACTAGTCGGGCTAGGGGCCAAAGATTGGTTTGTGTCAGACTGTTGATGAAGATGTCTTTTGTGGCACTTTTCTGCTGGGCAGCAGTGAGTATCCCGTAGTCTGCTGCCCCAGTACTTGGGGATGCCGACACAACAGTTTTTCACTGGGTGCCTCAGTTTGAACCTCGATTTGTCGTTTCCTCAAAGCAATCTGACTGGCTGTAGCAGATTGTCTGCTGTTTTGGAGCGCTTGTACATGTATATTAGCAACTGTCTGTTCCTTCTGATGTGGAGTTTTTTCCAGCCTGGCATCATCCTGTAGATCATCAACATTGGCATCACGAGCGTCATGGACATTGTTGATTATGCAGAGACAATCGTTCTGGATGGTTTGCAATTTTTTCACAGCCCAGGATGGGCCACTGTCCAGAATTAAAGGGCAGTATTCAAGGCACAGTAGGATCATGGTTTTGAAGATCATCATGGTAGATGCCTTGTCAGTTTCCTTTCTGGTATTCTACAGTTGAGTGTATTTGCTTTTTACCATACTGATTACCTTCTGGAGATGTTGGCAGAATGATAGGTGGTGGTTGATCACCACACCAAGGTAGTTAAATGCCGGTACGACCCCCAACTCATCTCATTCATCGTGAATGTCAGTCCTGTCATGTCGATGGGTGCAGTCATAGGGTATGTCCAAAGGACTTTTGTTTTGTCCACGTTGATTGTCAGCTGGTTATTGATGTTCCATACTGTGATAGCAGAGCAGACTAAGGCCAAGTCGTTGGCGTATATGTATCCTGTAGTATTCTGAATGACCATTTCTACATTGTTGACGTACAGCAAGAAGAGTAGTGTGCCCTGCAATTACGACACAACGTTTACATAGATTCAAATTGTCATCCAGAAATTTTTTTTGTTAACTGTACATTTAGTTTGATATACTGTATCAATATGTGACCTCAATGATTCACATCAAAGACAAATTGAAAATTCATATTTTGAAGGTCGGTATATCCTTAAAGTGGACAATCCCTTTGCCTGTGTTGCCTGCCCCAATTTGATTTGTTGGGCATGTGGTAACAAGCCTTCATCAGTGTTTATATCCTGGTACTGCTATAATAATGATATAAAGTCTATGACTTCTTAAGACACGCTTTAATTATTTCTTGACACTTTTAAGTCCATCTGCCCTAAATAAATAGACAGAGCTGCACGCTAAAGTGACTGAGCCTGTGGTTATTGCACGAGTGGTACTTGGGCCGTATTGCACGCTTGCCATAGGCCTAGTGCAATACGGCCCAAGTACCACAAGTGCAAAAACCACTGACGAGGTCATTTTTCAGTGACGCTCTGTATCTATTTCAGGGTATATCAATGTAAAATAGATATGAAGTCTATGTTTGTATACTTCCTGGGCGTTTGCTTACTTCCGCGATGTTTGTTTACTTCCACATCACCGCCATTTTGAATTTCCCGGGGGTCACGTGACCCTCGGAGCGTGCAATACAGGCAGAGCGTGCAATACACCAGAGGGTTATTGCACGTTTACCTGGGGAATGACCCTCCCATTGCTTTAACCTTGTCATTCCGTATGCGCCATGAAATAAGCCCTTTTCTTTCATTGCTTAAGCCAGTTATAGATGGTTGATGGTTATTGATGGCTGCTGGTCATAGAGTTTCAACTTGTATCGATTTGTTTAGACTTAGCCACAACTGCTATCTCTACCTCTTGCAGCCATAGAAAATGGCCACTTCCTAGATCTTTTAGACCCTAAACATCTAATTTGGTTGGAACATTCACTGTTTCTAATACTTTCATTCTACTTACACACAAAATGCAGTGGGCTAATCTTTAATGACATGATAATTGACACTTCATAATCTGTGGATCTAGGGATTCTCAAAACATGTCATGCTTGACTATAGCCCAGCAAATTAGTGTGATCCTGTTTCAGATTGTGTGGTCTTGTTTGAAGAGATTTCGTCCCCATGGTATACTGTTTGAGATTGTGTGAGTCAGTTTTACACTGAAACATGCTGGGACGTCATAACACTAATTACCATGGGACACTGTGTCATTGTGTTTCATGAAGTGTCAGATATGAAACAGACTGAAACACATTCAAACACTATATACACCCTTGTGTGTGACATTGTGTGATTTTGTGTCACTCAGTTCTGATTCTATCCCACAGTAGGCCAACATCACACACCATAGAGAAAGGACCATGGTATACAGTTTGACTTTGTGTCACTCAGTTCTGGTTCTATCCCACATTAGGGCAACATCACACACCATAGAGAAAAGACCATGGTATACAGTTTGATTTTGTGTCACCTCGTTTGGCATCCATCACACATTAGCACAATATCACACAGTACACAAAAGGTGCTATGTCACTTAGTTTGGGTTTGTGCAAGAAAGTTCTGATACCATAACACATTAGGACAACACCACACACCATACACCATGTACTATGGCACATAGTTTGAGATTGTGTCACTCTGTTTAGCTTCTATCACACATTAGAAGATTATCATACATACCACACTATTTGCTATAGCATCTCATCTATTTGCGTATAAGATCAAAATATGTGAGGTTTTGTATGATGCAAATCTACTAGTGTCACACAGTTACCATTAAACTTTTTCCCTTTCCATGATCTAATTAATGATTTGTAACTATTCTATCTATCCCTCTTGCCTAGCCCTCCATTATAATTATGCTTTTGCTGGAGATTTTCCATTGTTTTCACAAGATCTGAAGGATGTATCATTGAGGCAATTTGATCAAGATACAAACAAGAAAGGTCAGCATATTTTGTTTTTACACTGTATTTCTTGCCCTGAACTCATTGACTTCCCAATGCTGAAAGGTCCTTGGAGGTCAAGTGCTCTATTCCAAACTGTGCCAAGCCTGAATGACTTGTACACAGGTGATTGATTTGTCCTTGAGTGGATGTCCTTGGGGTGGGAGTTGGGCTAATTTCATTTTTGCTTCTGGGTAGCAGGCCACACAGACTCCTTCCTTCCACAATATTTCCCCTATATTGCAATTCTATATGTGATCTAGCTTTACACATTATGTAGGGAATACAAAATCATTGAGATGTATTGCTATTGTAACACTTCAACATATTCCTAGTTCACCTACATTAGGTTGAATGTGTATGTCACCAGATTTATAATAGCCTTGGCCTAACTCAGGGCACCTGCTCTGCCTGGTTGGTCGCCCATGCCCTGGGGGGGGGGCACTCTTGATTTATGGGATACCATGTGCAAAAATCACTCAGAAATTGACCCCCTTTTAGCGGGGGAAATTCAACCAAAACACACCCCTTTTCGCACATTGACCCCCTAAAATGGGATAAAACCATACCCCTTTTATCTTAAATTGGCCAAATTTAGACCCCTTTTGGAGGGATACTGTAAATTGGTCAAGAGTGGATCCCTTTTAGCAGGATGTTACTAGGAATTTGGGACAAATCGCCATCAAATATATCCCTTTTTGGAGGAATCTTTGGACAAGTCGGTTGGATATATTTGGCAAAAAAACATCCCCCTTTTGCCCAAAAATGGGCCCCTATTGGTGGGCCCAGCCAAACCGCCAATGTGCCCAAAAAGTATCCCTTTCCGGCTATTTTGTGTATGCACATAGTGACTATAGAAAGTATAGGAAGTGGCCCCCCCAAGCCCATGCCCCACCCAAGACTCCTTGACCTCTGAGGGATATGAAGCAGCAGGGAAAGCCTCTCTCACCTTTGAAGAATCTGTGAGTATTGTTCAATATTCTTGTCATTTCAGGGCAGAGTAATATATTCCCTGTTAGTGCAAGAATTGATATTGTCAAGGTGTTTTGACTGCATCATTATGGTTTGTCCTCTGTATCATACACAGACAGACCCTTTTTCAGAACATTGGATTGATGATATACATTTTTTATTCCTAACCCTGGGAGAGTGGGTGACCAAGAGAGCAAGAGAGACATGGCCCAGGGAGAGATTGACAGGGGGCAGGGAGAGACAGACATGAGGCATGGAGAGATAGAGAGGGGCTAGAGATAGAGAGGGGTCAGAGAGAGACATGGGCAGAGAGAGACATGGGGACAGAAAGGGACATGGCAACGGAGATAGACATGGGCAGAGACAGAAAGAGAGGCTTGGGTATAGAGACATGGGCAGAGAGAGCCATGGGCAGAGAGAGCCATGGACAGAGAGAGACATGGGCAGAGAGAGACATGATCAGAGAGAGGTATGGGCAGGGAGAGAGACATGGGCATAGAGACATGAGCAGAGACAGACATGGGCAGAGACATGGGACAGAGAGACATGGGGACAGAGGGACATGGGGACAGAGAGACATGGGGACAGAGAGACATGGGGACAGAGAGAGACATGGACAGACAGAGAGACATGGGCAGAGAGAGACATGGGCAGAGACATGGGACAGAGAGACATGGGGACAGAGGGACATGGGGACAGAGAGACATGGGGACAGAGGGACAGAGGGACAGAGGGACATGGGGACAGAGAGACATGGGGACAGAGGGACATGGGGACAGAGAGACATGGGGACAGAGAGACATGGGGACAGAGGGACATTGGGACATGGGGACAGAGAGACACGGGGACAGAGACAGACATGGGACAGAGGGACATGGGGACTGAGAGACATGGGGACAGACAGAGACATGGACAGACAGAGAGACATGGGCAGAGAGAGACATGGGGGCAGAGTGTGCAGCAAGTGCAGATACTTGCTTATAACCTTGTTAGGGGTGTCAATGCATGGGGAGGTCAAACCCTTTCAGTATCCTTTGACAGACCAGGTCACCAGAAGCTAGTTTTAATTTAACCACTAGGGTGGATGGGGCACACCTCAATGACCCTCGGTCCTCTCTAGGCAGCCTGCAGTGTGGGGCTCTGTGTACATGTTGATGTCCACCTGCAGGCTGAGCAGGGGGTGGGGTACGTTATGTAAAACGTCCTCCTATAGCATAGGTTAGAGTTGTAGATTACACCCAATAATAGAACAGTGGTGCTACTGACTGCACCAAGCACAGGGCACTGCGTTTGTTTGATCCCCAACCACATATAAATAGCACTAACTGGTCAATCCTGGTGGGGGACAATGCAGTTAGTTTCCAGTAGAGGGCAGTACATGGCTGGACTTCCTCAGGGAGAAACGGACTGCAGCGGCCACTGCCCGTGTATGTGTGTGTGTTGGGGTGTTGGGGGGGGGGGGGGGTAGGACATACATGTACCTCGCTACACTGCCTTGTTTCTGGACACTGCAGCGGCCACTGCCTGTGTGTGTGTTGGGGGGTGGAGGGGTAGGACATGTAGGGTGTGTGCGTTCGTGCGTGCATGCGTGGGGGTGGGGACATACATCCTAGTGAACAAATAAACGTTTCTGAACGTTAAAAAACGTACTCTGAAAGTTCTTGAACGTTCATAAATCAAAGTTAAAAAACGTAAAACATTTTTTTAACGTTTAATCGAACGTTTTTCAATGTTAAAAGACATTAAAGGTTTGTATGAACGTTTTCTAATGTTAGTTTCTACTCTTTATTGACATTAATAAATAATTATTCTGACTTTCCGATGAATTATCTGGCACTATAATCTATTGGTTAAGAATATAGAAACCATATGACAGGTAATGGTTAGCTTTATAAATTGGGATTGCTCTTTATTTTTCCAATCGACTAAGCCAACTGAAGTGGTTCCTTGTCCAAATAGTTTTCATGTCCAAGTCGATTAAGTGTCCATTAAAACGTTTTAATACCAGGACATTATATTTCTTGTACACAAAATGTTCTAACACACTGTATTTACAACCAATGAGTAAAGTTCAACTCTAGGATTGTTACATAGAAACATTTACAGTCCTGTGCATATAGGTTTCAATGTTAAAAGACATTAAAGGTTTGTGTGAACGTTTTCTAATGTTCCAGCCTGGCAGGCCAGTTGTGTTAGCACTAAGGACTTCCCGCACCGTTTTGCGCTAGGACTAGGACCTCATCTCATCAGATTTCCCCCTGTGAGGGGTCGGATCACCTAGCTTATCATCATCATAGTTATTCATGTTATTATCTAGTTATGCATCTCCTTCTGAGAATTGCCTCGTTTCATGGGAATCATTAGTCTATGTTCTAATGAGTACTGCATCCCTCGTAATGTGGTGGTCGGGGGCCACCAGTTTCTCTTTTCTACGGGTACTAAAAACATGTGAGGGTTTAGATTAGAGAGGGAAGGGTGTAGCGGGGCTGGGTGACGGCCAGCGATTCCTCCGCATGAGGAGTTCGGCCCAGCGCCGCGAGGTGGCACCTCCTCAGTGCGGATGATATATAAGGCGGCATGTGGAGGTGTCGTGCCAGTTCTGTCTGAGAGCTCGCCGCAGCAGGTCGCGTTATCGCTAATCTGATGTCATATCATATCACATATGTTGTAACTGTTGATGCCTTTGGAATATAATATACTACTATTGTTGCTACTACTTCCTCTCATATTGTCTCTTTCCTAGTTATAAGACTGTTTAAGCCCTAGCCTCCCAGTTCTATTACAATATACAACCTCTGCCAGCATTGCTCCACGATACACTGCCTCAACTACCACTAGTAGAATGTAAAATGTTGACACAGAGCTCACACTGACAAATGTATCGTAAGGGTTGAACACTTTCTTTACTTAATAGATATCAAGGATTTCAAAAATCAACTTCTAGATATTTCATTCATTGCCGATTAAACATTGGTATTTGAAAAAGGTGATTTTCTATTCACCAGTTCATCAAAATTACAAATATGTTTTTAGGTCGTTTTGCATCCAAACTCTTTATGAAAGCTGTGTGGGTCTGTTCCATGGGACAGCCATGGGGCAATTTGCACACTTCTAGCACAGTGTGCTGGAAGTGGAACTAAGTCAACAATATAGAACTAGTGCGATCACTTTTTGGAACATTGTACCAAGCTGTGTGGGTCTGTTGCATAGGACAGCCATGGGGCAATTTGCACACTTCTAGCACAGTGTGCTGGAACTGAACCTAAGTCAAACAATATAGACCTAGTGTGATCACTGTTTGGAACATTGTACTAAGCTGTGTGGATCTGTTTCATGGGACAGACATGGGCCAGTATGCACACTCCTAGTACAGTGTGCTGGAACTGAAACCAAGTGACACAAAATGGGACAAGTTTGATCACTGTTTGGAACATTGTACTATGATGTGTGGGTCTGTTTCATGGTAAAAACATGGGACATTTCCGGAGCATTGTCACACAAAACGGCACAAAATAACTCATGATCAGGTAGAATGTGATAAAGTGCATCTGATGCGCCCCCTGTGAATAGCAGGTAAAGTATTAATGAACTATTTGCCAATAGTGGACTGCTGTGTGGTGCAGACCCCTGGTGGACAAACAAGGACTTCAGTAGAACAATGTGGCACAACATGGAGCAAACTGTGATTTTATTATGTTCAATTGTATCAAAGCAGTTAAAATCCACATCACATGTATATATCCGAGGGAATATGTAATTTAACACATGTTTTCTTAAAATAGCCCTGTAGACTTTAATAATAGGATAATCTGTTAACAAAAAGACAGTTCCCTGCAGAATAATTTCTAGATTACATTTGAATCATCAAAAATGTTAATTCTGATGAGATTCCACCCCTTAGGAGGAAGGAATTACTCAAAAAAGAAAGTTTTTGTTTGATTCACATTCCAACCCTATAGCAACGGCCTTTCTAGTCCAAGAAATTTGAAAAGGGCATTTCATATGGTCATAATGGTGTATAATAAGTAATGCTTGTACAAAAATTCACCAAGGTATAGATTATTTAATGTGTATTTTCTGCCTGGAAAGAGGGGGGTAGAAAGGGACAATCATGGGACAATATACATGTTTTTAGTATAATTTGCTGGAATTGAAACCAACTCGCACAACATGGGATAAGTGTGGTCTCTTTCTCAAAAATTGTACCATGACGTCTAGGTCTGTTTCAAAGGACAGAATGTTTACAATAAAGTGTGTTTGTTTCATAGTACAATAATGGGACAAATTGCATCTTTCTCAAATTAAACTAAGTCACACTGTATGGAACAAGCGTGATATTTGTTTGGAACATTGTTCTAAGCTGTGTGGGTCTGTTTCATGGGACTGTCATGGGTCAATATGCACATTTTTAGCACAGTGTGCTGGAACTGAAACCAAGTGACACAAAATGGGAAAAATGTGATCAGTGTTTGGAACAGTGTGCTGGAACTGGGACTATGTCAAACAATATAGAACTAGTGTGATCACTGTTTGGAACATTGTACCAAGCTGTGTGGGTCTGTTCCATGGGACAGCCATGGGGCAATTTGCACACTTCTAGCACAGAGTGCTGGAACTGAACCTTAGTCAAACAATATAGAACTAGTGCGATCACTGTTTGGAACATTGTACCAAGCTGTGTGGGTCTGTTGCATGGGACAGCCATGGGGCAATTTGCACACTTCTAGCACAGTGTGCTGGAAGTGGACCTAAGTCAAACAATATAGAACTAGTGTGATCACTGTTTGGAACATTGTACTAAGCTGTGTGGGTCTGTTCCATGGGACAGCCATGGGGCAATTTGCACACTTCTAGCACAGTGTGCTGGAAGTGGAACTAAGTCAACAATATAGAACTAGTGCGATCACTTTTTGGAACATTGTACCAAGCTGTGTGGGTCTGTTGCATAGGACAGCCATGGGGCAATTTGCACACTTCTAGCACAGTGTGCTGGAACTGAACCTAAGTCAAACAATATAGACCTATTGTGATCACTGTTTGGAACATTGTACTAAGCTGTGTGGATCTGTTTCATGGGACAGACATGGGCCAGTATGCACACTCCTAGTACAGTGTGCTGGAACTGAAACCAAGTGACACAAAATGGGACAAGTTTGATCACTGTTTGGAACATTGTACTATGATGTGTGGGTCTGTTTCATGGTAAAAACATGGGACATTTCCGGAGCATTGTCACACAAAACGGCACAAAATAACTCATGATCAGGTAGAATGTGATAAAGTGCATCTGATGCGCCCCCTGTGAATAGCAGGTAAAGTATTAATGAACTATTTGCCAATAGTGGACTGCTGTGTGGTGCAGACCCCTGGTGGACAAACAAGGACTTCAGTAGAACAATGTGGCACAACATGGAGCAAACTGTGATTTTATTATGTTCAATTGTATCAAAGCAGTTAAAATCCACATCACATGTATATATCCGAGGGAATATGTAATTTAACACAGAATTAAACACATTTGAAGGCCAAGGTAGGTTTGAAACTGTCACACTCAGAATAGAAAGCTTGAAATCAAAAGTTTCATACAAAATGTCACAGGATGAATCTCATATACTCTTTACTTAAATTCAAACGACCTGACACAAATGTGATTTTCCTGCTTGGGAATCTGTGTGAGTGTGTGTGGATCTTTCCCATAGGACAGATTCACACACACTGACACAGACACCATGGGACAGATTCACACAATATGCATGTTTCTCACACTGTGTGTGAAGGCCTCAAACAGTATCAAACAATTTCACACTAATTTGCTGGGAGGTTGACTATAATTATGACTAACTTCAGTTAGACATATATGTGACTAAGAAGGTACAGGACCTGGCCATTTTTGCTACATTCACATTACTATACAAATGAAGTTGGTAGTGACTAAATTTTACAGGTCCATTATTTCCAATTCTGTACATCCTACGAACAATCATGAAAATGACATACACCTATATCCGAGCTAGTTGGGCTCCTTACCTATATGATAAACCTCGACATAATCGATGTAATGAAACGTTTAGTAGCTGCCATGGGTACTATAATCATTGTTTATGCTTTGGTGGCTTGGTGCCTTGTTTGAGTCGGACCACTATTGCTTGTGTACCTCATGTATATTGCTGAATGGTATAAAGATTACTTCACATAAACTACTACTTCTCATCTGCTTGGACCATTTGTTTGAGTGAGCTGCATACAGTGATACTTACAATTGTCCAAAGGATAAATAGTTGAAGCAAAATCACCATTTAACCATAGTCCAGCTCAACTCACCCTGCCTCCACCACTAAGCCCCATTGCTATCTTTAATTGAAGTGCTTAAATTATACCTATTTTAGCTTGTTGTTCATGGTTGGGGCATATGAGTCTAAGCCTATTTGCACACCGTATAATTTTATAGGTTATATTCAGACTATTGATCAGTAATTCAATTAAATTTCAATTTTAAGAATTCTTTATTTCTACTTAAAGGTACATTGTTGTTGTTATAGTCCTTCTGTCCCTTTCCCTTGACATAATTAATGATCGTTATAGGATTGAAATAAATGTCCGTTTATGTGGACTTCCTCAAGAGAACTAGATGCAGCTCTTTGTTTGAAGAGCGTAATAAGCAGCATATACTTAGGGTCCCCATGCTATTATTTTTATTGCATTTAAGTAGTTAAGAGGATCCAAAGTCTCGCTCCTGAAAGTTGGGGGGCATTTATAACATTCAATACCACATAAGTAATAATCCATGGAGCTATAGTTAATGTTTATACCGTAAAACCCTGGTTATAAGCTGACCTCGGTTATAAGCCGAATGTGAGTTTGGGAGTAAAAACTTGGCTTACAACAATAGTGTTTGAATTTAGTTTTCACTATGTTCCTACATTGTTAAAACCTCGCATATAAGCCGAATTGGAGTTTGTGGTTGAAAATTCGGCTTATAGCAAATAAAAACGGCAAATAAAAATTGGCATATAGACGAGGCTTTACGGTATATAATGTACATGAACTTTGATTTCATCAGTGTACAAAATACACCAAACTTCTGGTGAATCGTAACAAGAAATAGCCTTAGTATTTTAGGTGTATAGTCAGGAACCAGAGTTCTTTGCGCATGCACAGGTGTCACTTCTGTCTTCTCCCAATAGTCTAGTGAATTAAGGGAAATATACTTTATTTCTGGATAAAAGTACCAAAGTTGGTTTATAGGTAGATAAATATATGTTATTGAATATTTTTCCTTGCTCCAAGCAAAAAGTGTCCTGCAACACTATTTTTGGGTCATTTTCCTGAAAAATGTGAAAGATGACAATAATAATTTTATAAGTTAATCTTTTGCAGGTTTCTAGCATTGAGACCTAATAATATTGCCATAATAGACATTAATTGTCATAAATATGAAAGAATCAGCCCCCAAAAAGTGCAATATGGGTGCAAAATTAAAGCTGAAAGGCAAAACTAATTGTGGCTTGATGCTTTCATTTTAATTACTTTCACAAGCTGTCAATAGTACTTTTTTAACCGCTCATATATTTTAAGGGTAATTCTATGTGTTTTCATGTATGTTACACCCTGTTAGGTTACAAAATTGGTAGTAGTAGGATTATCTAGGGGAGATATGTGATCAATCTATATGGAATGGGTATTGCAGCAGAACACCGCAAACGAAGGGCTGCAGCCACCACAAGTGAACTGCAGTTGTCACACTGGGGGGTTTGGGGGCATGCCCCCTCAAGACAATTTTGAATTTATAGCCTTCAAATAGTCCATTCTTATGAATTTTGCATACACTTTATGAAAGGTCTGATCTACATCTAGCCTCTATCATTTGGTTTGGGATTTTTTTGGAGGGAGAGATCCTTTGGAAAAATACTTTTGTCACCTGAAGGCATGCCCCCCACCTATAACATATATTTGAACATTGAGAAGGAGGGAGTGGCATTGAGGGGAAAGAAGGGGTGCGGTTGGAGAGCTTAACTGAACTTGTGGACCTTTTATTGAAAATTTAAGGTCATATATAAAGTTGCAAGCAGGGTACAGCGAGCTTGGTACCCACAGGCTATTTTCGAGATCTAGAGGCAAAAGGGTTCTTTCTGGTGGGTTCTGAGAGCTGTATAGATTCATTTGCAGCCAGCAGTCAGGGGTTGTTCTGGTTGATTTTTCTTTCAAAAAGGAAGACTGTGAATCCACACTCTTTTGTTTTGCATCCTATTTCCTGAATGTCCTTTTTTTCTAATGCTTCCCTTTCCCTCCAACTGCTTCCCTCTGCCTAGGCTTGAGTACACAGAGGTCGTAGAGGGAGGAGAGGCCACAGGGGTAGGCCAGGGCATGGGAGGGGATCTGAAGGGGAGGAGAGTGGACATGGAATGGCAGGTGAGGTTGAGGGATATTGGAGGTGTATGGTAGGGGAGGGACCACGTCCCCCCTCCATCTTCAAGAAATCCCTCAGCCCGCAGCATGCCCCCCTCCCAAACCTGAGAAGAGGAATGGGGGAGGGGGGGTGGCAGAAGGCGTGACAATGCCCCTGCTCTCTGGGGAATTTGGAAATAACCTGGTACAGGATCTATATAAAATATAGCAAATTTTTCTGCACGTTTTGTCAAAATCAGTTCTCAAACATGAGTTAAAATGTATAACTGAAAACAGTTAATAAGCTTTAAATGCATTATGTCCCACAATAAATAGAGAACACTTGCACCAACGATTATTTAGAAGAGAATATTCTACATTAAAAGTACCCTAGTGCATTTTGTGGCCTATTTTTCACTCTTTTGCTATCACTGTGCCCCCTGGTGGGCAAAACTAGAACTACCCCCCCCCCAGTCACATTTTCCCCCACCTGCTCAGAAATATATGAATCCCCCCTCCAGGAAGATACTATCTACTCCCCTGAAATACTTTTCTTAAATTTAGAGCTAGTTTTCCAATCTTTCTTTTCATTTCCTTCTCTCCTTTTCCTCCATCTTTCCTCTCCTCTCTCTTTTTTTGTGTTGGGGCTGGGGGCAATCCTGTTGCATCCCCCCCTCCTTCCCCCTGAATCAGCCTTTTTTCAAATCAAAAGAAACAGCTAAATAAACCTGAAAAATTCTGGTTTCATGTGATCTGACAGTCATCTTTATGAAGGGCAGCCATCTTGAATTTTTAATGCATGATTTAGATTTGGATATTAACCTACATTTATAGTTACCAGTTAAGCATCTTGTATGGTTTCAGCCCTAAATATTTCTATAAAAGTTCTACAAATTAAGATTTCCTGTTTATTTCAATGATTTTGGTGATCACATTTCAAAATGGCTGAAAAACGGTGATAGCATGGAAATTTCTTTTGGAGCAAGGAAAAAAGTGAAAGTTCTTGGTTCAAACCATGTGTAAAAAACTTTTGGCACTTTTATCCAGTAATAAAGTATAATGCCAATTCGTTCCCTTAATTCACTAGACTACAATTGGTGTCGGCCATTGTTGTTTATAGTGTAGAAGGAGCACAAGCCCGCGCTGTATTTCAGTAGATTCTGAGTTGATAGTATATATCTGTTGTAGATAACCCATGGAGATATGGATTTATGTATATGCTTAATGACCAATCTAAGACTCGTCAAGGTTTATAATGGTAATAACATCCAGCAATAAAAGTTTGAAAGAATCCTGCAGTTAAATAACAAGAATTGCTGTATCATCTCACTCAGAGCTATAGTGACAGGTTTTCATTGCTTGGGTATGCAGGCACTGTAAAATTAATCCTGTAGTTGGGGTTCAAGCATCACTTTTCCTCCTGTGCGAAGTGGGTATTCTGGATGACAAATAATGACTGAGTCCTGCGTACCTTCTCAGTCCCTGGCATGAAGAGTGGACGTAGCAGAGTTAGAGCCTTGTCCACCTGAAAGACAAAAGGGTGATCCTTTTATATATACCACATTTCACTGTGTATTAGCCCAGGCTTATACAAGTACTAGTGGTAAACTGACCAGGCTTATACACAGGGCAGGCTTATACTGGCGGCAGGCTTATATTCCCTTAACTGTAGAAACGCCATGATAATTCTTACAATTTCTGCTTTTCCGACACATTTACTGCAACATTTCCAATAATGTTCTTTCCAAATTAAATTCTCTTTAAAATGGTTAGGGGGATGAGTGGAGTAAATAGGGATCACATGGCCAAAGGAATTATGAAAATACTCTAAGTAGAAGTTGAGTTATGGCCTGAAATATAATTTTTATTGAGTATATATTGCACCCCCTGGACTTATACTCCGGGCCCAGCTTATACAATACTAAATCACCTCTTGCCCAGGCTTATACATGGGGCAGGCTTATACGTAGACCCGGCTTATACATGGGGAAATACAGTATATATTATTTATTACACAACGTTATTGGTACGATCCTGTGTAAGAACAAAGGAAAATCGTATCACCCGGGGGTGTGGTACGTCTTTCCGTACCACCCCTATGTGTGCTACGCTTTTGTGTACCCTAGACCAATCACAAGCCAGCATAGTGGTCACGTGACCATAGATCAGTGGCGGCAATGTAAACACACCTCTGGCCGATTTAAGAAGAAAAACTCGCCGATTTAAGAAGAAAACTCGCCGATTTCAAAAGAAAATATGGTAGGGGGTAGATGCACAAGAATGGGCGAAAATAAGGGGAAAACACCAGTTTTTACCAGTTTTTAGGGACTATACAATTTTGAAGGGCTCTGTAGACCTTAATAATTGTAATATCAACTAAAGAAAGAAAAGGGTTATAGGAAATGACATTAACTTTACTTCCCATTCACAAGAAATGAGAATTACCTTCTGCGTAAAAGAATCTAAAAAGGAACGTTTTTGTTCCATTCACATTCAATGTCATTAAAACCCCATGAAATGGAACTAATTTGAAAGAGGCATCAAATATCATCAAAATGGTATGTAGGCGGTGTGTAGGGTGCATAGTTTCAACATGTCTACAACAAATAGTGTAGGAAAATGTGTTCATCTGAAATAGGGTGCAGTGCGTCCTTAAAGTACATGCTTTTGCCCTCAGTCATAATTAAATTCTAATAAATTGCTAATGCCGTAAAGATCAATAGTCAAATATTAAGCTGTACAATTGTTGAGAACACCAACTTTATCCACATACTACATCAAATTGTAAACCAGCTCACCTCCTGTTTTGTGGCTTTCCGGTTTAGTATCACTGACACAAAGCCATAGTAAGAAGAGCCTGGGTAGGACACATCCATGGTAAAGTCAATTGGCGATTCTGTCAAATATAGAGAACACTACAGTTATCATTGGAACTACAAAACAGAAATCTCATATCTTCCCAAGATGCAGTGTGTGCCTACCAGTACTCTCAGCAGGTAGGGGCCTCAGCTACCTATCCCAAGATGAAATCTGGGTGGAACCTCTACCATACAGGGTGAATGGTGGTAATTGGTTCCCCTGTTAGACACTGTTGGCAGCTAAGAGCTATGAGAGAGCCTTTGGCGTGCTCTACCTACTTAGTACAGATGTTCAGATCTGTCAGAAGGGTTCGAGGGGTGAGCTATTTGTTAATGAGCTATTATCAGTTTCCTAGTTACTGTCTCAACATAACAATGATAGTTTGTTAAATGTGAATATTGATACTTTATTTACATATAACATATGTATATATCTGATAAATATCTGAAATCCCTCTGGCCACTCTAATCATAGAACAACAATAGATAAGTGTTGCCTCACCTGTGAAGTTGGCTCCCATGCTAACCAGGTGGTGCCTTATATCATCCGCTGAGATGAGGTCAAAAGTGTCTGAGTGAACATTGAACTCTGAAGCTGATCCCAGGGGAAAATAGTAAAATGTAAATATCAAAGCACTGAAAGTGAATATAACACCTGAGGGCTGTTTCTCCACATGATACGGAGGGTTTGTGTAACAGAAAAAGGGTCCATATAAAATAAATGTGTAATAAACTGTACACACATTTATATCCTATGGACCTTTTCTCTGTTATACGGCCCCTCCATATTGTGTGGAGAAACAGCACCCTGAAACACTAAACAGGAAAATAAGAGTACTTTATATATATATAGGCCAATACTAATCACTCATATCCCGTACCTAGTAACTTGATGGCTTGATTATGTACCAAGAGTATACGTCCTCCTGGTTTCAGCCATGAGAGGGTGCGACCTATCTGCTTCGTGAAGGAGTCAGCGAAGTAGTAGGCAACCTGTGACATAAGGATGATGTCAGCTCCATCCGGGGGGCCAGTGTAGGTCTGCATCACTCCATTCACATAGTTCTTCTACAGAGGAAACATATTCATAATACTTATCCCAGGGAGAAGTGAGAGGTACAGTGGTGTCTTCTAATAAATGTCAGTCTTCTATAAATCGCCTGTTTATCCCAGGGGCCAATAATTTTATTAGGGCTATTTTAATTGCTCTTTACCTGTAAACCGTAAGTTGGTCATTCATATTTTTGGTACTGTTTGATGGATTAGGCAACAAAGTCTATAATAAGTGTGATGAGATGCTATCACAACCCAGTTAGTAGATCTGTGAGGTGTTTCATGGTGAAGACAAGAGCAAATAATTCTAAAAGGGTCCACTAAGGTGTTCTCCCATAGGTTAGTATTGTGTGTCAGAATACCTCAAAATACCCCAAAAAGATGACAATATTCCTAGGAATTGACCTCCCACATGTATTCACCGGATTATTCTGTATACTTTGAATATTTTTGAGTAATGGTTGAGAAAAATGTTTTTTTTCATGGGATTAGTTCAGGTTTATGGGGGATGGGGAAGTTGGGCAAACATGACCATGGATGCCTAGTGAGCAATATGTGGATTACTACCAGCCGGACTAGTAGTTCACATAATTTTTGGAGTCCCGTGTATTTTTTTGTGTCTATTTCTATTAACACATCTTCTCTCCCAGACCACACTTTTTCCAGCGCAAACCTCACCACATTCTAGTGTATATAAGAGTCACTATAACATTCACAAGCTGCTTGTGTACATTGCACTTCCCGATATAGGATTGTCATGTCACAGGTATGTCTAATCAGTGCCATCAATTCTCACATAGAAGCACCAGTTAGTATACGAGTCAGGATGCCAGTGAAGCTTATAGAATTAGATGTATACTTCAGTAGTTAATTTTCCATAATCAAACCCCCTCTGCAGCTTATATAATTTCTCAAAGTTCTCAAAGACCTATACGCAATTTAGTCTTACATGCGAGAATATACTGTCATGATCATTGGCTCACTTCTCTACTAAAAAGCTCAAAACCATTGTCTCTCCTTTCGTTTTGTTTTGCCCACATGGGTGGATTTTGGAGACAAAGTATGAGGCAGACTTTTCAGTTGGATTAAACTATTTCACTCAGTCAGGGGTCAGAAAAAATGTGAATATCCTCACCCCTCTGTACAAAATGATTTCCTTACCTCTATGGCTGTGAATTCCTCCAGTCGTGCCTTCACAGTGGCCAGTGCTCCTACATCCGGATCTACAGCTGTGTATCTCGTGAGGTGAGGCAGGCGGCTGACCAGCTCATGGTCTATTTCACCAGCACCTGTAACAAGCAGAACATTATCGTCATATGAAGTCTCATGGGGTTATTCTGGTAAGGCTATAATCAGAGGTTCACCATGAATCATTCAGATGTGGTAACTCCTTCATATCCACCAAGGTGTTTTTACTCCACCTCCAGGTGGGAAAAAGATTATAGGCTTTGGATATGTTTTCGCACAGGCTGTAAATGCCATCGTATATCTGTTTGCAGCTGCAAGGGGGGTTGGCCGTGAAAGTACAACATTGCAACAATTGTCATGTCTTTTCCCCACTATTATCTTTAAATTGAATGCGCTGCTGTCAAATGACATCCCGTAATTCATTCATCATGACTACTGTAACAAAGCAACCAACAGGGAGTTACATGTCTATTTCATGACTAGGCAAAATGTATCCCCAAACATCCTGAAGAAGATTGATAAATTTAGTTGAAACGACGATATCATTCAACCTTTTCTCAACATTATTCACTACCGCCCTGTAAATACTCTCAGCAATAAAATTCTACATAATTGTACTTGACTGTATCTGGTTTTTATGCATTAAACATATCCTTGTAGAAGAAAAAATTTAGAATTGCTACCAAGCTATGATAAATCCACCACCAGGAGGGTCGGATCTCTTTTTTCACATATTGAGAGTACCAGGAATAGCTAGCTTTTAAGAAAAATTACAAAGACTGTTTTATGTCGAAAACTCTTTTTATTTTATGAAGATTTGATGTAACATGAAATACCAAATGAAAGGGCCCTAGCGTAAAAAATGCAATGCACGGTAGCTAGGTATAATGCATTCTTGTAATTGTATCATTTTAACCCAATAAAACACTTTTTTTGGACTTGTGACTCACCAGATTGTTTCACTCATGATATAATTGCTCCATGAACTGAGAATATCAAAAGATTTTGGAAGCCATTTTCTAAAGTCAATCTATTGTTTAGGCCTCTGCGGTCAGTGGAAGCTTAAAATCAATTTTGAAAAAGAATGGGGGGAAAAGGAAAATGAACCAAAAAGAAAGAAACACCCAAAACACACCTTTTTTATTCTCATTCATCATTTCATGTATTCACCATTTATAAACTTGTCTGATAAAAATAGTTGTACTTGGGACTGTTATGGTACTGCATTTCTCACTTAGATGACCCATCTAGAAAATGGTAAGAAACATCTTAACACTCATGAAATGATTTCACCCATCAGGTAATACGGAATAAGTCTATAAACATAGCTCTGCTGGCTGCTGAAATTAGCTTATGTGTATTTCTCTTTTGATATATTTTCCGATGGGTTTTCTTAAAGAAGGGGGTAACTATGCTCTTTCTAAATGGTACTTATCTGTGTTTCCTTGTTATCCAGCTAAGAATTCAATAGTTATGTACACAACATATACAGCCATCATATATTACAGTAGGTACCCCAGGGGAGCGCTGCGCTCCCATGAAAAGGCCCAAATGTCAGAGCATAAGAGCAATCTTTACATGCTCTACACAGCTAGACCAATAATGATACAGGAATAACAGACCACTTACCAGAAAGATAAGGATCTCCTAGTCCCATCTTTTATCAATGATCTGAATTTTGTGCGGCCTTAGTCTATGAAAGTTGGTCTTTACTGAAGGCTCATTTTCTATCAGTTAGACACTTTGTCACCTGTTTTCTACCAGGCTATTTTCCTACCTTTCCTTTCCAGTGGTCTTGCTATTTCAGCATGGATTGGACCTATACAATATAAGCACCATTGGATAGCTATGATTCAAACCTTTATTTGTATCCCCGACACAATTATGAATAAATTGTATTGAAATTATGGCTGCAATAACAATAATAAAACATCTTAAATGGACAAGTAATTCTCAAAAGAATTAATTGTGCCGCACCATGCCATAAAGCTAGAATACCCATGTTAAACAGCTATGCAATCCGACGTATGGTGCCGATGTGAGACTAAATCTAGGAAATAATCTTTGTAAAATAATTATGATAACCCCCTGGCCATGTCCTCGATTTTGTAGGTGTACGCAGTGTCAGTGTGTGGGAGCACAATTAGGTACAGGCACTCAATACAGACCCACATTCCAGTAAGTGAAGGGAAGAATATAGCTTAGAGTCAACAAAATTGCAAGAAAAGGTTTCTTATATGGTTCTTACCTGTTTCACACCTTTGCTTGACAGATAAAATATTCAGCCCAAGATCACTATTGGGAAAGTGGATCAAAGATGACATGGCCAGCAGTAATACATAGCCAGTATTGCATGATGGGGTCACTTATGGGGAGCACCAGCCCAAAGTGCATTTGCCTTTATAAGGCAAAGGTTCAATGTACCACAACTAGATAACATTGTTGAGCTTTATAAAAGGTTTAAGACTCTGAACTTCATTTATCTCTGAAATGATTAGGCAATACCCACCGAAGTGCACAAGCAATAATGCAGGCCAGACCGGTTGGCGCAGCAGATAGGACCCAACCAGCCTGCCTGAGCACTGAACACAAGTCAAGTCAGACCTGTGAGCCCAGCAGACCTGCATGCTGGGTACAGGTTTGGACATCTGTGTGCAGCAATTGGGTAGAGTGCTAGTGACACTTTAAAATGATGCTTACCCCTCCCCAGTGTTAGTGCACTTTAAAATGATGCTTACCCCTCCCCAGTGTTAGTGCACTTTAAAATGATGCTTACCCCTCCCCAGTGTTAGTGGCACTTTAAAATTACACTTACCCATCCCTTGTGTTAGTGGCACTTTAAAATGATGCTTACCCCTTCCCCAGTGTTAGTGGCACTTTAAGATTATGCTTACCCCTCCCCCAGTGTTAGTGGCACTTTAAGATTATGCTTACCCCTCCCCCAGTGTTAGTGGCACTTTAAGATTATGCTTACCCCTCCCCCAGTGTCAGTGGCACTTTAAAATTATGTTTACCTCTCCCTAGTGTTAGAGGCACTATAAAATGGTGCTTACTCGCCCATGCTGCTGCTTAGACAGGTTATAAAAGTACAGATATCAGCGTGACATCCATAGTGTTTATGCTGCTTTTGGTAGCTTTACTATGCCACTGAGAGTTGCAGAACCATGGCTAATATTGTACTAGTCAACATGTTCTCGCGCTATACAAGAATCTTTTGAACCTCTATAATCTCATGTTGGGAGCCTTTGCAATCTCAGAAATGTATGAAAAAAAGAAAGCGTTTTTATCTTCCAACCCACTTGATATTCTTTTGTATATATGTTACCCAGAATATGGTACCAGGTGTTTTGACTCTAATACATGAAACTCAAAATGATGTTGAAAGGATAGATCTTTTCATGCATATCTCTATATATATATGAATTAAGTGGGGATTATGATTTATCCCGTACATGCATCATTCTCTCACTTTGACCTGCTTTAGTTGTGGCCATATTGGTTTTGGAGGCACTCCTAGGGATGAATGTGGTGTATAATCTTGCTGCATACTCATATGAAGTAGGAGAAAACCAATGATCAAATTCTTTTTGTAATTTTTTGACTGCAGTGCCTTTATTTACTGGACTTACTGCTGGGGCCACCAGGTGTACTCATGCATGGCAGAGGACAGGTGAGTGGGGCTAGCAGCCACCACCACTCCACTCCCACTACTTGTGTATGGCTCAAACTTATGTTGTTTTAGGATAGAGGAAGGACAAATCAGAAAGTTCTTTATATGTTTAAACAAGTTTAGCATATTGAAAGGTATATATCTTGGCTCCTTGGAACACTTTTTGATACATTTCTAACCCTAGCGGTTCAGTTTTTATCGCCTCGTGAAGTTTATTGTCCTTTTTTCAGGTGACTCCGTGACCAAAAATCAATAATCATGAACATTATGTTTTAAATACATCACAGAAACTAATAATTTTGTTTACAAGCTGGGCCAACATATATCTTGAAGCATACCAAGAATGGATATCATCTGAGTAATAGTTTTTGAGATACAGCCCGATGAATTTTGAACATTTATCAGAAATATGAACATTTCAACTACATACTCTCAACTTTACCCTAGTTTCCTCAAAATGGTCCCATTATTGGTTACATTCACTCTACAGTGTCCTGATCATGTGTACTTTAAGAAATATGAAGCATCATGATATCTGGTTAGACCAAATTTGCACAGTATAGGCCTAAAGTACCCCTATTAACCTATTTTACGTCACGGAGTCACCCAGGTGACTCCGTGACGGAAATTATTTCTTGTATAAATGAGCATAAAAATAGTGGATTTTTGCATTAGAACATTAGAGGGAGTGGGTAGGACACAGCAAAACCAGAGATAACTTAAATATATTGGGTATTAACAATTCTATGAAGGTTTAAATTTTCATCAGGGTGGCTGGTGACTCCGTGATGAATATTCCGGGTGACTCCGTGATGGAAAATATGTATCCCAATAGACATATGCTCCTGGAGGCAAGATTATTGGATATTTTTCAAAATTTCTTTTTTCCAGCAGAAGACACAAGAGTTACCTCACAGTCTGGGATACAACAGAGATTGTGTGGATCTTCTTTATTTACTATATAGAGGTATCAACCTGAAATGACATTTGAATATTTGTGAGCAGGCAAGCAGAAAGGATACTCCGTGCGGGATTAGTTCCGATTTTTGCCACCAGGGGGGCGCCACTATGGCCTTAAGTAAAAGAAAAGGGGTAAAAATAGCTCTAGGGTACTTTTTTCTGTAGAAAAAAATGGGAATACACCAAACATTCCATTTCTGGTGAAAAGCCTCTATATTTTGGAATGTAAAAAGAACGTTTTAAGGCCTAAATGGGTGTCCTTGTTGATATGTGTTGCCATGGAAACATGATTTTCATTCCAAATAGAAAAATTGAAGATACCCCTTGACAGAATGATTCATGGGGGTTACTATGGTCAAAACAGAATAAAATTACCATTCCTAGATCAGATTTTATGACTAAAAGAATGAAAATGTATGATATATTTCTCATTATCATCATTATGCTAATTAGATAGGGATATCTGGTAAAATATGAGACTTAGAGCTTATTGGGCTTTTTGATCGGGCAATGCCCACACATATTCAGGAAGCCATTCCTCAAAAACTAGAATTGATATCTTCAAGTGTAATGTATCACTAGAAAGCTTATGACATAAATTTTAAATTTGACTTTTTCCTTGGAGTATCCTTTTCCCTTGCCTCTACACATTTTGCTCACAAAACACACTTAAATGACTGTGGAGAAAAAAATGCGGAGCATATCTAGTGAAATCCTCGTGAATCAATTGACTATACCATAGACCTAATAGAAAATGATATTAGGAATAAGCTGTTACTGCCTCAGTACACATGGGAGGCATGTAAAACATGTCATTCTTAGCGTTTTTGAGTTTTTTAGTTTTTTTTGGGCCTTTGGAGGGCCAGAAAACAGAAAATATTGGGCCAAAACACAAAAAATAGAGCTTTCCCGAATTATTAGGATGTTTTTTCACATATACCAAAAATTTGAATAAATTGGTGCAAAACTGGTTATTCTGTAGGGGTATAAGCCTGAAAAGGGCCAGAAATAGCCAAAACAACATAAGTGGGGAGTTTATGCCGTATATGTTTACTATAAAACCAAGCTAAACACCACATTGTAATCTATAATATTTTCTATAGTTTAAGCATTATGATACCAACCCTGCTTTCATTATGATCTAAAATAGACTCCTAAGATATAATTGTGTGCTGACTTCCATGGTAGAGTAAGGGAATAGAGCAGATGGTGGAATCTCAATACAACCCTTCCCCTTGCTAAAAGGGGGATCTGCCCCCCAAAAGTACAAAATTTATTTGTGATCCCTTATCTATAGAAAAATAAAAGCTCTGAGAAATTTGGGAATTTTTCCTTTTTTTGGGGTGGGGGATTGGGGGGCGGAATTTTCCTTGGGTCCTCTCCCAAAATCTCTTCTCAAGATATCCTATCACTGCACGAGAATATCTATTTAAGTATACCTTAAATGTCATTTTTATTACTTAAATGTCATATTTAAGAGCATTTAAGGTGAAACTTAAATGTCAATTTTTGACATTTAAGGGGCATTTTGGTGTACCTAAAGCAACACTTTAAGGCGACATTTAAGTAAGATTTAAGTGGATTTAAGTTGATTAAATGGCCTGGCAAGGTGGTCATTAAAGGTCATTAAAGATAATACCAAGGTCCACTTCCATAAACAAAATTTAAGCACATTTAAGGACCTTTATATATATATGCATAAATAAAACTAGAGCAATCGTAGCAATATGAATTATATATATATATATATATATATATATATATATATATATATATATTTAATTCATATTGCTACGATTGCTCTAGTTTTATTTATGCATATAATATTAAATCAGCTTGTTTATTCTTTAAATGGGGATAGGCAGTGCTTTTATTGTGGGGGGGGGTCAATGGCAGGTGTTTTTTTCATCAATTTCATCTTTTTGTTTTCACGGAGGGAGGCCGCCCCTGGAGGCCGGGGGCCGCCCCTGGAGGCCGGGGGCCGCCCCTGGAGGCCGGGGGCCGCCCCTGAAGGCCGGGGGAGCCACCTAGGAGGCAGGGCCGGTCTCAGGAAGGCAGGGCCGGTCTCTGGAAGACAGGGCCGGTCTTTGGAAGGTAGAAGACAGAAGGTTAGATAATTACAAAATGGTCAAGGTAATGTACTTACAGGGAGACACAATTAAAATATATACCATTGTAATATAATGTCAAGTCTCCATAATTACAATATGTATACATGTATAACTTATCAAATGGCTTAATCGATTTGGGATGAATAGAAGGACATAGTATAAACAGTAACAAAAATAAACAATATAAACAATAACAAAAATACCCACCATGTGCATGGTACCACTCATACATGTGTTACTGTCCGTTTGCAACTGCTGAATGATTCAAAATCCAGACAGTGCACTGCTGAAGGGCTCTCATTGGCTGGTGTATGTATGTAGGTCACACATTAACCATTGTTACATGCTGGTAGACAGTGTGTCTTCGAATTCACCACGGCTTGGTGCTCAGTCACACCTCCCATTGTACTCCCTGAGGCTCTGTTGTGACAGCATTTGCTCAAAGATGCGGGCAGGGGTGTGTTGGATAAATGGAGAGGTGGGAGGGGGGGGGGGTCTAACAGGATAAAAAAGTAAAAAAATTTACTATTGTAAATTAGATGCTTACGATAGTATCACACAATTGTATACATTGTTAGCATCATGGACATATCTTTCCTTTCTCCCTGGGATGATAAAAACTAATGATATGAGAATGAGGTTTGTTTATAATCAATTAAATCAATCCAGAAACCCTAAGAATAATGTATAATACCGGGGTTAGGGTCCCCTTACTCCCCTGGTTAGTATCATGGATTGTACCCCTCCAGAAGCTGTTAAAATAATGTATTATACCGGGGTTAGGGTCCCCTTACTCCCCTGGTTAGTATCATGGGTTGTACCCCTCCAGAAACCCTCAAAATAATGTATTATACCGGGGTAAGGGTCCCCTTACTTCCCTGGTTGGTATCATGGGTTGTACCCCTCCAGAAACCCTCAAAATAATGTATTATACCGGGGTTAGGGTCCCCTTACTCCACTGGTTAGTATCATGGGTTGTACCCCTCCAGAGGCCGTTAAAATAATGTATTATACCGGGGTTAGGGTCCCCTTACTTCCCTGGTTAGTATCATGGGTTGTACCCCTCCAGAAGCCGTTAAAATAATGTATTATACAGGGGTTAGGGTCCCCTTACTCCCCTGGTTAGTATCATGGGTTGTACCCCTCCAGAAGCCTTTAAAATAATGTATTATACCGGGGTTAGGGTCCCCTTACTTCCCTGGTTAGTATCATGGGTTGTACCCCTCCAGAAGCTGTTAAAATAATGTATTATACCGGGGTTAGGGTCCCCTTACTTCCCTGGTTAGTATCATGGGTTGTACCCCTCCAGAAGCCGTTAAAATAATGTATTATACCGGGGTTAGGGTCCCCTTACTCCCCTGGTTAGTATCATGGGTTGTACCCCTCCAGAAGCTGTTAAAATAATGTATTATACCGGGGTTAGGGTCCCCTTACTCCCCTGGTTAGTATCATGGGTTGTACCCCTCCAGAGGCCGTTACAATAATGTTTCATACCGGGGTTAGGGTCCCCATAATGTATGGAAATGTCATTTGACATTTCGGGAAGATTTAAGTTCACCTTAAATTTTCAAGAAATGTCATTTGATTTTTCGGGAAGATTTAAGTTTACCTTAAATTTACTGGAAATGTCATTTGACATTTCGGGAAGATTTAAGTTTACTTTAAATTTACTGGAAATGTCATTTGACATTTCGGGAAGATTTAAGTTTACCTTAAATTTACCGGAAATGTCATTTGACATTTCCGGTATATTTAAGGTATCTTATATTTCATGGCAAGCTCCAAACGACATTTCCAGGACATTTCCCGATATTTTGGTACACTTAAATGTACTTAAATGGGAATTTTCATGCAGTGTATGTTTCGAATTTCAGGACAATCCGACCACTGGTTCTGATTGTTGTATATGGCCTGAAAATGGAATTATGCCTATTTTCAATAGCTTTTACTATGCAAACTAGCATTTTGAGGGGCATATCATGTCAAGTTGTCTGCAAATATATGTTATACCAAGATCATTTCCCAAAGGGAGCATATGGTTTATCATGAAATTGCTATCAAGCACAATCTGGCTGTGTTATATTTGATGTATGAACAACCTAAAAATGCTCAATTGGCCCATCAGGAAAAAAACGACCAATGTAAGGTAAAACTTTTTTCTTAAAAATATCAAAATAAATCAACTGTTCAAAGGATCTCAACATAGCTGATGTCCTTCCTTCATATTCTTTTCAAGCTTTCTAACGATACTATTGCCGAATCTCTAGGCTATTTATCTTCAAAATACCTGTGGTAACTAATTACAGGCACATCTTCATGATTAAGTTCATATTACCAATATAACTTTAACACTGACAAGAATGAGGGCATGACAAGGTCAAATAGTTTGATTAGGATTCTAGGCTATTTATCTTCAAAATACCTGTGGTAACTAATTACAGGCATATCTTCATGATTAAGTTCATATTACCAATATAACTTTAACACTGACAAGAATGAGTGCATGACAAGGTCAAATAGTTTGATTAGGATTAGATTGTTAAGTCTGTACTTGCCCTGCACAGCATTCACAACATACTTTCTTATATCTCAACAGCATGAATTGAATAAAAAGACAAAGGTGCACGAGTTTAAGTCTGTTAACAGGGTTATCTCTCGAGTTGAATGTTAGGCCGGAAATGCGGCCTGACATTCAACAATGAGATAACCTTATCAAAAGAGTAAAAATGAGTGTGCCTTTGTGTTTATTTTTTATACATTTTGATTCAAATTACCAAAATCATGAGCCTAAAACAACTCTCTTCTACACCATACAAATTAAACAAACCGCTATTGATGACGCCATTGATGACGTCATAGGGTCATGAAACATGAGCATGGGTTTTGGCTCACTCTCACCGAATCAGTGCACCTAAAATGTGGCCGTACATGATCGGCAGCCTTACATGATTGGTGGCCGTACATGATCGGAAAACTCTAAAACTCTAAAACTCTAAACTATAAATCGCTATTTTACTCTTCTAACCATACCTACTGTAATGTATGTTTGGGGAGATTTTAGGAAAAGTACACTCCCAAAATAGTGTGGCCAAAAGGGGAGTGCCTCAATGTACAACCAATCATGTACGTCACATGCCTTATTTCACGGGGGAGTAAAATATATTCCAACCTCTTTTGTTAAATCAACGAGATTGCTGTATTCCATAAAAAATAAAATAGAATAGGCTGATACCTACCTGGGCCTATACTCAGAAGGTGCTTAGTCGTCTCAGGTCTGATGCATTGGTCATGTATCTTCAGATAGTCCAGCAGACATACTTGCAGGTCCATACGACCAACACAGTCGTTCCAACATTCTAGAAACCCTTCCCAAAGAGCCATATTGATTTAGCTGAGCACTTGTTTAGTCAGGACCTTACACAACTATAAGAGTAGGTGGAAAAAATTAAAAAGGAATGTTCAAGTCTCTGATGGTAGGTCTGGCAGGGGCGGCTGCAGCAGGTAGAATGCCAGAACCCCGGTGTGCAGCCATGTGAGCAGCCAATGTCACGTGACCTTATCCCGAGGTGAGACCTGCACCTGAGTAGAGGGGAGTAGGCCCAGGCTGTCACACTCAGTCCAATAATAGTAGACTTGAATGAGTCTCTGCTCTAACATGTATACACAAATAAATCTGTGATTTATTTTTTCCATTAAAACAAAGGTTTGTCTCAGGTAACATGTGTAGAAAGTCTAGGGTCGGAATTTTACTTTTTTCACAGCCCCTCTAGTTTACCCTTAAATTGAACAATAAAGTGTAAAAGTGGTGAAAATAATTACAATTTTTTTGTAAACCTTAAATTGACCCCCAAACAATGTAAAAAGATTTTTAAAAATCTTCAAAATTGCATAAAAAGAGGTTGGGTCAACCCTGTTGTGATAGGGTTGGTCGGTTGACCTGAAACAATTTTCTTTTGGTCTTAGTATGGTGTAGTCAGGTTTTATACAGTCTATGTGATTAAGAGGACTGGGGTGACCTCTATAGGGATGATGTGTATTAATTATAGCCTAATCAACATGCCTGATCTTTGCAGCTGTCTAGGCCTACCAAAACCCCAAGTCACCCCATCTACCAGGTTAACCTGCCACCCATATACACCCTGCACACAGGTATGTATGTGTGGGGGCTGTGCTGGATGCAGGACAAGAGCCACCTGACCTGGAGCCCTATATATAAGCACTCTGGCTACACTGCTGTTCCCGCCACGTGGGCAGGGCATCAGTGGTTATAGACTTGTTATGATTGCTCAAACAGAGAAGTTAAGATTCCCTTGTTACTAGTGAGTTTTCAACATTTTATTCATACCATATCTTCATAAAGATGTAACAAGGCTGTACCTATTCATTAGTCAATGTAATTGCCATTAAATAGTGAGAAAATGAGAGTTTGTGATTTCATGGTGATGCCCCGTAACACGTTGCCACTGATGCCCGTAACACACTCTCAGTGTGTGCAGCTGATGCCCATAACAAAAGCATTGTGGTTAGCAGTATACACATGACAGCTGTGAACCCCCCCCCCCCGACTTGGTGGTAGGCCTACTGCTCGGCTGGTAGGCCTTTATCATTACATGATAAATATTTCATAAATAGGCTTACATGAACATGGTGACATGATGTACATTTCCAAGTTATACAATAGGCTTGACCATCTACAGTCGGAAGGGGTGGGGACCAAAGTTAATTCGACTCACAGTTTTTAAAACAGGATTTTGTGTTCTGATCTTCCATCAACCAGTATGAATTATAAAGAACCTGTTCAGTTGAAAATATTATCAGTATGGTTTGTGAGATAACGGCTGGTTGATACTACAATTATGTAGCTTTTGAGATATAGAGGCCAGAGCAGATATTAGGGCAATTTGACATGTCAGAGTAGCATGATATGGGTTTTGTGATATAAAGGCAAGTTGGTATGAGAGGAGAATAGTTGATATTTGAGGGAAATTCGGTATATCAGACCACTATATAATATATATAGGTTTTGTGATATAAAGGCCAGTTGAAATGATTATAACATAGCTTTTGTGAGATAAAGGTTGATACTACAAATATGTAGGTTTTGTGATATAGAGGCCAGAGGAGATATTAGGGCAATTTAAAAAATGTTAGAGTAGTATACATAGCTTTTGTGATAGAAAGGCAAGCTGATATATAAGACATTTTGTAGTATAAAGGCCCCAGAGGGTCTGTTATAGTTTAATCAAGTAATATGTCAATAAATATTATGCAGGCATAATGCTAGGTGAACAATACGGGTTGTAGGCCCATACTGGGCAGTAGGGGTGATGATATATACAAATACAAATATCTGTAAATGCATTCTTAAACTCACACTATATTGCCCTGCTGGCGCCACTGTTCTCTCACTGCTGTGTCATTGGATATGCCCAGGTGAACTAGTATGTAAGTATCAAAGCTGCATACATTAAACTGGACTATTTCAAAGTGCATTGAGGCGTACATAGAGGCCAGGAACCCATGGGGTCAGGGTAATCTAGGGGTCTAGACTACCAGAAGCACTTAGCCATGACCCTGTGAGAGAAGCGATGTGCACAGTAAAGTACATTATGGGATATTTGGCATATTTGATGGTGTTTGACAAAGGTATAGTTGATCTAAACTTATTTCAAAGATATATCTTGATGCAATATGCATACAATGTTAATGATAAATATTGGTGGAGATATCTAAAAGTTATCAGTGTAAGCCCTAAAAAGAATGTTCTTCCACTTATTATGGTTTCGTGAAAGATAGTCCATAGTCATATAAGGCACTGGGTAATTCCAAACTCAAGTATATTGTGAAATTTATGAGCATGAAAAGTCATGAGCGTGAAAACTTGTCACAACTGCATTCATGCATCATGACGACAATTTGCATGATACAATAAAGCAACATATGGCCTTATATAGGCAACTTAACCCTTGAAGCTCAGAATGCACTGTATCCTTTGTCATCATAATGCATGAATGCAGTCCAACGTTGTCTTTATGATGCATGGAAATCCTACAGGCTCTTGCATGGTTGGCATGATGCACCAATGCAGTGCTGGTGAGTTACTCCCCACCTCTCCCTTGGTGCATTATGACAACAAATAAACATGCACCTCATTCTGTCTAGTTCTGCCATGGTTTAGAAATGATCCCCACTAGCTGACTTTACCTGGACTGACCCTACTGACTGCACCCAGCACAGGGCACTGCGTTTGTTTGATCCACAATCAGCCATAAATAGCACAACTGGACAACTCTGAACCTGCCCTTGGGTTGTTATGGTAAGGATATTACTATTAGTAGGTGGGAGGTGCATAACACAACCTGTGGGCGGGTCCTAGTGTGTACCAATCATAGCATGGGGCACAATATGGACGCACTCTGGCGAGGACAGACCTCCTTTAATAACATTACATAATTGTGCCTCTACATGAGTACCCATATTTTGGACCATGTCACCATGTCAATGTTTAGCAAAATGGCTGTGTCGTTGTGTCGTTGTGCCATGTCACCATGTCGCCCATGTCAAATTTTACCCATCTAGAGGCACATAATTGTGATGAAAGAAGTTTTTGCGGTCTTTGATTCAAGATGGCAGCTACTGGGGAAGTAAAGAATACATGTGCCTGACTGTACCTTGAGAATACCAAATAATTGAAGATTTGCACTATAAAACACTAAAGATGGTCGACAGGATCTGTAATATGCACACGATTAATGCATGTGTATACTAGAATATACATCCAAAAGTGAAATGACCCTGCTCCCTAAATGTGGGGTCGTTTTACGGTGCTCATAGAGGGAACCACCCAGCCAACACACCCTAGTGGCCCCTAGGTGGGTCACAGATGGGCTGCCTATCTGGGGCCCACCTCGTTTTGACCAGGGCTATCAGCAGGTGGGGCCCAGGAGGGGGCTGGGGGGACAGACGCAACTTTTTTTCAGCTATAAGCTTAGTTGTTATGTAGTTGATGACCATATGTTAAGAGTAGTTACTGTAACGGGCAGCTGTGACTGCTGTGTTATTTGTATATCTATTTCTATGTGATTGTTGAGAATTGAACATGACACGGTTCTATTATTGTTCATAACATGTTTTATTCATTCCTTAATGAGTACCAACGGTTCGTTACATATACCATCGTTTATTGTCTACGGTTGTATACTGAGGTTACCGAAATTACCGACAATAAATTGTCATTAAGGTTTCATAACATGCTACATAACATTCAACTCTAGGTGGGGCGGCTGGTATGGTGATGTGACCCCCACAGGCCTGTATATAAGGTCGGCTGCTCTTCCCAGGAAGGCAGTCAGGTTTGGTTCATGCTGAGGCACACACATCCCTGTGCTCCGGGTTTAAACACACTACACGGTAGTTTGTTTACCCTCTTGTTTTATCTTTGATCATGTTCTGATGCCTGATGTAACCGCCGGTTATCTCAGAGAAATAATACTTGAACGCTAGTTAATAAAGTTGCTGTATATTTAAGCTTAATTGTACTGTGTCTGGTTGTTATTCTTATGAAGTCACTAGTAGCCTAGACCAACTACATTACCAACAAGTATTCCAGTGGGCCAATTAATTTGTCTGCATTTAATGTCATCTCTTCCCTTTATTTAAGGAAGAGAATCAAAATGCATCCTTTGACTGACTACAACTCTGATCACATTGGGTGACACAGTCAGAGTACCTGTAGGACTGATAGTAATACATGAGGGAGCCCAGAAAGGTGTCAGTATCAGAATGCTCCTTGTTTCTCTATTCATATGCAAACTCGTGTAGGCAATTTCATATGATATGAACATACTGTGAAAACTGTTTCATTTCAATGGTTTTAAAGGAATTGTGAATTTATGGCTGATTTAAAAGGGCTGGAGGAACTTACTTGATTTAGTACTGAAGGAGTAGTGGTAGGGAACCTAATTTCCTCGTCAAACTGATTCATTGTAATAAAGACAACAAAATGTCTATAGGATATCAAATCCCATGTACTCTCAATGATGACATCTAGTGGTAAGCTCAGGAACAATACTTGCCCACTTAGCCCAGGGGTAGACCAGGTGAACCTCACTCTTTTGGGGACTTTGAAATGTGATCATGTATTTTATTTGTAGAGATAACAATGTTGAGATGACACAGATAATCAACACTCAAGTTAACCTCTGTCATGTATGGTCCCAGCTAACATTGCATAGTGGGGCCCATATCTGTTTTTACTTGTGCAAGCTGAGTTGCCCATAGCTGCGTTATGGTGTTTTTGTCCAGGGTTACATGTGGGAGCCCAGATGGGTCAGCCCAGATTTGAAGTGCCCAGCTAGAGCCCAGATTTATTTCACTTTAGCACAAATCATCGGGATCAAAATACAAAATTGTATCAAGTAAGAAAGACCTTCTAAAGGAGACCCACCTTACATGAAGGCCCACCTATGACAGGTGGCTCCCCCTTCTGGCATTCTGACACACTGATAAAATCTCACCAGGTCCTACAGGTAATGTGAGTATTTGACAAATAAATGTCTAATAAAATATAGAATTAATTATATCTAAATATGACATTCAGTTTATATGATTTCTCTGCAATACACCTGATGAAGCTGTGAACAGTTGAAACTCTTTCAGAACTCATACTTAACTAGCTCAGTGACTATTGATTGGCTCCACTTTGATTTTTTATCAAAGACCAAATAAATAGAAATTCCAGCTAGTGGAATACAGGACTTGCGATGTCCATTACTAAAAAAAACTCCAGTGGGACTTTATTGTACTGTGTGGTGTTGATATAATCATGGTACAATGTTTAATGATTTAAAAAGTAGGTTGATGTGATCTATTTGGTCCTGAAATTGTCAAATATCACCAAACTATTGTCTTGAAGTTTTGAAATTATATTCATTTATTCTGTTTCATTTAATTCAGAATGAGCAAAAGTATGGATACACTACGTCATAATTTTCTGTTGTATCTGTTAAGTATTTTCCTTCAGAGCGATGTTTTGGATAAAACAGTATACTTGTCAGAGTAAGAATTCTTTATTTCAAATGTTGAAATGCACCAACATGTTCAATGACCAATGTGATACATATTCTAGAGAGAATATTGATCAACAATGCCATACAACATTAGTGAACTACTAATACAAAGCCACACCACTAAGATTACCATGAAGTTGTCCCCGTGCTGTACATATTTGATAATATATTATTTGTATTTGTCATGAATTTTTATGAGTGGTTCTACAAGCTCCTGTTAACTCGTTATGTTTTTGCTTTATTATACCTAGCCCCTCACCCCCTTTCACAAATAGATTTGTGTCAGTCAGTAAAACGTCATAACCATGCCAATAATTAAACCAAATCAGCGTAACAGAGCTGTTTCAGCCTCAGAACATCTGGGACCCAGATACAGCTGTGCTGCACTCTGATTGGTCATGAAGTGGTTACGTTGCAGTCATACATTGTACACTACTGCCGTGTGTGCATGGATTCCTATCTCTAAGATAGTCATACCCTTCAAGTTGTAACTGTTTTTGACGGCTTCATGCCGATCGATGCTTGGGGATGTCGGCTCGACCAACCCCCCCCCCACCACCACCCACGCTCTTTTCATTCATTATCTTTTTGAGTGGCGAAATATTGAAGTCTTCCTCGTCTTGTAAGTCCTTCTTTAAAGGTTTGTGTTTCTCAGAACACTGTGGACAAGTGACCTTCCTCAAATCAAATGTGCCACCATTTTATATTTCAAATATGATGAGCAAGGCAGAAGCGACAGCTCCAGGCCTTGTATAAAAAGCAATGACGCCTTACAACACACCACAGACCTAGTGTCTGACACAGCCCACAGATGGCGTGGCAGTGACAGCCCTAGGGCTAGTACCCCTACCCTGCACTAGGGGGGAGCACCAACACATGCAACTAGATATCTCGAACAATCTGGGGATTGTTCATCCCCATGAAGGGACTGTTATATCTTAGCTCTTAACCATCCAATGCAAAATTGTCTCAATCAATGGACTGTCCCGTGGGTCTTTGGAAAGTTGTGGGGTTCTCAGAGCTACTTCAACCATACCCACAAAGTAAATAGTTAATCTAATTGTTTTTTTATTGTAACTATGCAGTAGGTTCTACTGCTTACGTACCTTAACTATTACAATTGCATGGTCAAAATAAGTCAGGCGATGAGTCTCTATTACAAAGACGCTGACTTATATTTTGTGCATTTATAGTATTATAAGGATTTTTAAAGATAGAAACACACATGTTTATATATAGACAATTATAAGGCAGTATTCCACTGGCGGAATCGGCTGTGATTTTGTCTGTCGGGCAAGATTCCCCCATAGGTTTAGAGTTACAGACTTTTATCGGATGACAGAAATACTGCACTGGAATACTGCCTATAGACATTTATTGAATGAAGGAATCACAGCCGATGCTTACGATGCTAAAAAAAAGAAATTATGTCTAGTGTTTAAAGATCGGTTACGAGGTATTTGGGGATTGGTTTAGTTTTTCAGTTACACAATGTATTTATAATAGTATACTTATGGACAAATCTCATCCGACCGACAGAATTAGGGGAGATTCCATCAAAGAATACTCCCTGTACTTGAAGTTGGTCACATATATAACGTAGTACTGACATATCATTGTCTCGGTATGAAGCGAAAGCGAGGTTTGATGTTGGGCTGCATGATGACCCGGTACACCTGTTTGAGTGGCTCGGAGCTGCTCCACCACACGCGGTACATCTGTATCAGACGGAGTATACGTTTATATGTCTGCAGTACAGACATCGAAGACACTGTTTGGAGTCATTCGCCTTTTTCTGTTTGCATTGAAGATGTCAACGGCATCATTTGCATGTTGTTAGATGTGCCATAAGGTGTATAATGGTAATAACATCCAGCAATAAAAGTTTGAACGAATCCTGCAGTTAAATAGATAGAATTGCTGTATCATCTCACTCAGAGCTATAGTGACAGGTTTTCATTGCTTGGGTATGCAGGCACTGTAAAATTAATCCTGCAGTTGGGGTTCAAGCATCACTTTTCCTCCTGTGCGAAGTGGGTCTTCTGGATGACAAATAATGACTGAGTCCTGCGTACCTTCTCAGTCCCTGGCATAAAGAGTGTACGTAGCAGAGTTAGAGCCTTGTCCACCTGAAAGACAAAAGGGTGATGCTTTTATATATACCATATTTCCCTATGTATTAGCTGGGGCTTATACAAGTACTAAGTCGTAAGCTATCCAGGCTTATACATGGGACAGGCTTGTACATGAATGGAGTAAATAGGGGTCACATAGCTGAAAGAATTATGTAAATACTAAATAGAAGTTATGGCCTGAAATATGATTTTTATTGAGTATATATTGCACCGCCTTGGCTTATACTCAGGCCTGGCTTATACAACACTAAGTCACCTTTTGCCCAGGCTTATACACGGGGAACTACGGGAATATATGTATATAATATATACATATATATACATACATACATTATATATTTTCATCAGACCATGAACTCAGCTAATTATTTTGTAGGTTAAGTATCACAATGATCACAATTTAGCTAGTTGCTAGGGTAACCCAGGTCATCAACAAATTGTCTGACATATGCAACAAATATTTACATGTCTCATTGATCATATCAATATCTGTAAATGTAATGTATTTGATCATCTCTAAATGTGAACATTAAACATAAAATGTGTTATACACATTTATAATAATGTCCTACCATTCATTAAAGTACACGCTTTTGCCCTCAGTCAAAATTAAATTTCCCCTAAAGATCAGTAGCCAAATATTAAGCTGTACAATTGTTGAGAACACCAACTTTATCCACATACTATATCATATTGTAAACCAGCTCACCTCCTGTTTTGTGGCCTTCCAGTTCAGTATCACTGACACAAAGCCATAGTAAGAAGAGCCTGGGTAGGACACATCTAAGGTAAAGTCAATTGGCGATTCTGTCAAATATAGAGTACACTACAGTTATCATTGGAACTACAAAACAGAAATCTCATATCTTCCCAAGATGCAGTGTGTGCCTACCAGTACTCTCAAATCCAGTTACTAGGCCTACTCAGCAGGTAGGGGCCACAGCTACCTATCCCAAGTATTTATAACATGTGATGAAATCGAAGTGGTGCCTCTACCATACAGAGAGAATAGTAGTAATTAGTTCCCCTGATAGACACTACAGCTATGAGCTATGAGAGAGCCTTTGGCATGCTCTACCTACTTAATACAGATGTTCAGATCTGTCAGAAGGGTTTGAGGGGTGAGCTATTTGTAATGAGCTATTATCAGTTTCCTAGTTACTCTCTACATAACGTTGATAGTTTGTTAAATGTGAATATTGATACTTTATTTACATATAACATAAGTATGTATGTTTGATAAATATCTAAAAACCCTCTGGCCACTCGGATCATAGAACAACAATAGATAAGTGTTGCCTCACCTGTGAAGTTGGCTTCCATGTCAACCAGGTGGCGCCTTATATCATCCACTGAGATGAGGTCATAAGTGTCTGAGTGCACATTGAACTCCGAAGCTGATCCCAGGGGAAAATAGTAAAATGTAAACATCAAAGCACTGAAAGTGAATATAATACCTGAGGGCTGTTTCTCCACATGGCAGAAAAAAAGTCCATCCAATATAAATGTGTAATAAACTGTACACACCTTTATATCATATGGACCTTTTCTCTGTTATCCGGACCCTCCGTATCATGTATAGAAACAGCACCCTGAAACACTAAACAGGAAAATAAGAGTGCTTTTTTATATATAGGCCAATACTAATCACTCATACCCCGTACCTAGTAACTTGATGGCTTGATTATGTACCAAGAGTATACGTCCTCCTGGTTTCAGCCATGATAGGGCGCGACCCATCTGCTTCGTGAAGGAGTCAGCGAAGTAGTAGGCAACCTGTGACATGAGGATGATGTCAGCTGCATCCGGGGGGCCAGTGTAGGTCTGCATCACTCCATTCACATAGTTCTTCTAGAGAGGAAACATAATCCATAAACTGATACTGTTTAATGAATTAGGCAACAATTTCTATAATTAGTGTGATATGATGCTATCATAACCCAGTCAGTAGAGCTGTGAGGTGTGTCACAAGGAAGACAAGAGCAAGAGGGTCCACTTAGGTGTTCTCCCATAGCTTAGCATTGTGTGTCAGAATACCTCAAATACCCCAAAAAAGATGAAAATATTCCTTGGAGCTAAGCTCCGACATTATTTCACTTGCATTATTCTGTACACTTTGAAACTTTTTGAGTAATGATTGAACACTATAACATGCACAAGCTGTTTATGTAAATAGCACTTCCCCATATACAGGTGGAAGACTGCCTGGACTTACAGTACAGCCTTTATAATGCACCCAGCCTGTTTTCACAGGTCACTCAGCCTGGTATACAGGGTCATTATGTTCCAGCACTCTCTTCATAGTATAGCTTTTCTATAATCATGTTTGCGATTTTTATGTGATATTTGCGAAAATTAAAGCCCCCTTGAGTGTTTAGATCAATATATTACTTTTCAACTTATGGATGCAAATAGTGCATGGTCCGTTGCATTTATGAATAATTGCAAGATTAAATTTATATTTTGTCTGGTTTGGCACAGACAGAGTGGTATAGCAGGTGCATCTGCTGGGAGAAGGTGTGAAAGCCTGAAACCCAGCCTGTTATACCAGGCTGATATGCTGGGAGAGTCTGCCAACCTGACATAACACCCTGCCTGGCCGGCCTGCTAAACCAGGCTGGGCAGCCTGCATTAACAGGCTGCCTGGAAATACGGGCCAGGCTGTATCCTTGGTCCAGTCCTCCACCTGATATAGGATTGTAATGGTATGTCATCATCACAGGTATGTCTTATCAGTGCCATAAATTCTTACGTAGAAGCAGCCGGTAGTATACGAGTCAGGATGCCAGTGTGGCTTTTAGAATCTGGAGAAAGTCCTATACGCAAGTTTTTAGACGTATACTACAGTAGTTAATTTTCCATCATCAAACCCCCTCTGCAGCTTATATGATTTCTCAAAGTTAGGGGTGCAGCCTACATGCAAGTTAGTCTTATATGCAACAATTTACTGCAATGATTATTGGCTCACTAAAAAGCTCAAACCATTGTCTCTCCTTTCATTTTGTTTTGCGCACATGGGTGGATTTTGGAGACAAAGTATGAGACAGACTTTTCAGCTTGATTAAACTATTTCTATCTCTCTCAGTTAGGGGTCAGAAAATGTGGATATCCTCATCCCTTTGTAAAATAATTGTTTCCTCACCTCTACTGCTGTGAATTCCTCCAGTAGCGCCTTCACAGTGTCCAGTGCTCCTACATCAGGATCAACAGCTGTGTATCTCGTGAGGTGAGGCAGGCGGCTGACTAGCTCATGGTCTATTTCACCAGAACCTGTAACAAGCAGAATATTATTGTTACATGAAGTCTCATGGGGTTATTCTGGTAAGGCTATAATCAGAGGTTCATCTGAATCATTCAGATGTGGTAACTCCTTCATATCCACCAAGGTGTTTTTACTCCACCTACAGGTCGGAAAAAGATTATAGGCTTTGGATATGTTTTCGCACAGGCTGTAAATACCATTGTATGTCTGTTTGCAGCTGCAAGGGGGTTGGCCTTAAAGTGAGTATATCCGATGTGTGGGACACAAAAAGAAATTTCCCTAATAATGAGTCAGAATGTCTCCAAATATCATACTTAACTTCCCATCTACTCAATTCCCCCTCATTCTCACTGATATTGCCCAATTTTGATTTTGATTTCCTAAAATATGGTCATTTTTGAATAAAACCATGCACGATTTTAATGGCCATGCTAAAAACACGAGAAAAAATCATAGTTTGACCCCATGGGACCCACTTTCCGAACTGCTACTGCCCATGGATACCATATTAATGTATTCCAACCTACAAATAATACACTTTTACAGTATTTGGAACACATTTATGTAGGATTTAGAATTTGGCAAAAATCGGATAAACCCACTTTAAGACGTATAACATTGCAAGATGTCTTTTCCACACTATTATCTTTAATTGAATGTGGCAAATAATATGATTGTTTTTGAACTAAATTCAAAATAAAAGTACATTCACGCAATCAGTTATAGCGAATTATTTTCATGCAGAGAATGTAATCGTTATATCATTGCTTGGCAAGCTTGATACACTAAAACAGAGTGAGCCAGTGCACTGTGGGGATGAAAAAAAGTAATATTCACCCTGTCCACCTTTCCACTAGCCGGAGTACCACCCTACCCCATCATGAGGGGCATAAAGAGCTCTACCAAGACCAACGAAGAAATGTGCTGAATGTCAGGTAGAGGTTCATTTAGCCTACGTCAACGTGAAATATGGCCTGACATTCAACTCGTGAAAAAAACGTAATAAAGCAACTAACAGGGAGCTACATGACGATTTCATGACCCCTACAGGTACCTCAGCTAGGCAAAATGTATCCCCAAACATCCTGAAGAAGATTAATAAAATTTAGTTGAAACGACAATATCATTCAACATTTTCTCAACATTATTCACTAATGCCCTGTACATATAATACTCTCAGCAATAAAATTCCACATAATTGTACTTGACAGTATCTGGTTTTTATGCATTAAAGATATCATTGTGGAAGAAAAATTATAAAATTGCTACCAAGTCATGATAAATCCACCACCAGGAGGGTCGGATATCTTTTTTCACATAATGAGAGTACCAGGAATAAGTCATGAATCACCACATTGTCTCACTCATGATATAATTGCTCCATGAACTGAGAATATCAAAAGATTGTTGAAAGCCATTTTTTGAAGTCAATCTATTGACTCTATTCGAATTATGAGGGTACCCATTATTGTTTAGGCCTCTGCGGTCAGTGGAAGCTTAAGATCATTTTTGAAAAAGAATGGGGAAAAAAGGAAAATGAACCAAAAAGAAAGTTGTACTTGGAACTCTTATGGTACTGTATTTCTTACTTGGATGACCCATCTAGAAAATGGTAAGAAACATCTTAAAAATCATGAAATGATTTCACCCATCAGGTTATATGGAATGAGTCTATAAGCATAGCTTTACTGGTTGCTGAAATGAGCTTATGTGTATTTCTCTTTTGATATATTTTCCAATAGGTTTTCTTAAAAAAGGGAGTAACTATGCTCTTTCTAAATGGTACTTATCTATGTTTCCTTGTTATCCAGCTAAAAATCCAATAGTTATGTACACAACGTATGCAGCCATCATATATTACAGGCATATCTTCATAATTAAGTTCATAATACCAATATAACTTTAACACTGACAAGAATGAGGGCATGACAAGGTGAAACAGTTTGATTAGGATAAGATCTTTAAGACTGACCTTGCCCTGCACAGCATTCACAGCATATTTTCTTATGTCTCAACAGCATGAATTGAATAAAAAGACAAAGGTGCACGAGTTTTAGTCTGTTAACAGGGTTATCTCACGAGTTGAATGTCCGGCCGGAAATGCGGCCTGACATTCAACAATGAGATAACCTTGTCAAAAGGCTAAAATGAGTGTGCCTTTGTGTTTATTTTTTATGCATTTTGATTCAAATTACCAAAATTATGAGCCTAAAATAACTCTTTTCTACACAGTACAAATTAAACAAACCGCTATTGATGACATCATAGGGTCATGAAATATGAGCATGGGTTATTTCACGGGGGAGTAAAATACCAACCTCTTTGGTTAAATCCATGGGACTGCTGTATTCCATAAAGAATAACATAGAATAGGCTGATACCTACCTGGGCCTATACTCAAAAGGTGCTTAGTCCTCTCAGGTCTGATGCATTGGTCATGTATCTTCAGATAATCTAGCAGACACACTTGCAGGTCCATACGACCAACATAGTCGTTCCAGCATTCTAGAAACCCTTCCCAAAGAGCCATATTGATTTACCTGAGCACTTGTTAAGTCAGGGCCTTACACAACTATAAGAGGAGGTGGTGTAGATGATGGCAATGCGTGTTCAAGTACACATAGACACCAATCTGGAACACTTTCTTTTTAGGCCAAATTAAAACAAATGTTCGTCTCAGGTAACATGGGAAGAAAGTGTAGGGTCGGAATTTACATTTTTTAACTTTTTTTTTACAGCCCCTCTAGTTTACCCTTAAATTGAAAAAAAGTGTAAAAGTGGGTAAATAATTACAACATTTTTGTAAACCTAAAATTGACCCCAAAAAAATGTAAAAAGATTTTAAAAATCTTCAAAATTACATCAAAAGAGGTTGGGTCAGCCCTGTTGTGATAGGGTTGGTTGGTTGACCTGAAACAATGTTTTTTTTGGCCTTAGTATAGTTTAGTCAGGTTTCATACAGAAAAGAATACAGAGGTGTGGATCCCTGTTAGTTGGTTATGGTCCAGTGAACAAGGAGACCTTGACCCTGACCTGGGGCATACAGAGCCAGCAGGCCAGGTAGGCTTAGTACAAACCTAAGTAATACATATAACCAACTGTGACTAATCATACCGGTAGCATTATACTTATATAATTATGGGGCAATTATGTACACAGATTAAGAGGACTGGGATGACGTCAATGGGGATGATGTGTATTAATTATAGCCTAATCGACATGCCTGATCTTTGCAGCTGTCTAGACACACGTCTCTACCTATACTTTTTTATAAGGCTTTTATTTGGTCTACTATATCACATCAAGAGTTCACCATAGTCTCCTAGGCCTGGGAGGCACTATCTTTTCTATAGTAACTGGGTAAATACACAAAAAAGTATCCTTTACATCGGGGACTGAGCAAAAAGCATACCCTTATAAAGGGGGACAGCCTTACTCTTGTTTCTAATAATTCAGTGTTAACATGTGGCCCTTTTCCTCCAAAATTGCCTACAAATTAATGCTGGGGAGTACCACCCAGACAACTAGAATAGAGGAGGCTGATTGGTTGTGTTGACTTCACCTGGCTCTAGATATTATACACCAACCACCTACTTTAAGAAAGGTCTACCAATTATTGGACGAGAAACAGCATTCATGAAATATAAAATTGACTTCTCAAATCCTTTTTATTATGTGGTATTTCAATGGCATCTAATGGTATTGTAGCGGGCACGTATCGCTCGGGGCAGCCCGAGCGTGCGTGGATAGCGCATTGCCCGCCTTTGGTAGGTCAAGTACCGTAGCAGAGCGGTGGAGAAGCAGCTAGCTCTGTGGTGTAGCAGTAGCATTCTCAACTCGAGAGCGGAGGGGCTGGGGTCCAATTCCTGTGGGGCTGACCTGTTTTCCGCTGCCTGTTACAGTATTGTTGTAGTTTTGTGGATAATTATGTGACATTCAAAAATCGATGTATGAGAATGCCATGAAATAATATAAAAAGGACTATATAAGCGGAAAATTTAATAAGTATTCAAATTATTTTCAGCAATATCATAGATATATCTAAAGGGTGTATTCAACTGATTGAATTGGCCGTCATTCTGTCCGTCAGACGAGATTCTCCGACAAGTTTAACATTATAGACTTTTATCGGATGCTTAAGCAAGGAGGTTGTAGCAGAAGGGCTGGAGTGCTTTGGATTCAAAACATGCTCATTCTCACATAGAACACCATTTTCAATCTTGAAACCTCATAATCTTGTAGCCATAGTAATTTTTTTCTCCATATTTTTCCAAGCAAATCAGAAGGCTTATTGTCCTAAGGTTTGGCACCTTCTTGGAATTACTTTTTTTGGTACAGGGGAGACAGTGAAAACGTTCCATGATTGTGTATACTGTAAACGTACATATTTTCGCTGGTATAAATTTTCGGGGATTTGCCAATAAGTACCATTTTGCTCAGATTTAAATTCGCGGATTTTGAATGATGGCTGTAACAGAGCTATAATTTTTGTTCTGTACATATTTTCACGGATTTTAAAATCCACGAAATCCGCGAAAATATGTACAGCGAGAAATATAATACGTTTACAGTATGCCACACCCTGACTCTCAGATTTTGAATTTGTCCCCTACCCCTACTATACCTTGATCCACCTTGCCTTGTTTTGCCTAGCCTGCCTTGCACTCCTATATAACAGATATTTAACTTTTGCCTGTCATTACTCGACTGTGCTTTCCCTTATCCTGCACTGCCCACCTTTTTTTGCCTTCAGTACTTGAATTTCCCTCATTGCTCTGCATTGTTATGAGTGGCTATATAGTTATGTATTAGTTATGGTAACTACATTAGAACATAAAATCACTAGATCTATAGTGACTTGACTATATCGCTCAAATCAGCCCAGTTGATGGTTGGCCAAAGGTTGACTGTTATGACTAACTTTAGTTAGACATATATATACATGACTAACTTTAGTTAGACATATATTATATGTGCTACATGATAAACCTCAATAATACCGATGTAATGGGGGCTGTCTCACGAGATCTGGCCAATGTGAACATTTTTGACTGGGTGCCATCTTTGACCGGGTGCCAGCTTTGACTGGGTTTCATCTTTGACCGGGCTAAAAAGGTTAATAGATATTATAACACTTTAAATTAGTAATTAGTTGCCAATCTATATCTGCATCTCCCCTAAATAAACCGTTTTCTATCAAGCCAAGTCACATTGGCCAGATCTCGTAAAGGTCTCAGTAACAGTCCTTAGATTATCTTAGACGCACAGTCAGTTTTAGCTTGTTGTTGATGGACGGAGTCGTGTAAGTAATCAGCCTATTTTTTCACTAGGGGTTATTTTCATACTATTAGTAATTAAATGCAATTTCAATTCTGAGAATTTTTTATTTCTTCATAATGGGGAGTTGTTGTTGCTATAGTCTTTTTTCCCTCAGAATGTTTCATGATAATTATAGGACTATATACTAGTGGTCATTGTGCGATCATTTTATGGCATTTAATAGTTAAACGTATCCAAAGTTGTGCCCCTCAAGGTGGCAGGTACTTATTACATTCAATACCGTAGATTTAAACATCTTAAATGTAATAATCCATAAGCTATATTAAATGTTAATACATGTACAAAATGCAATACTACACGTTCCTGAATATCACAAAATATACCAAAACAATCTGTTGAATCAATAGTCATAACATCCAGCAATAAAAGTTCAAAAGAATCGTGCACTTAGATGGCAAGAATTGCTGTATCATTTCAGTCAGTGCTTTATTCAAGTTTTTATAGCTTGTGCATGCAGGCAACTAAAAATCCTGCAGTAAGGGTCCAAGCATCACTTTTTGTCCTGAGAGAAGACTGTATCCCTGTAAACACAGATATGTAGCGCAGACGTAAATCTACGTTAGAGTGTAAACTACGTAATTTTACAAGGTTGATGAACATCAAAACATGTCAATGTATTTTGATTTAAAAAAAAAAGCAAATTGATGAAAAAAAAACTATATTCTATGTGAAGTAGCTCTACTTGGTCATAGGCCGACGTCATTGATGTATATATACACTCAAAACACGATTCATAGTGATAACTACTGTAATTTTGAACCTAATTTTAATTTGTATTAAATTAGCTCAAGCTGTTTAATGTCCTTTTGAAATAGCTCGATAGAAACAGTGTTCCCTGCCCTTGGTATAGATGCTAGGTTTTGGCTCCTGTGAGGCTTTTTTTTTATTAGTGTTCAATCTTTCAAGTAACCTAATACATGTATTGTATGCAGTTTTTTCATCTACCGTCATACAATTTGAATGTCCTATAATGCTTGCCTGATATCCATAACATTGAATTCATATTATTAACAATTTACTGCTGTGAATGTAGTAGATTTGCTCAGGTGCTTTAAAGATTCTGCCCACATCTGATAGTGCTGGCACCTAGTGTGAGACTTAGGAAGTGTATACAAGGATAAGTAAAGAATTTTACCTCATTCAGACGTAAGTAAACGTAGTTTTGTTACGTTTTTTTACGTCTGAATGAGGTAGAAATACCTGATTCAGACAGAAACGTTTTGACGTCCACAAACCTTGCAAATGTCGTAGCACAAGCCTAAATAAACCTCTGACCTACGTTGGCATTAGGTAGCGTGTTTACAGGGATTCTGGATGGCAAATAATGACTGAGTGCTGAGTATCTTCTCAGTCCCTGGCATGAAGAGTGGACGCAGCAGGCTCAGTGCCTTGTCCACCTGAAGGACAAAGGAAAATGCATTACATCACAACAACATATATAGTTTGCATTTTTGGATCACACATAGTTCATGTACAATAGAGTTGGCCACGTTTTTAATGGGTAACAGGTACATCTGAGTAGAAGCTTAAGGTTGAGATGTTGGGATACTTTGGTCTAGTGGTTGATATTTGTCAGGCAATAAACTCCAATTATTTTGTTATCCAGGTCATCTTCCTTCAAAGGTCATTGATAAAGAAGGTCAAGTTGAGGTCAACTTTATATCCAAGACTTATTTGATTCTAAGAATAAGGTATATTCAAATAGATAGGAAGACCCCAAATCAATCAATACATGCACACATACAACATCATATTCTAAACCAGCTTACCTCCTGTTTTGTGGCCTTCCAATTAAGTATCAATGACACAAAGCCATAGTAAGAAGAGCCTGGGTAGGACACATCCATGGTAAAGTCAATTGATAATTCTGTCAAAAATAGAGTACACTACAGTTATCATTGGAACTACAAAACAGAAATCTGCCTTCTCCTAATGGTGCACTGTGTGCCTACTCTCCAACCAAGTTACTAGGCCTACTCAGCTCTATTTTCACCCAACAGAGAATTGTCATATTGAGATCCCATGCGATTAATTCCCACCATTTCCTAAAATTGGCCTACCTACCAAGAGACGACCTCTCCACACAGAGTTCAAACGCTGGGCTTTATTAGTTCTGGTTCTTGTCACAGGTGAGGCTGTGGTATGAAGGTGCTTCCCACCCCCTAATAACAATGTTATGTTGTTATAGGCATGGGGGTTATTTGCATGTAGGGGGCCAAGTGTTGTCCATAAATTATGTCATGCTGGAGCGTGTGGGGGCTGAGTGTGAGTGTGACAAACAATGATGCAGATATGGAGAAAAGCATGGCAGGGGTGGATGTTAAAAATGGGCCATATCATTGCGTGACATAACTCATATGGATGGCCCCTAAACAGGGACTAGGGGTCCCGAGAGATGATTGGATTCCATCTTTTTCGGGGGGAGGGGATGGCAAATCTGTAATCTATGGGGTTATTCAAGTAACTAAGACTCCTCTCGTGAGTATTCCTATAGTTGCAGGTGTTCAAAAGTGCACCACCCCTACTCTGCAATTCTTGACCATTCCCTTAGATTCCCCGGTACAAAAATGGTTTTGAAGCCTAATGGCCCACTCTACCAGTGCTAAAGTTGCTGGTACAGTGCAATAACAATGCAGTCTTTGTTGTTGTAAAACACATAGATGGAGAAACCAAGAAACAAGGACATATAGTTTGTCCAGATGGTGCGACGCTGTCCTTTTACTCCATTCTGTAGCAGTATGTAATAAAATCATAGTTATCTGATTAATGATATACATATCATCCTATCATTTTCATTTTTTATATGTCTTATTTCATATAAAAATGTCAAGCAGATAAAGCACTGATGCATATACCTTCCCCAGATACCGCCACACACGACAGCTTCAAGAAACCAATGAAATATTCCCCAGCTACATTATACCTGTGCTTTAAGTAGAACCAGTTGTATTGGCTTTATTGGTTATCTCGGCCAATGAAATCTCACCTCTTATAAAACAACAATAGAAATGTGTTGCCTTACCTGTGAAGTTGGCTCCCATGCCAACCAGGTGGTGCCTTATATCATCCACTAAGATGAGGTCATAGGTGTCTGAGTGGACATTGAACTCTGAAGCTGATCCCAAGGAAAAATAGTAAAATGTAAATATCAAAGCACTGAAAGTGAATATAACACCTGGGGACTGTTCCTCCACATGATACGGAGGGTTTGTATGACAGAAAAAGGTTTCATATTGTTCATATTCTAGACTACAAATAACCAAAAACATCTCAAATTTTGACCCCAATTAAACTCTTAACTACTAAAAGGTGTCCAGAATTATTTTTTAAGCGCACTGTGCGCTTATTACGTCGAATACGGTATTTATTTATTTTTTATATATATATATATACATATATATATATAAATGTGTATCAAACTGTATGTATATCAGACAAACCCTTTTTCTGTTTCACAGACCCTCCGTGTGATGTGGAGAAACAGCACCAAAGAACACCAAAGAGGAGAATAAATTTAGAATACCTTTTAAGTTTAGGTCACTAATACTAGTCACTCATAACCCATACCTAGTAACTTGATGACTGTGTCCTGATCATGAACCAACAGTATAATTCCTCCAGGTTTTAGCCATGAGAGGACAAGACTTATTTGCTTTGTGAAGGAGTCAGCGAAGTAGTAGGCAACATGTGACATGAGAATGATGTCAGCTTCATGTGGGGGCCCATTGTAGGTCTGGATCATTTCATTCACATAGTTCTTCTAGAGAGGAAACACAGTTTGTTATGTCTGATTGTGATAGAGAAATCTGTTGGCTGATGCATTCATCAGTTTATGGTACCACTAATGATATTTCATCCCAGGGAGAAGATGAGAGGCACAGTCTCAATATGTCAGTCGTCTATCAACTGTCTACAAAATAGCTGAGAACCACTGTCTCTCCCTCCATTTAGTTTTGACCACATTGTAGGATTCGGAGAAGGAACAAAATATGAGGCAAACTTTTTAGCTGAATCAAACTACTTCTATCCCTCTCAGTCAGGGGTCAGAAAATGTGAATATCCTTTGTAAAAAATGTTTCCCTTACCTCTATGGCTGTGAATTCCTCCAGTAGCGCCTTCACAGTGGCCAGTGCTCCTACATCCGGATCTACAGCTGTGTATCTCATGAGGTGAGGCAGGCGGCTGACCAGCTCATGGTCTATTTCACCAGAACCTGTAACAAGCAGAACATTATTACCATTACATTAAAGTGTTATGAAGTTATACTAGTAAGGCTATAATCCCGAGGCTCGCACAAACCATTCAGCTGCGGTTACTCCAAGGTGTTTTACTCCACCTACAGGTGCTATACAGGTTCTACTCAGGGGGGGACAACGCCGCGGCTCTGCCTGATGTTAAACGCAAGCGTAACACTGTCCTGACCTGCAGCCAAATGGATGATCAGTGGTGTGAGAGCCATCAGGTGGTGACACCACTGGCAGTTAAGGGAACTAACTATTATAGGATATAGTGGCATGGTGTGCTCATTAGACACAATCTAAAATATTCTTTTCAACCACAAGCACTGATGCTCCCATATGCTCCACTTGATATTTCTATTCATAATGTATCATTCTATTCATTTTTAATTATAGATTCAGTAGAACTTCTCTTAAAAAGGTGCAGTAACAGTTTAAACCTGACTAATTTTTGACTCCCTGGACAACCAAATGTCACCTAAACTAGCATAGATTTCTCAATTTGCATGCATTGACATTCCTCTAACATGTATCGGTCTCAAAGGGTTAAGTCTTTTTGATGAGGATGTAGCATTGACTTTCTGTCACATGTGTTATTATTAGAGTATTATGACATTTTGTCAGACAGGCTAAGTTGAAGAGCTAACAGATCAGTGGACAATGTTACGCATGCGTTTAACACCAGGCGGAGCCGCGGCGTTGTCCCCCCCTGGGTTTTACTACTAGAAGAGATAAGGGAGGAAAAAGATTACATTTTTAATAGACTTGCAAATTATGTTTTTACATACCACATTTCAACATATCTTTTCTCTGTTGTATCTTTAAGTTGAGAATACAATTACATTCATGCAACCAGTCATGCAAAACTATTTTCATGCAGAGATTATAACCTTTATATCATTGCTTGACAAGCTTGATCCACTAAAACAGAGTGAGCCAGTACACTGTGTGATAAAAATAGTTGTACTAATCCGTCTACCTTCCCACTAAAAAAGAATTGCTACAAAGCTATGATAAATCCAAATATATATCTGACCTAAATTCAACACAGGTCAAATAAAAGGTCTGTATTTACCATTCATAAACTCTTCTGATAAGAATAGTTGTATTTGGGACTCATAACACTGTCATAATGGGACTGCATTTCTCACTTGGGTGATTTCTCTAGAAAATGGTAGAAATGATTTCACCAATCAAGTAAAAAAGAATTACTGGCTGCTGAAATTGGCTTATGTGTATTTCTCTTTTGATACATTTTCAAATGGGTTTATTCGAGGAAGGGGGTAACCATGCTCCTTCTAAATGGTACTTGTATGTGTTTCCTTGCTATCAAGGTAAAGACTGTAATTCACTGACAGCATTGGTCGTGATTCCATCAGTTGGACAAGATTCGTCCATAAGTTAACGTTGAAGACTTTTATACTACGTATGCAGTCTTTATATCAGGCATATCTTCCAAGCTAAATTCATATAACCGATACAACTTTAGAGTGACACAGTCCAATGATTAGGGCTCAAAAAATAATTTTGCTAAAATTGGACCAGAATGTTCAATATGGCCTAACTTCATGTCCTACCTACTTTACGAAACAGTATTCCCTGTAATTCAGCTTAGATTTCAGCAAATAATCATTCATTTGATCAATCTAAGACTTTTGGAGTGCACGCTATAATTCCACCCATTGAATATACACTGAAAAAGGCTATCATTGTGTTTCATGGGGCCATTTTAATTGCCTTTTATTGCCCAAGAATAATATTTTATTGTATCCCATCCTCCAATATAATATTACACTGCCATTTAGAACATATTTAAATAGAATTCAGAATATGGAAAAAATCGGACCATGCCACTTTAACAAGAATCAGGGCATGACAAGGTAAAACAGTTTGATGAGGATTAGATTGTTAAGTTTGCGTTTACTCTGCTAACATTCATAGCATATTTTTGCATATCTTAACAATATTGAATAAAATTGAATAGGCTGCTACCTACCTGGACCTATACTCAGAAGTTGCTTAGTTGTCTCAGGTTTGATGTATTGGTCATGTATCTTCAGATAGTCCAGCAGACGCAATTGCTGGTCCGACCGACATGCATAGTCGTTCCAGCATTCTAAAAATCCTTCCCAAAGGGCCATGTTCATTTAGCTGGACACTATCTTAGTCACTGGCCTACACAACTATAAGACCAGGTGGTATGGATGCCACCATCTAGGTGGTATAGGTGGCAATGTCTGTTTAAGTACCCACACAACAATCTTAAAAACACATTTGTTGGCATAGTGTAGCCTGGTTTTATACAATCTATGAGGACATTCAACTCTCTAGGCCAAATTCTTTTTCTAAAAAAGGTGTGTCTCAGGCAACCTGACCCGTGATTCCATAATTTTGTTTTTTGTAATTTTTTCATTAGTTTAGCAATTATTTGGTCAAGAACAACAAGCTCCCACTGACCTCAGTGGTCTGAATAATAGTCTGCCTTCAGGAAATGACCTTCTAAGAAGAAAAATTTCTTGATATCTATTTTTCCGGGAGAAATTCTGATGAGTCACAAGTCAATGTGGAATTCGCGACTAATTAATTGTACCCTCAAGATGTAAAAATAAAACAAAAAAAATTAAAGTGTGCACCATGTTTCCTGAAACACACCTATTTTTGTATCCACATGCCTGATGTTTGCAGTTGTCTAGACACTCATCTCTACCTATACGGTTTTTATTTGGTCTGCTCTATTATATCAAGCATTCCCTATAGTCACTGCTAAGGGTGTTCTGCCACCTAGGCCGGGGGGCACTTCCTTTCTTTTCTATAGTGAACATGTGTGAAAGGCCCTCAATTGCCCTTGCCCAAGCCAGGGAAATACCAGGCCTTTCCCCTCACAGGTAGAAAAGCCTTCCCTGGCCTTTTGACAAGAAGATTTCCCCTACTTAAGGCATCCCCCTGGCCGAAGCTTGGCCCTTATCTCAGAGATGCTGTGAGAGATCAGCTCCACTCCCAAACACCACTCCCAACCAGCACGTCCAAGGGGAATTCTACCAGTGCTGGATCTAATATGGGTTGATGAGGGAGGATCAGGGAGGATTGAATGGGGGGAGGAGCCCACATATGAGTAAACCTTATTTTGCCAATATTTTGACATTATAATCATTATATATAATATTATGTGAATCATTATATATATATTTCACAAAATACAAAACTATTATACGAGACCATTCACATATACTTAAACAACTTTATTGTATGATAATCATGTTCTTCAAATAATAGTTAGATATCAGTAAATTGAATTTTCTGATGGAATCCAATATCAGAACATTACATGTAAGTTGGCCCAAGATAAAGGGAAGAAAATTCCTCACTCTATTAATTTATTCCCCTGCAGGGTAAGTAAGATTTTCTGTTGCCTAGGGGCCAAAACATACGGTTTCCCTTGGATTTATGTTCCCACATAGTAACCAATGCTGAGGGAGTGCCACCCCCCCCCCCCCCCCCCCCGACATCTAAACCCATCACGACAGAGGGGGCTTAATGTTTTTGTTAGCTTCACCTGGAGGCTCCGCATATTATACACCAACCATATACTTTAAGAATGGTCTGCCAGTGATTGGACAAGAATCAGCATTTATGAAAGATGTGACATCTACTGGGAAAAGGGGACTTAATGCACTCTGCACTAAGATCCCTTTTCGCAGATACTCATGTCACATATAAGATTGACTTCAAATCTTTTTATGAGTTATTTCAATGGCATTTAGTGGAATTGTTATAGATCTTCTTGTGGAGAATCGTGTGATATAAACTTGATATATTTTATATATTGAACCTTCTGGATACATTTCATCTCATATTTAAGTACATTTGTCATATTCTTGAAAATAAAGGTAATGAGGTACACTACAAAAAGAACATCAGAAAAAAAACCAGTTAACATTAGGACAACGTCTTGATGGAGGGTCTGTTGTAGTTTAATCAAGTATAATGTCAATAAATTCATGCAGGCATAATGCTAGGTAAACAATACGGGTTATAGGCCCGTACTGGGCAGTAGGGGTGATGATATATACAAATACAAATATCTGTAAACGCATTCTTAATAACATTACATAATTGTGCCTCTACATGAGTACCCATATTTTGGACCATGTCGCCGTGTCAATTTTTCGCAAAATGGCTGTGTCGTCGTGTCGATTTTTATCCCATATCATTAGTATACATCGTACTCGATTTCCGTTGATTTTTAAAAGGGCTGTGTCACCCGTGTCGATTTCCAAAGGGCCGTGTCGCCATGTCGCCCGTGTCAAATTTGACCTATCTAGAGGCACATAATTGAGATTTAAAATGTTTTTGCTATCTGTGCTATTCAAAATGGCAGCTACTGAGGACTTAAAGAATACATGTGCCTGTCCTTTGAGAATACCAATTAATGGAAGATTTGATAAAGCACTATAAGTGGTTGACATGATCTATAAATGTATACTAGAATATATCTCGAAAAGTAAAATGACCCTGCTCCTTAGATGTGGGGTCTTAACGCTTTACGGTGCTCATAGAAGGAACCCTACAGAATGCAGGTTAACCTCCTAGGGCAGATTATGTATCTAGTATTTAGTGAGTGAAAAAACAATCTGTATCTCTTTGTATATAAGAGATAAGATCTTCATTGGATATACCTGGGAGGAGTTACCACCAAGTAGGTTTGGCATTCATTGTGGTGTACTGTGGTTTCTTTGTAGTTTATATTTTTTTTATATTATTTTTGAGTTACCTCAGCACCAAACCTACCCGGTATCACCGTTATGGTCACTCTACTATAGATCATATTTACACAAATTGTAAGGATGTATCAACACATGGTCTAGTAAATGATGTGGTTAGTGACCATGCCCCGGTGTTTGTAGTAAAAAAGAAGAAACCTTGTAAACCGGTAAAATATTGCTTTAAGGGTCGCTCTTACAAGAATCTCTCACTAGAGAATCTTTTACAGTTTGTGAATAACCATGACTGGCGCTCTTTCTTTGATGAGACAAATCCAAGTGAATGTTACAAAATGTTTATTACAGCAGTCAATCTGTATCTGGACACTCATCATCCTATTAAAGAGTTTAGGATCATGGTTGGGACCAGTTATGGATTTGATGGCGAAGTTTTGAAACTTCTAGAAAGAAGAAGACGAATCCTAAAAAGAGCATGGAAGGTAAAGATTGGTAGAGACAACCAACTTTTGAAAACTGCACAAAACATTCTAAAACAGGCACATACTAGAGTAAACTTAAATATTAGGAAGAAAGTTTTATCTAGTCTTGACAAATATAAAAAAGACCCGAAACAATTTTGGAAAATTGTTAATAAAATCTGGAAAGGGGACTTGACAATTAAAGATATTGTTCTTAAGAATGATAACAACATTCTGCTGTCTAAGTCTGATGTGTCTGATTTCATGAATGAATATTATGTGAATACCGGCTCCACTCTCGCTACAGCGTTTGTAGGAACGGAAGGAGATGTAAATATTGAGGATCTTTTTGATGATAGTGAAAATTTCTTGAATGATTTCAACCTAAATAAATGGTCAGATGAATCGTTCAGTCATTTAGCTATGGAGATTGACATTCATAAGTCGTCGAACATTGAAAATGTAAGGTCTCATGTATTAAAGGTGATCTTTAAGGATAAGCCTTATTTGCTGTCACACTTGGTAAATTCATCGATTGGTAGTGGGAGAGTACCGGCTGAGTGGAAAAGGGCCACGGTGATCCCGTTACCCAAACCGGTGATCTCCAGTGTGTTGCTAATTGGAGGCCCATTAGCCTGCTTAATGTAGTTGGGAAACTGTTGGAGAAAGTGGTGCAGAGACAATTAATGGAATTTGCACTCTCTCGCCACTTATTAACTGACAGACAATTTGGCTTTCTTCCAGGGAGATCAACCGATGATGCAATTTTTGAACTCACTCATGATTTGTATTGTGCTAGAAATGCGAGAAAGTTTGCTGCAGTCGTCTTCCTCGATCTGAGGAAGGCGTTCGAGACTGTGAATCATAGTAGACTGCTTAACAAGCTAAAATTGATGGGCTGTTCATTACAGTCCATTTTTTGGTTCAAAAACTACCTTGACGACCAGTCTCAGGCTTGTATGGTAAACTCATGCAAATCTAGCACCAGGCCAATTGCCTGTGGTGTCCCCCAGGGGTCAGTTTTAGGCCCCCTGTTGTTTGTCTTATATGTAAATGATATCGTAAAATGTATAAAAAATGCGTCGTGTTATCTCTATGCTGACATTATGGTTAGTGCAGCTGACATAGGTCGTATTAGGTTGCTTTTACAAGAAGACCTTAATGAGATCACAAAGTGGTGTAGTTTGAACAGATTAACGATAAACACAGAAAAGACAAAGGTGTTGTGGTGCTATTCAAAACGCCAAAAGCCGAATCTGGATAACTGTGATTTATTTGTGCAGAATCGTATTTTGCGCACTGTACGTGACTTTAATTACCTAGGAGTAAACATTGACTACTAATTACACAATTAAAATATATAAGCAGATCTGTGGACAAAAAGCTTAGTCTGCTTGTATACAAGCAGATGATTCGCCCAATGATGGAATATAGCAGTTTTATAGTTGACGGAGCATCAGAATGGGTGCCGAGGAGACTGCAAGTGTTACAAAATGACTGTCTGCGGATTTGTGAGAATATCAGAAATGCTCAGGATCTTGATCTGGACCTACTACATACTAATTGTGAAATTGAATGGCTTGTAGACAGACGTCACAATTTCCTGCTTGCTATCATGTACAAACGGTCAAAAAATGCGAATCTCATAGTAGAACCTACAAGAGACCTTAGAAGCTCAAGTAAGATTAAGTTAAAGGTTGAAAGACCCAGACCTGAAATATTTCGGAGAAGCCCTTTGTATAGAGGTACCATGCTCTGGGATGACTTAACCGCTACTCAACAGCATAAGGCAACCAGAAATTTGTTTCTGTTGAGTCTTTAAAAGACCTGCCGCATTGCTGGATTTGTATATCTGTGTAAAAAAGGGTACAAAATGTTTAAAATGCCTAACAAATGCTGATATACGGAACTGCATCTGTAATTTGTAATGTGTAACACCTCCTCTCATGGAACGGCCCTGTTATGTCCTTTCTACTACCTTATACTCTGACGACATTTGATTTCTGCCAATGTATGTTTTTGTACTTGACTATGTATTTACAATATTGGTATATATGAAAAACGAATTGTAATTTGACTATATTGTGCCAATAAAAATATTCAAAACTGAATATACCAAAGGGTCTGATCAACCAATATATCATAGATCTCTAGATGATATGTAGATGTTATTGCTTAGTCTTAACATGCATTTTATTTGTAGAGATAAAAATGTTGAGATAATGCAGATAATCAACACTCAAGTTAACCACTGCCATGTTTGGTCCCAGGCAACATTGCATAGTGGGGCCCATATCTGTTTTTACTTGGGCAAGCTGATTTGCCCATAGCTGCGTTATGGTCCTTTTTGTCCAGGGTTACATGTGGGAGCCCAGATGGGTCAGCCCAGATTCGAAGTGCCCAGCTAGAGCCCAGATTTATTCCACTTTAGCACAAATTATAAGGATGTACAATAAATGGTACTTTCTGGAGAAAAATCAGATGTCAGCATGGTTTGAAAAATTTACAATGTCTTTATGAAAAGAAACATTTTCTTGGGATGGCCCGTCTGGGCTCCGACTTATAGCCCTGGATAGAAAGGACCATAACCTAGATATTGGCATTTGAAATACCGCCGATTGTTTGGATGGAACATTTCAGCGTCCATGGGCCAGAAGGTTATGGCTATATATTGGAAGACGGAATGGGGGTTCTGCAGTCTTACTTGACGATTGAAAGAGAGATTAGCTGGTGTGGCCAAAGAGTGCCAGGGAATAAAATATCCCCATTCATTTAACTTGACAAGTCAGGTCTTTCTTCCACTTATCGGCGGACGCTACACTATATAGTTTCCTGGCATATGTGTTAAAGTGGCATAATCACAGAGCATTTCCCACTCACAATTCTAGCACTATTCTAGTCTACTATGTGGTTAAGTGTGAGTTGTGAGAATGCCCTTTAAGTATTTTCCTTCAGAGCGATGTCTTGGATAAAACAGAAGTAAATTTGTCAGAGAAAGAGTTCTTTATTTCAAATATTGAAAATACTCCAACAAGTTCAATAACCCATGTGATATATCCTCTAGAGCAAATATTGATCAACAATGCCATACAACATTAGTGAACTACTAATACAAAGCACAACACTAAGAAGTTGTCCCCATGCTGTACATATTTGATTATATATTATTTGTATTTGTCGTGAATTTTCATGAGTGTGTCTACAAGGTCCTATTCGATATGTTTTTGTTTTATTATACCTAGCCCCTCACCCCCTTTCACAAATAGATTCAGTTTCAATCAGTAAAACGTCATAATCATGCAAACCAAATCAGCGAACCAAATCAGTGAAACGGAGGGGACCATACCATTAAAAACCAATACCTTTTCTTATTCATACATATAGTTCCTTTGAAGAAATACAAATACAAATGTTGTCCAAACTCTATTGATATTTCTTTGATATAATGTCAAGTGTCACAGCCCACAGATGGCGTGGCAGTGACGGCCCAAGGGTTAGTACCCCTACCCTTCACTAGGGGGGGAGCACCAACACACACAACTAGATCAATACCTCCAACAACCCCATAAAGGGACTGTTACATCCTAACTCTTAACCCCCCTTTGCAGAATTGTCTCATTCGATTGACTGTCCTGTGAGTCTGTGGAAAGTCGTGGGGTTCTCAGAGATACTTCAACTATACCCAAAAAGTAAATGCTTAATCTAATTGTTTTTGTATTGTAACTCCGCAGTAGGTTCTACTGCTTACGTACCTTAACTATTACAATTGCATGGTCAAAAAAAGTCAGGGGATCAGTCTCTGTTACAAAGGCGCTGGCTTATATTTCGTGCTTTTATAGTATTACATGTAGAAGGATTTTAAAAGTTAGACACACACATGTTTATATAGAAAATATATAAATACATTGTGTAACCGAAAAAATAAACCATTCCTAAAATACCTCCTAACCGATCTTTAAACACTGACATAATTTTTTTGTAGCATCGTAAGGGACGTCGGTCAGCTGTTATTCCTTCATTCGATGAAAGTCTATAATATTATACTTATGGACGAATCTCGTCCGACCGACAGAATTAGGGGTGATTCCATCAGTGGAATCCTCCCTAGCTGTACTTGAAGTTGGTCACATATGTAACGTAGTACTCAGACATTATTGTCTCGGTATGAAGCGGAAGCGAGGTTTGATGTTGGGCTGCATGATGACCCGGTACACCTGTTTGAGTGGCTCAGAGCTGCTCCACTCCACGCGGTACATCTGTATCAGGCGGAAAGTGAGCACCAGCATCTCCTGCTCCGACAACCTCCGGCCTGAAAGGAAGCAGGGGATAAGAGTCTTCGCTTTAAGGACGGCATGATGTATTAATGCATCATGTCCTTGGTCGGAATAATGCATGAATGCAGCCCTGGTGAGTAGCTGCATTCAAGCATCTTATCGACCCTACAGGGTTAAGAGACAGTCCAAAAGGGTAGGCATGATGCACCAATGCAGCACCGGTGAGTTACTCACTGGGGCTGCATTGCTGAATCATGACGACCAATGTCATCTTTTAGCGACATGTGTCCTTAAAGGGTTAATTGGAAAAAGTTGTAAAGAAATGGAAAAGAGTTATCAGACTTTGAATTGGAAAATGTTGTAAAGCAATGGAAAAGGATTATCAGTATTTTAATTGGAAAATGTTGTAAGTCTAAAGATTGTTATAACTTCACTTTTACTACTAAAATGAAATGACACTTGTTGAGTTTCAGCTATAGAAGTGTATGCCAGAAATAGATTGCTGCGTGATGCATTTGAATTTGTCAGCAATTTGGTCTGAATTAGCGTCTGACATATCCTGGTATGCATGTACAAATTTCATAATCAAAACATTTCCCTTCAATGATGTCAAAGTTGACAGGCCAAGTGCGGGTGGAGTCACAAATTAATGATAGTAACAGGCTTCTGTCTGCTTAATGTTGCCGCATTGTCTACCTGTCAAGAGACTATGATTATTGGTCACACCATACGTGCACCATGTCCGGTTTGATTCATTGATATTTTTTTTTGGAGTTTTTATTTCTGATTAACTTTAGCAGATACATCTCCGTTCTCAGTTTCAGTTTTCCGAAGCGAAATAATACTTCGTTTAAATTTATTAAACAATATTGGTTTATTTAGTTATTGGTTTATGTACATAGACCAAATACCTGTCTTGCAGTGTCAAAGTGTCCATGTGACAAAAAAATATGTTTGGCAGCATCTCCTATACTTTGATGTTTTAGCGTTTGCCTTAGGAGCCTGATGATATGGCATGGGGGAAGGTTGTATGAGCATGAATGTATGTTTCAAGTGACAGTGGTACAGTGGGGTTAGTTTCATACTCTAGTAGCATTACGCTATGTATTGTTGTCATTATAGGGGATTAAGGGGGGGGGGGCAATATGGAGTGGAGAAGAGGGTATATGGGGTCAGGAGGAACAGCAGCTATATACCTCAAAGCACTAATCAGCTGCTAATAGGATGCAGGATGTAAGCCAGATGCACACACAGAAAAGTGAGAGTCATTGTCGCTAAAACTACCTTCACGGCCTGACTCTCAGGTGAGGGTAGTTTTAGCGACAATGACTCTCACTTTTCTGAGGGTGTTTTCCGTGCGAAGTCCACATAAAACATTTGTTCAACTAGATTAACAGGATAGCATCTTCTATCAGGAAAAATGCAAGTGTTAAGCTCGCTGGAGTTTCATCATGCCAATGCACAAATCAGTATATATGCTATACTCTAATAGATAGAGACTATAGTTATTTCCTGCTTACCTATACACATGCGCGGCCCCATGCTGAAGGGGGTGAGAAGGTAGGGATGTATGTGGGCCTCCTGGGGGCTCCCCCGCACCCAGCGTTCAGGGATAAAAGCGTCCGGATCAGCAAAGAACTCCTTGTACTTCAGGAGGAGGTTGGTGCGAATATTTATCTGGCACTGGAGTGAAATAGTTGTGTATCAGTACATATATATTCGAAATAACTTGAAGGTGGGTCGCTACCTCTTGAATATGGACACACTGCGCAGGTATCTGGGCATATAGCTTAAATGGCTCAGAATGAGCAGATATTTAATCACTAGGTACATACATATGCTAACTAAGCAATATCCAAGAATTAGACAATTTTGAGAAAAATTGAGCTTTATATTGGATTTACCCAACATTCTAGGCATTAAATATAAGATTTAAAAAGTAGCTCGGGACCCCCCATTTTTCTTTTCATTTTCCGATTCTATATGATCTAGACTGCATGTAGGAAAAAAATAGCTGTTCTGTTAACTTTGATCAAAGGGTAGCGACCCACCTCAACTTTCAATGAACAGGCGTTTGGGGGTAGCATGGTGCTGAAATGTACCATGCCATTTTTCTTTATGGCTCATGAATGCTAACGGTATAAGTTTGATACACATTCCAAGTGTCGGCATGATGCATTTTGGATTAATGCAGCCCTGGTGAATAACACAACAGAGCTGCATTCGTGTATCATGACGACAAAGGACATATTAAAAAATGTGGCCCATGTATAGCATAGTTTGTTGGGACTACATTAGGCAACCGTTGGTTCATCAGATGTGTCATATTATTCCTCAGACTTTAAAAAATATTCTTTTGTTGTACCATTTCCTCTTCCGAAAAAAAATGAGGATCGGTCCCAAAAACGTAGGGCCGATGGGGATACCGGAACACAACGTTGACCTTATGGAACATGCCAGTGTTTTACTTACCCCTTTAGGGATGTGGTAACCTCCAAGCTGCAAGTCTGTCGGAGCATAGCGAGACACCTCTGTACCAACGGGGAACAGCCTGAATGAAGAAATAGAATTATCTAGGTGCAGAGGAAATCTTGCACACAGTTTATGACATGAGGTAAATGTTACTATTTCTAAGTACTTAAAGGATTTGAAGACCTTTACAGCAGTGAAAGTTATATAAAGGGGTAAGCTGAGTTATGGTTTAAATAAACTTGGGCTTTAGCATCTTATCATAAACACAAATTCAATTAGTCAACAAGAAGTCACATAACCTGAGCATTTCCCGGATGCTTGCTTTGAGGTAACTCAAATTGTTAAGCGTTGATGGTTGGATGGGATCCTCGGGCCGCAGTCCCTGGGACTCAATCTCCTTGAACAGACAGTCCTGTGCCCTAGGACTAGATGCCAAACAGTACAGCAGGTTGACCATTGATGGGACAGTCTGTGAAAAGGGAAGCTGGACAATTATATAGGCTAGGGTAAATTCATACATGCTTTGTACAGGCTGCTGTAGAATCTTGTTGAGTGTGTATAGGCAGTATTCAACTGACTGAATCAGCCGTCATTCTGTCCGTCTGACGAAATTCTCCCATAAGTTTATCATTATAGACTTTAATCGGATGATGAAATTTCGGCCTAATGACATTGGTGGAATACACACCTATTCCACTGATTTAAATCGGCAAGATTCCATTATCTGATGAGATTCGTCCATACGTTTAACACTATAGACTTTCATCGAAATTTTGGCCAACCAACATTGGTGGAATACATGCATCACACACAGAAAAGTGAGAGTCATTGTCGCTAAGACTACCCTCATCTGACGGTCAGGCACTGCCTGACTCTCAGGTGAGGGTAGTTTTAGCGACAATGACTCTCACTTTTCTGAGGATGCACGCTTTACAGAAAGAATGAGGGTATTGCTTCGCAGATTGAAGTACCATAAACCCCCGCCTATACGATTACTATTAAGACAGATTTATTTCGGCTAGTGTTATTTTAAACATGCCTATTTCTTTCTCAAGCTAGAGGCTTGGCATATAGGTGGGTTTTAATATTTAAGATAATGGTGAAAACGGTTTTTAAATTAATTTTATAAGCCGAATTTGTTTTCTCAAACTAATGATTTGACTGATGGATGGATCTTCTTATAAAGGGGCTTTTATGGTATATTATTTGTCTAACTGAATTAATATGAAAGACATTCATAGTTGAAATAATCTGTTGTGTGGAAAACCTTGAATTTGATTCTGTTCCTAAACTATATCATATGCAATTGGAAGTCATTAATAATACATAGACAAATGCCAATGCCCATTGATACCGTATTTCACGAGTGGGGGCTGGGGCAGTATCCTATGAAGCCGCAGGCTGAGTGGGATGTGCGCCAGCCCCCACGAGTTAAAAACATCAGAGCGGTATCAATGTAGTTGGCATTTGTGTTTATTTTTTTATTTGAAGCCATTTAATGAATGAAAAACAATTTTTTCTTAGCCCATTGAATACGGCCATGTTGTATTCAATGGGGCCATTGAATACGGCCCTTCAGTGCTAAAGCATAGGACATCTTGTATTTCAAAAAAAAAAATATATATATACCCCCCCTCCCCATATATATAGTCTTAAGCTTCACCACATGCCTTAAACTATACACATCTGAGCTTAGTCGTTGTAGTACCAAAAGATCGTTGCAGTTCAATAAAGTGCAAAACGGAAAAACATATTGTTTATACAGACAATAACAAATACTAATAAAACATGCGATACTGGATGATTTAATTTTGAATTTTAAGCGGAAGTCTTCATCTGCTGAAAGTAGCACGCATGGTTGTTGTAAAACAAGAACAGAACTGTGCACCAGATGCATGAGGCTTAGTTTCACCAAATTGATCCAAGTTGAAAGTCTATGAACGGGTGCAATCTATGACTGGGCGCAATTTATGACCGGTATGAAAGAAAACGGCTTATTTAGGGCAAAAGTTAAAATAACATTAAGTGTTGAAGCATCCATTTACTTTTCCAGCCATTCCTGTGTATATCTGCCTTATTAGACTGCATCCGGTCATGGATTGTACACAGTCATAGACTTTCAACTTGGATTAATTTGGTTAGACTAAGCCATGATATTGTTGTCATTTGTTACGGTTATATGGTTTGGCCAAAAAAAGAGGGTTGTTTCAGGAAACATGTGAGGAAAATGTAGGGTTGGTAGCTCGGATTTCCTTTTTTTAACATAAATGTACTAACCAACTTTTTTTGAATACCCTAAAATTGACCCAAAAAAGGGTAAAAATATGAAAATGTCTCCAAAATTGCATAATAAAACAGAGTGTCGGCCCTGTTTTGATAGGGTCGGTCCGGCGACCTGAAACAAACCTCCTTTTTTTGGCCTTACATGGTAAAAAAAATGTTACCGTGGTCTGACTATCTGCAATAATAGTGAGGATTGTCATGACAAACTCGTCGTACGTCCAATCCTTGTTTGACATCAGGAAAGATAACAGTGCGAATCTACCATCTGCTTGGGCTTTGTCTTTATCCATTAGTTCATAGCGTTTTATGGCATCGGCCACCATATCATATCCATTACTGTTAATTGATAGAGAAAAGTATGTTAGTACTATCTAAGAAGGGCACATGTGCTTACATGTATTGCTTCAAAGAAATTAACAACAACATTTTATACATTCCTGATAATTCAATGGGAAAGTTATGAAGAGTAAACAAGCTCAGTCAAGCAATACTATACATGTATACCATGCTGTTTGGCGTTTAAGACTTAATAATTGTGACAACTTAAATCACTTTGCGCTATTATTAGGAGTGTGTCCATAATAACCGTTTATCCTTTGATTGATTAAATGGAATTAAATCCCTTTAAGGCCTAGCCCTCACTATTGTTGATCCCATGGCAGGTCTAGCATCAACTATAGTCGATGCAATGTTCATAGGAATATTATAGGAATTGATATAAGGTCCGTCCTCCTGGAAACTAATAGTGATTATCTGCCCATCATAAATGACGGTCATATACCTCTAAACACTGAAAGTGTGAATATCATGAGCTTTAATTAAATGGTGTGAGGTGATTGTATCTGATGTTAATGAGCTAATACCTAAACTTGAGGATTACCCCAGTTGGGGGTTTCCCCAAATTATCCGTTTTTTGGACGTCCAGTGAGAGGGTGCTGGGTTGTTACTTTACTCAATCAAGAGGTTCCTTCATGCGCTGGAATGAATACAAATTAGTAGGGCAATATAATGTGGGGAGGGATTGATGCTATATTCAGGGAACCCCAATATGTCTTGTAAAACTAGTAGTAAATGTGGTAACCAGGACATTTTAATTGATATCATAAATGTGGACCATAATGACCTCACAGTTTGCCAGCCGGTCCCAGAACCAGAGAATGAGGATATTTTACATCGTTCAACTGCGAAGTTACCACATCGGTATACTCATATTGCTAGGCTGTCAGGATATAATGTATTGTCTGCCAGAAGGTTACAATATAGAGCGACATTACATGTCTTTTGTTAGCTCTCAATTGTATTGTATCGGCCATAATTATTCTCTCATCACTTTCATGGAATTCATGACACGTGTAGTGCAGGCAATTCTCTGGTCTGCTATTTGGACCATGGTGTTGAATGGTAGATGGAGAGACAACTGTCTGTATATCGGTATATAACTGTTTCAGTGTCAGTTTAAATTTTCTATTGTTTAAAGAAGATTAATTTTAATTTTTCTTAGTAACTCTGTATTAACTGTCCCTTATCATGGCTTATGACCTTGTTGAACCCCTCAATGATGGCATGATGTATCGAATCAACGTTCATATAAATCACCAATACAAATATATGGGAATACACTGTCCTAAAACAAGTTCTAAAACATACATGTACAGGATTTTGAAGAAAAAAAACACAATCGGCAACCTTCGGATTGCCATTGACAGGTCTGCCTCTTCAAATTGTTGGTGATTTCTCTTTAAATACCTCCTGGCTAATACTGTTAAAGGATTTTGAATAAAGGTGTTCATAAAAGACGCAAATGGCCTACATAAGATTATAGTATCATATATCTTAACACCTGTTATATCTATATAAAAGTAAAGGTGTCAACTGTGTCTCCCTCATGGAGCCACTTGAGAGACCCAGTTGACACCTTTACTTTCCTCTGTGTATGTAAAAACGGTCACTTAGTAACCAAATGTCTTTTTCTCCTGTGCAATGTGCCTTTAATATAAAGAGAAACATCTTGACTGTGCTGGCTGCTGGAATATATTAGACATTCAGGCAGAAAGTTACTTATAACTTACGCATAGAATCTGTCCTCTGATTTCACAAACTTGTTCCAGGTGATAGTTCGCAGTAGGCTGTACCATGGTAATGCAAACTTCAGTTTGACACCGTGGTTAAACAAGTTCTCAGTGCCAGTGATTATCTGTCTTGTTGCTTTATTTGCCACGTTCCCCTCCAGGGCCCCCATGCGGGTTTCAAAACATGTAAGGGACGTAGCTGTAAAGTAATAGTAGTCATTTTATAGAGTAGTATAGTATGTATCGGAACGGGACTATAGTTAAGTACTGTTTATTACTCAATCGACCTGCAGCCAATCAGAGGCCTCCCTTTTGGCGGGAAATTCAAAAGCAGCCAATGAGAGGCCTCCCTTTTGGCGGGAAATTCAAATAGGTCACGTGACCGGAAGTGACCTACTTCCGGTCACGTGACCTTTGGGCGGGAAATTCAAATAGGTCACGTGACCGGAAGTGACCTACTTAAGAGGGTCACGTGACCACCATGTTGGCGGGAAATTCAAATAGGTCACGTGACGGGAAGTGACCTACTTAAGGGGGTCACGTGACTACTAGGTTGGCGCGAATTTCAAAATAAGTCACTTGAGATTTTTATGGATAAATAAATTTAAAAAAAGAAAAAAAAAGCAAGCTGAAAGCTTGCTAAAAAATAATTTAAAAATGTGGCTCTTTTTTTCTAGGAGGGGGGGAGAGGGGCACTCTGGGGGGCACTCTTTAAGATGCATGGGGGGGGGGAGGGGGGGAGGGGGGGAGGGGCAGGGTTTTTTAAGAGTGAGACTCGCTTCTCTGCCCTCTCTAAAAGAGAGGGCAGAGAGGCGAGTCTACTTACAATGAAAGGTATCATGATCGCGTTTATGATGATGTGCATCATGATGTGACTATCTTACAACCCTATGAGAAATAAGCAAGACATGGGCGTACTTACACGGGCTATTTGTAAACTAATTTCTCTTGAATCTATTAACAGCTCACATTTTTTTCTTAGATGACATCTGACAGCTGCTTGCTAGGCTAAGATATTGTTAAATAAACAACTTGGAAAGCTAATTACAGTTTTCTGGCTTGAAATATAGTCTTTCAACAGACTTTTTTTCTCATCTTACACAGAGGCAAATATCAGAGACACCCAATGGCGCTTAAACTGCTCTCAGCCAAGGGTCGGGCACTGCTGGACTATAATAGACGGGTCAAGGACCGTTCTACTGTGGGTCAGGCTAGGTCGGACATTCAATAACGCGACTTTAGCAAAACTTGCTTGAAAGTCTGACCATGCGAGATCCTTATGCCCCAGTCTGTCAATGCTGTCCAGACTTTCAAGCAAGGTTGTCAAAGACCTACCTGTCATTGAATGTCCGACTTAGCCTGCCTGACCCTCAGTAGAACGGTCCTTGACTCATCTATTATAGTCCAGCAGCGCCCGACCCCTGTATGAGAGGGGTATTGACACCATTGGCTGACTCTGATAATTCGCCTGTGTGCACGGGGGGAGGAGAGGGTTTACAGCTTGCGCTTATAGAGCACTACTAGTGGAGGTTTGGATGAGGCGGCTATGACATATGATGTTTGTCTTAAAAAATAGCCATGGCGCATGTCGATGTCGCTTAATTATGCTCATATCTCATGTCGATTTTAAGAATTGCTCATGTCACCTGTCACTGTGTTTTTCAAGCTTCATGTCAAATGTCACTAGGCTTCATCTCGACTTTAGTGGTCCACACCACCGCTGCTGCTGCTGCTGCTGTCGGTGCTGCTGCTTGTGCTGCTTGTGCTGCTCATGCAGCAGCTGCTGGCTGCTTGTGCTGCTGCTGCTGCTGCTGACAGATGCTACTGCTTGTGCTACTGCTCGTGCAGCAGCTGCCAGCAGCTGCTGAAGCAGCTGCTGGCAGCTGCTGGCTGCTTGTGCTGCTGACAAGGTCATGGGGGCTGCTGCTGACGATGTCACGGATGCTGCTGACAAATGCTACGGCTTGTGCTGCTCGTGCTGCTTGTGCTGCTGAAGTCGCTGCCAGCTGCTTGTGCTGCACGTGCAGCTGCTGCTGAAGCCGCTGCTAGATGCTGCTGCTTGTGCTGCACGAGACTGAGTAGCCGCTATTCGGCGTTTCACTCCTTATGTACCCTGTCCTAGTTAATCCTCTTAAACGGCTGAAAAGGCTCTCTCAGCACAGAGACTCTACTCAATGTAAGAGATCAGTTAAGTAAGTTTTCACATGCCACCTGACTACTGCGGGAGGGTTTAGACTTAAGCAGCTTAGTGCACACACGTGTCTGTTAGAAAAGCTACCTGCACACCTGCCTTCCTTTTTTCACTAGTATTTACCCCCTGCCGACTTATAAGGCACCTATACACGCCTTCTTGCTTCTAGAGCTAAGCTGACTGGCAGCTATTTTAAAAGAGAATACTGGTTACCTGTATAACGGATAAGGGGGTTATGAGATTAGCGTGTGTATACAAAAAAAAACAAAAAAAAAGCTACAGGGGGCGCGTGTCTGTCTGTGAGGTAGAGTCCATGTGGTAAGCGACTCAAGTGTAAAACAACAGCACCTCCTCTTGTCGCAGTGAGTGGTGTAGACGGCGGCTGGCTAGTTGAATTTAAGCGTCAGCTTGAAAGATAAGGCCAAATAAAAAAAAAGGTTTGTTTCAGGTCACCTGACCGACCCTAGCAAAACAGGGTCGACCCTACGTTTTTTTTTAAGCAAGTTTGAAGAAAATTTCATATTTTTATACTTTTTGGGTCATTTTTAGAATTTCCACGGAGGATGGCTAGTGCTTTCATGTTAAAAAAATAAAATAAAATAAAATAAAAATCCGACCTACCGACCCCAGTCTTTCTGCCCATGTCACCTGAAACATACCTTTTTTTTTTCTTTTTTTTTGGCTTAATCCGTTCACGGGCTGGCGCGTCACACCTGTCGTTAATCACCCCCTGTAGTCTTTGTATACACAGGTGACTCGGCTTTATCTCTTCACCAGCTATAATCCCATATACATGTAGCGCACGTTACACTCGTTAATTCTCTTTTCATGCTGATGGATTAGGGGTGGAAGGGTTCAGGTGAAAAGCGATTTGATTCTCTCTGGAAGAGGGTTGGAGCTCTAGGTGAAAACAAGCTTAGAACATCCAGATTAGCTGCTCTCTCGGCTATATAAAGAGCCTCATTTTTTCTAATCTCTGCCCACTTCGTCTTGTTGTACACTATCAGTCACGAGGCAGACGCTGGAAGTAGCAGATGTTTGCAGTATGGTTTACACAGAGGTTACCTGCTAATAGGATTTTGTCAGAATAGGGTGAGTTGCTATTAAAATGAACATTTTAAATGGTTTGTTAATATGGTATCTGATGTTAATGAGCTAACACCTAACATTGAGGATTATGACCTCCCAGAGGGACGTCTCGCTAAATTCTCCAGTCTTGACTATAGTCTTAACTGTCTAAAGACTGTGGAGCGCGTTAATGGGGGGGCCTCCTTACTAATTTCACTTGACCAGGCCAGCAGGGTCAACTAGGCTAGGTAATTACAACCACAAGGGTGGCTACTCAACATGCAAGTAGACCTACTACTACGAGATTGTCTTTTGACAACTCTGCTGCCGCCTGCTGGTCTGGCCATTACATGCTCTAGTATAGTTCTCCGCTCTTTTCGTCAGATGACGCCACAATAGGGTTTTTGTACATTTCCACGATACTCGCGAACATTTTAAACGCATAATGACCTATAATAAGCAACAAAGCACACTTCTAATATATTGAATATAAGAAACATGTCAACGCTGTGTATTTCTGATAGAATGAGGCAGATTCTTTGAAATATCAACTAAACTATAGTGAGATTGAAAATACTACACCATATCTAAAGCGATATAAAAGCTATATAAAGTCAGAACCTCTGACGGATCGGTAGGATCACTCAACCATTCGTCCTCAAATGCCACACAGGGTTCCCGTCCAACAGGACTCTGAGCCTTGTCGCTTTTGAGGAAGGTTTGATCTCATGTTGCTTAACATGTGGTGTAATTAATCAACACCGCGGCCCCTCTTTAGGGGCCACACAATAAACAAAGAATAAAAAGGGTAGGCCTTAGGTTTAAAGTGAATCTCCCAGGATTTTGGCGAAGTCGACAAAGGGGTAGATAACAGATTAACCTGCAAGAGACTATACGCAAACCTTGATACTCTCAGAGGGGGAGTCCCATATTGCGGACTTGTGGTCAGATCTATCCCTTCTAGGGGGCAGGTTGCATGTCGTAAATGTCTACTACAGACATTGGGATATATTGTTAATCTTACTCTAGGGTCTCCATAATTAGACCCTGAATCCGTTGTTAAACGGGTGTGAGGGGGTGGTAACTAATACTTATGAGATGTTAGCTTAGTTCATAGTCTCCTTACCAATTTTCACTTGACCAGGCTGGCAGAGCCAACTAGTCTAGGTAATTATAACCACAAGGGCGGCTACTCAAGATCTAAGTAGACCTACTACTACGAGATTGTCTTTTTGGTCCTTCTGCTGCTTAGTTATTACATCCTCCAGTCTAGCTCGCCACACCCTTTGAGCAGCACCACCATTGCCTCGGTAAAAGTGTAGGGTGTGTGCTTTCCACCTTCAGGTATCCATAGATTCGATCACTATCACCCCCCTTGAAATGACTTCAGCTGTTAATTAGGGCGTAAAGCCACCAACCAAGTCCCTGTCAAAAGATGTGAATAACGAAACGCGCTAGTATAGTTCTCCGCTCTTTCGTCAGATGGTGCCACAATAGGGGTTTTGTACATTCCTACGATGCTCGCGAACATTTCAACGCATAATGAGCTACATAGGCAACAAAGCGCGCTTCTAATATATTAAAATATAAAAAACAATTCAATATTGTGTATTTCTGATAGAAATGAGGCGGTTTCCTTAAATACCAACTAAACTATAGCGAGATGAAAAATACCACACCATATCTAAGGCTTTATAAAAAACTATAGAAAGTCAGAACCTCACACGGATCAGCATTCTGTTTGCAACGGATCACCCCTGACCCACTGGTCCTCGCATGCCACACACGGCTCTGCCGTGTTTGAGCTTTGAGGTATCACCCATCAAGTGATCCATGCCGCCCAACATGAAGCGTAATTAATAGCTGCTGTTGCATAGCACAGTGGCAGCATCTAACTAACTCTAAAGAGTTAGTCGGCCCCTCTTTAGGGGCCACACAATAAACAAAGAATACCCTGAATCTGGACCTGCGGGCGAGGGCCCCAACTGTGAAGTCATTATTGGCCACATTGGTAATATCAATTAAAACTTTAGACAACACCCACCTTAAGTATCATTAACGGACAATATCAATGAACTCAGCATCCGCCTGGTTACCACATTTAGCACCAATTTTACAACTCACAGGGGCCACACTAGCCTCACCGCGCTTTTTATTGCTCTGCTGATTTCTCCAATCCAAAACATGAGGTATCTAGTCTAGCTGTGAGCTCATTGGGCCAAACAAAAAAATAATCCGTGTTCAGGTAACATGGCCCAAAAAAAAAATAGGGTAGGTCGGTCGATTTTTTTTTTAGGATTTTTTTTTTAGGGTTTTGAGATGAGTTGTATGGGAGAATCACATTGTATAGAGTTGTTATTTGATAATGTAGGACCAATATCTGTCTAATTAAGCCATTATCAGCACTGTTTTTGTCATAGAAAGGATTTCCTCCCTTCTTATCTTTCAAATGATGACAAATAGGCTAGTTGAAGGTCATTAGGTACTCCTTTCCCCTTTGGTGATAACCTAGATCAGGAAAAGTCTAAAAAAAAAAAAAAAAAAAATCTAAAAAAAGATTAGGGTCGGAGCCAAATGATAGGGTCGGTCGGGTTACCTGAACACAACTTTTTTTTTGTTTGGCCTTAGGTAAGTCCTTTGTCGACCTCGCCGGCAAGTCCCGGATTCAGTATAGAAAGACTAAGGGGACGGGGGGTAGGTCTATAGGTTTAGTGCTATCTGTGTCATTAGACCATTTAAGTGACATGTGACACTAGCATTCTTAAAAATCGACATGCGATATGAATAAGAAATTCTCAATTACGGTGCCCCTACATTTTCTCCCTTAGTGACACTATTAGTATTATAGTAGTACCGAGAACTATCCTCTTTTTTTTTTTTAGAAAACTAAGTAAAAATATCCTTCTTCATGTCCAGTTACATACAATGCCGATCAATTTGACACTGTAGCAGCCTGTCTCCATATCTGTATGCTGCATAAATGCACAATACACGGTTCTGCACGCACTTAAACCAAGGCTAACATGGTTGACCTATATAGATGTGATACTCTCGTTTTCGACGAAAGCGCGTCAAAGCGTTTACAGGGTTCGAACTCGTGAGCTGCTCCTTGGGGCTGCAAAAAACGCTTAGACACTGAAATCCCATAGGGAAAAAATTTTGGGTTTTTGGACTTTAGGCCTTAATTTGAGGGTGATCCCGGGCTGATAGAAAAATAATTCTTGGACGAGCGGATAGCTCTGGATCTCTTTTATCTAAAACAGCGAAAAATTGATTATGGTTTCGCCGCAATTCATCCGACGGGGGGTAATCAGCCCCCCCCTCTGCCAATCAAGGCAGTGAATCTTGGCGACCGTGCGATCACTCACGGCCACCGCGACGAACCCACTCAACCCACTCAACCATGTTAGCCACTCTGCCCACTTCGTCTTGTTGTACACTATCAGTCACGAGGCAGACGCTGGAAGTAGCAGATGTTTGCAGTATGGTTTACACAGAGGTTACCTGCTAATAGGATTTTGTCAGAATAGGGTGAGTTGCTATTAAAATGAACATTTTAAATGGTTTGTTAATATGGTATCTGATGTTAATGAGCTAACACCTAACATTGAGGATTATGACCTCCCAGAGGGACGTCTCGCTAAATTCTCCAGTCTTGACTATAGTCTTAACTGTCTAAAGACTGTGGAGCGCGTTAATGGGGGGGCCTCCTTACTAATTTCACTTGACCAGGCCAGCAGGGTCAACTAGGCTAGGTAATTACAACCACAAGGGTGGCTACTCAACATGCAAGTAGACCTACTACTACGAGATTGTCTTTTGACAACTCTGCTGCCGCCTGCTGGTCTGGCCATTACATGCTCTAGTATAGTTCTCCGCTCTTTTCGTCAGATGACGCCACAATAGGGTTTTTGTACATTTCCACGATACTCGCGAACATTTTAAACGCATAATGACCTATAATAAGCAACAAAGCACACTTCTAATATATTGAATATAAGAAACATGTCAACGCTGTGTATTTCTGATAGAATGAGGCAGATTCTTTGAAATATCAACTAAACTATAGTGAGATTGAAAATACTACACCATATCTAAAGCGATATAAAAGCTATATAAAGTCAGAACCTCTGACGGATCGGTAGGATCACTCAACCATTCGTCCTCAAATGCCACACAGGGTTCCCGTCCAACAGGACTCTGAGCCTTGTCGCTTTTGAGGAAGGTTTGATCTCATGTTGCTTAACATGTGGTGTAATTAATCAACACCGCGGCCCCTCTTTAGGGGCCACACAATAAACAAAGAATAAAAAGGGTAGACCTTAGGTTTAAAGTGAATCTCCCAGGATTTTGGCGAAGTCGACAAAGGGGTAGATAACAGATTAACCTGCAAGAGACTATACGCAAACCTTGATACTCTCAGAGGGGGAGTCCCATATTGCGGACTTGTGGTCAGATCTATCCCTTCTAGGGGGCAGGTTGCATGTCGTAAATGTCTACTACAGACATTGGGATATATTGTTAATCTTACTCTAGGGTCTCCATAATTAGACCCTGAATCCGTTGTTAAACGGGTGTGAGGGGGTGGTAACTAATACTTATGAGATGTTAGCTTAGTTCATAGTCTCCTTACCAATTTTCACTTGACCAGGCTGGCAGAGCCAACTAGTCTAGGTAATTATAACCACAAGGGCGGCTACTCAAGATCTAAGTAGACCTACTACTACGAGATTGTCTTTTTGGTCCTTCTGCTGCTTAGTTATTACATCCTCCAGTCTAGCTCGCCACACCCTTTGAGCAGCACCACCATTGCCTCGGTAAAAGTGTAGGGTGTGTGCTTTCCACCTTCAGGTATCCATAGATTCGATCACTATCACCCCCCTTGAAATGACTTCAGCTGTTAATTAGGGCGTAAAGCCACCAACCAAGTCCCTGTCAAAAGATGTGAATAACGAAACGCGCTAGTATAGTTCTCCGCTCTTTCGTCAGATGGTGCCACAATAGGGGTTTTGTACATTCCTACGATGCTCGCGAACATTTCAACGCATAATGAGCTACATAGGCAACAAAGCGCGCTTCTAATATATTAAAATATAAAAAACAATTCAATATTGTGTATTTCTGATAGAAATGAGGCGGTTTCCTTAAATACCAACTAAACTATAGCGAGATGAAAAATACCACACCATATCTAAGGCTTTATAAAAAACTATAGAAAGTCAGAACCTCACACGGATCAGCATTCTGTTTGCAACGGATCACCCCTGACCCACTGGTCCTCGCATGCCACACACGGCTCTGCCGTGTTTGAGCTTTGAGGTATCACCCATCAAGTGATCCATGCCGCCCAACATGAAGCGTAATTAATAGCTGCTGTTGCATAGCACAGTGGCAGCATCTAACTAACTCTAAAGAGTTAGTCGGCCCCTCTTTAGGGGCCACACAATAAACAAAGAATACCCTGAATCTGGACCTGCGGGCGAGGGCCCCAACTGTGAAGTCATTATTGGCCACATTGGTAATATCAATTAAAACTTTAGACAACACCCACCTTAAGTATCATTAACGGACAATATCAATGAACTCAGCATCCGCCTGGTTACCACATTTAGCACCAATTTTACAACTCACAGGGGCCACACTAGCCTCACCGCGCTTTTTATTGCTCTGCTGATTTCTCCAATCCAAAACATGAGGTATCTAGTCTAGCTGTGAGCTCATTGGGCCAAACAAAAAAATAATCCGTGTTCAGGTAACATGGCCCAAAAAAAAAATAGGGTAGGTCGGTCGATTTTTTTTTTAGGATTTTTTTTTTAGGGTTTTGAGATGAGTTGTATGGGAGAATCACATTGTATAGAGTTGTTATTTGATAATGTAGGACCAATATCTGTCTAATTAAGCCATTATCAGCACTGTTTTTGTCATAGAAAGGATTTCCTCCCTTCTTATCTTTCAAATGATGACAAATAGGCTAGTTGAAGGTCATTAGGTACTCCTTTCCCCTTTGGTGATAACCTAGATCAGGAAAAGTCTAAAAAAAAAAAAAAAAAAAATCTAAAAAAAGATTAGGGTCGGAGCCAAATGATAGGGTCGGTCGGGTTACCTGAACACAACTTTTTTTTTGTTTGGCCTTAGGTAAGTCCTTTGTCGACCTCGCCGGCAAGTCCCGGATTCAGTATAGAAAGACTAAGGGGACGGGGGGTAGGTCTATAGGTTTAGTGCTATCTGTGTCATTAGACCATTTAAGTGACATGTGACACTAGCATTCTTAAAAATCGACATGCGATATGAATAAGAAATTCTCAATTACGGTGCCCCTACATTTTCTCCCTTAGTGACACTATTAGTATTATAGTAGTACCGAGAACTATCCTCTTTTTTTTTTTTAGAAAACTAAGTAAAAATATCCTTCTTCATGTCCAGTTACATACAATGCCGATCAATTTGACACTGTAGCAGCCTGTCTCCATATCTGTATGCTGCATAAATGCACAATACACGGTTCTGCACGCACTTAAACCAAGGCTAACATGGTTGACCTATATAGATGTGATACTCTCGTTTTCGACGAAAGCGCGTCAAAGCGTTTACAGGGTTCGAACTCGTGAGCTGCTCCTTGGGGCTGCAAAAAACGCTTAGACACTGAAATCCCATAGGGAAAAAATTTTGGGTTTTTGGACTTTAGGCCTTAATTTGAGGGTGATCCCGGGCTGATAGAAAAATAATTCTTGGACGAGCGGATAGCTCTGGATCTCTTTTATCTAAAACAGCGAAAAATTGATTATGGTTTCGCCGCAATTCATCCGACGGGGGGTAATCAGCCCCCCCCTCTGCCAATCAAGGCAGTGAATCTTGGCGACCGTGCGATCACTCACGGCCACCGCGACGAACCGACAGAAGAGATCGGCATCTTAGTATGATTCGTGTGACCTACTTAGAGGCTCACACGGTGGAGGTGTGTCCGGCGTTCGGCGCGCTGATTGGCTACTGGTGGGAGGCGCTGTGCCGCGTCAAGAACTTCACCTATTTGGGCGGCTGTTAAAGGCGCACTGAGTTGAGGTGCACCTTTAAGCAAGAGCGCGATCCGGCCTAGTCTTGCGGACCTCTGTTTAGAGAGTGTAGCGGGCGGCTATGTCGCGCTCTCCAACCACAGGCTTAACAGTGGTCCGCAAGACTAGAGTGCAAGACGCGTGCACACACAGACCGAACAGACACACACAGACCCACACACCCACACACTCCTATCAGTGAGACGTCTAGCAGATTCGGGAGAGGCGACCAGGGAGGTACTCTCGGCTAGCGGCCACTAATTGCCTGTTTAGATAAGGCACAGAAACAAGGGTGATGACAGACTACGTGTTCAAGCAGCCAACATGCCCTGACACTTGATAATGGGTGTGGACCGCTAAATTCGATATGGTGACATGACCATTTCTTATAATCGACAAACGACATGAGGTCTAATGACAAGTGACATGAGGCCCAAAAAATCATAGTGACAGGTGACATGAACATTTCTTAAAATCGACATGGGATATGAACATTATTAAGTGACATTGCCATGTGACATGGTCATTTTCTAAGATCGACATTCGACATGGGGACCCCCTATCCAGAGCCCCTTGATAGATGACAGCTGTTGTGTGTAAGAAAAGTGTATGCCTCACAATCAAAAGATGATAAAAGGCTTTATCCCACTCGATGTGGGTTTTGAATCAAATATCAAGGGATCAAATATCAGATCGATATTTGACGTCGTCAAGTGATATCTGACGTTGTCAATCACTTTTACTATGTAGTCAAGGTCGTAAAAACAGGGCCCCCTGATTGGTCAACAGCATGAATGAAAGTTGCATCTCAAACTTTTAATACTCGGTATGGGGCCCCGTGGGGCTGGGACCAATATTTGCAATTTTCGGAAATACTGTCGAGAATTTCTAGATGGAAACACCTTGTCTGGGGTAATTTGACCTCTACTCTTCGATATTCAAGTAATACTCAAGCTATTCTGACTCTAAACATGAGTAAAACGGTCATTTACCAGCGTTATCGGCAGCGCCGACATCAACAACTGCTGATCTCCCTTGGTTACATGACCCAGCTCCGTTTCTAAGGCCTCATGGATCGGGGCCCTGAAGGGGGATCTGCAGAGGCCCTATATCGGGCCCTAGATATGTACATTATATTAATATCTCATAACTTAATTTACTCTAAAATCTTTTGATGGTTCATAACCTTGACCCTTATCTCCTTTTCTCGCGGGATAAAGATAGAATTTGGTTGTTGGCGTGGCCTCTCGTGGATATCTGCTCTTCTCCACGGCACCTCTCGAGCCCCCTGCGGGGCCTCTAGGGGCTGCTAGACGTCTCTCTGCTATGTAGTGTGGGATGTAAAAGAACCCTTGTCTCGGTAAAAGGGCCAATAGATTCGATCACCATCACCGCTCTTGAAATGACCATAGCTGTTAACTAAGGCGTAAAGCAACCCACACACCCACACACCCACACACCCACACATTTTTCTGTATGAGCCTTCAGACCTCAAGCTGCTCAGTGTACGGGACTAGGTTTTGTCATAGGCCCTACGGACGCTACTCAAGGTAAAAATAAGAGAGCTGTCTCACCATGACATTGGGCTGGCTGTAGTTTTTTATGTTTCGGGAATAGCGGGTACACTACGTCAGTAGTTCTTTTGTTCTCCGCTGAGTGGCTGGGCGAAATGTAGTCGGTAGCTCTATTTTCTGTGCACTGTTCTGTTCATTTTCTACACTTAACACTTAAATAGACCGCGTGTTTGTACAAGCTAACCGTTTTTATCAGTGCAAAAATTAAATAAGCATCGGATAGAACACTAAAAAAATGAGAAAGTAATCCAGCACTTAGTATAAGGCACCAGTTTTATCATGAGACACCGAAAGTCTGGTTTTTTTAAGGTGGATAAGACAGTCGACTGAGAGCTCCAAACTAACCAAAAACGTACCAGAGGTCGATCTATCTCGTACCCGACAGGGCAGGGGCCTTCTACACCCCGGCTCTGATTGATGAGCAAGCGACAAGTGCTACAGAGGGCCTATTCCTCTTTTGAGGTGGGCCCGAAATTGAACAAAAGAATAAACTCAAGAAAAAGCCTTAGGCTTAAAAGAGTTGTAGATACTGATTTTAACGAGGAAGTCACATTCATTAGTTTACAAATAGCCCGTGTAAGTACGCCCATGTCTTGCTTATTTCTCATAGGGTTGTAAGATAGTCACATCATGATGCACATCATCATAAACGCGATCATGATACCTTTCATTGTAAGTAGACTCGCCTCTCTGCCCTCTCTTTTAGAGAGGGCAGAGAAGCGAGTCTCACCCTTAAAAAACCCTGCCCCTCCCCCCCTCCCCCCCTCCCCCCCCCCATGCATCTTAAAGAGTGCCCCCCAGAGTGCCCCTCTCCCCCCCTCCTAGAAAAAAAGAGCCACATTTTTAAATTATTTTTTAGCAAGCTTTCAGCTTGCTTTTTTTTTCTTTTTTTAAATTTATTTATCCATAAAAATCTCAAGTGACTTATTTTGAAATTCGCGCCAACCTAGTAGTCACGTGACCCCCTTAAGTAGGTCACTTCCCGTCACGTGACCTATTTGAATTTCCCGCCAACATGGTGGTCACGTGACCCTCTTAAGTAGGTCACTTCCGGTCACGTGACCTATTTGAATTTCCCGCCCAAAGGTCACGTGACCGGAAGTAGGTCACTTCCGGTCACGTGAATTTCCCGCCAAAAGGGAGGCCTCTCATTGGCTGCTTTTGAATTTCCCGCCAAAAGGGAGGCCTCTGATTGGCTGCAGGTCGATTGAGTAATAAACAGTACTTAACTATAGTCCCGTTCCGATACATACAATACTACTTTATAGCATTGCATATATAGGGTCAACCAGTGCAAGTTTTTATTAACGTCTCAGACAAATGATGGGCCTTTTTCTTTTTCATTAGGTCTCTTGTAAGAAAATTGTTTCTCATCACTCGGCAGTGATAAATATGGCGAGGGCGTTTTTTATTTTATTTTTTTCATTTTCAGTGGGGGCTAAAATATATAGGGAAATTAAGACTTTTTGCACGTGTTTTGCACACTTTAGTAGTTAAGAGTTTTTTGATCCATGAAACTCTCTGCATTACTGACAGTATAAGCTATAATTTGATACCAAATATGCCAATATTTGTCCACATGTTGACAGATCTTTCATTAGAAAACTAAAAAAAAGTTTTAAAACTTTCTAAATCAAGATTTTCATGATGCGCTTGAATGATGTTCTCATGCTCAATGTACCAAACACCTGAAATTTTGATTCTATCAAGGTTTGACCGTGATGATTGACTCAATTTATTATTGTCATTCAATTAACAAAATTATAACCTGTGAAACTTTGGTTGATTTGGTCCTTAACTTAATTCTGAACGTGGATCTTTTTGCAATTTACATTAGTGATACCATAAGGGAGTGGTCATTTTTTAATGACAGGGGGGATTGGCCAGCGGGTTACTGTAGTAGCTCGAAGGGGTCAGCCATGCTTACTTTCAAACTGCCTGGGGCGATCAAAATTTTGACCCCGTCGCTCGAAAAAAGAACTCCCCCGTTTTTTAAAAATGACCCCTCCCTAAGTAGGATTAAGTTTGCATACTTACACTCAACATTCCATCTCTTTAGATAGTCATACATCCCCTCCACATTGTGAGTGTATTGTTCTCTCCTGGCGTCAATGAACTGGATGAAGTCAGCTGCCACCTCGTCCACATGAGGGAGGAAGGTGGACACCGCTGCAGGCTTCATCATGATTGGCTGTGCTGCCCTCCGCAGACGCAGCCACTCATCACCATTCCTAAAATTATAAGTGCAACTTATGAAAATGATAATATCACTTATAAATCTTGGTATTTCTATTAGGCCAAAAAAAATGTCTGTTTCAGCCAGCACAATACCAACTTAGATTCAAAATAGGGCCGACCCTAGCCCTTTTCTTCGATTTCTTTCGATCTTTTCCTTTTTTTGGAATATTCATATTTTTCTAGATTATAGCAAATTTGCGGTCAGAAAGAACAAGCTCCTACCTAGTGCCTTATATACTTTTCTGTCTGTAGTGTACGTTCTGCCCTCATGACCACTTTTTTGAATAGGAGTATTATCAACAAAAGGCCTAAAAACGAACAGGTTACATTTTGACATATATATATGAACCAACTACTGTATCAGAAAAAATGTATCAAGAGTTGGTACGGTTATTTTACACATAAAATTGAGAAAATGAGTGAGTAGCTTAAGTTACACATTGCCTAGGCCCCCAGACATGTTCCTGTGTTTGCGGTAGTGTTTGGACGCCTCCAGTATGGGGGGAATGAGGGGCACCCTGCCCTCCAGACGGTACACCTGGCGGGCTAACTCAGGGTCAAACACATGCACAGTAGGCTCTCCACCCAAGTAGTCCTGTAATAGATGATATAGAAGATGAATAATAGAATGGTGAATCATGGTAATTACCTCAACCACCGTATTTTCTATTGTCAAACACAAAGCACGTTGACATGCAGTGGAAAACTGTCACATTATGGTATGATATGATAAAAATTGGCCACATCCCAGTGAATAATAACTACAAAAGAAAATTCACATCACCTGAGCGATTGGCTGATTGCCCAACCAGTTTGATGGTTGATGGTTGATAATAATCTATCGAATATAAGTAACGATGAGAAACTAAATTGGGATAGTTTTATGGCCCATCTTGCCATCCGGGGTATCTCTATATGACTGGGATGTATATGAGACCGGCACTTATTTGAGACTGGTACGATAATTCATTTTAAGAGGAAATAACTTACCTTAAATATTGGCCCATAGCGTTTGTATTGCTCGATCAGATGGCAGTGAAATTGGTCAACTTTAGAAAATGCTGTAATAATGGAAGACAAAGCATGATGTTAATTAGCACATCAAGCATAAATACTTCTGTCGCACGTCGAAACAGGAGACCTTGACTAGCTAGAGCTGTAGAAAATAGATCTCCAAAGTTTACTAAACCGTTTCAATACTGTCTAGAACTCACTTTTGTGTATGTAGGGCAAAGACTTCCATGCAGCCAACCCTCGCGGTCCTGGCATTTCAGAGAACGCCTTCACAGTTTCACTTCTTCTCTGAGGGACATTCTGGCTCTGGATCTGAGCCTCATCTCCTGTGGTGTACTCAATGGTAGATACTGCTCTGGTTGTCCAATATGAAACTGTGTTCTTACTGGACATTACAATACCACTTGTATATTTGTAAACTGCCATTTTTATAAATTAATTTAATTATGGAATGTAGTAGTTACACGTCTTCCACTCTTCCTCTTGTGGTGGCGCTCTATCATATGCTGGTAGTTGAGTTGTCTCTGCTTCCTTATAATAGTACAATGTTCTAGATCTATGACCTTCTAAAAATGTGTGCCACCGTGCTATAAAACTTGGATGTATATTGTGTGCAATGTTGTCATTTGTCAGTATTTGAACCAAGATATTTGAAAAGTCATGTCATGTTTGTCATTGAAGGTTATTTTTAGCATATCAAAGTGCAAGAATCGCATGACAGGCTGTCGCGCATAGCACCCAGTGACCATTGCTAGATGGGCCCCAAATTGGTCCTAAATAGGCTGCCAGATAGGACCCTGATGGACAGCCCATCTGGAGCTCACTTGGGTTCGACCTGAGCTACAAGATGCATATGGGGTCTACACATTTAGGAGAGCAGGCTTGAAGACTGCAAAAATGTTATGTATATTCCTAAACATCTGACAGGCTCCAGTGCTTAAAGTGTCATGGTCTGATGATTAGGGCTCAAAAATCAATTTTGTTAAAAATGAACCAGGATATTCCCCATGGCCATGCTCAATGGGCTACTTACTTTATTAATCCTATTCCTTAGAATTCTGATACTTATCAGATTATGGCTCAATTTACTACTTTTATAGTTCCCCCATAGAAGATAGACCTATGCTATACCTGGACTATATTGGACCCTGTAATTGGGCTTTTATTGCCCATAGATAACATTGTATCATACCCTCAAAATATGGTAGTTCATCAACATTTAAGTAGGATTTGAAATATGGAAAGAAATGGGACCATTTCACTTAAATAACGAAAGATCTGTTGTGAGTAGGTACCAATTACTGACTTCCTTATTACCCAGCTTATTACCCGGGGGGGGGGGGGGTTTAACATGCACAATGGGATGAACTTCCCAACTGAGAAGTACGCCCTCCATTGTACCTGTAATCTCAAAAAGCCCACTTTTTCGGTAATCTTAATCCGTTTCAAGGTCCATCCTCTAGATGGCACCACTGTAAGTTGGTAACAATGCTGTATATATATATATATATATCGGGGGCTCTGCCCCTGTACCCTCGCTTTCTTTTTCTTTTTTTCTTTTGTTCTTTTTCTTTTTTGGAAACTGAACTAAAGGATAGTAGTATAGTTTGTATCGGAATGGGACTATACACAGTACTAGGTTTTACTCATTGGACATGCAGCCAATAAGAGAGCTCCCTTTTGGCGGGAAATTCAAAATCAGCCAATCAGAGGCCACCATTTTGGCGGGAAATTCAAATGGGTCACTTCCGGTCAACCAGCCAATCAGAGGCCTCCATTTGACCGGAAGTGACGTCACATGCCCATATAAGGGCATACCGGAAGTGACTTCACGTGACCTAGTTAGGGTCTCAGCCAATCAGAGGCCAGCATTCTGGGTGACCTACTGACCTACTTTTGACCGGAAGTGACGTCACATGCCCATATTAGGGCATACCGGAAGTGACCCCCTCATTTGCATAATAGACTACACCCCCGTGACTGGAAGTGACCCAATTTTTTTTTTAATGTGGTCACGTGACTGGAAGTGACCACCTTATTAACATGTCTGCAGGATGATCACCTGCTGTTTGCTGTATGAAGTTTTTTGTATACGCTCTCTTTGAACACCACCTTAATCTCCTAATGACACTTGATCCTCTTATAAATGTAACACACCTCCAGATCAAAAACAAGATTTGAATCCAGGGTGGAAGGAAGGATCCTCCAGCTGAAAACAGGATTAGCTCACTCTCTCTTAAGCAGCTTATCTCCAGAGGTGTGTATAAGGGGGGGAGAAAATGTCATTCACTCACACTTTCTCTACAACCCTCACCATGAGTAGTATAATATGTATCGGAGTCTGAATGTACACATCAGACATGTCAGAGGATCTTTTGATTTCTTTAGTAGTTAATTAACTGGGGGAGGAGGAGGAGAAGGGGGGGTGCATAGGGGCAGAGGGGGAGGGGGGGAGGGTGGATCTTTTTGGGGTGGGGGGGTCTCTCTCGGGTTGTATGGGGAGGGGGGGAGGGGGGGAGGGGGGGAGGGGGGCACTTTGGGGGGGAGGGGGCACTTTGGGAGTGAGCGTCTCTTTGGGGGGGAAAAAAAAGAGAAAATAAAAAAAAATTTACTTAATTAAGAGACTCGCCTCCTCCTCGGAGGCGAGTCTCTTAATTATTTGATCACGTGACCAGAAGTGACGAGTCGATTAGTCTAAGTAAAGAGTACGTATGAAAATAAAAACACAACTTAACTAATCCCTTAAAAGGGGTAAACGGTGTGGTGGTGGTGGTGGTGGTGGTGCTACTGCTTGGTGCTGACGACGCAGGTAGTGGTGGTGGTGGTGGTGGTGGTAGATGTGGTAGGCGTAGTGGTCAGACGTGATATGGGTTTTCCAACAGAAAAATCAGAGCTTTTTATACAGAGGATTTTAATCCCGTTTCCAACTGCATACCCGACTTATCCACATGAGACCTTTCAGCCCCTCATGACATTAAGGAGAGAGTATATTGTGGCCATGTTGGTTGTTCTGTCATGTATTCACAGTTATCAGTAAGGATGATAATGTTTCGGCATCAATCATTAGGCATTACCGATTTGATTTCCCATTGCCATGGTTACCTAGGACCTGTGACAACTCTAACTATGTTAAAATGATGTGTCTCAATGAGACCTTTAATTTGAGATATTACATGAGTGTAGGTGTTGAGAAATGACAAATTTCTTATAACAATATATATTTTGTATTAGAATAAGCATGCTAGTTACTATGGAAACATGCTATCACCATGGATACTTATTCAATTGACTTTTTGACTCTTTTAATCAACCAGGCATGCCCAAAAAACCCAATTTAGAGGTATCACACATGCAAATCACATGAGAATTGACTGATTTATGACTTTAAACATTTTCGTCAGCCATCCTGGACGCCATCTTGAATTTCGGAAAACGCTCAACAATGCCAGCCGGGCATCATCAAGATTCTGAAAGTATACGACTTCCTGTACCCAAATCAGTCATAACCTCTTTGGGGGGTTTTATTGCAAGGTTGCAAGGATAATCCCCTCCTGGCAACTGGACTATAGGGCGGGAGAGGGGGATAAAAGGCAATGAACAATTAATGGGTAAAGACTGATGGTAAACTTTTATTGCAAATATCACTCTTTCATGGGTATAATTAAATAAGACCCAAATGGGTAAGAGTAGAAAAGCGTCATTGTCACAAAGAAAATGGCAAGACAGTTTATCATGGTCAGAGACAAATTGTCTGCAGAATCAATAGAATAGTATTCATCTCAAGGTAATTTTTCCAGAAGAATGATTCCATTGTGGTAGGTTTGCTGCTGACCATTTCTCTCCAAAAACCTCTTCTTGCAGATATCAGTGCACATCTGAACCTGTGGAAAAGGCTTTTTTAATAATTATAAACTGCATTTTATATGGCTTGTCTTAAATTATTGTTTGGTATGAATAGCAGTCTGCAATGGGGAAAATATTTTAGAAATAGTCGTGTTTGGCTACCCAATTTTTAACAAAAATTACTTGGCCATTTAACAGGGCAGGAGCTATTTGCTATACAGTGTATCCCAGTAATATTTTTATATTTGGAGTTTGATATTTTGTTGTGGATCCAAGATTTCAATTTGGGAGAATATATTTCCGACAACCTGAACTTACATCAGCATCACTTGCAGTCCCTTTGAATATATTATGTTTGTAATAATATTTCACCATGTCTTCATTAAATGTACTTCCATGGTCAACAGTATATGGCATCTTGTATTCTGAAAATAAAATATGTAATTCATCCATCACAACTCAAAAAGAATATTGAGGACATCTTACAATCATATACATGTACAGATAGTAAACTAATGCTATTACTATGATACTATGGGGGGGCGGACACATATGTTGTAGTGTCCCTCAATGGACAAGTTTGCTTTCTTTTGATTCAAAAAATTATAATGAACATCAAACAGTTTCCAGTCTCTCAATACATCTGCGATTACACTAGGTCATTTTCCAGCCCTCAATGATGGCCTCAGCCAATAGGTAACAAGCTTTATTAGATCAACATGGTAGTCAATCCAAGCTACACCTATATATACTCATCATGTGCATTCTGGTCCGTGTATTTGTGTCAATACACGTGCCATCTGAGGTTTATAGGATCACATAGTCTCTGAAAGTGAACCTGTGGCTTTTGTAATATATCCTGGGTGTTGACCGATAATGTGCAAATGGTTTTGAGGATCTGATTGGCCAGCACAAGTCCACCCAAGCAGAGCAGTGATGATATGTACATCTTGACAATGCAACTCTGTCTGCATTTTCATATATTATAGAATCATATCGATTTACTACTGAAAAAGTGTTCTTACCTTTGAAGTCGGTCAATCCAGCCTGTTTCACATCTTCTTTAAGATCAGACATCCAGTAGTCACCATCCAAGCTGGCTTCATTGGCTGTATGTATGTGAGGTTTATTGTCAACGACAATGGAAAACAAGAAATAGATGATTAGGAAAATGGGTGCTATAATTCTGAGCATTTGACAAATACAGACTATGCTTATAGAGTTTGAGAGAAAAAGTATTTCAATGATAGGGACCCAGGAATCCGCTAGTGCACACAGCAGGTTGGTATTTTGGTGCAGCTATCTATATAAGAAATAGGTGAGACCCTATGAAGTTGTGAATGCTACCAGTTGCTACTCGGTATGTGATATTGTCGAATATGTTGTTATATGGTGTTAAAGAATGGAAGCAAACATAGGAAGCTCTCACCTGTTCCTAGGCCAAAACATTAAAATGATTATGATTGGGTCATTAAGACAATTTGTTTACTCTATACTTACACCGACTGAGGTGACTTGCAGTGTATTGGGTGATCATGTTAAGAGGGTCTGTCAGTCATGGCCCAGCCTGGCCAGTACTCCAGATGCCCTCCAGAACCCTTACATAACTACTTCCCACTCACCACCCTGACACAAATAGGCACCACCACCTTTCAGATTGACTCCAAATCTAGATAGCAATTATATAGAAGATATACTGGAGGAAACTGTTGACACATATCTGATGATTGCCTGGGTTCTATGATGGATAGAAAGAAAACTCCAAAAGATTTGCATTATATTTCTTATGTTCTACATAATAGAAGAAAAGAGATTGACTTTTTAATAATTCTCAATTTGTTCTGGAGTCCCTATCAATGAGATTAATGCATTCAATTCTAAGGTTCATTGTGCTAAATAAGTTGTCAAAAAATGAATGCAATTATTTTTAACATATTCATTGTGTACACATAAGAATTGGTACAGCCCGATAAATAAAAACTATAATTGTGTGTCTTCTTTACAAATAAATGCTCTCTCTCAGCTCTTTAACCCTTTAAGGACGGATGTCATTAAACAATGACATTTGTCATCATGATGCACCAATATAGGACCGGCGAGTAACTAGCCGGTCCTACATTGGTGCATCATGCCGAGCCTTTGGGTCGTCATGATGCTTGAATGCTGCCCTGGTGAGTTACTCACCAGGGCTGCATTCATGTATCATGACGATCAAGGGAATGTTGCATTAAGGCATCATGCCGCCCTTAAAGGGTTGATACAGAAATAAACAATTGATCAAAGACGATGTGGAGAGTAGTGGATAACATATACTAGTAGACTCGCAGAAAACTATCCCTACCTATTAGATAATCGATAATATGACCATGTATGTTTATAAAAGCTTCACTTACCTACACCAGCATACATACTGTCCTCATAGCTGAGCCCAATGATGAGTACACCCCCTGGGCAGAGCCAGCTGTAGAGCTGCTTCAGCGCTGCTACCTTGTCTGGGAAGTAGTAAAACACATGCATAGCCAGAATGAGGTCCACAGGCTCAGCAGGTCCCTGCCACACTCCAATTGGGTCTGACACTACCTGCAACTAATTATATTGTTATTACCCCTTTAAGGGGGCCGTATAGTGCTTTAATGTGCTTCAATTTGTCGTCAAAATACATGAAGAGAGCTTGATTTGGCAGTTTCAAAGTGGGCTGCACCTGCGATCTTTTTAGGACGATTTTGTAGAAAAAGTACCCTTGGATTTTTAAGCCACACACATGTGTAAACAAAAATATACGAAATGCCCCCCTGGGATACAGCTACAGCACCTCACCTGTATCTGGACTGTACTAAGTATACTGTTTGCATCCAACACAAGGCATGATCGAGGTGTGTTTGATACCCTTCAATCACCTTATCACGTCAGCTTGCCTTATATTCTAACGGTAAATTCCCGCGTATTACCCGCACCTCGCGAGTAACCCACACCCCGACTTTGGGAGAATCTTATAACCCGCACCTGAAAATCATCATTTTAGTACTGTACTATACTTACAAAAACCCTCGTATTACCCACACCTAGACTTTTAGAATATTGTAAAACCCCCACTGGAGGTTTGGTTCACGTATAACCTGCAGGTTATACACATGCGCATTGTCCAGCTACAACATATTCACCCTATCTTGTGCCTGTAAGAGCTGAGCACTCAGCCTTTAAGAGCCCTCTTGTGAATGAAAACTGAACTATATCCAAAAGTGCTTTTGGCCTCAGTTCAACCATGACGGTCAAGCTTTAAACAAGTCAAACTAGTCTAGTGGTTTTAACCGTTGACACTAGATGTTAGTACAATACGATATAAGGTTTTCCAACCAAGCGATCACCCAGATGAATTTGCCTTTATACAATGATCCAAGAAAAGGTTAGAGTGGTGAGTTGTAGGAAACAATGTACAGATGTTCCAACAATTCCTAGAAATATTGAGGAATAATTGAATAAAATTAATTCTAAATCCATAACTAGCCCAGGTAATGCTGAGGCACCAAATTGGGCAGCCCGTCTTAAACCCAATCTGAGCCAAAAATGGGCAGCCCATCCAAAGGCCAATCTACACCCAACTTGGTTATCCTGCTTTGGGGCATACCATTGTCTAGTGCCCTAAACTGATGGGAAATTTTCATTAGCCCACTACGTGCCACATCAGCAAACGATGCAGACTTGCTCAACCAGTACCCTTTTCCACCACAAAGGTTCCAAATGGGACTACTATATTTAGATTGTTACTTCCTGTCAGGCTGTGCACAGGATTTGGTGTACAGGATTTGATTGGTGAACTCCTGAGGAGAAGTTAGTCAAACATGTTTTTTATATGAGCCCAGACTCTACTATTATGCCGATGGGGCCTGATACAATACATGTACTTGTAAACGATGTGGCCCCCATCTGTGGTTCCTCTCAACTATCAACTATCCTTTCATTGAAATACAATTTTAATAGAGAAGTTTTGCAAGGCCACTTAGCCAAAATGTATGGGATTTGTTAACAAAACTGGAACATAGGTTGTCAGGTTTTCCTACCTTTATATTGGGACATTGTGTTGCCATGGTGATATCAAGGGTTTCTCTGTTGTTAGGGTCAGGTTCCACACCAATGTATGATTTAAGTCCTTTCAGACACTTGTTTATAATATCTGAGTCAAGGTCTCCATATCCTGAATTTGCAATGTCATTTTTATCAATATACTTTTATCAAAGAGATGACTATAGTTGATATATACAATTGAATCATGTCCTGGGATGACCATATGGGGTCATATATTTAGATAGGTAAATTTTGTTTGTCACTGCTTCAGAGATAAGTTAAGGTATTAGAGATCAGAAGAGGGAGAGAAAAATAGCGAGAAGTGGAAATTAAGAAGTCCATATACCGGTAACAGTATCATGTAAAGAAACTAGTGTATTGAATTATTCATTCAGCAATTCCCTCACAATATATAAGGGCACAATGTCTGGTATTAGGGACCTTTAGCAAACCTGGCGTATCTCATTAAACACAGATGTAGCAATGCTTAAAGTATAGGCTACTTCTGCATTAAATGAGCTCCATCATTGTTGCTAAAGGTCCCTATTGTGCCCACCATTAATGCTGGAGTAGGCGATGCCTTGGTCAAGCGGTGCAATAGCCTTACACAGGTGGGTGACAGTAATGGTAGTCACATGACAATGGCATTACAACAAGTCATGGCAGACCAGCAGATCTGAGCACCCACAGCAGAATTTTCTTAACTAAGTGATTAATATTCAATGACGAGGAAAAGCAATATTTCTAATTATACTTTTATGTAGCCAGACTTCTGATTATAAGTTAAGAATGTGAAGGCCTCATGATAAAGCAATGTACATTTTTCGTACCTGCTCCAACACTAATCATGGAGGTGATGGTGGAGGGGAGTTCTTCTTGGTGTTCAGAGAACCACTTGATGAACGAGTCATGTTCATTGTTGCCATTTTGGAAAAAGTCCCACCATTTTCTGTATTCAGTCGACATCCTCAAGCTGCTGCAGAAGAAAGTCAAATTCACCTAAAAGGGAGTTGTCATTTTTACAACAAATGTGCAGTTGCTCATTTTAGATTGAGGCTATTCCAATGAAGGGAAAACATTCTTTGAAATGAATCAGTTTAGGCTGTGTCCCAACAAATTGATACAAGTTGAATCTCCGGTGTACCTTTATGATTGTTGCACCTCTTTCCCTGGGTGGCCACAGACGATTATTTATTTTATTTACTTGAAATTAAGAGATTATTTGGTACAGGGGTGTATGGCAATGGAGTATTAGTCCCAAAACCACATACTCCATACAAGATATTTCCCCAAACACTATGCATGTAAACTTACCTGACTGGATGCTGCTTTAGTACTGGTGCTGGCAGAGGGAGCAGGGTTGCTGCTTCATTACTCATTCACTGTCTATACAGCAATTTTAAGCCTTCATTACCCCTATTAATGCATTGGAGATTTGAGAGTGCTTTCAAGTCAAACAGACTGTATTATCGTCCATTTGTATAGACACAAAGAACAGTGTGCATATGCACTTGCATTTTCATCTAGTATAATGGTAATTCATTCTATATGCAGGTACCATTAAATTAAATTTAGCACAATACATTATTCCATTAGCTCTAAGTACCTTTAGCTGTTTAAGGGTAGCATAGTGCTTCCATGCAGTATGCTCTTTGTCATCATGATGTGTGAAAGCAACCTTGGTAAGTAACTCATCAAGGTTAGCATCAGGGATGATATATTACCAAACAGTCAGCATGATATATGAATGCAGCACTGGTTAGTTACTCGCATCATGATGACAAAAAGCCATACTGCATTAAAGCACTATACAGGTATCAAAAGGTTAAAATAGGATTCGATCACTGACTTACTGCATATAGGCAATGAATTAACCGGCATGGCTTGCAAGTCTGTAGTCATGTGATCGTAAAAAGTTAGAAAATTTCGCAATCTGGGGAATATATGATATTATAGCAACCATGGCAACCAGCCATTTGTAAAATCGTATTTCTATAACAATTTGAATATAATATCATTACTCTGTCTTCTTATCTTGGATAGTCATACCATATGTAAACTATATATCATTAGCAGTTATATAGAGCTTATGGGTAGGTATCACATATTATGTGTGTTATTGGCATAACTGCAACAGGACCATTACAAGGTTATGATTGTCTAAATTTGCTTATCTTATAGCGTGCACGCCAAAAGTCTTAAATTGAGCATAAAACTGATAATTTGCTGAATTTTAAGTTGAATTCTGGTGAAAAATGTCAAATAAAGTAGGTAGGACATAAAGTATAGCCATATGGGACATTCTTGTTCGTTTTTGACTAAATTGATTTTTTTAGCCCAAATCATCGGACCATGACACTTAAACAACTCAAAGGAAATAAATCATTGCTCAGCAATGAAACATGTCACAATATCAAATGACATCTGGCAAGAAAGAGGAAGACTGTCTTTTTGTCCTTCTTAGCCATCTGTAGGTATCAGAGCTATAGGTACTGAGATATACATTGGTATAATAACTGTACTGTAGACAAGTAGATTGGAACGGTTTCTATAGGGGAGGTACAGGTGCTATCTTCGCAGAAAAGGGGGGGGGGGGGTCACTCATTAACATTTTCACTTATGTTTGTGGTATCTTAAACATATAGACTCTGCTGAAAGAGCAGATTTTGTAGGTATCTTATTTTACTTTCTGTCACAACAATTACTATATAAAACTATTCTAGATAAAATTACATCACCTTTTCAGGCAATTTATATAGTCAAGTACCCCCTAAACCCCCCCCCCTAAACCCCCACCATCAGACAGAATAGAGGTTCTTTAGTGATATTCTTTTAGTATGGTGTAGAAATGTACTGGCGAAAATTGGCTAAAGATCCCATCCTGGAGTATGCATATTATCTCTATAAGTCCTTATTCTTTCTAATTTTCAAACCGAAATTGATATTGTAGCGGAGCCGGGGGGGGCTCCGCAGGCTCCGCAGTCGCTGCGGAGCCTGCGGAGCACCTAGTTCGCATACTCGCCGGCAGGGGGTCTTTGGCTCCGCAGGGCGGCCTATATATAGGGGCGCCTTGCGGAGCAGGACCAGTCTTACTCCAGGATCGAAAGGAGCAGGAGGTGTCCTGCGACTGATATCATTGAAGACTCTGTAACTGTTTACTTGCTTGAATACAAACCTTTTATTGTACCTTACTCTTATCGTTCTTCTTCTTAGACATAAGCGATCGACCAACATTCCCATTACAGTGGTGACAAGCGGTTAAAAACTGGAAAATACGCCTTTTCGAGACGATGGAAGGTAGGTCGACCGTGCAGGGAAGGGAAGGATCCACGACAAGTGGAGGGGACGTGGGAGATAGGAGACCTCCCCCAGGATTCAACTCACCGGCATCGCAGGTGAGTGCCCTGGACAAGGAGAGGGTGCAAGCCAGGGAGGCAGAGAGGCAGCAGGCCTGGGTAATGGACTGGAGGGAGGAGGAGGCGAGGAGAATGGAGGAGATGGCTAGGAACAGGAAGGAGCAGGAGCAAAAATGGGAGGAGCTCGCCAACCAGTTTGGGACATCTCTAGCCGTAGGAGTAGTGGGGGATGGAAGGAAGGAAAAAGAGGAGGGAGAAAGGAGGGAGTCGGCATGGAGCTCTCCCACTAGAGTGGGCAGGAGGAGCGAAGAGCTGGATGAAACGGTAGAATGGAGGACGGCGAGCTACTCAGCTCCGCAGCCGCAGGGAGCAGGAACGTTCCTTCACTCCGCAGCTCCGCAGGCGGACTCCGCAGACTCCGCAGACTCCGCAGCTCCGCAGCCAATTGACTCCGCAGCTCCACAAGGAACTGACCAGACTGACTCCGCAGCCCCACACCTGGCTGACTCCGCGAGGAGTTCCACAAGGGGGCCGTCCCCTCTAACCCTTGCACCCTGGGGGGACGACAGGGCTATGGCTCTGGGGGCATCGGCAGGCTCGCCGGGGGGAGTCCTCAGACCAGGGGAGAAGGAGCCCAATCCAATGGTGGAAATAATCCGACAGAAGGTCCGAGAGTCGGCCTCCCGGCGAGAGATGGAGGCCCGCTCAGCAGCGGCGCAGAAGGAGCGCTGGGAGAGGGACCAGCATCAGAGGGAGCTGACCCGGTTACGGGAGGCTGAGAAGGAGAGAGAGAGCCTGGATAGAGCACGACAGCAGAGGCGGGCGGAGGAAAGGGCCCTACAGGAGGTGAAGGAGGAGGAGGAGAGGGCAGCATACCGGACTGACGCCAGGGAGAGAGCGGAGGAAGACGCTCTCCGGGAGGAAACAGTACGACGGGAAATAGCCCGAGTAGACGCGGCAAGGGAAGAGGTGAGCCGCAGGGAGGAGGCATACCGTGCGGCCATGGAAACGGCAGTGAAGAGGGCCCAGGCCGCCCCCACCAATGGAGGGACAAAGTGGGTAGAAGCAGAGAGAGAGTGGGGTACGGCCGAGAGGGAGGCAAAGGTTTTCGAAAAACGGGTGGCCAGCCCAAGCCCGGCGCTCATGAGCGGGGGAAGGATAGAAGGAATGGGGGGCGCCACCGGAATGACGCCCAACGGGCAGTGGAGTGCGGAGAGACCGCTATGGGAGGGGCCTACCAAACCGGCACAGCTACCCCTCGACCCAAGGATAACCACTGGGGACAAATGGGAGACAACAAGAAAGAACTACGGGGATAGGATGGAGAAGCCAGTGGTGATGCCGGGCAAGTTTGACGGGACGGGACACCTCACCGAATACCTGGCACACTTCGAGCTGTGCAGACAGGCCAGTGGCTGGGATGATGCCAAGGCGGGCGTCTTCCTGGGGCTTAGCCTAACGGGGGGGGCTCGACGACTGTTGACAGGTATAGAACCTGCATCGGAGAAAGGATTCCTCCACCTAAAGAATGCGCTCATTGCAAGATTCCAACCTCCCAACCAGGCGGCCATGTATAAGGCGCTGCTGAGATCGAAAGAACGAGGAAAGGGGGAGTGCCTGCAGGCGCATGCGGAGGAGGTAGAACGGTACACCCGCCTGGCCTACCCACAGGCGGATATGGCTACCGTCGACGTAATGGCCAAGGACCGCTTCGTGGAGAGCCTCCGGGATCAGCAATTACAGTTGTGGATACACCAGTCCACCGCAGCCACTCTCCTGGAAGCGGTGCAGGTGGGCCTGCACGCGGAGGCCTGTATGCGGCCGTACGGGGGAGCCCAGATCGTACGGGCCACGGGACAGACGATGGGGGAGGAGATGTCCTCTCTGAGGGAGGACGCCCGGAAAGAGAGAGCAGAGAACGCTCAATTCCGGCAGACGGTCACTACAGCCCTGTCCGGCCGTGGCCCAGCTTCGGGGGTAGGAAAGGGGGGGGAAAGGCCAGCAGACAGGTCTTCCAGACCTAGGGACGACAGGCCTCGCATTCCCTTGTCAGAAACCAGGTGCTACCACTGTGCAGGACTGGGCCACCGGAGGAGTAATTGCCCTACGTGGGCGGCTCAGATGGCAGCAGCAGATGCCAAAGCAGGGGCGGCGGTGCAGGCACCGCTGGCACCCAATGCATCAGGCCCGGTCGCTGCGGTTCCGGAAAACTAGAATCGACCCTGCAAACTAGCCACTGCAGGGTCGTGGAGGACGAGGGGCAAACGGAGATAGTGGCGGGTCGCCTGGAGAAGGGCGGGGCCGGCCTCCTCATAGAGGGCAGTCTGGGGGGCAGGAGCATCGGATGTTTGGTGGATACCGGTGCTACTGTCAATATGCTGTCCCTATCGTGGTGGCGGTCCCACGGCGAGCCGGGCACACTGGAAACCACGAAGGAGGTGGTTTACTCGGTCGAGGGACGTCCCTTGAGGTTACACGGAAGTCTGACAATTGCTTTAATAGTGGGCAGGAGCGCGTGGCCCATGACCTTCGAACTGTCGGAGATACCCACGGACGCCATAGTGGGTTGCCGATTCCTGCGGGAATCTGGGTTCATGGTGGACCTGGCCGGGGAGCGGTTGCTCCGGCGGACGTGGGTAGAGGAGGAGGAAATGGAGGAGGGCCTAAATTTCTGTCGGGTCATCAGCTGCAACACGACGGTAATACCCCCGGGAGAAGAGAGGCTCATCGACGGATACCTCGTGGGGGACTGGGAGGGGGAGGACGATGGCCTAGTGGAAGGATTGAGAGAGATGGAGGAACACAGGGGCCTGCTGGTGGGGCGGGCCCTCATTGATACCCGGGAATCTAATACACCAGTCCGGATCTTCAACCCCGGTCAGGACCCAGTGGTAGTATACCGCGATATGACACTGGCGTCCCTGGAGCCGGTAGGGACGGCCGAGCCCCCCGGGGGCCATCCGGGAGGGGTCGGGGAAAAGTGCCGACTGGCAACCGACACCCCACCCGGGACGGAAGAGGAGGTGCAAGCGGTGTTGGAGGTGCTCACGGAAGGAGTAAAGGAGGACCAAATAGGGGACTTGTCGGCACTCCTCCGTAAGCATATAGGCGCTTTCCAACTACGCCCGGGAGACACGGGCCGGGCAAACTCCATTCAACACCATATCCGCACCGGGAACCGGGCCCCCATCCGCCTGCCGCCACGGCGCTTGGCTCCACACAGGAGGGCGTTGGTGGATGCGGAGGTGGACAAAATGTTGGAGACCGGTATAATAGAGGAGGCAGAGGGCCCGTGGGCGTCACCGGTCGTCCTTGTCAAAAAAAAGGATGGGTCCATGCGGTTTTGTGTGGACTACCGCAAACTAAACGAGGCAACGGTGAAGGACGCGTACCCCTTGCCTCGGATCGATGACTCGCTGGACACACTGGCGGGGTCCCAGTGGTTCAGCACTATGGACCTCGTCAGTGGCTACTGGCAAGTGGCCATGGCCCCAGAGGACCGGGAGAAGACCGCCTTCTCAACACACCGGGGGCTCTTTCAGTTCACGGTTATGCCATTCGGCCTCTGTAACGCCCCCGGGACGTTCGAGAGGCTCATGGAAGTCGCCATGCGGGGGTTGCAATGGACCTCCTGCTTGGTGTACTTGGATGACATTGTGGTCTTCTCCCGGGACTTCCAAGGACATCTGAGGAGGCTGGGGGAGGTTCTAGAGAGGCTGGAGTCCGCCGGGCTCAAGGTCAAACCAAAGAAGTGTCAGCTGGCACAGAAGGAGGTTGCCTTCTTAGGGCATGTGGTGAGCGAAAGGGGCATCGCAACCGACCCGGCAAAGATAGAAGCGATAAGGGACTGGCCAACCCCATGCAGCCTGACAGAAGTAAGGAGTTTCGTGGGACTCGCGGGATATTACCGCTCCTTCGTGCCGGACTTCGCATCACTAGCCAAGCCACTGACCTCATTGGCGGAGAAGGGCCGCGTCTTCCGGTGGGGCGAGCAGTGCCAGGCAGCTTTTACGGGACTGCAGGAACTGCTGATGTCAGCCCCCATCCTAGGATACCCGGAAGAGGAGGGACAATTGGTTTTGGACACGGACGCATCCGACACCGGCTTAGGGGCTGTCCTTTCACAACGACAAGGGGGGAAAGAGATCGTCCTCTCCTACGGCAGCCGAACCCTCGATAGAGCGGAACGCAACTATTGCGTCACTCGGCGGGAGCTACTGGGGGTGGTGTTTGGGCTCAAAAAGTTCAGGCACTACCTCCTGGGACGTAACGTACTCGTCCGAACCGACCATGCGGCACTGAAGTGGGTGATGGCCTTCAAGGAGCCGGAGGGACAGGTGGCTCGATGGTTGCAGATCATGGACACATACGACTTTACCATCGAACACCGACCGGGGCGTCTACACGGAAATGCCGATGGGCTCTCCCGGATCCCTTGCAGGCAGTGCGGTCGGTCGGACGGGGAAGAGGGCGAGGTCCCCGCCGCTGTCCGAATGATAACTAGAGCGGGCTCCGCGGACCCGGAGGTGGCAGAGGGCATCCGGCAGGGGTGGACTAAGGATCAGAGAGAGGACCCGGTGGTGGGGCGGGTGTACCAGTGGGTTCAGGACCAGACGACGCCCCCCCCCGGAGGAACTGGCAGACGGTTCATACGCCCTCAAGTCACTGGCCAGCCAACTGGGACGGCTACAGATCAAGAAGGAGTTACTGGGAAGGTGGTGGTTCATACCGGGAAGCAGCCGAGTTTTCCAGGTAATAGTGCCAGAGAAGAGAAGGGAGGAGGCGTGGGAGTCAGCGCACGGGGGAGGCCTAATTGGGCATTTTGGAAGGGACCGCACTATCCGCAAGCTGCAGGAGCGGTGGTATTGGCCAGAATTTAGGAGGGATGTCACCTATTGGACGGCCACCTGCAAGAGATGCCTAGAGAGGAAGCCGCCCCCCCACCCCCGCAGGGCGCCGATGGGACATGTTGGGGTGGGGCTCCCCATGGAGCGCATTGCTATCGACGTAATGGGACCTCTGCCATTGACACCGCGGGGCAATCGCTTCATAGCAGTAGTGGTGGATTATTTCACCAAGTGGTCCGAGGCCATAGCAATGCCCAACCAGGAAGCAGCCACGGTGGCAAGGGCTTTGGTGGACACGATGGTATGCCGTTTCGGCACCCCCACCAGCCTGCATTCGGACCAGGGCAGGAACTTCCAGTCTCACCTCTTCAGGGAAGTAGTACAACTCTTGGGGATAAAACAGACCCGTACGTGCGCCTTCAACCCGAGGTCGGATGGCATGGTGGAGAGAGCCAACCGGACCATAGAGGCCTTGCTGTCTGCGGTGGTGTCAGAGGACCAGCTGGACTGGGACGAGCACCTGCAGATGGTAATGTCCGCTTACCGGTCCTCCGTCCACTCTACCACCGGCCTCACGCCCAACATGATGATGTTGGGACGGGAGACTAACATTCCTCTCTCCCTCCTATACCCGGACCCGGAAGAGGAGGTGGGGGGAGGCAAGGAAGGGTACGTGGCGAATCTCCAGAAACAAACGGCAGTGGCGCACGAACTGGCACGACAGCACATAGGGGTCTCCGTGGAGCGGCAGGCCCGGAACTATGACGGTAGGGCGGTCTTACGGGAGATACCCACAGGAGCGACCGTATACTACCATCACCCCGGCAAAAAGGTGGGTAGGAGTCCCAAGCTGCAACGACTGTGGACGGGACCCTGGAAAATAACAAAGCGCATTTCGGGCTCCATCTATGAGATAAAAAGCGAAAGGAAGGTACGCATAGTCCCCTTCGATCAGCTCAAGGTGGTTCCCGAGCCACCACCAGGCATGCAAGATAGAATTAACAGGGTAAGAGTGGGGTACCGGCCGGAGGCCCCTCCCCGATTGGACTGGACAGTGCCATTGGCTCCCCACTTGGCTGCCGCCGGGGACTCCGCAGACTCCGCAGACTCCGCAGACTCCGCAGTGGCCGGCTCCGCAAGAGAACATCCGGGCACTGCGGAACATCCGGGCACTGCGGAGCATCCGGGCACTGCGGAACATCCGGGCACGCCAGCTCCGCAGTGGTGCCGTTACATGACGTCAATGCCAATGTCATCTGTGTGGAATAGACTGGGAAGCAAAATGGGCAAACGAAAAAATCCCTGCGCTGCCTTCGTTCTCCCAAGGGCTAAGAAAGGGAGTAGGAGCAGCCCAAGAACCCTCGCAAAGAAAAACAAAAGGGGTGAGTCTCAGAGAGGAGAAGCGAGAACTAAAAATAGGAGTCCCACACCCCCCAGGAGGGCAAGGGCAACGTCACCCTCCAGGGTAGACTACGGCATGGCGGAGCGGGCGGCTGCGGAGCGGGCAGCTGCGGAGTCAAAATCTCGCGGCTCTCGGCCTGCGCGAGAGTCCGCTGCGGAGCAGCTAGCTGCGGAGCGGGCCGCTGCGGAGTCTGCTGCGGAGCTCAAGTCTCGCGGCTCTCGTGCGGAGCGAGAGGGAGCGAGACCAAAACAGAGGGCCGCCATCTTGGAGGACCGCTCCAAACCCCCACACAGAGCAGGGAGGAGCCGCAGCAGAGAAAAAAAAAGGGTGGCTGGAGGAACCTCAGCGGAGGAGCAGCAGCAAAGGAGTAGGAGCACCGGTAAGAACCAACGGTCCTCTTACTCCCACTCCCCCGCAGGCAGCGAGACCTCGGCGGACACTGACTCCACGCATTCCGCAGACTCCGCGGACTCCGCAGACTCCGCAGACTCCGCAAGCTCCACCAGCTCCGCAGGAGTAAGCAGAAACCCCAAAATGTTCAAATGCGCTCGCTGTGAACGCTCTTTCACCCGTAAGAACAATCTGTCGAGACATCTGGCGGAGGTACACGGCCCCAGTACGGGATGGCTGTGCCCCAAGGAGGTCTGCACGGGGGGTGAAAAGGGTATACGGTTCGCCTCAGTCCGAAAGGGGGATATGCGGCGTCACCTGACGGGCTTCCACGTCAAGGACGGGGGCGCCCAGCATGAGTGGGTGCTGGATGGAGGCAGCATGCCCGAACCCCACCCCATAGTGCCGAGCGGGAAGCGGAGGAGCGGCTCCGTGAGCTCCCAGTCCAGTGAGGGAGGTGAGGTGGAAAAGAGAGGACGGTCGCGGTCGAAGTCCGCAGGTAAGGCAGCCAAGCCCTCTACCAGCCAGACCAGAGCCCCACCAGCCAAGCCCTCTAGCAGCCAGACCAGAGCCCCACCAGAGACTGCCCCGGAGGACCTGGCGGGCTCCGCTGCCGGGGCACATACTCCGTCCCCGGTGGCCAGCAAGTCGGCTAGGAAGAAAACCACCCCCGCCGCCGGCCCCACCAAGACCGCTGTGGCCACCCCCAAAAAGAAGTCCTCCGCCGCCTCCTCCGCCGACGCCACGGTAGCCACCCCTGACAAGGAAAAGAAGGTGGCCAAGAAGAGGTCAGCACCCTCGGCACCCCCCCCTGAGTCACCGGGTAAGAATGGGGGGCCAACCAAGGGTAAAGGGAGCGGACGGCCGCAGCTCCAGGAGGCAAGGCTGGTGGTGCGCCGTGTGGACGAAGCTGACACTGGCCCCTTGCAGTCCCCAGCCCCCACCCTCCCCGTCGGAGACAACGCCTCCATCGTAAAAGGCCCCCCGGTAACAGTGGTGGCCACGGCAACAACCGCCTCCCAGGAGGCAGAGACCGGCGCAGCCGTCCGCACCCCCCCCCCGGCCGGAGAAGAGGAAGGTGGTGGAGGAAGCGGAGGGGCACAAGGCCAAGGTGGCCCGCATGCCCACCAAGGCGGAAAGGAAGGCTCCACCCCCGCTGCCGGTACCCCCACCTCTTCTGGCGGAACACCGCACCCCCGGGTCGCTCGGGTCTTCCCCGGCCTTCAGCCTGGGCTCGCCGGGGTTCCTTCCCTGCCAGTCTCAGGATGCCGAGGACTCCCAGGCGGAAGCAGCAACAGCGGCGGAGAACCTCCTGGAGGTTACAAGAGACCCCCTCCGGCAGGCCACCGGGACCCCCGCACCGGAAGAGACCACAACCAAGGCGGTCAGCCCGGGGGAGGACCACGAGAGCGTGGCTAGGCTCGCCCAGCGACTGGCCGAGGGGCGCCGCGTGCTGACCCAGCAGCGCCTCGCCATATTCGAGTCGTTCGGGGAGACCCGGGAGGAGCGGGCCCTCCTGCAGCAGCGAGGGCACGCGGTGCCGGAGCGGCACTTGGCACCCTCCCCCCGAGCGCGACCACCCCTGGTACTGTGCACCGTGACCCCACCCCGTCCCAAAGCTACACCCACTATTCCACCCATGGACGAACTGGAGAGATACCTCCGGTCCGAGGAGGCGGAATGCGGTTCCGGCGCAGTTCCCAAACCCGACGTAGCAGAGCCGGTGCAGTTTGCACACGTCATACTGGATGAGGGGTCCTCGGACGACGAGGCAGCACCCATTCTCACCATTAGGGTGGATGAGGAGCTTCCCCCCCCTCGAGCTAGCTCCCCGGGAGTGGCACACCACGACACCGAGGCCACGGTGCAGGACCCGGTAACGGGCTGCTGGGTGCCCCTCTCAGACCTCCACCTCAGCGGGTCCCATACGGGGATGGCGGCTGAGGAGGGAGAAGGAGAAACGCCACCGGACCCCCCAGTGCTTACGGAAAGTCACCACTCCACGACACCGGAGCACGTGGAAACCGAGGCAGGGGAGACCGAGCAGCAGGCGGCGCCACCGGAGGGCGGCGCCAACGAGGGCGGGGACATTGTTCTCCCCGCGGAGGTCACGGCGGCCATACTCCGACACTGCCAGGAGCCCGGGGAACTACGTCTCCGTCCTGGCCTGGACGCCGCCGGGGAATGGGACCACTCCCTGGCAGTAATGGTGCCGCAGGATGACCCCCGGTTGGACATCAGTTTCCGGCCTTATGACCCAGAGGCACCCGTGCAGGTGCGAGGAGTGCAGGGACCCCGGCCTCGGCCACGACCCGCAAGCAGGCCAAGACGCCAAGGTCGCTCCGCCGTGGGTCACCTATCAGTCAGCGATACTGAACTGGAAAACCTGCCGGAGGAGTGGCGCTCACCCCGCAACCCGCCTCCGCCTCCCACCAAGAAGAAGGGGGCGAGCAAATGGGGGAAGGACCAGCCCCTTCAAAAGTATAAGGAGAAGGCCGGGGAAGCAGCACCCACCGACACGCAACAACACCACTCCCCTACCACCAGAGGGCCGGGGTCGTCCTTCGGAAGGACTCCACCTAGCGCCGGAGGTGGTCCGGCCCCGCGACGGGGAGCTCCGACCGCCACCGCCGCCTCCGGAAGCAGCAGGACCGCAGAGCTGGACGCTCCACTACCCGTGCGACTCCCGTGGCTCTTGGTGACTGACCGGGACCCCAACCGCCTGGAGCGGTGGGCCGCCTTCCTGCTGCCCCCACTCTCCATGGGGGAGAACTTTATCACCACAGGCGGAGACCTCAGCTCTCGGCTGCGGGTGCTGGGTCCGGACCGGTACGAGGTGCTGGCCTCAGTAACCACACAGTACCGCCTGGTACGGCATCGTCGCGGTCAAGGAGACCCTCCAGCGGCACGAGGAGAGGAACCGCCTGCACCAGAGGTGAGTTGAGAAAAATACGGGACGTACTAATCATGGAGGGATCAATCGGGCCTCATGCCGGGAGGGAGACCAGTGGGGAAAGGAGGTTAGCGGAAAGGAGCAACGCAGGCGTTGTGCATCGTAAGGGGAAGTCGGCAGAGAGGGATAGCTAGCGGGAAGAGAGGAATCCGGCCGGGTGCGCGATGGGGGGGCACAATTTGATTCAGAGGGATAAGAAGCAGTGACTTACCGTTCAACTTGTGTTACAGGGAGGAGAGGAACCAGGTGAAGACCTGCCCTGAGCCCCAGCCGTCGGGTCGTGCCGGAGACCGCAGGCCGCCGACCGAACCGCCATCCGTCATCGCCATCGTCATCCGTCACCCTGCGGGGGGCTGCAGAAGGGATCCAAGACTTGAGTCCCGGAAGCAGCTGGGCGCCCGCCAACCATCTACCATCACCATCACGCTCTTCACTCCATCCTTTGTCAGGACCTGTTAGGCCCGAGCCGTACCCCTGCTCCTGACTCCATCCGGCCGTTCGCCGTAGCGTTAAGGACCATATAGGCACCAAGCATGGCAAAGCCAGTTCGACTGATTTATAACTGGACTTAGTTATTATAAGTGCGCATGTAATCATAACAATAAGACAGGTGGTCTACTCTGACTGTTATAAGTTTAATCATAAAGTTTGGTATCATAAATAATAATGTAAGGCGACTGCTACCAGCCTAGGGGATTCTCATCTTTAATTAGGGATTCCCTCACAATGTGGTGGAGAGGGCCACCGTCTAAGTCTGGGGGGAGGGGTCTTAAGATAACGAGGGGAGGGTGTAGCGGAGCCGGGGGGGGCTCCGCAGGCTCCGCAGTCGCTGCGGAGCCTGCGGAGCACCTAGTTCGCATACTCGCCGGCAGGGGGTCTTTGGCTCCGCAGGGCGGCCTATATATAGGGGCGCCTTGCGGAGCAGGACCAGTCTTACTCCAGGATCGAAAGGAGCAGGAGGTGTCCTGCGACTGATATCATTGAAGACTCTGTAACTGTTTACTTGCTTGAATACAAACCTTTTATTGTACCTTACTCTTATCGTTCTTCTTCTTAGACATAAGCGATCGACCAACATTCCCATTACAATATCTACGTGTAAATACTGAACCCATGTTCTGAGTTTGGGTCTTATATTATCTAATTCTAAAAAGAGCTAGTCAATCTAGGAAATACTCTCCGAATGAGAGGTATATTCCTACAGCATGCCACAATGCATCTCCAGTTGAAAAGGCCCTCACAGTGAGTGTAGCCGTACACAGTACTACCATGCAGGCAGCCAGAGACTGACAGGTCAAGTATAGCAACTTTTTCTTTTCCAAAAACCATGGAAAATGTTCTATCTATGATAGTTAAATAATGTTTGCAATTCCTTGCTGTAGTTGATCCCCTGCAGATATTGTATACTTCGGGGTAGATTTCACTAATTTTCTCAAAATGTGCTGTCCTACCTAGCATTAGGCTTGTGGACGGCTTGAAGAGTGAGAAAGATAGAGAAAGGGTGACTTGCAGAGTGGGCGAGATAGAGAGTGGGCGACTTGCAGAGTGGGGATTTGTGGAGTGGGTGAGTTAGAGAGGAAAATTGGTGGACAGATGGTAATAGACTTGGCGAGTGGACAACTTCTCTGGATACCATTAATGTTACATTTATCTATACACCAAAGGAGTGTTGGCATGAAAATCACATATGAACTTGACAATTAAATCAATAAAAGCTAAAAGGAATACTACACAGCTTATCTACCAGTTTGATCAGCATGATGATGCTCCTCTCTCCCATGTGGTAATTTAACTAACTTCTCTCCCGACCACACAGCCGTGTTTGGCTTGAGCTGGTCACCTAGCTAACATTTCCCCCTCTTCACTGACCTTCCACTTCCAAGCATGCTCAACCTATGTTTTTTCTGCCGCCCACCTTAAATCTCATATTTTCATCTTATTTAATTAATTATTAAGATTACAACCATCAACTCTGGTATACATTTTTGCTTTTAATAGTGATCACACTACATGAACAATATAACCATTCAAATGTACAATGTGTTAAGCGTAATGACAGGAATTCTATATATAAGTCTTAAAAGTAAGCCAGTAGAACCCTTCAAACATATATATTCATGCATATTTGATTGTTTTTTAAAGATCTTAAAAACAGCTTGGAGTATAAACCAATATAGATACTGCAGGTGATATTAGGAAATAGCATACAATCACCAAGTTCTGAACCTGAGCTCTAGCTGAGTGTGCCCCAGCACCCTCTAAGCTAGACTGATTTGTTCGGCAAACCACTGCCTCTTTCATACGGTGACCATTGCCACTAGAGACATCTAGGCGTCAGTAGTCGTGTACCTGGATATAATCATATATATTACAATATGGAATGTAAGTAACAACTTAACATTGATAATATACCCAGTAATATACCATAGACATAACGTCAGTGCACTTAGTGAACACTATTTGTATACATATAGAGTTGAATAAAACTGGTTACAGAAACCCTATTGAATGTAATATTATCAACCGCAACAAGATATAGATTACCCATAACGATACATATAATGACCCATTACACTACAAATGGTGCTATGGATCATTAACTAGCAGTGCAATTCCCCTGCAATTTGGAACACATGTTATTTGCATTTCCAAACTGAACCCAGGTGTACTATTAATATGTCTATATCTAAATGGTTTGATACATATTGTGACAGCTTTTATTCATATCGAAATAATTATATCGACACTAAAATAGTGATAATCGAAATCGAAATAAATTGGATAGCAATGGCATCGCTAAATTGGCCTTTTATGTAGCTTCATTTGTCTGAACTCCAGAGACATTTTAAGATAAGCATTCTCCTCTGAGGATCAGTGTTTTCACAGGCGGGTGGTGCGTATGTAAGATACCTGCTGTCAGGCCATGGTAAGTAGCAGAGTCACATCTGAACAGTTTAATACTTATTCTCAAATTAGGTCCTTACAGAAACAGTACTTTCGTATTTCATGGTTTTTACAACAACGAGACTGGTGGCCATATCTATTACGTCTGTATATAGGCCATTCTCTCATGAATCTAGGGTTCTCCTCATTGAGGTCCCTGAATGTCAAAGTGCCTTCAAACAGGCCAAACCCGGGTGTTGTAGTATAGACTATCCTATATGCTATGAAGTCGTTATCGTCACTGTAAGCAACTGCTGAGGAGATATTCTGCAGCTTAAGTTTGGCACATATGCCACTAGACCCTTCTAATAGATAATTCATCTCATGAACTAAGAAATTGGCTCCTTGTTTCACCAGGGAGTTGTTCACACTAAGTGTCTCCTCATCATCATGCTCACATATACAGAATTGTAAGGGGATGGCTGCATCCCTACAAGTCCTCCCTTTGGAAACCTCTGAGAGAAGGCTCACACCGTGTCCTGACTGAGTCTCTCTTTTATCATGATTTAAAGCAATAATATCTAGTAATGTTTGCCAGACATCAAAAACAGTGGTCAAGCGGTATTGATTGTTTTTTAGAATTGCAACTATATTTGGATATTTTTGCCGGAACCGTTTTGGTAGAACCACATACATCATAGGCATTTTTCCCTCTAGGGCCCCTAAGTCTGATTTTGCGATTGAACCCATGCGAACTCCATGGTCAGCCAAAAAGAACAACACTGTGTTTTCAAAAATACCTTTTTCTGCCAAAGAGGTCAACGCTTCATAATATAACTGGTCTAGAACTCTGGAATCAGGATTATGGTCATGGGAGAGACTGTAGCTAATCATGAATCCAAAGTATGGCTCCTTGTTGTGGTACCTTTCAGCAAACTTTGTGATGTACTCAAGAAGCAATTTGTTTTGTCCAATACGTCTCCTACATACATTGACAGGCATCTTACTGTCTTTATACAAAGCCATCCCTAATGGTCTAAAGTAATAATCTGCTGGGGCCTTCATCAGTCCTTTTTTGTGATCGTGGTAAAAAAGTGCCTCATTTACTCCTACTTCATCAGAAAGCATTGTCTTATAACCAGCAGCAGAGAAGTTTTTGAATATTAATGGGTAGTCATCAAAGGGTCCCTTGTAAGGCAGCGTGGTTTCTTCTTTTATTTCTTTTACATGTTTTCCCGTGAGTAGAGCGAAAACATTGGGGAATGTATTTGTGCCTACTTTGTTGTACCCCAACATTTCTGTGGCCTTTAGATCACGCATGAGATATCTGTGAGTCTCTGGGAAGTAACGGACAGCAGCTGAATGAGACATGGAGTCAGTGAGCATGACTAATACATTCCAAGGTTTGTTTTTACTCTCCATTGTCTCCTTAACCTCCTTCTTTGGAGGACTTCTGTCTGATACCAGAACATGGTAGCTTCTATAAACCAATAACTTCTTTTCGTCGTTGCCATAGCATGATACACGGATAAAGTCATGACTAACTCTTACCCCTAACTCAAGCACAATCTCTATTGGACTCTCATCACTATATTCAGGATGATATGGGATCATCTGATATTCACATTTAGATATATTGTAATGTGTCCTCAACAGGGTCTGGTTAACTTTTAACCAATTGCCCTTCAAGTACGTCAGACGTGGGGCCCATACATGCCATGGCAGAGGTCTAGTTTCAACACCATATAGTATATTCGTATCCCATGGATTTAGCATGGGTATCTTGCATGAAGGTTCCTCCACACTCAGCTGAATTAAATCCTTCTTGATTTCGGGGGCTTTTAAAGTATAAAACATTATCAGAGTTATGGCCAGGAGACTAGCAGAAAGCAAACGCTTCCGTCGGAAACCAAACATCTGAAGAGATGGAAGAGAGAAATACAACATTTAGCATTTTGGTGAATCTACATTGTAATATATGCTTTTATATGTATTTGGTTGATCTTCATGTCACTGCTTCCAAGGTGATATTCTAGATGACAAAACTAAATTCCCTCTGATATCTGGGAACAACAATGACGGTAAATACAAGTAGGAGCTTATAAAGCATACAGGTAATTTATCTTGATTGTGTATAGCATACCATAAAGTGCAACACCTTGATTATACATGTACTTATTTGATTTGAATAAAGCGTTTGATAGTGTTACCCAAGAGTCTCAATAGGGTTTTGGTATTTGAGTATGGCATAGGCCCCTTCAGAATATCGATGGAGAGTGATACCACAAGCCAGCAGCTTTGTCTGGGAAATCTGGGAGATCCAAATGGTCGAAGAGGAGGGCAGCTAGATCAGGTGGCAATGAGGGAAGGAGCCGGTGGAAGAAAACTGGCATGGTGTCCTTAGAGAAAATTGTGGCTATGACAGGCAATATTAGTACTTGATATTAGTAGTGAATTAGATCCAAGAACATTTCAGTGTTGTAGCGCCTTATAGCAAAAATAATGTGAAGGAAATGTAGCAAATCTGTCGCCTCTGGCAGCTCCTGGCAGGTAACCATCCAAAATGGCAGCGCATGGAACCAGAGAGGAGTGAAAACACGCTACCAGGGATAACAATTTCATTGATTACAGATGATTCATTTTAAACCCTTACTCAGAGCAGGGAACAGACACACAGGAGGAAGGGAATAGGCTGTACTATTGGTATTGTAGAATTCATGCCATTTATCTTGAAACACTGCTTGTCCAGGAATTCCTTACAGAAAGCCCCAAGAATATATATGAAGGTCCCGTTCAAAGTTTGGACAATGGAATGAGTGACATAACAAGGACAAGGACAGGACAAGACAAAGAACAACAAAAAACAAGAAACCAACAGGGTGAAGGACTGGCACCCCCTTCCCCTCTCCATTGGAGATGCTGCGGTTTTACCGGGAATCAATATCGAAGGATTAGAGACTACACCTGGTGGCTGATCAGAAGTACTACGGAGGCCGAGGTGTGCCACACACTAGACATGCACTATGCCTCTTACAGAAACAAGCATGTATCCTAATACGATAGGTATGTGCATGCTTCATGGAGGGATAACAACAACCAAAGAACTCTAGACTGCACTTGCTAACGCATAAGTAGTTTATTTGTATTATACATGTAAATATTTCCTCTGACCAACTTGGCAGAACGTGTTACCACCTCTACATGAAATTTTGGTCAATAAACCTATTCAAATAACTGGGGAAACATGCACTGTCTGTCTGTCAATTTGTGAATTGTAGTTTGTGACACGTATCTCTTAAGCCTACAAAGAACTAAGATGATGATGATGGGAGGGAGGGAGGGATTGAGAGAGGCAGGGAGGGAGGCAGGCAGGCAGGCAGGATGGGTGGGTGGATGGGAGAAAATGATGGGAGGGATTGAGGGAGGGAGAGATTGACGGAGGGAGGCAGGCAGGCAGGCAGGCAGGCAGGCAGGCAGGCAGGCAGGCAGGCAGCAAGCTAAAGAACGAGTGAGCAAGGGGGAGGCATGGAGGCAGGGAGGCAGGCAAGGAGGGAGGGATGGAGACAGGCAGGCAGGCAGGATAGATGGTTGGATGATGATGGGAGGGAGGGAGGGAAGGATTGAGAGAGGCAGGGAGGGATAGAGGGAGCGAGGGAGGCAGGCAGAGAGGCAGGCAGGCAGGCAGCAAGCTAGAGAACAAGTAAGCAAAGGGGGGCAGGCAGGCAGGCAGGGGGCGGGAGGCAGGCAGGCAGGCAGGTAGGGAGGAAGGGGTGCCGGCAGGCAAGGAGGCCGGCAGGCAGAAAGGCAGGCAGGCAGGCAGGCAGGCAGGGAGAGTAGGTGTGAGTGTGAGTGTGAGTGAGGAAGGAGTTAGAGGGGAGGGAGTGACGGAGTAAGTTCAGGGGAGGGATGTGCCTAGAGACCCCGAGAAGTGGGGGGGGGGCAAGTGAGTGAATAATTGGGTGTGTGAGGGAAGGAGGGAGCGAAGGAAGGAGGGAGGGAGGGACCTGACCTCTTTCTCACGCTGGTCATGTCACCTACATTGTTCCATTACGGCCACCGTTACTTAGGCCTAGCTCTCTAAAGTATACATAGTGCATGCCTGTGTAATCTCTTAGTCGTCATTATACATGAATGCATCACAAGTCTACCTTTAGGGAGCGTATCAGCCATGTAGGGTAGGCATGATGCTGGGATATACAGCCTTATAGAAAACAAAGGGATATAGCTTGGCTTTTTACATTTGGTGGTTCTTAAAGAGGTACGTCATAATTTGCCCTCGCTCCGTCGCCTGTGTTAACCCCTTATAGACAGCATGACAATTAGCTAAACTGCGGCCCTTTGTTAACATGACATCAGAATGTATCCCTTGTCAGTAACTCGCCAGTGCTGCAATCATGCATTATGCAGTCTCTATGAGATTGATACATTCTCAAAAGGGTCTCACGGTGCAGTAATACAGTGTGGTACATCATGAGGATAACTCAGCATGGAGCAGTGATGCTGCCCCTAAAGGTTTAGGTATGCCGCCCGAGTTGGCGCCAGACCTCACATTCGCATAGACTTGCTGCAGTCCTTGGCACAGGCAGGAATAACGATACAGACCCTCTGTCCCTCCTTGCATCACTCATTCACTCACTCTACCACTCACACACTCACTCACTCACTTACTCCCTCACAGCTACTCTCCTTCGCTGCATCACTCACTCCCTCTCGCCCTCCCTCACTTACTCCCTCGCTCTCATCCTCCCTCACTCACTTACTCCCTCTCGTCCTCCCTCCCTCCCTCCCGCCCTCACTCACTCACTCACTCACTCGCTCGCTCACTCACTCACTCACTCACTCACTCACTCCTCACGCACTCCCTCTTGTACTCCCTCACTCCCTCCCTGACTTACTCCCTCCCTCATTCCCTCCCTCTCATCCTCCCTTACTAACTCCCTCACTCACTCACCCCCTCAGTCACTCCTTCTCGTCCTCCCTCACTCACTCCCTCCCTCTCGTCCTCCCTCGCTAACTCCTTCACTCACTCCCTCTCATCCTCCCTCACTCACTCCCTTACTCACTCACTCCTCCACTCACTCCTTCACTCACTCCCTCTCGTCCTCCCTCACTCTCGTCCTCTCACAATCCCTCACTTACTCCCTCACTCACTCACTCTATCACTCCCTTCCTCCTTCCCTCCTTCCTTCCCTCCTTCGCTCCCTCCCTCATTACCCTCACTCCCCCACCTACACACTATAACCCCTATCTTAGTTCTTTGTAGGCTTAATGGATATCTGTCACAAACTACAATGCAGAAATTGACAGACAGACAGAACGGTCCTTCCCAGTTTCCACTGATCACCCTTACAGACATGCACTGTGTATACCTACTATAGCAGGACGTAGTCGGATTTTAGTAGGAGACATTGTACATAACTAGCGTGGCATACGTCGGCTTCCGTAGAAGTACAGATGGGTCATGGAGTAGTCGTGACCATAGCCCAACCTTGGGGCAGCTGTAGGGCGTGCCATAGGACCCACCATAGGACCAACTGTAGCACCCATCATAGACACCAGTATAGTAGGGACGTTCAGTGAAAATCGTTGTACAAGAAAATGATGATATGATCTGGGACTCCAGTGAAGAAGTCCATTGCCACAACCAAGAATAAAATACATTATCTCTGTAAAGAGCAAGAGCAGTTTGAAGGTGAATTTTAAAGCTCCAATCTGCAGTTTTTCTGAAACACCATTATGATAATACGCTATTGAAAGAAGTAGCTATGATAACTAATGAGTTCCTACCTTGCCTAGATGTGTATTGGTGATGTACTTTACACCGTACTTATGTCTGTGCATGTACATGTGTATGTTCAAACAGTTAGAGCACAGGATCATCATTCAGAAACCAAAGTAGCGGATGATTATACACCTGTCCCTGATTATGCATGTTAAATAACTGGAACATCACATTACGTTGGACAGTCATACGTTATTTTCTTGTCTAATGAGTCATCACATTCACAGAAGATAATTATGTCCTTATATATAGTTAGGCCTTTTGTCATTACTGATAAATCATAGATTAGGTTGTTAAATCATCTTTATTGCCATCTAATTTACCTAGTTGGGATAAATAAAGGGTGGTTCATTTCCCCGAATTGATGAACACCCCACTTAGTGCTCAGCTCCCACACCCTTGGCTGTGTCTCATGAGATGGGGCCAAGTGTGAACGTCTTTGACCGGGTGCCAGCCATGACCAGGTGCCAGCTTTGACCTGGTGCCAGCTTTGACCGGTTTGATAGAAAAGGGTTTATTAAGAGCATTTGAAGATAAAAATTGGCTGAAAAGGTTAATGGATGGTACAGCACTTGACATTAGTAGTTAGTAGCCCATTTATATCTCAATCTGCCCTAAATAAACCCTTTTCTATCAAACCGGTCAAAGCTGGCACCAGGTCAAAGCTGGCACCAGGTCAAAGCTGGCACCGGGTCAAAGCTGGCACCCGGTCAAAGACGTTTACACTTGGCCCCATCTCATGAGACGCAGCCCCTTTTGGTGCCCATCATACACCCTCTACCCTCAGATAACACCAGCACTGTGCATGGCAAAATTCCGCCATGTTTCGGTCAGGCATTTTGTATATTATGATTTTCTTTTGTCTGTTGTATATTACTCAGTGAGAGCTAAAATAGTAAAGAGCTGGTCATCTGAGAAAGATTTCATAACTTTAAACAAAAGATGTATGGGTGTACTCTAAAAGATTTCAAAATATTCCACCAACCAACACCTCATATCAATAAAACCATATTCTTTATAAATGTGTTTTCACCAAACGTATATTCCATCAATTCTTATATCCATTGAATTACACACAATCAAACAATCGGAAATACATGCTACACAAAGAGTCATTTGGTTTAATATATTTCTAACCATTTATTATCGCATAACCCAAAATTTCTGCTATGCTTGGCTGCACACTATATAGTCTAGTGATTTCATATTTGTGAGATGTAATGTCCCTTACGTCGACATCATTAGATATAATACCTATATAGAACGGTGCTCTGTATATACACCATTCACATCTTTAAGGGAAATGACCCAAAAATAGTGTTGCAGGACACTTTTTTTTTTGAGCAAGGAAAGATATTCAATAACACATATCTAGCTACCTATAAACCAAGCTTGGTACTTTATCCAGAAAGAAAGTAAGTTTCCCTTAATTCACTAGACTAACAGAGCGCATCGCAACTAGTGGGGATATTTCTGTTGTGAATCTTTGTGTAAATCTCTAATAAATCTGAGATGTCAACAGTCCAATTTCATACTAAATTCAAATATCAATTTTTGGAATCGGACCAATAACAATTGAAATACTGATTTTTCGCTAGGGATAACTGCCACAGTGTCAGGACAATTGGTGTCCTTAGTTTTTGACCCTTTGCTCTGTTTACTAGCCATGTGCACCGAACAGAGAATAAATGCTTTGATTATCTAATTTTTCTCTTTGTTATTAGATAGATAGATATATTTATATATATATATATATATATATATATATATATATATATATATATTTATATATTCATCCCTGTGTCTAGGTACAGGTATTCAGTGTGTAGGAGCCACACACATATTATTACTCAGAAGGTGGTGCTACTGGTGCTGGTTCCTTCACCTCTCACCTGGAGGTTTGAGGTGCAGGGAGGTACATTGGCCAATCAGGGGTCAGTCACTTACTGGACTTAGCTTTCAAAGCGTCTCTTGACAACTCTTTGCTAGACATTAGAAATATTGCTACCCGTCTTCATGATCAAAGATTATTAACTATTAATAGAGCCAAAAACCCTGCCTATGTAAGAAGTTTGAAATATAGACTTGCTGGGGCATGGAATGCATTACTAGTTGAAACACGTGCATTTAAGGAGGGAGCTGAGTTCACTAACTGGAACAGGGAATTTCATAACAACTTGATAGGAGGGTATGTATGATTACATTGCCCTCCATGGTATTATTATGTTGACCTGAAACCATTGACCATGACAAATCTAAGACTGACCACCTTAGATTCCAAGGACACAACATCAGTCCTAATGCCAATAACATCGGCATATAGTTAGTAATCAAGTACAATTGTTCTTTATTACCTGGATATATATCCAGCTGAGGTGAAAATCATCCCCCTCTTCAAGGCAAATTCCATCTGTCAGGATAATAAGATCTATCCATCAACCGTTTTCTGAAACTAATTTGCTTTGCTATTAAGCTTAACTCATGGCTATAAGCCATTCTGCTTCCTATTTTTTCTCTTTTTTTTCTACATACAGCATAATTGTAAAAATATTTGCATACGGACCATCAACTGGATGTATTATAATCACAGGTCATTGACCTTTATACTTTCAGTATGAATAAATGAAATTACAATACAATACAATACAATAGGATCAGTGCTCCCTCTGAGGCCGGCAGCAGCCTTCATGGACACACCACCCCTTCTCCTACCACTACTGACTTGTTATAAAGAAAAGTTATAATGATATATCATGACTTAGCTAGGTGCCACAATGCTGCAAGTACTAAAGCCATTTGCTCTCTATCTGGTGTGCATTGAAAGCGATACTATCCAAGATTATTGACAGAAAACGGTTTATCTAGGGCAGATGAAGATATAGATGGGCTGAAAAAGCTAATAGATGTTGTAAAACTTTAAACCATTAATTTCATTCGAACTACATATCTATGTGCCCTAAATATACCATTTTTTCTCAAGCCAGTCAAAGATGGCACTCAGTCAAAGATGGCAGCCGGTCAAAGATGGCACCTGGACAAAGATGGCACCTGGACAAAGACGTTCACATCGGCTCGATCTGGTGAGACACAGTCCTAAACTGATTGAGAGAGCTCATTTCCAAAGGTGAAATATAGTTTAAGGCCTACAGGTTTTGTCTCACTCATTAGATGAAATTATAAGAATCCCAAGGACTTCTTGGAATGCTGTTCTTGCCAATCGGTAAGGCAACTAGAATAGAGAAAAGATTCATTCATATTGTTGTATCTATGATATGATGAAATAAGATAATAAATCCATATGATTTACATTTACGACCTGGCCATGGGAAGACAAGCTTGCGTATGATATTTCATTTAATGAATTGATTACAAAGAGTTGATCAAGAGAAAGAATGTATTTGTTTATTGGATGTGTCAAAACAGGATTGGCCCCTTTATGAGCGAAGATTGATAATGACCCTTTATCATAACTGGGGTTCTCTTGTGCAGGCACTATGTTTGAATTAGATTGTACATCTGTATAAGACTATATATCCGGCTCTCCCAACGTGAGGCGAGTGAAATGGGGATCATCTAATGAATTGATTGATTCTTTTGTTTCTTCACACATAGAACTGTGCCTTATTTAATTGTATCAGATAAGAATGTATTTAATTATTTGGTCTACGATAATAGAAAAAGAGAGCATAAATGGACAAAGGTTCACCAAAAAATCAGCAATGAATTATTTGAGTGATCATTTCATGACATTATCGGTGATATTCGTCCAAAACATACTTAATTCATCTAGAAACTCTACTTTATAGTGGTTGAATCATCAATTATGATGATATGACAGACCAAGAAAATCTGGTAGGGTGGGGGGGGGGATTTTCACAGGGGTGTTTTTACATTTGTATTGTTAAATCAATGGAACTGCTGTATTCACCATGAAATAGTAACAAAAAAAACTATGAAACCAATGATTGGTAAAGATTGAGGAAAACCCTTTATGGGTAAAATATTACCCTTTCACGAGTAGTTGAATAAGACCCAGATGGGTAAGAGTAGAAAGCTTTAAAGATGTTAAGTCAATGATACAGTCTATCATTGTTACCCAGCCAACACACCCTGGTGGGCCCTAGGTGGGTCACAGATGGGCTGCCTTATGGGGCCCCTATGGGCTGCCCATCTGGGGCCCGCTTCGTTTTGACCGGGGCTATCAGGTGGGGCCCAGAAGGGCTTGCCCAGGTTTGAAGTGGGCTGGCCCTGTTTAGATCTAAGTGGGACCCAGGTGGGTCCTTTAGTTGGGTAACACGTTATTGGGGGATGGGGGCTGGGGGGAACAGACACAACTTTTTGTTATCTATAAGCTTAGTTGTTATGTAGTTGATGACCATATGTTAAGAGTAGTTGCCAACAAGTATTCCATTGAGTCAATTAATTTATCTGCATTTAATGTCACCTCTTCCCTTTATTTAAGGAGGAGATGCAAATTGCATCCTTTGACTAACTACAACTTTCATCACATTGGGTGACACAGTTCCTGTAAGTCGGATAGTGATACCTGAGGGAGCCCTGGGATTATGTACTATGATCATATCCCGGGGAAAGGTGTCAGTATCATAATACTCCTTGTTTCCCCATTCATATGCAAACTTGTAGACAATTTCATATAATATGAACGTACTGTGAAAACTGTTGAAATCATTTTAATGGTTTTAAAGGAATTGTGAATTTATTGCTCATTGTAATAAAGACAAAATGTCTATAGGATATCAAATCCCATTTACTCTCAATGATGACATCTAGTGGTAAGCTCATGAACAATACTTGCCCACTTAGCCCAGGGCTAGCCCAGGGCTAGCCCAGGTTAACCCCACACTTTGGTGGGCTGGCCCACATGAGGGCCACCTGGCAGCCCACACCAAGCCCATGGAAAAACCCATGCACACCTCAGCCCACTTAGCCCAGGTGAAACCCAGGTAGACAACATGGCATAAGAAAAATAATTTGAACTTGCATTTTCTAGGAGAAGGGGACAAGTGAGGATAAATTAAAGTATCTGCAATGCAAGGAATCCATTAAAAACTAAGTTCAGTACATGGGCTCAGCCCACCTGGGCCCTATCTGGCTGCCCATGCTGAGCCCATGGGAAACCCAGAGACACCTTTGCCAAGTTTGCCCATTTCAAACCCAGATGAAACCCACTTTTACAAAAAAGCACATAATGTCAATTTAAAATGTAAATTAATTTGAACATTTTCAGAAATGAGTAAGAATTGAAGGATTTGCAGTGCGAACATGACATGTTGATATTCTGGGCTGACCCCACATGGGCCCCATCTGGAAGCCCTGACAATTACCAGTAGATACCCAGATATGGGCTAGCCCCTGGTGCCTAGAGACACACCCATATGGGGCCCATTTGGGTGTGTTGGCTGGGTAGAGACGATTATTGTCTACAGAATCTGTAGAACAGCATTGTTGTACCATTTACATCTCAAGGTAATTTTTTCAGAAGGATGATTCCATTGTGGTAAGTTTGCTGCTGACCAATTCTCTCCAAAAACCTCTTCTTGAAGATGTCAGTGCACATCTGAACCTAGGGAAAAGATATTTGTAATATTAACTTTTCTTTTCTTTACAACTCTGGTTTCTCATATATTTGGATTTTCTAATGTGAGTAACAACACATGCAGTAGTCTGGAAAAAGGGGAAGAGAGTACAGGAACCCACCAACGCATATTGTTTGCATTGTGTGACTGTGATGACGATACACCATTAGATCCCTGACCTGTAAAAGCCATGAGACAGGACCTGTTGTTATTCTGTGTGTCCAAGAATTCCTTTTCATATTTGGAGTTGATTATTTTGTTTTTGATACAAAATTTTGATTTGAAAGTAAAAAGCCAAAAACCTGTACTTACATCAGCATCACTTGCGGCACCTTTGAATGTATTATGTTTGTAGTAATACTTCACCATGTCTTCCTTAAATGTACTTCCATGATCAACATTATAGGGCATTTTGTATTCTGAAAATGACACATGTGATTCATGAAGATGGCACCTACTATTAATATGTATGCATATTAAACTAATGCTATTACTAGAAGACTAAGGTAAGGTTGTATTGTCCCTATATCAACAAGTGTACATTTCAGGGAATGTGTCTGAGTCATGGTGAGTCTACCTGAACATACCCTGGTTGCAGACTGAATGTGCTCATGTGTTGGAGCATGTGGTTGGCTAAAGCAGAGCAGTAGTACAGAGAGACAGCTTAACAATATATATAAGACCTATCTCTATCAAAAGTCCCACGGGACTAACAGTGCAGCAACAACTAGCACCATTGCTTTGCAGCGCTATCTTCCTTCTTTATCATACTGGTCATTGAAGACCTCAGATAAGATGTGAATACCACATCATGCACACTTGTGTCATGGCGAGTAACTTAGTAACTTGATAACAAGAGACTGACATTTATCATTATGATTTGTTCCGCATATGTTGTATTAAAACATTATTATACCTAATCATATACGTCCATGATGAAGCCAAGGTTTCCGGAAGTAATACTTGTGACAAATCGAATGAATATCATGTAAATGATTCTGATTTGTGCTAAATAAAAAATAAAAAATAAACCATTTAGACCTACCTTTTCATATATTATAGAATCATATTGATTTACTGTTGAAAAGAGTGTTCTCACCTTTGAAGTTGGTCAATCCAGCCTGTTTCACATCTTCTTTAAGATGGGACATCCAGTAGTCACCATCCAAGCCGGCTTCATTTGCTGTATGTATGTGAGGTTTATTGTCTATGGCTATGACATTTTGATATTCAATAGCTTTTGATATTCTAATGGCTTTTCATTGGGCCCCCGATACTGCCTCACCTGCCCTTAACCCATTAAGGCCACCTGAAACTTTATTTCTAGCTATGGGGCCAGGATCTTGTTAAATCCCATAGAATTACGGGTTAACTAGTGTTACATTACACCAGAAATAGATTATGGTTGGGAAATTGAATGCTAGTATTTGAGTATGACAAATGCTGACAGAAAAACAAAAGAACAGAGAGAAAATGTATACTTTCGAAATAGACATCACAGATATTTAATTACAAACATCCAAAACAATAATTATATTACTATGTAAGCTTACGAAAGTTTCACTTACCTACACCAGCATACATGGTGTTGTCATAGCTGTGACCAATAATGAGAACACCCCCAGGGCGGAGCCAGCTGTAGAATTGTTTGAGCGCTGGTACCTTATCTTGGAAGTAGTAAACCACCTGAATAGCCAGAATAAGGTCCACAGGCTCAGCAGGTCCCTGCCACACTCCAATCGGGTCTGACACTACCTGCAACTAATTATTGTCAATCCCTTTAAAGGCTGCATCATGCATGCTTTCATTTGTTTCAATTTGCCATCATGATACATGAGTACAGCCCCGGTAAGTCTTGACTCGGCCCCCGTCTGTATATATAATTACAGACCAGGAACCAGCAGCAATTACAGCCTGGAGTGCCACTAGTGGCAGATGTAGGTACCAGGTAACAGGTCTGGAAATGCATTTTACTTGACTTGTAAAGTACAGGTTGATTAATAGTAGTTAAGCATTCATAATATCACACCAGATGACGATGTGGCACCAAATTAAACTCAATCTGAGCCAAAAATGGCCAGCCCGGTCAAAAAGCTAATCTGCATCAAACTTGGTTAGGCCACTTGGGGGTTACACCATTGCCCAGTGCCCTAAACTGATAGGAGCCTTCCTGTTACCACATTCTGGGCCACATCAGCAAACAATATGGCCCCTGCTGTGGTTTCTCTGAACTATCCTTTGATTAAGATACAATTTTGTTAAAAATACCACTCAACCAATATTCATGGGATTTGTGAACAGCACTGGAACATAGGCAGTCAAATTTCATTACCTTTATATTTGGACATTGTGTTGGCATGGTGATATTGAGGGTTTCTCTGTTGTCAGAGTCAGGTTCCACACCAATGTATGATTTAAGTCCTTTCAGACAGTTGTTTATAACATCTGAGTCAAGGTCTCCATATCCTATAACCAAAATGTCATTTTTAGCATTAATCTTTTATTGGCACAGGGGCCAGTCAATTGCATTGCGCTTGTGGTGTTCATGACTTGGTTGCACCAATACCATGTTTTTCGATACACTGTTCATGAAAGTACAGTAAGTGCTTATTATCAAAGTTGTTGTTTTATCATTTATTTTTAACCTGAGGAAGTAGATATCCTTATAGAATGTGTTGGCTGTTCATTTTCATTACATATTTCATAATGGCCGTTAAGCGGGATATTAACACCTATCACCCCTAGGTGGAAATAGGATGTGGGGCATTTCAGTTGATATATACCTGCTCCAACACTAATCATGGAGGTGATGGTAGAGGGGAGTTCGTCTTGGTGTTCAGAGAACCACTTGATGAATGAGTCATGTTGGTTATTGCCATTTTGGAAGAAATCCCACCACTTTCTGTACTCAGTTGTCATCTTGAGGCTGATGCAGAATAAAGTCAAATCCACCTAAAATGGAGTGCTTATTTCATCAATAATTGTGCAGCTACTCATTTTAGATTGAGGCTATCCTGGTGGGAAAACATCCTTCTCTAAAAAAGAACTGTTTAAGCTGTGTTTCACCAAACCAATATGATACAACTACTGCCTTCTTTGGTTAAATCAATGAGACATATTTGATTGAAAAAATAATAATGAAAAATAAAGTTGTTACATTTCTATGTAGAAATGCTCTAAATAAGCCATTTTTGGTTCTGCCAGTTATAGAGGTATATACTTTAGTACGCAACAAATACATTTCTTATTTCAAGAAAATAAGATAAACAATCAATACGTGTTGGACAAACAACTTTTTTAAAGAAAGATTGTTTAGGTAAAAGTTGTCATGCATCTTCCACATATGATTGATTATTCCATTAACTTGAAATAAGAAAATTATTTGGTGCGTGGGGTCCATGATGAGGGAGCATTAGTCCCACAAATACATACTTCACACAAAATATTTCCCCATCCACTATCCACATAAACTCACCTTACTGGACACTGCTTTAGTACTGGTACTGGAAAAAGGAGTTGCTGCTTTATTACTCTTTCACTGCCTGTACAGCAATGCAGCAGTTTAAGGTGCGTATTACCATAAATGCATTGTAGTTTTAGGAGGACTTTCTAGTCAAGCAACCCATTATCATAGACACAAAGAATAGTTTGTGCGTGCACTTGCGTTTACTTCCTGTATAGTGGTAATTCATTCCACATGCAGGCACATGCAGGCATTATTAAAATGAATACTGTGCTATTCATTAATCACTTTGCTCATTATTTCGCTAGCTCTAAGTGCCTTTAAGTGCTTCAATGCAGTATGCCCTTTGTCATCATGATGTATAAAAAGAACCATTAGTGAGTGTCTCTGACATTACTAAAGGGTAAGCACAATATATAAGTGCAGCACTGGCTTGTAACTTGCATCACGACGACAAAACGCCACACTGCATAAATAGCTATGCAGCTCTTGGTTTAAGTAGACCAAACACTGACGTACGGAAAAGGCTTGTCCATAGACACAATGAATTCACCAGCATGGCTTGCAAGTCCCTATTCATGTTAAAGATAACCATACTGATAAGGACCAAGAAAATATGGCACCATCTTGTGAATATGGCAACCATGGCAACCCAATATTTCTAAGGTTTCTATTTCTATATATATATTCGGATGTATTGTTATCTTGTATAGTCATATCATGTATGTAAAATATACAGTTTTTGATATTGGTACAATGTAGTCATCAAAGCTTATGTTGTCATATCAGGCCATCATTAGCTAGAATGATCTGCTGTTATGATATACATGACTAAGTGACGACAATAGTTAGCAATTAGGTGTGTAGTAGGGTTTATTTCTTAATATGTACAGTGTAAATGTTAATAGCCCTGCAGTACCAACCAAAGTAGTGGGAGACTGCAGTGTGGACTCTTATATACACAATAGTGGTAGCAGAGTGCCACACAGTGGCCACTGTTGGTAGTAGCCTACAAGTCTACACATGCATAGCAGTAGATGATAATCGTATAAAGACAAAGGTGCACAAGTTTTAGTCTGTTGGCTGGGTTATTTCATGAGTTAGATACCATAGGCCAAGTGAAATACGGCCTGACATCTAACAAGTGAAATAACCCAATCAACAGGCTAAAACGAGTGTGCCTTTGTATTTATTTTTTCGATCCAAATTACCAAAATTATGATAGGGGAAACCTAAAATTGCTTATTTCTACGCCATACAAACGGAAACAAACTGCCATTGATGATGTCATTGATGACGTCACGGGGTCGTGAAATATGGCCGTGGGTTATTTCATGGGGGGCGTGTAATACGGCCTCCCTTGGTTATCTCAACGGCACTGCCGTATTCCATAAAAAATAACCATGAAATCCCCGACATATGTGTTATCCCCGATATGTTTATGTAAATTAATAGCCTATATGTCTAAATTCACACATACATTTTATTTCTCACTGTTTTCGAATATGCAAAGATGGATATAATGATATTTTACCATACAATAGGATGGAGTATCTGAGTATATCCATAGAAGTCATCGTGAAAATAGGGTTGTATCTTTTTTGAATAAATACAGGATCAGCTTATGGCACCACAATCATACTAAGGTCCGTTTGGTAAAGAGGTTGCAATGTGCACCATCTATTGGATGTTATTAATGTTACATTTATCTATACACCAAAGTATTGTTGGCCTGAAGATCACATATGAACTTAACAAAAAAAAAATATATATATACTTTGAACAGTGTATCCACCAGTTTGATCAGCACCTCTTTACCCCCAACTGGTCACCTGACCAACATTTCCCACTCTCCTCTCATCTTCCACTTCTACCCAGTGGGCACAAAACCTTGATTCAACGTTGACAACTGGTTGATATAGGGTTGCAGGGTAGATCAACCTGTTTTCGACATTGATGCAATGTTGCAATTTCAACGTTGGTTGACCTGTTTCAACATTGATGCAATGTTTGGATATCAATCTTGAATCAACCATGGGTTTTCCCCCCTTTCCCACTAGGTGCCTCCACAACCTACTCTCAGAGGCGTCAGAAGCAAATCTTCATTGGGGGGGCCCAGGGGGGCCCACTCCAACCAACTTTATGTATTCGTTTTTATGCATGCTGTATCATAGACACACTTATATTAGATTGTATGGAAAAGTAGTATTTAAGCCCACTTTAGTTCTAATTTGGGGGTCCAGGCCCCTCTGCACCCATATTTCCCTATGTGGGAAAGGGCAGAATTGGAAATTACGTGTACCATATGACATGCCTTGACAAATTTTGGGGGGGCCCAAACATATTCAGGCCCCCCCTCCTCAGTGATTGGGGGGGCCGGGCCCCCCCGGCCCCCCCTTTTCCTACGCCACTGTACTCTTTACCATTTCTATCTCCATGCTACATCAATTTTCCCTAATTGTAAGCTCTTATTTTCTCATCGATGTATACAATGGATCAAAATGTCATTCATTTTCATCAACAATTATGGTGTGTGCATTTGGTTGACATTTGGAATTAAATGACAAGAATACATGTATGGTTTCAGTAAGACACCCTTTATGTTGCTAAGAATATGCACTTGTTATATAGTATATACTTGGAGCCGCCAGGTCCGACGGCCAACAGCGTCAGTCAGAGCAATACGCTGTTGGCCATCGGACCTGGCAGCTCCAAGTATATTTTGTTGGCCATCGGACCTGGCCGCTCCAAGTATATATACTAAATAACAGATTATAATCAAGATTATATCCTTCAACATCCATTATAACCACAATGAACAATACATAATAGATGTACAGCTAAGGACTGTATCATTAGGGTTGTTGTTTATTGTAGTTATAATGGATCCTGAAGGATACAATCTTGGTTGTAGCCGTTTGCATAGTATATATAGTTATGTATAGCTGGAGCCGCCAGGTCCGATGGCCAGTAGCCTCTTACAGAAAGGCGGTGGGTATGCAACCCCACCTGGTGGAATATAGTGTAGGGGTTGTGGAAGTATCACACGAACACAGGTTCCAAATTTAGTTTGAATGCAACAGATTTTATTCAGTCACGATCACAGCCTCAAAGTAACACGAAGGTTTGCTCGGTTGAGTTAGATAACCAACTCGAAGATGTACAGCGTTCTACCTTTAGCCCCAAGTCAGCAAAGCTGGATGATCTGGTCCTGAGCCAGCATGGCTGGTGCAGGAGCCAGAGAGTGGGAAGAGTGTAGGATAAAATAGTAAAAAATGATGTGAAGGATATAAAACAGGGGGCCCAGTAGATATTAGGGCCGAGGCATTTATTGCCAGCTGTAGGGGGGGGGTGGGGGGTTGGTGGATATAGGGGGGTCATAATAGAAAACAGACCCTCGGTGGGGGGGGGGCATAACTGGAAAAGTCATCATGCCTGGGGGGTCATAATAAAATATGGTCCATTTAGATACCTGTGCCTGATTCCATAGGCACATACAATTTTCTGTGGGGCCAATTCTCTAAATCTGAACGTAGTAAGGGGGTCTAGATAACTTTCACCTAATTGGCGTATTGGGAGAATCTCCAAGCCCCCCCTCCCCCCTCTTTTCCTTTGTTTTTTATCGGTCAAAATATGTCAGGCTTAACCAACTATCAACCTAGCGACACATCATGACCTACATATAGACAAAGTCGCTTTAGAGTACTGTAATTGTTATTGGTCCGTTTCCAACATTTGATATAATGTCCTCTAACCTGGCTGGTGAAATCTCAATAGACCTCATCTGAGATCTATACAAAGATTACCATCTATGACTCACTACTGAGATATCTCCTATGGGTGGGGTGCGGGCCCAGGGCAATAGAGGTGATGGGAATAAATGTTCCATTACTCTGCAGCCAAGTATAGTAGGAAGAAATTGAACCATTTGAGTTAAGATAATAAATGGCTACAGTCACATCAAACCATATTGCTCCTAGCATGTAGCATGTATTTCTAATTGTTTGATGCACGTTAGACTGAAAGAATGGAAACATATTCTCACTTCCCTTAATATTTCAGTTGTTCTGAACACTTAATAGTATTTGACGTTGCGGTACTTACTCACTACCAAGGTTCCAAGAGGTCGTAGTCACGGTGTGCCTAGATTATAGGGCACCTGGCAGTTGATCGCAGCACTGCGTGTGATGAGTGGAAAACCTTCAGTACAGGCCCTTGGCCAGTAGGTGGAGCAGCTAACCGGGGGTTGTGACATCACAGGACAGGTAACCATTGCTTGCAAATTGTGTCTGAAGTGGTTCCCAGGACTTGGCCATACAGTGAGTAGCCCTAGGTACTGATAGCCAATGCTATTTGCATGTCCTCAGGGCAATACGGACTGAAGCAATTACTATCCTGACCATATAGAGACAACCTAAGGAGGCACTGGGGGTTAGACATGGCCACACCCATGGCCTAACATCTGGGACCCTATATATTCTGATTGTTTATGTTCAGAATGCACAGTAAGGGATGTCAGGTAGTCTGCCTCTGACAGACTATCTCAGAAGAAAGGTGGTTTTAATGGATGGAAATACACTCAGTGAAGAACACCCATGGTTTAGAAATAGGGGTTATACTTTTGGAGTCTTGGTTGCAATTGTAGGTTCTCATCAGGTGATATCAGTAGGTACTGTGTGATACCTGAGTTACCTCAGATGAACTGTGAACTGGATGTTTAAGAAACCAATTGTTGCTAGTAGCAATGGTATCAGCTGTCCTACGGACTATAACCATATAAATGTCTCAATATTTTTTACTATTGATCCAATGGTTAGATACAGTTTATCAAGTATGTGAAGACTCTCTGGTCATGCTCCAGTGCACCTACCACTCTCCCACCTATCCTACACCACAGGAACTACTACTGTTGTGTTGGGTCCTGCTGTGGCAACCCACCAGTGACTCTCCTACCAGCAACCACACACCATGTTGGATCTGGTTGCCTATAATTGTTTTTGTCCCAATATGTGTAGAATCTCTACTGAAAGAGATTTTATTATGGAATCATAGATTCTCCCCGAAATAAGAATAACTGAGATGTAGAGAATAAACCCATATTTCACAGTGAGTGCCACAGTAGACCTATACACTGGCTACCTGCGTGTAGTATAATACAGGCAGGTTTAGGCCAATTTCTCGCCTGTCAATCATCCAGCTTCAGGCCCTTTCTACTAGGTGACACCTCTGTAGTCCACTAGCTTTTACATAATGCAATTAGCCACCTGTGGCAGGACAAGGAACTATGCATCAGATTTTTGGCCAATCCAGGTTCACACTGAGCCGTAGCGCTAATTACTGTTCACCTGCGTGTATCTATACTACACGCATGTAGCCAGCGTAAGGGAGTGATCATTTTTTATCAACAGGGGGGGGGGAAATTTGGACCCCTTGACCGGGGGGGGTGTAAAAAATTTGGACCCTTCTTGGGGGGGGGGGCAAAAAAATTTAACCTGTTCTGAGCCATAAAGCCCTCGCGTTACTATGCTTCAAAGGGCCCGCGCGCGCGCGGATTTCCGAACTGTAGGGGGGGTAAAAAATGTCGACCCGTTGACCGGGGGGGTGAAAAACTTTTCGCGCAGAGCAAAATCACCCCCCCCCCTGTTGTTAAAAAATTATCACTCCCTAAGTAGACCTCCTCACACACTGGCCACGCTGTGGACACGCAGGGCTGACTGAAGTTAACCCCCTACATATATACTAACCAGACCATGAACACTGTCCCAAGATAAATGTACCAATTAGTGTAACAGGCTTTTTGAAGTGTGATCTGGTTAATACAAGTGTTCTCTCCTCTCACCAACACTTATCAAGGTAAGAATTCTTTGATACATAACTTTTTAACTTGGATATATTTGTTGTAGAATCGCTCCTTCGATTTACAAATGTGCCTTTGGAATGGAAGATAGGTAAGGGCTTATACAATGGAATATTATAATCTAGGTATAATATAAGTCATAAATGATATACATACAATGAGCTCATGACAAGAGCAAAATTGACTCAATATAAAATATATATTCCAACTAGTTCATTTGAAAATATGGAGAGCAATTTTGAGGGGAAATGGATTAAATCGACATCTAGATTATGATTTGATGAACAGGACACGAACAGGTTTTAGATTCGTGTGAGAATCTGAGGATAATATTTAAATATCCCTTGGTATGCATATTGCAATGAAGAATAAATAAAATTGTAAAATAAAAGTGTTTCTTGGAATTTAAATATTTACACACTATAAATGATGACTAAATGTGGCATTCATCAATATATAAACAATGAATTTCTTTCTTCCATCTTTAGATGGGCCGTCTACAATATTGTTTTCATACTGCTAGTCTCCTAGTCATAATTCTGATGATTCTCTGTGCTTCAAAACTTCTCAAGCACAAGGACATTTTGATTCAGGTGAGTGGCAAGGAACCTACTTGTAAGATATCCATCCCGGATCCATGGGATGAGACTATATCGACTCCCATAGAAAACAAGCCTTTGCCATGGTGTAAATGGACCCCACATTTGACATACATACAGGGGAGTTGGCTGAAAGTTAACCAGACCCTGCTGAGGACACATTACAACATATCTAAATGTGAATATCAGATGATACCATACCATAATAAAAAGGGCAATGAAACCCCAGTAGAGATTGTGATTAAGTTGGGGGTTAGAGTTAATCATGACTTTATCCGTGTATCATGCTATGGCAATGATAAAAAGAAGTTACTGGTTTATAGAAACTACCATGTTCTAGTATCAGACAGAAGTCCTCGAAGAAAGGAGACCAAGGAAGCAATGGACAGCAAAAGCAAACCTTGGAATGTATTAGTCATGCTTACTGACTCCATGTCTCGTTCAGCTAGCATCCGCTACTTCCCAGAAACTCGCAAATATCTGATGCACCATCTCAATGCAACAGAAATGTTGGGGTATACCAAAGTGGGCATAAACACATTTCCCAATATGATCGCTCTGCTCACTGGAAAACATGCAAAGGGAGAAACCACGCTGCCTTACAAGGGACCCTTTGATGTCTACCCATTCATATTTAAAAACTTTTCTGCTGCTGGTTACAAGACAATGTTTTCTGATGAAGTAGGAAAATATCAAGCGCTTTTTTACTTTAATCATAATAAAGGAATGAACAAGGCCCCAGCTGACTATTACTTTAGACCATTAGGGAAGGCTATGTATGGAGACAGATATAATATATCACAGGAAGTATGTGGGAGAACTCTTGGAAGAAACAAAATCCTTTTTGAATACCTCACAAAGTTTGCTAAAAGATACCAAAATAAGGAGCCATACTTTGGATTCTTGTATAGCTACAGTCTCTCCCATGATAATAACCTTGAATCCAAAGTCCTAGACCAGTTATATTATGAATCTCTGACCTCTCTGGATGAAAAAGATGTTTTTGATAACACTTTCTTGTTCTTTTTGTCTGACCATGGAGTTCGTATGAGTAAGATTGCACAATTGGAGTTGGGGCTCCTGGAGGAAAAACTGCCTATGTCATATGTAGTCCTACCAAAACAGTTCCAAGAAAAATATCCTGCTTTAGTTGCAACGTTGAAAGAAAATGAAAACAGTTTGACCACTGCTTTTGATGTTAGGCAAACGTTACTAGACATTATTGCTTTAAATCATGATAAAAGAGAGACTCAATCAGGACATGGTGTCAGTCTTCTCTCAGAGGTTTCCAAAGGGAGGAGTTGTAGGGATGCAGCCATCCCCTTACAATTCTGTACTTGTGAGCATGAGGAGCAAAAACTTAGTGTGAACAATACCTTGGTAAGACAAGGAGCAGATTTCCTAGTCCATGAGATCAACTATATATTAAATAATTCAACTGAAATATGTGCCAAACTTGAACTGCAGGATATATCCTCAGCAGTTGTTTTCAATTTTGATAATGACCTCACAGCATATGAGATAGCTTACACTACCAAGCCTGGCTTTGGCAGGTTTGTAGGAATTTTGACATTAAAGGATAAAGATAAGGAGAAGAAATCCCATCAGTATTCATTTAAGAGAGAAGGGCTTATAGACAGACGTAATAGTTATGGCCACCAGGCTCATTGTTCTACAAAAGGAGAAATCAGGATGTACTGCTATTGTAAGGATCAAATTAAGAAGTAAGAAACAGTGATATTTTACATGAGATTGTATATCAAGATGTCCTACTGAGCATGGCCTGGCAGACTGTGTGGTTATTAATATGAAGAGTTTGGATGCAAAACAACATAAATCCATTTTGTGAGTTTTGAGATAACAGGACATTTCTAATTTTGAAGAAATGGTGAATAGAAAATATTTTTTTCGATCACTAATGATTAATGGGCAATAAATAAAATAGCTAGAAATCGATTTTTGAAATCCTTGATTATTATTGAAAGAGAAAATAGCTGATTAAATGTCATTTTTCAGGTTTTTTTGCAAAACGACATAAATCCAAAAGCTGTTTTTCTGTATTTACCCCTAACTTGGTACCAGGCTTCTTTTTTTTCAAAGTTTCTGGTTTGAGTAGGACATCAATGAAACACCAACATGTGATCATTAAAGATCCTTGCATCATATTTCTTTGATCTAAATATATGCCCAATTAAGTTTTTTTGCAAAACGACATGAATCCCAAACAGGTTTTTTTGCAAAACGACATAAATCCACAAGATCATAAAATGTCACTTTTGTGTCCATTTGTCACATTTCTTTGAAATAAGAGTGCTCATTTCGTTTTGAGATAATACTTTTAGCAGTAGAGAGCAACATCATATGTAATCATGTTTATTTAAGACATTTCACATGCAGGAATTGAGAGCCATACATGCAGAAACAATGTTTAGTAAGGTGGATTTATGTCGTTTTGCAAAAAAACGCTTTTGGATTTATGTCGTTTTGCAAAAAACTGCATTTTTGGCAGGCTCTCTCTACTATTTGAGGACACATTTTAAGAAAAAATTTCCACAATTTTTTTCATCTTGCCCTAGGCTATGGCTATAACCAGTTTTTTTCCCGTTTTTGTATTTTGGCGCTTATGTCGTTTTGCATCCAAACTCTTCATATGCAAAACTCAGGTGTAGACATTAAGTTTTTCAGCCATGGGCCACCCAGGCCCATACCCTGAGAAATCTACAGGCCCAAGCCGAAAACTGTTGGCTCAGATTATATTCGTTTTACTCTCCTTAGAAAAGAAAATGTTATCTCTGTATCTCCATCTAAGATGGATCCAGACCATTCCATAATGGCTGGCATCCTCTTGATCTTCCCTTTCCGACAATCTATAACATGACTATAGTGATAAATACATATTCTCCTCAGATTTCCCCCATGCAATCCAGTAGCTCACACTGCATGAGTTTATGGATTTACAAAAACGGAAATGTCAGTAAATCTCAACTATATTTACTAAATTCCATAAATCTAAGTAAATCCCAATGCCATATTTACTGACCTGTGTAAACCCTAGAAAACCCCAATGCCATATTTACTGACCTGTGTAAACCCTAGTAAACCCCAATGCCATATTTACTGACCTGTGTAAACCCCAGTAAACCCCAATGTCATATTAACTGACCTGTGTAAACCCCAGTAAATCCCAATAACTTATAATGATTCATAATTCATCAAAATAAATATCAGTAATGTCATCTGTGGCTAATTTTACATCTAGACATGTATCATTTGTTTTAATCTGAGACTTTTAAAAGGTATTTTTCTACAAGTTCACCTGTTTGCCGGGCCCAGGGCTCCAGTAGCCCGCAACAAGCCATCCCAGTGTTTTCTACCCGCCCTACAAGCCCCGGGGCCGGCTACAAGCCACCCCAGTGCTAGTGCTTCCTCCCCGGCCCTACCAGCCCCTGGGCCGGCTACAAGCCACACCAGTGCTTACTCCCCAGCCCTACCAGCCCAAGCTTCAATATGTGATGTAAACCTCATGTTTACATGACATAAACCTCATATTTATGTGATGTAATCCTCATGTTTACATGACATATACCTCATATTTATGTGATGTAAACCTCATGTTTACATGACATAAACCTCATGTTTACATGATGTAAACCTCATGCCTCCCCATGTGCACTCCATGGTGGTCAATGCAATAATGATTAAAGGAAACCATATTCATGGATGGAATGCTTTTTTGATATTTAACATAATTATTCACATCTCCCCCGGAAATTGATAGTTCATGAAGGCTACACTAAGGTAATTCATACTGTACAGCATCATAATAATAACAAGAATTGCGGTTGTTGCCGCATAAAAGAATGCCTCAGGCATTTTTATACCTGGCAAATTCCATTAGAAGGAACATGTCTACATGGTTGGTATGTTCGAAGGGGACCCCTTCAAGACACCAAATAAGCAGAGCGGGGTAGGGGTTATCAAGGGGAAGGATGACATTACTTCAAATATGGCAGTTCCATGGAATTGTACATTTTATTGGTAAAGAAATTCAGTGCCTATTATTTATATGTATGTAAAATACGTTAAAAGTCATGCATTTCCCTGCCTCAGTGTGTCCTGTTGCCCGCAGGGTAATTACCAGCCAACTTCGGGCCCCACTGTATGCACTCACTATGAGTGCCACCCACCGTACAGGTTATATATAGGCCAGCAGGGGTAAACATACAAGACCCTGCCCAACTTTGCACCATATATATAGGGCTGGGAAATAGGTTGAGTCACATATCGTCACCCCAGAAAGGTCATAACTGAAAACTCAGTGCAGACAGATTGTAAATGTAAAGTCTTGATCATGTAATTTAAGGGGAATCCAAGGAAGTTCTGGGCACGGGTAAAGGGACTGATGAAAAGGCCTAGAAGTGCCATCAATATTATATTAAAGGATGAGGGGTCTAATACGCTAGTTCATGATGTTCCAAATTATATAAACAAATTCTTTTTTTGACATAGGCCCCAAGCTGTTTGAGGAAGGGAATTTTGAGACTCCCGTTATAAGAGACTTCAATAAGGCCAATGTCACTTTTGATACACTGCAATCCTTCTCTCAAAAAGATGTGTTAGATTTAGTAAAGGATATAGATCTTTCTAAACCCTCGGGACTGGATAACATAGACGCGATGGCACTTAAATCCACATTGCTAGTAATTTCCACACAAATGACACATTTATTCAATTTCTCTGTCAATACTGGCATATTTCCGGAAGCATGGAAGAAGGCCAAAGTGACACCTATTCCAAAAGCTGGCAACCTAAATTCTATTTCCAATTGGAGGCCGATCTCCATATTGCCAGTACCTGGCAAGCTACTGGGTAAACTAGTACAGGGGTACATGGTGAGAAATTTAGAAAGTAAGCAATTTTTCACAGAAGATCAGTACGGTTATAGGTCAGGCCTCAGTACCACTGGGGCAGTAATGGACTTTGTAGAGGATCTTATGGTAGCTAAAGACAGTAGCCAGGTAACGGCAGCGGCATATTTCGATGTGAAAAAAGCCTTTGATTGTGTGAATCACTCAATACTATTGAACAAAATAATAGACTTAGGCTTCCCAGAGAATATTGTTAAGTGGCTTACCTCATATTTAACAGGTCGGAAACAGGCTACCTTGGCGAATGGATGTCTTTCTGACCAGAAATCTGTCTCATTTGGCGTACCCCAAGGTTCTGTCTTGGGTCCAACATTATTTATTCTTTATGCCAATAACATTGTAAATAGACTTCAATATTGTAAAGCGAAGCTGTATGCAGATGATCTGGTTGTGTATGTTGCCAGTAGAGATCCAATCACAGCGAAGCGTCTATTACAAGCTGGTATTTGTAACCTACTTCAGGCTTATTCTGACATTTCTTTAACAGTTAATCTGAGTAAAACGAAGGTAGCGTGGTATTGTTCCCCTCAGATGGAGAAAAAGTGCCCAAATCTGGACATAAAGATAAATGATACGGTCATTAAGTCAGTCAAAGTGTTTACATATTTAGGGGCTCATTTGGACATGCATGTTACTATGGAATGCCACGCAAAAAACACTCTATGTATAATAAATCAACATCTCTTCAAGCTGATAAAAATAAGGGATAATGTGGATAGGTGTACAGCAACCTTAATTTTCAAACAGGTCATACTCCCCAAAATAGATTATTGCTCCTTATTAATTGATACATGTAAACAAGTGACTCTTGATGATCTGCAAATAGCTCAGAATAGAATTCTAAGATGCTGTCTTCAATGTAGAATCAGAGATGAATCAGTTGTGAGTCTCCATACATTATGCGAAGTTCCCACTCTCTTCAAAAGGAGACAAGAGTTATTGCTTTCTCTTATGTATAATAAGTCGAGGAAACTGCCTGGTCCCCTTGCTGGGAGTCGAACCAGAAATGATTTCAAGAAAGATTTCCCCCTGAGGAGACCTATCCGTAACACATATAAGAAAGGCCCATATTATAGAGGTGCCCAGCTTTGGAATAAATTGCCTTCAGATATTCAGTTCCTAGAGAAGAAAGATACTTTCAAAACAAGAATAAAAAAAACATTTGGGTAATGATATGAAGGGTCAAAGGGCAGCCCTACTGAATTTAAGGAAAAAGAAGGGAAACGTGCATTACTGGTTCGAGGCCTGGTGGATGTGGCTTCTAGTTAGATGGCCAGCCCTAGAATGAAGAAGTAGTGACAACAGCTGGCCAAATATATTGGTATTTTATTTGTACTGTTCATGTTTGATTCACCATTGTAGGTGTGGCGTCGGGCATAAACAATATATCTAGAATACACTAATTAGATAATACATAATAAAGGACATTATTGATTTTCTGATTCAATTGCATGATATTCATAGTTTGGTATATTCTTGTGTCGATATGTAATACATCTATAGCCTGACCAATGGCATTCTCGGTAGGAAGTCAATGAGTGCATCATCGTCACCATGTATTGTAAGACCTGAAAATAATGCAGCACAGTAAAAGACAGTCTTGTATGTCTAGACATGGTCACATTTCGTATGAATAGGCTATGCTATGACTAACAATAAATGTCAATATCTTCAGGGGTATACCGTAGATGCCTGGGATTACTACTTAGACTGGGATATAAAATATATAAACCGTCGTCAGGAGGTGGAGACTTTGTGGGCAAAATCTTATTTCTGTTCTGTTTATTTTAAGGTCCTCATTGTATAAACTCATAAACTGTACATAAATCATTGCTACTGTTACCGTCGTTATAGACTACATATTGTAGCGAAACACCATTTACCATCTCGGGTATATGTATAACTCACTGTATCTCATGGTACAAAACAACTGGAGCGGACCAAAACAAAGTATTGAAAATCATAATTAGTTCAATAAACTGTTATGAGTTTACATAACCGAAAAAAAAAGAAAAGATTATTATGATATGACATATCGCTAGATATCATCTGGGGGTATAAAACCACATTGTACAGGATTACGAAATTCCACCCCTTTGATGTTTCATGTATGACAGCATTCTAAATGTGACTATGTTTCTTAAAATGGAAGTGGTGGCGTGCTAGATAACCACATTATAGCTGATAGCTAAATAGTCTAGCATCAGAATGATTTCAGTGGCTTAAATGAAGGGACATGTGCTTAACCCTTATCTTACTACCGGACCCCAGGCATCTAATTTCTTGTAAAAAGCATAGAAGTAGTGTTCCAAACTTCACCAAATTTTATCTAATTGTCACAAATATTGTTTTATTCGAAATGTCTGAATATCATATGCAGAGCCCCAGGAATTATTTTGCTGGAAATCATCTGGGGTCCACACGGACCCCAGTCGAATGCAATATAAAAGCATTTATGTTCTGGCTCTAATATAACATGGACAAAGGCTCCCTTGCTTTGCATTTTACTTCAATTACACCTCTGTATGATTTTGAACAGCACCAACCTAATTGTAGACAATGATTTAGTGTCATTTATTTCACAATAGGTGGTATTTCTGAAATGTGACGATGCCATACCTCCATACATTATATTGATGTCCTTGGACAGCTTTTGGGGACTTGCAACATTCTATTTTCTTTTGATTGGGACCCTGGAGGTGTCAATATGTAGGGGAGACACTTGGGTTGGCTGAAAATGTATGAAATCTGATCAAAATATGTGTCCCTCACATGGAAAAGACTTTTATTCAAGTACAAGTTGCCAAGTTTGAACTTCTGGAGGCTAAATACAGAATCGGAGCCATCTAACTGGTTTCTCTGCTGCAGGAACATGGTCTAACACAGTGCTGGGGTCCCTACCGACCCAGGCTTTTTCCATGAAATTTGGAAGGCATGTAGATATATGGGGTATCTACCATATAAAACAGAAAAAACACATTCAGTCACTATACTTTTCGATTGACAACATTTTGTCATTTTTGCATTTTTTTCTTTTGGGAATTAAGTGTTAAATAGACATATCAAAACTGATGACATTAACATAATTACCACTTGTAAAGGTGCTTAACATCCTAGGGAATGACCATGCAAAAAATGAAGTTTGTATCTTTCACCAGTTGGACCCCAGGTAGCATTAAACGTGATTTTTTTGACGTAGTATGATAAGGGTTAAATCTTCAATGTTTATTCCTGCTATCAAATGTTATTAAGCATTAGATGAGATTAGTGATTTGTAGCCCCAATACTGTACACTATGTGCCCTGAATAGTTTGGTGGGAAGCATATGGTTCCAACAATATTGTTCAAGCCTAATTATGGCAATATCCATGGTCAGAAACAAGGATTAATGACATAATAACCCTGTTGCTATGCAAAATGCACAAAGAATCATATGTTGCTAAGCGACCAAGGGTGCTAGAAGAAAACCATGAAGAAACATAGATTCTTTAGATATGATTTTAGGGGGGTAGGAGTACTTTTATCTTTTGTAGACCAAACCATTGGATCAATAGTAAAAAATATTGAGACATTTATATATGTGGTTCATTTATGCATTAAATCAAAGCAATATTATTTCCACATTGAATAAAAGAGATTTGGAATCCTACATGCAAAGGCCAGGTCAGGAGGTGGTTTGAAATCCCCCCCGCCCCCCCCCCCCCAAGGGTTATAGTCGGTAGGACAGCTGATATCCTTGCTACTAGCAACAATTGGTTTCTTAAACATCCAGTTCACAGTTCATCTGAGGTAACTCAGGTATCACACAGTACCTACTGATATCACCTGATGAGAAGACTCCAAAAGCATAACCCCTATTTCTAAACCATGGGTGTTCTTCACTGAGTGTATATCCATCCTTTAAAACCACCTTTCTTGTGAGATAGTCTGTCAGAGGCAGACTACCTGACATCCCTTACTGTGCATTCTGAACATAAACAATCCGAAGGGGGTATATAGGGTCCCAGATGTTAGGCCATGGGTGTGGCCATGTCTAACCCCAAGTGCCTCCTTAGGTTGTCTCTATATGGTCAGGATAGTAATTGCTTCAGTCCGTATTGCCCTGAGGACATGCAAATAGCATTGGCTCTCAGTACCTAGGGCTACTCACTGTATGGCCAAGTCCTGGGAACCACTTCAGACACAATTTGCAAGCAATGGTTACCTGTCCTGTGATGTCACAACCCCCGGTTAGCTGCTCCACCTACTGGCCAAGGGCCTGTACTGAAGGTTTTTCACTCATCACACGCAGTGCTGCGATCGACTGCCAGGTGCCCTATAGTCTAGGCCGTGACTACGACCTCTTGGAGCCTTGGTAGTGAGTAAGTACCGCAACGTCAAATACTATTAAGTGTTCAGAACAACTGAAATATTAAGGGAAGTGAGAATATGTTTCCATTCTTTCAGTCTAACGTGCATCAAACAATTAGAAATACATGCTACATGCTAGGAGCAATATGGTTTGATGTGACTGTAGCCATTTTATTATCTTAACTCAAATGGTTCAATTTCTTCCTACTATACTTGGCTGCAGAGTAATGGAACATTTATTCCCATCACCTCTATTGCCCTGGGCTCGCACCCCACCCATAGGAGATATCTCAGTAGTGAGTCATAGATGGGAATCTTTGCATAGATCTCAGATGAGGTCTATTTCACCAGCCAGGTTAGAGGACATTATATCAAATGTTGGAAGCGGACCAATAACAATTAGAATACTCTAAAGCGACTTTTTCTATATGTAGGTCATGATGTGTCGCTAGATTGATAATTGGTTATGGCTGACATATTTTGACCGATAAAAAACAAAGGAAAAAGATCCAAAATTCACTTGGCCTGCACTGGAATTCTGTCAACACATTTAGTTTAAATGCATTGCCTTAGTTTTTGACCCTTTGCTGTATTTCCAAGCCATGTCCATATCGAACAGAGAGTAAAGGATTTTTGTAATTGTTTATCTCAAATAAATTAGAAATATTGTCACCATTTTACCTTGGAGGAGCTTCAATTAAGTTAATAGATAAATGATGGTGGCTTTGTCTGTATTGTTCTACATATGATGATACTATTTTAGATAAGGGCCGAGTCATTTATTACTAGCTGGGGGGGAGAGGGGGGGGGCTTGGAGATTTTCCCAATACTGCAATTTTTTCCCCACTCCCCTAGCACCAATTAGGCGAAAGTTATCTTGACCCTCTTACTACGTTAAGATTTAGAGAAACGGTCCCGCAAAAAAATTGCATGTGCCTATGGAATCACGCATGGTCACGAGTATCTAAATGCAGGCTGGACCATATTCTATCATGACCCTCCCGGCATGATGGCTTTTCCAGTTATGCCCCCCCCCCACCAAGGGTCTGTTTTCTATTATAACCCCCCCCCCCCTATATCAACCAAGACCAACACCCCCCCCCCCACCCCCGGCTGCACCCCATTCACATCTTTTCACAGGAGATGAGGTAGTGTGAAAGAGGTTTTCTTTCACCGATGTTTCTCCTGTGAAAGGTATCATCTCAACCACTGAGGGAATATTTTCACAGGATCTACCCCGTGTGAAAGCCCTCATATAGGCCTATCTAGGGTAGGGCAGCGGGGCTGGGGGGGGGGGGGTTGGGGTGGTCGGGTTGGGTGGAGTGAGGAGTGGGCTATTATTTCATGGTGTATACGATCTATCAAGGTTAAAGCAATGGGATGTCCATTCCCCACAGGAGCGTGAAATAACCCTAGGCCGTATTGCACGCTGTTCCCGTATTTCACGTTCCCAAGGGACGTGGGGGGTCGCTATGGGGTCGTCATGGGGTCGTTATGGTGCCGAGGGTCACGTGACCTTCGCGAAATTCAAAATGGCGGCCGACGGGAGTAAACAAACACCGCGGAAGTAAATAAACATCGTGGAAGTAATCAAACATGGACTGGAGATCTATTTTGGATCGAAAAAACATGAAATAAATACAGAGCGTCACTTAAAAGTGACCTCGTCTATGGTTATTGCACTCGTGGTGCTATGGCCATATTGCACTCGGCCTAGGCCATCGTGCAATACGGCCATAGCACCACTCATGCAATAACCACAGACTCAGTCACTTTAGCATGCAGCTCTGTCTATTTATCCAGGTGCTTCTTTGACCTCGCACAATTACGCATTAGCTAGATGATCACTGTACAGCGCCATCTTGTCTGGTACCAGTGCTCTTTCCTCTGTCAACTATAGAAGCCTGCTGATTAGCTGAAGCTGGTTCCTGTCATGACCGAAATTTGGTGTTTCAGGGGTCACAAACCTTTTAAGTATAGGTCTCTACTGTGGGTCCTTAGGTCATCTGTTCAGATTGGGGGAGTGGTTAGGACTCTGACCTACCAATCCATGCATGGGTTCAAATCCATGTCAATGCTATTTTGTTCAAACATAATTTTAAAATGTATTTTGGTAGGTCAAAAATTGTGATAGTATATAACTCAAATGGTTTTGTATTGTTGCATTGGGTTTTCTTTGTAAATAATATTACTATTTCTTACCAACTATAAAATAGATATGTTGCCTTGGCATGGATTTGAACTTATTACCCCTGGATTGATTGGCCAGTGTCCTAACCACTCCCCCAATCCAAACAGGTGACATGGGAAATATCCAAATACAACTGATTCAAAACCATTTTAGATTTCACTATAAATATTTATCTTGTGTAAAGGATCTTTAAAACCGAATTGTATACTATCACAATTTTTGACCTACAAAAAATACATGTCAAAAGTATGTGTGAACAAAAAGGCCTAGACATGGATTTGAACTCATGACCCATTGATTAGTAGGCCAGAGTCCTAACCGCTCCCCCAATCTGAACAGATGAGCTAAGGACCCACAATAGAGGGCTATAACTGAAAGGTTTATGACCCCTAAAACTCCGATTTGGGACATGTCAGGAACCAGCTTCAGCTAAAGGTCTCACAGGGTAAAATTACTGCATCCTGCTAGCACCCTATACTTTGAGCATTATGTACACAGCCCCTCCTAATCTATCCTATGGCCCTTCCTACCTATCCACGGCCCCTCCTAACCTATCCTAGGACCCTCCCCACCTATACACGGCCCCTTCTATCCTATCCTAGGACCCTCCCCACCTATCCACGGCCCCTCCTAACCCATTCTAGAATCCTTTCCACCTATCCACAGGCCCTTTTAACCAATCCTAGGACCCTTCCTACCTATCCACGGCTCCTCCTAACCTATCCACGGACCCTTCTAGCCTATATTCAAGGACCCTTCCTACCTATCCACAACCTCTGATTCCATTTCCACTATTTATGTGCTACTGAACTAAATGGTCGTGGTCGACATGTCAATATGGAGAAATGCATGTGAACATGGCAGACAGATGCATGCCAACATATGAAACAATTATGTCAAGAAGATGGACTCATGCATGTCATTGGGGGGGGGCAGTGCCCGGGGCCAGTGCCACCCTCTCCCAGCGTCAGTCAGAGCAATACGCCGTTGGCCATCGGACCTGGCGGCTCCAAGTATATTTTATTGGCCATCGGACCTGGCCGCTCCAAGTATATATACTAAATAACAGATTATAATCAAGATTATATCCTTCAAGATCCATTATAACCACAATGAACAATACATAATAGATGTACAGCTAAGGACTGTATCATTAGGGTTGTTGTTTATTGTAGTTATTATGGATCTTGAAGGATACAATCTTGGTTGTAGCCGTTTGCATAGTATATATAGTTATGTATAGCTGGAGCCGCCAGGTCCGATGGCCAGTAAACTCTTACAGAAAGGCGGTGGGTATGCAACCCCACCTGGTGGAATATAGTGTAGGGGTTGTGGAAGTATCACACAAACACAGGTTCCAAATTCGGTTTGAATGAATAGGTGCCCCGTAATCGAAAGGGAAACGAAGGTATCGAAAGGTGTGGATCTGAGCTCGTCCTGGGACGAACCCCCTGAGGTAGCCAACCTTGGCCTCTTATATACCCTGAGCGCGGACCAAGCAGTGTCGACGTGGCACTCCACCGGCGCACCGTCTGGAGTGCCCTGCCTGGCTCGCAGCTGACAGATTGCTGCGGCCACTATAGTCCCTAGAACTACGACGCTGCCGCGCGCGCCGCCGCGCGTCCAATATGCGCACGGCGCGCAGAGTGCTGTGCGGCACCGTGGGAAAGTAGGGTTGGGGGACAGGGTGGTCCTAGGGACTATACATGTAGTCCCTGGGAACTATACATGTAGTCCTGGGGACTAATCCTATGTGTGGCCCCTGGGGCCATACCATTATGCACAGGCCTTCTAAATCCATGAATGGCCTGCACAGTCCTGATGACTACAGGTGTAGTCCTCAGGACTATAGGTGTAGTCCTGGGGACTACTGTTGTAGTCCTGAGGACTACCCACATAGTCCTAGGGACTTCCCAAGACTGCTACTACCAGAGAGGTAGATAGGATAGGCCTACATAGTGCTAGGAACTATAGAAGCATAGTCCGAGGGACTAGCGATTGGGGGTTGGTAGTCCCCAGGACTATGTCTGTAGTCCCCAGGACTATATAGGGCTGTTTCTGTAGTCCTTAGGACTATGCAGCTTGTTGTAGTAGTCCCCAGCACTAGGCCTATAGTCCCCAGGACTACCATTTTATTAGTCCCCAGGACTACATATTTAATACTTGTAGTCCTAAGGACCTCCTCTGTAGTCCTGGGGAGTACAGAGTATGTCCCCAGGACTACACATTTAATCTTGTAGTCCTAAGGACCTCCTCCGTAGTCCTGGGGAGTACAGAGTATGTCCCCAGGAGCACAAGTTTAATACCTGTAGTGCTAAGGACTTCCTCTGTAGTCCTAAGGACTTCCTCTGTAGTCCTAAGGACTTCCTCTGTAGTCCCTAGGACTATAGATTTAGTCCCCAGGACTATGCATTAATATTGTTCAGCACTTTTAGAATTCACTGTCAAGCAGAGGCATATAGGCCATTTATGATATAAAAAGGGGACAATAAGCAGCTCTATACTAAGTTTTAGTCCTGGGGGCAACAACCATAGTCCTGTGGACTACAATTGTAGTCTTGGGGACTACAATTGTAGTCCTGGGGACTATATACATAGTCCTGGGGACAATAAACATGGTAGGGCCACATGCAGCCTTGCAGGCTATCAGAAGGGTGTAGGGTGCAGAGGGGGGCAGGGGGCAGGCAGGGGGGGGCAGCGGGGGGGGGGGGGGGGGGGGGCACGCGTAGGCGCGAGGACGCCCGTGGCAGACGCGTAAAATACGCGGGCGCCGGCGCATAGTCCTGGGGACTACAGTGGCCGCAGCAATCGGTCAGCTGCGCCTGGCTCTGCTACCGCATAATCAAAAGGACATGGCGTACTTGTTTCTAAAGGTCATTGTAATAACTTATCTATCAAAGGATGGTGATCAAATAGAACGGCATTCTACAGTAAATACGTATGTCATCAACCCCTATAAGTATTATAGTATGCATCCTTAAAATATTTAAGATTATCACACCTAAACTTTTGATTCGAGACCCTCCGTAAGAATCTGTTAGGAGAGTGAGGTTGTGCAGCGGTGGTAGATAAGGAGGACACGTAACTATGGGGATATTGCTAGGGCATATCTGGGTCAGACGAACGCGGCCCTGTTCTTTCCCACGCCAGAGTGCTCAGTCCTGTTTTGAGTGCGTTAGGCAGAGGAGGGGGGTAGGCACGTGTACAACGTGACTTAGAAAGTGTTCATTTATTAGTCACAGGGAGGGGGGTGGGGGGGGGGGGGAATTTAGGTTATTTCTAGGGGCGCTCACAATCCCAGTCCCCGAAGGGGCTGGTAAATATCAAAAAAGCATTCCATCCATGAATATGATTCCCTTTAAATTACAAAATACCATCTTTTTGGTGTAGTATACCGGGTACCTGTATGGTAGTATAAAGACTCTCTGGTCATGCTCCAGTGCACCTACCACTCTCCCACCTATCCTACACCACAGGAACTACTACTGTTGTGTTGGGTTGTGCTGTGGCAACCCACCAGTGACTCTCCTACCAGCAACCACACACCATGTTGGATCTGGTTGACTATAATTTTTCCCCCCCATTCTATGTGTAGAATCTCTATTGAAAGAGATTTTATTATGGAATCATAGATTCTCCCCAAAATAAGAATAACTGAGATGTAGAGAATAAACCCATATTGCACAGTGAGTGCCACAGTAGACCTATACCCTGGCTACCTGCATGTAGTATAATACAGGCAGGTGTAGGCCAATTTATCGCCTGTCAATCATCCAACTTCACAGCCTGGACAATCCGGGAAATTTTCCATTTATAGGAATATTAGCCTACAGCGGGGTTTCTCCCACCAAGGGGAAATCTTCCCTTACTTAGTGCAGCCCTCAGGTCGGCCTCCTGTCCTTATGATCTCTGTGGAGATAAGGGCCGCTGGTAGAGATAAGGGCCGCCGCCAGTCTGCACCTCCAAGGGGAGTTCTCCCAGTGCAGTATCTGATACAGGTGGGCTGGGGAGGGATGGGGGGAGGGGGGGAGGATTCCACATTTAAATGTACCTTATTTAGGCTATATTTTGTCATTTAAATGATTGTATCTCAAGAAATACAAGACTTTCATACAAGCCCATTCACTTATACCTAGCCAATTAAATTGTCTACTTGTATGTAGGTGAATGTTATTCAGCAAATAATGGTAAGGTATTAGCAAATCGAATTTTCTGGTTGAACCTAAAATTACATGTATATCCACCCAAAACCATGGGGAGAAACCCCCTTACTAGCTTTTCTCCCGGCATGGGGTAAAAGGTAAGATTTCCCCAACCTGCTTCAGGCCCTTTCTACTACGTGACACCTCTGTAGTCCACTAGCTTTTACATAATGCAATTAGCCACCTGTGGCAGGACAAGGAACAATGCATCAGATTTTGGCCAATCCAGGTTCACACTGAGCCACAGCACTAATTACTGTTCACCTGCGTGTATTTCGTCGCCTCAGTATACAAAGGTCGTAAGTGAAAAAATTAGATTTTTTTTTTATTCTTTGATATTTTTCTTTATCCAATAAATTTTCTACAATTTTTGGAATTTTTCAAAAATGACCTTTTTTTGGGAGGCTATAGCTCAGTATACAAAGGTCGTAACTAAAAAAATTATATTTTTCTAAGTATACAAAGGTCGTAAGTGATGTGGAAATTGTAACCCCAATGTATTTTAGCATTAAAATAACTTATTTTGTGTGTTTTTTCTAACCATTTTATATAATTCCTATTGTATCTAGGTACCTTTTGGATATTTTTACAAAATATGCTTACTTTAAAGTGTAAAGGGGGTGAATTTAATAGGAAAATTACTAAAATTTCTTATTTTAGCCAAAATGTCACTGTTGCTAGGCAACATCAAGTTGTGTATAATTCTTTTAAGTGATATAAACAGCTAGAAATATAAACGATTCATTTAGTGACCATTATGCTTGAATTAATCAACTATTTGGGCACTTATTTACAGTTTTGAACTGAGGAAATTACTTACAACCTTTGTATTCTGAATAGATGTACAAAAATATGTATGAAATTTAGTATACAAAGGTCGTAAGTGACCCAATTTTCCCCTTTTTTCCCTAAGTTTTGCCACATTAACTAAGGAATTAGGTAGGATAGTTTAGTATCTTTCATATAATCTGTTTTTAGTTATTTGTGGTTATATGTAGGATGATTTCTGGGGAAATATACCATGTATTTTAAAAATTACAGCCTAAATATCATATTGATTTTTCTTATTTTGCTCATATCTCAAAACATGAATTTTCCACTTACGACCTTTGTATACTGAGGCGACGATTTATACTACACGCATGTAGCCAGCGTAAGTAGACCTCCTCACACATGGGCCACGCTGTGGACACGCAGGGCTGACTGCAGTTTACCTCCTACCTATATACTAACCAGACCATGAACACTGTCCTAAGATAAATGTACCAATTAGTGTAACAGGCTCCTTGATTTAAAGTGTGATCTGGTTAATACAAGTGTTCTCTCCTCTCACCAGTACTGATCAAGGTAAGAATTCTTTGATACATAACTTTTTAACTTGGATATATTTGTTGTAGAATCGCTCCTTCGATTTACGAATGTGCCTTTGGAATGGAAGATAGGTAAGGGCTTATACAATGAAATATATAATCTAAGTATAATATGAAACATAAATCATATACATACAGTGAGAAGTCTAGTTGATTTCACATAGGCCTACCATGTACTAATTTGAAAAAATTTACATCCATACGTATGTATTCACTATTGAACATCCAACATCTGATGGGATTATCAGGATATATATATATATATAAACAATGAATTCCTTTCTTCCATCTTTAGATGAGCCGTGTGCAATATTGTTTTCATACTGCTAGTCTCCTAGTCATAATTCTGATGATTCTCTGTGCTTCAAAACTTCCCAAGCACAAGGACATTTTGATTCGGGTGAGTGGCAAGGAACCTACTTGTAAGATATCTATCCCGGATCCATGGGATGAGACTATATCGACTGCCATAGAAAACAAGCCGTTGCCATGGTGTAAATGGACCCCACATTTGACATACATACAGGGGAGTTGGCTGAAAGTTAACCAGACCCTGCTGAGGACACATTACAACATATCTAAATGTGAATATCAGATGATCCCATACCATCATAAAAAGGGCAATGAAACCCCAGTAGAGATTATGATTAAGTTGGGGGTTAGAGTTAATCATGACTTTATCCGTGTATCATGCTATGGCAATGATAAAAAGAAGTTACTGGTTTATAGAAACTACCATGTTCTAGTATCAGACAGAAGACCTCGAAGAAAGGAGACCAAGGAAGCAATGGACAGCAAAAGCAAACCTTGGAATGTATTAGTCATGCTTACTGACTCCATATCTCGTTCAGCTAGCATCCGCTACTTCCCAGAAACTCGCAAATATCTGATGCACCATCTCAATGCAACAGAAATGTTGGGGTATACCAAAGTGGGCATAAACACATTTCCCAACATGATCGCTCTGCTCACTGGAAAACATGCAAAAGGAGAAACCACGCTGCCTTACAAGGGACCCTTTGATGTCTACCCATTCATATTTAAAAACTTTTCTGCTGCTGGTTACAAGACAATGTTTTCTGATGAAGTAGGAATATATCAAGCACTCTTTTACTTTAATCATAATAAAGGACTGAACAAGGCCCCAGCTGACTATTACTTTAGACCATTAGGGAAGGCTATGTATGGAGACAGATATAATATATCACAGGAAGTATGTGGGAGAAATCTTGGAAGAAACAAAATCCTTTTTGAATACCTCACAAAGTTTGCTAAAAGATACCAAAATAAGGAACCATATTTTGGATTTCTGTATACCTACAGTATTACCCATGACAATAACTCTGATTCCAGAGTTCTAGACCAGTTATATTATGAATCTCTGACCTCTCTGGATGAAAAAGATGTTTTTGATAACACTTTCTTGTTCTTTTTGTCTGACCACGGTGCTCGTATGAGTAAGATTGCACAATTGGATTTGGGGCTCCTGGAGGATAAACTGCCTATGTCATATGTGGTCCTACCAAAACAGTTTCAAGAAAAATATCCTGCTTTAGTTGCAACGTTGAAAGAAAATGAAAACAGTTTGACCACTGCTTTTGATGTTAGGCAAACGTTACTAGACATTATTGCTTTAAATCATGATAAAAGAGAGACTCAGTCAGGACATGGTGTCAGTCTTTTCTCAGAGGTTTCCAAAGGGAGGACTTGTAGGGATGCAGCCATCCCCTTACAATTCTGTACTTGTGAGCATGACGAGCAAAAACTTAGTGTGAACAATACCTTGGTAAGACAAGGAGCAGATTTCCTAGTCCATGAGATCAACAATTTATTAAATAATTCAACTGAAATATGTGCCAAACTTGAACTGCAGAATATATCCTCAGCAGTTGCTTTCAATTTTGATAATGACCTCACAGCATATGAGATAGCTTACACTACCAAGCCCGGCTTTGGCAGGTTTGTAGGAATTTTGACATTAAAGGATGAAAATAAGGACAAGAAATCCCATCAGTATTCATTTAAGAGAGAAGGGCTTATAGACAGACGTAATAGTTATGGCCACCAGGCTCATTGTTCTACAAAATCAGAAATAAGGATGTACTGCTATTGTAAGGATCAAATTAAGAAGTAGGAAACAGTGATATTTTACATGAGACTGTATATCAAGATGTGCTACTGAGCATGGTCTGGCAGACTGTGTGGTATATATGCAAAACTCAGGTGTAGACATTAACTTTTTCAGCCATGGGCCACCCAGGCCCATAGCCTGAGAAATCTACAGGCCCAAGCCGAAAACTATGGGCTCAGATTATACGTTTTACTTTTCTTAGAAAAGAAAATGTTATCTCTGTATCTCCGTCTAAGATGGATCCAGACCATTCCATAATGGCTGGCATCTTCTTGATCTTCCCTTTCCGACAATCTATAACATGACTATAGTGATAAATACATATTCTCCTCAGATTTCCCCCATGCAATCCAGTAGCTCATTTAATGCAGGCATAGCCTATACATTTAGCACTGTTATGTCTACATTTAATGAGCTACGTTGGGTTTGCTAACGTCCCATGTTGTATGACCTCTTAAGGTCTTTAGCCAGAAAATTATAAACAATCATTTGAGAAGTAGCCTAGAGGTATATCCCAATGGTACACGGACTTTAGGCGCTTGGATTTTAGGCACCCTGCCTTTAGGAACCCTGATTACCGGCCCCCTGCCTTTAGGCCCTCCGGATCTTAGGCCCCAAAGTCTTTTGGCACCCTGGCCATAGGCCCCCTGTCCATAGGCCACCACCTGCCATACATCCAACCCCTGTCATACGTCCACAACTCTGTCATACGTTCAACTCCTGTCATACGTCCATTTCACTGTTTCTAACAAATTATTCTGCCCTCCTCCTCACGTCCACTACCACTTCCTCACGTCCACTACCACTTCCTCACGTCCACTACCACTTCCTCACATCTACTACCACTTCCTCACGTCCACTACCACTTCCTCACGTCCACTACTACTTCTCACATCCAACCCCCTCCTCACATCCAACCCCCTCCCTCACATCCAACCCTTCCCTCACGTCCAACCCCCTCCTCACATCCAACCCCCTCCTCACATCCAACCCCCTCCCTCACATCCAACCCCCTCCTCACGTCCAACCCCCTCCTCACATCCAACCCCCTCCCTCACATCCAACCCCCTCCTCACGTCCAACCCCCTCCTCACGTCCAACCCCCTCCTCACGTCCAACCCCCTCCTCACATCCAACCCCCGCCCTCACATCCAACCCCCGCCCTCACATCCAACTCCTTCCTCACGTCCAACTCCTTCCTCACGTCCAACCCCCTCCCTCACATCCAACCCTTCCCTCACGTCCAACCCGCTCCCTCACATCCAACCCCCTCCTCACGTCCAACCCCCTCCTCACGTCCAACCCCCTCCTCACGTCCAACCCCCTCCTCACGTCCAACCCCCTCCTCACGTCCAACCCCCTCCTCACGTCCAACCCCCTCCTTACATCCAACCCCTTCCCTCACGTCCAACCCCCTCCTCACGTCCAACTTGAGAAGATGGTTCTGGACGTGAGAAGGGGGTAGTGGACGTGAGGAGATGGTGGTGGACGTGAGGAGCAGGTGGTGGACATGAGGATATGGTGGTGGACGTGAGGATCAGGTAGTGGACTTGAGGAGATGGTGGTGGACGTGAGGATCAGGTAGTGGATGTGAGGATCAGGTAGTGGACGTGAGGAGATGGTGGTGGACGTGAGGGAGGGGGGTTGGACGTGAGATAAGGGTGTTGGACGTGAGGGAAGGGTGTTGGACGTGAGGGAGGGGTATTGGACGTGAGGGAGGGGTGTTGGACGTGAGGGAGGAGTATTGGACGTGAGGGAGGGGTGTTGGACATGAGGGAAGGGTGTTGGACGTGAGGGAGGAGTGTTGGACGTGAGGGAAGGGTGTTGGACGTGAGGGAAGGGTGTTGGACGTGAGGGAAGGGTGTTGGACGTGAGGGAGGGGTGTTGGACGTGAGGGAAGGGGGTTGGACGTGAGATAAGGGTGTTGGACGTGAGGGAAGGGTGTTGGATGTGAGGGAAGGGTGTTGGACGTGAGGGAAGGGGGTTGGACGTGAGGGAGGGGTGTTGGACGTGAGGGAGGGGTGTTGGACGTGAGGGAAGGGGGTTGGACGTGAGATAAGGGTTTGGATGTGAGGGAAGGATGTTGGACGTGAGGGAGGGGTGTTGGACGTGAGGGAGGGGGTTTGACGTGAGGGAGGGGGGTTGGATGTGAGGGAGGGGTTGGATGTGAGGGAGGGGTTGGACGTGAGGGATTTGTAAGAGATAGTGTTGGACGTGATGAATTTGAATGAGATAATGGGGTCTGGACGTATGAAATGGACGTGAGATTTGTGCCTACAGACCGGGGGCCTGTAGTCAGGGTGGCCTAAAGGCAGGGGGCCCCAGATCCGGAGGGCCTGTGGGCTGGGGGCCTGTGTTCCGTCAGCCTCGAGCCCTCCAGGCCCATTGCAGCCGTCAGGCTGTAATGGGCCTGGACAATTTTGTATCTAATAACTGTGACCTACTTAGAAAATGATCCAGGATCCTGGATCATTTCTTAATGAGATAGCTCAACCACTGATTGGTTAGCCATGGTCACATGATCATGAATGACATAGATGTGTTGTGTATGGCCTCATGGGTTCGAATCCCACCATTGGCAAACCATAGGTTCGTTTTTTTACATTCTTTATTTGGCCTATTTGAAGCATAAATACCCCTATGCTGGCATAGTTATATTACATATTACATATTTGGATAGGGACAATAGTGTAATAGAGGTGCATTATACAGATATCAAAAGTCCTACCAATTGTGCCAAGCTGGGACTCGAACCCATGATGTCCAGATTGCTGATATCCAGTACAAGTCAGTACATAAGGACTCTCCCAGACTGTATACATACAGTCGGGGCCCGAGACTGGTGTTCCGTGGGCCTGTGGGGTGGGGGCCTACAGTCAGGAGGGCCTGTATTCCGGATACCTATCCCAATATCAATATTAGTAACACCAGCTCTGTGGTGCAATGGATCAGGGCCCGTCTCCAACACCAAATGTCATGGGTTCAATCCTTCTTCAAGCCACCTCTCTTTGTTTTACATACAGCAACTTATAAAAACATCAGTACCCAGAAGCGAGCCCCAGACCCTCCGATTTGGATTTCCAATTAATTCTGCTGTACCGTAACAGAAGATTTTGCTGTCACTGTACAGTGTTGTAAACATACATAAGCTGACTTGCTGTACGTCTTCAGTATAATCTAGTGGAACCAAAGTTGCCTGCAATTGTGATATTATGAAGACTTTACCGCTAATAAACATATACATATCGAGCATAACACACATTGTACTAGTTCATAATCGCCGAATACCATCGACCATTACACATGTACAGACCTGTTATGCCACCGTCCACCACTGTATGGTGATGTGCCACCGCTTGTGAATATATTGAATCCACACTGCAGGTACTGACCACTCTGGGTCGTACTGCAGAAGCATCAACATTTACACTGCATGTATGTACAAATAAACCCAAACTGTGTCAACTGTGTTTCTCACTTACTGTCATGCATATCATATCCTAGATCACAGTGGCTAACTGCTAGATGACGATTGCCCTGATATAACAAAATATTTGCTATACAGAAACAGTACCTGCTTCTAACAGTGTACAGTGGGTGCTACAGTCGTTAGAGCTAAGACTATGTATATTAAATAGGGCTTATTGTATATCTTGAGCCCAAATTGCAGGGTCTATACAGTTAGTGGTTAATTAATAGTATCGATGGTTTCTATTGGAGATGTATATGAATAAGGTGGTGTATATGTGTATCTTGATCAGCTCCCAGTGGTACCTGCTAGTACGGTATGAGTGGTCAATTGCTATGCTACCTGTAGAAAGAGATGGAGTTAATGGATCCCCTGTGAATCGATGGAGCTCCTTCGTGTGAACCTGAAATGACATTATCTTGAATAAACTAGACTAGACCAACTAGACTTGATTATTCCCGATGTTGTTTCATTGACTCTGGTTTTGTGTATTCTCTGTGTACCGTATAACAAGTGAACAACCGGTATTTTGATGCTACATTCATTTATTTTCATGACTTATGTCTACGAACTTGTACATTGGATTGCACTGAAGGAAACTACTTAAAGGGGCATTCTCACCACTCGCAGTTAACCACATAGTAAACTAGGACAGTACTAGAATCGTGAGTGGGATACGCTTGGTGATTATGCCACTTTAACACGAGCCCAACGGTATCAGGAACGATCGTACCGGGGAATGATCGTACCGGAATGATCGTACCACATTTTGGGGAATGATCGTACCACTCATCGGGAATGATCGTCCTGCATGGGAACGATCGTACCGCCCTCTTCAGGAACGATCGTACCGCCCTTGGGGAATGATTGTACCACCCTTGGGATATGTATGTAACGCCCATTGGGAATGATCTATTTACTTCATATCATAAACTGTCATTCACATGATGATTAAAGGGATATTTTTCAAGTAAATTGCAATAAAAATGTATAAAAATTGGGATATATTAATAGATTGCTATTCTAGCTAAACATCATCCTAACTGTAACTAGTATTACAGTCTCTGACCTTCTCTATAATTGGGGAAGTTCTTCTAATTCAATTTCATTTTTCTAATAATATATAAATTTTAATTAAATAATTACAGGGTCAAAATATTGTGCCATTTGTACTATTTTGACCCCTAAATGTTTACATATGGAGTGGCTTTATCCCCGTCTACTGGTAACATGACTACCTCCAATTTACTCAGGACCTCGTGCATGATCATGGCATGACGCCAGTCATGTACTCGGTGATAGCAGAGTCCAAATACCAAGAGAGTAAAGTTTGGGTCTGTGTTACAGGCAATACATAGTAATTGTGGGTGTATCATCTGCACGGCGTGAGTGTAGATGTGTCCATCTACCTCCAATTCACCTGGTTTATCCCTATGTGACCCAGATATAATACCTTTACACTATACCTGCCAGCCATCTCCGAGGTCTAATCATTATCCTGTTATTAAATGTCATTATAAATTCAATTATCAGTCATATAATTTCTCCAATTAAATATAACTGCTTTATACCTCCCTGACCTTATCCTGGTAGCTTTCCATATCAACTTGAGTATGTGCCTGTTTGTGGAATAGATGTTAGTATACCAGTGGTTTATGTGACAAATATTCTGTACACACTAGTAGTACTACTAGGACGGGGAGAATACACAAAGTGGCGCCACCACGCACATTGCAGCCAGAAGATGTCATCAGTTGATATCCAGGCTTCTGTTATGGCTGACAGGGATTTATCATTTGTGTGAATCATACTGCTTAAAATGACATTATTTTTGTCCTAGTTTCGAGATTTAATTGCAAGGAACCAGGAAAAGTAGCAAGGACATGCATCCTGCTTTTTTCCTCCGTGACCATAGCCTGGTAGCTTTCCATAACAATTTGAGTATGTGCCTGTTTGTAGAATAGATGTTAGTATACCAGTGGTTTATAAGACAACCAGCAGCTCCGCTGCTGGCGATAGTGGCGCGGGAAATTCGGGCAGACAGCGTTCGTCTGACCTAGTACACTGCACTGTGGGAATGCCTTAGCCTAGCGCAAATAGGCCCGGTAGTGTCCCAGCAGATGTTTGGTCTCTTGTTTTCTACAGTTGAACGCAGAGAGTAGGATTGGAGAGTGAGCAGACGAATTGCATTCTTGGGTAGGCTCCCGAATTCCCTGTTGTTGTTTAAACATTCTGTACACACTAGGCCTGGCATCATAGGAGGGTCTATCATTGACTGTACATTAGTACAGTCGATTGCAAAATCGACTAGTGTCAGCAGGGGCAGAATAAGGGGAGGCGGACCCGGCGTACAGCCCCCCCCCCTATATATATATATATATATATATATATATATATATATATATATATATATATATATATATATATATATATATATATATATATATATATATATACACACACATATATATATATATATATATATATATATATATATATATACAAAATTGGCAAATCATCGTCATCCAAGTATGCTTAGCAATCACATAAAGAGCATCTCTCTCCCTCATGGATTGGATTATGGGCGGTGTTAACCATTCTACCATTCTGGAGTGTACTCAGGTAGAACCATGCACCATATAGGACACATTGAATCTAGGCATTCTTTCATTACACATAGTATAGCTTGCCACAGGAGTTCAACATCTGTTTGCAGGAAAATATGTTCCGAGTTGTACTTAATCAAGAAGTCAAACAATTTTCTACGAGACCTCGCCATAACAATCTTCTTCTTGATTTTATTTCTCGTACATTTTAAGACCATAATATTATGATATAGGTGAGTGATCAGAGATATGAAAATAGTTCCTGCTTCTGCACAATTACATAATTAATAATTTAAAATTGTAGCAGCGAAGTTCTTTAAAGTACCAGTAGGCCTGCTGTTGGTTACATTTGTAAATAGAATCAAATAACAATAATATTGCAGGGGCGGATCCAGGGGGGGGGGCGCAAGGGGCGCGCGCCCCCCCTATTTTTTGGTAAATTTTAATTTAGATGGTTTAACACCCCCAATGCTGTAGGTATTGCGGCGCCCCCCCTTTCCCAAATTCCTGGATCCGCCCCTGTATTGTAAGTATTATTAAGGTGGAGGGTCATATCTAAAGTGATCTTATGATTTTATACATAATATCTATGACTGTGATCTTGTGACATACTACATAATTCCGTACACATGTAGATGGATCATCTTCTCTTTAGAATAAATTACTTTGAATCTTGAATCGTGAATCTAACAGTGCTCCAGGGGCAGGACGTGTAATATCACTTATAGTCTGGAATACTTCGTTATCTGGACAGAAGTTGTCTACCTTGGCTTATTAAGCATCCTTGACATTAAAGAGATCCACATTAAGATCACCCATACAAATTGATGTCCAGGAGTTAATTAACAGGAGTTCTCAACTCGGTTAATTTTCTCTTATTGACAGTTACTTTTTGGAACTGTCAATAAGATAATCTTTTTTTCCCTTATTGACAGTTCGGACTGTCAATAAGGGAATTATATCCTGGTACTGACAGTTTGAACTGTCAATAAGGGAATTTTGTTCTGTTATTGACAGTTCGAACTGTCAATAGTCACGGCCTGCTTAGAAACCATGTGCATTACCCTACACCAGTTGCCCTACACTGATGTTTCTGAGGACTGTGATGTACCTTCATCATTGAAGGCTTCGGCCCTGAGCTGTTTCTGATTGCTGTGTCCATCGTGTATGGCTACCTGTATGTCTAGCACACTCAGTTTGTTCCTCAGCCTATTGTCGGTAGCCCACTTCATTTGCAGTGCCCTTGGAAAGTACAGGGTGAACTCAAGGTGTATTTTAAGGCCCCAGTCCATAGGCCTAGTGGGTCAGTTCAACTTCACTGATACGTGGTTTAATGCGGGGGAACGGGTCATTGTTATGGACTCCACTGTGTGCGCCAGAGATAGAACCCTGAAGTCATAGTCTTCTTATACAATATCCATCCTAAAATAAACCCAAGAGCCAGAATGAAACGAGGGTCTGACCCCAGGTGTGGGACCCTTACATCTATTGCACCACCACCTGCACATACTGTACAGCAGGTACATGGCTACTCCTGCCACCATGGCATACTCTAAGAGTGTTATGGTGGATATTCCAGCCGAGTCAGTTATTAGTGGGTCAGTCATCTTTTCCATCATGTTAATCAATGCCTCTATTGGTGTGATGAGTGAAGGTTAGTGCTACGACTGGATGTTTAGCTGCCACCAGTAGAAAAGCCATTAGTCGTTGTACCCTGTAGTGTAAGAACACACACAGGGCACATTAATTTACTATAGGTCTAGAAAAAGATTTGTTAATATTCCAATAGTGATCAGACACATAGTGTAACACATTTTTGCCAAAACCCTAATAATTATTATGATATCAGTAAGTGATGTATGTTAATACAGAACCCCAATACAAAGGCAATATCAGTTAAAACACTTCACAACCTTTAGGTAAAAACATAGGAAAAGGGTTATGTAAAGTATTGCTTGATGTCACAAGTTATTGTTGGGTGCATGTCTGAATAGGGGAGTGGGTGAGGGGTGTGAATTGTGTTAATTTGGGGGCTGAGGATGGTTTAAACCCGCAGATCTTACTGCACGTCCAGTAAGGTCCAGGGGAGTGGCTTGTAAGGTGACGGACAGGTGCTGTGTATAACTAGCCACAGTGGGCAGTAGGAGGGGAAGTCCTACATAAACTAGGTCAGGCACCCAGTACTAAAGTATAAGGTCTTTAGTGCCATAATTCTCCACAGAGGGCAGACCTGTACAGTGACCATATCAGTAACCTACAGGTCATAAGGCCTCCCCAGGTGTGGGTCCTGGCCTGTGAGGTGTACTCAGCCCTCAGCCCCATGTGTTCTGTGCCCCAGGTATACACAAACAACACAGGGTACCTGCCAATCACACAGCCACTACCACCCACTCAGCACATACACTTGGAATTGTATTCCTGTATTCTACTGATTCAAGTGTCATGTGTAAAATTCTTTTGGTATAGCTTGCTCTGGGAAACATTCATAAGTTACCATGACAAAGTATAGAGGTGGTAAGTAGCTATAGTCTAGTCAATACACAAATATGTCATCTCCCTCTGACAAACCATGGTCTGACAGGTAATTTGCATATGCCCAAGCTGAATGCTATTTATATGGGAGCTGGGGGTTTAATTAACCTCCTGCATAGAGGCAGAGGCCAGCAATACAGTGCTATTTGTAGCCTGTGAGGGGAGGCTATTGTACATGTTATTACATAACATCTATTGTTAGCTGTTTTGTTGACCCTTTTGTTAAACTGACCGAATAAGCCTTTACCTAACCGTACGTCCCCATGTACACATGTATTACTCCAGATATCCAAAATATAGTGATTAGTGTCTTAAATCCATCTACGGGCTAATAATATACCTGAGTAGCCTGATTTTGCAAAACATCAAACTAGAGTACTGGGGGGCATTTTCGGCCACTTAAGCTTTGATCTGCTACTACACGAGCTGACTACACTTGGAATTATTTATTTACAGCAATCTCAATGGCTGGTGAAAATCGGCTCGCGCGCAGGCCCTTTGGAGCATAGTAACGCGCTGGCTTTTTGGCTCAAAACAGGTTAAATTATTTTGACCCCCCCCCCCCCCCAAGAGGAGTCCAAATTTTTTTGCCCCCCCCCCCCGGTCAAGGGGTCCAATTTTCTTTGCCCCCCTCCCAAACCCACCAGCCCCCCCCCCCCTGTTGTTAAAAAATGATCACTCCCTAAGGTCTTAGATTTGATGTTCTCAAATTCTAATACTTGGGCCAGCAATAAAGTGCTATTTGCAGTGGCGTAGGAAAAGGGGGGGCCAGGGGGGCCCGGGCCCCCCCAATCACAGAGTAGGGGGGGCCTGAATATGTTTGGGCCCCCCCAAAATTTACCAAGACCCTATGATGTAATGCACAAACTTTCCAAAATGTACCTTTCCCACATATGGAAAAGTGGGGACATTGGGGCCTGGCAACCAATCATTACTAAAGGGGGCTAAAATACTAGGTTTCTATACATTTCCTTTGTGAGTGTGCATATGCACTTTCATAATTGAAAGCCGATATTCAAGACCGGTTGGGTTGGGCCCCCCTGGGCCCCCCCAATGAAGATTTGCTTCCTACGCCTCTGATTTGTAGCCTGTGAGGGGAGGCTATTGTACATGTTATTACATAACATCTATTGTTAGCTGTTTTGTTGACCCTTTTGTTAAACTGACCGAATAAGCCTTTACCGTAGATGGATTTAAGACACCAATCACCAACAGTTTTCCCTGTGTGTCCTTGGGGTAAGGGGAGCACAGTGGGTCCTCACTGGTAGGTTCTACCTGAATCTACCTGTCTGCTTTTCTTGGCTCCCAATAACCCCTAAATAGCAATCATCTTTATGAAGTAGTACTAAGTATAAGGCAGGGGTATGTGCACACGCACGTTGGTCATCTAGCTCGTACACCTGGAGGGGACAACTGACTCTGCCTACCTGTGTACGTGTCTCTCTGCATACGACCATTGGTATGGTTATATCTGGAGTGAAGGTAAGTCCACTATTATCCATTCAATTCAATTCAATTCAAATTTGTTGATTTAAACTCCTTTAAATCCCTGTATTTAATACCGTATTCGACGTAATAAGCGCCCAGGGCACTTATAAAATTATTTTTATGACGTTTTTAGTAGTTAAGAGTTTAAATGTCGCCGAAATGTGACCCTTTGTTCTAGTCTAAAGATGCTTCAAAATGTGGGGGGCGCTTATAAGGGGGAGGGCGCTTATTACGTAGAATATGGTATGCATATTACAGTTACTTATTATGATACTCAAAAGCACCTGCGGTTGATGCATTGAACAGGTTAGCTTGTTATCAAAGCATGAGTGCATGTAAGGTGTGATACGTCATGTCTATCATACTGGTTACTTTTAGTAAGAAGTTTTTAGTTTATTTTCATACTGTACAATACTGTACAATACTGTCCTGGCTCCGATACTTCCCATGGCCGACTCTCTTGAGCTGCCCACCGATAGGTCTTATATACCAGCATCGGTACAGTCTCGGACCCCGACTGTATGTATACAGTCTGGGAGAATGCTTATGTATTGGTAGGGGGTTCCATACAGTCAGCAGTGCGTGTCCCCAGCGCTACCACTGTACACCACTGTGAGTATAACCCGGCTGTGGCACTTAGCTATGTATTAGCTTGCAAAGGGTACTCCCCAGTTAATGGCAAATCCGGGGAAATCTATGCATATCTCATCAAATAAAAAGGCAGGGCACTATTCTACACATTTAGGGTCACATCCCAAGCCCACCCCTTTTCTTGTATCATGTTTGGTTCATAAATTATGGTTAAAACAAAATTAAATGTTGCTGTATAATGGAGGCAGAATGATAAATGAAAAAAAGGGGTATGGTCCTCTTACAGACTAGATATATGGAAAATGAATGCACATATAAAATCTGACCTAATTATTACCATTTCCCCCGGATATTGAGACTAGTGAAGGTCACAATAAAATAATCAATGCACTATATACTAATAACAAAAGTAATATCCTCTGAAAGATCTTGCATCATATTTTATAATGATGTAATAATAAGGTTTGTATCCCTTACAGTTGCTAATCTATTCACATGTAAACTTCATGTATTTCCCACTACCAGGCCCTGTGGCTACACGCAGGGTAGCTACTCAGTGTGCTGCATGGCCCAGATACACTCAGCACAGGTGCCACGGGCCTGGTAGGCCTAGCAGGCAGCTGGTGGGGTAAATATCTAAGAACTTTTCAATCTTCCAATGGCTCCCAAGCATTTACTCTTATTAATTTTATCATTCTGGTTTTTACATTGGATTAGAATAGGTCTTCTCTATCGAGTCTATATTTTAAATATCATATACAGTAGTTTTTTGATTTTCGATGGAACCCCCTAGTATTGGGTTGTAATGGATATTATCAATCTGGACATCATGGGTTCGAGTCCCACCTTGGCACAATGGATAGTAATTTTGATGTTTGTACAATGGCCCTCTATTACACTATTTCCCCTATCCAAATATGTAATATGTGTTGTTACTATCCCAGCATTGGGGTATTTATGCTTCAAAAAGGCCAAATAAATAATGTAAAAAAACGAACCTACGTTTTCCCAAGGTGGGATTCGAACCCATGAGGCCATACACACCCTCATTCATGGTCATGTGACCATGGCTAACCAATCAGTGGTTGAGCTATCTCATTGAGAAATGATCCAGCATCCTGGACCATTTTCTAAGTAGGTTACACTTATTAGATACAAATTTGTCCAGACCCATTACAGCCTGACGGCTGCAATGGGTCTGGAGAGCTCGAGGCTGGCATCGGTAATGATGGTAATGATGGCCCAGTGGTTGAGGGACAACCGTCACCCAGGGAGAGTAATGTTTATTGTTCGACAACATGAGCACGTGTTCAGAAGAAGTCTGGTGCCAACCCTTCCACATTGTGCCAAGATATCCTGGGCTGCTTCCACAGTAAATTACATAACTATTCTCGTTCTACTACTAAGCCCCAATTTAGAATAGGATTTAATAAAGAGGTTTCTATAATATCAGTGTGTAAACCCTTACATGCCCAACCTTTTCTCTACCCCTACACTCTCTAGTTAATCCTGGAATAAGGGACAAAAGCCAGGATTAACTCCCTTAAACAGGGTTAAGAGTACCTTAACCCAGATTTTGGTCCCTTAAAGCACCCCATACAGGACGACTCTACCATTCAAGTAATGGTAGAAACACAAGCAGTTCTCCCGTATGGCCAATAGGTGAAAACTCTGTCTCCTTAGGTTCAGACACTGTGTTCTCCCATATACCTATGGGTGAACAATAGTGTATCTATATCAACCCTCTTCCTCTCCCTTCCCTCCTCCTTCCCTCCTTCCCCTTCCTCCCTCCCTCTCCCTCTCTCCTTCTTTCTCTCCTTCCTCCCTCCCTCCTTCTCTCTCCCCTCTCCTCCTCATTGAGTTTTATCAAAATAGGTAGGGTAAATCTGAAACTTTTTTTGGCCTTATGTTGTTCTACCATCTCTCGATGGTAAAAAAACAGGGTGTATCTAGGTAAATATCTAACCATGTATTTCACCCTATGACTAATGGAAGAAATTTAAGATGTGATGTAACGTTATTAGATTGTGTCGTTCTACCATCTCCCAATGCTAGAAAACAGGGTTTCTATATGTATATCCTGAATCATGTATTTCACTGTATGATCTATAGTAGATATCAAGAATTTGACATAATAGACCTAGATAATGTCGTTCTACCATCCCTCAATGGTAGAAAAAAAAGGGTTTTCTATGTATGTACCTAACCATGTATTTCACCCTATGACCCTGGAAGAAATTAAGAACTTGACATAATAAACCTAGATAATGTTTTTCTACCATCTCCTAATGGTAGAAAACAGTGTTTCTCTGTTCATCTAGCCATGTATTTCACTGTATAACCTATGGTAGAAACAAAAAGTTTACATACTAGCACTAGACAATGTCGTTCTACCATCCCTCAATAGCAGAAAAAAAAGGGTTTTCTATGTATGTACCTAACCATGTATTTCACCCTATGACCCATGGAAGAAATTAAGAACTTGACATAATAAGCCTAGATAATGTTGTTCTACCATCTTCTAATGGTAGAAAATAGTGTTTCTTTATTCATATATCTAACCATGTATTTCACTGTATAACCTATGGTACAAACAAGAAGTTTACATACTAGCACTAGAACAGTTGTGTATCTATGTACACCTGTCCCATCTCCCTCCCTCTCTCTCTCTCTCTCTCTCTCTCTCTCTCTCTCTCTCTCTCTCCCTCTCTCTCTCTCTCCCCCTCCCTCCCTCCCTCCCTCCCTCTCTCCCCCTTCCTTCCTTCCTTCTTTCCTTTCTTTCTTTCTCCCTTCCTTCTGACCATCTTCTATCTACGTCTTCCCTTTTCTCTCCTTGCTTCATTGCTTTGTGGCTTTATTGCTTCTCTCCCTCCTTCCTGCTTCTTTCCTTTCCCCTTCCTTTCCTTCCTTCTTTTCCTCCTTCATCCTTCCCTCTCCCCTCCCTATTACCCCTCCTTCCTTCCCTCTTTAGTATTCTCCTGTCTTTCCCCCTGTCTCCCTTTCCAGTTTCTCCTCCTTTCACTGTCCCTCTCCTTCCTTCCTTCCTTCCTTCCTTCCTTCCTTCCTTCCTTCCTTCCTGCCTTCTGACGATCTTCTATCTTTCCTTACTTCTTTCTCTGCTCCCTTCTTCACTTCCTTACTTACCCTTGGTCCCTCTTGTTGCCAACAAAGTGAGCTAGCAAGCTTTTTTTTTTAAATTATGAATAGAAAAACAGGTTTTTTTCCTCTCTCTATGTGTATACCTAACCAAGTATTTCACCCTATGACCTATGGTAGAAACTATGAAATTGACATACTGAGGCTAGATAATGTTGTTCTACCATCCTCCAATGGTAGAAAACACGGTTTCCCTATGTATATACCTAACCATGTATTTCACCCTATGAGTTATGGTAGAAATGAAGAATTTGACATAATGAGCCTAAGCAATGTTGTTCTACCATCTTCTTTTGGTAGAAAAAACAGTGTTTCTCTATTTATATATCTAGCAGTGTATTTCCCCCATGACCTATGGTAGAAACGAAGCAGTTGACATATTAGCACTAGACAATGTTGTTCTACCATCCCTCAATGGTAGAAAACAGGGGTTCTCTATGTATGTACCTACCCATGTAGTTCACCCTATGACCTACGGTAGAAACTATGAAACTGATATAATGAGCCAGAGTTTTTTTCTACCATCTTCTAATGGTAGAAACTGTGTTTCTCCATTCATATATTTAGCCGTGTATTTTACTGTATGACCTATGGTAGAAACAAAGCAGTGGACATACTAGCACTAGACAATGCCGTTCTACCATTCCTCAATGGTAGAAGAAAGGTTTTTTTTAAGTATGTACCTAACTATGTATTTCACCATGTGACTCATGATAGAAATTAAGAATTTCACACAATGAGCCTACAAAATGTTGTTCTACCATCTTCTACTGGTAGAAAACTGTGTTTCTCTATTTATGTATTTAGCGGTGTATTTCACCATGTGAACTATGGTAGAAACACAGCAGTTGATAGACTAGCACTACACAATGTTGCTCTACCATCCCTCAATAGTAGAAAAAAGGGGTTATCTATGTATGTACCTAACCATGTATTTCACCCTATGACCCATTGTAGAAACTAAGGAGTTCATATGCTACAACTAGACCAGATCTTTCTACCATCTTATAGAGGTACAAAACAGAGTCTCTTATATATAATGCCCAATCACATCGTTCACCCTATGATCCATACGGTAGAAACATTGCTGTTGATATCATAGTAATTGATCAGATCTCTCTACCATTTCATGTGGTAGAGTCTACAATGATACCCAACTGGTCACCTACGATCTAGGGTGGAATGGTATGCAGTTTACATATAATACTACTAGACCAGATTGTTCTACAATTTCATAGTGGTAGAAAACTATATGTATGATGCTCAGCCGTTCAGCCTTACAGCTATAGTAGAAACCAAGCAGTTGACATATTACCCAAACCAGATCGTTCTCCCATCTCATAGTAGTAGAAAACAGAGTCTCTCGATATTATGCCCAACCATGCCATAGAGACTAAGCAGTCAACATAATTATTTACTACTGACAATAGTAGAAAAGAGGGTCTCTCTATGTATATATCTAATGGTGAGTTTAACCCTATGACGTATGGTAGAAATTAGGAATTTGACATTTTGGCACTAGATTGTCGTTCTACCATCGGGAGATGTTAGAAAAGAAGGTTTCTCTATGTATATACCTAACCATGCATTTCACCCTATGACGTTGGGTAGAAACCAAGAATTTTCAGAAATTACACTAGATAATGTTGTCCTACCATTTCCCAATGGTAGAAAACCATGTGTGTATATATATAGGCTTAGCCACGTGTTTCATCCATGCAATGTTGATATACTAGTGTAGAGGTAGGGACTCCAGAAAAAAAAGAGAAATATTAAATGATCAAATCTACTTCTTTTATGATATAGAATGTGAGAGATGTAAACTAGATCTTTTGGAATTTTCTTTCTATCTATCATAGAACTCAGACAATCTTCAAATAGGTGTAAATAAAATCCACCCAGTTCCTCTAGTACATTTCCTATATAATTGCTATCCAGCTTTAGAGTCCCAGTGAACCTGTGTTGGGGAGGGTGATAGGGTCTGCCAGGTGAGTGGGGTATGTGGGAGGTAATTATATAAGGGTTTGGAGGGCATTTGAAGTACTGGCCAGGCTAGGCCATGATTGACAGGCCCTCTTAACATGATCACCCATTATACTAGTATAGAGTAAACCAATTGTCTTAATTACCCAATCATAAATATTATGATGTTATGGTCTAGGAAGAGGTGAGAGGATCCTCTGATTGCTTCCATTTTTTAACATGATATAAAAACATATTGGATGAAATCACAAACCGAAAAGCAACGGAAAGCATTCATAAATTCATAGGGTTCTGACATAATCTATTTTATCTCCAAAATATTTGGTAACTTCTCTTAGCTGCAGTCACTTATTATAGGGATCGCTGGATAGGCCTTTCTCTTGGGTATATTTCTGTGTGCTTACCTAAAAGTAACAGATGAAATGTCACTCCCTAAGAGGGGAGTTTTATAACAGTGTCTGTGAGGCACAGCTGCACCAAAATACTCTACTGCTGTGTGCACTGTGCACAGGGGCTCACCTAGCGGATTCTTGAGTCCCTAGTAGAGGTTTACTACTAATACAAACCATAATATACATACTACATTTATCCTATTTCACTTAGTTTGGGTCTGGTTCCGGTTGCCTAGATGGCTCATGCCATATTCCACCTACTTCGGGTCCAGTCGTCTTGAACCTATCCAGGGCTATGCCCCACCAATGGTTGATCAGACATAGTTTCACCTATCTTCTAATGGGAGAAACCCATGGTGCCCATACAATAAACTTGGGCATTGGTTTCTCCAATCTGCTAATGGGAGAAATTCTATATCACTTGATACCAATACAAAACACTAGATGGCAGCACAACCAGAAGGATGACAATGTGCCATGTCCCCTAGTATCACTATATCTCTGCTGTTTGCTCTGTATCTAGACTATTTTGGAATATGAACTGCTGTCATATGATGCTCTACATCTTATATTATATAGAATTCATATGACCAGAACTTATCTTTGTCAATATTTTAGATTAAATCCATAACAGCCCACCACAGTGCTAATCCCCATAGAGAAATCAAGATGGCCATAATTTCTTAAATATAATCTAAATTTAGATGGTTAGTCATTCATATGATTCCTGATTACAAATAATATTTGGTGCAGTCCGGGAAATTAATGAAATGATGGGTTATATAAGAAAATTGGCCCATTGTTAGCCTTCTGCTTGTGCTGCCACCTAGTGTTTTTAACTGGTATTAAGTGGGCATAGGGTTTCTCCCATTAACGGATCAGAGAAACCAATGCCCAATCATACATTTGAAGCTGCTATTTGGCCCTTTCTATTCATTCATTCCATCTAACTTCAGATGTGAGTTTCTATGAGTATGATGTAGTTTTAAACCAGAAAAGGTAAAATGCTGTTGCCACCTAGTGAATTATGAAAGCACTAATGGCTCTTTCTCATGACTGGTCGTCATTTTGGCTCAAATGGCCTAATGTTTTAACTTCAGAGTGGATAAAAATAATTTTGCCTATGTATTATAGTATAGCTATTGGACCAACTTTCTGCAAAGTTAGGAACATTAAAATCAGAGAACTAATGCTGCAGCATTACAGAGATAGGAGCAATATTTCTGGCTGCACCCATCACCAAAAAAGACTAAAACACAGCATACACCATTGGAAAGCTTTAGTTATGGCCTTTCCAAATGTCATTGGTATAAAAAGAAATATTATAAGGGTTTTGGTCAAGGTCAAAGGTCAAAACTGAAATAGACCAAGTTAAAAGGAATATTTTACTTTGAGCTTTACTATATTGAGACGATGAACACCTTATATTTACCAATAGTCACAAATGATTTGGTTGACTGTGGTGAAGGTCAAGGTCACATTTTCAGGTGTCAAATCAGCCAAAAGTGGTTATTGAATGGAACATGCAACTCAAGGACATTCTAAAGTTGCAACCTTTACTCTACAATGCCCAAAAAGTCTATAAATTATTGTCCTTAGTTTAGATTTAACCTCTCATAAAGTTTCTTTGTGCTGCCACCTAGTGTTTCATACTGGTATCAAGTGAGCTTAGGATTTCTCCCATTAGCAGATTGGAGAAAACAATGCCCAAGTTTATTGTATAGGCACCATAGGTTTCTACCATTAGTGGATGGGAGAAACCAAAGCCCAATTTTTTTGTATAGGCACCGTGGGTTTCTCCCATTACCAAATAGGTGTCAAAGCTTAAAACTTGGTTTTCAATTATTCCTTTAACAAAATTTGTATTTTAACAAAATATCGTAATGATTGCAAAAAAAGAGTTCATTTTCCCGATACTGGCTACTTTGGTGAGAAAAAGGTTCAAAATCATGAAAAGACAAAGACGTTTTTAAGTTTTGACTGAAATATATGCCTAGACATTTACATAGAGAAACCCTGTTTTCTACCATTGGGAGAAGGTAGAACAACATTATCTAGTGCCAGTGTCTCTCTGTATCTACTATCAGTCATAGGATGAAATACATGGTTAGGTATATACGTAGAGAAACTCTGTTTTCTATGATTGGGAGATGGTAGAACAATATTATCTGATCTAGCAGTAGGACAGATGTTGGCTGCTTAGTCGCTATGTCATGGATGGGAATAATATAAAGAGACTCTGTTTTCTACCACTAATAATGAGATGGCAGAATGATCTGTTCTGTATAGTTTCTATCATAGATCATGGGGTAAACAGTTGGGCATCATATAAAAAGACTCTGTTTTCTACGACCTTTTCTGGTAGAAAAATCTAGTAATGTACTATTATATCAACTGCACCATATGGATCATAGAGTGAACAGTGTGGTCAGGCGTTATATTTTTTACCACTATGAGATGGTAGAAAGATCTGGTCTAGTAGTAGCGTGGTAACTCCTTAGTTTCTACCATAGGTCATAGGGTGTAATACATGGATAGGTACATACATTAAGAACCCCTTTTTTCTACCATTGAGGGATGGTAGAACGAAATTATCTAGTGCTAGTATGTAAACTTCTTGTTTCTACCATAGGTTATACAGTGAAATATATGGCTAGATATATGAATAGAGAAACACTGTTTTCTACCATTAGAAGATGGTAGAACAACATTATCTAGGCTTATTATGTCGAATTCTAAATTTCTACCATGGGTCATATAGTGAAATACATGGTTAGGTACATACATAAAGAACCCCTTTTTTCTGCCATTGAGGGATGGTAAAACAACATTGTCTAGTGCTAGTATGTCAACTGCTTCGTTTCTAACATAGGTCATACAGTGAAATACAGGCGAGATATATGAAAAGAGAAACACTGTTTTCTACCATTAGAAGATGGTAGAACAATATTTTTTAGGCTCATTATGTCAAATTCTTGGTTTCTACCATGGGTCATAGGGTGAAATACATGGTTAGGTACATACATAAAGAACCATTTTTTTCTACTATTGAGGGATGGTAGAAAAACATTGTCTAGTGCTAGTATGTAAACTTCTTGTTTCTACCATGGGTTATACAGTGAAATACATGGTTAGAAATATGAATAGAGAAACACTATTTTCTACCATTTGAAGATGGTAGAACAACATTATCTAGGCTTATTATCTCAAATTCTAAATTTCTACCATGGGTCATAGGGTGAAATACATGGTTAGGTACATACATAGAGAACCCCTTTTTTTCTACTATTGAGGGATGGTAGAACGAAATTATCTAGTGCTAGTATGGAAACTTCTTGTTTCTACCATAGGTTATACAGTGAAATACATGGCTAGATATATGAATAGAGAAACACTATTTTCTACCATTAGAAGATGGTAGAACAACATTATCTATGATGACATATTCTAAATTTCTACCATGGGTCATATAGTGAAATGCATGGTTAGGTACACACATAGAGAACCCTTTTTTTCTGCCATTGAGGGATGGTAAAACAACATTGTCTAGTGCTAGTATGTCAACTGCTTCGTTTCTACCATAGGTCATAACAGTGAAATACAGGCGAGATATATGAATAGAGAAACACTGTTATCTAGGCTTATTATCTCAAATTCTAAATTTCTACCATGGGTCATAGGGTGAAATACATGGTTAGGTACATACATACAGGGGCGTGGCAACCAGGGGGGACGGGGGGGACATGTCCCCCCCACTTTTCACAAACCCCAAAAAAGGTCAAACCAAAAAGGTCAAGTAAAAAGGGGTCAAAAAGGGTCAAATACCCATCAGTCCCCCCTACTTTGAGACTGCTTGCCACGCCCCTGACATAGAGAACCCTTTTTTCTGCTATTGAGGGATGGTAGAACGACATTGTCTGGTGCTAGTATGTAAACTTTTTGTTTCTACCATAGGTTATACAGTGAAATACATGGCTAGATGAATAGAGAAACACTGTTTTCTACCATTAGAAGATGGTAGAAAAACATTATCCAGGCTCATTATGTCAAGTTCTTAATTTCTACCATGGGTCATATGGTGAAATACATGGTTAGGTACATACATAGAGAACCCTTCCTTTCTACCATTGAGGGATGGTAGAACGACATTATCTAGGTCTATTATGTCAAATTCTTAATTTCTACTATAGATCATACAGTGAAATACATGATTCAGTATATACATATAGAAACCCTGTTTTCTAGCATTGGGAGATGGTAGAAAGACACAATCTAATAACGTTACGTCACATTTTAAATTTCTTCCATTAGTCATAGGGTGAAATACATGGTTAGATATTTACCTGGATACACCCTGTTTTTTTACCATCGAGAGATGGTAGAACAACATAAGGCCAAAAAAAGTTTCAGATTTACCCTACCTATTTTGATAAAACTCAATGAGGAGGAGAGGAGAGAGAGAAGGAGGGAGGGAGGAAGGAGAGAAAGAAGGAGAGAGGGAGGGAGGAAGGGGAAGGAGGGAAGGAGGAGGGAAGGGAGAGGAAGAGGGTTGATATAGATACACTATTGTTCACCCATAGGTATATGGGAGAACACAGTGTCTGAACCGAATGAGACAATGATTTCTCCTATTGGCCATACGGGAGAACAGCTTGTGTTTCTACCCTTCCTGAACAGGAGAGTGATCCTGCGTGGGGTGCTTAAACTGGGTTTAGGGCCTTAGCCTATACCTGGATTAAGGTCTCTAAACCCTGGTTAAGGGGGTTAATCCTGGTATAAGGTCTCTAAACACGGTTTTAGGCCCTAAAACCCGGGTTTTGGGCCCATATACCAGGATTAAGGGAAGTTTTGCCATAGGCTTGCCATAGATAGCTGTGGGGTCTTCATCTACGTTATTCATCAAGGATTAGGCCAGGGGGTGGGCCTGAAAGCTGCAGAGGCGTGGACAGGGTCGTCACTGTCGCAACACTGATGTGCTGACCACGTTTTTGATGTGCTGACCACATGCAGGACACTCCAACAGGGAATGTAAGATTGCCATACTTCTAGTGAGTTTGTAACATTGAAATCTACACCATATATTCATAAGGGTGTAAGAAGGCTATATGCATTCACCTTTCACAGTGATTGCCATTAATTACTGACAAAAATGGGAGTTTGTGATTTCATGGCGATGTCCCGTAACACAATGCCACTGATGCCCGTAACACACAGGTAGTGTGTGCTAGTGATGTCCCGTAACACAAGGAGCTTCTCTGCCAGCGACACTGGGAAAAACTTTGGAAACCACCCCCCCCCCCCCCCACCGTTGAAACCTCATTGTCCCCTTACTACTACACCAAAAGGCCAGTTTGTATCTTGATCATTGGCAACTAAGGGAGTGCTTAATTTGTAAGAACAGGGGGGGGGGTGAGATTTTGCGCGGAGCGTGCAACATTTTTTCACCCCCCCACCCCTAGAGAGGTTGAAATCTTTTACCCCTCCCCGGCAGGCCGAAAATTGCGCACTTTATGTAGTAGAGTAGCGCGGGGCTTTTTCCCTCAAAACAGGTTGACATTTTTTGACCCCCCCCAAGAGGGGTCCAAATTTCCCCCCCCCCCCCCCCGGTCAACGGGTCCAAATTTTTTTACCCCCCCCCCCAAATCCACCACCCCCCCCTGTTGTTAAAGAATGAGCACTCCCTAAACTAGCATGACTGTGGCTGGTCATGCTTCAGTGAACATGGTGACACCATGTATAAATAAAATGTAATTGGCTTGACCATCAGGAACCTACCCTTCATCTACTGCCTGCAGTAGGGAGGGGTGGTAACCTGACTACTTCAACTTACATTATTAAAACAGGATTTTGTGCTGTGAAGTTGCATTAAACTGTATAACTTATAAAGAACCTCATCAGTTCAAAATTGTATCACTAATTTTACAACCCCAAATGCCTGCTCCCCCCCTCCCCCCAGACCAGTCATTTAATCTTTCATTTAGTATATGTATATTTTGTAATTTTATAACTAAATGTATATGTATTATGTACAACAGTGAACCGTGTTACGGGCATCACAGAAATGTGTTACGGGACATCACAACAACAATCAAGCAGTGTGGTCAGCACATCACTCATTGTTTTGTATGGTGCCCAATACTAACATATCTAGGCCCCTATCATGGTTGAATCAATATCCACTTGGTGTAAATAGATATTGTAGCTATCTATTGTGAAGTGTACATTCTAAATAGCCCAGGAACACCCTGTTATCACCAGTTATCACCCTGTTACCGCCAGCGTGGTCAGCACATCAAAAACGTGGTCAGCACATCAGTGTTCTGACAGTGGTCGTGGAGACACGGGGCTAGTTCCGGGGGCTAGTCACCCACTGGTGGCAGTGGAGCGAGTGGTGGTGGTGTGTGTGTTGGGGGGGGGGGGCTCTTGGAAAGGGTGGTGTGTGGTGGAGGGAGAAGGTGGGACAGGTGAGCCGGTAGAAATAGAGTAGAATGACGTACTGTATTCAATGTAATAAGCGCCCTCCCCCTAATAAGCGCCCCCCTCCTTTTTGGGGCATTTTTAGACTAGAACAAAGGCTTAAATTTCACGATTTTTGAGACAGTTAAACTATTAAGTACTAAAACGCCATAAAAATGATTTTATAAGCGCCCAGGGCGCTTATTACGTCGAATACGGTAATAGGTAGGGATCACAAAAATTGCCTGTACCTGGTCACCCTTCCCCCCTGCTTGGCCTCTCACCCACCCACCCACCCTCTCCACACACAGACGCCACTACTACCTTCCTCCTCCTACAATGTATAAGGCTCTGACACGGTGGTCCAGTGGAGCCTCTGGATGGGAGCAGCCGTCTTGTAGGACATGAAATCTTGCTCCTTTAACATGCTTTCTTGGCATAGGGGAGGTGTGCACTGTGGTCAGCTACTATAGGTGTGAGAGCTCTACACACCTATATGAGCCCAAGTGTTATGGGCTGCCCATTGTTTTAGGGGTACCAAAAAACGTATTTGCTGGTGATGGGGCCGGGCCATTTTCACAGGTACCTTCCAGGGGCCGAGCCATAGCTAAATCCCATTGAGTTACGATGACTATAGTCGATGCTCGGCCAGCCATGGCATCGACTATAGTCGATGCTCGGCCAGCCATGGCATCGACTATAGTCGATGCTCGGCCCTAAAGGGTTAATGTGTTAGAGCCTAATATGCCATATTTACCTCACCCCATGGCCCTGTATAGCAGAGGTTAGAGTTTCTTTTGCTGCTACGTCACAGGGCCTGGACTGGGGGGCAAACACAGGCCACCATGTGGTTGGGTAGTTTTACCATGATAGTACCATTACCCCTTACTGTATTTGAATACATTCTAATTGGGCCCTAACAATATTCAGTCTTCACTATAATGATGTATAATAGTTGTATAAGGCAGTGTCGATCTCATTTACAAAGATATGCCTATTTTTATAATAATTCCTATCAGTGTACTGTAAACGTAGATATTTGTGAGCAGGCAAGCAGAAAGGGGTATCCCCGCAGGATTAGTTCCAATTTTAGCCACCAGGGGGCTCCATCATGGCCTAAATTGGAAGAAACATGCTAATATTTGTTTTTTGGTACTTTTTTCTGGAGAATTCAGTAGTTTTATACAAAACATTCCATTTTTAGTGAAAAGCTTCCTTATTTGGAATGCAAAAAGAACGTTTGAGAGCCTAAATGAGTGTCTTTGTTGATATGTGTTGCCATGGAAACATGATTTTCATTCCAAATACAGAAAATAAAGAAGCCCATTGGTAAAATGATTCACAAGGATTATTATAGACTGGAGGCAGAATTTTGGAATCTCACTCCATGAGGAACGGAATGTTAGAGGGTGGCATCCATGCCAGATTTGTAGTATGACCTGTACTGATCAGGTTTAGGGTGGATGCCACGCGCAGAAATCGTTTTTCTTTGAAATAGGGCTCGATAATGGCAGCCATTACCGAAAATCATGATTTTGGCCATTACCGTTGACTACAGTTTAGGTTAGAGGTTAACGACGAGGGGCATTGGCGCTTAACCGTTTGTCACAACCGTGACCCGGCCTATTTATTAGAAATAACAAAAGAAAAAAAAACCAAAGTCTCTGCTGGCCTGCTGCTGGCCTTGCTGCCTGCTTGCTTGCTGCTGGTACCTCCCCTCCCCTGGAGAAGAGTTCCACGGCTGGTGCCGGAGGGAGGCACTAGGTGGCACTGGTATGTACACTAATATGGGAATAACTTCCCCAATGGAAGTTATGCCCGACATTACCGTTGACTACAGTTTAGGTTAAAGGTTAACGACGAGGGGCATTGGCGCTTAACCGTTTGTCACAACCGTGACCCGGCACACCCAAACTGGAGTGAAGTTGTAAGAGAGGGGGGTAGGTGTATGTCTAAGTCTTAGTAGTTGCTTGCCACGATAAGCGCATCTGTAATCTTCCTGTCCATGGCTATCCTCGCCGACATTGGCTTGGCGAGGTATATAAGTGCGGTTAGGGAGGCCCAGTCGCCCACCTGCCTTATGTCCTCCAGGGGGATGCCCGACTGGTGTGTACCCCCGCACGTTCCGGGTTCATCCCGATGCCCTCAATCAGCCCCTTGAGGAACTTGAGCAACGGGGGGTACGTCAGCGGTACTTGGTGGGAGCCTCTCCTAACCAGGAAGAGGGGAGCGGAGGGGTCAGCCGGAGAGTCCGAGAGGTGACGCCTTAACAAGGAGGCGGCGCACAGTGGAGAGTCGGCGGTGTAGGTGATGGGTACCAGGTGCTCCCGCCGGCCAAACTGTATAGTCTTTGAACTGCTAATGCGCAGCATCACCCCCCAGGGGTAAAACCTGACCGAGCTTCGTCGCATGAAGTGGCCGGTTATGTCCTTGAAGGTCGCTGGTACGAGGTTGCTCTTCCGCAGAAGTGAGCGAAAGCTGGTGACCAGACAAGCCCACATTACACAGTCATTATGATTTTTGAAGTTTACTAGGCGGTACATGGCGAGTAGATCGGACACCGTGACCGTCACCCTGGTCGGTGTCGGGTCGCCCAGCATCTGGCGGAGTCCCCTCAGCGTTGCACTAAAGGCAAAGTCCTGCCTAATAAATCGCACATCGTACCCAAAATATTTGTTCAGACTGATGACACCGCTAACGTAGTTGTCTATAGTGCTAAATTTGAGGCTGTCCGAGAGAAACATTATGTAGCGTGACATGGTACGGCTATCCGTTGGTAGCACCTTGACCCCGAGCCAGGTGCAGAACGTTATGAAGCGCTTCCACTGCGATGCTTTGGTGCGCCAGGTGGCGGGGGACCAGACTAGGCTCTCGCCTCTGCCGCCATCCGGTCCAGGAGCATGCATCTCTGGTTTGCCCCTGCAACACAGGGAATCAGGGAATTTGCTGTTATCGAATAATAATCTGGATAGGGCGTCTGCGACCACATTAACGTGGCCCGGAATATGAGTTGCTGTGATATGGCAATTATAAATGACAGATAGCCAAAAAACCCTTCTAAGGATAATCATCGTTGTGTCATTCTCGCTACGGCCCGTGTTAATCGCGGAGACCACCTGTGTGTTATCTGAGAACACAACTACTCTGCTGTCTGTCATGGAGGGGCCCCACCTCCACAGAGCTTCTATAAGGGGGTAGAACTCCTGTATATTAATATTTGCGGGGATCTTCATGTCCGGTTTGGAACAAAAGTGGCCGTGCCTGTCCTCCCTGCTACTAAGAGGACCTTCCCAGGCACCCGCGAGCCAGTCTTGTTCGAACACGACCCCATAGCCTCTGCCTGAGGCATCCATAGCTAGAGTTAACTCCTTCTTGCTATCTGGGTCGATGATGCGAGCCTCCCCGTTGAACCATCTGGAGAAGCCCTGCCACCATACCAAGTCTTTCTTGAACCCTTTACTTAGAGTTATGTACCTCTTGTTCGCTGGGAAACCACTCAGCATCTTGATCACCCGCTGAGAGAACGTCCTGCCGCCTTTAACGACAGACGAACAATGGGACAGAATGCCACACAGTTTTTGCAGTTGCTTCCGTGTTGCCTGACGGCGACCGTGAAAAAACGATAGCTCTTGCTCCAACCTTTGCAGCTTATCCCCCGGCAGTCTCAGCTTCATATCGATACTGTCTATTTCTATGCCCAAGTAACGCTGTATCCTTGACGGGGAAGACACCTTCTTGTAAGCTATGTAAAATCCTAATTGCCTGAGTAGCTCATGGAGGACACGTTGGGATACCGTGCATTGCCTCTCGCTAGCGGCTAATAATAGGAAATCATCCAGGTAATTGAAACACATGTGGCCCTGACGGCGCATGTACCTGGTAACGGCATCCGTGAGTCTATTAAAAATAAAAGGAGCTGCTCTTGTGCCAAAACAAATACAATTGTCCACCATGTAGGTGTCGGACCCGTCCAACTTCCACTTCAAACCCTGATAATTCCGGTCCTCGGGTCTGATGAGTACCGAGCGGTACGCCGAAGCAATATCAGTCACCGCCATGTAGTACGACGGACGGAGAACCTCGCACACGTCGTCTAGTCTAGCAAACTTGAAGTGTTGAAAAGTGGCAGACATATGGGAATTAATGGACAGTCCGTTGGGCCTGCTCGCATCGGTGATGGGCCTGAAACCCCCGGTAGCCTTGGGAACAGCACCCAAGGCGTGCACACATGTCGGTTTCTCTCGCGACACGCTGAGTTTCCCGCAGCCCAGCTCCTCTTTCAAGAGCTTATCAATAAAGTCAAAATTATCTACCGAAGCTGACGAATAGTTTTTTACCTCATAACTGTCTACCCGTGCATGGGGGTCCACCATCTTGAACCCATGTAGGACACCATCTAATATAAAGTGACAATCCTCATCTATGACACCATGCCCCAACAACATGTCCCTCCAGCCTGCTGGCTTCAACTGCGACACGACCCCCTGAACCCTGTGTCTGCAGCTAACGTCCCATAGAGGAATATAACCTTTATAAATGTCTAGTAGGGCATCTATACTACTTGTGCATATTAGCTCTTCACATGTATGAGAGTGAATGTCTTCCATACATGAGGTGCCGACATCCGCTTCGTAGTCCGCGGAGTCGTGCTCGTCCGTGCCTCACGCGTTACGCTGTTGGCCCCCCTGTTGGCCGTAGTTCTGGGTTTGCTGGCCATAGTATGGATGCTGCTGACCCTGGAAACTACCCTGGCTCTGAGGCTGCCCCCCTTAGTTGTAGGGGTTGTGTGCGCATCCCCGAGCCCCGTGCGGGCCACCGCAGACCGCACACGAGTGTTGCTTCCTGCATAATGTCCAATCGCACGCCGTGAAGTTGAACCGCTTGCACAGGTGGTCAGGGCAGTCGATCCTGAATTTTCCCTGACTTGACGGCCTAGCTGGTGGCTTGCCCGGGGCCTTGTTAAGAAGGGACATCTGCTTTGCCATCTCCTGTTGCATCTTTACGTAGGCCAAAGTTTTGTCCATGCCCATGTTGTTTGCCATCGCACCGTGGTCAGCCGCGGCAAACTTGGGGATCTGCTTTTTCAGCACCTTGTCGGTCACCTCTCTATCATACTGGCATATGGCCTTCATGCAATAGGTGGGTTTTATCTCCTTCAGGGCGATGAATTTCATGTGATCTAGGTATGACAAGGGGCTCAAGTCGGGATGATCGGCTATGATCAGGGCCTGCGTGACATTGATCATCCCGTAAATTAACTCCCTATATGACATTTCGCTGTAGTCTTTGTCAGCTGGGAGGTGGTAGTCTGGCCTGATCCACAGCTTGGACCTTTTCCTCATGCTAGCCTCATTAGCTGCATGTAGAGAGGCCAGGATATCACCCTCCACAGCTGACTTACCTGACGCGACGTTTCTGAAGAGGCCATCAACATCACCCGACTGTAGGCCCATGTTGCCGAAGCCCAACCCCGCCGTAGCTAGCCCAGTGTGCAGGGTGTGGCTCGCCCCCAGATTTATGCCTAGCCCACCTGCCGATGGTAGACTAGAGAAACCTGGCGGGGGTGTCGCGGAGAGGGGCTGGCCTGAAGTGTAGGGTTGTTGCTGTTGATGCCGGTTGGACCCGTGTTGGCCCCGCTGTTGCTGTAGATGTTGCTGTAGTGTTTGCTGGTTTTGTTGAGTAGACTGGGCAGAAGGGGTCACATCCCCTGCCAACCCAGCCCACTGTTGCTGCTGTCTCCACAGCAGAAATTCTGCATAGGAGGGGTCTGCATCCTCCTGCTGTTGCTGCTGCTGCTGTTGCTGTTGGGTGTGTCCATGCTTCCCCTCATTGGTAGGATCAGACAGTTGAGAGGATGTTGTGGCCCCAGCAGACCTACACACACCCCCTGACTGGTTAAAACTGCCAGACTGACCTGTACCATGATGAAGCGTGAAGCTCCCCGGGTGTCCGTGATGAAGCGTGGAGCCTCCCGGCACCCCGGGATGAAGCGCACCTCCCGCGTTTGTAGACAAGGCCGCCGCCGAGGTGTTTGGAGGCTGTCCCTGCTCACCGACGGTCGCACAAAAGTCTCCCAACCAAGCTTCCTGCGACATTTGCGACGGCTTTGAGGAGTGGGACGGGGGTAAACGACCATGCTCTTTCGTTTGCGACAGCTTTTGAGACTTAATTCGCCTTCGTTCGGCCAAAAACTGCGAAAAAGCGATCCCCTCCTCTCTGTTTCCGTCTGGGCGGATGTTATGATCCGCCATCTTGGTTTGCGCATGCGCGCCGAGCTGCTGCTTCGCGGACAGAGACGAAAAAGCTTGGCCGGAGGCATCCTCGGGTAATGTGGACAGTTTGTGGCCGCTGGTGCCCTGGTCCGCGTAGTATAAGGCTGTTCCGCGGGAGTCCCCTGACCGCTGCAAATCGTCTCCGCGTTGTCCGCCTTGTATGGCATCAACAACACCGCGGAAGGCGGCTTCTGCGAAGTTAGTATCCCTCTCTATTCGATTATTTGCTGCTCTTAAACCTGCCAGCTCCATCTCGGCCTCTTTCAACCTCTGTGTACGCTTTAAATCCTCCTCTCTTGCCTTTTCTGTAATTGTCAGTGCTTCGATCCGGTCTAAAGCTTGCTGGAGCTCTACCTCCCGGGCCGCACTGTACTCCGCGGCCCCCTCGCTGTGTTGGCGGGCCGTACCGCCCGGGGGTGCCGGCGAAGCAGAGCTGCCCTGGTCGGTCTCCTGCCGGCCCTGGGGGCCGCCATGGTCGCTTTGTGCCGGTGCAGGCTGGTCCTGTCCCTGCAACACCTTCCTGGGAGTTCCCTTGTCCGGGTTTGGGGCATTGCATTTGGGGCAGGAGTTCCTGTTGCCATGGTACTCCGTTCCGCAAAAGCAGACTGTCATTTTGACCGAATTCTTGACCGAAAAAAACCAAAGTCTCTGCTGGCCTGCTGCTGGCCTTGCTGCCTGCTTGCTTGCTGCTGGTACCTCCCCTCCCCTGGAGAAGAGTTCCACGGCTGGTGCCGGAGGGAGGCACTAGGTGGCACTGGTATGTACACTAATATGGGAATAACTTCCCCAATGGAAGTTATGCCCGACATATCTTGGTGAGAAATGATGGTATTCAGTAGTTTAAGGTGTCTAAATCCACATTCTCAGGGTCTAGGAATACTATGGGAGCATCAAATTTTCTTTTCCATGCTTATATCATACTCTACCGGGGTAGCCATTACCGAGAATTACAATTTTGGCTATATCTTGGTGAGAAATGATGATATTGAGTCATATAATGAGTCTAAATCCACATTTTCAGGGTCTAGGAATACTATGGAAGCATTAGATTACCTTCCCTATGCAGATATTTTGTACCTTAATGGGGTAGCCATTACCAAAGTTCACGATTTTGGCCATATCTTTGCAAATATGGACTATAGACACTCTTTTGGCATGGCTGCATCCTCCTTTTCAGGGTCTAGGAACACAATGGTGGCATCACTTTAGTTCTCTCATGTCTACCTTGGCTATTGCAGCCTTAACAATAAGAAAATGTCAAAATATTGTTTTATATTTGATGGGTTTCATCATACAAAATACCCTTTAACCCTTTCCACCCGGTATTGCACAAAATTGCATTGAGTTACAAGAAATCCAGTGGTGAAGGGGTTAAATAAGCCATAGCGTGGATATTCAAAGCTGATAAGATATATTTCCATATGGCTCTAAGCCTTGAAATTCAGTTAAAACCTTGTTCATTACAATCCATTTATCAGAGTTTGTATCTAAGATATAGTATTTCCACAGTAATTTCAGCCCTCTGAGTCTGTTGCACATATTTTGTATCCTTCCCAGGATAGATATCAAGCATTCTTAATAGCATGTGGGGTTGGAAGATGACCCATTCAGGGCGAGAATGTACATAAAATTATTGGATTCAGCAATTATCAAATATATGGAACTCCTCATCTGTAATTTTCATACTTTGAATGGGTAAAAACCTTATCTATGTGTAGCTTTGAGCAGCCTCTTTTCAAACACATGCTTTGTTAACTGAGAAAAAGTGGCTTTTGGTATCTGGTAGATAGATTTATAAACACATACCAATGCCTATTGATACTGTCTCTGACATATTTCACAAGTGGTCATGGGGACTGGGGCCATATCCCATCAAGCCACAGGCTGACTAGGATATGCCCCTGCCATCACAAGTGAAATAGGTAAGAGGCGGTATCAACGGGCGTTTGCATTCATGTTTATTTTTTATCTGAAGCCATTAAATGAAGGAAAGTTTTCCATGGAATACAGCCACATTGTATTCAATGGGGGGGGGGGGCATTGAATATGGCGCTTCCAGTGCTTAAGCATAGGAAATCCTGTATTCCAAATAAATTTACCTGTGCTAATCTGGGCAATACTTCTGTCTTAAGAATGGGCCTCCAAAAGTAGCCTGTTCAATGGTGATCTTTGATGTGCCTCTTTGGAACCATTGATTCAATCTTTGAGGGTTAATCATAATTTTAGAAGTAAGTTTTAATGAAGTTTCAATTGGTTTAAAATTTGAGCAAGTCACTTTTAAGTGTTCCCATACATTTACATTCTTGAGCATCCCTCTATTAGTTGACCTATAGGCACTTTTCCAGTATTGAAAGACTCTGCAGGCCCTACTGTAGGCCACCCAAGCATACAGAAAACTGACTTTATGCAGTTGTGAACCCATCCTTAGGGTCCTGGGCCCGAGTTTACAAAGGCATAGTAAAAATATATCTTTTAGGTTTGATTAAAGGGACCATGCTATTTCTGTCTCCTTTTCCCCATACTACTAGGGTCTTTCAGGGACCATATAAGTTAGAAATTGGCCTGGGGAAACATATATATCCCAAACAACCAATAAGGACAGGTATCATGGGACTCTGTATTCCCTGTTGTGGGCTAACTGCATATGCATGTTTAAATACCCAAAGAAACAATAATCTATCACAAAGCAACTAATGAATTACTTAATCACCAGGTATGGAACCATGGGGCATCTGAGTATACCTAAAATGGATGGTCACTCTATACCCCCGGACATGATTGACATGAGCAAGGTTACCAGCTCTGCCCTGTATGATCTGGATTGATCAAGTCTATATGATGTCAGGCTGTAGAGGAAGGAAGCATGGGTTTGCATCCCAAATTTGGTGAAACACTTTTCACCTGGTACCTTTAAAACCTGTTGGGATAAAAGTTCAAACTGGACATCCCACGGCATTTAACACATGTAACCCAGACTAAAAAGCGGATGTATTTAGTATGATGTTCAGTAAGCAGAGGTGAATAGAAAGCACTAGTACATGAACCAGATCCACTGGGATAGTCTGACTTACCAAATTACAGTTTCAGGCCATGTCTAATAGGAACGGTTAAATTTGTTATAGGATCTGTTCCTTTTTATGGGGAGGGGGCAGAATTAATTTAGCTCATCTACCCAAACCTGTTGCTTTGGCCTCATATTTCCCATGCAACTGATCAGTATCAATTAACCATTAGCTAGTATACATTGAGCATTTAATGTTAAGAGAACATAAATCATGCTACCATTCACTCATAGTTTATAGAACACAGAAATCAGGATAGCAATACCATATTGTGCCAGGAAAGTCCAGGGAAATCCAGTAAATTAGGTCATTGTTTGGCATATGATATATAATGTATGCCTCAGAGAAAATATATTATGCTCCAATTGTGTCCTTATATACCCTGAGAATGTGGGTTTAGCAACTTCAAATAGGAGTATCATCATTTGTGACATGATCTGCGGGAAAGACCCTTAGTGCAAATTATCGCATTACATCTCACAAGTTTTATTGGCAAGTTATGGCAAACAGAGTGAATGTCTGAAACAGCTACCCCAATAGGGTACAATGTAAGTATTGGGAAGGTAATCCAATCCTTCAAAGTATTCCTAGACCCTTACAATGTGGCTTTAGACTCATTAAATGACTCAATATCATCATTTCTCACCAGACATGCCCAGAATCGTGAATTTTGGTAATGGCTACCCCATTAAGGTACAAATTATGTGCATGGGGGAGGTAGGCCTAATCTAATGCTTCCATAGTATTCCTAGACCCTGAAAATGTGGATTTAGACTCATTATATGACTCAATATTATCATTTCTCACCAAGATATAGCCAAAATTGTAATTCTCGGTAATGGCTACCCTGGTAGAGTATGATATAAGCATGGAAAAGAAAATTTGATGCTCCCATAGTATTCCTAGACCCTGAGAATGTGGATTTAGAGACTTTAAACTACTGAATACCATCATTTCTCACCAAGATATGGCCAAAATCATGATTTTCGGTAATGGCTGCCATTATCGAGCCCTATTTCAAAGAAAAACGATTTCTGCGCGTGGCATCCACCCTAAACCTAGTCAGTACAGGTCATACTACAAGTCTGGCATGGATGCCACCCTCTAACATTCCGTTCCTCATAAAGTGATTTCTAGAGCTCTTTTGGAATTCCGCCTCCAGTCTATTATGGTCAAAACAGAATAAAATTATCATTTCTAGATCAAAAGCTATGTCCTATAGGAGGAAAATGTATGATCATTTTCTAATTATTCTAATTATGCTAATTAGATAGAGATATCTTGGAAACTATGAGACTTAGAGCTAATTGGGTGTTTGGACAGGGCCATGCCCACCCATATTCATATAGCCATTTCTCAAAAACTAGAAATGATATCCTCTTGTGTAATATATCAATGGAAAGCTTATGATATCAATTTTAAAGTTGACATTTTCGTCGGATATCCCTTTCCGCTCGCCTGTACACATTTTTGCACTGTACATATTTTCGAGATTTTTTGTGATTTTTTAATATCTGCAAAAACATGTACAGAGGTAATATTTATACACTGTTGAATTAAATAGCCAAATCTCAGAAATCTGGGAATTTTAGTACCAACAAAAATGTCCTTTTTAGCAAATCGCGAAAATTTATACATTTACAGTATCAATCTAACTGGGTGAGATATGGTTCATATACACTATAAAGTTTCACCCAAGTGGCATTTGTTTGCTCCCTACTGTTCTATTATTGGGTGCAATATAACCTCTGCTATAGTGGACACAGCAGCCATGTGCTGACCTTCTACCTGGTCAACTTTGCGACAAAAACAATTCAGCCTTCAAATATAGCCTACTTGACTTCCGCCTGCCATATTTGCCGACCCAGAGGTCCAGTTCAACAACCCTGACTTTTCATAAACAAATACTGTCCTAAATCACTGGGGATCTTGGGATCAAGACTCTGTATTAAAATGATTAAAATGTGAATTTCATTTTCAAACTATATGCTATCCCTGGATCTACATGCTGTCTGAAAGGGTAAGACTTCTCAAACGAAATCGTAAAATCCTCTGCCAGGGTTGTTGAGTTTATATAACACCTGAGTTAAATTTAGAATCACCCAAGCACAATCCTTAAGATCAAGGCATGTCCTAGCCCTGTAGGATTGTATTCCCTAGCAAAGTACGCCAAAAATGATGGCTCAGGCAACCAAGAAATAGGATGCTGGTTGTTCCCTTCCGGCAATTCACTGCTCTACATAAGTTGCATTGGTGTGACCAGCAGTTAGACTATGCCAGTGGTAGTATACTATACTATTGATACCCACCAGTGTACTGACTGTCTAGACTACCACTTGTGTGTCCACAGAAAACGGTATACTACCCCTTGAATAGACAACATCCCATGGATTCGGCTAAAAATAAACACTTGAATACACAAGCATTCCTTTCCTCATTGTGTATCCCTAGATGCCTAGTTCAATGCTTGATTTAACCCTTTAGGGACGACCAACTGTGGAGGCGAGATTCTTAGCAGGGATTTGCTCTAAAGGCCAGGCTTTGTTGAATCCCATAGAGTTATGACGACTATAGTCGATGTTCGTCCTGCCATGGCATCGACTATAGTCGATGCTCGCCCTGCCATGGCATCAACTATAGTTGATGCTCGCCCACAAAGGGTTAAGGAGGTTATGATAGCTTTACCCTGGTTTTATAGAATGTTTCAAACCAAGCCAAATCTGATTCATGGTCCCCCAACCAATTTCACCTGACCAGGCCGGGTCAACTGGTTCAAGGTAATAGAGTTGTCCAGTTGTGCTGTTTATGGCTGATTGGGGATCAAACTAGAATACAAAGGTATAGGATCTACGAAATCCACACCATAGGTGTGGTGGCCGGTTTCCATCAAGGATTCTAGATCACATATATTAGTCTATAATTATAATTGATGCACTTATGATGCCTGATTGCATCACTATTCACTTGAGGCAGTTAAACCACTCTTTAAAGGGGTAGTGTGGAGAGGTCATGATGCATGAATGCATTGCCTTTCACCTGAAGCGCCATGCTGTCCTTAAAGGGTTAGTGTAGAGAAGTCATGATGCAATAAAGCATCCTTTTTCACCTGAAGCGCCATGCTGTCCTTAAAGGGTTAGTGTGGAGAGGTCATGATGCAGGAATGCATCGCAGTTCACCTGATACACCATGCTGGCCTTTAAGGGTTAGTGTGGAGAGGTCATGATGCATGAAAGCATCACGGTTCACTTGAAGCGCCATGCTGTCCTTAAAGGGTTAGTGTAGAGAGGTCATGATGCACGAATGCATCGCGGTTTACTTGGAGTGCCATGCTATCCTAATAGGGTAAGTGTGGAGAGGTCATGATGCAGGAATGCATTGCGGTTCATATGGATAGCCATGCTGTCCTTAAAGGGTGTGTGTGGAGAGTTCATGATACATGAATGCATCGTGGTTCACTTGAAGGGCCATGCTGTCCTTAAAGGGTTAGTATGGAGAGGTCATGATGCATGAATGCATATCTGTTCACTTGAAGCACCATGCTGTCCTTAATTCAGGGTAGAATTATTCTCCAGGACCCACAAGAGAGAGACTTGGACTGCATAAATGATAGTACCTTACCAAATCCTACGCTCGTTCCCAAATCCTTCCGAAGGAAGGCTCTGGTAACAGCCAAATGACCTTGAACTTGGGATTTTGCTGGGTCTTAGCAACCCTTGCTGGTAGCTTGGAACCAGCAAACAGGAACAGGGAATGGAACCAGAAAGTCTGATGGTAAAATACAGGAAAACTACCATCATACATTCTGGTTCCTGTCCACCGGCCACATATAAAATGTACCTATACCATGCCCTCAACTACTGACCTACATGGAGAAAGTGCTTGTAGTACCTGTAGTCCCGCACCGAACCGTTCCTGAAGTGCCCTTCTATTCACTATGAGCTTGTGAAGTGTAGCTCTTTCTACCAGCCCACTGATCACTTGTATCTGAATAAACATACACATTTTTCATACATCTGCATACAACTCAAGCTGAGTTGTGTTCTCATTATTTTTTTGATAAATAGCATCATCCACAATTGATATAACATAATAACTCATGATAATAATCATGATTTTTCTTCTACCTGAAATACAACACATTAACACATTTTTGTGTATCTAACATTTTTTTCAAATCAAAACATGTCTATTTCTTTCATCAAACAGAGACCTGCATCGCAAATGTTTTCAAAAATGGAATCACAAAAAAAAATTGGTGAAGGATGTGTAATCAATCAGAAGAGACTTTGTTTGTTGGTGGCGATGTGTCTGCTTTCGGTGATTATATTCTCACAGGGTAAGTAGAGCACTCAGCTTAATGTTGGTGCATCTTGAATTCAATTTTCTGATGAGCTCCATATACTGGTGAAATATCCTATTATGGGAATCGGGGACAATGAAATGAATTAACGATAGGATTAAGTGCTATGGTCAGAAAATAGGTGTGACTTCCATCTCAGTGATAGGACAATTACAGCGTATTGCGAATGGCTGGGAATAAGGACAGGTTGAAGGCCACATCCAGAGGTTTTGAATAATATGAGGAAGCCGTAATATGCCACTGCAAACATACTGTTTTAAATAATCCTTTAATTGATATTGTATAAATGTGTGAATACAGTGGCATTTTTGGGAAAAGTAGTAAATGTCTCCAAATGTTAAATTGATCAACGTGTGATTTGCCCACTTCTCACAGGGGGGCACTGCAGTCAATGGTAATCTGTGAGGCCATTGCTAAGGGCAGAAGTGTATGTGTGAGGTGTGTAGGGGGGGGTTCTGTGGGCAAGTAACAACGCCCTAGCCCTGCACGGCTGGGCCTGGGTACAGACCACCAAGTGCGCAATCTACAACTCTGACTCGCCCTATAGGTGGAAACAATCAAGGCTATGTAACTCAACCTATTATCCCCTGTCCCTGAGGCCGGCTGACCACTGTAGAGGCTGGGCACTATCTCAACTTTAACTATACCATGTGTGAACTCTATTCCAAGATAAAGGGTCCATTCTGGGGCCCTATATAAGCAAGGGCCCATAAGGAATTCTTTTTAAATGGGTCCTAGTTTGTTCTGTTAAATCTTTTATCAAGAGTACCAAATTTGAGGTGTTGTTCGCACATACTTGATGTAACCATATAGAAAATATAGGGAGTGCCCCCCCCCCCATTGGGTTGGTTGTCACCCAATATGCAGTCACATTGGGTATTGGGTGCTGTAGTTCATGTATTTCTCAATAGGAACAGCACAAGCACTGATATTTTGGGGCTGAGAGTTACTGAGGTTGGCCCAACTTAAACAAATAATAAGTAAATGAATATACTCCCACAGGAGTTTATCTTTATATAGCACATCAGTTAATGTACATAGGTATCTGTTTATAATAACGAAATAGCCATTTTAAAACCTCCGGATGTGGTCTTCAAGATATCTGTGAATAAGGTCAGAAACCCCAGATGTGATATACATTCCATTTACTTGATCTTACATGCTGTGAAATACAGATGGTAATTTCAAATAATGGGGTTGAAGATACCTCAAAAATTTTACCCCTGGCACATATTAATACATGACTCTAGCTTTGTTGAAATCAGGTGACGGTAGGGTCTATTCCACTATTATCTTTCTATAATTGATATTCACCCTTACTGTTGATGTGCCATATGGTTTAAGTTTCGTGTTTTTGTGTTTCTTTCATAAAAATAATTTTTCAAAAATTACCGCATTATGGTGCCATGAACAAAGAATGTTAAAAAGAAACAAAAAAGAAGATTAAGTATTTTCTATTTTTTATGAAATAGGGCTGCTACATTGATTTAACCAAAGAAAGCCATATTTCACTCCCCTGTGAAACAACCCATGGCTGTCATAGAAGAAGGGGATTTTAGGTTCCACTTTCCTAATTCTGATAATTTGAACCAGTTGACCCTTGGTTGATGCTGTGAGCCATATTTCATGGCCTTGCGACTTCATTGTGGCAGTTTATATAGATTTGAAACATCCTAGAAAAAGAGTATGTCAGCCCACCCACCCCCTTTCCTAATTTTGATAATATGAATTGGAAAACGAGTGTTCCTTTGTATTTATTTTTTATGTTTTCTGATTCAAATTATCAAAATTCTGACGGGGGGAGCCTAAAATCGCCTTTTTCTACACCGTACAAATGTAAACAAACCGCCATTGATGACGTCACAGAGTCGTTAATATTTCCTAATTTTGATAATTTGAATTGGAAAACGAGTGTTTCTTTGTATATATTTTTTATGTTTTCTAATTCAAATGATCAAAAGATCAAAATTCTGATTGGGGGGCCTAAAATCGCCTTTTTCTACACCGTACAAATGTAAACAAACCGCCATTGATGACGTCACAGAGTTGTTAAATATGAGTACCGTATGGGTTATTTAATGGGAGTGTTAAATACAGGGTTCCTTGGTTAAATCAATGCCAAGGCCATATTTCATAAAAAATAAAGCCCAAGGGGCAACATGTGACATAGCTCATCAACAAACCAAAAACTCATGAACCTTTGTTTATGTATTGAATGCATATGCTGTGAGAATGATATGGAGGAGAGACACAGAGACATATCCATGATATCTAGGCCTCATTGACAAAACCTCACATGGTCAATTTATAAGAGTCAAATCAGAGTCTAGTATTTCATAACTCAATAAATTCATTCTTGAATTGTTTTATCTTCTTATTTTAATAAATAGATATGCCAGGATATGACCTGAATTCTGCAATTGACCAATCAGAGGTCATGAGACAAAAAAAGCCTTGATCAAGACTAGAAGGATTTACTTGATTTAGTAGTGGTAAGGAGAACACATAATCTTTGTCAACTGATCATACTACCAAAACCTGCAATGGCAATGCTATTTCTATGTTGTTGTTTTTCAGTGAGAATGTATAACAAGCCCTATTTTGGATATGAACGAATAGCAAAGTTAAAGGAGGACACCGCACCATGGCTAACAGTTAATGAAGGGACAACGATAGAGGACAGACAAACTTATAGGAAACAGGTTCTATCAGAGTCCTGCAGACATGGCCATAAAAGGACAGATCCCTCATATATAGGGAATATCATGGTTGATGACATGAATAAGGTTGTGTATTGCGTCCTACCAAAAGGGGGTACAACACAGTGGCTAAATAAGTTATTAGCGATAAATATGAAAGCATTAAACCAATCTAGGCCAGATGATTTTAAAGATCCACATGATATTCAGCAGATGAAAAGGTAAGGCTATTTTATAGACTCAGACATATGCATATTTAAATCCAATAGAATATAATCTGTAAGAGATAGGGGATAGCCTAGGTCCTGGAGTCTACACCTTATAATCTTATTTTGATTCAGTTAACTCAAAATATAAGCTTTGGTCTTCTGTAGAAATATATAAGGGGTTCAGGACTAGATCCACCAAGGACTGACCATGATTTCATCTGTATATCACCATTCAAATGAAAAATGATAACAATGCTACTAATGTTGTCATAGAATGGAACCCATCTGTGTATAACACTGATAAAGGGAAGTTATCAATTGTAATATTAATTAACCTAGGTTGGTAAAATAGGGAGCCAGAAAATGACTAAAGATCATCTGACCTTGATGGATAACTATGTCACTTCCAATCTGTTTCATGTTTTCAAGGTATAGGATCAATAGACTGGTGAGTTATCCCCCTAAGAGAAGGCTTCAGATATTGTCCACCTACTACAAGTTCATGTTTGTGCGCCACCCAATGACAAGACTCCTCTCTGCATACAGAATGTTCAAATCCCTGACCGAGAGAAAATTAATCACAAACCCTGCTAACACTGTATATAAGCGTTTATCAACCCTGCTACGACAAGACTGGGTTCACAACTTTCCTTCTTTTGAGGAATTTGCTTTTGAAATAGGCACACATTGGAGAGACAATAAGGAAGCCCGAAATGAACATTGGCGAGACCAGTTGTCATTGTGTGGACCATGCTCAATTAAATATGACTTTATCGGGAAACAAGAATACTTTGCTGAGGAGGGTAATTATGTGTTGAGACAAGTTAATTCCTCAGAGACCTTCTCCAACCCACGTTATGAAGTAACAACCTGGGCTATGTCTATGCAAACAGTTAACAACTTATCAATGCACACACAACAGTTGGTCCATGGAATCTATGCTGATGACTTTTATTATTTGAACTACAATGGAAAGATGAGCTAGCTACAGGCGAGGGATAGGTGATTTGTCTATGTAAATTCAGGGGAGTGAAGCCTTCCTTTAATTCTTCTTTGTAGGTTGTAAAGTGTATCTACCTCTGCTGATTAATGAATGGGGATGCCATATACCAAACAGAAAGCAATTTAAGAAGTTACTAAATAATTGATTTACGTCATTAAAAACTGAAAAAACTCAAATCTGAACCCTAAGGATCCTAGACGATGTGCACTAGTCCTAAAACACTAAGTTACTGATCCAATGGATTGTCTCCCTATTGAATGGCTTTTCAATGCATGCACTCCTCATATTGTACTCTAATTGGCCAGTGAACAAGGAACGTTAAGAGAACGTTCGTAAACATTCATAGAAGTTAAAAAGGGGAACGTTAATTTGTGATGTTTATTTACATAAATTTACATTCAAAGAACGTTCATAGAAGGATAAAAGAGAAATATTTGTTTCCAATGTTAACTAACGTGAAGAAATGTTCACACAATGTTTGCCAATGTTTCAGAAGGAAAGAATATGAATGTTCATTCTGAATGTTACAATAACGTTTGTTAACATCATGAATTATACATTTGTTTGACACTAGGTGGCAGTTCAGGTCATAGGAACATTATGCCCAGGGGCTCTAACTATCTAGGTTTCCTGCAAATGTTAAAATGTTAATATGTTTCAATTACTAAAAAACATTCAACATTGAATATCTAATCTAAATCAGGCCAAAAAAGAAAAAATTTGTTTCAGGTAACATGGGCAGAAAATGTAGGGTCGGTAGGTCAGGCCAAAAAAAAAAAAGGTGTGTTTCAGGCAACATGGTCCAAAAATTTAGGGTAGGTAGGTCGGATTCTTTTTTTTTCTTTTTTTTTTAATGTTGGAGGTACCTTGAATGAGTCGCGGACTGCCATATCGACTCGCCGATTCTTACTATAACTAGGAATATCATGAAATTATTGGACATTCTTGTTGATAAGCAATTTCCTGAGGCTGGACAGTTAATTAGGCATTTATCTGTTCTTCCTGATCAAAAAATTGCTAAAATTTCCGAAAAATATGAATATTTTGCAAAAAAAAAAATTTAAAAAAATCTCCAAAATCGGAAAAAAATGCTAGGGTCGGCCCTCTTTTGAAACTAGGTTCGGGTTGCCTGAAACACACCTTTTATCTTTTTTGGCCTCAGTATTATTGCTTTTGGCACATCAAACCTCCATACATCAATATAGTATGACCATTGTTAAACCCAACTGTGATATTATATTTTTATTTGTATCTTAATTGTTTGTATTAGGTATGGCAGGGTACCTGACTGCAGCGCCACCATTGGCAGCCTTTTATGGCCCCAAAAGACACCAGACTTTGTCTGTGATCTAACTACTTCAATTCATTGAAATTCATGATGGGTCAAAAACGAAAAGTTACCCCAAAAACATGGAAGTTTTGGTATGTAGGAAAATGAATTTCCTATCTGCACTCAAAAATTAGTAATCAGCTTCATGAGTTTATATTTAGTCACCAAAATTTCCAAACTGTACATACCACTTGCAAATGCAAATGGATCCCCTCAGCCATTATTCAGGTAAGATGTGGCAGTGAAATTATTTGCTTTGGCCCATGGCCTAGCATGTAAAAAATGAAATACCAACCGAAAAAAATATCAGAGGATTTGTGCCACTTATTGGAATTGCAAGTCTCCAAGCAGCCAGCAGTGCTCTTGTTGTGGCAAACTGGTGCCTGCATGTGCTTGGTGAGTGTACTGGCTGTTCCAGGCAGTGGTCACTCCCCTTTCTACTCCTAATTTGAACTCCCAGCTTCCCACATAAGGTATATTAGGAACCAGATGGCAGCATGGTTGGTTTGCATTGGATCTAATGTTAACATTTTAACACAAACAGTTTCCTTTTGACATATCTTCATCATAGCAGCACCTAAAGAAAAGACACTCATTTGGAATTTTGATACTGGATCATCCTTAATGGGTACAAAACCAACACATTAGTATGTTTTTAAGTCTTTTCTACCATATCTATTTTTCCACTGCCATGCCCATTTGTATCTAAAATCTTTTTAGATATCAACCTTTCATAGCTACAAGCAATGGCCTTCTGAATGGTTGCCACCAACAAAGGCACCAGGGACCCTATAGCTAGCTCCCCCAGGTAGGCAGGTAATGAACTAGGAAATACACTTACTCCACCTGGGGAATATATCCCAATGTTGTTGGGCAACATTGGCGCCATATTACTTGCAGGCTGTATGAGGTAACGTCATACCACGGGAGCTACATGCCCTTTATCAGTACTCAGGGAGCCGTGAAGTAACACCACCGGATTTTGGGAGCACATGGTGGGCATCATCTAGAAGAGAGAAGACACATTTTGTTTAAAAACAGAGGTAAACAGCTTTTTCTATGCAAATATAATCTGACAGCGGACTGGCTAGCATGTGTCTGGTTATGTATCGCTAGTCATCCACTGATATCTGTGGCTGCATTCTTCAGACGAAGGTGGAATTTTTGCCCCATGTACCATCTATATCCAGTTTCAACACTTTGTATCACTACTACTGTGTTCTATAGGGACTTCAGCTAATGCATACTCCCATTATGATTTAATATACTTAGTAGGCATCACTGTAGCCTATCCCAATATTTCTACCATCACTGGTTGTGCTGTAATTATATACCAAAGAGATACCTCTTCCACACCACACACCAGGCCAGAAAAAATACACACCTTGGATCAATAAAATACAAACCTTGGATCACCATAACACCTCAAGCAAAAAATACACACCTCGGATTATATTATTTCAGGTTTGCCAGCATCCCCTGTGATGGACCAGAGCAGGCCATTGGTAAGATTCAGTCTTAGTGATTACTGAATGCTATAATAACAGAAACCATTTTTTGTAAATAATTCAAATACAGTAGACTTCATTATAACTAATTTCTTGGGACCAAGTAAAAAAGGTCATTATAACTAGCATTTTCATGAGTTAGATTAAAAAGATAATAGCACTTCATTATAACCAAGTCCCTCTACTATAGATTTGAACTAGTGCAAACTGGGACCGGGCCAATATGTCTGTTGTAACCTAAATTCTTTGTGGGTGGATTATTACAGAACTGCTTTATTTTCATGTGTTAAGAGGTCCAAAAATAATGTAGGAGTATTTATTGGGTTTCCTGAAGAAATTATCCATATTCTGGTGGGAAAAGCTGTGGTTATTGCACATGTTTGGTTCAAATCTGGGTGCTACTTATATGCAAGTCATACAAGAGAATTTAGGGTAAAAAGTATTAAAAATCACATCTAATTGTAAAGTGCTATGAGAAGAAGGCATGTACATGGTAGGTCCCTTGCAGATTCATTCAGGGTGGCTGTATACCCTTTTTCTTGGAAAGAGGGCAGGCTACAAATGAGCGCTTGAGGTGTGCACCGAGTACATGTATGAGAGCACAGGTATTGCCATGCATATGGTAGAATAACGCAATTATTATGTATTTCATTAATTCCGGGAGGGCCCAGAGATTGTAGTTTTATAGGATTAGGCCAAATTTTAAAAAAAGAATAGTCCAGGTGCCAAAGTCCTTTTTCTAGCCTCAGCACCACATATTTTATTAAATCTTTAGATGCACATTACACCATTGTAATTCAAAGTATAATATAGGATATATAATTATCTAGATTGGGGTTATGTCCAGATAGTCCAAAGTCTCTTTTTTTTATTATGTATTTTATTAAGTCTGGCCAAACAAGTGGTGGGATAGCTAAGAATTGAGTAACGGAAGCCAAACGAGGGGTTAGAAAGTTAAGAATTGGGTAAGATAGGCCAAATGAGGGGTAAGGTAGCTAAAAATGGGGTGGGAGAGGCTAAACAAGGGGTTAGGTAGCTGAAAGTGGGGTGGGCGAGGCCAAACAAGGGGTCAGATAGCTAAAAATTGGGTAAGAGAGGCCAAATGAGAGATCAGATAGCTAAAAATGGGGTAAGCAAGGCCAAACAAGGGGTCAAATAGCTGAAAGAGGGGTAAGCAAGGCCAAACAACGGCTCAGATAGTTAAGAATTGGGTAAGCGAGGCCAAACAAGGGGTCAGGTGCTAAAAATATGGTGGGAGAGGCCAAACAAGGGGTCAGATAGCTAACAATTGAGTAAGCTAGGCCAAAAAAGGGGTCAGATAGCTAAGAATTGGGTAAGCCGGGTCAGGTGGGTAAAAATGGGATGGGAAAGGCTAAATGAGGGGCTAGACATGCTTGTGAATGAGTGGCGATAGCCAGAAGTGGGTTGGGAGAAGACACCAGGCCCTCGTATGGGCTTGCACACCCCTCACTGGGGTCATCAGGCCCTTGTATGGGCTCGCACAGCCCTTGTTGGAGTCACCAGGCCCTCATATGCGCTTGCAAACCCCTCTCTCAGGTCACCAGGTCCCCGTATGGTCTTGTAGAGCCCTTGTTGGGCTCACCAGGCCCTATTATGGGCTCGTAAAGCCCTCGCTGAGGTCATCAGGCCCTTGTATGGGCTGGCACACCCCTCTCTCGGGTCACCAGGCCCTCCCATGGGCTAATGCAGCAAGCACCAGGCCCTCATAATTATGGTGTCACACAGCCATCAGTTGGGTCACGAGTCCCTCGTATTGGGTCACACAGCCAATACATGGGTCGCCAGTTCCTAGTATGGTCTCGTAGACAGGCCCTTGTATGGGCTCGCACACCTCTCTCTGGGGTCACCAGGCCCTCGTATGGGCTTGCACACCTCTCTCTGGGGTCACCGGGCCCTCCTATGAGGTCACACAGCCATCAGTTGGGTCACTAATCCCTCGTATGGCCTTGCACACCTGTCGCTGGGGTCACCAGGCCCTAGTATGGGCTCGCACACCTGTCGCTGGGGTCACCAGGCCCTAGTATGGGTTCGCACACCTCTCTCTGGGGTCACCAGTCCCTCACATGGGCTGGCAAACCTCTCGCCACATGTAAGTATGGGGGTGCAGAGGAGTCCCCGGGGCGGTCATATTTATGGATACTATGCATCCTAAAATCCACTTAAAGTAGACCCCTTGTCCTAAGATGTTTTAGCGCTTCTCTTTAATTAATAAATGAACACTTCCTTATTGCACAATAGAGATGTTTATATTTGGTACATTAAAGAAGCTGTAAAATTACTTTTCTGTTTCTGTTCTGCAGGAAGTAACTGTGCCTGCCAGTAACAACCGCATCCCACCCACAGAAACCTCACAGCGAAGGACGGCTGCCCATGACTGATGCCTCCACATTTCTAAGTATTAATGGGTTTGTCCCCTTCATTGGGAAAAAACAATGATCCTGTCTCATTGAGTAAATACCTTAGAAGCTTACATTTATATCAGTTAGTGAGTAGATTAAGTAAGAAAAAGGGGTTGACGCTAGTTGTATAATTCTAAAGAAATCAGGAGCTGACAGGTGTTGAATAATTAATTTGATCAAATCTGAGTATGATTGACGGGTTGCATGTCCAAATTTAAAGTATTTTCATTATTCCAGAAATTGATCTACTAGAGATGAAAGCCTGCCAGTGACGAGCGCGTGCCAGTGACAATGTGCCAGTGATGAGTGCATGACAGTGATCATGACGAGCGTGTGTTAGTGCCGATGTGCCAGTGCCGATGTGCCAGTGACAACTGCATTCCAGGGACGAGCATATGCCAGTGATGAGCATGTGCCAGTGATTTTAGAAAAATAAAATATTATCTTTGACGTTATGTCATTTCATTACATCCTATCACATACTAATTTCAATCCTCCTCTGGAAATCTATACGTGAGATCCCTAAATCCCCTGGCAGGGTTGCCAAAGTGAGAATTTGTTTTAAGTCAGGGATTCAGAAATGTGCCACTGAAAGATAGATTTGTCGAAATAGGTTGGGAATTTTATCAAGGAAAATCTTTAAAATGCCCAAAAGAAAATTTCCCATTTTCAGCTAAAAAGCCCATGTGTGATGGTAAATTCAAAATTTCATTTTGTTCTGTATTCAGGTAAATCAATTTAATCAAAAATATCGAGACCATGATAGTGATACTGATGATAGTGATAGTCAAATCGAAATAATTTGGATATCAATAACACTCCTGGTGCCGTGATGTAAAATCTCCCAGAAAATGAAAAGTCATTTGTAAGGGGGGGGGGGGTATGGATTGAAATTTTTGTACTCTCTGAATTTTCACAGATCTTTTTAAGTTTCTGTATCTAAACCTGTAATTTTAATGTAATGTGAATAAAGGATAGGTTTCAGGTTAAAGAACCTTAATTGCAAAACCTGCTGAATGCATTACTTGTAATGCTGCCCGGAGATGCATAATGGAGTGAGTAACTAAGTTGAAATGGCCTGTCGCCACCAGAGGGCACCACTATCACCTTAGGTGGTAAACATAAATGAAGAAAGATGTCACATATTAATTCATTTACTCACTGACAACCCCCCTCCCCCCTCCCCCCCCCCCCCCCCCCAACCTCTAAAATACTTAGGAATGTGGAGGCATCAGTCATAGGCAGCCGTCCTTTGATGTGAGGTTTCTGTAGCTGTGATGTGGTTGTTACTGGCAGGTCGGCCTAAAGTTACTTTTAGCTGGTGGCCACTTGTTGCTGCTGGTTTCATGTACATTAAAAATGTATTTCTGCTTGCAATAAATACAATAAATTGAATTTGACAGTGTTTGTTTTTGTGTGATATCCATCTGGATCGAAATGTTTGGACTATTCCGCATTAGCTAGATGATCACTGTACAGCGCCATCTTGTCTGGTACCAGTGCTCTTTCCTCTGCTAACTATAGAAGCCTGCTGCTTAGCTGAAGCTGGTTCCTGTCATGACCAAAATTTGGTGTTTTAGGGGTCATAAACCTTTCAATTATAGGCCTCAATTGTGGGTCCTTAGTTCACCTGTTCAGATTGGGGGAGTGGTTAGGACTCTCACCTACCAATCCATGCATCATGGGTTCAAATCCATGTCAAGGCACTTTTGTTCACACACAATTTTAAGATGTACATGTATTTTGGTAGGTCAAAAAATGTGCCGGTTCCTTACTCATGGGGGGAGGGTGCCCCCAACTCCCCTTTTTCTCTTCTTTTTTCCCCTTCGTTAGTAACAGTGGTTACCCGGTTGTAAAGATCCTTAACACCTAAAATCTAAGATTTAAAATGGTTTTGTATTGTTGCATTGGGGTTTCTTTGTAAATAATATTACTATTTCTTACCAACTATAAAAAAAGATATGTTGCCTTGTCATGGATTTGAACCTATTACCCCTGGATTGATTGGCCAGTGTCCTAACCACTCCCCCAACGCAACCAGGTGGCATGAGAAATATTCAAATACAACTGATTCAAAACCATTTTAGATTACACTATAAATATTGATCTTGTGTAAAGGATCTTTAAAACCGAATTGTATACTATCACAAATTTTGACTTACCAAAAATACATGTTAAAATTATGTGTGAACAAAAAAGCCTAGACATGGATTTGAACTCATGACCCATTGATTGGTAGGCCAGAGTCCTAACCACTCCCCCAATCTGAACAGATGACCTGAGGACCCACAATAGAGGGCTATAAGTGAAAGGTTTATGACCCCTAAAACTCCGATTTTGGACATGACAGGAACCAGCTTCAGCTAAAGGTCTCACAAGGTAGAATTACTGCATCCTGCTAGTGCCCTATTAAAGGGATTGGTTTATGATCTTATTAATTACAGGGTGGCGTGAAAGATTTTCCTCTTGACAGGGGGAGGACATTTGACCGGTTTTTAGAAAGGAAGCATGTGCTTTAATACTAGTTGCTCCAGATGGGTCAAAAGCGACCTGGGCCGTTTTGGAGGCGACTAATAATTTAGGTGACCTGGTGATTTTGAGGCAATATTGACAATAGGATAACAAGTCCAAAAAAGCGACTTTTTGACCTGGGCCCTTAAATTCAGCGAGTTTCCGACCTCAGGGGGGACCCCTCTGCACCCCCATACTAGTACGTGATAACAAGGGAGCTGACGGAATTTGCTTGTAATTCAACGCTGGTTAGTTTAAACATGGGAATATACTTCTAAAAGGAGTAACAATTTAGGATAATGTGCCCATTAAATTATCCCAGATGTTTTAAGAGCAGATGGTTTGTAAGATATCATACCATAAAATAGACTACACAAAGAGAGATCTGCATGCCCAGAGGCCTTCCAGGAAGTTGCCTCACGGACCAGGAACAGGTGCAGCAGCTTAGATTAGTTCCATATTCCACCTGTGTCACTTTCATAGATGGCGCCACCTATTACGTAACATCGCTATAGGAGGAGGAAGGTAGTAGTTGCGTGTGTGTGTGGAGAGGGTGTGTGGAGAGGGTGGGTGGGTGAATGGGTGGGTGAGAGGCTAAGCAGGGGGGTGACGAGGTACAGGCTATTTTTGTGATCCCTGCCTATTACGGCATTCTACTCTATTTTTACCGGCTCACCTGTGGGGCTCTGGATGAGGGGGTGGGTGAATGGGTGGATGGGTGAATGGGTGGGTGAGAGGCTAAGCAGGGGGGTGACGAGGTACAGGCTATTTTTGTGATCCCTGCCTATTACGGCATTCTACTCTATTTTTACCGGCTCACCTGTGGGGCTCTGGATGAGGGGGTCCCATGTCCCCTGTCTTCACCTGAAGAAGGCCAATTCGGCCGAAACTGTAGTGACGGTTTATTTAGAAATTTTATTTCTGTCATCCACGAATCATTTTATTGTTGTTGGTTGTGTTTATTGATCAATTTATTATTGGTATAATAAATTTATCTCTACTAGATTATAAGAAATGCCCATATCCCATGTCACTAAGCAAAAACCTGTGTCACTTATGTCACTAACCTAATTCAACTATTGGGTATTCTATATAGATAGAAACACCTAAACCCACTTAAATTTTAGTTATCCTACTTTTTGATGAAGAAAAAATGAGCAAATTATACATATGAATAGGATTCGAAATGCACATTGTAACAATCGCAGATTTCAATTAGAATTATTTCCTTGTCATTAAGCTTGATGTCATGTCACTAGGCTTCATGTCACATGTCGATTCTAAGGTTTGGCCATGTCATATGTCGCTTAGGTTGCCATGTCAAATGTCGATTTTAAGAAACAGCCATGTCAAATTTTTTTTTTAAATGCCCATGTCGTCATGTCGAATTTGGTGGTCCACACCCATACCTGTCCCACCTCCTCACTCCACCACTGTCCACTACCAACCTTTCCAAGAGCCCCCCCCCCCCCCCCCCCCCCCCCAACACACACCACCACCACCACTCGCTCCACGGCCGCCAGTGGGTGACTAGCCCCCGTATGGAAAGCCAGGAGGTCTACAAATAGGAGACTGGATTAAAGTGTACATTCTCACAGCAAGCGAGGTGAGTTATCATCAGACACTGAACCACCGTATGCATCGAACCATTTTTTATGCTTCACCCCTATCCCTAACACTGGCGGATGACCCGGGTTGGTGACGTTAATGATCATGTATTTATATGAGGCTGAATACAACTGACATGCAAAAAGAAATGTTAGGAGCATGAGGCACGAATATACAAACGTCGCGGTCTGGGGCTAGTGTAACAAAGCCTCTTGCCTCTCCCAACCAGCCAACCAGCCTAAGAGATTAAGGACTCACTGGGTGTGGGGTTTGTGCTACATGTTGTAAGGGATTTATGGCTGTTGTACAATCGCCTTACACACTGGACTCCCACCGTCAAGATTATATAGCGGTATAACAGGCCGATAGGAGTGCTTTTGAATAGCATTTCACCTAGTCAGCCTATTGAAATTTTTGAGTCAAAGATAAGCTACATCTCAAACTAAATCACCCAACAACGATAGCTAGTTAGGCCACCTCGTTTTGACAACTTGGATTCGGGACTTTTGCAGCAAATATTTGGGGGCGGAGGGCAAGAAAAAGCCTCTAAACAGGGGATATTGGGTACCAAATTCCCCAAGGGGCGGGGGCGAAAAAAAGAAAAAAAGCATGAAAAATTTCTCTTTTGGGCTACCAAAATGAGATATATAGAGAACTATACCCAGTTTGAAAGGCCATGTTCGAGGTTTTGCTGGTCAGAATGTACTTCTTTTTTTGTTCAAATTGATATATTTATGATCAAATCTTGATACATATATATAATTTTAAAGCATAATTAACGATGTTTAATATCATGCTTAATCAATCATACTTTTTTCATGGAAATAATAGTTATCATAATAAAGCATGATGAATCATGAATAATCATGTTAAATATAATCCTAGATCAATCAAACACAGAAATCATGATTTGTAAAACATGCTGATTAAATGGAAATAAACCAAATATCATGGTCTATCATGATGATCATTATAATGTATTACATGATGTATGCTATTTGTCATGATATATAGATCTAGTGTTTTAAAAATCAAGATTTCAGTGAAAAAAATTATAATTATGTAGGGGTCAGGCTTTACACTCTAATATATTATTGTACTGTATGTAAGACTTAGTACTGGACGTTCAGTAGTTTGCTGCCTTCAAATAGTTCTTCAGGTTAAGGACAGGAGTTGTTGACCACTGTTCGAGGTTCTGAAAACTACTGCTGGGTGGCGAATAGTTCCCTTGTGTTTGCCATGCACACCAAAGTGACTGACATGTGCACTGAGGGTCGGATGACCAGTGCTACTATATAAAGGACAAGTCCTAAAGGGATCGGTCTCTCAGTATTTGACTGTCCCTGACTAGAGAACTGTGGATCAGGCCCACTGGCTGACCACCGGCCACATGTTAAATGTACCTATACCATGCCCTCAACTACTGACCTACATGGAGAAAGTGCTTGTAGTACCTGTAGTCCCGCACCGAACCGTTCCTGAAGTGCCCTTCTATTCACTATGAGCTTGTGAAGTGTAGCTCTTTCTACCAGCCCACTGATCACTTGTATCTGAATAAACATACACATTTTTCATACATCTGCATACAACTCAAGCTGAGTTGTGTTCTCATTGTTTTTTTGATAAATAGCATCATCCACTTTTTTTTTCAAATCAAAACAATCATGTCTATTTCTTTCATCAAACAGAGAGCTGCATCGCAAATGTTTTCAAAAATGGAATCACAAAAAAAAATTGGTGAAGGATGTGTAATCAATCAGAAGAGACTTTGTTTGTTGGTGGCGATGTGTCTGCTTTCGGTGATTATATTCTCACAGGGTAAGTAGAGCACTCAGCTTAATGTTGGTGCATCTTGATTTCAATTTTCTGATGAGCTCCATATACTGGTGAAACATCCTTTTATGGGAATCGGGGACAATGAAATGAATTAACGATAGGATTAAGTGCTATGGTCAGAAAATAGGGGTGACTTCCATCTCAGTGATAGGACACTTACAGCGTATTGCGAATGGCTGGGAATAAGGACAGGTTGAAGGCCACATCCAGAGGTTTTGAATAATATGAGGAAGCCGTAATATGCCACTGCAAACATACTGTTTTAAATGATCCTTTAATTGATATTGTATAAATGTTTGAATACAGTGGCATTTTTGGGAAAAGTAGTAAATGTCTTCAAATGTTAAATTGATCAATGTGTGTTTTGCCCACTTTTCACAGGGGGGCACTGCAGTCAATGGTAATCTGTGAGGCCATTGCTAAGGGCAGAAGTGTATGTGTGAGGTGTGTAGGGGGGGGGGGGGGGGGTCTGTGGGCAAGTAACAACGCCCTAGCCCTGTACGGCTGGGCCTGGGTACAGACCACCAAGTGCGCAATCTACAACTCTGACTCGCCCTATAGGTGGAAACAATCAAGGCTATGTAACTCAACCTTTTATCCCCTGTCCCTGAGGCCCGCTGACCACTGTAGAGGCTGGGCACTATCTCAACTTTAGCTATACCATGTGTGAACTCTATTCCAAGATAAAGGGTCCATTCTGGGGCCCTATATAAGCAAGGGCCCATAAGGAATTCTTTTTAAATGGGTCCTAGTTTGTTCTGTTAAATCTTTTATCAAGAGTACCAAATTTGAGGTGTTGTTCGCACATACTTGATGGAACCATATAGAAAATATAGGGAGTGCCCCCCCCCCCCCCATTGGGTTGGTTGTCACCCAATATGCAGTCACATTGGGTATTGGGTGCTGTAGTTCATGAATTTCTCAATAGGAACAGCACAAGCACTGATATTTTTGGGCTGAGAGTTACTGAGGTTGGCCCAACTTAAACAAATAATAAGTAAATGAATATGTCACGCGCCAAATCAGAATTTGCGCAATCTCGGAACTTTTACATCTCTATAACAAGTATTTCAAAATAAGTTAGTATACCACACAAACAGAGAGGTAGCGTAAGGAAATGTATGTCCAAAGTAGTTTTACTGTATCAGTTGTCTCCTTGTTAGTTTATAGGTAACCCCCATTGTTTTATCACATCAGAGAAATTATTGCCATACTTTTATAATCACAGTTACAGTAAGGTGGAAGGTGCATAGGGATGTCCTCGTGATTGTTATCACACTTCTAAGGTGTGGCACAGCATCCTCAAACAACATTGAAACATATATTTAATAGCTGTATGTATAGCTAGAGTAAGAAAAGTTAGGAATTCTCAAACTGCCCAATCTAAATAGGGAGCAATTCCGGAATTGTCCTGCGCAGTTCCGGAATTGTGCCAGAGCAGTTCCGGAATCAAGCTGTTTCTGATTCTGCGCCTGACAAATATACTCCCACAGGAGTTTATCTTTATATAGCACATTAGTTAATGTACATAGGTATCTGTTTATAATAACGAAATAGCCATTTTAAAACCTTATCTTTCTATAATTGATATTCACCCTTACTGTTGATGTGCCATACAGGTTTAAGTTTCATGTTTTTGTGTTTCTTTCATAAAAATAAGTTTTCAACAATTACCGCATTATGGTGCCATGAACAAAGAATGTTAAAAAAGAAACAAATAAGAAGATTAAGTATTTTCTATTTTTTATGAAATAGGGCTGCTACATTTATTGAACCAAAGAAAGCCATATTTCACTCCCCTGTGAAACAACCCATGGCTGTCATAGAAAAAGGGCATTTTAGGTTCCACTTTCCCAATTTTGATAATTTGAACCAGTTGACCCTTGGTTGATGCTGTGAGCCATATTTCATGGCCTTGCGACTTCATTGTGGCAGTTTATATACATTTGAAACATCCTAGGAATAGGGTATTTCAGCCCACCCACCCCTTTCCTAATTTTGATAATATGAATTGAAATTTTTTATGTTTTCTGATTCAAATTATCAAAATTCTGACGGGGGGAGCCTAAAATCGCCTTTTTCTACACCGTACAAATGTAAACAAACCGCCATTGATGACGTCACAGAGTCGTTAATATTTCCTAATTTTGATAATTTGAATTGGAAAACGAGTGTTTCTTTGTATATCTTTTTTATGTTTTCTAATTCAAATGATCAAAAGATCAAAATTCTGATTGGGGGGCCTAAAATCGCCTTTTTCTACACCGTACAAATGTAAACAAACCGCCATTGATGACGTCACAGAGTTGTTAAATATGAGTACCGTATGGGTTATTTAATGGGAGTGTTAAATACAGGGTTCCTTGGTTAAATCAATGCCATGGCCGTATTTCATAAAAAAATAAAGCCCAAGGGTCAACTTGTGACATAGCTCATCAACAAACCAAAACTCATGAACCTTTGTTTATGTATTAAATGCATATGCTGTGAGAATGATATGGAGGAGAGACACAGAGACATATCCATGATATCTAGGCATCATTGACAAAACCTCACATGGTCAATTTATATGAGTCAAATCAGAGTCTAGTATTTCATAACTCAATAAATTCATTCTTGAATTGTAAGAGTTATTTTATCTTTTTTTTTAATAAATAGATATGCCAGGATATGACCTGAATTCTGCAATTGACCAATCAGAGGTCATGAGACAAAAAAAGCCTTGATCAAGACTAGAAGGATTTACTTGATTTAGTAATGATGGAGTAGTGGTAAGGAGAACACATAATCTTTGTCAACTGATCATACTACCAAAACCTGCAATGGCAATGCTATTTCTATGTTGTTGTTTTTCAGTGATAACGTATAACAAGCCCTATTTTGGATATGAACGAATAGCAAAGTTAAAGGAGGACACCGCACCATGGCTAACAGTTAATGAAGGGACAACGATAGAGGACAGACAAACTTATAGGAAACAGGTTCTATCAGAGTCCTGCAGACATGGCCATTATAGGACAGATCCCTCATATATAGGGAATATCATTGTTGATGACATGAATAAGGTTGTGTATTGCGTCCTACCAAAAGCGGGTACAACACAGTGGCTAAATAAGTTATTAGCGATAAATATGAAAGCATTAAACCAATCTAGGCCAGATGATTTTAAGAATCCACATGATATTCAGAAGTTGAAAAGGTAAGGCTATTTTATAGACTCAGACATATGCATATTTAAATCCAATAGAATAGAATCTGTAAGAGATAGGGGATAGCCTAGGTCCTGGAGTCTACACCTTATAATCTTATTTTGATTCAGTTAACTCAAAATATAAGCTTTGGTCTTCTGTAGAAATATATAAGGGGTTCAGGACTAGATCCAGCAAGGACTGACCATGATTTCATCTGTATATCACCATTCAATCAGAGAAAAATGACTAAAGATCATCTGGCCTTGATGGATAACTATGTCACTTCCAATCTATTTCATGTTTTCAAGGTATAGGATCAATAGACTGGTGAGTTATCCCCCAAAGAGAAGGCGTCAGATATTGTCCACCTACTACAAGTTCATGTTTGTGCGCCACCCAATGACAAGACTCCTCTCTGCATATAGAATGTTCAAAAACCTGACCGAGACAAAAAGAATCTCAAACCCTGATCACATATTCAACAAGCGTTTCTCAACCCTGATACGACGAGACTGGGTTCACAACTTTCCTTCTTTTGAGGAATTTGCTTTTGAAATAGGCACACATTGGAGAGACATTGAGGAAGCTCGAAATTCACATTGGCGAGACCAGTTGTCATTGTGTGGACCATGCTCGATTAAATATGACTTTATCGGGAAACAAGAATACTTTGCTGAGGAGGGTAATTATGTGTTGAGACAAGTTAATTCCTCAGAGACCTTCCCCAACCCACGTTATGAAGTAACAACCTGGGCTATGTCCATGCAAACAGTTAATAACTTATCAATGCACACACAGCAGTTGGTCCATGGAATCTATGCTGATGACTTTTATTATTTGAACTACAATGGAAAGATGAGCTAGCTACAGGCGAGGGATAGGTGATTTGTCTATGTAAATTCAGGGGAGTGAAGCCTTCCTTTAATTCTTCTTTGTAGGTTGTAGAGTGTATCTACCTCTGCTGATTAATGAATGGGGATGCCATAGACCAAACAGAAAGCAATTTAAGAAGTTACTAAATAATTGATTACGTCATTAAAAACTGAAATAACTCAAATCTGAACCCTAACGATCCTAGAGGATGTGCACTAGTCCTAAAACACTAAGTTACTGGTCCAATGGATTGTCTCTCTATTGAATGGCTTTTCAATGCATGCACTGCTCATATTGTACTCTAATTGCCCAGTGAACAAGGAACGTTCGTGAACATTCATAGAAGTTAAAAAGGGGAACGTTCATTTGTGATATTTATTAACATTATAAATTACATTCAAAGAACGTTCATAGAAGGATAAAAGATGAATATTTGTTTCCAATGTTAACTAACGTGAAGAAACGTTTCACACAATGTTTGCCAATGTTTCAGAAGGAAAGAATATGAATGATCATTCTGAACGTTACAATAACGTTTGTTAACATCATGAATTTTACAATTGTTTGACACTAGGTGGCAGTTCAGGTCATAGGAACATTTTGCCCAGGGGCTCTAACTATTTAGGTTTCCTGCAAAAGTTAAAAGGTTAATATTTTCCAATTACTAAAAAAACTTCAACATTGAATATCTAATCTAAATCAGGCCAAAAAAGAAAAGTTTTGTTTCAGGTAACATGGGCAGAAAATGTAGGGTCGGTAGGTCAGATTTTTTAATTTTTTTTAAACATGAAAGTACTAGACTGCCGGTCCAAAGACCCTAAAATTGACCAAAAAAAAGTAAAAAATACTAATTATTTCTCAAAATTGCATAAAAAAACGTGGGGTCAGCCCTGTTTTGATAGGGTCGGTCGGGTGACCTGAAACAAACCTCTTTTTCTTGCCCTCTTGTTGAACAAAAATGAACACCCAAAATTGACAATTTTATTAATGCAAGCAGTTAGAAAGATAGAAACACCCATTTTATGGGAGTATGGTTTCTTTATATCAACAGGGCTGTAGATGTTTCTATGTAACAGTCCCAGAGTAGATCTTTACTCATTGGTTGTAGATAAAGCGTCTTAAACATTCTGTTAACTAGGAATAATAAGGTCTGGTTCAGAAATGTTTAGATTGCATTTGGACATGGAAGCCATTTGGACGCGGTAGCCATTTGGACATGGAACTACATCAGTTGACTAAGCCGATGGGAAAGATAAGGAGCAGTAACTATTTAAAAACCTAGCCAATACCTGTCAAATAGTTTCTATATTATTAACCAATAAATGATATAGCTAGATAATGTATGAGAAGTTAAAAAAGTTACATATATGAATGTTGATAAAGAGTAGAAACTAACATTAGAAAACGTGCAGACAAACGTTGAACATTTTCTAACATTACAAAACGTTTAAAAAAACATTCGATTGAACATTAAAAAACGGCAGAAAGCATCAACATTTTACGTTTTTAAACTTTTATATATGAACGTACAAGAACTTTCAGAGTGCGTTTTTTAACATTCAGAAACGTTTATTTGTTCACTGGGCATGATTTATTGTATATGAGCATAGATTTCACTACATCAATTATATGTATCTAGAGATGTGTTTATGGCAATAAAATATTCAACAACAACAATAACATCAACAACAATAGCATCATAATTGTCATAAGTTGTTCCTATTGTAGTGGGGGTATATAATTGCTAAAATATCTACTGTATGTGTGCCGTCTGAGGGGACCGGCAGATGAGGACAGATTTTCCCAAATATGATCAGTTTTATCGCTTTTGGCACATCAAACCTCGACACATCAATATAGTATGACTTTTGTTAAACCCAACTGTGATATCATATTTTTATTTGTATCTTAATTGTTTGTATTAGGCATGGCAGGGTACCTGACTGCAGCGCCACCATTGGCAGCCTTTTATGGCCCCAAAAGACTTTGGCTGTGATCTAACTAATTCAATTCATTGAAATTCATGATGGGTCAAAAAATAAAAGTTACCCCAAAAACATTGAAGTTTTGGTATGTAGTAAAATGAATTTCCCATCTGCACTCAAAAATTAGTAATCAGCTTCATGAGTTTATATTTAGTCACCAAAAATTCCAAACTGTACATACCACTTGCAAATGCAAATGGATCCCCTCAGCTATTATTCAGGTAAAATGCAGCAGTGAAATTATTTTCATTGGCCCATGGCCTAGCATGTGAAAAATAAAATACCAACCGAAAAAAATATTAGAGGATGTGTGCCACTTATTGGAATTGCAAGTCTCCAAGCAGCCAGCAGTCCTCTTGTTATGGCAAACTGGTGCCTGCATGTGCTTGGTGAGTGTACTGGCTGTTCCAGGCAGTGGTCACTCCCCTTTCTACTCCTAACTTGAACTCCCAGCTTCCCACATAAGGTATATTAGGAACCAGATGGCAGCATGGTTGGTTTGCATTGGATCTAATGTGAACCGATGCAGTATTTACCCCGGGGGGCCCCGCAGTGCAGTGAGAACCCCATCAGTGAAAGCTAAAGGTGTTATCCAGCTGGGGCCATTTTGACACAAACAGCTTCCTTTTGACATATCTTCATCATAGCAGCAAGAAAAGACACTCATTTGGAATTTTGATACTGGATCATCCTTAATGGGTACAAAACCAACACATTAGTATGTTTTTTAAGTCTTTTCTTCCATATCTATTTTTACACTGCCATGCCTATTTGTATCTAAACTTTAAAAAAATATCAACCTTTCATAGCTACAAGCAATGGCCTTCTGGTTGGTTGCCACCAACAAAGGCACCAGGGACCCTAGCTCCCCCAGGTGGGCAGGTGATGAAGTAGGGAATAAACTTACTCCACCTGCGGAATATATCCCAATGTTGCCGAGCAACATTGGCGCCATATTACTTGATAGAGAGCAAATTATATATTTAACAAATTGTGATTAGGAGAAAAACTTTCAAAGCCTATGGTCCTTAAAAAGGTATGAACAGCCACAAGTGCATAAGTTCATCAACTTAAACTAGAAATACAGCCATATTGGCTAAGAATATATGTAGAGTGTATCTACCTGTATCTTTACTGTATTGACACACTTGAGGAAATAATTATGTAAATCACCACTCCTAGATGGCAGGGAAATGTGGGTAATTGGTGATATTAATGTGAATCTTTTTGAACCCGATGATTGCAAGACAAAGTATTATAAAAAGGCATTAGGGACTAAATTTGCAGGTACCTTGCCTCACTTAATTAGTGATCACTTGCCCATTTATGTCGTCAAAAAGAAGGCCAAAGAAAAGTATGACATAATCAAGGTCCGTGCTTGGTTCTATAAAAATTATGATTACTCCGACTTTAGTGACTATCTATTACACATTGACTGGTCACCTTTCTACAGTGCTGACAGTGTCGATGCTAAATGGGATTTCATGCTTTCTTCTATGACAGATTATCTAGACCTGTACTGTCCCATAAAAGACATACAATTTAAGGACACGCACAAGCCCTGGATAACTACCCTGTAAACACAGATACGTAGCGCCAACGTTAATCTACGTTGATTTGGGGTATGAACTACGTAATTTTACAAGGTTTGTGGACGTCAAAACGTGAAGGTATATATACCTCCCAGCAACCTAAAAGTCTTATTTACGTTTTTCTACGTAAATAAACGTTAAAATCAAACACAAAATTACACTTACATTCACTTTCATAGATCGGTGTCATTAATATATATTTACATTCACAAAGAATATTAAATTTGTAGTACTACAGCTATATTTGTACAACCGATTTGACTCCATATTAGAATTGTATAAGCTGTATGTTTCCCCCCTTTAACGTATTTTATTCACAGAGTGATGTTATGAATACAAACCAACTCAATGGGAATAGTTTGTTGGACACAGTATCCCCTGCACCTTGTAAACATGCTAAGTTTAGGCTGTAGTGAGGCTTTGTATGTTTTTCTTTACCACAGAAGTGGTGTCTGTTAGTTTAACTCTGCTAATGCAGCTATACATGTGCAATAATTTGATATCCTCTCCTTTATATATGAAAAGTCAATGGTGTACAGCTGATTTGTATTAAAATAATTCAATACTCATTAAAGGTTTACTGCTAGAATGTGGTAAACTCCCCAGAGTGTCATGTCTTTCTCTCAATATTAGATAGTGCTGCCACCTTGTGTTACACTTTGGAGTTACATACCCAATTCTGGTTGAAAATATACTGCTTTTAATGTTCATCTACGTAGATTTGCTACGTTTATTTACGTCTGAATGACGTAGAAAAAACCCATTTGAAACCATTGGTTGGAAGCAAACCTACATAAACCTGTCAGCAACGTTGGAATTACGTAGTGTGTTTACAGGGTAGACACATCTTGGAATCCATTTATGAACGTAATGAATATATGTTAGAGTACTGCTCTGGTGGCAAGGCAAACCCTGATCTACTGGAAAAGGCCAAGCAAGTTCGCTGTGATATTAATGCTCTGTCAAAACTATCTGAGGAAAACTTTTATAAGAATAAACTAGAAGAATTGTCCCACAATCCGTATAAATTCTGGAAGGAGCTAATAAACTCCTAGGTAGAACAGGCAGTGGTAAATCTGAAATCATCCTAACCAGTCACACAGATGGCAGTGAAATAAGGGACACAGCTGTCCCAGACTATGTCAATGGCTTTTTCACTAATATAGAAAGCGAATTGTTTGACAAACTAGGCGATGTGCCTACTGTCTGAGCAAAATGTAAACCCATGTCCACCTCTCACCCTATAACGGATGAGAGCTCAATATCTTATGAAGAATTCTCAAGTTTTGCTTTATGTGACAAAACTTACAAACACCAATCAATTAATTTCTGTGAATTTTATTTCAGATGTTTACAGCAGTTTTTAAGACTATGACACGACGTTTCTTATGAAGAAGTTATTAAGCTCCTAAAGGGCATTGAGGTACACAAATCCAGTGGTATAGCAGATCTGAACACTGCAGTGCTCAAGGATGCCCTCCTAATTATGGCTCCCCATTTAACCTATCTAATCCAATATTGTCTCCATAAAATAAAATTCCCTGCTGAATGGGCCTCTGCCCGGGTCGTCTCCCTCCCTAAGTCTGGAGATCTGAAACAGATTGGCAACTGGAGACCCATATCCCTACTGCCCGTCTTCAGTAAAATTATGGAGCGCATTATTTATAAACGCATCTACTCTCATTTAGAAGAAAATGCACTACTGGCTGGTTCACAATATGGATTCCACACGTCCAACTAATGACGCTGTGTTAAATAACATCTATTTAGCTAAAGACAAAAACGAATACATGGTCACGTGTTTCCTGGACGTGCGGAAGGCTTTTGATAGCATCCACCATGGTGAATTAGTAGGACGTATGAAAGATTTTGGTCTACCCGAAATATACAGTGATTGGCTGTATGCATACTTGGATTAAAGAAGCCAGGTAGTTACCTGCAATAACCATGTATCTACTTAACTACCCATCTCATTTGGAGTAGCCCAGGGCTCCATTATGGGTCCTTTATTGTTCATTTGTTTTGTCAATAATATGCCTGAAATTGTGAAAAGTTGTAAGGTAATTATGTATGCAGATGATGTTGTCTTCTATAAATCTCATCATTCATTATCAGCTGCCGTATATCTTGTCCAGCAAGACGCTACCTTAATTCATAACTGGTTCACCACAAGTGGACTTTGCATAAATACTGAAAAAAATAAAATTGTTACCTTTGGCAAGCAGCATATCGACATTGATAATATAAAAATTACCATGGGTGTCACAACCCTACAGGTCTGCCCTCAGTATGAATACCGAGGTATAATTCTGGATAGCAACTTTACTTTAGAGAAATCTGTGAACAAATCCGTGTCCACTGCTAATTTAAGAAATGTCATGCTACGCAAAATGAAACGGAAAATGTCAACAGACACGGCTCTGTTAGTGTACAAACAGACCATAACTGCCTGCTCTAGAGTATTGTGGTTATTTGTTTAATGGCATATTTAAAACTCAACACAAACGCCTACAGCTGTTGCGAATAGGTGCCTGCGCACATGCCTGAATATATGACTGAAATATCATGTAGTTGATTTACACCAAGATGCAAATATAAACTACCTGTGTGTACAATACGACCTGTAACTCTTGTTACTCATATACAAATATGTCTATAGTGCTAATTACGCTAATGAATCACTAGGCCTAGTGTTCCAAACCACCCCAGCTGAGGGGATCAGGACGAGATCCTCGAACACTGGCGCATTACAATACGCCCCTTCTGTTAAAACTGGGTACAGAAAGAGCCCGTTATACAGAGGTATAGACATATGGAACAAACTGAATACCTCATGTAGGATGGCCACCAATAAAGAGGTCTTTGGAAGCAAAGCTCTTGCAAGTCTGGTATCTATATATAGAGCCTTACATAATTTGAACGGAGTATATCACTGTTATACAACCATATGCATCTTATTTATCTGTTCATAAGAAGTAATATACTATGTTCTTCCTTATACTTGTCTATTATGTTACAACTACACACCTGATACTAACGGCTGAAAAAGTGCCGTCGTTTGTTTGTCTACCTGTTACCACTATTGCAACTCTCATTGCTATTGTGTTCATATGTAATAACTGAGAAATCGCTCTGTATTATCATACGTCGTATACTATCTCAACATAACGATATGTTCTCATGTTAGTCTAGTGAAATATTTGCTATATTTTATATAGATCCTGTACCAGGTTATTTCCAGATTCCCCCAAGAGCAAGGGCATTGTCACGCCTTCTGCCGCCCCCCCCCCCTCCCCCCATTCCTCTTCTCAGGTCTGGGAGGGGGGCACGCTGCGGGCTGAGGGATTTCTTGAAGATGGAGGGGGGGACGTGGTCCCTCCCCTACCATACACCTCCAATATCCCTCAACCTCACCTTCAATTCCATGTCCACTCTCCTCCCCTCCAGATCCCCTCCCATGCCCTGACCTACCCCTGTGGCTTCTCCTCCCTCTACGACCTCTGTGTACTCAAGCCTAGGGAGAGGGAAGCAGTTGGAGGGAAAGGGAAGCATTAGAAAAAAAGGACAGTCAGGAAATAGGATGCAAAACAAAAGAGTGCGGATTCAAAGTCTTCCTTCTAGAACAACCCCTGACTGCTGGCTGCAAATGAATCTATACAGCTCTCAGAACCCACCAGAATAAAACCTTCTGCCTCTAGATCTCGAAAATATCCCGTGGGTACCAAGCTTGCTGTACCCTGCTTGCAACTTTATATGTGACCTTAAGTTTTTATAAAAGGTCCACAAGTTCAGTTAAGCTCTCCAACGGCACCCCTTCTTTCCCCTCAATGCCACTCCCTCCTTCTCAATGTGTTCAAAAATATGTTATAGGTGGGGGGGGCATGCCTTCAGGTGACAAAGGTATTTTCCCAAAGGATCTCTCCCTCCAAAAAAAATCCTAAACCAAATGATAGAGGCTAGATGTAGATCATACCTTTCATAAAGTGTGTGCAAAATTCATAAGAATGGACCATTTGAAGGCTATAAATTCAAAGTTGTCTTGAGGGGACATGCCCCCAAACCCCCCAGTTTGACACCTGCAGTTCACTTGTGGTGGCTGCAGCCCTTCATTTGCGGTGTTCTGCTGCAATACCCAATCGCTATAGATTGATCACATATATCCCCTAGATAATCCTACTACTACCAATTTTGTAACCTAACAGGGTATAACATACCTGAAAACACATAGAATTACCCTTAAAATAAATGAGCGGTTAAAAGAACTACTATTGACAGCTTGTGAAAGTAATTAGAATGAAAGCATCAAGCCACAATTAGTTTTGCCTTTCAGCTTTAATTTTACACCCATATTGCATTTTTGGGGGGCTAATTCTTTCATATTTATGACAATTAATGTCTATTGTGGCAATATTATTAGGTCTCAATGCTAGAAACCTGCAAAAGATTAACTTATAAAATTATTATTGTGATATTTCACATTTTTCAGGAAAATGACCCAAAAATAGTGTTGCAGGACACTTTTTGCTTGGAGCAAGGAAAAATATTCAATAACATATATTTATCTACCTATAAACCAACTTTGGTACTTTTATCCAGAAATAAAGTATATTTCCCTTAATTCACTAGACTATCAGTGCAATAATACAAATAGCATATGAGTTTCCCAAAAGGTCCCCCTGACGACCTTTTGAAGTCTCTGACTTCCTTTCACTGGCCATGACTCCCTTTCACTGAGAGCAATCCGAGTAAAGGTTATCTGAGGGGGTTAATGGTTGCCAGGGTTCCTAAAGGGAGTCATGCCAGGATAAGGGAGTCGGTGTATTTAGACACATGATCCCTTTGAAAGAAAGCCAGCCCCCCCCCCGCGTCCACCCCATCCTCAGTAGCTTTAGCCGTTGGTCATTCAAATGGGGTAGTCCTCTCTACCAGGATATTGTACAGGAACTGGCTTACTACTACATCAACCCAATAAAAGGTGAGTACATTTGAAATAAATAACATATCAAGCTAAAGCAGATATCATGTTTGACATGTAGGTTTATCTAATACGCATATAAGAAATTTACGAGAGGGAGTGGGCTGCATCATTTTGGACTAGATCTGCAGTGCGTTATTTAGTTATAAGTGTTTGATATAAATGAAAGCATCAAAGATCTATGTTTTGATTGTGCCTACCGTACCGTCGCGATTAAGCGCCGGGGCGCTCTTCAATTTGAAGGGCCTCTTACCCAGGTGCTTATACAAGGCAGGCGCTTATTCAAGGTCACGATTTTAGTGCTTAAGAAGTATTTGGAAGCCCCTGCACCCCGGCGCTTATTCAAGACCAGGCGCTTTATCGCGACGGTACGGTAATCACAATACAGACTTTGCACAAGGGCCAGGATGAGCCCTTTATATTTATTTTTCGGGGGCGGGGGGCAGTATTGGTATACATGTATTTGATACGACATGTATATGGCTGCCCAAGCATCGACTATCTATGGCCTAGTCATCATAACTATGGGATTTAGCATAGGATCCCTTAAGGGAAAGACTTTTGCAAACACCTCATCCCCATCACCAGCAAATACAATTTTTTGGTTGGACCTAATGGGCTAAGTAAAACAAACAATCAACACTTGAACTATAACCACTCAATTAACATCATTTCAAAAGGAATGTAAAGGTTATGGGTGGGTAGCTCGGGAGGCATTTTGGAGACAAAACTAGGGCTCACATAAGAGAGTCATGTAGCTCCTTTACTACAGGGAGTCAGGCATAGAGTCCAGTCAGAAGGACAGTCATTAACATTGGTGGGTACCCGTACTTTTGGATGCAGACTGGCGGCAAAACCAGGTTTTGCATAAGGGATTCACATAGTTCCCTTTCTTAGGGGAGTCAGGCACTGACTGCATTCAGAAAGAGAATCAAAAAAAGAATCATTGCTAATTTGGACTCTATATGATTTATATGGGTGGGTAGCGGTATTTCTTGAGGCATTTTGGAGGCAGAACCAGGCTCACATGAGGGAATCACATAGATCCTTGTTTATATGGAGTCAGGCACTGACTCATTCAAAACGGAGAGTCATAAAGGGAGTCATTGATAGTTTAGACTATATAATTAAAATTGGTGGGTAGCAGTAATTTTGGATGCAGTTTTGAGGAAAAATCAGGGTTGGCATAAGGGGGACACATAGCTTCCTTTCTAAAGGGAGTCACACACTGACTCCATTTAGAAAGAGAGTCAGAAAAAGAGTCTTTGATAATTGGGATCCTATATAATTAACATTGGTGGGGTAGCAGTAATTTTGTATGCAGTTTGGAGGCAAAACCAGGGCTCACATAAGTTAGTCATATAGTTCCCTTTATAGAGGGAGTCAGGTACCGGCTCCATTCACAAAGAGAGTCAGAAAGAGGGTCATTGCTAATTTGGACTCTAAATGATTAACATGGATGGGTAACAGTAATTTTAGGTGTGTGTGCACCTGTCCTGTTAGAATCTGTTCTGTTAGAATCATCATGATTTTAATGTGATTTAAAAAAAAAACATTTTCTACTTTTTTATTTCAGAGTCAATTTACAAGTAGAAACAATTTTCAAAAATGATCCATATGATCGAATTTTCCGATGGTTAATCTTAAATTCTGTCAGTTCTAGATGTGCTAGACACCAAAAAGGTTAAATGATCGCAATGACATGGCGCATCTCTACAAGTAATAAGAAAAAGATGTAGGCCCCTAGTGCGTCTCTGTTTTATCTGTGGTAATTTTATGATCATTCTGTGTGGTGTTTGCTAATTAATTAGCACAATTACTTCTTATCATCACAGGGAGACAAGAAAAATACCTCTATGATGCTAACAATGTATACAACTATTAAATTTTAAGTTATCCAATAGTTCCTAATAATGGAAGAAAAATATTATACTACAGTAAAACTTCGTTACAACACACAGCTTAAAATCAGCATAATTAGTTTGTTATAACCAAATTTTGTAGTAGCCAAGGTATATTTGTATGGAAATGGTAGAAATAGTGCAAAATCAACTCGTTGGTTATAAGCAAATGTTTGTTAGAACAGAGTTTGTTACAACTGTATCTGGGTGACACACCCTCCCAGTTACACCACAGTGTTCACCCCCCCCCCTCCCACACACACACACACACACACACACCACACATACCCCATTCCCCTGTGCCCCCAGGTGAACTTTTGTTGCAAAGCCAGCCAGGTGTGAAGTCAGTCATCACTATAGGTAACCCTATCACTAAGACACTGGTTGACTTGGGTGTGGCACACATTTGGCTTTAGGTAGGAGAGGGGACTGGACTTACTGCATCTGTATACATGTACATCTATATTCTACATTTATCACCAGGTGGGTACTTTTAGTATTACACTTTTGTGTTCATCATTTTACAAATAATTTTGTGTTTCAAAATAGAATAGTATTCATGATAGGTAATGCCTGGCTGGTAGATTGCCAGAGGAGATCCATGTATGATGAGGTATATTTCCTCACAACGTGATGAATAGAGAATGGTAGTTGAGAATGCTGTTAAAAGTGTGATACCAAACTACCCTAACATGTCTGACACTGATACATTTGAAATGGTTATGAAAACACCAGAGCATACTGTTATCAATTCGCCAGGTAAATGTATATATATATATTGATTTCAAAGAAAGACAACAAGTTTGAAATAACTCATTGTGTTTGTAGGTCAAAATGTTTCAGAGAATAATCTGTAATATATAGCTGTGACCCAACTGGGTATGTATGCCATGTAGCTATGTAACTGTCTGCTTGTACATATGTATTTTACTAGTCAAATAGCATTTGTGTAATCTTTTTGGCATTTTGTATGAATGAACATTTCCACAATAATAATATCGTGTAGACCTATGTAAATGGAGTGATCTATGTTCTTGAAACAATATGTGATTTACCGTAAAGTCCCGCGTATAACCCCCATCTCGCATATAACCCGCACCCCTAACTCAGGGGAATCCCATAACCCATTTCTGGATCTGAAAATTTCTATTTTAGTACTGTTTTATAATAATAAAAACCCTTGTATAACCCGCACCCTATAAGGCCTATATAGGCATGTTTGATATCAAATGAAAGCTGTGTTTGGTTCGGGTACAACCCTCGGGTAGTATGCGGGAATTTATGGTAGGTAAAGCCCACTTCTATGTATTGAGCCAGTTTTTTGGACAGACCTGTATGTTTTCTCTCATCGATTTCATATTGATGCACTATCATGATAGCATTGAAAATTATAAAACACTCCAAGAATCCTTTGATCACAAGAAAAGGCAGTAAAATCAAGTTGTACATGATAAAACAAGTGATTGCCCTCAAAAAAGAAAAATGTCCTGCCAGTTTTGGACGGAACCCTGTTCCAAGCTAATTTTTCACATGTTTGCACTCTCATTCCTTTTCTAGTGCAGTCTATACATAGAATGGTGATAATATCTGTCAATTATATTTTGAAATTCCTTTCCTAAACAGATTACATTTTGCTCTGAATTGTGTATTTTCTTAAACATCCCTCTGGAATTCACCGCTGAAAACCGATCCACACAAAGAGCAAAATGTCCCTGGGAGGCACTCAATTTTACTTTGCCAGCCACACACTCATGTATACAAAATATACCAAGTACCCCCCCCCCCTGACAAAGAATATGTGACTGTTGAGAGTTGATAATGGTATTCTATACACACATTTTGCTGACCTTTTGGCCTGGCTTAACCTATGACTGGCATGGTTTTGAGATGACCACAGAGTCATGATGTATTGTTACTCTTGGCCATACTTATACACCTTCAGGTTCATTAATAAACCAGTCTGTGATATCTCATTGTACATATCAGAACCCGTGTCTCCTTGTCTATTCATTCCATACCAGGACTTTATATATGTATATATATATATATATATATATATATATATATATATATACATATATATATATATATATATATATATATATATATATATATATATATATATATATACATATATATATATACATATATATATATATATATATATACGTATATATATACAAGGGACATTATCAATTTTTTACACTGGTGGAGAACCGGACCGATTTTGACTGAACCAATTACTTAATGTACTGTGTAATGTGTCTTAAGATTAGAAGGAAGCCTGCTGAGGATGTTAGTAACAATTCCTAACATGCATGAAATAAGCAGTCTTTGGGATCACCCTGCTCATGCGTGTCAAGCCAAGTGTGACCATGGGCTGTCACCCAGTGGCCGGGTCAACCACAGTCTCGGGCCCTGACTGTACGTTTACAGTCTGGGAGATTACTTAGATCTATGTACCTACACTGGCCTCATACCCTGCTATACTGTAGTATAGTCCCCCTAGTATCTGCAACCATGGGGATGTGGGTTCGAACCCCACTCTGGCATAATTATTAATACTTTTGATATCTGCATATTGCACCTAAATTTAAATAATTTTCTTAGTCACCTATCTAATAGCTAATTTAACTATGTCAATTAAGGTGAATTAATGCTTTAAATGGGCTAAATAAATAATGTAAAAAAAACGAACCTACCCTTTGCCAAGGTGGGATTCGAACCCATGAGGCCATACACAACCTGGTTCATGATCATGTGACCATAGCTGACCAATCAGTGAGCTACCTATCTCATTAAGAAATGATCCAGGATCCCGGATCATTTGCTAAGTAGGATAGCTTTTATTAGATACAAAATCGTCCAGGCCCATTACAGCCTGATGGCTGCAATGGGCCTGGAGAGCTCGAGGCTGGGTCAACCATGACTGGGGATACTCCCTCAATCCACAGACTTGTGTGCTGTGCAACCCCCTCTCTTTTATACCATAACCCATGAGAAACTTGTATTACTAGCATATGGTAAACTATATCACATCACTATACAAGTAAGATGCACATCATGGTATTGTTGCTTACTTGTAAATGATATATTTATGATTAAATCATGATCCGTATAATGATAAAGCATAATAAATCATTTAATATCATGCTTAATCAATGATACCTTTTTCATGGAAATAATAGTTATCATAATAAAGCATGGTGAACAATGATTAATCATGTTAAATATCATGTAAATCAATCAAACCTCTTTCACAGAAATCATGATTTTTTAGAACATGATGTATCATGATAAATCTCATGAATAAATGGAAATAAACATCATGATGAAGCATACATCATCATGATTAAATGATAATATATATCATGATAAAGCATAATAAATCATGATGAACTATAATAAATCATTGCAAATTTTCTGTTGTAAATTACCTGTTATCATTGTCTATCATGATAATTATCATAATGTATCATTTTATTTATCATGATAGGTAGTGGTTTAAAAATCGGTGAAAAAAATATAATTATGTAGGTTGGGTTAACATTCTAATATATCATTGTACTGTATTGACGTGACTTGTCGTTTGGTAGTCTGCTGCCTTCAGTTAGTTTCGTCAGGCTAAGGACAGGAGTTCTTGACCACTGTTCAAGGTTCAGGAAACTATACTGCTGGGTGGTGAATAGTTCCCTCGTGTTTGCCATGCGCACCAAAGTGGCTGACATGCACACTCAGGGTTGGACGACCAGTGCTACTATGAAGGACAAGTCCCTAAGGGTTTAGCTTCTCAGTCTTTGACTGTCCCTGACTAGAGCACTGTGCATCAGGCCCACTGGCTGACCACCGGCCACATGGACCTATACCATACCCTCAACTACTGACCTAAGTGGAGAGGGGGTGGGGAGCTAGCTCATGCAGTTGAGCCTTTGTCTAGATCTGGCACCCACAAGATCATGGGTTCAAGACTCAGAGGCACCCTGCTGCTTGGGCTGCAACCTCCTCCCTGCTGTGGTAGACATACAGCATATGAAAGGCCTGTCCATCTCACACTGTGCCTATGTAGTGTGGGATGTAAAAGAACCATTGCCTCGGTAAAAGTGTTGGGGCATGCTTTCTACATTCAGTCACCTCATAGATTCGATCACCATCACTGCCCTTGAAATGACCTCAGCTGTTAATTAGGGCGTAAAGCAACCCAACAACCAAACAACCAACCAAAGTGGAGAAAGTGCTTGTAGTACCTGTAGTTCCGCACCAAAATGTTCCCGAAGTTTGCCTTACTATGGCCAGACAAAAAAAAAAGTTGGTCTACGGATTTCCCGCACCATATTTTCAAAAATGCAAATTTTTTTTTTTGTAAAAAAAAGTGTCTATGGATGCGCCCGCACCATTTTTCTGAGAAATTTGATTTTTTTTTTTGGTGGTACCTTTTCTGATCGATAGCCAGATTTGGGAGTTTGCAAAAAAATTTCCCTCAGAAAATGTTTTAATGTTGCCCATTTCACTTGATATAAGGGAGTGGTCATTTTTTAACAACAGGGGGGGTTGGTGGATTTGGGGGGGAACCAAAAAAATTTGGACCCCTTGAAGGGGGGGACCAAAAAAATTTGGACCCCTCTTGAGGGGGGGACCAAAAAAATTACACCCCTTTTTAGCGAAAAAACCCGCGCGTTACTATAGCTCAAAGGGGTTGGCCGCGCTCATTTTCAACCTGCCATGGGGGGGGGACCGAAAAATTTGTGACCCCTTCCGCGGGGGGGACCAAAAAAAATCCGACCCGCTCGCGTGAAAATCCACCGACCCCCCCTGTTGTTAAAAAATGACCACTCCCTAAGGTTAAGATCCGCAGACAAAAAAAAATAGTAGCCTATTCATTATGTGGATCTTTGTACTGGCCCACTGATCACTTTTATCTGAATAAACATCCAAATTTTTCATACATCTGCATACAGGTGTGTTCTCATTATTTTTTTATAAGGTAGCATCATCCACAATTGATATAACATGATAAATCGTGATGATTATCATGATTTTTTCTTCTTCCTGAAACACAACACATAAGTTACACATTTTTGAGTTTCTAAGATATCAAAACATGTCTATTTCTTTTATCAGACAGAGACCTGCATGCCGAATGTTTTCTAAAACGGAATCACAAGAAGAAATTGGTAAAGGATGTCTTATCAATCAGAAGAGACTTTGTTTGTTGGTGGCAATGTGTCTGCTTTGGGTGATTATGTTCTCACTGGGTAAGTAGAGAAATCAACCTTAATGTTGATGCATCTTGAATTCAATTTTCTGATGAGCTCCATCCACTGCTGAAATATCCTATTAAGGGAATGGGGGACAATGAAATGAATTAACAATGGAATTCAGTGCTATGGTCAGATGATAGCGGTGACTTCCATCTCAGTGATAGGACACTTACAGCGTATTGTGAATGTCTGGGAATAAGGACAGGTTTAAATATCTATCTATCTGAGAATAAGGTCAGAAACCCAAAATGTGATATACATTCCATTTATATGCTGTGAAATACAGATGGTAATTTCACATAATGGGGTTCAAGATATCTCAACAATTTCTAACCCTGACACACACTAATACACGACTCTGGCTTTGTTGAAATCACGCGGTAGTATGGTATATTCCACTATTATCTTTCTATAATTGATATTCACCCTTACTGTTGATGGCAAATAAGGGATAGCTCTCCCAGGTGCGCTGACAAACGTTAACAGCGGAATCTTAATCTTACATCTTAAAATGTCTTAATCTAAGGCAGAAAGAAAAAAAAGAAAAAAAACTAGGGTTGGGAGGCAAACCCCCTCATTACATACTAGTTGACTAGCCTATCCTACAATGGACCGTGGAGTTTAAGATAGGATTAAGATAGGTTAGGATAATATTAAGACTGATATTAAGATAATTAAGTCGATCTTAATTCTGTGTTAAGATTGCGCTGTTAACGTTTGTCCACACACCTAGGAGAGCTATCCCGGGCATGCGTGTTGATGTGCCTTACAAGTTCAAGCTTCATGTGGTTTGTTTTCAAAAAAATTATTTTTCAAAAATTGTTTCCACGACAAAGAATGTTAAAAAGAAACGAAAAAGAATATATAGTATTTCCTATTTTTTATGAAATACGGCTGCCTCATTGATTTAACCAAAGAAGGCTGTATTTCACTCCCCTGTGAAATAACCCATGACCGTATTTCACGGCCCTGTGATCTCATCAAAGTTTATCTACATTTGAACGTCATAGAAGAAGGGTCTTTTAGGCTCCCTTTTCCTAATTTTGATAATTTGAACGAGTTGACCCTTGGTTGATGCTGTGGACAGTATTTTATGGCCCTGTGACTTCATCAAAATAGCAGTTTATTTACATTTGACCGTCATAGAAAAAGGGTATTTCAGGCCTCCCCTTTCCTAATTTTGACAATTTGGATTGGAAAACATAAAAAAGTAAAAACAAAGGTACGCTTCTTTGGTCTGTTCGTGAAATACAGCCCAAGGGTCAACTCGTGAAATAGCCCATAAACAAACCAAAACTCATGAACCTTTGTTACTGGACATCGATTCTCTCTCTTTGTAGCTCTATAGTGATCGATGCCCAGTTTTATACTTCAGACCAGTGGCTCATTTTGGCTGTTTTTTGCCTCACAGATTGCTTCTAGGGCAAAATCCTGACTAGGTGTCAATATATTCTCTATGCCAATGTGTAATATGAGGGTAGAAAACACTGGAACCTCAGTTAGAAAAAATCCTACTGAACAGTTTTTGAGAAAATTAGGGTTTTGTTGCATATTTTTGGTGTTTTTAGTACATTTCCTACATAAACCGTGAACGCCAGCATTTCTCACTTTTCAGGTGTTAAGAATCAGAATTTGACTTTTTTTTATTCGCAGTAGGATTTCTGAGTATCGAGCCATTCTAGAAAAGCTATTCTTTGGAAAAAATACTTAGTATTTCTTGATGATTTTCGTTGCACAAATTTAGGGTTGTAATATAAAAACTGCATCGTCATCCAATCAAAGTGTTTATGCACTGTTGATGGTCACCCCCTCCCACCCTCTTCACTCTGCATTGAAGGAGAACAGGCAGGGGAGGTGCACTTGTCCGTATATAGCTGATGACCTGCTTGCTGGGTGCATTTTCAATTTATGGGGTGCCAACTGTTCATGAAAGAAAAATCAAATAGAATATTTTATTTTTTTTAGTATCAGATTAATGTAACTACAATTCGTGATAGCACTTAAAGCATTGTATTTGCATTAATATGAATGGTAGCCACCTTATGGGGTACCAACTATTCATGAAAGAAAAATTGATAAGAATTTGTTTTTTATTAGCATTAAATTGATGCAACTACAATTTGAGATTGCATTTCAAGCATCAGGGCATTCAATGAATGGTAGTCATCTTAAATATATGGGGTGCCAACTGTTCATGAATTTTAAAAAAAGAATAGAATAAGTTTTTTTATTAGTACCAGATTAATGCAACTACAATTCGTGATTGCACTTAAAGCATTGTGGCATGCAATGACTGGTAACCACCTTGAATGTATGGGGTGCCAACTGTTCATGAAAGAAAAAAAGAAAAAGTATTTTTTTTAGAATCAAATTAATTCAACTGCAATTCAAGATTGCATTTAAGCATTATGGCATTCAATGACTGGTGGCCATCTTGAACCTATGGGGTGCCAACTCTTCATGAAAAAAAAAAACTAAGTTGGATTTATTAACAGTATAAAATTAATGCAACTACATTTCAAGATTGCATTTAAAGCATTGTGGCATTCAATGAATGGTGGCCATCCTAAACCTATGGGGTGCCAACTGTGTTTGAAAAAGGTATCAAATAGACATTTTCTTATAATAGATATCAAATTAATGCAACTACAATTCTTCATTGCACTGAAAGTATTGTGGCATTTAGTAAATGGTAGCCATCTTGAATGGGTTGAATGAAGGAAAAATCAAATAGGATTTGTTTTTTTGATCAAATTAATGCAACTACAGGTCAAGATTGCATTTCAAGCATCGGGACATTCAATGAGTGATAGCCATCTTGAATCTATGGGATGCCAACTGTTCATGAAAAAAAAATAGAATAGATTTTTTTTTATTAGTATCAAATTACTGCAACTGCAATTCGAGATTACATTAAAAGCATGGTGGCATTCAATGAATTGTTGCAATCTTGAATTTTGAAATGAACACACACACACACTTATTCATAGGCATGAACATGGTGTTCTCCTTCATTATAGATATTCATGGATTTCTACTTCTACTAAATATAGCTTTCTGTTAAAAGGATTCTGTTACATGGATGTCGATGTCCAGTTTTAGATATATATCCATATAGTGCATTGGAGTGCTATAATGTTGGACTGCTGTATATTTTATGTATTGAATGCATATGTTATGGGAAGAGAAATGTAGCAGAGACACAGAGACATCGCCATAATGTCTAGGTCTCATTGACAAAACCTCACATAGTCAATTAATATGAGTATTTGATGCATAGACACCAATATTTTAAATGTGATTCCCCCATAGCACACCAGATGAAGCTGTGAACAGATGAAACCACATAGTATTCATACTCAACTAAATAAGGGACTGATGATTGGTACAGATTATATGAATTAAATTTCAGAGAACCTCAAAATGAACAGAAATTCCACAAGTGGAAATTAGAGTCTAGTAACTGACAACTCAATAAATTCAATATTTAACTGTAAGAGTTATCCTATCAGTCTTTTGGGGAAAAAATAGATATGCCAGGATATGACCAATCAGAGAGCCCCTTACAAAATGTTTAGGTCATGAGAGAAAAAAGCCAAAAGGGCGGGAAGAATTTACTTGATTTAGTACTGAAGGAGTAGTGGTAGAGAGAACACATAATCTTCGTCAACTGATCCCACAATTATTGTACTACCAAAAGGCGCAATGACAATGCTATTTCTATGTTTTTATTTTCAGTGGGAATGTACAACAATCCCTATTTTGGATATGAACGAATAGCAAAGTTAAAGAAGGACACCGCACCATGGCTAACAGTTAATGAAGGGACAACGATAGAGGACAGACAAACTTACAGGAAACAGGTTCTATCAGAGTCCTGTAGACATGGCCACCGTAGGATAGACAATGCATACAAAGGGAATATCATTGTTGATGACATGAAAAGGGCTGTGTATTGTGTGCTACCAAAAGCGGGTACAACACAGTGGCTAAATAAGTTATTAGAGATAAATCTTAAAGCATTAAACCAATCTAGGCCAGATAATCTTATCGATCCACATCGTATTGAGAGGTTGAAAAGGTAAGATTATTTCATAGACTCAGACATAAATGCATGTTCAAATCCAATAAAAGATAATCTATAAGAGATCAGTGTAGATCTAGATTCTGGAGTCCTCACCCTGGGGTTATAATCTTATTTTGTTACAGTTAACTCAAAATATAAGCTTTAATCTTCTGTAGAAATATATAAGGGGTTCAGGACTAGATCCAGCAAGTACTGACCATGATTCAGTCCATCCATCATCATTCAATCAGAGGAAAATGATAACAATGCTAGAAATGTTGTCATGGAAGGACATCAGATGGCCTGAGACTTGGCCGTCCACAAAATTCTCCAGCCCTCAGTCTGCAGTGGCTATCCCAGGTCAGTCATAGGGACATCGGTTAGGCATGACCAAGTGCTATTCAAAAATGACAGAGGCAAAACAACATATGATTAATGCCTTAATCAAAAAGGACTTAGCCTAATAAATGAAGAAGACTGAGGTGAGTTGGTTAACTAGTACTAGTACTGATCACCCTGACAATATCAACTAACCTAGGTTGTTAGTATAGGGGCCAGAAAAAGATCAACTGGCCTTGATGGATAACTATGTCACTTCCAACCTGTTTCATGTTTTCCAGATATGGCATCAATAGACTGGTGAGTTATCCCCCAAAGAGAAGGCGTCAGATATTGTCCACCTACTACAAGTTCATGTTTGTGCGCCACCCAATGACAAGACTCCTCTCTGCATATAGAATGTTCAAATACTTGACCGAGGCTAAAATAATCTCAAACCCTAAACACATATTCAACAAGCGTTTCTCTACCCTGATACGACGAGACTGGGTTCACAACTTTCCTTCTTTTGAGGAATTTGCTTTTGAAATAGGCACACATTGGAGAGACATTAAGGAAGCTCGAAATTCACATTGGCGAGACCAGTTGTCATTATGTGGACCATGCTCAATTAAATATGACTTTATCGGGAAACAAGAATACTTTGCTGAAGAGGGTAACTATGTGTTGAGACAAGTTAATTCCTCAGAGACCTTCCCCAACCCACGTTATGAAGTAACAACCTGGGATATGTCTATGCAAACATTTAATAACTTATCAATGCACACACAGCAGTTGGTTCATGGAATTTATGCAAATGACTTTCAATATTTGAACTACAATGGAAAGATGAGCTAGGTCAGGTATAGGTGATTTGTCTATGTGAATTCAAGAGTGTAAAGATGTCCTTTGATTAGTGTTTGTATGTAATAACGTGTTTCTGTCTGACCCAAAACCGGATTCTTTACAATTAGGAATTGGCCCTGCACAACCCCAGAATTGTCCAAGTTAATTTGGGAGTTTCAAAGATAGGCTAGGGTAAAAAATATAAATGGTACACGAGATAGCATGTATGGATTCTTGACAGATAAAGGATTCCACAAGGCCCATTCATTTTATTTCATCATCACACCTATTCACATGTGTAGTATAGGGCTCAGGCGGGATGCTGTGCAACACCAGGGGGCGCCATTAAATTGGGTGGTGGCACCCCCTGGTGTGACAGCGTGTTGCTTGTAGCTTGTTTCTGGTGCTTGTTTTGAGGGGACACACACAAAGGAGTTGTGCACCTAAACCCGTGATGTCATCACTATGTGTAGTCCCCTATTAGGTGCGATATCTCACGTTACTCTAAGTATGGTGGACCCAGTAGGGATGCCGACTAACTCCTATAAGAAATAGGTGAAATAAGTTGGCACTTCCGACAGAAAGCATGATATTTGGTATTTGGAGGTTTTAAGATGTGCTGAATTCAATTCTAAGCAGATACATTTAATTTTGTTAATATGTGTCTACATGTAAAATGACATGAAAACATATTAAAAGTAAAAGTGTCAACTTGTAATTCTTTAAAGATGCAGATAAATTATTCTAGAACAGAATAAACTCAAAAGATAATCCAGTTCATAGATACCAACATATACATGCATCTATTGCATCTGAAAAGTTGTCTTTACAATGACAGTTATGCATAATAATATTTCTTTCATGAATTGTTTGATTGACATTTCTCATGTAATTGTCATTAGAGCGATAGATGTGGATAGATATAGATATATAAAACCATGAGGAAAAAAATAAAGTATCATAATTTCAGCTTACTACTAATACCCAACAATTTATTCAATTAAAATGTAAAGGTTTTAATTTACATCAAATGTCAGGATTAAACTGGTACTCATAATTGCATAATTCCATCGATTTAATCCTTACTAATGGTTATTTTTTAGAGATCCAATTGTGTCAAGTCTTAAACAACCGAACACATGTCTGGAGTCATAAAAAGTATCCAGATGGATACCAATGCAAAGAAATAATTGAAAAAAGACAAGTCAGGAACAAGGTATATCCTGAATAAGCCTACATAGTATCTTAAAAGTATTACATGCTCAATATTTGTCTAAAACGTTAGATACTATCATAATAATCTGCATTCTACCGATCCCAAATGCAAAGACAATTGTTTATTTACATTCACAAATCATGGATTAAATCCTGAGGCAAAATTCTATTTAAAAGATGTTTATTCAATCACCGATAATGATGGGTGCAATACAAATGCTTTTGTTTTCCCTACTGATTTCAATGTGGGTCCTTCAAGTTGTTGTAATATCACGTAACTTCAATGCTTGAACATTATATTACATGTAACATATAATATAGACAGAAGGAGGTAAAATTGATTATTCAAAATATATTAGGTTTGTAAATATCTATTACATTTATGTATGATGAACCCCAGGCAATGTTGCTGGGAAAATCTTTTAATCCTAATTGATGTGAATCATTCTATGGCAATGTTACCAGTCAACAATTATGTAGGCTGACTGGTTAATTGGTTGGAAGAGACCTGCTGCCCTGTAAACACAGATACGTAGCTCATATATGCTATGTTTATTTGGAGTGAAAAATGAATTCTTACAAGGTTTGTGAACATTAAATCATGACGGTTTATTTACATTCAATGGACGTTTAAGTTTGATTTTCGTTTTTCTATGTCATTCAAACATAAATGTATGTTAGAATAACACATAACTTAACATATTGCAATGAAGGTTTCCCTCCTCTTGGCACAACTAATTATGAGCAGTCATATTAGCTTCCTTTTGCACCTATAAAAAGCTGCAATTCTATAATCGCTTGCTAAAGCTCGGCTCACATGGAGGCCGCCTTGTGTTTGTTACATACCCTGGAAACAAATTCCCGTGAATTCCCCCTGAATAACATGGGTTGAACTGGGGTCAAACCCGGGATCAACCCGGGATTTATTCCCGTGATATCCCGGGATTTTGTGAGCAAAATTTCCCGTGATATCACGGGATTCTGGTAAAGAGGGTTGCATGGGTTCGAATCCCATTACTAAAAGAAATGTATGGCTCTAGTGGACGTTTCCTGTGTGATTTATTTAGATATTCTTATAAAAATATCCCTTTATTATTAAATGTGTTTTGTCAGATATAGGAAGCCATTCACTTACAGCAGTAGGTCTGTATCACTAAACATCCGGTATTTTCCCCTCGTATCAGAGTATTCTGAGGTCACCGTATCAGGTGGCTTCCGGCCTTTTCACTAATGTAGTAACATATAATATGTATGTCAACATCCGGTCTTAATTAAAAGTAGTCCCTTTGTCACCTGTCAAGTCATCAAAATGGACAGATATAAGAAAGCTAATGCCCTTGACCAAGGAAAAGAACATCGCCATGTTGTATGTGACGTTGTTTGGCAGGTCGAGAAAGAATGGTTGAAAGACCTTGTTGAGGAAGCCATTGCTGAAGTCGAGAGCAAAGGGAATTTTGACGTTTTTGGTGACTTTTTGAGCAGTGATTTCGGGGAAATCGTACCAACCATTGATCCCGTAGAAAATGGAGCAGATAATCCCGTACCACCTTCACAAGATGAACTAGATGAGGCTGCTCACCGAGTATATGTAATGGAACGCCGAAATAAAAACACAGTCAGAAAAACTGAAGCTGTAAGTACCTTTAAACTTACCGGTATCGCCATTGTTATTGTTATGATCCTGCACGTGTCACTGTCACTGAGCTTCGCCGGGGAGTTGGGAGAATTTACTTTGGGAGAATTTACATTGATACGCACACTGTTTGCTTCAATATAAAAATATCTAAGAACGCTACCTTTATTTTTACAGGTGTTACGCAAAGTCCATGGGTTTTTCAAGGAAAATCTACAAGAAAGCAGGGATATTCTGGACATACCACCCCGCAAACTAGCAAGTCTAATGTGCTCGTTCATCTTGGGCGTGCGGAAGCCACTTCCCAAAGGCGTCAGTATTGAAGACGCAACCGATGAACAAAAGTTCCACCAACCCGACACTTTTACGGGTTATTGGACTGGAGTAGCCAGGTAAAAAAATGATGAATAAATAGATTGAATGCTTATCTGATATATATGTCAAAACCAGAATTCGATGTCACGTGTAAATAATTTAATTTTTGATCGTACGACATGACAGTGAAATTGGGAAAAATGTCAGCGAACGCACCGAAAAAATGAAAGTCCCCACTAAAATGTCATATTATTAATAAAGTACTGAGTCAAATTTCTTATCTGCCCGAAATCCTGTATCTCGAGACCTTTCTCATAACACATGCAAAAGGTCTTTATCGACAATTCAGTTTAAATATCCTAAAATTAATTAAATCTAATGGTCACATATGGGTCCAAAACATAGATTATATTTGTCAGCGCTACCCGGTATAAAACAAGTGTCAAAATGGCCCTATCAAAGCCGGTAGAAATTAATTTATTTCTCAATAACTACTGGACCAAATTGCTTATCTAAGCGAATTCCTGTATCTCTGGACATTTGTCATATACCATGGTAAACGATTAAAAGAAATATGAATTAAAAATATGGAAAATTCGAAAAAAGCAAACGTCAAATTATTGGAAGAAAGCGCCATGGCGGTTCTAGGCGCTGCGCGCCTAGAACCCCCATGTCGCTGAGTACCAACAATTTCCCGTTTGCTCTTTTTGATTTTAGGCTATTTATAATTAATACTTAATGTAATCCTTTCCCACGGTATATGACAAGTGTCCAGAGATACAGGAATTCGCTTAGATAATAAAATTGGTGCTGTAGTTTTTGAGAAAAATAATAATTTGTGAGCAGTTCCATATTTTCAAATACACACTTGATCAGACCAGTACCGGTAGCACTCGTGGCCACACATAAGAAACTAAACTTGTACTCACTGTGATATGCCCAAGTGACCTCAGATCTGGCGTACTTTCCGTGCAATGTCTCTCTTGATCCATGAATGCCTATCTTAGAGGCCTAATAATTAAGAATATTTTTGTCAAAATCACTCATATTTACTCCTTGTTTTCCAGATATTGCCGCGACAACGGGTATCCAGTCAATGTCATCAGCGATGACATATTTGCTTTGTTCAAGCGAGTGCTCGAGACAAGAAAAACGGAACTGAAGGACTTGGGCTTCGGTAACCTGCCCAATCAAGCAGTTCCTCTCGGTGACGAAGATGCGGAACTTGCCTGGGAAACAGGGGCATTTGGCTGGGCAACACCGCGCATCCTCCAGAATACGATATACTTCTATTTTTCCAACGCCTTCGGGTGGCGTGGGAGAGATGAGCAGACGGAGGTCCGCTGGAAAGACCTCCGAATGATCGGTGAAGGCACGAAGGATGAGCACTTAAACTGGAATGAACGGACCTCGAAGACGCGCAAGGGCAAGGGGCCACCAAGGGCCTTTAACCCCAATATGTGGCTTATTGATGATGCAGACAGGTGCCCAGTGCGCATGTACAAGCTGTTGCGCTCCAAGCGAAGCCCCAAACAAAAGCAGCCCGAAGCCTACTTCTTCATCACACCCAAGTTCAAGGCTACTTGGGATATGCAGTACCCGTGGAAGGAGGCCACGACAAAATACAAAAATAAAATGTCGTACCAAACCATCGGAAATATCATGAAGGAAGTAAAGAAAACTTCTGGAATGTCGGCCGATCTCCACATAACGTCTCACACGGTCCGGGCGACCATGATAACAAATCTTCTGCATGCAGGAATCGACCCAATGTCAATTGCCCAGCTCTCGGGTCACAAAAATGTGAATTCGGTCAGCCGCTACGGCAAGTTGAGCGTCCCCCAGCAGCGAGGACTGTATGAAATTCTCGTCAATAGGAATCCAAACAAGAGGAAGTCCAACGAGGAAGTGGCCCCCGAAGATTCCATCCTTCGAAGGAGGACCGATCCCGAAGAAGAAGTCACAGAAATCCCAAGTCCTCATTCGGATTCAGGTGACGGCCCAAGAGCGTCCACTTCAGAGGCCTTCGAAGGAGCTCCAAGATCAAAGCCCTCAACTTCTCGGGCCCCAACTTCAACTTCACGACCCGTCCCTGATACTTCAACTTCCACGGCCTCCAATTCCGCTTCACGACCAGCGCCCACTCGTCCTGCACCAGCGCCGATGGAACCCTCGACTTCTTCGAGCTCCGTTCGAGGTCCCCCCGATTTAATATTGGATGCTTCAGAGCTTCAGGGGGTTGGAGGGGGATTGCCCCTCGCCCGCAATATAGTAGCGGGCATGTTCAGCGGGGCTTCGGTCACAATTCAAGGCTCCTTCAACCTCCATGTGCACTACGGAGAATCACGACAGATGCATATGAGCCAGAATTCCGGAAATCCAAATGTGGGCAACTCCCAGTAATATTCGTAGGATTTGGCCTCTTAGAATAAATGCTGGAATTCCACATTTCTAGTCTTGTGATACGCCTCTACTTGGGCCAAGTATCACGAGTCTCCTGTGTGGCCACTTTGTGTGCCCTTACTTGAAGAAACATTATTATCCACGACGTTCACCATGTTCACCATGTTCACCATGTTCACCATGTTCAGCACACTATGACTTGTTTATCAGTAATCCGTCCTACTATAATGCAAGAAATAACGGTTCTTTATGTACCGTTATGTTTAGCCAGGCGTTTCAGTCCCTCGTGTGCGCTACTGACTGTCTCCAAGCGGAGTTTTTGATATTGTCCATACACGTTATGATACAAAGGATCGGGGTGGAGGGGCGTTTACGCCGAATAAAAGTTCTGTTTTCGTTAATTCTCTCTTTCTATTGTCTTTTTATGATATATATGTACGAATTAGTCTGCATTATGCAGTTATTAGGCTCATATATAGTAAATTATTTTTTTAAAAATCATCAATCGATCAGCTGATTCGGGAAAGACCAGCGGGGGGGTTACTCTATATTTTTTTTAGAACCGTAATTTTCGAATAACTTTTTTATAAATTCTTTGCAGTCCCATATTATATATTATGTTATTGAAATAACTTAATTTAGATATGCTTTAATGTTAATACATATAACAATAAAGAATAACCATATATAAAGTACGCAATCATATTCTTATCGCTAATCGAGTGCAAAAAGTAAATGTAGAGTGACCCCCCCGCCCCGCCACTGGCGCTCGTCTCCTCCACACAAACTCATGACGTCACAGCTTTCTGCCTACGAAAGTACACATAAACACGGATCAACATGGACAAGACAGGCACGCCGACAACACATTCGGACCTAAAATGTACTTTTATTTACAATATTACGATCCAAATGGCTATAAATCAGCTAGGACAGGATGTATACGATACATTTGAATCGAAGGACTGCTTCAAAATGGAGAATTAACGATGGATTACACCAGAAATGGATCGGGAAAAAAATCTCAACGTGATACGTCGACTTCACCCTCACTGCCACCATTACTGTCTACGTATTATCATTTCATGGTCACCACTGCTCACCATTTATGTACCTCTCCCAATACGTGTCCTGGTAGGTCAGGGCCTAGAGCACGGGACCATGGAACTACAGGTAGCTGGTTTTGATGTGTTTTATGGATATCACAGGATTGCATGGGTTCGAATCACATTACTGAAAGACCTGTATCTGTCTAGTGGACGTTTCCTGTATAAGTAATTAAAATATTCATCTAAAAGCTTCCCTATTCATTAGGTTATTCAATTAATATTTGTATGTGCTGACTGGGGAGCGAACCAGCTACCTGTAGATTCATAGTTCCGTGCCCTAGGCCCTCACCTACCGGGACATGTGTTAGGAGAGGTACATGAACTGTAACCGGTGGTGACTGTACAACATAATACCTAGAGTGCTGTTGGTAGGGCTATTCTACATCATGGACGTTTAATGGGCACCCTGGGGATTCGAACCCGTAACCTCAAACTGCATTAGGGGTAAATCCCGTGATTTAACAGCATTTTACATGTAAAATCACGTCTTAAAATCTCGTGATATGACGGGAATATTTGCTCACAGAATCGCCAAATATTCCCGGGAATATCTCGTGACTTGTTACCAGGGTACCCCCGTATCCTGTACTCCAGGTGGGGTTCTGTACAGTTGTGTGTGGGGATAACACTGAAACTACTTTAAGTTTCTGCCTTCATATTTCACTGATCATTGCTATTGGAGATTGATGATTTTTTATTGTAATTGAATATGAAATATTATGTATTGTGTATTATTGATTACATACAAACAACAAGAAATGGGCACTAGACCCTTTATTGTGACCAGTTTGGATGCAACTACACCATGACGTTCACATAATATTTTTTGATTGTTGTATTTTGAAATATCATTCATGAATAAATACACATCGCAAAATCAAAAAATACTATTTACATAGAAATCCTCGATTCAGACATATCGTACCGTCGCGAATTAGCACTGGCCACGACGCTTTTCCTTTTAGGGGCCTTTATCTCCAAGACAGGTGTTATAAACAGCATTATACGCCTGTTTGGGGGTCAAGTCATGACTGCAGTTTAATTGATGGGGCTTTTATTGATGGGGCAACATTTTGGAACAAACAAAATTATGAATTATAACTGTATATCTATTTAGCATAATATATTGTTGTTGTCTTTTCAGGTTATGGCCTTTGGACCATCCTATGCTGTTTATTTTAGTGTTTTGAATCCCTGAATGTTGATTTCATTGATATCCTACATCATATTTACTTTGGTTATTAGTCAGTTTATTATTGGAACTATAACACAGGCAAAGAGATTAGAAGCTAATTGCAATTGATGATCCCCATGATAGTAAAACCCTGAGCACACAGGTTTAACATGAGTCATATTTTGGTAAAATATGTAATTGATCACAAGTCCACATTTTGATTAACTATGTTTTATAACTTGCATCCATTCTCTCACATTGCCAAACTAGCATGGAAACATCCTTCTTTATACCACTCCTGTTTAAACCTAAAAGTATCTAAATAGCAAATTGTATGCACAATCTCCCAGGTAACAAGAAACGTTAAGTGAACGTTGGTGAGGACCACTTCCAGATGTTGGATAGGATGGCTATTAATGCATACCATAGAGAGAGTACATGGCTTTAGTTCTCCCAATGTTCTGGCACCTAAAAGTTGCATAAATGCTCTACATGAATCTATTGGAGTCTTCTTATACTCCTTAATTCAGGCATGTATGCTAGTCTGGACAATGCCAGTTACAGCTCTGACTCCCAGCAACGCTAGGCCATATCCCAGTGGGCACAAAACCTTGATTCAATGTTGACAACTGGTTGATATAGGGTTACAGGGTAGATCAACCTGTTTTCAACATTGATGCAATGTTGCAATTTCAACGTTGTCAACCAACACCTGTTTCAACATTGATGCAATGTTTGGATATCAACCTTGAATCAACCATGGGGTTTCCCACCTTTCACACTAGGTGCCTCCACAACCTACTCCATGCTACATCACTTTTCCCTAATTGTAAGCTCTTATTTTCTCATCAATATATACAACTGATCACAATGTCATTCATTTTCATTGACTACTATGGTGTGTGCATTTGGTTGGCATTTGGAATTAAATGACAAGAATACATGCATGGTTTCAGTAAGACAGCCTTTATGTTGCTAAGAATAATAGATAAAGCCTCAGTCATGACCAGGTCAGCTTGAAATGGATGTAATTGCCCCTTAGTGTGATCATCAGAGGTCATTCATGTACCAATACCCTGGATGGTGCTAGAATTAGCATTTAATCTTGGAGAAATGGGGGGGGGGATGTTGTAATCAAAATATATGAATTAAAGGAATGGGTCTACATAAGACTCGGCTTCCAATATGTAAAGGAATTAAAGGGAAACCTTGGGTTTAAGTCCTACCTGTTAGCTCTATTGAAATGCTATGTACCCACTGTCATAATGTTAATCATCTACAAGACTTATGTACTACCACTATTTGATTATGCGGACATTGTGTATCACAGTGCGAGTTCTACCGGTACTCATCTTTTACAATCAGTACAAAACAGATGTCTCAAAAATTGATACAAGCTTCCGATTCTTACCTCTACCAACTTTATTCATAGAACAGCCATGCTGCCCAAGCTGGTTGATCATAGAATTTACCACGCTCAATTGTATGGTTTCAAATTGTCAAAGAAGATTGACTCCTTGAACATTAGACCAAGGAATATACGAGAGGCTCAAGCCCCCTTGTTAAAATACGACAATATTATTTTAACATCCTATGAGAAGTCGGTTGAGGTGTTCGTAGCCCAGACTTGGAATGAACTTGACAAGAAATACCGAAATATTGTAGACATATCCTCTTTTAAGATCGAAATGAAAAAGCTACTGAGTGAAAAAGTCGCTGCATACATAGATTGACGTTGTTTTACATTTATACATAATTCCTCTTTTACCGGTAGTTTAGGTATTTTATCAGTCTGTGAATCAATATAGTTGGAGCATACAAGCTGTGAGTCAGAGTGATGTTAGACTTCTTTATTATCAGTTGAGTTACCAGTAGATCTACACCAATACATGCTGGGACACTGTCTGCCATGTGCGCTCAAGTCCGCCATCTTGGATTCCCGTGTCGCACGTCCGATGCGCCCCCCAACATCTCCCTTTTATTAAAAGAATTTTTTTTTTGATATATATATTTTTTTTTTTTTTAAAGAATTAAACATCCCCGCAGACATGTATAGTCCAAATCATAAGAAACACAATAGTGACGACCTCCATAGTCATATTATCCCATGATAGCAGTACTTTGCTGGAAAGAAACTGGGAACAATGAGGCATAAAATAATGTCACAGGGTTTAACATAGCAGGTAGACCGGGAATGAAGTCACAAAGTTGGTTTTATGTGAGGTCGTAGTCTTCATATTTTGTTGGTCGATATATGTCTCTCGTCCTTGTACGACGAGCAGGTGAAGGGCTTGGTGCGAGGGCCAGTTTATTGCTCATAACTCGGCCACTACCAGCACCAGGCCAAGATGCACCAACACTTGGAGTAGACGGTGCGGGACCCATTGGGGACCGCACTGGAGAGCGAGGTGCTGTCACCCCAGGTTGCGACTCAAGCTGGTTGTCTTGTAGGTCTGGCTGATCTGGGGCCCTCACCAGAGGTGGGCCACCAGGTACCAGTACCTGTGGCACTTGTACGCATCCAAGGTCCTTTTGTGGGGGAGCAGCTGGTCGCACATGAACCCGGTTACGGCTAGCTGTCCCACGGTCGGTCTGAAGGGTGTATGATCTAGGTCCTTTGCAGTCCACTACCTGCCCATAAGCCCATGGCTGACCACGCTTGTTTCGGAGGGGGCTTTAAGTAGGCATAGTCCCCAATTGAGAGTGGGGAATGGTGGACCACATTCCTATCATACAATGTCTTGCTGGCCACTCTCCGAGCCTCAATCTCTTCCTGAACCACACGAGTGTCCACCACCTGAGGGTCCAACAGTCTGTCTGAGGTCGGCAGAGGGGTGCGTGTTCGGCGACACAACATGCGCTGCGCAGGTGAGTATGTGTAGCCAGATTGAGGGGTGTTCCGATGAAGGAGTAGGGCCAGGCTGATGTTCGTGGATTTCTTTAGTAGGCCTTTGGCTACCTTCACAGCCGCCTCTGCTCGGCCATTTCCCTTGGGGTAATAAGGAGATGACGTTGTGTGGTTGAAGTTATACCTGATCGCGAAATCTGCATAGTCCTTACTTATAAATTGAGGGCCATTGTCTGTGTGTATTCTTGCTGGGGCGAGTAGCTCCCAAGCCCTGGTTGGTATCGGTAGTGACATCATGGGCTCCTTTTGTGAGGCTGAGCCATACAATGCACAGGTCCCACAAGCCTCACACATGTCCTTGATTGCCGCTCTCATCCCAGGCCAGAACAATACCTGCTTTGCCATTCTGTAGTTTGACTCAGCCCCAAGGTGATTTGCATGGATCTTGCCTAACATTTTGGTCCGGAGCTGTTGAGGCACCAACACAGTCTCCCCCTTATATATAGCCTCATTCAGTACAGACAGTTCATCCCTGTATCCCCAAAATGGCCTAAGATCCTTGGGCAACAGGGTACGATCGTCGGGCCATCCATTGATGATTGTGTCCCGAAGAGCACTGAGGGTCTCGTCAGCATTGATGAGTAGGACTATCTCCTTCTCGGTCTCTCCAGTCAGCCTGGGGCTCCGGCAGATAGATTCACATTCCAGCCTGAACACCTCAAACCCAGTTACAGGCGTGTTGACTGGGGTGTGCAGGGCCGCTCTAGAGAGCGTGTCCGCAATGAGCAGGGTAGTGCCTTTCTTGTACTCAAGTGCGAAGCGATAGCGCTGCAGGGTCATTAGCATCCGCTGCAATCTGGCAGGCGCCTTGTGTAGTGGTTTTGACATAATCGGGACAAGTGGTTTATGATCTGTGTGAACTGTAATGTCAGCTTTCCCATATAGCCACTGGTCAAACTTGTGTAGTCCCTGGCATATTGCCAGACATTCTTTCTCCATCTGAGAGTAGCGTTGTTCTGTCGCACTGAGGTGACATGAGCTGAATGCTACGGGCTGTAACTCACCCTTGGCATTTGGTTGAAGGAGCGCTGCACCCAGTCCTGACTCACTAGCATCCACCTGTAAGGTGACAGGCTTGTCCAAGCAGTAGTACAGGAGTGTGGGTGCTGATGTGATGAGGGCCTTGGCGCTCTGGAAGGCTTGCTCTTGTGTGTCTGACCATATGAAGCTTGCACCATCCTTCGTTAGCATCCGAAGTGGCTGTAGGGTTGAGCTCAAATTCTCGCAGAACTGTGACAAATATGTGGCCATGCCTATAAACCTGAGCAACCCAGCTTTGTTGGTCGGGGTCGGCATCCCAACGATGGCTGCCACCTTGTCCGGGTCAGGTCGCATACCATTGTCTGTAATAATGTTGCCCATGAACTTGAGTTCCTTGAGAGCAAACTTGAATTTGTCTGGGTTCAGTCTGATATCTTTGGCCACACAGCGCTCCATTAAAGCCACTAGTCTCCTGTCATGGTTGACCTTTGCCACATCATAGCTCTCACCCTCGCCATACACTAGAATATCATCCGCTATGCATATCGTGCCCTCAAGCCCTTCAAGGGCATCCAAGAGCCTCTTCTGAAACTCCTCTGGTGCACTCGATATGCCGAAAGGCAGCCGCAGCCATCTGTATCGGCCATAGGATGTGTGCATAGTGGTTTGCAGTGAAGACTCCTCATCAAGAGGTATGTGTAAGAATCCTTCACGGACATCAAGGAGGGAAAAACACTTGGTGTCACCCAACTTGTGCAAGTGCTCCTTCAGTGTGGGGATCTGGAAGAAAGGCCTCATAATCGCCTTATTAACTGTCTGACTTGGGTCGATACACACCCGGAATTTCTTCGGGGTTTCCCTGATGAGGGCATTTGAGCACCATGGGGTGGGTTCATCCACCTTCTCCATAATCCCTAGGGCCACATACCTGTCCAATGCTTCCTTCTCCTTTTCCCTCTTGGCGACTGGTACCCGGTGATTGGGCATCTGAACTGGCATGACGTCTGCCTTCATTTGAAAATGTACAGTGGGGCCAAGGTATCCGAGGCCCTGAAAGCTGCTCTTGTACTCACGTAAGATGGCATCTTTAGTTAGCTTGCCAGCGGGTGGTAGGCGTCTGGAGAGCGGAATCTGGATAGTCTTTGGAGATGGTGGGCATTGCCCCTGATCTGCTGCATCTACCACATCTGGGGAAAGAGACAGGACCTCATCTGCCATGATCTTGATGAGACCTAAACTCTCACTGTCCCCACCAGAAAGCAATGCAGGCTTGTCACCAATGTCACTGTCTGCTAGCACCTGGAATACTAGATCATAGTATCGATTCCCGCGGTCACACAGGAGGTTGATCTGACCAAGCGGTTTCACAGGTGACGTCTTTTTGTATGGGAAAAGTTGATATGGTGAGCGTGACGTGGTGATGGTGGGAAGCAGACTCTTGGCTAGGCGCTCAGGCATCGTGTTGATCCCTGCTGCAGAGTCAATCTGTACCGGGGTTCTGACAAAGCTGTCCCCCTTGTCTGATAAGAGAAGGTGTGAAAAATACTTACAACCCTTCCTTGCACCGGCCTGAAATGCATCCACATCACTAAGTGAGTAACACTGTTCGTCGTACTGATCATGAGGGTAGGCACTCTCAGGTGCGCAAGCCTGGTCGCCATCAGCTTGAACTGCATGGACACTGTGTTGCCGGGCTCGATCATCGGTCGGAGGTTTGTTCGGAGTTCCATGATAACCTCCCCTCCCTCGGCGGTTCCTACGTGACTGGCCAGCACCACGGCCCTGGGACTGTGGACGGCGGTTATCCCCCTCTGTCTCGAGACAGACGCGGGAGAAGTGATCATTACCGCCACACTTGTCGCAAGTCTTTCCCTTGGCAGGACAGTTCGACCAGGGATGTGGGCCACGTTTGTCACCACACCAATGGCATGTGCCGCTCTCACGCTTCAACTGCATGTCCTTGTGGGCCTTTCCCTGGGCCGCCCAGTTGACCGTCTCGTCCGTTCTGCCACTCGCCTCGCCAATGAGCTGATTCGCTCTTTTAGCCGCCTCAAGTGTCTTGGCCTCCGCCACCACGTCACTCAGGGTCTTCTTTGTGTCGTCGGCTTTGACATGGCATTTTAGTAGATCGGCCCGTATGTCACTGTTCCGGAGTCCGAAGATAAATTTGTCGCGACTCATCTCATCCATCAAGGCATCATAGCCACAAAGGCTGCAGTCACATCGTACATGGGTCTCCCAGTCTTGTATAGACTCGTGAGCACCTTGTGTGGCCAACCAGAAGGTGAATCTGTCCGTCAATAGCGAGGAATTGGCTGTGCCGGTGTAATGTATTCTGAGCCGTTCCATCCAGACCCATGGCTTTGCCTTGTCTGCAACCGGGATCTGGGGCTCTATGCTGTACTGGATGACCTGTAGTGCCTCATCCGGCATGGACGATCGGAGCGCCGCGATCTCCATCAGTGGCTTGGCATAATACTCGACTCTATGAGTCGCGGGATCCTTGGCCAAATCTCTGTATTCAGCCTCTGTACAATAGTCATGGAACCTCATCTCAAAATTTTTAAAGTTCTCTGAGATGTTCCCTGACAGGCTAAGTTCTGGTTTTCTAGGCCTAGACATAGTGTAGATGAAGGTGGGTCCTGATCTGAGTTGGAACAATTAGGGCTACTAGTGTGCTAATTACTATTAGATCTGGTGCAATTAGGCCTACACTATAATTTCCACTTCCAGACAGTCTGAATGAAAATTGAAGGTGATACCCACTTGTGACTTGCTGGTGACTCTGGCTCTTGACAGCTCCTGTGTTTGAAACTGACCCCACTTCTGACACCAAGTTGGAGCATACAAGCTGTGAGTCAGAGTGATGTTAGACTTCTTTATTATCAGTTGAGTTACCAGTAGATCTACACCAATACATGCTGGGACACTGTCTGCCATGTGCGCTCAAGTCCGCCATCTTGGATTCCCGTGTCGCACGTCCGATGCACCCCCCAACAATATTACTTTACTCTGAATATAGGCATATATTTTTTCATCGTAGGTATTTGCTGTCAAATTTTCACCATCATCTGTGAGATCATCTGTGGTACATGATGTACCTAAGGTACATCATGAATAGTTTTAATATTAATTGTATTGTCCTGTCTAGTCCATCTTGCTCTTTACAGAGCAAGTGTATTCATTAGAAATCGTGATAAACTGTTAAGGTTGGCACCTAAAATCAGCTATGCTGAGTGTCATTTCCTAGTCATTATTGACATCGATAATTATCGTTATTTACCATTGACTATACACTATCGAAAAATTAAATGTGATTTCTCAAGACTCTGTGATGTTGAAGCGTCGATGGACAAGAATTTTACTATGTATATTGATGTGGTCAATAAATGATTAAAACCCTTCCAAAAAAAAAAGAATACTGTATCTAATAAACTGAATCTCAAATTATGCATCAGTAGTCAATATCAAATCAATGTAAATCATTTCATTATGTTTATTTGTTGTTGATTCACAATGGCCATATCAATGTTGAATCACTGATGAATGATCAACGTTGATGACCTCATCAATATCAACAAAATGACAACCCTGTATAAACTGTTGGTATCATGTCGCTACACACATTGAATCAACATTGAATCAACTGAAGTTTGCCCACTGGGTATTATCCAGTTTCTATATGTTATTCAGTTTTCTACATATCTACGTTTTCTTCATTGGTATCTCAAATGATTGTATAACCAATTCCCTATTATAATCTGCCATTTATTTTGGCAAGGGATTCTTAATATGTGCAATACAAGACTCTAATTCCAACTACTATTTACATTCTGGTGGGATTTGATAATTCAGTGTTAAAAAATTATATCAGGTGGCAGCGCTGAGTGGCCTGCTACCTGAAAGTCTTTTATTGCTGATCTTACCAACAGAGTCTACTATTTCCTACCAGGAGGCAGCATCGAGTAAGCAATTAGCAGAGTGTTATTGTTATCCGGTTTACAGTTGGTTGACTTTTATTCTCACCTATTTCACCTATTTCCATGTAGAAAGAAGCACCCATATTATTTATAAATTGACCTGTCCATATCTGTGTAGATTGCTGATGTGTTATAATCTAAAATTCGATGCTTGGAGCTAAGCAGCTTTAACATCATTCAACCTGATTACAAATATGATTATACTCCGATTGTGAATATTATGAAAAGCCAGGAAGCACAGGACTTACCAAATCCTACAATCCTGAATATATTGTAAGACAACTATAAATCATTTTCCATGGGTGATTCCTTTGAAAATTCAAAATGGCCACCATCTACATTGTCTTGTTTTAAAAAATTGGGTTTCCTGGCCTCAGAAATATATTTTTGAATTAGAAATTTTGTATTTATCTCGATAGTATCTATACTGATAGACCTAGTTTTGGCTCAGATTTTCCCACTTTTGATTGATAATTTCATTACAATTCAAAACGGCTGCAATATAGCTTCTTGAAAATAGTTGGATCGGATTTCTTTGCCTTATGACCATACTTTTTGAACTTTTATTTGAGTCTCTAACTTGATTAGAAGCAAAGATAGGGTAGGTTCACCACTTTCAACCGGTCTGATCCATGTTTTTTCATGAGCTACCTTTCAGGTCTAATTGCTCCTAGAGTTTTTTGTGCATATTCTTCTGAATTGATCCAAACTTTAGGTATTGCGCTGGAAAATAACATTCATGATGTCTTACAATGCCATATATCAGTTAACAGTATTTAATTCCATGATTTATCAGAGTATTCAGAATTGCCCCTTTTCACCCTAAGTCAGCCAAAATGCACCTTGAGTCAGCCATATTATAACCACCAGAAATATGTGGAATAAACCAGTAATTTCCTGATTTTCATCAATGGATTGGCTGACAGGAATGCATGCATCAAATATCAATATGTTACAACTAACAATAGAGAAGAAAACGATTTTATTAGATATGGAATAATCAAGACAAAGTCAGTACTGTACCTCAAGTGAATACAACTGCGTTATGAGCTATCAATACAAGTAAATATTACTTGTATGAGCAATGAGGACTAAATATAACATGCAGTATGGAGTTCTATTGAATATATCGGGGGCTCTGCCCCCTCACCCCCTTTTCCCCCCTCTTTTCACATTTCACCCTAGCCCTCTATACACTACACAAGTAGGTCTGCTGTCCTTAACCCTGTAGTAGAAGAGGGTATTCTGGGAGGAGGAGGAGGTATTCACAAGGGTAAGGGGAGAGTTCTTAGACAGGAATTCAGGGTGAGAGAATTCCAGGCGGAATTCCAGAGAAGAAAATCCCATGGTTGACTCAGGGTATGAGGTGGCTGACTTAGGGTGAATTCTTGGCTGACTTAAGGTGAAATGGGTATACCTTACAAAATTAGACCTAAATATAATTTAGGGAATTATTTTTGCCCAATAAAGTCATGATTTGTGTAATTTAGATACATATCCAGCTCACAAAACCAAAAAACACTGTGTATGCAAGGGACAAATACTTTATATCAACTACCAAAGAGTATGAACGGTGGAGAGATTTTCATTCTCTGTTTGTCAAAACAGATCAAACAGGGGTACTTCTGATTGATTTTACAGTATGAAAAAGAGTGATGATGCGTATGCAATCTGCTCTATATATTTGGAAAACACTTCAATTCTTAAATCAGTGGGGGTTTATTGTCACCAGATGCATACTGAACTTGTAATTTCATGTCAAAAGTGGTTGACTCAAGGTATGACTTTGACTTAGGGTGAACCTACCCTATACACTTTCCCAGTTTTCAGCAATGTTCAGGTGGCCATCTCGAATGTCTCAAATTGCTCAAGGGTGGGAGCTCCACATCCACCTAGATATTTTTACCTAGACCATATACCTAGATGCATGATCAGCAGTGAGAAACCCTACTACAGAGAAGACGAGGTAACCCCATTGGGCTTCCAGACTAAATTGACTGGAGTTCTAAGCTGCAATGTCTATTGGGATGACTGTATGCATGTCCAGGTGCCTCCCTTTGATGCACACCTTTACCCGTACCTGGTATGCCACCTTGAGGAGTTTACAGTCCTTCTGCGGCCATGCTGGGACCAGCACACCATCCACTGTGGTGAACTTCTGTGGTGTGTCCAGCGTAAAGCTAGAGCACACACCGCTCTTCACTGCACCTGAATAACAAGCCACACTAATATGTCGGAACACCCAATTATCCTGTAGAGAGTAAATTCTGATGGTCCCGAGGATTTCCATGCAAGACATGACCCTGGTAATAACCGCATTACTCTTGTTTTCGATGTCGACCGACACCGGTATTACCTCCCCATAGTGAAATACCTGTTTTGGGATACTAATGGTGCAGTTGATGATGTTATTTGCATCAAAGAAGCCAACTCTTTTGGTCTGTTTCACCTGAATAGGTGTAAGGTGGTGAGGATGGGAAGTCAGCTCTGTGAGTCTCTCCACCCAAAATGGCAGTTTTATAAAGACAATGTCCCCAAACCCATCCTTCTTTCCGATGACAGCGTCTTTCAGGAAGTTATGCATGAGTGCGCTCGGTATCTGAAAGTAGCCTTTATCTATGTGCGTCAGAGCTAGCCTATTTATGAAGGCAATCGCGGTATCAGAGTGGGAGATAATTTGAGGGCTACTCTTGTCCCGGCTGATAATACTCAAGTCCCAATCAGCCGTCGGTCTCTCCTCCCGGATATAGACATAGAGGTCCTGACCATTGCCCAAGTCCAATTGCACCTTAAATGTCTTGATGAATTCTGCCATATTCTTGTATTTGACCTGAAATGTGAAATAGCATGCTGTAAGGGAGCGTTCATTATTTATGCCAGGGGGGGGGGTGTGCAAATCAGGGGGGGGGTCATTTTTTTTAGGGGTATTCGGAGGGGGGGGGTCTTTTTTTTCCAACCTATTCTTAGGGGGGGGTCTTTTTTTTCAACCTATTCTGAGGGGGGGGGTCATTTTTTTTAGGGGTATTTATTTGGGAGGGGGTATTTTTTGACACAACGTGCCGCGAATTTCACGACACATGTCGCGAATTGGGGTCATAAAGACGGTAGAACTTTGCTAAATTTCTTGCCTACCAATCGACACATGAATGATTCACTACTTTTCTTTTCCTAAAGCAACAATAATTAACTGGAGAAAGAGCATTAATTCAACACGAGAAGAGTACAGAATGTAGGGGGTCTAAACAGAAAAGCTATCAGTGTGCAGTTAGATGAATGCTATTGTGGCACCGAAATATGACAGTACTGTATCCGAAATAGTTTGGGTTAATTGGACTTTAGCCTTGCCCATCACGTTTTGGCATCCATATGCAAGGGTGAACTTGCCTACATTTTTAGACCCTGCCTTTCTTCCCAATAGAGGAGCAGATGCATAGTATGCAAGATGCAGATCTACCTCATATAATGTTGATACATTGTAGCTTAGGTCCACTCCACCAGTCAAAGGCGTGATTACACTAGTCATGATACACACTTTTCCTTGGTATCTTGTACCAGACCCTGCTAAATGAGCCACAGCGTTCTGATTGCAGAGCTCTCAATATCTTTAGAATACCTTCACCATCTCCCTGATAGCTGCCTGCTTCTCACAGATTCTAGGACTTATAAAATCAGCAGACTCATAGAGTAGACATGATCATCCCACTATAAATCGGTGTACCGAATGCCTTGAAATGTAGCAAATAGCCACCAGATCCACAGAGTTTTCTGCTGCAGATGCCACTCCTTCTGTCGCCAATTTCTAAATCTCCCTCTAAGTTCATCTTTGGCTTCAACAGAAAGCAGGCACTGAATAATCATATTGCTACTCATCGCTACTTGGCCTCATCAGAATTTTTAGAGCTCTATATTTGGTTCTGGTCAAGTTGCTTCCGATGCTCTGCAGGGTTATCAGTGAGTTATTCATCACTATTTTAAAGCTTTTATTTTTTTTGTAGTCAATGCATTCCCATGGCTTGGTTATACTGACCACACACTAGAATATTGAAGGCAGGTACCTTATGGCATTTCCTCAAATAAAGGTTATCAACTATGGTGCACGTAACATCCATGCATACCATTGATGGCTTAAGCGATTGTAATTGATCCGTGCCGTTATATAACAAAGACACATTCCCCTGTGACTCTTTGTTCAACTTCAAATTCTCACCCTCAGCTCCCTATTTCTTACTGATCCTAGCCTTTGGAAAACCAAACTAGGTTTAAATAGTGAACTTGTTCCTTTAACTGCAAGTTATAATACCAGGATACATTAAAATGGGCCGATTGACCTCTAGATTTTCAAAATTTTCTTCAGGTTTGCCACTATTATAATGTCCAGAGCATCCCTTCATCAAACATCTTTGTTTTAAGCTGCAGTAGCGCGGAACAGGGGGGGGGGGGCTGGGGGCCTAGTAAAGTGGGGGAGCCAATCTTTTTGGGAAACATGAACATTCTAGACTCAGAGTACCCAAGAATACACCAATCTCGAGGTAAAATTCCTAAAACTTTCTTGAAAGACAAGCTCAAAGTCCCTCAGAACACATCAATTTCAATGTAAAATTACAAAATTTCCCAGGATCATATGGTAGACTTCAGACCACTCTGAATACACTAATATAAAGGTCAAATTCCCAAATTTTCCTGGGGCTTATGGCCCCAAAACAACCATTTGTTTCTCCCTCTAACCAACACTCATCAGCTGGCTTTGGGAGCTGGGCCCCCCAACTTTATCCACCTTCTGCGGCCCCTGAGCTGGACCATTTCATGGTACTTCTACCAAACAGTATTTATAGCAGGACTTGTAGGTGGGGACCAAAACAATCACACCAATTTTTAGCAAAAATATCAAACGTGCCACGGAAACAGAAAAATGCGCGCTCTCCACATAAATATATTCACCATATTGTTATGCCCTATAACCACTCCCTCAAATAATGGTTAAGCACATGCTATAATAGGTTATAGTATAGGACTATGTGGACTTTGTATGTCGTTGATGCCATTATTAAGTATTTATAAACGTCTATGGTGAGGGGGGGGGTCATTTTTTTTCGACCTATTCGGAGGGGGGGGGTCTTTTTTTTTTGACCCATTCGGAGGGGGGGGGTCTTTTTTTTTTGACCCATTCATAGGGGGGGGGTCTTTTTTTTTTGACGTATTCGTTTTGCCAAACGCCCGCCCCCCCCCCTGCCATAAATAATGAACGCTCCCTAATCTGTTTTCTATATATGTTATCAGAATATATCAATTGTTTTAGTTTTGTTTATTTTGAGTTAGAAATGTCTTTGTTAAAGCAGCTGTATTTGTTTGTACTTTTCTCTGATTCATCACATTGCCAGAATTCATATGTAGGTTTTCATACAATAATGTAGGTTCAGTTGTAAGTTTCTTAAGAGCTTCCAAGAGCAAGAGGTACCTAATGTCGAATAAGGAAAATCCAGATGAGAAGTGATTTAATAGACATATGGGGAGAGACCTGACAAATGTGGGTAGATGTCATTTTCTATTTTTTATTTTCAATCATGGGAGTCATTTTTAGGTGTTACTGTAGGCATCCTCCCTCAACCAGGAGGACATGGTGATTTGAACAACAAGAAGGATGGTTTGTCTCCCAAATCAGAGAAAGTAGGTTTTTGGAAATTCTAACCTCTATCTTTTATGACTTTCACTAGGAAAGTACTTGGCACACCTCTCCATTATCGTTTAATATGTACGGTACCACATGTACAGGCACACCTTAGTATAGCACCTATTAGTCACACCATAATTCACATGTGTATCAGCTTCCCCTATTAATTCAGAAAGCGCTTTAAAATTCTCTTTTATATTTAATTCCCTTATAATGTCTTTTTCCATGGGTCAATAATTTAATTAGAGTCATATATAGGAAGCATAGAGCATGAATGAAATCAATGATATAATACCTAATGTAAGCTAATGTAAGCACATTACCAGTAACAGTAGATATGGCATATGTGTAGGAGCATAATATTACATATTAATCTCATACACGGTATTTCCGGGTATCGTCTACTGTTTACTCGGCTTCTCTACCTGGAGCTAGCGCACACAGTTCCTGGGAGAGGACTAGGGTCCCTCTCCAGGTTACCGTGTGCCACTCTCAGGTGGGCTGCCGACCCTCCCACCTGGCCACGTGATCAAAGGACCGGTGGTTATATAAGACCCATGTGTTTACCTGAAAAGGCAGTCAGTGCAGGCCCGGCTGACGATAGACTTCACCATGTCCAACCGTGTTTTGTGTGCTGATTCCACACTGATTGTTCCCATGTTCAGGAACGTGATTCACTTTTGTAATAAAAGTCTGATATTCTCGCACCTGAAAACTGCCGTTCTCATTGTTCCTTAAATTAGAATAACCATGGACCCTCACATATGTATAAAACCTTACCCTTTACTCCCCTGAGAGAAGTTAACTGAAGGTCACTGTTGTCACCCAGGTATCTACAGTAGCTCCGGGTGTGGGTCTACTCCAGCACTAATCTCCCAACACAAAACTCCTCAATATAAGATACAGAAAGGGAACCATGTCACGTGGAAAGGTCCAATAGTGGAGAGCGCATTCTTACAGCATCTCAAAACACACGGATAAGGAATGTTGTTTTAACGTTTCGAAATGTTTACATAGGATTTGTAAAGAAATGCGATCGGTCATGATGTGGCGATATTCATTCTCTATCAAGGTTCCAATGTTATTTAAACGTGATTTAAGCACAAAAAAACACGCTATTATTCCTAAAAATGATTTATAAAAAGGGTTGTATAAAAAGGTTTGTATAATAACATTTGCAACATGAAAAAATACGGTTTCTCAAGCATCACAATTAATGTCATTTAGCTTAAAAGCTGTGCCTCAGTAGTATAGACTTCCCAGCCCATTATGAAAGTTTGGTATATTCATTGACATTACCGGTGACCCAGGGCTTTGTAAATAGGTTAGGGAGTGATCATTTATTATCAACAAGGGGGGGGTGGTGGGTTTTGGGGGGGGGCAAATAAATTTGGACCCCTCTTGGGGGGGGGGGGCAAAAAAATTTAACCTGTTTTGAGCCAAAAAGCCCGCGTGTTAATATGCTTCAAAGGGCCCGCGCGCGAGCCGATTTATTTAGTTATAGCGCTTAGATTGCATTGTGTGAGTATGGTTTTATATGTACATCAATCAGGGCTATTCATCAATATGGTATTGATTAAGGAGCTGAGGAATTTACATGTGAGAGCAAAAAGCATCTCACTTTATCAAAAGAAAATGTTGTTTAAGACTCTGTGGGCACTGGAGTACCCTGGGTTAATATTGCAAATTTGCGTAGGATGGCATAAGTGAGTGACATGTCATTGACCACAACATTTTAACATTTTAGAAACTTTGTCGGAGGGTAGCCTTGCCTATGTGGTCTTTGCAGACTTGATACTTGTGAAATAATCAAGACAAAAAGGAAGTGCATAACACATAAACCTAAGTTTATTCATCTTCAACATAAACATTTGTGATATTAAATGATATTATGAAAATCATAATATAATATCACTTCATGAACACACTGATTTGGTTCTTTTCCTGTGCAATACTATTTTGTTGTCATGATACGCGATTGATACATCCCTGTTAAAGTACTCTGTGGCCCTAAAAGGGTTGATGCCATTTAAACCATAATTCTCTTTTTCCACATCGAAATAATTCCACTTCTCGTCATTCATACCACATGAATTAATAAGCTACCAAAAACTGGAATGTCTGTAAGTAATTCACATGTTAAATATAAGGCCAGCACGTTAGATAAGTGAAAAAAATGTCATATTTGATAATACCACTCCCATTATACATATCATCTACTATACCACAACCATTTAAATGCACTCTTTGTTAAATGAAGTCCATAATGTAAGTAAAAAACTAAAGGTTCTTCAAGGTTTTAACGCCCTTACTGATGAAACACTTCGGTCTACGTAGAATGATCTTTTCCCTTTCAGGGATTAGTATTTTCTAACGGCAAGGTGAAAATATTGTAATTTTTCTGCTTGCTCTTCTTTCATACTGGGTCAATGTCATTTGATACCACCTGTACCATCTGTGACACTTGAAAAATATACAGCCTTTCAAGGGTAAGTCTTTATACGTCATATTCGGGTAATTTAAGATGTATCTATTAATCAAAGTTAGAATATGTATTTTTGTCAAGCACCTTACATCACAACAACCAACAAGACAAAGAAATTCACCTTTTCTGGAATATGCCAGAAAATAAACGCTGTGAATACATATATAGGGTTTATCCATCTGTCATGGTTCTAATTGGAGAACAAATGATATCCTGTCTTAGTAAAGCTGTGAGATGTTGCTTGATCTGTTGCTCTTGGTTTACTTCTATCTGAGATGGAGATCACAGTTCTGTGTGTTGGGAGGGGGTGGGGGTGTCTGCCACGGGGCTGCGGAGTGACTCAGCATGTATCTGCTTCAACGCCTCGCGGATCTCCTTCTCCTCCTCCTCACCAGGGGGAGCCAGGTCCAGCTCCATCTTAGGGACGCTCACCGGTGCTTCTGATGATACAAAAAATACACTATAGTTATCTAAAAACATCCCTTATAAGCTAAAACCCGTAAAACATCCGTTATAATCTTAACTCGCGAATAAGCCGCACCTAGACTTTGAGAAAATTCTATAAGCCGCACAGGGGGTCTCATACGGCGACTTTAGTATCTAAAAACTTGCATGTTAGACCCACTTTGACTTTGAGTCGATCCTATAAGCGGCATCGGCTATCTGACTCGCACACTAGCCACAGTTTAATCGCGAGGTTTTCCAGTACATGTACTAGTAACTTGGATATCCTGCATACCAATCAATATTTGAAAGATAATTGTCCTGTAAATCTGCTGATATGATATATCCGTAAAGTCATTTTTCAATGATGTAACCATATGTTCAGTGATCTTTTTCATATGTCAAAAGGAGAAATATTACATTTTATGTATTGTTTTGAACAATACTGTGGTATTAAAGCAAAATTTCTGAGAACTAAATTCTGAAGACTAATCTGTGCATAAAGTGTAAACGTACCATAGTCGTCCTGACCGTCTTGGGCGTTCTCTGCGTCTATCATCTGGAGGAAGTCATACCCGGGGTGCAGTGGTTTCCACTCTCCCTCTTCTAGCATTTCTACAAACAGGATGTGACACTATTAACTCCTCTGCCCATAAGGCCATGCCCCCTTTTCTCCCTGCTCCCCTTTACTCAAGATACATGATCCTAATAATAATTTTATAATCTTAATTATAAGATTAGAACGCTATCAAGATTACGCAAATTTTCTTGTCCACGCTCTCACGTGAGTTCGTCCGCTCATGCATAAAATGTCCAGGTACGGGCAGAGAGGTGGTCCCTACAAGCTTCATGTGGCATAGATTAAAATAACTGCAAATTATATTGAATTAATTGCATGAGACATTGTGTATTTATGTATACATGTAGAAATGTAATTGCTCCTTTGCCTTATCTATAGAACATGTATATTAAGTATGCACTTACTCAAAGGTGTGGCCTCTTTGGTGGTCACCTTACGCAGCCATGATGTAACCGATGAACTTGTTACCAGCCCAGCACCAAAGTTATAGATGTAACCCTGGAACACAAGCAGCCTGGTTGCAATTCATCATTCAAATATACATCAACTTTGAGCAGCTAAAAAGCTTGTTACAAAATAAGCACTCTCTTAGGAAATGGTATCATTGTTGATTATGACAAGCATGGCAGTTACTGATGACCAGCACCAATTTATTTTTCTAGTTCATCTTCTCTGAGGGGATGTTTTTCTTTTCTATCATTGCCCAACAAATCTGGTAGAGGAAGAGATAGAAGATGTCGGTCAACTCACACTTGCATGGTCTACGACAAACAGAGCTGGTGGGTCGGCTTTCCGGTTGTACTCCAGGAGAACCTTACCGGCAACTCCATCATCACGGGTACTGCAATAATCATAGTCATCTCTTTACTTTCTGTAGGAGAAATTTAGGATGATAGTGGTGTATTTAAGGGATCATCTCTGCTTTATTTAATTCATAGTAATATATTTTAAGTGCTAAGTTCTTTTACAAACTGGCTAGACATTTTGGGCCTGGGTGCGACAATTTCCCTCCTGAGGCTGGGTGAATTCCTTGTGTTTTGCTTATTTCTGATCAATTTTGTTCAAATTCAACATCTATGCACTTGTGTCTCATGCAAATAACCATTTACTGACTTACAGTTCCATCCATCCGAATATAAAATGTGGGAACTCTGCAGTCTTGATGACCTCTGCGACCTCGGCATGCGCTCCCTGCCCGGGGGTGGTATTCTCGTCAAAGAGGATAACGAAGGGCAACTTCTTGGCAAAGTATGCAGGGAAATTGTGTGGTGTCAGTTCAGGCTGTAAATGGAGAAATGTTACACAGGATAATTTTTGTAGCACTATAGCCATTGTCAGTGACTTTATAAAGGAATATATGTGCCAGAATCTAACCTGCCAACCAATTTTGAGCTAGATGGCACTTTTAAGTTATGCATGATTTTAAGGGGATGGGCCAGAAATATCATATAACAGGATTATACTATTATATACAAATTTCATCATTCCTATTATGATGTCAGTTGAGGTGCTGGTTTTCATTACATGTGCTGGTTTTCATTATAATGTGCTCTAGAATATATCATGATACTTACAAAGACTGGGAGGGCAGCGTTCTTGACGAAGTCGACAATATTTGATGACGTCATCTCGCCCTGGTACAGCTTGTGTGAGTTCCACATGTCGTGCCGCTTGTAAACCACCACGGCCGGGGTCTGGGTGTTGAACCGCTTACACCTGAAAACGATGAATCAACTCAATGTCTCATTCTACCGGATTTTGTTAGCCGTTATTTTGCGAAATTTCTGAAAGTTGATTTGATGGTCCCCGAATCGGGGCCTCGGTCTACTGGTTGGTACCGCTGTTCATTAGTCAATTATTGGGCACTTCCCAGGCCTAGGTTTATTGGCCTCAGCTATATGATTTAAGAAAGTTTAGGGTAGGAGTTTTTTCCTACTCAAAAACTATACAATATAATAACACCTCATTAAATAAGAGTTGGGTTCTGGGTTGAGGTTATAAAGATGAATTTATGTATCTTGGTTTACCAAATTATGCCCTGTCAGATCCACTAGGCAAGAGAATTGGCTAATGCCATATTGTAGGGTGCTTAAATTATATGTAGACAACATAAAGGTAGATGATGAATATGATGAATAATTGTGTAAACTGCTTTAAATTATATAAATAATAATCACAAATATTTCAAAATTTGAAAGAGATGAGATCAGCATTGAGCATTAGCAGATGGAAAGAGTTTCTTACATGTCTGTTACTCCATCAGCGGTGTAGTAGCCATATATTGTCTGGCCATGTTCATGCATCGACGCCTTCTTGAAAGCCTCCAACTCTACAGGTAGTATGTTGTTAATTTATAAATACATGCTTTTTAATTGCAGGGAACTCAAATTTATAGTTCAGATAGAGAGGACTGATTTTCATAGTTTTATAATTTTATAGTAAGTGTTTAAAAGTACATTGATAGGGCAAAGAATGGACAAACTTTTATCTGTAGCTAAATCACATGAACTTCATGCTTTGAATATGACCTTAAATTATTAGTCTTTTTGATTTCCAGTTGTTGTGATAGCCATTATATTATACCAAGAATCCTAATTCAGGTATTAGTCATTCTTAGAGGCAATGGAAGATAATGATGTAATGGTAAAGAACTTCTTATGGCTCATTATAGGGCTAAAGTTCATAAAGAAATGCATACCTTTCTCCTGGCTCATGTCAAAGAGGCCTAGTACAGCCACATCAGTGACATCTTGTAGTTTGGTGGGATACAGGCCCTCCAGGAACTCTGAAGCCTGTTCCTGGTTGTTTAGTGTAACAGGTGTCTCTACCAGGAGTCTACAACAAAGATTTCTGAATTACTGAAATTGTTTTAATGATAAACATAAACTAAGAAGACTGAGGTAAGGGGTGGGGGCAAGTATGAAACATTACAAGTTTTTTGTTGCATTGATTGATTGATTGATTACATAGCACCCTCAAGTTAGCAAGGAGTCACGCACAAATAGTCGTAGACTGCCTAGCAGTAGGACGCTTATATAGATGCTGCTCGCCCAATACAGCAGTGACTGCATCTATGGGTGATCAGATCGATGAGATGAGAGATCGGATCTATGGGGTGAAGTTGAAAACCCCGACCGGAGCACATCCCCTACTTGTTCCGAAGGATACCAATGGTTCTTATATTTGCCTGGTCCTGCATACCTGGGTTAGTCCCACAGCAGGCAGGGCTAGACAAACCACAGCCATTGATATCTCAGATATGGTTCGCAGAGGAGAGATCACATGGCAGACCACCAGCAGGAAGTTTATTGTTACAAAACCAATGCCATACATCACAGAAATGTTCATAAAAGGGTGAAATAGATTACAAAATGATATGGCAAAAGACCCTAGACGTCCACCTGGCATTCTGGGTAATCTCTTACCTGGCATAGGACTAATCAGGCTCATCCCATTACTTCACACCAGAGAAAATAGGGAGGTAGAACTTTATGATATATGGGTTACAAGTTATTACCCTTATTAGTCTTATCAATAGCTATTGTTCTATGGTGTTGGAGGTGGCAGATAAGACATTGCCCATAGTCCTATGACAAATCAATATGATCGTCACGGGTGTTCTGCTAGATTGGATGCAGTCGTCCTTCTGCTATTGGTTTTATGGTACTCACAGTTTGGCGAGTGAGACAATGGCAGAAGTCCCCAGCATGCCCTTGTAGTCATACGGCGCCCTGCCCTGGCGGTAGATGCGTACAGTCGGGTAGCTTGTGATGTTGTGCTTGGCACAAACATCCGTCCAGTCAAAGCAATCTACAGCTGCCAGCGGACTCAGCGAGTCAATAGCCAAAGTTACCGATGCATCAACGTAAGATCTCATGAAGGCCATGCTTCTGGCATCAACTGTGTAAAAAACAATGCTATATTCTATTATCTGCATACATCTAAAACACACATATTAGGATATTAACAAATTTACTAAATTAAAGTTTAGTACTGCACAATATTTCCAACAAGTAGCACATCAGCGCACTGCTGCATTTGTAAACAAATGTGCGGATTATCACTGTAGAATAGGGTTAAAAATTGGTAAGGAAATGAATTTGAATTCCAAATTGGAGGTATTAAACTCATTTTTTTTAAAAAGGGTCATTAGGTTAAATAATTTTCAAGCAAGTCTACTGATTCACACCATACATTCATTACAAAACTATTCATTGCACTTGTTTTTTCTTATAAGCTTCTACTCATTCATAACAGGCTATAAGCAGGCAGAATGTGATTTTCCCCAAACCCCCATAGTGTGACAATCCCTTCCTCTCCTGCATCAGTTTTTGATAATTGAAGTAGCTAGAAAGCAACCATCTTTACTTACATGTGACATAGAACAGGATAATACGGAGTGGGTGGTCGGTGGTCTCAGGGGTGAAGGTGACATCAGTGAGTGCCGGTAGATATGTCCGATCGAGCTCTTCCAGGCTGAGACGGCCCACGGCCTCTGCCACCTGGTCGTCCTGCCTCTCCACTGCCGCCAGCCACTTGTCACGTTCTTCTGTAGGCAGAAGATTACAGGTGTGGTCATCTAGAACCCTTACATACAGTATCTAAAAACGCATCTTTTGCTACTATTGCTACAAATAGTAAGGATTTCCTACTTATCATGCCCATGGTTAAAGGGATACCTTCATCAACAGAAAGGGCTGCCAAGGTCAAGTACTTTCAGTAGGGGGGGGGGGGAAGCTGGAGATGCAATGTTACATAATATCACATGTCTATCACCCCTCTTTGTATGAGGGGCTGGAGGGCTACCCACAACACTAGATAAGAGTCTTCAAGCACCATCACACTGTATTCAAAAACACACCTTTCGAGAACCAGAAGGGCATAAAAGGCAGATAAAATCTTAGAAACATTATTTAATCAATCAAGACAAAATACAGGGATACACCTCCAGGGACACAGCTCCTGCCTGCAGCTAAAACAAAAAGCTTTAAATAGAATGGATTTGAACACTCACCATCATCATTCTCATAGGGCTCATCTTCTGGCATGGAGGGGATGCCCCTGAGGGTGGCCTCCAGGACTCTGCCTATGAAGGCCTCCACGGTGAGAGAAGTGAAGGCTCCCGGCATGTGCAGCGGCTCGTTCTACAACCCAGTGGAATAGAAACATGCCAGTGTAAGGGAGGGGGGGGGGGGTCATTTATTAACAACAGGGGTGATGCCACTCTCTAATAGACACAAAGTTGGAAATATTAGGGTATTGGTCAATTCTATGTAGGAATTTAACACCATTCAATACAGAAAAGTAGGAATTCCTGCAAAAGTAGGAAAAGTGGCATCTCTGATTAAAGGTTTTGACCCCTCCTTATGGGAGACATCAATTATTTAGACCATTTATAGAATCAATTTAAAGAGAATTTATATTCATTTATGTTTTTTTATATCATGAAATTTACCATAAGAAAGTAATCACTCTAGAGATTAGTCAATAATTTTACTCACACTGTCGCGGAGTAGGATTGAGACGCCGGGTACTTTCTTCACACCATTTGTATAACCAAACATGGCAGCCTGTGGATGCTCCCTACAAATAACAATTATCATAGGGTGATAAAGTTAGAAGGGAAAAAATAGAATAGGAAATATAAATTGGCAGGGACACAAGAAATGGGTAGCAATACATCTCTATAATCTGTGAAGAAATAAATACAACTACTTACAATGAGTTACTCAAGAAAGAAAGCAAGATAAGAATTTTTACTGAATTATAGGTACTCTTGGATATAATGTGATATTTTAGTATTTATAAGATGTTGTCATTTGTGGTCCATTGTGTAGTATTTTGAATATTCCTTTGGACAATGAAGTGAGAGTTGAAGAAAAAGCAGTTACTCACACATCTACCAGTATGATGGCCACTACCCCGTAGAAGGTCTGCCTGATGTGGGCGGCCATGTTGGCAGCCTGCGCCTCCTGGGGCCGGCTGTAGTACACAAACACCTTGTGCATCCTGTGGGTGTCATACGGGTGGTGGATACCAGACTCCATGATGTCATGCTGAAAACATAGTGTACACTTCATGATGGAAAATATATCACAGTTGGTACCACACTGACACAGGGATATCTACTTTAACATATTGTACATTCATGATAAAAAAATATCATAGTTTATGGCACAACAGGGATATCTTCTCTAACTGTTTATGCTTTTAGTACATGGCTTAAGGGTGTCTAAATTGCAATAAGGGATGAACCTGCGTAGTCACTAGACGCTACCCATTCTGTGCGGAATCTTAAATCGCCACTTCTGGCATAATCTTAAAGTCTTATTCTTAGTTCCTCAAGTCTTAATAGTATTCACCATTTGAAAAAAAAAGAAAAGAAGAAAGGGGGTTGGGGGGTAGAGCCCCCCATATCAACATAAGACACCATCCATAATTAAGATTACACCAGAAGTGGCAATTTAAGATTATGCCAGAAGTGGCATTTTAAGATAGCGCACAGAATGGGCAGCGTCTAGTGACTCTGCAGGTTCGTCCCCACGTGCGTCTAAATTGAGGGGTGTTTTAGGGATTGAGGGATCCTTATATCAATACAAAAGTCTTACCACAAGATTGATATCCAGTACTTTCATGAAGCGGGCGAGAGACACAAGGTCGATGTTCTCAAGTACCTTGCTCTGTGCACATTGTGTATGTTGAGTGGCTGCCTTACACTGCAGTATCCACAGCATGGAGCTCTCCCCTGTACCACTCCCTCTGTTAACACAGGGCAGAAATAGGCACATGGATTTTTATCTTTAGGCAAGACCAAAAGTGGATTTCACTTTTGAAAAAAAAGATCAGAGAGCATGAAATTACCCACCAAAAACAAATCAAACATTTGAATGTATTACTATGAAAAAATTGCATATAAAAAAATGAAGTACATATGGTAGATGTACATCTCTCTAGTTGTTTGAAAGGTATATTTTATTAATGCAAATGCATTTTTTCAGTGGTGACCGCAATAATATATATCCCTTATACATGTTGTATGATAAGCAGCACCAGTACTTACATTAGGTCGACAACAGGCGGCTTCTCGGTGGTGATGACAAACTTGTACTTGTGGTGGTAGGCAAACGCCACTTCCATTAGCACCCGGTGCTCTATTGGGTAGAACAAGTTATACTTGTGAAAACTGAATAACAATGACAAATAGTCCCAAAACCCTCTCTGGGTTGTATGATACTACCGGTTTAGCAATAAACACAATGAGCAAATTTCTAGAGCAGTCAGCGTTATAGCTTTTATGAACCTTCTTCAGGACATGTAAAACCTTCAGGTCATGTATACATGTATGTCTTCTGTGGTGGTGCAGCACTTTTAACAGAAACAGAAATGTAAAAGTTTAAATGTGAATTAGACCCCCCCTCCCTACCAGTGGGGGTTATACGTAAATTGCCAAAAGTTCAGGTGGTGGTTATACACAAGGTATTTTTTAGAATTAAAATTGGTTGGATATAGTATTATTGAGAACCAAATGTGGGTTATAGGATTTTTTCCAAAGTCCAGATGTTGGTTATAAGCGGTTTATGATACTTACCATAGGTTCCTATGGCGGCCTGGTAGCTAAGGAGGATGTCATACTGTCCCTTGTTTCTCTGCTCAAACTCCTCTCGTTCACCCAGGGTCTGTATGATAGGCACTTCACGAAGTAAGGCGATCCTATGAAGGGAAACACATGCTATAAATGTACTAAAGGGGACTTCATGCAATTTGGGTTTTTAAGAAGATTTATTGGTGTCAAAATTCAATTCAAGTAGTTATTCAACAAGCACAAAGAGGCACAGCACCAATTAGATAATCATGCGGACAAGGGGACCTTTATTACAATATTACGATAGCATTCTAATGAGGATCGGAGATTAGTATCTTTACCCATTTCCCAGAATTTCTCTAACCCACCACCGAATCTCTTCCCTAGTTTTTCATTCCCTGACTTTCCCTGAATGCACCTTAATAGCATCGTCACTGAGCCACAACACCTGGAGGTGTGAAATGCTGCAGTCTTCACACCTACATGAGCCACAACACCTGGTGGTGTGAAATGCTGCAGTCTTCACACCTACATGAGCCACAACACCTGGAGGTGTGAAATGCTGCAGTCTTCACACCTACATGAGCCACAACACCTGGTGGTGTGAAATGCTGCAGTCTTCACACCTACATGAGCCACAACACCTGGAGGTGTGAAATGCTGCAGTCTTCACACCTACATGAGCCACAACACCTAGAGGTGTGAAATGCTGCAGTCTTCACACCTACATGAGCCACAACACCTGGAGGTGTGAAATGCTGCAGTCTTAACACCTACTGTCCTCAAAGGTGTGATAACTGCTTCTGATGACCCAAAGGGACATACACCCTCCCACCTGCCCAATTTTGAGTTGTATTTAAGTTTCGTTATAATGTGTTGAAGTGTCGCATTATCGAACCAGATCTCGATGATGTACCTTTACCTGGGTAAAATTGACACAATCGTTACAGGACACAAAAAATGGTGAGATATTAGTCGACAGGGGGAAAACAGAGCCATATAAAACATGCAGGATGATATGTTTTGTACATGCCTTGTAGAAATCAAAACGTGGGTCCCCATGTCGGGGCACATGGCTAGCACTTACTGTAGCACGTTGGACATGATGGAGTTGACGTCAAACGTGTTCTCCAGCGGCAGCACCAGCAGCTCATGCCCTCCTCTGGAACAGACAGGTTTACAACAGTCAGATATACCGTAAAACTGTACTTTTAAGCCAAATTCTATGATAATTAATAATATTTTACTGATAACAGGTGTAAATTTGTCTAAAATCAAGAAGGAATTTTGGCCATGGTAGGGGGCAAAGAACTCCCCAGACCCCAAAATGACATTCGGCTTATAGGCGGGGTTTTCTTAAATGTTAACATGATTTAATATAAGCCAAATGTTTGTACTTTAAAGTCACTTTAGGCGGGGTCGGCTTATAGTTCGTTTTTTTGGGGTACACATACATTTATCCTTCCAGGGCTGCATATTGCTCAAGTGCATTATGCCTTTTATCGTCATGATGCAGGTCTGGGGATGCAGCCGTGGTGAGTGTACTCGACAGCGCTGCATTTGTGCATCATGCCGACCCTATGGGGTTGATACACTCCCGAATATTTGGCATGATGCATGAATGCCACCCGGCGTGTAGACGCATCAGGGCAGCTTTCATGTATCATGACATCAAAGGGAGTACTAGATTAAAGAATTCCTGATGTGTCTACGATATTGGTGTCTATTAGATGTTACAAATGTAGGTTTTCATTTACGCATTAACTGTTCATAACGTATAGGTAAAACCCGACCATATATTCATGTATAGCTGTATGTACTATATATCTTTATGATGGTAGGCTATGCTAAATTCATCACAGGATAAAAAAAATGTAACTTAAATTTGAATACATTGTATCTAAGTTTATGAACTTACCTAAATGCGTATACATTATCCTCAGCGCCGTCTTGTCCACAATATTCACTAGCTTCTGTTGAATCTTCAGACAGACAGTCCAACTGAAAAGAGTAGGGATGTCATCAATACTCACTATATCGACATATCGTTATTCCTGGAATGATGATATAAATCGAATCGATATTTCTGCTACATCGATATATTTGACCAGCTGAATATCAGCTTTCTACCAGTGAAAGAATTTCTAAAGTATTCCTATTAGAGGCGAAGCTATGGTTATTTAAGCAATATACAACAAAATGGCAGTAAAATGGGCTTGCAATCGGGACATTCCAGATCTAATCTGAGAAAGATAGCATATAAAATCACTCTGATACTCATGTTTCATGCCAACCCTTAGGGATTGTATCAACCTGGTATTTTAAATGATTCTATAAACACTACCGGTAATACTGATAGTATAATTTTGAAAAGAGGGTAGGTTGACTACTGGGTCAGTTTGATTTACTCCCGGGGGGGGGGGGGGGGGTGGCACTTCATATATTTTGTTTACACAGGTGTGCGGCTGGGAAGGGCACTTTTTGAGCAAAATCCCCCTCACCAAGGGTCTGCTTTTCACCAAAATCCCCCTCACCAAGGGTCAATTTTCACCAAAACCCCCCTCACCAAGGGTCACTTTTGGGAGATTTCAACAAAATCCCCCCAAAAAGGGTTACATATAATTCTTTGCAACAAGGGTTACTTTTGACCAAAATTCTTACACCAAGGCCGACTCCTCGGGGAAAATTGCTAAAACCTAGGCACTTTTGTCCAAAATCCCCCTCAGCAAGGGTCACTTTTCACCAAAATCCCCCTTACCAAGGGTCACTTCTGACCAAAATCCCCCTCACCAAGGGTAAGGGTTGTCAAGGGCCAGCCGCACACCCGTGTCAAAAAAAATTTGAGTACCCCCCCCCCCCCCGGGATTTACTGGGAATGGTTTGTCTTTTAGACTAACCTTGATCGTTAGCTACCATAATTATGTCTCATGTTTTTTTCGGTTTGAGTTTAGGGAGCGTTCATTATTTGTGGCCGGGGGGGGGCTGAGCAAAAAAGGGGGGGGGCCACTTTTTTTAGGGGTATTCGAAGGGGGGGGGCCACTTTTTTTTAACCTATTCTTAGGGGGGGGGTCATTTTTTTTAGGGGTATTCCTGAAAAATGTCGCAAATTTGGTATGTAGAAATGTCGCAGATTTTGGTAACAGTCTGCGTTATATTTCACCAAATTATGTCAAAATTTTCAAAATTTTCCTTGGGGGCATAGCCCCCAAACCCCTTTAAAGCTATCTTTTTGTGTCCCTGCTGACACTCAGCATCGCACACCCTTTGGAACTTCATTCAGTTTAGCTTTGCCTCCCCTAGCCAAAGGCAAGGTGCTTCCCACACCCCTCTGGCTATACAAGGCTGAGGCTAAAGTATGCTACAAAACTGAAATGGCCAAAACCAGACCTTAGGTGCTGGTTATAAGATGGGATTTCGAGGTGTAATTTTTGCAATTGGTGTGGGTAGTTTGAGAAACCTTTTGGTAGGTGGAGTTGATTGTAAGCTGACTTTACAAAGAATGAACCCTGGGGTGGGCACTGCCACTATGTGGGTGAGTGGCCACTGCCCAGGTACCGTCCCTACTCCTCATACTGTGGGAGCTGAGAGAGTAACTGACCGCCCCTCCTTTTTATATTGAAGCAAATTGTTGCAAGTGACCGCCCCTATAATCAGATAAAGTGAAACCAAAGTCACCTGCTTTCTTCCCATCTGAGCATCAGGAGCCAGACATAACAATGATAAACTTAGCAATTAGCAGTTTTCTAACAACCATAAACATGTTTGTGCTCCAACATTACTGTACAAACACAAGAAACCTGTATCCAGAAAGCAGGGGAGGGGGGTCACCACCCCTCCTTTTACTGTTAAGAAGCGCTGACTGCCCCTCCTTTTCATCCCCTCTGTCAACCCACCGCGACCGCTCCTTGGAGAGGTGTGGCAGTGGTTATCCGAAACATACCTCAGTGCCCCCCCCCCCCCCCCCCCCCCCCGGAAATGAACCCAGATGATCTTCTGGCAAAATTACTGCAAATAGAGACAGTACCTCATCTGTCAGTGCGTCACTTTGGATTCGACTTGAGCTTAATGTTAAAGGATAGAATACATCCAATGCATCTGCGGGCTGGCAACCCGCTGACCCATCCCCTACGTACCTCCCATCCAACTTGAACCACACTGAACTGTATCTTTCAAGGTTCACACCATACATTTTGGAGGTAATCTCACTCTCACCTTCTAGTTTCTCCCACATTCTTCTCCCATCAGCAAATGACCTGCAGTTTTTCAAAAGATCCTTGGGGGATGCCTGACTAAAATCCCCTCTATCAGTTGCAGTACTGCACTTTGTAACACTCTGGTTAAATCTCACTCTTTGAATTCATCAAAACTTGAGGTCTGGGCTTAGGCTTTTAGAACTGCTATTATCATGGACACAGTAATTTACAATGATTTGCAGCATTTCCTGAGTGGCCAAATCTAGAAGCTATACCATTACAGGAAGCTACTGCACCTACAAAGTCAGACCCTGAGAATTGAGATCTCGGTCTTGTAGGGCAAAAACATTCAGAGTTAGGGTAAATGTGGGTAATATCGCGCAGCTAGTGACGATATTACCCAAATGTTCCAAATTTAGGTAATCTGCTTTCATTAAGAAACTTTTTTTTTGTGATTTTTCAAAAATAATATTTATAATAAGGGGCCGTCCATAAATGACGTCACACTGGAGGGGGTGGGTGGGTGTTGGTCCGAGTGTGACAAAGTGTGACAGGGGGGTGGGGGGGTCTCAAGCCTAGTGTGACGTCACACTTTGGAAAATAGAAATAAAACCTATTTTAAAATGTAAAGCTTTAATAGAACACTTAAGGCTTTAGGTTAAGCTTGTTGCAGATTGGTGATTCTATCAGCTAATTTTATTGGCTCCAACTGTAAATTCTTGCGTATATGCCTCAGCTAGTACGAGATTCAGATTGCAAATGCGGCTTATAGGCTTAGCACAGAGTCAGAGTGTGGCTAATACGCGAGTTTTAGCTACTATGCTACAGTACTAAAAGTCACCATAGTCAGATCGCTGGTGTGGCTTATAGGATCGCTCTGAAGTCGGGTTATGACTTCTACGAGAGTTGGGCTTATACGCCAGAATTTACGGTAGTGTCAATTCTGGAGTAAGTCACCAAGTTTACATCCCAGTCGTACAAGCCTGTGTTATTTGTGTCTCAATCACAATCCAGGCGTACATCCATCTGATACCGGTAGTTTATAAGCACCATCCATTGTCTAAAATATAGCAGCCTGCATCCCTTGGAAATTCTTATGAAGGTATATCATCCATTAACTTAGTCACTTCGGATGCAAAGACATGTGTTACTGGTCTCCTAAAACCTGAGGAGTCACAGGATAACAGTGGCACACCTGTTGTTTCTGTCAACCCTGTTAGGGATCCATGGATCGAGGATCGCTGAACCATAAAATTCATTCTAGGGCGGAATGTCATGGACCTTAACCCCTTCACCACTGGATTTCCTATAACTCAATGCAATTTTGTGCAATATATTGGCTTACCGCGTGGAAGGGGTTAAATCAGTAAATTACTACCAAGGGAGTGGTCATTATTTATCCCCCTCTAGAGGTCTCAAGGGTGGGGGGGCGGAAAGATTTCCGGGTGCTCGTACGAAAATCCACCTACCCCTCCACCCATTGTTCCATAAGGACCACTTACTAAACTCATGAATACTCATGTGAATATGTTATTGTCACTTTGGACAGTGTTCTAGTGATTATATGCTATTACAGCACCCATTTAGAAAGACTTGCATAATTTGACTGATGGCTGTGTCTCACGAGATCGGGCCAATGTGAAGGTCCGAGTGCATTCTTTGACTGGCTGTAATATTTGACCAGTGTGATAGAAATCCATTTAAGTAACAATTAAACTGTAATAAACACTTGGGTAAGAATATATTTAATACATGATATTCTATTACTTAGCCTAATCATAGCGCATGTATGACCTTCTGTAGTAGAACTCTGATACGATACCTTACTCATGCATGGGGGGGGGGGGGGGTGTCTGCACATTTGTGACATAATTTTGTAGGGGGTGTTGGCTGATGTGTGACAAAGTGTGACAGGGGGGTGGGTGGGTCTTGAAAATGGCCCAAATTAGTGTGACGTCATTTATGGATGGCCCCTAAAAAAAAAACGAGAAAAAAATTGAGACCAATAGTAACCCCCTGTAGGTTAAGCAGGGACCTAAAAGTGACTAAATGTTTGGGTTATATTGTTGTACTTGTTGTTATATCGCTCACAGCATTGTGTTATATTGCTCACCCATTGATATACAGTGTATTTTACCCTTTGGCTATATCCGCGCACCTGTTTTCACACCTAAAAGCGTGAAAACAGGATGCTTTACCCCACATGCTCTCACACCTGTATGGTGAGGGACAGCATTCCCAAAATGATACATGATATAGATGAGATATATGGCTACCCTGTAAGACTAGTCCACTTTAATCATTATGATTTATTATATTTTATTTTATTTTATGAAAAGTGAGCGATATAACAACATGCCTGAGCGATATAAGCTCTATGGGAATTAGTATAGAAAATGCAGATATAGAAAGATTAAGAAATTTAGATTTTTAAACGTTTTTGTTCATATATAGCTCATAACATACATATATGATCCAGAAACACGAAATACATTGAAATGATATGACATATAATCTGGCTAACTACTAAAAAAAAAAAGTCAAGAAAATATTGAAAAATGTGCCTCTTAGGGGGGGTGCGCGATATTACCACATGAGCGATATTACCCACATTTACCCTATAGATTGAAGTCTGAACAACCAAAAGAGTATCTCATCAATAGTTCTTTTGTAAGTGTTGTTGGTCTGCTTGCAATGAATGATCTGTTGGATAATTAAGTCAGACATACATTTGGGTGCAGTGTCACCCTTAATCTGAGATTCCAATTCCTCACTCATTTAAGTTAGCCTCAGTTCCGCAAATCTCTTATCCACCACCGTGCAACAATATGGCTAGAACAATTTATAGTTGACCTACTATAAATTCCTGTATATAGCCTGCAACTTGCATGTAAGACAAAGGCTCATGATCATTGTTCACCATTGAGGGTTATTTCATGAGACAAAACAGACAAAATTTGTTTCAACGATCTATAGGATTCAACATCAGACCAGCTTCTGCCTGCAACGGGACTGGTTGGACTAACAAGGCCTCACTCTACTGTTGTAATATTTCTAAAAACCCTTGTACAACCGGCACCCCCAGCTTGGTAGAAGGTATAACGGCATGAGGGGTTATATGCACCAGGGGATATATAAACACCACAGTATGTTAATCTAAAGATGGTGAGTGTCTGAAAGGCCAGGATTACATACATTCAACTAGTACAAGCCAATTTCGTTTTTTGTTAAAAAGTTGTAAAAATCAATCTATGGTGGAAGGGGGGGGGGTCACTTTTTTTTCACCTATTCCGAGGGGGGGGGTCACTTTTTTTCCAGCTATTCCGAGGGGGGGGGGGCCACTTTTTTTTGACGTATTCGATTTGAAAAATGCTCGCCCCCCCCCTGCCATAAATAATGAACGCTCCCTTAAAACTAAATACCGGTGTATACGTGGTAGGCCTACCAATGAGAACAATGTACATACCTTAGCTAATTCGACGTTATATGTTTCTAGAAGTTTGGCAGATTTTTCATATTCCTCTAGGAATTTTTGTATCGACGGCAAATCTGGAAATAGACAATTTATTACATTATTAGGAAGGCTTAGCTATCTACCTGAAAGGGAAAGACGAGAAAATACCTTGACCCGAGGGTAAACAAGGAGTCGAGCGGATTAAGTACAATGTGGCCCTAGCAGAAGGGTGGTATCACACATCGAATTTCCTTCATTTAACATAGTATTAAAACAAACCAAAAAAAAACAATGCAAAACCCAACTCCATATGCTCTATTTTCATCGTTCTTCACTCGTTGGACCCGCGTGTAATACGACCGAGGCCCAACTCATGAAGAATGATAAAAGGGGAATCCTTAATCTTTGGCATGTGTCTACATGTATATACTATCATAAATATACATACATATAATATACATATCTATGATACTATGTATAGTCTGAAGTCCTAATGGGTATTGCATATTGAACTGAGGTACACTACATTAGGTTCCAAGGCTACTAGAGAACTATATAAATGAATACTAAAATTCTAAATTGAACACACGTTTCACGGTTTGCATCCCATATGAAGCTATAGGAGGCTATGTCATATTTGCGACCTACAAGGCTACATGTACTTGCCGGTACTTTCACACTACCTCGGTATGTCCCACAAAAGCCTCGCCTATAAGCCAAATTTTATTTGGGGTTTTTGTTTCATGTAAGCCGAACGCTCTCCCCGAAACTCACATTCGGCTTCTAACCGGGGATTTCTAAAAGGTTATTTGAAAATGATGTCTGGAAAAATTTGAAATCTTTGTCACAACAATTGCTCAACTTTTGTTTCTTAAATGCCCTTAAAAAGTCATTTCCAAAAGGGGTGTACATGTTAGATTAAAGAGACGATATATTTCAGTGAAAAAAAAAGATATAAACCTGTTTAAAATACCCCCTCTCCCCCCGACTCCCAAAGTCCAATTTGGCTTATAGGCGAGCTTTTCTAAAATGTGAAAACATTTCCCTTTAAGCAGAATTTTTTCTCCCAAAGTCACTACTGACTTAGGGAGTGTTCATTTATTAGTTACGGGGGGGGGGGGGGATTAACATTTTCCGACCCCTCCTGGGGGGGGGCATAAAAAATGTTGACCCCTCTTGAGTGGGGGGCATTCTTCTTCTTGCTTTTCACACCGGTCCCAAAGGGACCGGCAGGCGTATATCGCCGCTAAGGCTACGCCAAATGGGGGGCATGACAATTCAGCCCCTTTTAAGCAAAAAAAAAGCCCACGCGTTACGATAGTTCAAAGTGGGGAGGGGGGAAAAAAATAATTTTCGGCACCTTCGTCAAGGGGGAACATGAAACGTTCTATGCGCTCTCCAGGGGGGGGGGGGGGGTTGTAAAAAATGTCCGTGCCTCCCTGTAATTGATAAATGAACACTCCCTTATCAGCGGGGTCGGCCTGTAGGCGGGGTTTTACTACAGATTACAATACCGGTGTCACCTGGGCAGCTGGTCAGCCTCATGTCATGATACAAAGAGGCATGTCATTGAGGCCGGAGAATGTCAGTGATATGATCGATGAAACATGTCAAGGGACTGTCACACCTGATTAAATAGAGTCAATGACTGAGTCAATTGAGGCTGTGTATACAGAAACAGGTCTCATTGCAGGTGTTCTTAAATCAATAACTTAAAGAAAAACTGTTAACCGCAGAAATGCCGCATGTAGGCGTAAGTCCCCTGCTATTAAAGGTCACTCAAAAAAATTAAATGGTTTCTCATTACCGCGCGCATCATAAAAATCAGCTTATTAAAGAGGAAAACTTCTTCTTTTTTTGCTACTTTTTTATGAAAATTTTGACAAAAATTGACAAATATAGGGATATTTGGTATCAAATTAAAGCTAATACTGCTAGTAATGCAGTAGGATAGAAATAACTTACATTTTCCCTACTTTTAAAGATCCATAAATTCTTAACTACTAAAATGTGAATTTTGGTCATGAAAAATGTATATCCCATACATTTTAGCCTGCGAGTAAAAAAAAAAAGCCTCCCTTGTCAGTTTATCAGACCTTGGTCACAGTTGGTGACGAGAAACCGGTTTTTTGAGGTGTGGCCTAATTAGGCTAATGGTGAAATGCAGAGAGAGACACGGCTGGCATTCATGAGAAACACCCTAAATAGCAGTCGACCTGGTATGTTTTCGAAGTATATCATCCCTCCTCAGAGTCATAGGAAAATTACCTTTAAAAAAAAGATTACTACCGGTAGCTGACAGAATTGGCATTTAATACCGTAGTGGTTTAATAGTTCTTCGGTGCCACCAAGCTTACAGGGTACATCTATCAACCCATTACCTGACCGTTTAGGACACATAACGCTATATATCAATCCTCTAAGTGATACCGGGTAGGTAAGTTGACGATAAAGGTGTACTAGTATGCATTGACTGAAATTGAAAGCCCTCATCGAGTAGCTCGGACGAGTCGGAGAAGGGACACCTACCTTTCCTGAAGAAATAGATTATGGTCACCGAGGACTTCCCAGAAAAGGCAGGAAAGTCCTGTCGTGTTATCTGCTTCGTGTGGGATATTTGGTCTACGTCTAGCTGCTCCGACTGGACCAGAAACACCAGACATATTGTCAGGGTCAGGGAGCTGGCCACCATCTCTCTCAGTGCCATGATGTCTTCTGAGGATGCTCACCACAATCAAAACAACAGGAAGACGTGTATTGGACGAGCTCATTTGGAGCAAAAGGGGTGCTGGGTTGTCATGATAAATCAAATCGTCACTTAACTGTAAGCTTTATAGTCTACGTGTGCTATAGATGCAATTGTATAGTGTAATATAGACGTATATTATACCGTTTGCTCTGTAGTTTAATGACAAAAAACGGAAACATCGATTTCTCAATCTGCCACGCCCCTTTTTAACTAGGCCACGTTAACCTACTTACGCGTGACGTCACAGCAGGTGCGCGTGCGTACTTCTCGGTTACCCACAATTCCACGGCGTCGGCCATCTTGGATCAATTCACACTTTACTTCCGAAAACCATCATAAAGGAAAGCTACAAGTTCGCTATTTCCTGGAGTATTTGGAATTACGATGGCGCTAGCATGAGGATCGAGCTAGAGGATTTTACCATTACATGAGTCAGCTTCTTTGGACATCGGAACAGCGCACGCAGCAGGTATGTAACACTAGAGTTCCCTCCTACAAACCTCAACTCTTGTCGCCAACTCTTGCTGGCCCCTGTCCGCCACCGTCCACTGCACAAACATTGTAGATCGCCCGAGGTCTGGACTAGATAAATACACTTCAACCATAAACCCCCTGTTGCTAATCTCATCAAGGTTTCTGAACCATGAAAACAACCCCCAGATCGAGTCCAACCCATGCCCTTTTTTCTCTAATTACTAGATGAGGCTGCTTGGGAAATAACACCAAAACAAGCCCAGAGGAGGAATACGTGACGGGGTGCAATGGAACGTACGCCGGCGAGACAGCGTTTGGAGAAGTTGGAGCAGTTATACCTCCGTGGTGTCCAGAGTAGCAATGGCCAGGCAGTCAGTGTGGAGACTCTACTGGACGTCCTCATCTGCCTCTATGACGAGTGCTCAAGCTCTACTCTGCGGAGAGAAAAGAGCGTCTCCGAATTTGTGGAGTTCGGTGAGTACCGATTGATTGAATTCATGACCATGTCATAATTGCAATTGTCAATGTTTTTGTTTTGACTTTTTGTTTGGCAAGTTTGGCATTCCACTGTTTCTATTTCATTAGGATTTCAGTTTCAACAACAAGTGTATAGCCCAGGAGGAAGGAGTCAAGAGCACTTCATTTTTGAACCAATAGCCTGAATAGTGGCAATACACACCAAAGGGAAACACAGAGAGACTGACATGTATGATGTGACAGGCATGAAGCTGTAATACATATCTTTGGTTGATGGTGAAAAATATCCAACACCCAGGGGAGTATTCATGATCTTATCTTATGTGTCATCTGCCACATTCCCCCACCCCCTGCCAACATAAAAAGAAAAATGAAATAAATAAGAAGAAGAAATGATAAATGAGAAGAAAATCACCAGTGTGACAGCAATGTCAATATCAGATTTATTTTTCAGGCCATTGTACAATACCCCATCTTGAACACGATTCATTTATCTCTATTAAAGATATATATGATAATATCGTATTTTGAGATATGGATAATATCCCAATTCACTTATTCATGTAATGGAGAAAATGAACAAATCCGTGGACAGTGTCAAGTCGATGTATCACTGGCTGTGGTAGGCTAGATTTCTAGCTTGTGAATGTACCATGTGATTCCTAAGATAGTATGTACACATACAAATATGGTTGACTCTAAAAAATAAGAACCAGCGAGTAGATTTGCACAAGCCTCTACAGATTGCCAATAATACCCGAGATAAGTAGGATATAATTACCCGCTATCATGCCGTTTGTTTGCACTGGTATTGTATGCAGCTCAAGTTAGCATCCACAATTAACCCTTTAAGGGCAGCATAGTACTTTAATGTACTTAACACTTTGTTGTCATAGTGACTCGCCAGGGTTGCATTCATGCATCATGCCGACCCTATGAGGTTGATACTCACAGACAGGTTGGCATGATACTCAAATGCAGTCCTGCATGTATCATGGCATCATATGACATACTGCATTAACGCATCATGCCGTCCTTAAATGGTTAATGCTCACCGATAGACATTTAGTACCATGATTCAGTTTATCAGTGTGACCCAGATAGTAAAGCTGCTGGTATAGGGGTAACTAATCCACACACAGATCTAGGTCTCACCATGTGTTTGCTAATAGTAAACCCACATAGATAACAAACTAGGCTAATTACTATCATATTACTCTTTTGTGTGAAGCCCACTGCAGTTTTATGAAGCAAGTTAGTCATACTCCACATTTCCTCCTGAACAATGTACTAGACATGTTCTAATATATGACTCAACACTGTCAGCCGGTCTATATGACAAGACTCACAAGTATGATAGCATTGGTGGCAGCAAGTTCAATGTTTACATCAGATATATGGTGTGATCAGCGGTACTCCTAAATAGACCAGAATTAAGATAATAGGATGGTGATTGTCGGATTAAAAGCTAAATATTAAACAACACATAAAATCGCAAAAATAGTATACAAAGCACAATTATCAAACCTCCTCCCCCCCCCCCCCCACCTCCCCCACACACACACCTGTGTACACCCATGAGTCGTGTCTCTTAGTGTCAGGCATTTCCTGCTAAGGTTCCCGGATCTGGGTCATCCTATTGTTATGGATTAGCATGATACTAACAACAACAGGCATGTAAATATCAGAAATAATTGATTTGTTAAAGTCTAACTACATCTACAGCTAGTACATTGTTAAGAAGAAATTAATAGGCGTCGGTTATTCAGTCGCTGGTTGCTCACTAGTAGTCACTGATATAGTGAGATACTAAATGATTCTGACTTCAAATAAAAGTAAATCAGACTACATTCAAAACAAGATGAAGTCTCAGTGTATATGGATCTATTCTTAGTGTCCAGTATACACACTTACAAGGCTGTATTGACCCCCAACACTCTGTCTCCTCTCCAGGACATAGCCCTTTGTAGGGCCGCATATTACTCTACTGTGCTATCATTTGACAGCATGATTCATAGCTGCAGCCCTGGTGAGGAGACTCGCCAAAACTGCATTGATGCATAATGTCGCACACCGACACGTGAATGCAGTGCTTAGGTGTGCAAGAGTCGCATGGGCTGCATTCATGGGCCACTATGAAATTAATGCGACATAACCGATTAAAGCAGTATGTCGTCGTTAAAGGGCTAGGTTATCTGTCTCTAGGGTAGCCAGTGACCAGGATACCCTGGTTTGGGTGAAGTTGTACAAACAAAACAAGGGAGGACGACATCGGTAAGCCCTCTCTATGTCCATGTACAATGTGCTATATATGATTTGTTCAGTGCATTATATACGTGAGGAGAAGTCAAACTATTCATGATATGGTTCCTTCTCTATTCTTGGCAGGGGGAGTCTCAGCGGAAGCCAATACACATTGCAGTACACAGTTGGAACTTGTATGGCATCCATATATTTGCATTCTGTCTTTCAAATCTTTTTTTACCGCTTACATATTGGTATTGAAATGTTATATGTTGAGACAGAGCAAACGCAGCATTGTACTCTATGTTCCTCCTGAGTCCCTATGTCTCTTCCATTTCACGGTGTATCTCAGGACATTCCTGGGGTGTGGATAGCTGCCAATTTAAGCCTCTCCCAACAGCCCCCCCCCTATTTAAAAAGAAAAAGAAAAGAGTAAAAAAAAGAAAGAACAGCAGCAGCAAGAGCTGAACAGCAATAGTGAAACCATCCACACAACAACGGCAACCCACAAACAAACTCACGAAAATAAATGTTCCCCAGCCTATGATCCAAACTAAATCCCTGGGACTAAACGCTGTCAAGTTTCTGAATATAAAATGCTAGACATAATTAACTTAATAGAAGACAGATGTATTTTAAATGATATTTTTTTATAGTCTGGATCCAGTAGTACTATACATCTAAGCTAGGTACAAAAGGCCAGCTCTAGGTGACTGGTAGCCCGTCTACTAACAGTGCTGGTGTAATATCAGAGGTTACAGGGATGGTTACTGTGTTGTATATATGTTGTTATGGCAGTGGAAACCAAGACCCGTTATACCCCAATTAACACTAACAGGGCTGCATAGTGCGTTAATGCACTATGCTCTTTGTCGTTATGACGCATGGATGTAGCCCTGGTGAGGCCTTGAGTGTGACCTCAATGTCTCACATGCAGTGCAAGCGAGTTACTCGCCAGCACTGTGTTGGAGCATTATGAAGACACATTTTGCTGCAGGACAAAAACCTGGACTTAAAGGGTTAAAAGTCCTGGTGTGTCTCGGCCAGGGGCGTGGGTTAATTAGTAGGGCAGGCAGTCAGGTATACACACACGGGGTGGGGAGCAATGTCTGGGTTGGCTCCATCTCAGTCTGAGGGTTAGACATCACCCCCCCGCCCCGCCACACACACACACACACACACACTCACACACAACACAACCCATCACACACATACCTTCTCAGTTCGGGTACTCTCAGTGAATTCTGTGGAGATAGATGGCGCCATCTGAGGTCGATTCCCTCTCTGTACAGATATGGCCATCTCTAGCCACCGGAAGCTATTTAGATCTAGGAGAAATTATAGAACTACCGGTAGGTTTGACTGAGTCAAGACTGAGTCAAGAATGTGTTTAATAGGAGAGTGATTACTCCAGATCTGGAGTGCTCAGAGAAGGCTTCCTGAGTTGATGTCGGTGTGAGAGTGCAGGGTTCTCCCCACACTGTAACGACACCGGCGGGCCGCCGGCGTACTTTTCATTGCCGCCGGCGTCAAATTACCCCAGAATCGCCGCCGGTGTCATTTTAGCTTTCTATAGGTTTTTGAATTTTTAAAATCCATCAATTAGAACAGAAGTTATTGCAATTTTAGGGCTTTTTATCCAAAAGAAAAGACTTTTTTGCTTCGCTTTGGATGTGGTACGATAGATTGCTTGTATAAGCCTCATGCCCAGCTTTATGGGAGAGTCCTATAAGCCGCACCTTGGGTCTGATTGTATAAGCCACTACTTCTACGCAAGAATTTACGGTGTGATTTTTGAGTCTGTGGAGAACCCTGAGAGTGTACCGGGTGGGTGCTTGCCGCGTCTGATCCGCTGCTACCACTGCCTCCGGCCACCCCTCACTAACACCAGTCTAACCTAGACCTGTGTCTAATAGTTACACAATGTTAGGTGCAGGTCTCCTGGTGGTATGTCGTTTGTCTCACTTGCAGTAGGTCAGTGATTCAATACCAGGCTGGGACAGACGTTATATACTTAGTGGTACTCGTAAATGTATAGAACATGGTTTTGCAGGATACTAGTATCATATTAAGGGGCCATCCATAAAGTATGCCACACTTTTTTTTGGCCATTTTAGACCCAACCCCCTTGTCACGCTTTATCCCCATACCTCTATCATGGGGACCGAGACTTCCATCCCCTCATGTGTGACATACTTTATGGACGGCCCCTTTTATTTTAGCAATGTCAAATTCCTAATGGGAACATTCACAAGGCAGAAGGATTCTATAATCATGTTAGGTCAGGTATATATGGTAGTAATTTGGGCACATGGCGAGACAACAGGCACAGTGAACTGTGTCAGCTGGAGATACCCATGGCCAGGGCCCCAGAGGGGTAACTTCCACAAGGCAACAAGCCCCTGTTTTACCCTTGCTACATCTAAGGGACAAGAGAATGCTGGAGGTTGACAACAAGGACCAAGACCTACTTTTTAAAATCGACAAGGGACAATGCCTATTTCTGAAAATCGACAGGGACGTTGGCATTTCTTAAATTCGACAAGTGACACAACTACCCCCTGTCTGGGGCCCTATGACCCCCTGAGTGGCTGCTATCTGGTGTTTAGGTAGAGTATAGCGTCACTAACTAGCAGTTTAACCAGACCAGGGTGGTCCCCTACTCACTGTACACAGGGTGACTCGTAGGGGATGGGTCACAGCACAGAGGCATAGACTAGATCTCTTGAGCTGTTGGCGAGGCTGCCTAGACTAGATCTCTGAGCTGTTGTGAGGCTGACAGAGGCTGTCTATGATAGATCTCTGAGCTGTTGGTGAGGCTAACAGAGGCTGTCTATGATAGATCTCTGAGCTGTTGGTGAGGCTGACAGAGGCTGTCTATGATAGATCTCTGAGATGTTGGTGAGGATGACAGAGGTAAAGACTAGTCTAGATCTCTAAGCTGTTGATGAGGCTGATAAAGGCTGCCTAGACTAGATCTCTGAGCTGTTGGTGCGGCTAACAGAGGCTGCCTAGCCTAGACCTCTGAGCTGTTGATGAGGCTGACAGAGGTAAAGACTAGTCTAGATCTCTGAGCTGTTGGTGAGGCTGACAGAGGCTGCCTAGACTAGATCTCTGAGCTGCTGATGAGGCTGATAAAGGCTGTCTATGATAGATCTCTGACCTGTCGTTGAGGCTGGCAAAGGCTACCATGATAACAAACCTATAAACTGACCCTGACCTACTAACGAGGTCCAGGACGACAATAGTAAAACATATACAACAATGTAGACACATGAGGTTAATGGATAACAGCCTTACATGGACACATAGTGGGACATGGAGTATAGCGGGTTTGTTTTGGTTAGAGAGGGTCCGTGTTCCTGCTATTACGTGGACGTGTGTATACATACATGGTAGGGCCCTATGTAGGGACGATCCTGGTCCTGCCCTACTTCCCATGTGTAGCCCTAACCCTTGCTACCCGTCCAGTAAACAGAGTAGGACAAGGACCGACACTCTTGATCGTTGAGAAGATAGAGGTTAGGGAGATATAATTTTTTAACAACGGGGGGGGGGGGGGGTGGTGCAAAAAGATTTAACCTGTTTTGAGCCAAAAAGCCCGCGTGTAACTATGCTTCAGAAGGCCCGCGCGCGGGGCGATTTTCAACCCTAAGGGGGGGGGGGGGGGGTAAAAAATGTCGACCCCTCAACCGGGGGGTAAATAATTTCTGGCGCTCCACACGGGAAACCCGCCCCCGTTGTTAAAAAATGATCACTCCCTTAAAGGCCCAGCGCCCCTATATATAGGGCTGAGTACCTGTCCTGGCTCCACTCCGACTGCCGCTGGAGGAGTACCGAGATCTGCGCCTTTAAGGGCTGCATACTGCAGTGAAGTGCTGCAATATCCCATGGGATACATGAATTGGTGAATGCAGTTCTGGCGAACCTACTCGCCAGGACTGCATTCATGCATCATATTGTCCCTTCGGATCATTCATGCATCATATTGACCTTCCTATATCAAGGCCGATTCTGTCAGCGGAATACTTCCTATCGAGAAGCATACCGCTCGGCAGAGATTCGTCTTACAATGTGCGAAAGTCTCATTTATTGTAATATCAGCAATGCCCCCCACCCCCTCCTGGCCGCGGTATTTCCGCTTGTGGTGCCCGCTGTGGTCGTCCTGTGTCCTCCAGGTGGTGAGGATGTAGGTCAAGACGCTCCGGAGGGTGCAAGTCACCCACACACCCATACACATGATTCACACACCCACACACACACACCTACTACCGGTTGTACTACTCCCCCACACCTCACAGTCACACACATGGAGCACATACTATACTAGATATCCTCTCAAATCGTTCTGGCCATATTTTACATGCTCAGGCCCCCTTGGTATAATTACCCTTAGTACATTCCCTGTGTTCCAGGTGTGAGAGGAGGGGATTAGCTTGATACGGAGGTCAGGGTGTACCCCCCCCCCCCCAAACTTCCTGAGGTACCAAGATATGCTATTCCTGCACTGCCGAGTCACTCACCAGGGCTGCATTCATGCATTATTACGACCAAGAGCACGATACATTAATGCACCATGCAGCCCTTAAAGGGTTAAAGGGGCTTACGTTTAGATATTTATGTGTCAAGAGTAGAGAGTAGGGTAGAACATGGTACTACAGTGCGACACGGCCCTTTTAAAAATTGACAAAGGGCGACACTTAGAAATTGACGGACACAACTAAATTAGAGATAAAAATCGACCCACAGAGATTTTTTATTAAATGTGTTCCTATATATATAAAAAGTGACGCAGTGACACACTACAATCCCTAACAAGCAACACAGTGACGCGCTAAAAAAATCTGAGGACCCATGTACAGGCACACTCAGGGTGTATACAGTCAACCCTCACTTCCTCGAATCCCTCACTACCTCGAATATTGGCCTTCACTACGGACATTTTCCCTCTTTATTTATACTCCACACCTCGGATAATTTACTACATTGTACTTCGACTTCGGATGTGTTTACCATACTCCTTTAATAGCTTAAGTACTATAAAAGGATTCACAACTTCGAATATAAAAAGAAGAAATGATATTATATCTGGGCTCTATATCTCTGTATTATCAGCGGCACCCTTTTATTACGTTTCACAATATATAACGTCCCAAACTTAAGCTGCTCACATTTAAGTCAAAAAATGAATAGGCCATAGTTTTATATTTTGACCGTTTGTGGACTAACCATTTTCTCCAAACCAACAGTACCACATAGTAATAGTTTTATCACCTCGAATATCTTGCTTCCTCGAATATTATTCTGGCGACGGCCAATATTCGAGGAAACGAGGGTCGACTGTATTTAGATCTCTGTGTGTCAGCGTAGAACATGGTACTGGTAGGGTATAGTAGGGTATATTAGGGGCTACAGCGTTACAGGCATGCTGTGACATGACTCCTGGTGGGGGGCACCGGTCGGATCATTGGGATCATTGTAGCAAACAGACCGTGACATATTGCCTCTCATGTTTCTAATACTTAAAGCCGAACCTCGGAGCTAAATACCGTAAAGCCGACCTTTTTTGGGGGATTTTAGGCCCATTTGGGTTCATAGCATCAATGTCTCAACGTGGGGGGGGGGGGGGTCGGCTTATGAGGGAGGTATTTTATGCCGAATGACTCAGAATTCGGCTTTTATTTTTCATGGAATACGGCAGTGCCATTGACTTAACCAAGGATGGCCGTATTACACACCCCCTGTTAAATAACCTATGGCGGTATTTAACGACCTGTGACGTCATCAAAAACGGCCGTTTGTTTACATTTGAACAGCGTAGAAAGAAGCCATTTTAGCCTTTTTAGGCCCCCCCTTCCATAATTTCGGTATTTTCAATCGAAAAACATAAAAAAATAAACACAAAGGAACACTCGTTTTAGGCTGTTGACTGGGTTATTTCACTTATTGTCTCCTGGGCCGCATTTCACTCGGCCTACGGCCTCGTGAAATACGGCCCAGGAGCCAATGCGTGAAATAACCCAGTCAACAGTCTAAAACTTGTGGACCTTTGTCTATATAAATTTCTCTCAAAGTGGGGTTGGCTTATAAGTAACAAGTGAATTAGACTTATCAATGAGATTTTACGGTACTCGGAAAATTATTTTGGACAAGGTTTAGTTTGATACATTTAATAGAAAAGTAGATAAAGACAAAATGAGGTAGATGTAGTGTAGGGGGGGGGGGTATATACTCAAAAATAGTGCAAACAACCTTTCAATATCCCTTAATTTGAGGCCCTTTTATAAGCTCTTCATGAAAAGCTGAACTTAAAACTTACACGTGTTTGAGGGAGTAACTAGCAACAGTAACCCATCACTCATCTCCTTAACACCAACAAGCAGCAACCAAACTGGGGGTCTGTGTGAAGCTAAATGTACCACACCAAACAAAGATCTACGCAAGTAAACCCCACAAACAGACAGGACTACACTCCCTACAACACCCCTCTGATACAGTCTACTGGTAGCGCTACAACGTCGGGTTAGGAGTGTGGTGTTTTTGTGTAGTTTAGTAGAGTACGGTATTAACCATTTCAGGACGGCATAGTGCTTTATGCCCTCTGTTTGCATTATGCATGAAATTGATGAATGCAGCCCTGGTGAGTAAATCATCAGGGCTGCATTTATGCATCATGCCGACCATACAGCATTGATACACTCCCAGATTAAAGGTAGCCATGATGCACCAAAGCACTGTGCATCATGACACAAATAAACATAAACCTTGAGACATGATGCCATCCTTAAAGGGTTAAACACATGTGGGTATTTGCTCAGTGACCCTGCGAGGACTGCGTGGGAGACTGAAGGCGGACAGAGGCAGGGGACACCTCAGTTTATCAACACCATGTGTCGGCGACACGCCCACCCCCACAGCCTCCCCATAGCACCCACCCAGTCTGCCACAAGCTGCACACACCGCCACAATAAGGCTCTGTAAGCTGCTACTGTCTGTAGACTTCCAGAGGTTTAGTTACTGTAATTTATCAGACTTAAAAAGCATCACTAATAAATAAACCAAATTGCTATTAATTTAACTACCATGTACTAGATAGGGCACAGCCTTAAGCTGACAAAAACAGTACATACTTAAGTATGTAACATGCGCTGGTTGAGAAAAAAAAGTATTTGACATTACAGGATATACATACCATCTTTAGTGGTAGATGTCAGATGACTTAATCCAGTGTATTAGGCACAAAATAGCAACCATATGTTTACTCCTGTCAGGATCGTATTCTGATATCTTATACCCTTTTTGGCTGGCTAGATAAATGTTAAATAGGTAAATATGTGACATGGCAGGATTCATAACAGTAAAGTATAACTTATAAGATGTCATATGAGTGGTGTTTGTTTAGCTTTAGTCTATTTACTTGGGGTCTAGAATTTCACTGGAAAAAACAACAACAACACCAATGCTGCTAGAGGATAAAGACCAAGTCATACTGCAGAGGAAATGAGAGTTATGACTCATGGCCTAAAATTAGCTCCAGACTTTCACGTCTTTTTTTTTCTGACAGGCTAACAACATTTACCTAACCCTTAAGGTGAGGTGCTTTGCTGTAATGTGATGTGATGTTGTCATGATGCATGAATGAGTAACTCACCAGGACTGCATTTATGCATCATGACGACCACACTGATTTGATATACTCCCGCATGGTCGGCATGATGCATGGATGAAGCTGCATTCATGCATCATGACGACACATGGTACAGCACATTAAAGCACTCACATGGACTTAGAGGGCTCGTGGTGTTGCTGGCCCACGACTTGGGGAGCATATAATGGCAGCCTTCATGGTCTCAGTGAGGGTAATCCTGCAGAAAACTGAGAGTCATATACGATTCTGGTCAGAAGTGAATTCTGCAGGGGCACTGAATGGTCCATAATCAAGTTGGAAATGATGCCAATATTATGAAAAACTTGTACACATGCTGTGAATTTTCTTCAAAGGCTAGATTGGGGATCAGTGAAAATGCAAATTATTCAGTGCAAATTCAGGCAAAATTCAGGTGGTTTTACGCTACAGACCAGTGCTCAAATTTTCTGTGGTAAGTAGCTTATTTTGGTTGGAAATGTTTTGTAGAAAAGATGTATCTTTTAGGTCAAGGGTTATTTTCAGTAATTGTAAATGTCCTGGTAGCTGTTATTGCGTTTTCTGCTTTATTAAATTATATAGTAGAAGGATTTCCTTCACTGAGACCTCATGGTAGGGTGCTGGAGGAGCCCACAATGCCACCACAAGGCCTCCTCCTGACATAGTCCGGGGTTACGGCCGCGTTAGTTATGGCCACATTGTGAAGGTAAGCACGGTTCACTCCCGGTCCCCGCACTCTAGTTACAAAGGGGACACCATCCAAGGCTGAACTTTTTTCTTTTTTTTAATAATTATTTTTGCTGAAAAATTTCCCCTTTCTCCCTTTATAAAACTGGGACATCTAGAGTGAGATATTTTTCTGAAAAAATGCGGAATTGTGATTGAAAACACAAATGCACGTGTTTTATTTGTCCCATTTGAAAGTTCCCCAAAGTTCCCCTTGTGAGTTTCACGAACGTCATATAGAGAAAAGGTCAGATTTGTCTCTGATGTCAAAACATTCATTAAAAATGGGCCTATCGAAAAAAGAAATACCGATACCAGTACAAGTCAAATCTCATTTAGAGGTTTTCAAGTCCCCAACATTTATCTTTCGTTAGAAGAGGTTTAGCGTGATAACGTAGTAGCAACATGTAGAGGGGGAGTGGGACAGGTAGGGCCCCAGACGGGTAAAATTGACAAATAGACAAGAGCATGTTTAATCATTGTGACAAGGGACAAAAACCTATTTCTTAAAGTCGAAAGAAACATTGCCATTCCTTAAAATCTACAAGCGACAAAAGAACTGGTGACAGGGGACAAGACTCATTTCTTAAACAGGGACATAAGCATTTCTTAAAATTGACAAGTGACACAGCGACCCCCCCTGTCTGGGGCCCTACAGGTGTATAGAGTCACAGTGTGACCCACCTACCACGGACCACTGGGTAGACCCCCCCCCCCCACACACACACACACAAACAACCCAGTTTACGGTCCCACTTGGCAACAGGGAAGGCCAGACAAGACTGTAGGCATGGTAGCTTTATATTAAGTCATATCTAATTGGAAGTTCAACTGTGTGTAGCCAAATTAGATTGTAGTCCCCTTCATGGGAAATAATGATATAGATTATTTTGGTATTTTTTTTGCACTTTCTCAAGGATCAGTTCCTCTGATAATGTGTATGATTTCTCTATTACACGGTAATGATAGTAACATGCGATTTGTCATAGGAGGGGTGAGACATGTGTCGCTGAAAGATAACATTTGTCGTCATGATGCACCCAATGCAACCCCGGCCAGTAACTTGCCGGTGCTGCATTGATGCATCATGCTGACCCTCCATGAGTGTCTCAACCCCATAGGGATGGCATGATGCATTAATGCAGCACTAGCGAGTTACTTGCCAGGGCTACATTCATGCATCATGACGACCAAGGGCATGATGCATTAAGGCATCATGCCGCCCTTAAAGGGTTAAGAGTCAGTATCAATTGACCAGCCTGTAATGTACACACCAGTATGAGGAAGTGTTTGTCTACATATCCCAACACCACGTTTACCATTACCTGACCACACATATTGATCCATGCTACCACACATAATGATGTTCTTCATCCACTAACGCCGTGCTAGTATTGACAGAAGTCAGAAGGCTGCAAACAGCTTATTGATGCTTAACCCTTTTAATAATGGTGGCCTACTGCTTAAATGCACCAAACGATTTATTTGCCATGATTTTCTTCTGGTATTTATAGCTATCAGAGATGTAAGTCAGGGTTCTCTCCACACTGTAACGACACCGGCGGGCCGCCGGAGTACTTTTTATTGCCGCCGGCGTCAAATTACCCCAGAATCGCTGCCGGTGTCATTTTAGCTTTCTATAGGTTTTTGAATTTTGAAAATCCATCAATTAGAACAGAAGTTATTTCAATTTTAGGGCCTTTTATCCAAAAGTAAAGACCTTTTTGCTTCGCTTCGGATGTGGTACGATAGATAACTTGTATAAGCCTCATGCCCAGCTTTATGGGAGAATCCTATAAGCCGCACCACCGGTCTGATTGTATAAGCCGCTACTTCTAGACAAGAATTTACGGTGTGATTTTTGAGTCTGTGGAGAACCCTGAGTAAGTAGTCAGGGATTTCTCTAAAGATAGAGAGTCCTAAGCACTCAAACTAGAGATGTGCCTCTACATGGGTCCCCACAGTATTGACCGTGTCGCTGTGTCGATCTTTAGCAAAAGGGCCATGTCACTGTGTCGATTTTTATGTGTACAACATGTACAAGGGGCATATAAAGATGTCTATGTCCATCGATTTTTAAAAGGGCCGTGTCGCCTGTGTCAATTTTTAAAAGGGCCGTGTCCTTGTGTCGCCCTTGTCGATTTTTACTTAAGTAGAGGCACAGAAATATTCAGGGTAATTGAGTAGCCAATCAGAGCTCCATATATTCTGTAACCAGAGATAATGCCACTTGAGCTGACTACCTCTCTATATGCAAGGTTTCAACATCTTTAGTCGCCACCAGCTCATGTGTGTTAATTTATGCTACTGAGGTTGAGTCAAGACATGTGTTTCAGAGAATGGCACCTCTGTACTCTCGTTCCCAAATCCTTCCAAAGGAAGGCTCTGGTAACTGCCAAATGTTGGGATTTGGCTGGGTCTAGGCAACCCCTGCTGGTAGCTTGGAACCAGCAAACAGGAACAGGAAATAGAACCAGAAAGGCTGATGGTAAATCTACCTAAAACTACCATCATACATTCTGGTTCCATTTCCTGTTCCTGTTCGCTGGTTCCAGCCTACCAGCAGGGGTTGCCCAGACCCAGCAAAATCTAAAGTTCAAGGTCATTTGGCTGTCCCCAGAGCCTTCCTTAGGAAGGATTTGAGAACGAGAGTAGGCACCTCTGCCACAGACTTGAGCTGCTCAGAGAGCGATTAGCCTCCGCCCATTGACCAGTGTGTAATGTACACAGTTGTATTAGGAAGTGTTGTATACATGTACTACCGACACTACCTTCTACATTACCTGACCACACATATTGATCCATGCTACCACACGTATACATGGTAGTACCCGGTAATCATAGTCTACACCCACTAACACAGTGTCAGTATTGACATCTCAGTCTGCAGGCTGGGCACAGCTTATTGACGTTTAACCCTTTAAGGGCCGCCTGGTGAGTTAATAAACCATGCCCTTTAGTCGCCATGATTTACTACCGGTATAACCGTATTTATAGCTTTCAAAGACTGAGTGGCCAGGGATTTCTCTGAAAATAGGGGGTCATAAATACACAAAAAAACACCGATTATTGAGGGTTATCTAGTATCTTTTCAGGCATTCTGCCAATTCGCGACTTCCATCTAGTTTTAGGTAGGAGACATGTATGCTAACATGGGTTATAATAAGGGTGTTTCTACCGTACTACATACATGTAATAAAGACATGCTCATATTTCAGAAGAACAGTGACACCATGGAGCCTGAGATGATGTATGGAGTCTGTAAGGAGACTCCATGATGGTACTAAAAGACAAGTTAGTATAGGCTATACGCTAAGGAGAGGCTCTATCCTCCCCCCGGTACCGTGCATCTTGTTGTGTATCGAGGTCTGGGGCTGGACGCTGCACCTGGGGTCTATCCTCATCTCATCCTGCACAACTGGGGAACGTTCACAAATAACGTCACCGGGTAACGATAGGGGAGGGGGGGGTGGAGGTCTCTTTAGTCTTTGGCTTACCGTAAGTGTCAAAATGTGGCATATAGCCATATGATTGCATAGGCCAATTTGTCCCAAATTTTGACAAGGGGTTGGGGGTCTTGAAAAGTGTCCCAAAATAGGTGCCGTCATTTGTGAACGTTCCCAATGGTGGGGGGTGGCTGATGGGTAGCAGCCCCCCCCCTCCCTCCTCCCAGGGCTATGTCTGTGTATTGTCCGCACACAAACTGTAGGCAGTAGATCAGCTCTGCTCACCACAAGAAAAACTAAATCAACAAAACAGTTTGAGAAAAAGAACATGGGTTCTGTTCCTGTAGAGAAAATTGGCAGAGCATGCTACAATACCGAGAAAAAAAAACACGACACAAGATATTTCTGTACATAGGGCCGTGTTTTGTCTTGGCTGTGTACATGTGTACACCCCACCTCCCTACCCGCTCCTCCCCACCCACTCCATTGGGGCAAGTTCAGATACTAAAGCGGAAAGTTCAGACCCATAATAACAGAGGTCTACTCATAAGTAGTAGGAGAGATGTCAGAGCGGCGAGCAGCTCAGGGCGGCCTGCATGAGTGACAGGTGAAAGTAGGTCTGTGTGCGCTGGGGGTGGGGGGGGGGGGGTGAGGAGGGTATTGCCCTAGCTGAGCCCCATCTGACTGTGGTGCCTCTACATGGGTACCCACAATTTTGGCCGTTTCGCCGAGTCGAATTTAAGCAGGAGGGCAGTGGCATCGTGTCGATTTCTAGGTGTATAAGAACTTAGAGAAAAGCCCCTGTGGGTCGATTTTTATCCCCGATTTTCCTGTGTCCGTCGATTTTTAAAATGGCCTAAAAGGGCTGTGTCGCCCGTGTCGAATTTTACCCATGTAGAGGCACACTGTGGGTTGTAAGGTGGGGGGGGGGGGGGGGGGCTGAGGGCTGTTTGGTACACCACAACAGTGGTGTACTATCGTTACATGCCATCACACACCTCACTCACACTTAGGGGGTGATCATTGTTTAACCAACAGGGGGTGGGGGTGGATTTGGAGAGGAGGTGAGGGGGGTTTGGACACCCCTTTTTATGTAATAAAAGCCAGCGCGATATAATAGCTCAACTTAAAAAGGGTCGGCCGTGCTTGATTGCAATGGGGCGACCAAAAAGTTATCAATCCCTCTCACGGAGGCGACCAAAAAATGTTTACCCCCTCATGCGGAAATCCACCCTCTGTTGTATGTTGTAAATGACCACTCCCTCAGGAATACGGCTCATACAGGTATTAGGTGTGACAATCTGCTCATCTGCTATAGGTAGGGGAGTGATTCAGAGTAGCATGAGTGGCGATCACTGATCACTGCCAAATTGATTACCAGAGCCAGAAGGAGGGGGTTTAAACTAGGTCTAGTTCATGATCAACGATACAGGGCGTAATACATTAAGGTGGCTGCAGATGGGTCAAAAGCGACCTGGCGACCTGGGCCGTTTTGGAGGCGACTTTCGACCTAATGCAATAATAAAAGTGACCTGGCGACTTTTATACAAAATTAACAATACTTTAAGGGGTCCAAAAAAGCGACTTTGTGACCTGGACCCCTTAATTTCGGCGACTTTCCGACCTCAAGGGGGGCCCCTCTGCACACCCATTAAGGCACTAAACAGGCCATAAAAGGTTGTAGCAGAGACACTGCAGACCCTGTGGAGGCTCTATATTAGGCTGAACCTTGGACGGTGCAGCAGCCCCGCCCACACTTAAACTGCTGCTCCAATTGTTTCTTCTGCGCTTTACTCCCTGCCCTTTTACCCAGTCTTCTGTCTGATATATCAACACGTTAGAGTCTAGACAACAAGTTACTATACTAGACTGTGATTGGCTGGACGCGCAGCTAGAACGCTGTGTGCACCGTGCGCACCTCCAGCTACTTCCGGGGGCAGCAGCCACAGACGCAGGTCTGCGGTCAGTCACGGCACGAGCCGCGCTAACCACGTGACCGCCGAGGTCATAGGTCACAGGTCACAGGTCACAGGTCAAGGCGCCGTGACCTGCCGGGGTCAGGCGGGGTCAGCTAGACGCTGCAGGGCACGGGAGGCAGTGGTTTCACAGTAGAGTGCGCGGTGTGGGGATGAAAACACGCCTGGTGGTTTTATAAGGAGCCTGGTGGTAGGGTGGGGGTGAGCTGGGTTGGGGGGGGGGGGGGGGAGCGGTGCAGGGGGGGGGGGTGGTACCACAGCTGACTACCCCTCCTGCTAGTCTCCAAACTATGCTCCATACTATGCTGCTATGCCACAGGGGCACATTGTGTTTTTGCTACTGCAAGCCTAGCGTGTGGACAGTGGTGTAATTAGGGGCATTGTATCTTTTTATGTTCATCAGGTGCAGACAAAATGTATCACTTGTTGTATGTTATGAATGGTTAAATAAAAAATAAAAAATATATACATACTGGCGATAGGTCGGCATGATGCACCAATGCACTGTCAGGGATTTAAACCGACGCTGCGTTATTGCGTATCATGACAACAAATGAACATGAATTTAAGCCGTGAGGCATCATCAGGGATAAGAATCTCTTCCCAAAGAAGGCTTGTCAAATCATGAGGAATGAGTCTTAGCCTGAGCAGCTCCGTGAGCAGCTCATGTGGGGAGGAAGGAGGCGGTTGTCGGCACCCAGGTGACAACCAGATGACCTGCCTCTCTCCCATAGCGTCCCCTCCATTCTGTAAGGAGAGGTGGCGTCAACTGAACAAAATACCTCTCTGTACGGATACGGCCAACTTAAGTTAGCCACCGGGGGCTTATGTATGATACTTCATGCAAGTGGCTTTGAGTCTAGTAGACAAAGAATGTGTTAGGAGAGTGACGCCTCTGCTGTATAGAGATGTAAACCATGCAGAGAGGGATTCCTGAGTGGCCCTGATTCAGAATGCCCCCCTCCATGCCCCCATTCCCCACTGATGTCGCCTGTCACCGCGGCCCACCGCTCATTTGTTGCTGTCCTGTCTGCATTCCCCCGCGGTTTGATGGAGAGAGTTGGCAAATGTGGATTCCCACGGGTCTGGGTGCTGATGGGGGGATGGCATGGGAGAGGGGCGACATCAGGTGAGAATGGTTGACACGGTGGTACCACTGTGTGGTAGTTGTGAAATGTCGAAGCTTTGGATTTTGAAAGGGTTGGTGGGGTGAGACAACAACAAGTGCACCGAGAACTGGCTGTTGAGAATGTAGCCCTGGCGAGTTACTAACTATGGGGGTGCAGAGGGGGGCCCCCCTCAGGTCGGAAAGTCGCCGAAATTAAGGCCCCCAGGTCGCAAGGTCGTTTTTTTAGACCCTTTATCCTATAATCAAATATTTGCAAACGTCGCCAGGTCGCTTAAATTATTGCCCCAGGTCGAAAAGTCGCCTGGAAAACGGCCCAGGTAGCCAGGTCGCCGAAAACCCCTCAGCAGTCACAACTATAGCACGTATTCATGCACTGTGCGCTCTTAAAGGATTAATTGTGGACTTAGATGAGACCTGGATAAGATGAAATTTGATTGTGATTTCTGCATTTTCGCCGAGGGCACCACGTTTGGTGGAGCTATTAATTAATATAGAGGAAATGATGTTGATAAATACTATTGATAATAATTAGTTCAATGACTCCGTTTGTGACCGTTTTACTGAAGATATAAATCTATGGAGCAAAGAAGATTATTACCAAGACCGCGTGGTGGGGATATCAACCCCGGATAATAACAGGGGGGGGGGGGGGGCAGGTAGCACCGGTAATGTGTGGTAGGGTAGAGTGACAGGGAGGGCTATAACGTATCTAACTGGGTTAACCCTCTAAGAACAGCATAGTGCTTTATTAATGTTCTGTGCTCATTTGATAGCATGATGCATCAATGCAGCCCTGGCAAGTAACTCGACAGTGACCGTACATAGTGGATATATACAGTTCACTCCTGAAGCACGATGCACCAATGCAGCACCGGCGAATAACTTGCCAGCGCTGCTGCATTAGTGCATCGTGGAAACAAATAAATATGGACCTGGAGGCATCATGCAGTCCTTAAAGGCTCACATCTCGGTACCCCTCCAGCGACAGTCAGAATGGAGCCGGGACAGGTACTCAGCCCTATTTATAAGGGCGCTGGGGATTGAGCAGTAACTTCAGTAAGTGGGTTAAGTGGTCGGGACAGGAGAGGAAACAATGACAGCAGCTGAAGGTCAGCCACAGCTAGGGCTGTATCCCCGTGTACAACAGCACCTCAACTCTGCTGCTGCTGGAGGCAACAGGGGGGGGGGGGGGGGTTATACCAAGAATGTGAACCCTTTATATCCTGTAAGAACGGCATCATGCCTTAATGCATCATGTCGGCATGATGCACGAATGCAACTCCGGTGAACGACTTACCAGTTCTGTATTCAAGTATCATGCCAACCTTACAGACTTGAGCCACTCCCGAAGGGTCGGCATGATGCACCAATGCAGCACTGACGAGTTGGTCGCGGGGGCTGCGTTGGTGCATCAGGATGACAAATATCATCTTTTAGCAACATCTGCCCTTAAAGGCTTAGAAGGACGGCACAATATGTCTCATGGCTTGTTTATTTGTCGTCATGATGCTCCAATGCAGCGCCGGTGAGTAACTATTGGGCCTAAAAAAAAAGTTGTGTTCCGGTATCCCGACCCACCCTACGATTTTGGGGCCGACCCTAATTTTTTTGGGGGGGGGATTTTTTTTTAATTTTTGAGGAAATTTACGATATTTTTGGCGTTTTTACTACTAGAATTGACTTTTTTGACAAAAAAAAAGAAATGTAAAAAAAGAAAATCCGACCTACCGACCCCGTCTATTTTGGCCATGTTACCGGAACACAACTTTCTTTTTTTAGGCCTTGGTGCTGCTTTGGTGCATCAAGACCAGCCTTTGTAAGTGTATCAACATGATGGCATGATGCATGAATACATCACAGACGAGTTACTAGCCAGGGCTGCTTTCATAAACCATAACAAAAAAAAACCTGCATAAAGGCACTATGTCACCCTTAAAGGCTAGGTTATTGTCTGAGGGACAAGCCGTAAAAAACTGGCATATAGCCAACGATCTGCAAATCGCAGCCAACCATTCAAGCAGGCAATAGCTGGACTGACGGAGCTGTTGCCGCTTCTGCCCGGCCGGTGCTAGGATTTCACATCCACTCCTTGTGTGGCTTGCTTTGAGAGACAATGCTCCAGGAACATGTATCGGAATTTCTGCAATACAGTTCTCGAGTGTCGACAATATTGCTGATGTGTGCGTCTTTACATTGCGCTTAGGTCAGCATTTTACCCACTCACTGTTTGAAAGTGACATGATTTAAATGGAGATCTATATTTGATGTTTCAATTATCACAATTTGACTGCAAATATGGATTGAAATGAGATGAAGTTTAAGAAGTAATACGACTCGTGTGATTTTTAATCATGAAGCAACATCAAACGGCAACCGGTGGATTAAGCTGCCACATAGCAATTTCCCTTTTAGTGAAGGGTTTATAAAAAGAAATTTTAAAAAAAAGTTGCCTTTCCACATTGTACGCCACCCACCACCCTACTTTGGTGCTTCTACCATCTCATAGACTTGCACACGCCTCTGATTAACGTGCCTCTACATGGGGTCCCACGATTTTGACCATGTCGCCATGTCGATTTTTAGCAAAGGTGCCGTGTCGGCATGTCGATTTTTTATACATACATATACTAAGGCCTTATAAAAACGTCTGTGTCTGCCGATTTTTAAAGGGGCCGTGTCGCCCGTGTCGATTTTTAAAGGGGCCGTGTCGCCCGTGTCGATATTTTTAAAGGGGCCGTGTCGCCCGTGTCGATTTTTAAAGGGGCCGTGTCGCCCGTGTCGATTTTTACCCGTGTAGAGGCACATTAACATGCAATAATTCCACAGCATGCAGTCCATGTATTAACCTGTCCAATGGTAGAGTTGGAAAGAGCAATTATTCCATGGGTGGAGGTTTATAAATACCCAGCCTGGTTGATCCGTTGATCCTGCATCTCTGATCAGAGCATTGAAGCTCTATCTCAGACTCAGAGACTGGAATATATATTTTTCTTTTCATTTAGCTTTTTTTCTGTAGTGACTATATAATAGCCATGCTTATTTTATAGGAACATCTAATAACTTCTTTCACTGTTAGAAAGCTGGGATTCTGTAGTATCAATACATGGCGACACAGTGACAGTGCATTGGTACATCGATCATCCCGACTCCTTGCACTCTGCGGTCCTTGAAGAGTTCAGGCAGGACAGATACATCGGGGATTACAATGAGTTTATAAATGATAAATGAATTTCTAAAGAATAAGACTACACCAAGTCTACCCGTCCTCCAGCACCGCCCACCTCTCAGCGTCTGACGGCCTTCATTCAGCCCGTCTCTCATCATATCGATCCTATCCCCCCCCCCCCACCAACCACCCCCTATCTAACTAGGTTAGTCAGACAGCACCACTGGTAACCCTGTAAGGGCCGCATAGTGCTTTAATGCGCTATGTCCTTTGTTATCATGATGCATAAATGCAGCCCTGGTTACTTACCATGGCTGCACCCATGCATCATGCTGATCCATATGGGTTGATTGGTTGATACACTCCCTAAGGGTCAGCATGATGCACCAATACAGAGCTACCGTAGCGAGTTTCACTGCATTGGTGCATCATGACGGCACATGTTGTCTTGAAACAATGGTGCCGTAGGTATAGGTCGGGTCGATATAAAATGCTAATATGATAATCCACCCGCCCATCTCCGGGAAGAATTAAGTGATTCCTGATCCTGTGAACACCATGGCATGTTTAAGTTGTTTAAAAGATATCTCTATGGTTAGATAAGCCTCACACCTGGGGGGACGCAGTACTACCGGGTACAAACTCTGTAGCAGATACTACCGGTAGGGTCCCAGACGGGTAAAATCGAAAAGGGGACAAGACCCTATTTTAGCTCAAATGGACAAGTGACACAGCTACCCCGTCTGGGGCCCTACCGGTAGATTCACGATCTTGATATTCCTGCACTTCGATCTGCTAAGGTCAATAACGTCACGGGTGTCATTCACATATATATATGTCAGTGAACTGAGTTTTGGCTTACATAGCTGTACGTTGATACATTCTAGGAGACGGTTCGTGTGATGCATGAATGCATCATGATGGCAAAGAGCATGGCCACATAGTGCGGTAAAAGACTATGAGGCCCATACAGGGTTAGAGGTTTTTTAGTTACCGGGGTATGCTCTATTCTAATTCATATTTCACCACCATGATTCCCTCTAACATATAATATTGCAGTAGGGTAAAAGTAGGTGAACATAGTGCTTCAATGAGTTAGGCCCTTAGTAGTCATGATGCATGAATGCAAGTTCTGCATTCGGGCATCGTGCTGATCCTTTAGTGATAACCCAGTAGGGCCGACATGCTATATTAAGGTATACTCGCGAGTGCTGTATTCAAGCATTGTAACGACACAGGGAAAAGGACATTAACTTGAAGGGTTAACGCTTTTTGGAGAATTATAATATCCAACACACCCTCACTCCAAAAAGAAATTTTAAAAAAACAAAAAAAACATGAAGGGTTCCTGCCTGAGACTATCAGAGGTGTTGGTGGTGCTCTATTTTTAGTCCCATTCCAGCTCCTTGTAGACCTGACATTGAGACTCAGTATAGACTGGAGGAGGGTGGAAGTAGGTAGAAAAATAGCATCTCCGTCTGTAGTCTGTGTTGAGGTAACTTAATGGTGGACTGACAGGTGGGTTGTTGGTACACAGCCTGCTACTTGTCCCCGGGGAAGGGGGGGGGGGGGTACTCACTTAGTCTATGATACTTGAGTACCCGCTCACTGCCAAACTACCGCCCGCCTAAAAAAAACCGGAGCTGTCAAACCACCGCCTCTGATAAATGCAGACGATCGACTCCCTATTCCTTACAGATTAGCCATACCCCTGTTGTTTCAGGAACCATTGTATGTGTACGTTTACAGGGGCGTGGCAAGCTGTTTCAAAGTAGGGGGGGGGGCTGAGGGGTATTCTGACCCTTTTTGACCCCTTTTTACTTGACCTTATTGGTTTGACCTTTTTTGGGGTTGGTCAAAACTGGGGGGTGGGGACATGTCACCCCCGTCCCCCCGGTTGCCACGCCCCTGACGTTTTGATATTTCCTGATGCAAACACTTTTAGAAAAGCAGACAAGGATAATAGTTCTTTTTCTTCCTTATTTTATCATCAACATCTTACTGAGACCTAATAACTGCTCCCTGCTTTAGAGTTACCGCCCCCTAGTTTTGAGACACCGCTACTTCTTCGGTGGATCGTTTGAGTTTGGCATTGGATGTTCAGACCTGAGTAACCCCCCCCCCCCCCCCCTCCCACGGGAGTAAACTTACTGCAGGGTACATAGCCAGGTGTGGGCCCATTTTGTAACAAGATGGTGCCACCCATCAAGTTCAATTTCCTCTCTGTATGCGTACGGCCATATTTTTATCTGCTCAGATATTGTATCTTAATAAATGTAGGAGTCGAGTCAAGACCAAGAATCTGCTTGGAGAATGATGCCTCTGCTAGGGATGTGGACCACACAGAGAGGCCTTTTGATAACTCCCTCTGCTGCAGAATGGTGACGGTAGAGGTGGTTGTGAGCTACACGTGAGGTACTGTTGAGTTACAGATGGGCGCTCATTCAGGATTTCTGTTTGTGCTCTTTAAGTTAAGTGTACACCTGTACGACAAGGTGGTGACTACATAGATCCGTCCTGTTCTGGCTGTAAGTCTTTTACATTTACATTGACATATACTTTGATAGTTCATGACAGATTTGATATCCGACCACGAGTGTTCCCTGTAGCAGCACTGGTCTAACTACATATATCAATTAAGGCATGTATATGGTGATGGAGAGATATAGGAGAACATCTCCCAATAAAGAAAAAATGAAGACATATACTTCCTGAGCAAATGAAGATATTTGAGATGTGAGTATTAAGTGAGAGTAGGAACTCCAGTACGGCTTATAGGATTCAACTAATGCGGGGTGCGGCTTATACGAGGGCTTTTAGGAGTACATCTCCTATTGTGTATCATAGGTGGCCTACATAAACGATTTATATGATATGAAGGAATTCTTAAAAGAAAATGTCCTGAATCGAGGTTATAATATTGTGTCCACATTTTAGCATTGTTACTCCCGCGCCCTATTTAATATGAGTGAAAGTGGGTAGCATACAGGGTGAGTGGCCTGGTTTCACCGCCCCCCCCCCCCCCCCAGCCCCATCCCCCAGCATGTGGAAGTCGACTGTAGAGGCGCCCAGGTGTGAACATTGCTGGACCATTTTACTGCTGTATCAGGCCGACCTCAGCAACAGCCGCATTCCTATCTATACAGCACTACTAACACTTTAAAGGCAGCATGCCGTTTTAATCACTGTCGGGTAATTGCAATTACCCGATCCAACATGACGGATGTTGAGTAAACAATGACTAACACATTTCTGCCAATTCTGTTGTAGATACTTGGTGTCAATACATGAAAACATGTATGATGATAGTTTGGCAATGTTTGTTTGTGTAGGTAAGAGATGGTCCTTTAGAATTACTGATTTCACATAGAAATTAGCCAGAAAATAAATCTAGGTACTAGAGTGAAGTACTCACTCAGTACTAGGGTAATTGTTCGAAAAAGTACAGGGTAAGGGGTCAAATCGGTTTTTGCTTGGGCAGATCTCTGTACCTGGGTTTTACCTGAGCTAATGAGCAGGGGGTTGGCGACAAGGGACAAGACCACTTTATTCTAAATGGACAAGGGACAATACCCATTTATTAGGATCGACAAGGGACATTGGCCTTTCTTTTATACATTCGACAAGTGACACAGGTAACCCCCCCCCCCCCCCCGTCTGGGGCCCTTCAATTACCCTAGTAATTGTTTTTTTTGGATAGGTGTCGGCACAATGTTAACGCACTATGTCCTGTGCTCATCATGATGCATGAATGCAGTCCTGGTGAGTGCATTCAAGCATCATGCCGACCCTACAGGGTTGATAGATACACTCCCACAGGGTCGGCATGATACACCAATGCCAGAGCTATGTTAGTTCATCATGCCTTACGAGGGCATCAAAGCACTAGTGTGCAGCCCTTAGCCCTTTAAGGATGGCAATATGTGTTACTGAATTATCGCCTTGGTCGTTATGATGTATGAATGCAGCCCTGGCGAGTAACTCGCCAGTGCTGTAATCAAGCATCATGCTGACCCTATCGGGGTTAAGTTCCCGAAGGGTCGGCATGATGCAGCATAGACGAGTTCTTGCCGGGGCTGCATTGGTGCATCATGACAACAAATATATGTCATGTTTTGGAGACACATGTCCTTAAAGGCCCAGTGCCCCTATATATAGGGCTGAGTACCTGTCCCGACTGCACTCCGACTGCCGCTGGAGGGGTACCGAGACCTGCGGGTTTAAAGGGTTAAAGGATTAACTCTCTACAGACAGCGACTTAACATGATGGACACTGACAGGGGAGAGTGGGACGTGAGATGTGATTGAGGAGGGTTAAATTATTCACCGCCTGAAGAGGGAACCGGGTCAGGACACTAGGGTAGGATGCATGTAGGCTGGGTGGGGGAGGGGAGTGAAGTACATGTGTAGTACTGACTTAGGGCTGCTCCCCACAGGGCGAGTGGATCATCCTTTCTGCATGGCTGCACATGTGTGCATTAAGAGGGGGGAGGGAAAGAAAATGATTTTAAAAAATAATTATCAGTATGCTTCCCGTCATATATATATATTTATTATACCTAGCATATGACATCGCTATTCCTACAACATAGGAGCGGCATATTAACTACGTGTGTAATACACACTTCTGTATTGCGACATGTGCGATACGGAAAATGGTGCGTAAACATACAGGGTGGTGCGCAAAACAGGGCAACTTGCAAATGCGTATTTTGGGATATCTATTATTGTGCGCACCGTGCGATACAGACACCCAAACTCCTCGTCGTACATCCAGTTGTATTTCTACTCCTTTATTTTTATGTTAATATATATGTGCTGTATGCATATTAAGTTTCCCTACTGTAATAGCCAGCTACAGAGTGAGGGCAACTTGTATACATGTACTTGTAGAGGTGGAGGAGGTCTGTAGGAGTCTAAATACTGGGTAGGCGTTGAGGGCCAAAAGTACATCAAAAATGGGCTTGATTTGTTTGGGATTTGTTTTTCATGCAAGATAGATTTTTATCTAAAAGAGGGCCGTCTTTAAGGCGGGGTTTATTACCGGTATATAGGATCAAAGAGAAAGCAATATTAAATCTTTTTATACAAAATGATTTTTTTCTTCTGAAATAAATTAGGGGGTGGTTCTAAAGGCGGGGTCGTCTTAAAGGAGGGGTTTTACAGTATATAAGATAGTGGTACATGTACTGTGAGGGGGCGGGGCCCACTACCCATATAGCAAACCAGGCCCTTCTCTGTGCTCCCCACCCCACACCTCACTGATTCTATACATGACCACCCACTGGGGGACACCCCCCAATGTACAAGCCACATACTGCTTTAACGCATCATGTCATTTGTCGTCATGATGCACAAAGGCAGTCCTGGCAGGTAACTCGCAACTTTGATTCTTTTTTAAATCTTTTTAAAAATGTGAAAAAAATATCGCCATTTATTACTCAAAACATGTTTTTTGGAAGGTGCCTATTTTCCTATAAATGAAAGCAAGATAATTTTTGTAAAGTGAAACACAGTAAGTTTATGTTTGGCCTAACCATCCCTTCACAATGTCAGCCATTAATGTCCTGTATTTGTATAGCCCTAGACAGCTGTCTAGTGACAGGATCCCCTCACTCCTGGGGCACAGGTGTCCAGTGTGTCTCCTGTGTGATTACCTAGAGTGTAGTAAACCTTTGAGGGCAACAGTGCTTTAAAAGATCAGATTAAAAGAAATTGTATAAAGATTGTTTGGTTTCTGAATACTTGTGACAAGATAATAATGTTATGTTTTCTTTTCTCTACAGGTGAGTAGACTTTGGCTACCCAGGTAGGCCTCGGCCTGTAAGGTAACGGTATTAAATGTTTATAAAACCTGATTCTGGACTTCAAAGGTAGGCAGATTTGTAACAACCCTGTAAGGCCCGCATAGTGCTTTAATGCCCTCTAGAATGCAGCACTGGCAAGTCTCCTAGCCAGTGCTGCATTCAAGCATCATTCCGAACCTTTGGAGTGTACCAACCCCATAGGATCGGCATGATGCATGACTACAACCCTAATAGACTCACTACGACTGCATTCATGCATCATAATGACAAATGGCATGATGTAGTAAAGCGATATGGGGTGCGACTGGGGACGAGACTAGATAACACCCATCACACTACGGTATACCTACAGACCTACATTCGGGGCATTCAGGACCTTACCCTGTGGTAGATGTGGGAGGGCTGCCAAGCCCATACATTGAATAATGTGTCCCAGTATAGAGCCTTGTACGACTCCCAGTGTGGCCTACACTATATTAGTGTACAGCATACTGTGTTGTTGGGCCTTAAAGTGCCGCATAGGGCTTTGATGCTGTACTTGTCGTCATGATGCATGAATGCAGCTCTTGTGATTAACTCGCCAGTACTGCATTTGTGTATCATGCGGATCCATAGGGATTGTATCAACCCCATAGGATCGACATGATACATAAATGCAGCCCTGGAGAGTAACTCGCTGACCCTGCTTTGGTGCACCATATCGATACCTCAGGATTGTATCAGCCCCCATGGGTCGACATTATGCATGAATGCAGCCATCTTGAGTTACTTGCCAAGACTACTGTCATTTATGTATCGTGGTAATAAAAAGGCTTAGTGCATCAAAGCACATTAATGCATAATGCCCTTGGTCCTTATGATGCATGAATGCAGCCTTGGCGAGTAACTCGCCAGGGTTGCATTCATCATCATACCGGCCCTACGGAGTTGAGAACCTACAGGGTTGAGACACACCCGTAGGGTCAGCATGATGCACCAATGCAGCACTGGCGAGTTGCTCGCCGGGGCTGCATTGGAGCATCATGCCGACAAATATCATCTTTTAGCGCCCTGCCGTCCTTGCAGGGTTAGCGGGTTGGTGTAGGTATGGTGTGAGTGTCAGGTAGGTGAGGTCGTGACAGCGACATACTGTCAGTGTCTGACACGATCCGTGCAGTCTCAGCCCCTAATTACCCAGGCATGGCAACATTCTGAGGCACAGAGCGTGAGCACAAGGCCTCTCTGTGCGGGTCAAATATCTAGCAGAGGCGACACTCTCCTAGCAGATTTCAGGTCTGGACTTAAACCCAGTTGTATCAATTACCATGCCGCATGTCATCCGTTGGTGGATATCAAAAGATGGCAGTATCCACACAGAGAGGTAATTTACTGTGATTGATGGCGCCATCTCTCCTCTCAGGACAGAATGGCATGTGAGAAGGGGAATGTTACATTAAGTAGCCCCCCCCCCAACACACACACACAGACACCATGAGGCCCCTCCTGTGGTGACCTCCTCCTGTGACAGGGCAGCAGCATGTAGACAGGTGTAGGGGTGCAACAGGCAGAGGGATATCAGATGACACCACTCCTAATATTGATAGGAATTCCCACTTTTTTCTTGGGATTTCCAGATATAACGATTTGCCCGCCATCTCTGTCACCACAAATACAATACATTAAACCATGATTCTAACTCCCCGGAAGCACTACTCTGAGTGCTGAAGGGGATTGTGGGAGAAGACATCCGGTGTGACGTCACAGTTTCGCGCGCATCTTGAACGAGGTGGCAGCAATTTGAGCGAGCTCCGAGGTAAGTAGAAAAAGTTTAATATTACCTTTACACAGTATTAATTTACTGATTAAAAACTTGAAACATATCTCTATGAGGTTTGTCAAGTTCTGGATAACAGTGTTAACCAGTTTTTACGTTGTTATTTCAGATAGACGGCGTCTGTCGACGAAATCACAACAAAACAAGGTGGCCGCCATCTTGGTTTCTACACCGTGCCGGTGAAGAACAACAATGGCGAACGCCTACACCTCCAGTTCTGAGGAAGAGGAGGGCAGATCGTTTGGTAACCATACTAGAGCAGAAAGGGAGTACCAATCGGCTGAACTTTACAGACAAAGAATTCATGAAGATTCTGAGTTTATACGTGACCGGGAATCTGACCGGGAACGTGACCGTGAGCACCGACCGGCCAGGCAGGGCAGGCAGGGCCGACAACAACGCATTACCCCTCTCGAAAGACTCGAGGAGTTCATGGGCACTCATGCTACGGAGGATCTACCACCGAACATGTCTAATGAACAATTCTTGCATTACTCAACTTCCAGAAACCATGTTGTCTTGGACAGATTGGAAAGGAGGAGAAATCTATTACGTGAGATACGAGAACTGGAACAACCATTATACCACAGGTCACCAGTGAGATCACCTTTGAGACATCGAAGGGGGACTCAGAGATCTTCTGCTGAAGAATATGAAGAAGATCGTAGAAGACATGGTCCAAGAGGTTATGATTACAGCCCTGTTAGGCATGTCAGAAGACCGGAGACTGTTTCACGTTATGAGAGTCCTGAGAGACGTCCTGAGAGTCCCAGGAGGCGTCAGGACAGCCCAAGAAGAACTCGTGAGAGTCCTAGAAGACATCAAAAGAGTTCAAAAGAATTGGAAGAGGAAGCTAAGGCGTTCAAAACTCCACCAGTTCCAAGAAGGAAGACTCATGCTTTGTCTCCTACTAACTCTTCGGTTTCTAACTTCGCAAGAAGTTTTCTTTGGGAGGAAGAGGATCAAGATCTAGATGATTCAGCTTCAATGGTGAAAGAATCACCAGTGGAGAATAAAGAATCAGAGAAATCTTCTAAGAAACCTGGAGGAAATCAGGAAGAAGTTGAAGAGGAAGACCCCTTTGCAGCTTGGAATGATTGTCCCTTTGTAGCAGGGGCACAGGAGATAGTGAATGATATTGAATCTGTGAATTTATCGCCTGAAGTATCCAAGGGGATGAAGAAACTTCTATCTACTTTGTTCAAGAACACCAAGGACTTGACAAATGGGAAGAAGTTGGCAGAAAAATACCCTCCACCTTCTAATGTGAAAGACATTTTAGCTCCTAAACTTGAAGAGGGTATCTACAAAAGTGATCTTGTGGACTATGCAACAAAGAGAGCTGATAAGGAACTCCAATTCACCCAGGCTGCTATCCTGGCTGCAATTGTAGCTCTTCTACCACTCTTTGAGATTATGATCGCCCAAAGCAAACCAGGAACAGACATGTACAATGTGAATGAAAGTGCACTAGATGCATTAAGGTTAGCTTTCTTTGCGAATACTTCAGTAGTAAGACGCAGGCGATTTGCATTAAGACCAGGAATGGATGTACGAGTTGCCACTCCAGTAATTGAAGCAGATGTTAGTGGTACCACACTCTTTGGAGAAGAGGTAGAAGACACTATGAAACAGGCTAAGAAATCAGACAAGATGGTCAAAGAACTGTTTCTGGCAAAAGAAAAACCGACTAGAGGTAGGGGACGAGATCATCCTACCAATAGAGGAGCAAAACAAAACGCTCCAGGACGTCAGGATTTTCGGAAAAACCCAGATTCCAATCCGAGGGGCAGAGGGGGCCACCGCGGAAGAGGAAGAGGGAAGAGGGATCAGGAAGACACCTCTCACCACAGCCCTCTGGAAAACGTTCCAGAAAAGAAAGAAAAGAAAACCTTCCAGAAGAAGAGAGGAAAGTAAACGAGGTTTGTAAATGTGAGTCTAACTTTTTTGAAGGAAAAATTGTTAACTCATGTAAATTCAAACATGTACCAGAAGAATTTAAAGCAGGGCAGGTTGCAAACTGTTTTGATGTATGGTCAGAAATAACCAATGACAGCTGGGTACTAAAGAATATCACGGGGATTCATATACCTTTCTCAGAGAAGCCAATCCAGTTCAGAGAACCTAGACCTTATCATTTCTCAAAAACAGAAATGAAGGCTATGAATGATCAATTGGTAATTATGCAAAATAAAGGCATAATTGAAAAGGCAAAATTTGAGGAAGGTCAATGGATCTCTAATTTATTCCCAGTACCAAAGCCTGATGGTGAAGTGCGAATTATTCTTGATTTAACGCAGTTGAATAAGAAGGTAGAATATGAGCATTTTAAAATGACTTCATTAGGTACAGTGTTAGAAATGGTTACCCCTGAATGTTGGCTTTGTTCAATCGACCTGAAGGATGCGTATTATACGCTGTTCATCAGGAAGGAGGATAGGAAATTCCTGAGGTTTTATTGGAAAGGAGAACTTTTCCAATATGCAGCCTTACCTAATGGAATTTCTTGTGCGCCTAGATATTTCACAAAATTGTTGAGTCCAATTTTCAGAAAAGCAAGGCTTCAAGGTGTCTCATGCTCTCCATATATTGATGATATATGTGTAATTGCAGACACAGAAGAGCAATGTTTAGAAGATGTAAAGTGTTTAACACATCTTTTAGATAGTGCAGGGTTGGTAATTCATCCAAAGAAATCAAGTCTAAAACCGTCACAGAAGATGAAGTTTTTGGGATTTATAATAGATACTCAAAAGATGGAGGTCAAGGGTAGTGGGTTTGATGGTTTCATACACTCAAGGTATGGATTATGGTCAAGCACACTATAAGGGACTTGAAAAGGATAGAAACATGGCTCTGGTTAGATCAAATTGGGAATTTGACGAAACAATGTATCTTTCAAATGAAGGGAAACAAGATGTAGTTTGGTGGTTACAAAACTTACATACTGCAAAAAGAGTTATCAGAACTGACACACCAGATGTATGGCTAGCTACTGACGCCAGTCAAGAAGGCTGGGGAGCTGATTGTGAACAAATATCAGCAGGGGGCAGATGGAACTGTTTTGAAAAAGCACATATTAATGTGTTAGAGTTAAAAGCAGTAAGATATGGACTAAAGAGCTTTATAGATAAAGGCATACAGGTTCATGTCTATTCTGATAACACAACAGCAGTAGCATACACCAAGAAAGGTGGTGGAATAAAATCTTGGGCTTGTAACAAGGAGGCGAAAAAGATTTGGGACTGGGCAGAGAAAAATGATAATTGGATCACAATTTCATATCTACCAGGAAAATTGAATGTGAGGGCAGATAGAACATCTAGAGAGTTCATGGACAATCTAGAATGGTCTTTGTCAGACAAATTGTTCCAAAAATGTTGTAAGGTGTTTGGACAGCCAGAAATAGATTTGTTTGCATCAAGAAAAAATCGTAAATGTGAAAAATTTGTTTCATTCAAACCTGATCCAAATTCTTGTCATGTAGATGCATTCACATTGCCCTGGGCAGATCTTAATGCATACATTTTTCCACCTTGCAGAATGATACAACGAGTTATCAACAAGATACAGATGGAAAAACCAAGATCTGTAATCATTGTGGTACCAGATTGGCCGTCAGCAACTTGGTATCCGAAGATGATGAGGTTATTCAAAAGAAAACTGTTCATAGGAAAGAAAAAGAACAATCTTCAAGAAAATCCGGATCTGAAGGGAAGATTCCCATCCGGGCTCCCATTGGTTATTTCAAAACTATGAGAGATGAACTTATGATGAATAGTGTTTGTGATAGGAGAACTGCAGAGTTCCTCTTATCTAGTTGGCAGGAAGGCACACAGAAGGTTTATGATTTGTACATAAGACGTTGGTTTACATTTTGCTTGTTGAGATCAATTCCTAGATTAAATCCAACAGAATTCCAGGTGTGTTCATTCTTAAGGGATATGTTGGATGCTGGTTATTCTTACGGCGCAATCAACGCTGCACGGTGTAGTCTTTCGGTGATACTACCAAAAACTACAACAGCGGATACGATGGGAAAGAGTTTCTGGGTATCTAGAGCAGTTAGGGCGGCTTATCTATTAAGACCACCTATGCCTAGATACAACTCTTTCTGGGATGTATCGCTTGTATTCGATACTATCAGGTCTTGGGGCAGTAACTCTGAGATGTCGTTAGCCAAGTTAAGCAAAAAGTTGTTGGTTTTGTTGCTTCTTGTCTCAGGACAAAGAGGCCAAGCAGCTTTGGCTCTAGATTTAAGGAAGATGCAAAAGAATGATGATGGTACAATCACAATGTTGCTCACTAAACCAATGAAAACCGCAAAGACGGGGGAAAAATTGAAAGAAATCAGAATTGTCCCTTACAATCGAGATAAAAGATTATGTGTGGTCAGGACTCTGCTGAAGTATAAGGACAGAACAAAACCAGTGAGGAAGTCAGGGGCTTTGTTCTGGTCTTATGTTAAACCGCATGATCCAGTGTCAAGAGATACAATCTCACGCTGGATCAAATTTGTACTCAGAAAGAGTGGTGTAGGAACGAAATTCTCAGCACATTCTCTCAGAGGTGCGGGTGTATCAGCAGGTACTAGCATGGGGGTACCAACAGATGTACTCATGCAATATGGATCCTGGAAGGGTCAAAAGACAATGGCTAGACATTATCAAAAGCCGGTAGAGCCTAAAGAAACTAGGACTCTAGGCACAATCCTGTTGGATAATCAGATCTAAAAATGTTGTGATAAACATGTGATAAAGATGTGATAATATGTGTTTGGATGTAAACTTTGTCTAAATACATAACAAATTGCTGGATTTACAGTAATAAAGTTGTTTGAGTTTCAAAAACTAGTTGTTTAAAAGACTCTTTGATGGGATGGAATTAACTGGCTTTGAACATTTCCCACAATCCCCTTCAGCACTCAGAGTAGTGCTTCCGGGGAGTTAGAATAGTAAATTACCCGAGTAATTTCCAATTATGAAGGGGAATTAAGGTTCTAACGAGCCAAAAGCACTACGTTGAGTGCTGTTTGGGGGTTGAGGGCCCACCCACCTACCCCTAAAAGCGACTAATTAAGTAAAAGAATTTAATTAGGAAAATGTAGAACTTTAATTCATTTAGGTCCAGTTAATTCACCCATTGAATATGCTTGCTCTTATTCCTGTGACGTCACACCGGATGTCTTCTCCCTCAACCCCCAAACAGCACTCAACGTAGTGCTTTTGGCTCGTTAGAACCTTAATTCCCCTTCATAATTGGAAATTACTCGGGTAATTTACTATTCCTGGACATACATGTGTGCAAGGCCATTTTTAGCATCCACCCACACTCTTGTTACTCTTTTCCCCATACCTTCAACATTGTTTGTCACACTCAGACTAACAACCCCCACCCCTCCAGTGTGACATAATTTATAGGTTATGGGCCATATGTTGCCTTAATGCCCTTTGTTGTCATGATACATGACTGCAGAAAGTCTACTCACCACGGCTGCATTCATAAATTTCATTTTAAACTGTATTCCCACAAGCTCTGTGTGCCAGTTATGAGAACTCGAGAGGATGTCAGCTTTGGTGTTTGGAGACCAATCTGAATGATGATCTACGTGTCTACGTCCCCTGACCAACCCATGAGGCCAAGATGGCGAAGCCATTAAGGCCTCATGGGTTGGTCAGGGGATCCAACACGACAAAGACATGTGTAAACACGGTTCTATCATTGTTCAATCAATTAATTAATAATATATACACCTACCTGCACAGGAGAATCACATGGTAATATGTTAAAATGACCCTAAAACGGCCTTAATGACCTTAGTGACGTCAGAGCATGGTGTTGGTCCTCTGACCAACACCAGTAACGTTGGTCCACTGTTTTCAATGGGAGATGCATAGGCAACCATGATAGAACCATTATCTGCACGATCAGGCCTGAAACAACACAACATGATGGGTGACAACAACCTCCGCCCTGATTCCTGCTTCCACCAGTCACTGTAGGATCTTCTGACAGTTCTGGGAGGATGCTGGCTGCTTTGGGGGAATTAATGTAATTAGGAAACGCAATAATAGAAATAAAATTGAACATGGAAGAGCCGTGGAAGCTCATGCACAAGCTGCCAGCATTCCCAGGGTTTAAATGTCCAAGTCTTGTTGCCCCGACAGCAGGAGTCGGGGTGGGGCGAGGTGCGGTACTCTGGAACTTCTATAGAGGCGGTGGGGGGTTTCATTAGGAGAATGTGGTAAAATAAGCGACATTTTAACCCTTTGAAGACTGCATAATGCATTAATGCATCATGCCGTTTGTCGTAAAGTACCTCGCCAGGACTGCATTCAAGTATCATGCCGACCCTGCAGGAGTATAACACCCCTGTAGGGTGGGCATGATGCACCAATGCAGAGCCAGCAAGTTACTCGCCGGGCCTGCATTGGTGCATCATGCTGACAAATATCATCATTTAGCGACATGCGTCCTTCAGTGTTCCATTACATCAGCTTGATTACCAAATAGTGGTAAATCATCACTGGCACACAGAGGTTCTGGGATTGCAGCGATCTGTACTAATATTCATACGTGCCCATAATTTAGGTATGGTACATGTAGAAAGTAGTTCTGGCATCCCTACCAGAAACTCTGAAGGCCCGCAGTATTAGAGATTGGGGAAGCCCATTCTCAGCCCACTACACAGGCCGATCAGGCGCCGCTGCAATTGGGACCCAATCGGGAAGAGGTCCGATTAGGTAAGTCAGTATCAAACATGTTCAGATGTTCTCCCGAAAAGAGCAAGTCAGTCCATTTAAAGTACCGGTATATTTCTTGACATTGAGGCTTATGACTGGCAGCCAATGTGACTGTCCATCTATGGGGCTATTATGGAGCTGGGTAATTCCATAAGGTTGGACATTGTTCATTTACCGGTATATCAATCAAGGACATTTTATTACCCTAAAATGTCCATCCCCTACCCCCAAAACTATGACCACAGCATTATATTACAAGCTGCAAACTGACCAGTGAAGGGGAGCAACATAAACTGTTCTAGCGCCATTGTAGATTTACCCCCGTGTGACCTGCTCGCCGCTCAGGGTGCCTTATGGTGATGATGGCGCATGCAGAGACTGTTAATGATAGTCCAGGCTAAGGGAGTGCTCAGTTTTTAACAACAGATCGGGGGGGGGGGGGGGTCGTGGAATTTCATGCGGGCACGCCGAAATATTGTAGCCCCTTTCCCAAAGTATATTGGCCCTCCCCCCCCCAAGAGGGTTCAAATATACCGCGGCTGACCCCTTTCAGCCATAGTAACGTGCAGGATTTTTCGCTGAGAAGGGGTGATTTCTTTTTGGTTCCCCCTCAAGAGGAGTCCAAATTTTTCGGGTGCCCCCCTTCTAGTTGACTCAGGGTATTAACCCTGAGTAATATACACCTACTAATTTTGCGTTTTAAGACAATTTTGTGACATAGGAGAATCTTTATATTTTGGTTATCGTCCGACATAGACAAAAGTCGACAAAAACATGAGACAGGCAAGGTCGGGGGACAGCATCTAGCGCAAAATCTTTTCTAAAAATCTAAATTTTTCTTGACTAAATTGAACTGCGATCTTTACGAATTTATTTCTCTCTTTCGCTATTATGTAAATGTAGGAAAAAAAAGCTACCACCTCCATGGGCCTCCATAGGCTCCAAGGCATTAACTTTTTGGATGCAAGATAGAAATGGAATTTTCCACCATTCTGCTCATATTTCTCTCTTCTACCCCCAAAACCGGGCAAAAACTGGGCATATTATACCACCAGCACCAGATACATGGTGACAGAAATGTCGCCAGGGGTAAGGAGAAAGGCGCCAGGGGTAAGAGAAATGTCGCCAGGGGTGACACCAAAGTGCACCACAGGTGCACCAGAGATCCACCAAAGTGCACCAGAGGTCCACCAAAGTGCACCAGAGGTCCACCAAAGTGCACCAGAACTCCACCAAAGTGCACCAGAGGTCCACCAAAGCTCACCAGAGGTCCACTCAAGTGCACCAGAGGTGCACCAAATGGCACCAGAGGCACACCAAAGTGCACCAGAACTCCACCAAAGTGCACCAGAGGTCTACCAAAGCGTGCCAGAGGTCCACCAAAGTGCACCAGGAGTGTACCAAAGTGCACCAGAGGCCCACCGAAGTGCACCAGAGGGTCCCCAAAGTGCACGAGGGGTGCACCGAAGTGCACCAGGGGTGCACTACAGTGCACAAGAGGTCCACCAAAGTGCACCAGAGGTCCACCAAAGTGCACCAGAGGTCAACCAAAGTGCACCAGAAGTGCACCAAAGTACACCAGAGGTCCACCAAAGTGCACTAGAGGGTCCCCAAAGTGCACCAGAGGTCCACCAAAGTGTACCAGAGGTCCACCAAAGTACACAAGAGGTGCACCAAAGTGCACCAGAGGCCCACCAAAGTGCACCAGGGGTGCACCAAAGTGCACCGGAGGGTCACCAAGGTGCACCAGGGGTGCACCAAAGTGCACCAGGGGTGTGGTAAAGTGCACCAGAAGGTCACCAAAGTGCACCAGGGGTGCAATAAAGTGCACCAGAGGTCAACCAAAGTGCACCAGCGGTCCACTACAGTGCACCAGAGGTCCACCAAAGTGCACCAGAGGTGTACCAAAGTGCACCAGAGGCCCACCAAAGTGCACCAGAGGGTCCCCAAAATGCACCAGGGGTGCACCAAAGTGCACCAGAGGTCAACCAAAGTGCACCAGAGGTCCACCAAAGTGCACCAGATCTCCATCAAAGTGCACCAGATCTCCATCAAAGTGCACCAGAGGTCCACCAAAGTGCACCACAGGTGCACCAGAGGTCCACCAAAGTGCACCAGAACTCCACCAAGGTGCACCAGAGGTCCACCAAAGTGTACCAGAGGTCCACCAAAGTACACCAGAGGTGCACCAAAGTGCACCAGAGGGTCACCAAAGTGCACCAGGGGTGCACCAAAGTGCACCAGGGATGTGGTTAAGTGCACCAGAGGGTCACCAAAGTGCACCAGTGGTGCACCAAAGTGCACCAGAACTCCACCAAAGTGCACCAGAGGTGCACCAAAGTGTACCAGAGGTCCACCAAAGTACACCAGAGGTGCACCAAAGTGCACCAGGGGTGCACCAAAGTGCACCAGGGGTGCACCAAAGTGACACCAGGGGTGCAATAAAGTGCACCAGAGGTCAACCAAAGTGCACCAGCGGTGCACTACAGTGCACCAGAGGTCTACCAAAGTGCACCGGAGGTCTACCAAAGTGCACCAGAGGCCTACCAAAGTGCACCAGAGGGTCCCCAAAATGCACCAGGGGTGCACTACAGTGCACCAGGGGTCCTCTGGTGCACTTTGGTGCACCAGAGGTCCACCAAAGTGCACCAGAGGCCCACCAAAGTGCACCAGGGGTGCACCAAAGTGTACCAGGGGTGCAATAAAGTGCACCAGAGGTCAACCAAAGTGCACCAGCGGTGCACTACAGTGCACCAGAGGTCTACCAAAGTGCACCGGAGGTCTACCAAAGTGCACCAGAGGCCTACCAAAGTGCACCAGAGGGTCCCCAAATGCACCAGGGGTCCTCTGGTGCACTTTGGTGCACCAGAGGTGCACCAGAGGCCCACCAAAGTGCACCAGGGGTGCACCAAAGTGCACCAGGGGTGCACCAAATTGCACCAGGGGTGCAATAAAGTGCACCAGAGGTCAACCAAAGTGCACCAGCGGTGCACTACAGTGCACCAGAGGTTTACCAAAGTGCACCAGAGGCCTACCAAAGTGCACCAGAGGCCTACCAAAGTGCACCAGAGGGTCCCCCAAATGCACCAGGGGTGCACTACAGTGCACCAGGGGTCCTCTAGTGCACTTTGGTGCACCAGAGGTCCACCAAAGTGCACCAGAGGCCCACCAAAGTGCACCAGGGGTGCAATAAAGTGCACCAGAGGTCCACCAAAGTGCACCAGGGTTGCACTACAGTGCACCAGAGGTCCACCAAAGTGCACCAGAGGTGTACCAAAGTGCACCAGATGCCCACCAAAGTGCACCAGAGGGTCCCCAAAGGTGCACCAAAATGCACCAGGGGTGCACTACAGTGCACCAGAGGTGCACCAAAGTGCATCAGAGGTCCATCAAAGTGCACCAGAGGTGCACCAAAGTGCACCAGAGGCCCACCAAAGTGCACCAGGGGTGCACCAAAGTGCACCAGGGGTGTGATAAAGTGCACCAGTGGGTCACCAAAGTGCACCAGGGGTGCAATAAAGTGCACCAGAGGTCCACCAAAGTGCAACACAGGTCCACCAAAGTGCACCAGAGGTCCACCAAAGTGCACCAGAGGTGCACCAAAGTGCACCAGAGGTCCACCAAAGTGCACCAAAGGTCCACCAAAGTGCACCAGAACTCCACCAAAGTGCACCAGTGGTGCACCAAAGTGCACCAGAACTCCACCAAAGTGCACCAGAGGTCCACCAAAGTGCACCAGAGTGTTAGTGTGGACCTTCATGATGGGGGCATGAAGGAGTAGAATAACTTCATCAGGAGCCTTCCACAATACCAATGGGCATACCGGATTTGTAAAAGGCGACAAAACTTGAGGGGTCTCGTGCAGTCACGTAAGCAGTCACAACCGCTGCCCATATGCGCGGGCCCGGGCCTTCTTGCTGGTGGTCTGGCATGGGATTCCTCCTCAGTGAACCACGTCTGAGATATCAAAGGCCGTGGTTTGTCTGGCCCTGCCTACTATGGTACTAGCCCAGGTATGTAGGACCAGGCAAATAAAAGAACACTTGCTATCCTTCGAAAAGAGTAGGGGACGTGCCCCGGTAGCGGTTTTCTCCCTCACCTCATAGATGCGGTCATTCATTTCATAGATTCGATCATCCATAGATGCGGTCACTGCTGTATTGGGCAAGCAGCATATAAATATCTGTCCTACTACTGCAAGGCAGACTACCACTATTTCTGGATGACTCCTTGCCAACTTGAGATGTCCCGTGAGGTACTTGATCTACGTCTGGACGTTAACCCTTCCTTTACCGTACACGCATTATTGCGAGTTTACTGTACAGGACCGTACACGCATTTATGTGAGTTACCCGCCGATTTTCGACCCTCTATGGTTTGCCTAAAAGTTGGTAGAATTCCACAATTTTTTCTGACAGTAATCTATGGCATATTGTCTCTGCATATCTTAATCAGTGTGTACATACATCCAATATTTCAGAAATGCTGGGCATCTCAACTTCGATGATCTTTAACTTTTTTCAATATGATTTGAGCAATATTTAAGGCAAAAATCTAAATAAAAAGTCAAACAATATTTTTTTGGAGTGAAAAATGGTTTTGTCCAATTTTTCATGCTGAAAAAGATGGTACCAAAAGTTAAGGTCTATTTTGATGCATTCTGGCCTAAATGTAAGTTTCAATGGCGACATATACACTAAAATAAACTGTATATAATTTCAAATAGGGCTTTATCTCCCTAATCTGAACACTTAGGGCGATTTGGGTATCTTACTTTCTGGTTATTCAATATTGTTCATCTTGTCATAGGTGTACTTCTAGTTTGAATATTTACAAAATTCTTTCGGTTTCTAAAAGGTTAGACCATCCACTAAATCCAAATATCCCATTTGAATTCTATCTGAAAAAATCTGGTCTTGGGATGGGTGTCTTTATGTGGAGCCTGATAAATTAAACAAATCAATCAATCAATCAATCAAAAGTGCACCAGAGGTGCACCAGAGGTGCACCAAAGTGCACCAGCGGTCCACCAAAGTGCACCAGCGGTCCACCAAAGCACAATAGAGGTCCACCAAAGCGCACCAGAGGTCCACCAAAGTGCACCAGAGGTCCACCAAAGCGCACCAGAGGTCCACCAAAGTGCACCAGAGGTCCACCAAAGTACACCAGAGGCCCTCCAAAGTGCACATGGGTGTTGGAAGAGTTGCCGGGGGCGAGTAAAATGCCTCCTCGGAGGTTTTACTGCAAATACTACACCTCCAAGGAGGTTTTCCATCACAAAACCATAAGAATTTATGAAGATATACATATACCATAGGTAACATAAAAAGATACATTTCCAATGAAAAAGTAACAACAAATCGACCATGTACAATTGCTTTTCACAGAAGCACAAATTGCTTTTCACAGAAGCACAAATTATTTATCTTCATACACTCTGTTACCTAACCCTGAGTCATCTGTGAGTACGCTCACACGCTCAGTCATGTTAAAATATATATGACCATTCCGTAACATCTACCCCAGCACTACCCCACCCCTCTCTGCTACCCTATGTGGCCACAACATAAACACCAATGGATGCCCTACAACTGTACAAGCACTACTCCCTAACAGTAACAGCAGCGTGTACATGATCATAGTGTATGCACACAGTAGTGATAACCCTCTCCTCCATGTCTCCTAGGGGAATATTCACAAATGACGTCACCTATTTTGGGACTTTTTTCAAGAACCGGACCCCTCCTCCTCCTCCTCCTCGTCCTAGCCCCACTCCATTGCAACTGTATTGGGGGAATCTGCCTATAATAAAGTGTATTTATAATAAAGTGTATTTATGGCCTGGACCTACTAAAATAAAGCCCACTTTTCCTAACCGGGTGACGTTATTTGTAAAGGTTCCCCAGCCTGTGGGGAGGGTGTGTGACAAGTGTGAAGCACTGAGGCACATCATCTATTCATGTCAAGCTGCCACACAGCCGCCAGCCCCCTCATCACAGTAATAACACGGGGGGGGGGGGATGTAGGGACTGTTGCTGGAAGGCTCACTATACCACATTTCCTACCTCTTTGGTATTTAATACTTGGCTAGATTAGTAGTACAACGTCTGCCTTGAGTTGATAGGGAAACCGATTTATCAGATTCAAAATATATTTTGTGCATCACAAAGCTTGTTACATAATGTATCAACAAACTATGTGTATGTGCATGGCCCATGATGCTACCCTTAACCCTTTGAGGACGGTATAACGCATTAAAGCATCATGCTCTTGGTCGCCATGATGCATAAATGAACCCCTGGCGAGGCACTAGGCCCATAAGGGTTAAATCGTTAGGCTGCCCTTAAAGGACTACTAGGCCCATAAGGGTTTTTATTTTGCAGTGTGTATTTATTTCATAAATGATATTTCAAAATATAACAACAATAAACATATAGCATGTGAAATTCATGGCATATAGTATCCACAGTTGTCACAATGTAGGGTCTTGTGCCCAGTCTATTGATAGTTGATGATGATGACGTTGATGCCCTTAAAGGGCTACTCGGCCTATAAGGGTTAAATCATAATGCTGCCCCTAAAGGACTACCTGGTACTGGTAGGATGAGGCAGCAGGCGGTGAGGTGTGGCTGTAACACAGGCGGGGTGTGGGGACTATTGATCCTGTCTGCTGCTAACACAATCAGCAATTAGACCATGGGAGGCACCTGGGCAGAATCTCTAATACAGATGGCCCTCAGTCTCAGCGTGAAAATAGAAACCTAATGCTGTGGTCTCAGCTCAACCTCAAAAGGGCGCCTCAGTAACGCGATGAAATTTTGTCGTAATTTTTTTCACATTTCCAACTAAAAATACCCACCCTTCTGGTACATGTAGGATAGCACCTGGGCAGAATCTCTAATACAGATAGGGCTCAGTCTCAGCACCACCTCAAAAGGGTGCCTTGGTGTCGCGATGAAATGTTGTCGTAATTTCTTCCGCGTTTTTAACTCAAAATACTTACCCTGGTACACGTAGGATAGCCTAAACACGTCCCAGATCTGAAATGTTAAGGCTCAACTACCTCTAATACTGGAGATATCTGGAGACAAAATGGTCCGTAAATTGGCTATCATGTTACGAGACTTACGTGCCCTATGTGTTCAACATAACTTTAATAACGGTAAACAAAAGAAAACAGCAACAGAGGTAACACAGCAAAATGAAACACAATTACATGCACAAAAAACACAGCAATACAATACAAAAAAAATACAGCAACATAGAAAGGGAAAGACAAAAAGGTGTGTAGTATATCACATATTGATGGTTGTGAGACAATACTCCCCCCCCCCCCCCCCCCACCACTACCACACCCAATGACGTCAGTACATGTATGTGTATGTACATAATATACCTTCAGTGTATACAGGCGGCCAGGAAGCTCTAACCTCAGGTCACATATGATACAGAACCATGTACTAATACAAAATGTATACACTTTTTTGCTGAAAATAGGTGACAACTTTTAGGTGGTCAAATTCTTTTAGAACCCCTCCCCCCTGTTGAAATCAAACCGGGTTCCCACCCGTCAGTTAAAAGTCAGTTACATTTTATATTCATTAAAAGTCAGTGAACTGTTAATTTTAAAAGATGATTGTCATATTTTGTCAGTTTATTTCTAGATTTCTAAAAAAAATGTCAGTTAAAGTCAGTTTGCAAAAAAGAATCAACAAAATTTAAGGAATGTTCCATTTGACTTCTAGATCTTGAAAAAAAATCTGGGTACGGTTACACACGAAATGCGAGTTATCTGTAAAACTTATTGGCTTTGGGACCTTGTCCCCAAAGCCATTGACACCACACAGAGAGAGTTGGAAAAAGTAGCAAGAAAAGACTAGCATAGGTCCCCTTGTTCATTGTTAAATTAAGCCCTAGCTGGCCCTTAAACATTGCCTAGGACTGGTATCCCTATGTGTCCTTGCAGGTGTGTGCAAGACTAATTTAACCTAGATCTGGTTTTCAGTTACTGCATGTAGTACCAGTGTACCTTGTGGTAAGGCCTAGACATCTTGTGAACAGCCATATTTTGAGTTCTCTAATGTGGCTGTCAATGGCAAGGATAGGTACCAGCCTAATAACTATTGACTCCTATGTCAAGCCAAGCTGTCAATGTCAATGCCAATTCCCATACTATGCACATACAGGACCTGTACTAGAAGTTGAGTGGTCCAGGGTGGCTCTTGAAATCGCTCAAGCCCGCCCAAAGACAAACTGTGAAGTCCAACATGATTACCCCTCCCCACCCCACACACACATGCAAGAAACCACATGCAATAACCCTAAAATAATATGTTGCCAACACAAGTCCTCCTTATGCCCCCTCCTTCTCCTCCCTGTGCCCCCTCCTCCTCCTCCCTCTGCCCTCTCCTCCTCCTGCTCCCTCTGCCCTCTCCTCCCTCTGCCCTCTCCTCCTTCCTCTGCCCTCTCCTACTACCCCATCTTTCCCCTCCTCCCCCCTCTACCCCATTTTCCTCCTTCCTGCTACCTACTCCCCCTCTGCCCCCTCCTCCTCCCTCTGCCCTCCCTTCTCCCTCTGCCCCCTCCTCCTCCCTCTGCCCTCCCTTCTCCCTCTGCCCCCTCCTCCTCCCTCTGCCCCTCCCTCTGGCTGCCAAGATGGCTGTCGAAAACTCAAGATTGTCTGATTTCCTTGTGTGATAAATGGATAATAGGGTTTTCTAGGATGTAGAATCCATTTTCAGGCTTAGATTTTCAGTCCGGGAAATTTCCAAGATGGCCACCAAAAACTCAAAATTGTCTGATTTCCTTGTGTGATACATGGATAGCAGGGTTTTCTGGGATGCAGAATCCATTTTCATGCTCAGATTTTCAATCCGGGAAATTTCCAAGATGGCTGCCAAGATGGCCGCCAAAAACTCAAGATTGTCTGATTTCCTTGTGTGATACATGGATAATAGGGTTTTCTAGGATGTAGAATGCATTTTCAGGCTTAGATTTTCAATCCGGGAAATTTCCAAGATGGCTGCCAAGATGGCCACCAAAAACTCAAAATTGTCTGATTTCCTTGTGTGATACATGGATAGTAGGGTTTTCTGGGATGCAGAATCCATTTTCATGCTCAGATTTTCAATCCGGGAAATTTCCAAGATGGTTGCCAAGATGGCCGCCAAAAACTCAAGATTGTCTGATTTCCTTGTGTGATACATGGATAATAGGGTTTTCTAGGATGTAGAATCCATTTTTAGGCTTAGATTTTCAATCCAGGAAATTTCCAAGATGGCTGCCAAGATGGCCTCCAAAAACTATACCAGCAGCAGTAAAACCAATAAAAATCAAAAAGATTTAGCTAAGTGCATGTAAGTTAACTGACCATGCCGTATTGCTGCAAACCATCACATATGAATTGCATTAGAACCCTAGACACACCAAAAAGCATAAATCTATGCCCCTTCCCACCTGTAGTTCATAACAATCCTATAAAAACCCAAAGCCACTACGGCTTTGCCGTAAAATCCTTGAATTTGTCCCCTTGTAGTACTGAACGTGTCTTGTCACTTAAATTTTAGTTAAATGTCAGTTAAAACTGTAACTACAAAATAATAGGAACCCTGTTAAATAATGACCATTCTCTATATAACATCACAGAATGCGGCAGTGGTGGACATTAGTGTGTTACAGATACGGTATTGTCCCATTGTGTGGAGAACAGAAAACACACAGGACGCAGCATTGTGTGCAGCACCAGGTACATGCAGTATGAAACAGCCATTGGGGTCAGTTTGTACACGGTTAGTGCAGGGCAGGAACATACACGGCATCAGCACACCTGTCTCATGGTCTGTGTACTGGATGGACGTGTAATGGGGTTAATGCTTTAAGGGCGGCATAATGCTGTAATGCATCATGCGTTTGGTCGGTCTGATACATGAATGCAGCCCTGGCGAGTAACTCCCCAGAGCTGCATTCATGCATCATGCCGACCCTGCAGGGTTGAGACACCCCCAAAGGGTCGGCATGATGCACCAATGCAGCCCGGCACCAGGGCTGCATTGACGCATCATGACGACAAATGTCATCTTTTAGCGACATCCATCCTTAAAGGGTTAAACCATAGAAAGTAGAGACATTTTGCCAAGAGATTCTCTTTGCTACTCTCTAAAACCATAACTATCAAATTGACAAGCCATGAAAACTGGCATGTATCCAAGGCACGAGTTACAGGCACCCATCTGAGCTGGCCCTAGCAGGCCTTTTGCCCATCTCAGCCATCTGGCAGAATTCATGCTGGCCTGTAGCAGTTAAGTGTTAAACCCTTTAGGGCAGCATAGTGCATTAAGTGCTCCATGCATACATCATGATGATTATATAGGGTTGACACACTCCCTCCCAAAGCTTCAGCATGATCGGACCAACACAGTGCTAGCTATCTAGATGTTCGATCGCCGGCACATTGCTGACCAGTGCTTCATGACAAGAAATGAAAAGAAAAAGACATTTCTGATCGTAGAGGTTTAACTCTAACTGCCCATGACCACCTGTTGTAACCCCCACCCCCTCTCACCTTGTCTAACCTGCACTGATTGCAGAGGTCCCAGGCAATACCAACCACTGCCTCAGAACAAAAGCCGATTTGTCGCCTCACTCCATTCTGTAGGGAGAGATGGCATCACCCATTGAGGTCAATTACCTCTCTGTATGAATACAGCCACCTTTATCTAAAGGGGGATACTGTGTACCTGTATGTTAATTTATGCAGTTTGATTTGAGTCTAGACCAAGCACCTGCTCGGTGAGTGACCCGTTGCTAGAGATTAGAACAGCACAGAGAGGCCTTCTCATACCTCTGCTGCAGAATGACCGTCCTCCCAGTTAGGGACACTGCCTCGGGCAGTCATCATGTCAACTAGCCCTGACCTTGGACCTGTTTGACCTTAGGGAGTGGTAAGTCTTTATAAAGTGCCACATACAGTGGCGTTTTAATTCACTAGTGCTGCATTCATGCATCATGCTGAACCTAAAGGTTTGATACACTCCCAAAGTATCGATATGATGTAGCAATTAAGTCGCCGGGGCTGCATTTGTGCATCATCAATATAAAGTTGACTTGATGTAGAGGCATTACTGAAATATCTACAGAAAAGAATATTAAAGGTTTAAATGCCAGGGGAAGAGATGCCAGTTTTCATAGCTTATAGAGATTTCTACGGTACTTTTACTTGACATTTCCATATTGAATTTGCCTATTAAAACTCAGAAGATTCCCTCCTTACTGTTGACAGGGGGGGGGGGGGTGTACCAGTTTAGTTTCTGCCTGTATACGGTACACGATGTAGCAGGCGGTTTGGGCAAAAAAAAAGGTTTGTTTCAGGTAACCCGACCGACCCTATCAAAACAGGGCCGACCCTACGTTTTTTTATGCAATTTTGAAGAAATTTCCATATTTTTACCCTTTTTTGGTCAATTTTCGGGTCTTCGGCTCGGCCGGCTGGTATTTTCATGTTAAAAAAAAAGAAGTTAAATCCGACCTACCGACCCTACATTTTCTGCCCATGTTACCTGAAACAAACCTTTTTTCTTGGCCTTGCCTCCAACGTTAACGTGGTCCTCAGAGGGCAGTACTACAGCCCGACACACGTGGGAACCGCCAATACCCCTCCCCACCCCCATACCACCATCAATATCTCCTAGACTTTCCACGCAAGTTTCAAGTTCATTGTACTACCTTAAAAGTACACACATGTATATCAGGTAGGGTAGACTGACCTAGAGTCAGCCAAGTACCCTGAGATGTCCACCCCGATTCCACAGTACACTTTATGTGCTACTCTTGCCAGCAAAGGACACATAGAGACAATACCATACATGAATAACTACATAATTAAGGTGGACATCTCAGGGTACGTGGTTGACTCTGGGTTAATCTACCCTATACCAGCTTCAGTAAATGTCCGCGTATAACCACTGGGTTGTATGCTAACCGAAGCCCATGTGTGTGTTATACAGGGTTGAGGGATGGATTATACACACGATGCTGGTTGTACACAGGCATTTACAGTATAACAGTAATATTAAATCTTGAAAATAGTGACATCACATTTCAATTTGTAATCCTTTATTGTGGAGTAGATTCTCAGCAATCTAGACAGTACATGGCAGCAGTATGTGAATCCTGACGGGTGGATGACGAGCCGGCAGCCTACACTACCCCCCCCCCCCCCCGTGTAGAGCAGCCACCCTAACCCTATCAATGGTTACCATGGTGACGGCGGCCACCACTCGTACCGCGGGCGGCGTCCATTGACGAGACTTGGATCACGTGACCTACTTCTGGCTGCCCCGGCAGGAGTCTGTCTGTGCGTCTGACAGCATGGACAGGTTATAAGGGGTTGTTAAACATTTAAGGAGGGCAGAATGTAATGATGCATCATGCCCTCGGTCATCATGATACATGAATGCAGCCCCGGTGATTAACTCGCCAGGGCCATTCAAGCGTCATGTTGACCCTACAGGGTTGAGACACTTCCGAAGGGTTGGCAGCTAGGATGCAGCAATGGCGAGTTACTCGTTGGTGCATCATGACGACAAATGTCATCTTTTAGCGACATGCCATCCTCAACGGGTTAAGGGCCACATAGTAATTTAATATGTCCTTGGTCGGCATGATGAATGCATCCCTGGTAATTCCTCTCGCCTGGCCTGCATTTATCGACCATGCCGACCCTCTGGGAGTGTATCAACCCTGTAGAATAGTCATGATGCTTGAATGCAGCACTGAACTCGCCAGGGCTGCATGACAACAACGGGCATGATGCATTAATGCATAAATGATTAAAGGATATACGGTAGAGTTAAATTGTAATATTTTTACAAGAAAGCCGGACTACCGGTATCTCTAATCTATACGTTGACTTGATGTGGAAGTTGGATGTGTAGCCGGTGATCCACTGCCGCGAATTTGCTGCAAATCACACTCGTGCGAGTACACTTGCACAAAACTTTCCAGCAGTGAATCTCCTGCTGCGAGTCCGTGCGACAAAGTCGTCGCAAGGGCTGTGTGGCCTGCAAGTAAATTCGCAGGAATCTAAAAGTTTTGATATTTGCGAATGTTCTCGCAAGCTTCTCTCGGGACAACATTCGCAGCAAATTTGCAGAAGTGGATCACCGGCTTATAGCTCAATACGTGGTGGTACCTGGTCCTGGGCTCACACCTCTCTGTGACTGATGAGCTCGTGTCTGTGTCTGTGTCGTGTGAGTGAGCTGGTCTGACGACGTCCACTTAGCACTGACTGACGTCTGTCATGGACGTCAATCTCCCAACACTGACAGCAACACAACTCGAAGATTGACCAAAATGTTAAGATTTCCTACTTTTTGTCGACCAGAGATTCGCATCTCTCCATAATACAGTCACATCATAACCCTCGTTTATACTTTAAGGGTGGTATAATGCATCAATGCATCATGCCATGGTCTGCATGATGCATCAATGCAGTACTGGTGAGTAACTCGCACGATTTCTTCACCTCATCTCATAGATTCGATCATCCGGGATAAGATCAGCCAATGATCCATGGCCTACCTTTACTCGTGAAAAACTGGAGAAATTCTTGTCTGATTTAGTCGTCAATGGGACGTTAAACTACCCAAACAAACAATCAAAAAGTGGCAGCATTATATTATAATGGAGATGGCCGAATTAGTAACTATTACATTAGTAGAATTGTTGTGCTCAGTAAATAATAACGTCCATGGTGTGGAGTATCTGAGGCGGCAGGCGGCGGCAGGTATTGTTGGCAGTTGTCAGTGACTTTTATGACCTCCATTGGGAGTAATCTGACAGGCACTTAATAGTTAGACTGCTGTAAGGGTGATGGATGGGGGAGTGTGGCTGCAGTACTCCTCTCCCTCTCCTGCCTCCTGCCTGCCTTTAACCCTTTAACCCTTTGAGGACAGCATGTTACTAAAAGGTGACATTTGTCTTCATGATTTATGAATGCAGCCCCAACGAGTAACACTGCATTGGTGCATCATGTTGACCCTTTTGGGATTGAGTGTATCAACCCCATATGTTCTGCATAATGCTTGAATGCTATGCCCTGGCGACTTACTCGCCAGGGCTGCATTCATGCATCATGACGACCAAAGGCATGATGCTTGAATGCAGCCTTTTAACGCTTTAAGGAGGGTATGATACCTGAAGGATCATGTCCATTTGTCGTAACGATGCACCAACTCAGCGCCGGCATCTCACAGACACTTCGATAGTCTTGTATCAACCCTTCACGGCCGGTGTGATGCTTACATTTTCATTCGTCATCAGGACGCACCAACACAGCACCGGCAACTCGCCGCTACTGCATAATGACAACACTTGGAAGTGTATTAATGCCGTAGGGTCAGCCTGATGCATGAATTACTGACCAGGGCCTGATGCACTAAAACAACAAGAGGGCATAATGCATTAAAACACTATGCTGTCCTTAAAGGGTTAGACTCCTGTATCCATTCTGAGTTGTGCAGACACCCATACAGAATTTCTGAAAGTATGGCCCTCTGCAGAGTACTAGAAATGGCAAAGGATGGGTATAGCGAGTAACTCACCAAGTCTGCATCCATGCATCACACTTACCCTCTATGCCAAAAAAAAAAAAGGTGTGTTTCAGGCAACCCGACCCTAGATTCAAAAAAGGGCCGACCCTAGCATTTTTTCCCCAATTTTGGAGATTTTTTTTTTTTTTTTTGATTTTTATTGTTTATTTTTCTCAATTTTTACAAATTCTTTCAAGAAAAACAAGCTCCCAGTGACCTCAGAGGCCTGAATAATTGATTAACTTCAGAAAATGGCTTTTTAAGAGGAATATGCAATAACTTCTTGATATTCCTAGTCAATAGAGGACTTATTGAATCATTCTGGTGAGTCGCGAGTCGATTTGTCGATTCACGACTCATTCCTGGTTCTCTCTGTTTTAAAAAAAAAAAAAAAAAAAAAAAAAAATTCCGACCTACCTACCCTAGAAATTCTGACCATGTTGCCTGAAACACACCTTCTTTTTTTTTGGCCCTATGCACAAAATAGGGTTGATGCACCCAGGAAGGTTCGGTACGATGCACCAATGCAGTAGCTAACATCATGGACATAAAGTCTTTAAATTACAAGTCTTGATGCATCATGCCATCCATAAGGGGTTAACGACAGAGCAGGCACCCCGACCGAATCGATCAACTCCCTTCACAGACGGGCAACACTGAATCGGCAGCGCCCCGCCTAGTTTATAAGGAGAACGGGTGCTATTTATATCCCTCCTCCCCCCAGACTATTGACTCACTCCATAGACCATAGTGTCATGGAGGCAGTCATCTAGAGCCCCTCCTCTCACCTTGGTCTGTGTGTGTGTGTGTGTGTGTGTTTGGTTAGAGGAGGGGGGGGGCTCTTTTAGGGTACCCACCATTCATAGGAAAGTCCACTGCTGTCATGTCAGGTATAGGTGGTACCAGCGCCATATTGTTTTCGGCGCTGATCCACAGGGAATTCCCTACGGAACTGCAGAACTGCCACCTTTCCTGTTTTTACAGAATTACTAGTTTTATGGATTTCCTATTTATCGTTGGAATTTGTGTATTAGATTATAGTACTTTTATGCAAAGAATTCACCAAAGCTCAACGTTTCCTATATTTGTTGAGCAGGTGAAATTATATCTTGGTTTTGAGAGTTTATGATACTAGACTCATTGCTCCCAGCTCTACCTACCCGGTACACTTTGTGGTAACCCCAAATAGCGCCCAGAGATAAGCCTAAGGCCCTGGTCTCTATATTACACGGTGCTACAAGGATACTCCTGAGTGGGTGCCGAGTAACAGCCGTGTAGAGAGATAAACCACCGTTAATATACATGTACTGGTGCGAGGGTGAGTCCTATCCCCCCCTCCCCCAACCTCTCATCCCACTGAATATCATATAATATATCCCTTCTGGATTGTATAACCTTGATGCTAACCTCTCTACCTTGCCTAGGATCGCTAGCGTGCTATTAGAACACAACAGACAGGAACAAGCAGTTGCCATAGCACTATTGGTTCTGCTGAGCATGCCTGTAACAAAAAATAAACATAAAAGGAAAATAAATAATAATGATAAAGAGGAAAAAAAGCAGAAGCATTGATTTATCAGTTGACGTGCAGACTACTCGGGAGTGCTATACACCCACGCACCACTGCTACCCTAGATACTGTCAGAATGATGAATGTACCCGAACACAGCCCACAACCTCCAATCTACATCTAACATTGCCGTCATCTGCCATGATATTCAACAGATTCTTCTCCGAGCTTGATGGTATTTTAAGGGTCAGTACAAAAAGCCAACAGCTGAGGTTTCGTCAGATCTATTATTAAAGTAAATCAAGTTTGCCTTAAAATGTATAACATTTCAGCACACAATTTTAGGGTGCTAGGAAAAATATTGATTGAAAATGCCACCTTCTTTTCGGAAATGCAAAAATGGTAATTTTCAATGGACTTCGCTCCCTTAATTTCTTTATTCTCTTGATTCCCATGGATCAACCAAAATGTTTGTTGCCACGGTTTTACTAAGATCTTTCTAATACTGTACGAACACCTCCTTCACTAAGAAATGCTCTCAGATGCCAGGTGTTAAAAAAGAAAGGGTGTGTTGGGGGGGGGGGGGAGGGGTCCCTCGTTCCACTGCTTGAGACCAGGATCCTGAGGGCATTGAACTACCGGTACCCAAACAACCCCTCCCCAGGTAAGGGCTGTGCATTCAAGCTGGCCCCAACTTGTGCTCAGACGCGTGAGCGACATTGCTGGTATCTGAGGGGTCATGACCGCATCACTTTCCCCGTATGTTGGGGGATCCCTATGCGGTACCTAGCCACACTTTAAATACTACAGTAAAACCTCGCGCATAAGCCTTGGTTAGTACGCGAGTCAGATCGCTGGTGCGGCTTATAGGATCTTTACAAAGTTCAGGTGCAGCTTATACGTGAGTTAGGCTTATACGCGAGGTTTTACGGTACAGCACCAAGCGCACCAGAACTACTTTAACCAGCAACCTTTGTTGCCAGCGATGACGCTCGGAACAGAGGTGGAGGTGGGGCCAGCTTGCTGTTCAGTCGGTGAGCTGGTACCGGATAACGTGCAGACAGACATGTGCTTTACGTCCCGATCTGCTCCTATAAAACCCCATCGTTGTGCTTCTCAATTAGCCCCCCTGGGTAGGTAGGGGCAGAGGGCAGGGAAGCACGTGGGCAGCTGTCGTCCCGGACCTCTTAACGTGGGTTTGTGTTTCTCAAACCTTTAAGGACCGCATAGTGCAGTGCTATGCCCTTTATTGGCATAAATGCAGCCCTCGTGAGTCTTGTGAGCCATGGCTGCATCATTGCAATACTGCATCATGCTGACCCTTTAGAAATATACGTATAAACTCTGTAGGCTTGGCATAATTAATGCTTCAATGCGCCACTCGCGGGTTACTTGCGGTACTCGTGAGTTACTCGTGAGAAACTCGCGAGTGCTGCATTCATGCGCGTTAAAGCACTATGCGGCCCTTAAAGGGTTAACGTTGGTTTGTGTTGGCAGTAAAAACAAGTGCAGCCTTCAGCAGGCAGCACAATGAAGCTGGCATTTATTGGCGGCCGGGTTGGTGTAGGGAGCCCCCGGTCAGATACCGGCCCCTGACAGCAGATAAACCACCAGCCCTGCACTGCCGCCCACCACCATAACCCGCCCCATCAAGATGCAAGAGGCACGGGGTAAACAAGCCTTAATATATAGACAAGAAGCCTAACCCTTTAGAGGAGGAAATTTTCCTGTCCGTCCAGTAGGAGTCAGAGTAGAGCAAGGACAGAGCTACCTGTACTCAAACCTTTTATGTCCCAGATATGGGGTTAAGGGCTGCATACTATATCAACGGATATTTTAAAGATTGTCTGGAATCATTCTAGCAATAAACTAAGATAGGAAAAAAAAAGTAAATAAAATAAGGTGCTTCAATCTACTATGCCCTTTTATATGATGCATTAATGCAGTGCTTGTGAGTTACTCGTCAGGGCACCATTCTCTAGGGTTGATACGCTCCCTAGGTGTTAGTATTTTGCACCAATGTACTATCAGCAAGTTACTCAATAATGAGTTACTCACTGTGAGTGAGTTACTCACTGTGAGTGAGTTACTCACTGTGAGCGAGTTACTCACTGTGAGCGAGTTACTCACTGTGGGCGAGTTACTCACTATCAGCAAGTTACTCAATAATGAGTTACTCACTGTGAGTGAGTTACTCACTGTGAGTGAGTTACTCACTGTGAGCGAGTTACTCACTGTGAGCGAGTTACTCACTGTGAGCGAGTTACTCACTGCGAGTACCAAATACCCAGCTGAACTCCAGTATGAGGTAGGAAGCTGCCATGTCCATGTTTCCCCGCCATAAACCATACTGAAACACGTCCTGGGGAGATGGCACTTTTATGTGTTTGATGGAGATTTATGCCGACAGTGGCAATGGGAGCAATTGGATGATGGTTTGATGCTGCCTTAACGAATCAGCATCCAGAGTGTCTTGGGATTTGAAGCTGCTGGCAGAATGAGCTATATGTGGCTCTGGGTGAATGCGGTTCGTTGGTATGGGGTACTGGCAAGATTTGTACCGTAAAACCTCGCGTATCAGCCGCACATAGACTTTAGGCCAATCATATAAGCCGCACTGGCAATCTGAGTATGGTGATATAGCACTGTACTAGTAGCTAAAACTCGCGTATAAGCTGTACCCAACACTGGGCCGATCCTATAAGCCACACCTGCGATCTGATTCGCGTATTAGCTGCGGCTTATACGCGAGGCTTTACGGTAAGATGGTAAATACTGTACCTTCGCGTTTAAACGCCAGGGTTTGAGTGAAGAAGAAAGGATAAGCCAACGTTATGTAAACTCATACTACATAAAATTAATGCATCAATGTTTGGCCTTGTTATGCAAAGGTATTGGAAGATTTCAGAATGATTTAGTTGACGAAATATGATGGACAGTGATAAGACTGGGGCTGTTACTCTAGGTGTAGACAGCGTTGATAAAGTAGAGGCTGGTGGGGGGGGGGGGGGGGGTGATTCTACCATGTATTGGATAACCACTGCAGCACAACAGAAAAGCGGTAGCAGTGAATTTCCATTAGATCCTGAAAAGGGGGGCAGTCAGCTGTTGTCAAGGCCCTGATAAGTAGGGCGGTTAAAATCATATCATTAAACTGAGTAAGCTGTCTTGCTGAAAGGGATGAATAAAATTGTATTTGTACAAAATTAAGGGAGACCTAAACTTGCAATAACTTATCAAATCTCCCAGCCTCTGAAATGTAGGGCGGTCAAATCTTCCAACCCCTGAGAAGTAGGGCAGTCAAATTTCCCAATCTCTAATAAGAGGGGTGGTAGGGCGGCAGTTGTTAATCTACCCACAAAGACTCAGTGAGCCCCCTGAGCAGATCGAGGCCTCTACGGTACTCTGCATCTGACAGTTGAATAGCAGTGGTCAGCCGTACACAATGTTACAAGCTCTCCAACAAGCAGCACGTATTATCAACCCTCTCAATGTGGCCACCGGAAGTCACACTTATTACCAAATGACGTTACCATGGTAACAGAACGCCCATTGAGTCTCCCTGGTGACCAATAACTGGAGTTACAGCTCCCATTATTGTTACCGTTAACCCTATGAGGATCGCATTGTGCTTTAATGCATTATGCCCTTGCTTGACATGATGCATGAATATAGCCCTAGTGGAGTCTCATGCATCATGCCGACCCTCCAGGAGTGTATCAACCCTGTAGGGCTGGCATGTTAATTGAATCAAACTGTGGGGAGTTATTAGCCAGGGCTGCATTCATGCATCATGACAATAAAGGGCATAATACATTAAAGCCACACTGTCGTCCTTCAAGGGTTGAAAAGGGACATGGATCGTCTATCGTTGACATGCTCCACACTGTAAAACATGCCATATAACTGAATCTAATGCCAAAATAAATACCTGCTCTGCCATGGGGGTGAACATCAGAAAATGGGCGATATTTAATGCAAGCAGTTCCCAATGCAGAAGCCATGTGTATAGAAAATGAGCGATAATACAAGCATTGGCCCATGCTGACAGCATGTGTCAAGTTGGGATGACAGGTGAGTGTGGCTACTGAGTGGGGTAGGGGGTGTATATGGTGGTTAGGTGTTACTCCAGGGACCAATACCTACAGACCCCCCCAGGGCTGGAGGAGGAGCATTATTAACCCTGGCTGCACCTGAACACTGTCTGCTCTCCATAGGTCTCACTTAGCAGTATCCAGGTGGGCTCTCAGTGGCGTAGAGAAAAAAAGGGGAGGGGGGGGCAGGAGGTCCAGCCTTAGAGGTCCGGCCCCAACCCCCAATCACAGAAGAGGGGGGAATGTTTGAATATGATTGGACCCCCCAAACTTTATCAAGATCCTACAAATTGATACATTTTAATTCCCAAACGTTACCCCTCCCACATAGGCATATATGTGTGTCACAGGGATCTAGGCCCTTCCTTGATCAGAATTAAAGGGGTCTCAAACACCACTTTTCTACACAAATCCAACATATGCGTGTATATGCACCAATATGCATAAATGCCTATGCTTAAAATTGTATAAACACCCATGAAGATTTACTTCCATACTTCTGGCTCTTGAGGAGCAGTGTGGGTCATGAGGGTGTACTGGGGGGGGGGGGGGGGGGGGTCATACATTGCCATGTTTATAGTGGGATTAGTTAATATCCAATAAAGGTGGTTGGTGATGGGCGGGGGGGGGGGGGGGGGGTTATACATAGTGGGATTAGTCAATATCCAATAAGTACCTGGGTACGGTGGTGGACCCTGTCTCCGGTTTACTGTTGTCACAAAAGCTAATAACCGATCATTCAATCACCAATGTAGATCAATTACACGCCTACTGCGTATGTAATATAACTATTACTTCCGTCTTGGTATATTACGTAAACCATCATTTATTTCATGTGGAGAAACAAAGTTACTTTACTTAAGTCCTAAATTGGTTGTTCTCCACACCCCTGTGGAGAAACTGATGCTCATTCACCATGGCCTATTTCTCCACGATGGCATCACCAAAATATCTATGAAACCAATCTTTGAATGTATATTTTGATGAAATTAATCAAGAATCACATAAAATAAATACAGAAATTCACTCTAATCAGTCTGAACTCCTGGTTTCTCCACTTGTGGTGTATTGGATCGCATCGTGATACGATCCAATGCACGAATGGAAAAACCTGTCGTTCAGACAGATTATTGTGGACCTCTGTCTATATATTCAATCTTCCAATTCTGTATAACCGGCACATGGAGCTTTGTTCGCAAATAACTTGTGGTTTGTATGTGGGAATTTATGGTATTTGAAAAAAACACATATATGGTAACATATCACTCATCGCCTCAGTGCCAAAAGGTTATAACCATAGATCATACAACCTCTCTGCACGGAGGGCAAGCTAATACTGTTTTGTGGATGTGAATGATTGAGTGATGATGAATAAAAAGAGATAAAACGGATACACAGGCCTACATGTTCATACTGAAAAAGCTATAATTGGAACCCATCCCACAGCTGGTAAAACTGGAAAAGGTGTGTGTATTGAATAGTAGCAGGTGCCATGGCTGTTAGCTCTTTAGTAGCAGCATGGTGGTGTAAGGCACGATGCCATCATGTAGGCCTGAAACTCATGATGTATCACCAAAGCCCTGTGCTGCATTCATGCATTGTGACCACATGCATGGGCGAAACACTCCCGAAATGTCTGCATAAATGCACCCATGTTTTGTAAGTGAGTAACTCATCGGTGGTGAATTGCGATGACAAAGGACCATGACGCCTTGAGCGATTGTATTATGCGGTCCTTATAGAGGAAGGCTAATAGATGACATTTTCCGTCATGATACACCAATGCAGCGCCAGCGAGTGACTCACGGGTGGTGCATCATGCCGACTCTTTGGGAGACTACGTGTCTCAACCCCATGAGGTCAGCATAATGCATGAATGCAGCACTGACGAGTAACTCTCCGGGACTGCATTCATGCATCATGACACTCAGTACATGATGCATTAATACATTATGCCGTCCTTAAAGGGTTAACACTTGTGACTGCAGCAGGCAGGGCGGCATGAGTCACGTCAGATATTGACCAGCTCTGATTTACAACCCCTGTTTTATTAACACACTTTTATCATGTCTGACGTGTGCTCCATGCCATGAGGACTTTTTGTGTTTTTCATAGTCGTGGTCGCTTTGTTCCTACGCTCAATGCACTTAAGTTTCCCCAATGCAGACCAAGATAAAAAGGTGTTTGATCATGCCTTATGCAGTAAGATTGATAGATTATCTGTAATAATGTCAGGGAACAGCTGTAGTAATGGTGGGTCTCGTGCCGACAAGGGTTCCACCAATTCTCACTGCCAGAGCTACACTGATATGATTACTCGAAATGGCAATAATAGCATAAACTCGAAAGCTAAAATATTTTGCTCAGAGTGTGGCATGAAATGTTTTGGTAGTTTGAAGCACAAAATGTATACTTGAACCCCCCCTTAAAATAAAAAATTTAGGGGCGCTTGAGAGTTAGTGACCCATCCCCCTAGTATATATAGTGGGGGTGGTAAGAGAGATGGGGATGTATAGAGAATGGCTACTAGTACTATACTATGCTACAAGTGCCCAGTGGTGGTTGTAGGTAGTGAAGGGATGGGGTTAGGTTGGGTGAGGGACAGTGGGTTGGCTCACCCGCGTGTACATTGATGGATGGTCTGTTTTATGGGTGAGCGACAAGCATGTCGGCTTTAGGGTGTTTACGTGTGTGACTGGATCACACTGAGTACTGCAGGGCTGAATAGACCAACACATGGGGTTCTAAAGGGATGGACTACTTACAAGCTTAACCCTTTAACCATTTAAGGACGGGATAATGCATTAATGCATCATGCCCTTTTTCCTAATGAATGATGCAGGGATGAGGCCCTGGTGAGTAACTCGCCAGTGTTGCATTCAAGCGTCATGCCGACCCTCCGGAGTTGAGACAAGCTCGAAGGGTCAGCATGATGCACCAATGCAGCTCCGGCGATTTACCCGCCAGGGCTTCATAGGTGCATCATGACGACAAATGTCATCTTTTAGCGACATGCCGTCTTTGAAGGGTTAATGGCCGCATAGTGCTTTAATGTGAAATGTCCTTGGTTGTCATGATGCATGAATGCAGCTTGGGCGAGTTTACTTGCATTCATGCTGACACTTCTCAGTGTCTCATTCCTCACAGTCATGCATTCATGCTAACCCTCCAAGAGTGTTTAGGCCCTGTAGAGTAGCCATATGATTCCAGGAGTGTGTAAATTAATTTCCAGTGAACCTCAAAATACAAAACAGAGAAGGGCTTCGCATTCGCTGCAATCGAAATATCATTGACCTATTTCTCTGAAAGTGAAGGGAACGGTTGTCTATACAAATTCTACTTTGCTATTGATTTGTGACTTTTGTGTTTTAGTAAATCAGAGATGCTCTTGGGATCTATTATAGATTGGGGAGGCCTGCATCTATGGACTGTGCCTGTACCATGTACCAATACTGTGGTCAGTATATACCAGGTATGTGTATAGTAGTAGCCTGGTAGGAGCATTGTCTGCTCGGGATATTTGATTTGATCTTTCTGTCTGCCATACTGTCTGGTACCGGTGAGAGGAGAGGAGGAGGGGGCACCGGCCTGCGGTCTGTCCCATTGTTAAACACCAGATTGGACTGGACCACCGAATAGCGCGACGCATATTGGAAAACCACAGTGAATTCATGGCCAATACTGGCTTGCTGTGCATTTTTGACCCAGGGACCCTGGGTCTCTGTGAGACGGTTTTCCAACAAAAAACATAGATTGGTCAGCTGACATTGAAAATTCACCCTGCTTTTGTTTTTTGGTATTTCTCTCCCAAAAAAAGCTCATACACATCTCGGGAACTATCTTTCTCTTCCCGTTTTTCCCAAAATTTCCGTACAATTTTTTTTCCTAGTGAAAAAAGACAAATAAAAAATGTCAAAAACTACCCAAAAAAACAAGTCTCTGTGAACTAATGCTGAAGATAGGCCAGTGACCTTGAATCCTGACTTTAAAAGAGTCACGTTCACACAGACTTCCTATACCTGCAATGGTGAAGAGCAGGTGAGACGTTTTTATGAGACGCTTTTTGGTCAAATAGAGCCTTCCATAAGGGTGCTCTCGGAATTAACGGGCATCAACTTTCGCGCATGTTTTTGCGTGTAGTGCATACAACTTACAGCACAGGCATGTTGAAAACGCTAAAGTTAATGCCCGTGTGTGAGTTAGGGTGGTGGTAGAGTCTTTTTTTTTGTTTTGGTCTGCCAAGTTCCTCTGGTTTCAAGTGTGACGGTTCAGGACACCTTGGACAAGGAAAAACTTTTCAAATATGACATAGCACACTGTATCAATAGATCAATATTTATGATACCTATCCTGTTGTGTAAACCATTTTTAAATATTTCCACTAGAAGCCCTGGGTCACTTGTGATGCATATCACACAATCCATCTTTGTTTGACTATGTGCTTCTATATTCTTGGGGAAATAACTTTGTAGATAGAAATTGATTGAGATGTCTAACTCAATAAATTAGGTCCTATATTAAAGAAATCCTAACTGCGAAATTGCACATGTTGAATATTAATAGGCCTACCGGTATTAAGTTATTGAGCTGTATTGCAACTGCTTGGAATATCACATTTGTTTTCCATCATTAAGTTTTCTACCATAGTAAAAGTAAATGAAATATTTAGAAATAAATGTTTGGCTCTTACTTTGACTCCTAGGGCTAGCTGAGCCTGAATTTTGTTTGGCCGTTTACAAGCTGTCACAGTGTAACCTACAAACTACCGTACCGTCACGATAAAGCGCCTGGTCTTGAATAAGCGCCGGTCTTGAATAAGCGCCGGTCTTGAATAAGCGCCGGTCTTGAATAAGCGCCGGGGTGTAGGGGCTTCCAAATACTTCTTAAGCACTAAAATTGTGATCTTGAATAAGCGCCTGTCTTGTATAAGCGCCTGGGTAAGAGGCCCTTCAAATTGAAGAGCGCCCTGGCGCGGTACATGTGTAGTACTAGTAGTACAATTGGTGCAAGATGCTGCAGTGTTTACTGTTCTCCACTGGGATATGAGCCATGTCTCGCATAACACCACCAGTGAGTAGCACGTCAGTGATATAACCATTGTAATGTGCCCTGACTGCTGCACATGGCTCCAATTGCTGTCCAACTTGTGCCCATTAGCCCCTGAAGGGCCACACAGTGCTTTAATGTGCTCTGGTCTTATGCATGAATGCAGCCCTGGTGAGTAACTCCCCGGGGCTGCATTCAAGCATCATACCCCCCGCTAAGTTGACACACTCCCGATCGGGTCGGCATGATACATTCATTCAGGCCTGGAGAGTAGCTTTGAGAGGCTGATTGTATGCGTTATGATGAGAAAGGGTTACCGTTCTAGGTTGGCCACCTTTTTCACCTCAGGACATGAGTATAATTGTGTGTATGTGTTTAGGTGGTGCCCTGTGGCAGCCAACAACCCAGCCCCTTTGCCAATGCACACACTTACTTTATTAGCCTGCTACTCTGTGGTCTAGGACTCATCCTCTAGTTATCAGGCTACACCTGCTCCCCTGTATGGTCTAGACAGGAGCAGCACCATTGTGGACTGGTCAACAAGAACAGTAGGATGTGCACTTTATTAAGAGATGGAAATTTCAATGCCATTAGGAAGAGCTTAATGGGGAAGGTGAACATTGGAGGTTAAACAGTTTCAACCCCTTGACGCCTGGTTTCAGTCAAGAAGCCGGCGCATTACTATGGTTCAAAGGGTCCGCGCGAGCCCCATTTTTGGACCAGTTGGGGTGGGGGGGAGGGCAAAAAAAAGTTGACCCCTCCACGGGGTGGGGGATTTCGGACCCACAACCCCTCACCAATATATCACCTCCACACATGGACATAATCAAACTCATTGTAGCAGCATTTTGTGTTTAGCATGAAAATGAAATGACAGGTTGACTAAATTTGGGTTTTGTTTTTCTCATTGCAGCCAAACCGATCATCACGAAGGTTAAAGCGCTTCGGCTCCAGAGAGAGGATTTTGAGACACTTAAGATCATTGGGCGGGGAGCGTTCGGAGAGGTGAGTACAAGTCTTAAAATATTATTTGTTTGCAATACTGCATGCTACCATTGCCTGTTATATTCTCTGCCTTCAAGAAATTGGCCATTGCCTCATATATTGTCTGCAAAAAGTCAGTTATTGTCTGCAAGAAATCAACCATTAGGGTACTTGAAAATGATATATTGTTGACAAGAAATCGACCATTGGTGACAAGAAATCGACTATTTTCCTCAAGAAATTGGCCACTGCCTGACCAGTATATTGTTGGCAATAGATAGGCCTTTGTCTGACGATTTGTATGCAAGAAATTGACATATATGGTCTGCAAGAAATCGGCCATTGCCTCACTATTGTCAGCAAGAAATCGGCCATCGTCTGAACTATTCAGTGCAAAATTCAGGTTGAAGTCCACAGACAAAAACATTTTGGAGAAAAAGAAGAGGAAAAGAATTGGTCCGCCCTCACCAACTTTCGAAAACCAAAATTCATAGACCAACTTCATGTTTGGTGTGGCTGTATTACTGGCAGTCCACATGAGAAGAGTAGAGTTGGCAGTGGGTTAGTTTCATGTCTGGTCTCCCAATGGTGTGTGATTCACCTCCATTCATGATGACACACTAACCAGGTTAACATCCCCCCTCCATACCTCAACCACCAGGACCTCTCCTAGCTCTATCTCACCTGCCGCCAACCAATTAACTGTTAACCCTTTAAGGACAGCACAGTGCTTTAAGTAGGGAATTCTTCAGGAATATTCTGGAATTTAGGAATTTCCAAGGCTAAAAGTAAACGGGTCACCCCTGTGATTTGGCCAAACCCATAGAGAAAGTAATTTAATATTGATAAGAGTTAATACACTATGTCTTTTATCATCATGATACACTCATGCTGATGTAGACTCACCAGGGCTGCATGAATGCATCATGGCGTCAAACGGGAGAGCGTATTAACGCAGTCCTAAACTATGGCTGGGCATGCTACGACCAAATCAACATTCAATCCATATTAAGCGAGGATCCTTTTATTTGGATGGATGTTCAATGGTGCATTGAAACAGAGGGTTCTATAATCATAGTAATTAGTCCAATGCATGGGAAAGACCAAATTGATTACAAGCAAATGCCAGAGGCAGACCCAGGTATTTCAAAAGGGGGGTCCCCCAGACACCGAAGCACTAAAAAGTGTCGTTCTGTGACTCGCGGCGGGTCACAATATCGTTAGAAAATCTACATTTTTTCCTGGATCAGCCCACGAATGCAATAATATAAGGGTAAAACTGAAAAATATCCGAAGGCGAAGAGAACTTTAGATATGTACATTTAGATAATGTAGAATTGAAGCTGAGTGTATGTGTACGGAGAGGTAGTGTTTAGCCTCGACCAGCGTCTATCCTATCAGTTGGATAGCCTGGGAGAAGGTAGCAGCCATCCAGTTCAATACACATCTTTTAATTTCCTATTTCAAGTAAAGGTGTTAATTAACATTACCGTAAACCTCGGTTATAAGCCAAATTTTATTTGGCGTTCCTATTTGCTACAAGCCGAATGTTAACCCTCAAACTCTTATTCGGCTTATAGGCGAGGTTTTTAATATATAGGTATATAGTGAAAACCAATTTTAATCACTTTTATTATTAGCCGACTTTTTCCTCTCAAACTCAAGAGAATGTCTGCTCCCAGCCCATCATAGCATGGCATTGGGCTGGGAGTCCGAGAGTGGGTAGCGTGTTGACAAGTGACACTGGTCCCTGTGCTACAGTCCACATGTAGAGCGGAACCCGGTGTAGGAGCAGGGTCAGGTATTGTCAGGTACCTGACGCCGCTCTGACCGCACAGCCGCTACTTACCGGGTATAAAACCACAGCACGTCATGCAACTTTAATGTACATAACCGTATAAACACAGATAGCATCTCACCCAGGGGGCAGGACAAGGAGATGGTACATGACCCGTTGTACAGCGACATGTCTTCAGTATTACCATATTCAAGGCAATAAGTGCCCTCACCCTAATAAGCTCCCCTCTTTTTTGGGGTATCTTATAGACCAGAAAAAACCCTTAATTTTTCATGATTTTAGACACCATTAAACTATCAAGTACTAAAATGCCACAGAAAGGACTTTTATATGCGCCCAGGTCCCTTTGATATTACGTTGACCACTCAGGTTTCATTGGTAGACAGATTTTTTTTTATATTCTTATTCTATATCATGATCAAAAGATGATAACGCACGGGTTCAATTTATTGTCCCAGTGCCTCATCATTCTATCACATCCTGTAGTGATTGCAGCTAGCAGGTTGCCATGGTAACAACACTACCTGGATACCATGGAGACACCTTGTCTACAGGGAGGTGATTGGATCTGGGTGGGTGATTGACAACATTAATACAGATTGCCTTCCATAGTAACCCAGCCCTGATTCTCACACGCTGAATAAACCCTGAGGATAAATTATCAATTCTATCAGCGATGTCACATTTCCTACAGAAAATTGACCAAAATTGTAAGATTTCCTACTTTGGGGGCTTCCATAAAGTATGTACGCATGAAGGGGTGTGGGAGTCTTTTCTGAAAATCTTAAACATAAACTCTTTATTTTAATGCGTACAAGAACTGGGGGGGGGGCAATTTCCAGGGGGAAATACCTACTTATTGGAAGCCCCCTAGTTTCACCAAAGGTTGAGTGGCATCTCTGATGCTCTGGAATAGTCAAGCTGCATGAATGTAGATTTATTTGTAACTGGTACAAGACAACCCAATGTGGCAGGACACCTAGTACTAGGTAACCCTATGCTATATGATATCCGGTGCATGTGAGTGGTGGAGATGAGGGTTTGGTGGCGTGTTACCATGGTAAATGGGGATGGATGTGAGATTGATGCTAGAGGTCATCTGAAGGTGATTTACTGACACCTCCTCACCGGGGGTCACCGGGGGACAGCAGAGGTCACCGGGTCACAACCCACACACACTGCTCTAAGTATAGCCTTATGGGTTCCTGTCCTACTCACCAGGGAGGGGGGGGGGTGTATTCAAAATATTGACAAATCGATCTGAATAAAAATGGTGTGGCGTGATATAGGGGAATTAACATGTGCTTATAAATTGGAGAATACACATTCTTAAGAGTTCTAAGAATTACATACATGTACACCCCTGGAGTACTGAGGTATTTTTTGTCTTAGAAGCCGAAGCCCCCCCCCCCCCCCGCCCCCACTATTTGAGGAAAATCTAGAGGCCTAATCTAGCTGAAAATCTCCGAAAGCCTTTGTCTTCTTCTACGTACTGTAATTTGTTGCACGCTATAATAGTAGAGGGGGGTGTTAAATCGCTAATTTTGTCCTACGGTTTCAGGGACAGGCTCAAACTATGCATTTGGGACCCAAAACTCGGGAAAACACAAAAATATTTTTTTCGGACCCCTGTGACCCCCCCGTACGTGGGGTCCGAAGATCGGCCAAGTAGTGAGAAAACAGCCAAAATTCAGGCTTTCAGATTCCTACTCAAACCTCACCATGTCTTCATGAAAATGGTCAGAAACCTTCATTGGGGACCCAAAGAGACCATTTAAAGCCATATTGTTGTGATTATAGGGGTGCTTCCCCCTCTGGGGAGGGGGTGCGTCCATGGTAAAATACAGATAAATCAGCTTTTTTGAGGGTATTTGCTCCTATACAATCAGGTCCCTATACTGCCCTAAAACATCATCATGAAATATTCTAGAGGGTCCCCTGTTTCTGTTAACTACCCCCTATGACCCCTAACCCCCACCTCCACCCCTCAGTATGGACCAATAGCCATCAGATAACCCCCCCCCCCCCCTTCGCCTCTATATTACACTGTACTCAGAATGTCAGGATTTTTGAACATTAATAGTCATTCACAGACACCTTAGCTTGTCTTGGGAGTAAGACAGTGATGTATTTAAAAGAGGGGTGGGGATATGGAGGGGGCCCAGACCTCCTCCCTTACCCTATACAGACATAAGAGGAGGGCTACCTCAGTCCATCCAAGAATTCCAACCACCAGACCTCTTATAATTTATTTATCCTACATGAAAGGCTTTAGCACCTCAACAGAAAACTGATAAGGGACCCAAGGAGACTATTACAGGTTATATTCTTGTGATTGCATGAATATAACCCAAACCTTGGAGGGCCTTTGCTTCAATATATTTGAATTGTCAACATATAAAAATAAGTTTAGATCAGATAGATAACTCATTCATTTTGAGTTATCCTACCAATGGTCACAACCCCCCCCCCCTCCATTATATGCCCAGAACCTCACCCCATGTGTATCCATAGTCAAGATGACTGCTTAATGTTGTTACACTTATTGTACATAGTAATTCTATAATAGTTATATAGCAGAGATCTAATATTAACATCACTGATAACCTGACACAACCATAAATAAAAACCCTGACTCTCCTCCTTAACTAAGTGATTAGATGCATAGAATGATTGATGGTAGAGGGGTGGGGGGAGGAGTCTGCAAATGACTCCAAATAAGGACTGGTGTCCATATCTCTGTCTACCCCTTGCATGGTTAGTATCCTAGACGTAAGACAAGAGACAATTATTTGATTCAATTCTCTGAGGTGTTAAATTGATACTCTGAACCCTAAATATTATTGAAGTCAATAATAAACCCTGCAATTATATATCATTGGGAGGGGTAGGTAACCCTGATACCTCATTTGCAATGCTAAAGATCAGATTTGTCAAAGACGGGCATACATGCAACATCTGAGGGTGCTGCCATAATATTCAGATATATGAATATATAACATAGGCCTGGTGCTTGGTAGACCTATGCCATCCCCTATATGGGGTAAAGGGTAAGTTGGTAGAACTCATTTTAAACTTTGAGGACAGATGAATGTATACATATCTTCATATTAGACCAAATATTGAACCCGGATTTTATTTGAAGTACAGTATCCCTCTACCAGCTGTAGTAGATACACCTACCAGGGTGATCTCTTTTTTTTGGGGGGGTGGGGGGCTTTGGGACCCCTCTTTTAACCACACCACTGTGCCACTCCCAGGCATGATACATACCGTGAGAGGCAATGCTGTGCACTGTACTGGTCACATGGGGGGAGGGTTGGGATGATGGTTGTAGTGTGTAATATGGAGGCGAGGGGGGGGGGGGTTATTTCATGGCTAGTAGTTGGGGGTGAGGGGGGGTATGGGGTGGAGGGGGGTCATAGGGGGTGGTTAACAGGAACAGGGAGCCCTCAAGAAAGGTTCAAACTATCAGACAGGTCCAAAGGGTGTCAACACCTCTATAATCACAACAATGTGACTTTAAATGGTCTCTTTGGGTCCCAAATGAAGGTTTCTGACCATTTTCATGAAGACATGATTTGATTTTAGAAGGAATCTGAAAGTGTGAATTTTGGCTGTTTTCTCACTATTTTGCCGATCTTCGGACCCCATGTACGGGGGGGTCACAGGGGTCCGAAAAAAATATTTTTGTGATTTCCCGTGTTTTTGGACCCAAATGCATAGTTTGAGCCTGTCCCCGAAGAAAAGTAGATTTATCACCCCCCCCCTAATAATAGGATGAAGGCAGACACTGTATACTTGTAAGTTGTACTCCAGGAAGCAACCATTACAGGCCAATTTCTATGATGCCAATTTGGTCATGCTATCTGTCGATCGCCATTTGTGTAAGTGCGGTGATTTTGTTGTAACCCTATATCAAAAGTAGCTATATTAAAAGAGTTGTGTCTTGTTTCCAGGTGGCCGTTGTAAAACTGAAGAACACGGAGGAAGTTTACGCCATGAAGATCCTAAACAAGTGGGAGATGCTCAAACGGGCCGAGGTGAGTGGAGACACTGATTCTGTTTAAATATGTGTACTATGCCTGTGGCCTTCATGATGCACGAATGCGAGTTGCAGTACTCGCCAGGGCAGTGTTGTATCATGGGGTTAAATGCATTGTCGAAGGATTGGCATGATGCACCAATGCAAAATATTGGTTTGTGGCATCATGCCATCGTTGAAGTGTTAATTTGCAGGTTTTTAGGTCATCTTATTCTGTGTGGATATACTTGAGATAGTCTCAACAGGGTTTGGTGCCTGGAAATTAGAACTGGTCAATTGTGACAATGAAACCGCAGTATGCCATGGTGAATGTGACATGTGTAGGGGGGACCACCGGCTCATGCTGTGAGTGTGTGGTGATGTGCCAACTGTCCTGTGCCCTAGCCAGGCACGAGGGTAAGCCCTAGTCCCCATCATGATTGATACATGCAATGATAGGCCGTATATACCCTCTACTAATCCAGATATGGGTTAGAGGATGGACAGGGAGGTTTCATAGCAGAGTGGTGGAGTCCCATGATCAAAGCCTGGTGAAACCCGTTTGGCTGACCAGCATGTGATATTCCAACCAGTGACAGGATAGACACGTTTGCACCATTGAACAATCTGTCGTCTTAGTGATATCTATTGGGAAAAAAATCTTTTTCATAAATCAGACAACAAGAGGCAAAAGGGTTGATAAAAACAACAAAAACATCTTTCCTGGTAGACTCTAAAATTGATCTTGAAGTGTTAGTATAGAGCAGTAAATTAAATTTGAACCGACATGTTTTTGCCCTTTTAGGCATCAAGCCTATTTCATTCTCAATCGTTTTTTGACTTAGATATTTACGGCCAGCACCATGTAGCGGTATGTGTAACAGTGAGTCTGTACACTGTCTTATACCCTGCCCACCCTGCAGCCCCAGCACTGGTCGGGGCTGAGTAGTATATATGTACCTCTACACGGGTAAAAATCGACACGTGAGACATGGCGACACAGCCCTTTTAAAAATCGACACGTGCGACACAGCCCTTTTAAAAATCGACGGACACAGTAAAATTGAAATTAAAAATCTACGGACATAGAAGAATGGAGTAGAATGTATAGGAATGTATGGAATAAAATTCGAGACGACGACACAGTGTATTTGCGCTAAAAGTCGACACGGCGACACTGTCAAAAATCCGGGTACCCATGTAGAGGCACATATATGGAGGTACATGATGGATAGCTGCCCCTCTGTCTGCTGCTGCAGCACCTCTAACCCTGTACCCTGTATGGGCGGGCATCCACTATAGTTGATGCCATGGCTAGGCAAGCATCGACTATATAATCGTCATAGCTATAAGATTTAGCAAGTCATATGCCCCCAGGGACAAATCTTGTATAATATCTCGCCCACATCAGGGGCAAATATTTTATTTGGTCGTCCTTAAAGGGTTAAGTACGGTATGGTGATTTAATGCGATATGTCATTTGTCGTGATAATGCATGAATGCAGGCCTGGCGAGTAACTCACCAGTGACAGCATCATGCCGACCCTACAGGTTTGATACACTCCTGAAGGCCAGGCGAGTGGACTCATCAGGGCTGCATCTGTGCATCATGATGACAAAGGTCTAGCACATTAAAGCACTATGCGGCCCTTAAAGGGCTAACCGACCATCTACCCCTGATGACATGGTATGATCTATAGGCTGCTGTAACCCTTGATGGACAGCATAATGCCTCATGGCGTCATGTTCAATTTTTTTTTGTCGTCATGATACAAAATGTATAGCAAAGAAACTTCCAGGAGTGTATCAATCATGTCGGCTCGGTATGATGGTTGAATGCAGCTCTGACGAGTTACTCGCCAGGGATGTATTCGTGCATCAAGTGAGGACAAAGTATGCTGCCCTTAAATGGTTTCCTCCTTCCCGACCCCCACTGCCACAGATGTGTCCACAGATTAGTCTCAATCACCTTTCACCGACTGAAAATGAAATAAAAGTTAGATAAAATACTCCAGGAAAGCTTTAAAATGATAGCGGCAAATATTCAGAAAAAACAAGAGGTGAGGCACGCCAGTAAATTGAGCATTTATCAAATGAAAATAAAAAGTAAAAATAATTACGAGAAAAACAGATAGGCAAACGAGTAGCGTAGGTGGTGCTCACTATCTTAGAGTTAAACAAGGCTGTAGAAACTTTTTTAAGTTAAAAGGAAATAAATAGAAATTTAAACGGTCTTTGCTGCCGTCGGGGCTGGCAGTATCATGATGGATGAGCGTTTAGACTAAATCTCCTCAGGTCGGGCTGAGTCTGAGTACCGTAAAACCTCGCGTATAAGCCTAACGCGCGTATTAGCCACACCCCTAACTTTAAGAAATTCTATAAGTCGCACAGAAGTTCTGATTATAGTGACATTAGTACTGTAGTTTACTTCCAAAAACCCACGTATAAGCCGCGCCCTAAGTTTAGTATCAAATGAAAGCTGGTTCTGATTCACCTAACTAGGCTTCTATGCGAGACTTTACGGTCAGGCATAGACTCGTGGAGAGAGGCGGTAGTGGCTGGAGTCTATAGACGGAACTGATGGGCTGGGCTGTGGTGGCTGGGCTCCATCATTGGGCAGTCAAAGTGAAATCTGTTTTGGTCCTCCTTGAAGGACCTTTGGTCTGAAGATTTCCCATTTTGCCAGGTTGTGGGCATTTTAGTCTTCAGTAGATTAATGTGGGTAAATGTACCCAGGCCAGAAGGCAGTGGTCACTTCTGCCTGCAGTGGTTACTGCATATCAACTGTTTTGGCACTGCACTATGCAGTAACCACTGGAAAACCACTCCATCTTAACACCGTAGATGCAGTTATTTATCAGTGGCCCACTGTTTTCTTACTGTATATGCAGCTATCAATCAGTGGTACACTGCATTCTGACTGCAGATGCAGTTATTGATCAGTGGTCCACTGTATTCTTACTGCAATTTATGAACACCACTGCACCTACACTCCCCCCTGTGGTCATAATTCAGTGGTCCACTGCATTGTCACTGGAATCTTCTACTTCCACTTATTTTGTACAAGAGGTAGGCACAGAGTGATGCACTGAAATATCACTAAAATAGCTCTATGAGTTGAATAACTCCAGGAGTTCTGGCTCCAATTATTTTATTTCTATTATTCTCAGACTTAGTTTCAGACAGGTTTTAGGTACTTATAATCTTTCTTAGACATAATAATAGACCAAACAAAACACAATTATGATTTCATTGTTATATTAAATACAGTTTGTACATCAAGACCTACCATTTGAGTAGTATATAACTACCAGGTGATGATACATTCACACAGTGGTGCCTTCAGGCAGTGGTACATGCTGCACATATACCAAGTCAGGACTACTCCATGTGTGGTAGGGGGGTTAGCTCAGTTGGTTAGAGCGTGGGTACTGTAGTCAGCAGGGGATAAATGCACAGGTTCAGATCCTGCAACCAGCAGAAAACGTTCCTGACTAGTAGTAGCATTCCCTGCAGTGTCAAAGAAGGGTCACTCTTTTATCACTTCGCCCCTGATTCTCCCAGACCTCATCAGTGATTCTGCAGTGGTCCACTTCTTCTGCACTGCATAAATTAGCATGCAGTGTAGAAGAAGTGGTGTGCTTCTTTACCACTGCTAACCTCATTTAAATATTTCGGACCTCTTCTTTACCACTGCATATCCACTGCTGGTACACTGCTGATACACTGTATGACCACTTCCTAAACTTGACATATCACTGCAGTGAGCTTACAGTGTACACTGATAATTCACTGAATAACCACTGCAATATCACTATAAGTACACTCTTTTTACACTGAGAGAACACTTCTGATGACCACTTCTTCATCACTGCTTTTGCACTGTTTTAACACTGCGTCTTGTCCTGGGTAGCTTTTAGTGGTTTCATGCTATGTGTGGATAAAAGGCCCTTGGTCACGGCTCCCATGTCCGTAAATTTTGTTCATAAACAAAATATGAAAATATATAACAAAAAAAAAGATGGAGTCATACTTATTCTCATGAAAAATATTGCCGATTGACAAGCCATAAAACTGGCACCCATAGACTACACCCAATGTGTGTTTGTAGTTTCTGCTGCTGTAGAGTGGGTCAGCAGTAGCTAACAGTGTCCTGCTCTGAGTGACTGCTGACCACTGATAGTCCTATCTGTTTGTGTGTCAGGGATTGGGGGGCAGCATCATTTCTATGTAGCTTAACCCTTTAGGGGCGGCACACTGCTTTAATGCATTATAGCCTCTGTTGGCACAATGCATGCCTTGGTGAGCAACTAGTTCGCTAGTGCTGCGTTCATGTATCGATGCCGACCTAACGGAGTTGATATACTCGACAAGGCTTGACATGATGCATTTGGAAATGCAGTACCTGCGAGTTACTTATCAGCAGTTAACAGCAAATGTTGCTTGAAGGCAAGATGCCGTCCTTTGAGGGTTAAGAGCATAGAAATTCAGCTTACAGGCATCCATTGGTCGGGGCTGGCAGTAGAGGAGTTTGTGTCGGTGTGGCCGCAGTTTTGCTGGGTATAGAAGGTACAGGGTTGCCACTGTCAGGGAAAATGTCAGGGAAAATTATATTTTCTGAAAATAATATTATGTTAGGGAAAATCTTTGATATACAAAAAAAAGTCACCTGTTTTCTCTGAAAGAAGCTTGTATTTTACTAAGATTTTAAGGGAAGAAAAATCTCTAAATCCTCAAAAAGGAGGGGGTAAAATTACACTAAACCCCTGTTGTTAAAGGCCGAGCTCTCCTATAAATAGGGCTGAGTACCTGTCCCGACTCTGCCCTGACTGTCGGTGGAGGGGTACCGAGATCTGCGGGTTTAAATAATGACCCCTCGCTAAGTAGAAGATAACTTTAAAAAGAGAGGATATTCATAGTTGGAGGGCATTTAAAAACATTGGGTTTATGTCGCAATGTCAGGGAAATTTGATATAACATCAGGGAAAAAAGTCAGGGAATTCAAAACTACCTTGTCAGTGGCAACCCTGAGATAGCCAGCAGGGTTTGCTCCGGCTGCAGACAGAGCTCATAGAGAGTGTATAATATATGAGTGGATGATCAGCATCATTGGCCACACAGAGTAGCCTTTCAGGGTTTCCACAGATCATGGAAAGTCATGATTAGAGCAAAAAGTGGTCATGGAATACTGAGAAATTTTGCTGGCTAAGGGAAAATGAACAGAAGGACATCACAAAATCCACTAGAAGTCAAATTGAAGAGTGCCCCGGGCAATACATGTATAGGGCGTTCAGTTAATATAGTCAGGTCCATCTTTTTTGCAGCTACCGTAGTGATTACTTCATGTGGTATGCCTATGACCATCGGTTTGCGTATGCCAAGATTTCCATATCAAGCACAAGGACGATTGCCTTTTTGACATACCTCATAACCTGGTCGATGTTTTATGATATGTAGAATATCTCACTCAGATACAAAAAGCGGGGCATGGCATCCATGTATTTGGTGGCTGGTGGTGAGAGGCAGAGTGACTTGGTGGGAGGGAGTCAGTACAGAGAGCCTGCCTTCTGTAGTACATATTGATCAACCTCTCACTGCCCCTCCCACTCCACCTGCCTCCCGCCTGACTCACCCTGCCTCCACACCACAGGCAGCTTGTCACTAGATCCAATCCTGACGCTCTCACTGAGGGACCGCTCACTATACTATCCGCACGAAATGGCGCTCTCTAATTGACATTATTTAAGATGGTGCGAGATTGGGCCAGCTTGGGGTGATTGGTGACAGAACGCGGCGACACGACCATTACAACGCTAGGCCGTTACTGGTCCCAAAGCGGGAGCAGTTGGATTGCAACTAGTCTAGGTTGTGACAGGCTGAGTAGTTCTACGTATTGTTCTACGTATTATTGACACAGGTAGCTTTGCTACCAGTGTCTTATACGACGCCTTGGTGAGACACCCTGCTGAGAAAAGAAAAAAAAATTTCATTGATTATTTTTGGGGTGAAAAATTTGGCTGAGGTAAAATTTTTGCCCTATAGCCTAAAGTTCAACATTTTTCCTTTTCTATGATATAAAAATCATCCATTTCTATCGACTGGTTGTCCCCTAAAAAATTGAACAAAAAATACCTATCAAAAAATGAGCCTACTTTTCAGCACTGTAGACAAACATGAATGTACTAGAATAGACTTTATGTCCTTTTTTGCAGTAGTAGTTAATTCAATATAAACATAGATTTCTCGTGGGGTAAGACACTTTTTTTAAGACCAAAAGTTCGATAAAAGAGGGCACTGTCTATTCCCGTGGACAAAAAGAGGACGCGCAGTACATAAATTACTGCATTCTTTGTCAAACAAAGAGTGGCACCACTGGTACTTCTCGTACTGCGCGAGATCTCAACGTGTGCAGACGAAATCGTACCACCCATATCTTCGCCGTTTATCTTCCGATCGACTCGCTTTTTGATAGCGACAGAAGGCGGTACATGCCCGCAGCCTGCAACTGTCGCCCACACCCACCTGCACACCCACAGCCACCTGCTCTCCCACACCCACCTGCTCACCCACACCCACCTGCTGGCCTAAAATGGAATAACATACATGTATGACACATGACTTGAGGGTACCTTTTAACAAGGAATTCATTTCTGATGCCAGAATTGACCAATGAATGATTATAAGAGAGTACTGTATCTAAGTACATGATAAGCACTCACCAGCAGGACCCAGATTCAGGATAGGGTTGGGGTTGGGACATGAGTTGTACAAATTCACTATCACACATATTACACTCACACATATTGCACTCACACATATTACACTCACATATATTACACTACACACATTGCACTCACACATATTACACTCACATATTACACTACACACATATTACACTCACACATATTACACTACACACATATTACACTACACACATGACACTTACACATATTACACTCACACATATTACACTCACACATATTACACTACACACATATTACACTCACACATATTACACTCACACATATTACACTCACACATAAGTATGTTTATCCAATGAAAAACAAATACCTGTGTCTTTTGTGATTGGGATCACACGTTAGATTTTACTGAACTATTGCAGCTGGTTAATGGTTGGTAGAGTCCCTGTTCTGATGGCTCTCGTTGCTAGGTTGCCACCTCCCATGCTCCTGGGCCCTGTTTGCTAGGGTCCTAATTCTTAGGGCCCTGGTTCCTGGGGTTTCAGTTCTTAGGACACTGGTTGCTAAGTTCTCAGGACCCTGCTTGCTAGGGTCTAATTTTCAGGGCACTGATTGCTAGGATCCCAGGGTTCTGGTTGCTAGGGTCTTAGTTGCTAAGGTCTCTGATTGCTATTTGCTAAGTAGATGTTGCAGGCAATCTTTTTGAAGCAAAAGGATAGAATTTGTAAGGAATACATACATATGCAAAAAGTGAGGAATCGCTTCGCACCTCGCTGCATGGTTATATCGTGGTTGAACACAATTGTTAGACTTGTAAAAAGGACAAAATTAAAACATATTCTATACATTATGTTATGTCCTGTATTGTGTACAGCCTCGGCGGTGACAGGTTTTATTGATGTATTAGTGATACCTCGGTTTACTGCATACGCAGAGGGCTGCAGCGCAATCTGTAATACATGTACAAATGTATATCATTGACTACATCTAAGCTGCTACATAAGTGATATTTGTGGCACTAGAAAAGAATTGTGGCCAAGGTTTGCATTAAATATGCAGCCACTCCGTTGTATTCGGTCATATACACTATTTACGCTTTAAGGGCAGCCTTTTTGTCATCATGATGTACGTATGCAGCCCTGATGAGTCAATCACCAGGGCTGCATTCATGCATCATGAGAACCCTATTGCATCATGTCGACCATACAAGGTTGAGACACTCCTGAAGAGTCAGCATGATGCACATATGCAGCACCGGCAAGTTACTCACCAGGGCTGCATTCGTTCTTCACGACGACAAACGTCATCTTTTAGCGACATGCAGTCCTTAAAGAGTTAAATGGTTAAAGATGGTAGGAGAGAATTCTCCATTCCCGGCAGCCCCCAATACCCGGTGGGACAGGGCAGGCAGTGAGAACACTGGTGCTGCCTGGAGGACGGCCCTTAATGTGGGGCATGCAGCTTAATCATTACCCGCTACACACTGTCTAGCTCTAAAGCTGCACACTATTAACTTGTGGTACCCCTGGAAATTTTAGAGTTCAAAAAGCGTGCAGCGGGATTAAATATCAACCAATGAGATAATTCCCTACATTCCCTGCGGAATTCTTAGGGTGCTTATGTAACAACTGTTACCCATTGTGATAGCTGTTATACGTCCTTATCTTGCTGGTACCAGATCGAGCAATGGTCCCACGACCTGGGAATATAAAAGTTGTATGCTTGGTTGCATGGAAACTTGTCACTATCAAATCACATCAACCACGAAAGGATGGTTTGATGATTCATTTGTTGTCCTGCGGCACCAACGCAATACTGGCGAGTAACTCGCTGGTACTGTGTTGTCGAAGCATGAATAATTCAGGATTGTATTAACTCTGAAGGGTCTGCATGATGCATGAATGCCGCACTTGCGAGTTACCAACCAGTACAAACCGACAAATGGGCATGACGGATTAACTCACTACGCTACGCCATTCATTTGGCACTGGTTTTTCTCTCAGCTGCATTGGATGGCCTGAGTACATAGCTTATTTACAAAGACTCAGCCCAGTATAAAAGCAGTCTTAATAGGCACCCCTGCTACTGTGTACCTAGATGAAGTATAGTCCATTCCACTTCCCCTTGGGCCATAACGATCGGTTTCCTTATGGTAGCGGGCGTATCGATGAGAGATGCCTGCATCAAGTTTAATTTGCAGGGTGGAACCTAGTTTAACCCTTGCAGGGCCGCATAATGCTTTAATGCATTATGTCCTGTATCATAGCGATGTATTAATGCAACAATAGCAAGTAACTGACCAGGTCTGCAGTCATTCCTATCCTATAAGGTTGATACACTCCCAAAGGGTCAGCATGATGCACTCATGCAGTCCTATTAAGTGAGTAAACCCTTAAAGAAAGCTGCGCGAGTGCATCGTAACAACAAATGACATTGCACATTAAAGCGCTCTGCGGCCCATAAAGGGTTAATTTGCAGGTGGAACCAGATTTGGTCATTATGAAGGCCTGGTCTCCTGTTACTGTGAGTGATTACAGGCACATGGTCGCCTTACCCACACACACTAACAGGGCTTTAGGGCCCCCAGGGAGGTGGCCTACTCATCTAGATACTCCGGTACTAGCTAGTTAAATACAAAAGCAAATAATGTTTGGGAGACATCTTTAATGTTTGTCAGCAGTGTTGTTGGTAGTATTTCACATGTACCTTGTCCGTAGTATTTCACATGTACCATTAGAAGTGGTAGAGATTCGCGCTACTTTCCGCGTGGGCAGGCGTACTCCATCACTCTTACCGATGTAAAAACCTCAAAAAATCCACAACACGCAAAATATTTTAACACATGCAGTCCAATTGGAACAAAAGTTATAACAATAATTCGAGCAATTATGGAACATAATTTCGATTGTTAAGAACTGTGATGACTAGCGATATTAGATGTCGTCTAAAACTAGCTTTTGCGGTGTGCCTTCTCCATCTAGCTGCAGAGGACCATACTCAGTACCGATAGCGGCTTAAACAATGTAGAATTAAGGGTCTGCCAGGCCAGCTACAAGGTGACCTTAAGGCTACTGCAGCGGCGGCTGGAGGAGGTTGATCGATCTTTATAACCTTGTCTCAGGTTTTTATACCACCCGGCCGGCAGTAAGACAGACCAGCGCTGCTCAGGGTCATCTGTCACCGTTGGCTCACCACCAGAGTCCACTCCTCAATCCCCTGTGGTGGCCAGTGCTTACATGATGTCATGTTGCCAGTCAGATATCAGGGATATCATCTGTCAGCTACTGCTATGGTGGCCATCCTTAACCCTAGAAGGGCTGTATAATGCTATAATCCAATATTTGTTGTCATGATGCACTAGTTAGTCTAGTAGTTAGCTGGAGAGTTACTTACCAGACTGCATAAGGCATAACCATGTTATCAAAACTTTAAAGACCTCCTCATCAGACTGATAAATGCCAAAAACATGTTTGATCTACCAGCATTCCAATCAAATCTGACACCAGCCCAAATATCACCTTATTGGAGCCATGATCCAGCTAGAATTCTAACTGCTATAACGTTGCATGTGTTGTACCACTGTGTTCTCCAACTTGACTGATGTTCCTGTCAGTGATACATGTGTGTAGATGTACCACTGACGCTGTTTCACCTCCCTAGAGCAATCATATAGGGAAATCAGCTGGAAAAGCTGATGTCCATTAAATTTTATTCTAGGAAATGATAAAAACGTTTCAATATTTAGGATAAAAAAATATTTTGACTTTGTTCGCTTTCAGACGGCGTGCTTCCACGAGGAGCGGGATGTGTTGGTGTACGGCAGCAAACACTGGATCACCAAACTACACTACGCCTTCCAGGACGATGACTATCTGGTATGTAACACACTTTACATCAAATAACTACTGTAAAGTCTCGTGTAAAAGCCATGGCTTGTATGCGAATCAGAAGCAGCTTTAATTTTATACCAAACATGTAATATTGGAGGCCGCTTATACAGGGATTTTGAAGGTATGCTTTTGTATTAAAGTACAGTAAAACCCCGCCTTTAATAATGATTTTATTTGGGATTTATTTTTCCTACAAGACGGATTGTTTCCCTAAAGTAAGGGGTCGTCTTAAAGGCGGGGTTTAAAAAATATAAATATATATAAATTGTTTTTTCTCAAACTAGGGGGTCGTCTTAAAGGCAGGGTCGTCTTAAAGGTGGGGTTTTAGGTAGCTGTAATCAAACCTCAGATTCGGCTTGTAGGATCCCCCCCAAGTTAGAGATTTAAATGCGAGACTTTACGGCAGCTTATATGCAAGACTTTATTGTAAACCCTATCAATGTAAGATACTATACAGCATTTTTAATATGTGGTGGTTTGTATTGAGTGGGTGATCACCAGACAAGTTTACCATGTGCCAGTCTGGTGACTCCAAAGAAAGCTCCTGTCTTTTTTTGGTTATGTACACTCATAACAGTTTATTAAACTAATTATGATTTTCAATTTTTAATATGTGTGTAGTGTCTGCGTGCTGTGGGAACAAACAGCATATCAAAGGACAGTCTGTCATACATTGCCAAATTAGCATGAGAAATAAAAGTATCCTTGCCCTGGGAAATGTATCTGCACTGAGGTGTGCAGACATATCAAAGAAAAGTCCTGGTTGCTAAGGTCCTGGTATTGAGGACCCTGGCTGCTAGAGTGTTAGTTGAGTTATGAATTCCCTTGTTGCCAGAGTTTCATTTCCGAAAGCCTGGTTGCTAGGGGCCCAGTTAAGAAGTTACTAGGGTCTCAGCTTTGATATCCCTGGTTGCTAGGGGCCTGGTTCTGAATCACCAGGTTGCTAGTGTTGCTAGGGTTTCTAGTTCTGACGGCTCTGGTTGCTAGGGGCCTGGTTCTGAATCCCCAGGTTACTAGTGTTGCTAGGGTTTCTAGTTCTGAATGTTCTAGTTGCCCCCATGTTGATCTGAATGCCCTGATTGCTAGGACCCCAGATCTGACTGCTCAGGTTGCTAGGGTTCTAAATCTGAGGGCCCTTATTGCTAGACCCCAGGTTGAGTCCTGGTTGCTAAGGTCCTGGTATTGAGGACCCTGGCTGCTAGAGTGTTAGTTGAGTTCTGAATCCCCTGGTTGCCAGGGTTTCATTTCTGAAAGCCTGGTTGCTAGGGGCCCAGTTAAGAAGTTACTAGGGTCTCAGCTTTGATATCCCTGGTTGCTAGGGGCCTGGTTCTGAATCACCAGGTTGCTAGTGTTGCTAGGGTTTCTAGTTCTGACGGCTCTGGTTGCTAGGGGCCTGGTTCTGAATCCCCAGGTTACTAGTGTTGCTAGGGTTTCTAGTTCTGAATGTTCTAGTTGCCCCCATGTTGATCTGAATGCCCTGATTGCTAGGACCCCAGATCTGACTGCTCAGGTTGCTAGGGTTCTAAATCTGAGGGCCCTTATTGCTAGACCCCAGGTTGAGTCCTGGTTGCTAAGGTCCTGGTATTGAGGACCCTGGCTGCTAGAGTGTTAGTTGAGTTCTGAATCCCCTGGTTGCCAGGGTTTCATTTCCGAAAGCCTGGTTGCTAGGGGCCCAGTTAAGAAGTTACTAGGGTCTCAGCTTTGATATCCCTGGTTGCTAGGGGCCTGGTTCTGAATCACCAGGTTGCTAGGGTTTCGTTTATGAATGCTCTGGGTGCTAGGGGCCTGATTCTGAATCCCCTGGTTGCTAGGGTCTCAGTTCTGACGGGCCTGGTTGTCAGGGGCTTGCTTCTGAATCCCCTGGTTGCTAGGGTCTGAGTTCTGACGGCCCTGGTTGCTAGGGGCCTGCTTCTGAATCCCCTGGTTGCTAGGGTCTCAGTTCTGACGGCCCTGGTTGCTAGAGGCCTGGTTCTGAATCCCCTGGTTGCTAGGGTCTCAGTTCTGACGGCCCTGGTTGCTAGGGGCCTGCTTCTGAATCCCCTAGTTGCTAGGGTTTCAGTTCTGATGGCCCTGGTTGCTAGGGGCCTGCTTCTGAATCCCCAGGTTGCTAGTGTTGCTAGGGTTTCTAGTTCTGACGGCTCTGGTTGCTAGGGGCCTGGTTCTGAATCCCCAGGTTGCTAGTGTTGCTAGGGTTTCTAGTTCTGAATGTTCTAGTTGCCCCCATGTTGATCTGAATGCCCTGATTGCTAGGATCCAGATCTGACTGCTCAGGTTGCTAGGGTTCTAGATCTGAGAGCCCTTATTGCTAGACCCCAGGTTGAGATACCCAGGTTGAGATACCCAGGTTGAGATACCCAGGTTGAGATAGAGGCCCATATAGCAGTGGCCCCTGAGGCTTGATGCTGGTATCCCGTACCGAAGACTAACCACAGGACATCACACGGCCAGCCTGAGGGCTGGATGCTGCTGCAGCACTAACAATACGTCTGTACCTAGAGGAACAATACGTATACCACAAGCCACGAGTACCTCCTCCTCTAGTCTACCCCCCGGGCTGCGGCCACCGTGCTCGTTCATCTTTATTAACCCTTTAAGGACGGCATAGTGCTTTCATGAATTATGCCCTTTAATAGTCGTCATGATGCATAAATGCAGCACAGGCGAGTTATTCACTAGTGAGGGCTCTTCTTGATACACGCCCGAAGAGTCAGCATTCTGCGCCAATACTGCCCCAGGGAGTTACTCGCTGGGACTGCAGTGGTGTATTATGCCGGCAAACGACATGTCACCTTTTTAGTGACATGTCATCCTTAAAGAGTAAACTGGGAGCACTGTGGCTGACTGACAACAGGCAGTGCTGCAGCCTTATGGCAGCAAAAGACCAACACAAGGCTACAAAGTGTACTCTCTGGTATAATAAACTTTTACAAGTTATTTTATAACTTGAAAGTAAAATTATAAATACCATGTTAAGCCACTCAAAAAAAAATTAAAAAATCATGATCTGTGGAATTTAAGAAAAAAAACATTTTTCTACCATTTTTTAATGAGAAATATGCTAAACCTATTGACAATTTTTGACAAATTTGTTATCAAATTAAAGCTCATGCTGTCAGTAATGCAGTCAGCTAGGAATAACTTGTATTACAACACATTTCACTGATCAATAAACTTACTAAAACGTGAAAATTGATCACGAAAAGTCCAACTTTCCCTATGTATTTGAGCCCCAAGTAAAAAAAGAACGCCCTCGTCATATTTTTTCAGTACGTGGTGATGAGAACAACTTTTTCTTTGAGTGGCCTTGGCTTTCTCCTGGCCTCAGGAACCTTCCTGGAGGCTGTACAGGGTAGGGCCTGGGGAGCACAGCCTAGGAGTCTTGTGATACTCAAGTCACCATCGATTATACACTGCTGCTGGGTTATGTAACTGTAAGGGGCTAAGAGGTTACATGGTTACATTTTGTCGGGTACCCCTTGCGAGAATCGCCGAATTATCAAAACCCATCCAGTCTTACACTCACAACCTGAATTTGCTTCCAGTTCCCTGAAGGATAGTCGCTGACAGCTAGAGTCTGAATACCCTCAGGAGCCTCTCCTGGTTGTGGCAGCGGTCTGTGCAGGACTGTATGCATGCTCAGTCAGGTGGGGATGGGGCGAGATGAGCTGGGATGAGGCCTGTATGCCCGGCAGGTTAAGGCGTACACTATCGACTATGACAGAGCAGGGGAGAAGGGCTGTCATGGAATTAGCCCAAGGCCTGTGTTAGCTCATGTACAGTGTACCATCTTCTCTTTTGGCAGAAAGAGTAATAACTATGTGGAAAGGGTAGAGGTAGTAGTGGAAGAAAAGTAAGTAAATAAATAAGGAAGCAGTGAGTAATAACTTTAACCTTTAGAGGGATGGGGTGTAACTAATGCCTCGTGCAATAAAACTTATACACATGTGTTGTTCTGGGGTAGAACACTGAAGCTGGCTGAGGCTAGCTATGCTATCAATTTAAATAATCCTCTGCCTCGAAAGGTATGTGTATGCATTATGTCTGCGTTGAAAGTGATAAATTTCCATATGGATTTCAATTTTGTGCATACCGTCTCTGTCTGTATGGTAAAAGCGGGCATGGAAACTCTATTATTACACCACTAAAAATCTGAAGTAGGCGCAGGTCGTGTATTAGCGGAGCTCAAAGGGATGTCAAAAGCTATACATGTATACACAGTTGCACTCATAATTAACCAATAATATATGAATATCGCCGAACGCGGGGTGTGTATTCTTGAATAATGACCGAGGTGCGTAGCACCGAGGTCGTTATTCATGAATACACACCCCAAGTTCGGTGATATTCATGTATTATTAGGTTTATTATACGATTATCCCATTCAAATGTCTTTAATTACCTTATATGAGTCCTAATTTGGCCATTTTGAAGGATTATTGACTGAATATCACTCGTACAGCAGTAGCGCCATGTTGTTTTGACCTCCCACCAACCCTGCTCGCTGATTGGTGGAGCCTGGTGACGTCATACCCTCAATCTCCAACACTGAGTTCAACATAGAATTTGTGAGGGGGCCAGCTTGGGGCTATGTTATATACTAACCAGCGTTTCCCTCCACATTCACCACAGCCGGATAGGCATGGCCGCTAGCGTCTCCGCCTCACACACCAAGGGTACCCGGATCGATCCTGGGTGGAAACGTACCATTTTCAAAATGCCTATTTCTATGTGAAAAAAAATCCCTAGAATTATTTTAACGAAAGGCTAAGTAAAGTCCATCTTCTACCTTTATAGTAAAAAAGAAATTAGAAAAAAATATTGATTTTCAAAGAAATTATACCAAAAAATGCCTTTTCTTCTGTAACTCGGTAAATAATGGTCCTACAGGGCTGGAAATCCGCCTGTAGACTCCTTGTTTCGCCACCTCCCTCTACCAGCGCCTCCACAGCGTGGTGGTTAGCACGTCGGACTTCAAGTCTTGATGTAGCGTGTTCGAGTCTCCATGAATCCTCGGATTTTATGGCTGTCGAGAGTTCCGACAGAATCGTTCTGATATCCGGTAACTCATTACAAATCGTTCTGATATCCAGAATATCAGCACGATTTCACCTTGCCAAGTGTGCGGTATGCAGGAATATCAGAACGGGAATATCACCTAAAAAGCACGATCAGAGCCAAGATCGTATAATAAGGGCAGATACAGTATTATTTGATAGGTGATGAGTTAATCCCGTGAGTGCAAAAGAGTTGTAAATGTAGGTTACAAGAGTGTGGGTTACAACCTTTTTGCACTTTGAGAATGGACGATGTACAACCTACAATAGGGTTAGTTTTTCCTAAAAGGCTGACTACAGTTGCTTCATATCCTAGTAGACTCGGGTGTTGATCATCGAGGCTTTCAACACAGAAAACAACCAATACAAAATAAACAACAGACAAAAATGTTTACTAAAAAGTGTGGACCATAAAAAATCATCAAGCTGGCTAGAACAAAGGTGCAGCTTGCCGGTTAGTCTCACATAGACTAGTTAATTATACCGCGGTGAGTCTCGCACAGACTGGTTTATCGCGCCGCCTTGTCAGCAACAGGTGAAAAAGGCTGCACTTGACGCACCATGTCAGGTCTGTGTTCACAGCGAATTGTTTTCTGATGCTTGAGGGCTGCATAGTGCTTTAATGCGGTATACCCTTGGTCGTCATGATGCATGAATGCAGTCCTGGTGAGCAACTAGTTTGCCAATGTTGCATTCATATACTATACTGACTCTACGACCCAGGTACATTCCTGACAGGTCGGCATGATGTACTAATGCAGTGACAAAATGCTCAGGAATCTTTATGCATCATGCTGTCCTTAAAGGGCTAACACTAGTAACAGCCTTCAGTCTAGGTATGTTGCGGCTATTTAGTGTGTAGAGGCCCCTAGACACACAAACAAGGTTTTTGAGTGGTCAATATTTCACATGGGAGGAGGGGATGAGCACCCCTTTGATCATGATAGAGTAACATGCTGCCATACCTTTTGTTCCAAAGCGGTGAATCCCCACACTCCACTCCCCCCACCAAACCCACCCCTGTCAGGTATCCAATAATGGTCACACCCTTGGAGAAGAGATGTTTTGCCTTTTTACTTTTTTTAAATTTTTACTTCCTATCTAAAATTGACCCAAAGAGTAAAAATTGGGAGATTTTTTCCAAAATTTTCTAAACTTAAATTTGACCCCAAAAAAGTATAAAAATATAAAAATATCTTCAAAATTGCATAAAAAAACGTAGGGTCGGCCCTGTTTAGATACGGTCGGTCGGGTGACCTGAAACAAACCTCTTTTTTTTTTGGCCTAAGTGGTGCAGTTAAGTAGCAGCAGCAGAAGATGGTGCTTTTGTTGTTTGTTTGTTTGTGTAGTTTAACGTCCCACTGACTATGCAGGTGAGACTTACTCGAGTTACATTTTTTTCACAAGTTAAAAGGTAGGCCGAAGGCCTACCTAGGGTGATTGTATCCAGGATGATCGAATCTATGAGATGAGCCAAAAGATAGAAATCCCGCTCCTACACATTTACCGAAGCAAGGGTTCTTTAACCTCCGACACCACATAGACATGGTGTGAGAGGGACAGGCCTTTGTTATGCTGTAAGTCTACCACAGCATGGGAAAGCGCAGCTATAGGTAAAGTTGGGAAGCAGTGAAAACTCCAGGCTGCTACCGTGCAGACGTAACCTGCAGGCAGGGCAGGGTGGGCTGACAGGGGGGTGAGGGTATCTAGACTGTAGTCTAACACCAACAGATGTCTGCCAGTACCGCTAACACTGTAACAGGTGGCACAAGCATAACACAGCATAGCACTTTAACCCTTTAAGAACGGCATGTTGCTAAAATATGAGATTTGTCATCATGATGCACCAATGCAGCCCCGGCGAGTTACCGGTGCTGCATTGGTGCATCGTGCCGACCCTTTGGGAGTGTCTCAATCCCGTGGGGTTGGCATGATGCTTGAATGCAGCCCTGGCGAGTTAGTCGCTAGTGCTGCATTTATGCATCATGGCCACCGAAGACATGGTGCATTAAGGCATTATGCCGTCTTTAAAGGGTTCATACACGTTGCTCTTTGTCGACATGATGCATAGCTCTGGCGAGTAACTTGCCTGTCATTGTGCCAACGCGAGTTACTCGCGGGCGTCGCGGGTGCAGCATTGGTGAATCAGGATAAAGAACATAAACTTAGAGGCTTTGTGTGATTAATGTGTAGAACGAGATAGGAGGGTTAGGATGGGGTCGTGACGAGAACAACCAGAAGACCCCAGACTGTAGGCCTGCCCAACTCAGAGAGGATAGATATCCAAGCTCTTTGCCTGGCTGTGCTTTGCTTTGGTGTTAACCGCAATGTACAGAACTACCGGGGTATAGACAGACGACACTACAGGAAGAATTCATGTATAAACCGTGGCATATAAGCGAGGTTTTACTGTACGGTAGTGAGAAAATTTAAACCAAGTGGAAGTAGAACACATAATGAATCCCAGGTATCTTGAGGAAGGGAGCATCTATGAGAGAGAGAGATTGACATAGCTGTTCCATGCCAAGGAGCAAAACTACAACTACCGGTATATCGAACATGAAATGGTTCACAATGTATCTTCTGAGAAGAAAGAAAGGAGGGGTTTGCTTTACCAAATTCTGTAGATTTTCATGAGCATGGATATTATACCTTTAAAACGTTTAAAAACGCTCTTGGTTTGCTGGGCAGCCTCCTTCACAACATGACCCATCCACTGTCTCACACTGTCACTCTGTGAGTCACTCCTTTAGACAGGAAAGGAAAGGGCATTAAAAGATATTTTAGGCATGGGTAGCATCCTCCTTCCTAAGTTGTTTGACCAAGGATTTCAAGTTTGTTTTTATGTTGCTTAGACCTGTAATAGCCTACAGAGAACCAAACATCTCCAAAATCACTATTTACAAAAAGATACCTGATAAACTTGCAGACTTAATGCTATAGTTAGTTTCTGGTTTCCTTTATAGATGAGACCAATGCGCAGCAAGAAAGGGTGACTTTTTCAGAAAAGTTGTTGAACACTTCTGATGCGGGACAGACAAATACATAAATATTACCTCAAAATCAAGCATTTTTATGTACACTATTTGAAAGATATTTGTCCTGTGAATCTCATGATATGAGATATTTGCAAATTTAACCATTTCAAACAATGTTAGCATGATTCTGCTAAAACCAACGTAAATACAACTTTATTATGAAAAAGTGAACCTCTCTTGCTGCATTGACCTATAATGTTCCTCAGTCAGCAGTTTGTCAGAAGTGTTTTACAGAAGTAGAAATGTAAAACTAAATTACATCCCAGAGGTCTCAGGGGCATGTACGAGACGCCACCTCTGACGTCATAAGTCACAACCCTCAGGGCCATCTTTAAACCCTGTCATTGCCGCACACTGCTTTAATTTGCATTGTCCTTTGTTGGCATGATGCATTCATGCAGCCCTGGTGAGTAACTCGCCAGTGCTGCATGAATGCATCATGCCGAGCAGTCGGCAGTTTATCAACCATGTAGGATCGTCATGATACTTGAATGCAGCACTGGCGAGTTACTCACCAGGTCTGCATTCATGCATCAATACAATAACGGGCATCGTTCACCAAAGCACTATGTGGCCCTTGAAGGGTTAAACCAAAATAGTATCAGTGTTTACCTTTGGGGAGTTAGCCTGACGCTGATCGTCAGTAGAGGTAGTCCTTCTTATCTTTGAAGTCTTTACTGCACCCTAATGTTAAGCAGACCGCAGTCAAGTTAAAAAGGGGCTCATATCTCATATTTTTACTCCTAAAGTTGCTCCTAGAAAATAATGTTTTTTGCTCGTATTTCTACCCCAGCCTGCCTGCAAAGAGTATACAGATGGCAATTATCACTCATTGTAAATTCTGAGTTAAAAATTATCCAAGGCAGCATTCACGTATCATGCCGACCCTATGTGGCTGATGCACCAATGCAGCACATTGGTGCATCTTGACGACAAATGGACTTGACAAGAAATGAACAAGGAACTGTAAAGATCATACTGTCCTTAAAGGGTTAGCGGTTGGGTTGGATAAGGGCTGGTAAACATTAGCTCATCCCCTCATACAGAGTACGGGTGTTACTACCCACCAGTAAGTGGGGAAACCAGATGTTAAGCATTGATCTTAACTAAGTCCCTCACTTTACGCGGGAATTTCTTTTTCACTCAAGACGGTTATGACTGGCGCGTACTAACCGTGAGTGAGTCATGTACGTCCCACCGAGTCGCTATTTGCTCGGTGTAATGCTGATGACACCCAGTGGTATGGGCCATAACTAAAAGGTTACACATGGGTTAGATTCATAGTAGGAAGTCAGCGCTTTACTCACTACACTTAGTGTACTGCACTCTGCTACAGCGAATCTTTCTGCAGTATACATGAACACTGTACAATAACCCTTTAAAGATGGGGTATTGCCTCAAAGCAGAATTTGTCGATGATGTGATGCACCATGCACCGCAGTGTCGACGAGTAATTCGCCGGCGATGCATGATGCCGATTCCTCGGGAGTGTATCACTGCTGCAGAGTCGGCATGGAGAATGAATGCAGGACTAGCGAGTTACTAGCCAGGGCTGCATTCATGCATCATGACGATAAACGACAAAGTGCATTAAACCACCGTGCTGCTTAACATTGGGTATTAGATGTTGTGGGGAATCACCCCTGAACTAACAGACCTCAATCATGTCTCAATAGTAAAGAGCAAAATGATGTGATGACGATGGTTTAGGGTCCCTCAGGGATCCATCCTGGGCCCTATCCTACACATCGCTGATAGCCCTAAAACCTTTTGCTCAGATGATCCGGATGATCTCTTTTCTGCCCCTTTGTCGTCATGATGCATGGATGCAGCCTTGGTGAGGTTACTCGCCAGTGCTGCATTTATGCCGACTCTGCATGGTTGCGACACTCGATCTCAAAGGGTCGGCATAGTGCACTGCAGTACTGGTGACTTATTCACTGGTACTGCATAAGTACATCATGACAACAGATGAACATGGACCTTGAGGTATTATCCAATCACCCCCCCCCCCCTCTGAACCCTGCTACCTTGTACAAGTGTGAATGTTGAATGTTAGTAGATGTTGGAGTCATAGACAAGGTGACTTTAATACAAAGAACAGGTGTAAAGAATTATTGTTATAGGTATGGACATTAAGACGTGCAATATAATGCGAGGTGTTTCTTTACAATGTCCTCCCTAGGGCGGTTATGCGATCAGTTGAATAAGTTGATGTACTCTGTTCTCTAGGGGAAAAAAAATCTTTGAACTTGAAACTTTCCATTATTAAAAAATAAGTTTTGTCCAATAATAACTTCCCCCTTCTCTCCCCCTTCTCTCCCCCTACAGTACCTGGTTATGGACTACTACTGCGGCGGGGACCTGCTCACGCTGCTCTCCAAGTTCGAGGACCGGTTACCGGAGGAGATGTCTCGCTTCTACATCGCGGAGATGGTCCTGGCGATCCACTCGCTGCACAAACTGGGGTACGTGCATCGAGACATCAAACCAGACAACGTGCTGCTAGACCGACAAGGGCACATCGTGTTGGCCGACTTCGGGTCCTGTTTGAAACTCATGGAAGATGGCACGGTTAGTATGATCTTGTTCTGCTGTATAACTAAATTAACGCATGCGGGACTTTGAATAATCATGTCAGTGAACATTTCAAGGTTTTTCAAGATATGTCATTTTCATCCGTATAACCCTGGTATCTATTCTTGTGTCAAATTTGATGGCACTTGTGGCAGCGAATTTCTTTTTTTAAATGGCTTGCTCATACTCCTTTTGTGAAGCTTGATTGATAGCATACATAATTTAACACCTCACGGGGCCTTTCTAGGCAATCCAAGTTTCACAAGGATATAAAGATTTCGCTCGTTCTAGATAGGTATCTAAAAACTTCTTGCACAATACAGGAGTGATCCAAAGACAAACTTATTTACTGGTTTGGTCATACTATACTTTTCTGTATATGTATATAGAAGTAAAAAGAACCCTTTGGGGAAACAATGATGGGCAGTAGCGACCAAACGATGGTCAATCAAGCAAAGTTTGGTTTTATACGTAATGTCTCTTCGGATGTCAACCAATTTGTCGGTTTGACTAGTAAAGCAGTATTCGCGTACTATCAAGACAGATGAACATACATTAATGGAGCAATCCTTGTAATGCCAGACAATGGTACAACATAGAAGTCTGCGCTACACGGTTCCCAGACTCATAAAGAGGTGATTTCCCCCGAGTCTATGGAGCTCAAATCGCCGATCGGCGCAGGCAGAGGTGTGTTTTTCAGCAAAGTAATGTTGTCAGCGTATTTTACCTACCAATGGAATAGCCCATTCCCCGGCTCCCTATACACAATAGAATACCACGTCCCAAGGGGGACCTACCTCTATTCTGGCTTCCCGGTTCACTAGTCACTCGATCCTTTATGGCTCTTCTGGGCAATTTAGCCAGTTAGATAATAGTAAAAGCTACATAAAACCATTTTGCGAATAGCACTACCAGAGGATATACTTTTTATTATTGCTATAAATGTTAGAATATTAGAGACTAAATTTGACAGATTGGCTTTAGATATTAACAGTTTCTCTGCTCCTGTTTTCTGAATCCCTTATAACCCTACCTGTCAAGGCAAAAAAGTAAAGGTGAAAAGATTTCAGTCATTTTTTTGCGGTTTTCATACACGAATGTACGTCTCCTACCACAGCCACTCTCTAAGCAACCCATAGTTGGTGATGATATTTGTTCGCTAAATGTCATTCTACATGTCATACAAATAATACTGATTCTTGGTTGATGCTTAGAGCCAGGCATTCAATCAGGCAGAAGATGTTGTAATAATATGAGTGACTATATTTAAAAAAAGAAACTATTTCCTTGTATGATGCAGGTACAATCATCAGTAGCTGTTGGCACACCGGATTACATTTCCCCGGAGATCCTCCGCGCGATGGAGGACGGACACGGGAGGTACGGTGCTGAGTGCGACTGGTGGTCCCTCGGTGTCTGCATGTACGAGATGCTCTTTGGTGAGACGCCATTTTACGCTGAGTCACTCGTAGAAACATACGGCAAGATCATGAACCATGAGGTGAGTGCAAGATTCCATATTCTTTTTCTTTCTGTGCTTCTGTCGCAGAGATGCAACTTTTACTGGTTTTGCAAAAATTTCTGCCTTTCAACAGGCATTTTATTTTAGTTTCCTGAAATTTCCCGAAAGAATTTGCTCAGATTTCCTGCATGTTCCAGGGAGCAGCAGCTCTAGAACTGCGACAGTCAATGCCAGTGCAGTAGATATTTGTAGTCAGGGAAAATGGTCTTTCTTGATCAGGGAAAGTCCTGAAATTTTAATCTGAAATATTTGTGGGAACCAACTATTTCACCATTATGAATCACTGGTGAGCATCCATTGTTGGCATCCTGATAGCTAAATACATGAGAGTTGAACCATATCGAGAATTTGTGCCAATATATTGTAATTGGGACATCTATTTAATCAGGTGAATAGCAGAAATATAATGCATTGTAGAGTTCAGATACTCAGAGGCGCTCTAATATAGGAAGGCCATATTAGATACTGCGCCTATATCGCTGCTCCATATAATCCGCCAACAGCCTATAGCCAGGGGGGGGGGATTAAGGGTATACTCGGGTGTCGTTACCTCATGTTAGCGAGTATCAGGCTCACCGACATGGATTTGGACATGAGTACTGATAGCCGTTCAATTACCACTCGATATAGATCCTCTATATCATGTCTCAATCCCACCTTACCCTATTCACCTTGGACGTTATCAGTGTGGTACAGACTACATAAAGCATGCAAAAAGATGTCTATTAAACATATTGACAAATACTACACTATGGTTAACCCTTTAAGGGCCACATACTGCTTTAATGCATTATGTCCTTTGTCATCATGATGCATGAATGCAGCTCTGCGGAGTAACTCGCCCCTGCATTCATACATGATGCCAAACTAACGGGGTTGATACACTCCTGAAGGGTTGGCATGATACCCCAATGCAGCACGACAATGAACATGCAGTCCTTAAAGAGGTGGGGGAGGATGGGGGAAGTAGAGGGGTGGGTACAAAGCATTGCATATCACCTTAACCCATCAAGGACAGCGTGTCGCTAAAAGATGACATTTGTCGCCATGATATACCAATGCAGCCCCAGCGAGTAACTTGTGAGTTACTCACCGGTGCTGCACTGAATTTCTGTCATCCTTAAAGGGTTAGTCATACCATATCTCTGTAGGTAATGGACTTCCACTCTAATTAAAAGCCTTCTCATCTCTGTGAGGCAGCCACAGTGTTTACTACCATGGATGGCTGATAAGCTGCAGGCGGGGGGGAGGGGGGGTGACAGATGGTCGGGGGGGGGGGGGGGTGTGGAGTCACGTTTTGTCCACAGGCCACAAAGTGTCCACAGGGTCCTCGCAGGTCAAGGAAAGACACAGGTTGGTGCTGTTGAAGTGAATTGTGTTTTTAAAGAGTATAATTTCTTTGCTAAATGGATATTTTCGCCATACAGGCAATTTTAGAAATCAAGAAAACAAGAAATATCAGTAACAGTTTAGTATGGCATAATTGTATAGGCTACATCTTATCATGTACTACCGGTAGGTATTGCCAGGCTGGGATATTCGGTCATCTAATGATATCTTTTTTAATGTACTTACTAAAACTGATAATGGACCTTGCAAATTTCTTGTCTGAAGAAATAAATTAAGTTCCTACAAAGAGTTTGATAATGGGTGTGGACACTTTGTAGCATGTGGACAATTTAAACGTGACTCCACACTTGTGGGCGGTACAATCAGCGCCCCGGGGGGGGGGGGGTGTAATGTTAAACAGCCACACGGCCTGTAGCGGTACCTGGTGGCAGGACCAGGTACTGGAGGTGTGTGCAGGTGACCAGGCTGACATGTTACACAGATGGATGTCCTCCAGGGCGGGGCTGCCATACACCTGTGTGTTGTGTAGGGGGGGGGGGGTCTACACATGGGTATGGGGGTTAGTCAGTCATTCAGCTTAAAGGTGCACCAAACTCACCGACTTTGGGGTGTGAAATCTATTGCAATGACTCCCAAAGAGCTGGACTGTAAATTCACGTGTATATCATATATATACTATATGGGAGTTAGACTTAAATACCCGAGTATGCCTTCATAATAATGTTTTGCGCTTATTACGTCAAATACGGTATATGCAATATTTTACAGTAGCGCCTATAGAGTAGGTGGGTGAAGACAAACTACTGTAAATTCCCACGTATAACCCGCACCCTGACTTTGGGAGAATCATATAATCTGTACCTGGGGTCTGAAAATTGCCATTTTAGTACTGTTCTATACTTTCAAAAACCCTGGTATAACCCGCCCCTAAACTTAAAGAATTTTGTATAACCCGCACTAGAGGTTTGGTTCGCGTATAACCCGCGGGAATTTACTCTGGGCTGATCTTATACTAGTAAGCCGTACTAGCCACGGCTTATACGCAAGATTTTACATATGCAATATTTTATGGTAGCAGCTATAGAATAGGTTGGTGAAGACGCACTACTTGTAGCAATAGCCTACACTAGTGTTACATCAGTCTACTTGATCTACCTGCTGCTGTCAGCAGTGACGACTGTCAGTCCGGGTCTAGCTGTCATAACTGGGTTAAATATGCACCACGTGCCGCCCACACACCACGCAAAGGTCACACTCATGTAGCCCCCCTCCCCCCCCCCCCTGACTCCCTCCCAGGGGTGGTGAGATGTTACTGATGTTATCTATGTATATCTGTATCTGTAGTCGTAAGGGAGCTCCTCCTGGTCGTAACATGTGTACTGTAACCTACTACAAGGAGGGTCAATCAGTCCCCCATCAACAGCAGTATACCGGTAGTGGTTTCCCTGTACCGTTTTAGCATGTTATATGCATACATACAACTTACAAGCCTAATTTACCTCCAGCAATATCAGGGTTCGGTTTAGACCACTCAGCGGTATCTCATCAGCAATGACTGAAAAATCTGACGAGGAAGGCTTTTTTCTTTTTTTTTAATCCGTGGGCTAAAATGTTTTGGATGAAATATATTTTTTTATGACCGAAATTCACATTTTAACAGGTGAGAATTTATTGATCTTTGAGAGCGGGGAAAGTGTAAGTTATTTCTATTCCACGGCATTGCTTTCAGTATAAGCTTTAATTTGATACCAAATATGCCATAATATGCCATAACAGGGGGGTGGTAGCTTTTATATGACGAACGTTGGCTTATAGATATGGTTTTACGGTGTACCGTAAAACCTCGCGTATAAGCCGCACCCCGAGTTTGGTGCGATCCTATAAGCCGCAGAGGCCATCTGAGAATTGTTAATTTGGTACTGTAGTATACTTATAAAAACTTTCGTATAAGCCGCACCCTATATAGGCATGTTTGGTATCAAAAGAAAGCTGAGTCTGATTCGCGTACAAGCCGCGGCTTATACGCGAGGTTTTACGGTATGTATCATATCCATCTCCCCATAGATATGCACTATTTGCAGGGTTTCCCATATGGGTAAGTGCAGGGTCGTAATACTGCTGCCCAGGGAGTCAATGAATTGTATTATCCTGCTGAGGGTTTGATATTTAATGGGAGATATTTACATTCTTCTTCGCTAAGCTACCTATGGGGCGTTAGACCCACTGGAGATATCAGAATGTCATATAACCTTGCCTGATCAATAGGTAAAATGTATGATGCCATGTCATGTAACAGTCCTTGACCCATCCCTCTAATGAAGCTGTACTCATGTAGAGGGGTGATCCTACTTCACCTGTCACTGTACAGGCCCTTAGTCATTGTGTAACCGGTATCAATAAGGACGCTGCAGCTGCTGGACGCTTTAACACTTTAAGGGTGGCATGTCACTTGAAAGTTTTCATGATGGGGGGGGGGGGGGGGGGGGGTGGCAGCTTGTGTGGTGAAAGCAGTGGGAGTAGGGGATGTGACTTGGAAGGGTTGAGATTGATTGTCCAATATGTGATGTCGATACAAGTATTGTAACCAAGGTCATACTGCTTTTATTTGTCTCTGATTGGTTGTGAGACCGGAAGGCATACCATAGACAGAGGTCCACAGTGATCTGTCTGAACGACAGGCTTCTCCACGAGTGGGACCTTGGGTCGTATCATACGAGGCAGAGCCGAGTGTGATGCAGCCCAAAGAGTGGAGAAACCAGGAGTTCAAACTGATTTGAGTGGATCTAAAGTGTATTTAATTTATTTCATGGGGTTATTAACGTATAAAAACAACATTCAAAGATTGGTTTCGGAGCTATTTAAATGACGTCATCCTCGAGGAACACCCCGTGGAGAATGAACGTCAGTTTCTTTACGGGATGTGGAGAAAGGTTATTCTAATACTTAAGCATAGTTAACATTGTTTCTCCACATAAAATAAAGTGACATGCTCCAAGCAGAGGCTTGTCGCCACGACGTGCTCCAAGCAGAGGCTTGTCACCACAACGTGCTCCAAGCAGAGGCTTGTCGCCACGACGTGCTCCAAGCAGAGGCTTGTCACCACAACGTGCTCCAAGCAGAGGCTTGTCACCCTGAAGTGCTCCAAGCAGAGGCTTGTCACCACGACGTGCTCCAAGCAGAGGCTTGTCACCATGACGTACTCCAAGCAGAGGCTTGTCGCCACAACGTGCTCTAAGCAGAGGCTTGTCGCCACAACGTGCTCCAAGCAGAGGCTTGTCACTGCGTAGTGCTCCAAGCAGAGGCTTGTCGCCACAACGTGCTCTAAGCAGAGGCTTGTCACCGCGAAGTGCTCCAAGCAGAGGCTTGTCACTGCGTAGTGCCCCAAGCAGAGGCTTGTCGCCACGACGTGCTCCGAGCAGAGGCTTGTCGCCATGACATGCTCCAAGCAGAGGCTTTTCGCCACGACGTGCTCTAAGCAGAGGCTTGTCACCGCGATGAGCTTCAAACAGATGCCTGAAAATCTGACACCAAATGTTTGTATATGTAAAGACTTTGTACAGCGTTACGGACACCTGGAGTTATTTTGGTACACAAGGTGTCCTGAAAGGAGGTCCTTTCTTGGATTACAAATAGCATACCCCGCAAGGTCGTAAAAACACTAAATCTGTAAATGGCCACCTCTTAAAACATCATCGTCTTTCCTGTGCCAGGAAACCAACAAAGCCAGTCGTGAATAACAAACAATGGCTGTTCTCCTAGAGCACATACCTAAGTTGTATCTTCCATAAAAGACCCCTTTATAATGGAGATTCGGCCAAATATTTACATTTCCTAATTCATGAAGGGTATTGGAAACGGTTCTAGCCTGAGTTGAGTCACGTAGGTGGTGTATTTATGCGCCACCCCCAACGTTGGTGACACCCGGAGAATGTAGATGTCAACTACAGGGGCCCTGCAGGGACGACGACAAAGGTGGCAGTTTTTGGGGACCGTGTGTGAGTGGTACATTCTGACAGCCCGCTCACTGGTATGTGTGAACTTCTGACAGGGACACCCCAACACTTACCATAACTTATCGCGTATTTATATAAGCCTAATTCGCGTATAAGCCGCCCCCTAACTTAGGAGAAATCATGTAAGCCTGAAAGGGAGTCTGGAATTTGTTCTTTTAGTACTGAACTATAGTAGCAAAATCTCACGTATATCAGCCGCATCCCGACTTTCGGCTAATCTTATATGCCACACTGGTGATCTGACTTGCGTACTACCCACAGCCTATACGTGAGAACTTACAGTACCGGGTAGTTCTCTTAGAGTAGCATGATACCAAAGGGCAACATTTGTCATCATGATGCATTAATGCAGTGCTGCTGGATTACTCGCCAGTACAGTATTGGTGCATCATACTGACCTGTCTAGAGTGTATCAACCTTGTATAGTTGGTATGGTGGCATGTCCACCAAAGGGCCCTCTGAGTGTTAGTCAGTATTACCGTAAAGTCTCGTGTATAACCTGCTGAGTGTACAAACCAAACCCTACCAGGGAGGTACACTTGTGAATTTGGGGATGCGGGTTATACGAGAGCTCTTGGCTTAAAATCCAGGAGTTAATTACAGCACTAAAGTAGCTATAATGATACTCCTGGTGCGGGGTATAGGATTTCCTCAATGTCTAGTCGCGGGTTATATACGGTATGAGAGTTATATGCATGACTTTACGGTAGTATAGAGCTAGTCAGTGGTATGTCATGACCCTCCCACCCCAGCAGCGGCATCCCCTCCTCCATCACTGTCCTATAATACACTCACAGCTCTCATAACCCACTTAAGACAGCATGCTACTTTAATGCGCTATGCTCTGCTGGCGATTAACTCGCCAGTGCTGTATTATGCATCAGGGACTCTCATGGGTAGTTACGCACCGGAAGGATCGGCATGATGCACCAATGCATTGCTGTGCCTCTACATGAGTACGCAGATTTCTGCCCGTGTCGCCGTGTCAATTTTTAGCAAGAGGCCCGTGAAATCGTGTCGATTTTTGTGCACATAGAATATACTAGGGCGCTATAAAAAGACTTGTGTCCGTCGATTTTTAAATGGGCCGTGTCGCCCGTGTCGATTTTTAAAAGGGCCGTGTCGCCCGTGTCGATTTTTACCCATGTAGAGGCACATTGCTAGTGAGTAAAATTAGCAATGAATCATGAAGACATACCTCAAACATGCCTCAAAAAAATAATGATAAAAAGGTAATGGGAAATATCTGCAAAAGAAATACATCTAGATAACTGGCAGTAGTAGGGACAAAAAGAAGCTGGTGCCGCTGTGCTGGATATGTGTGGATGGAGGCTGTAATAATAGATATCTGCCCACCCAGAAGGGGCACCCTGCATGGGTTACTGCTGCGGCCGGTAGACGCTGGGTCAGTAAAATGTTAGGTCTTTGTCGGTAAATATGATAGAAATTACCGGTAGGCATTTTCTACCTTATCGGAGCCATAGCTGTAATACATAGACTTGCTCAAATCCTATCAATATTTGACCCTTGATGCTCTGAAATCAGAGGTAAAAACTGTTTTTAGAGAAACAGAAGAATGCAACGCGTTTACTTGATCATTCAACCTATGTGATAGGAAAACGCAGTGCTTACAAGTAACTCAACGATCGTTTGGGACTGTATAACCATGTACTGGTAGGGTCGGCATGATGCGCATGAATGAATCATTGGCAAGTACATGTAACTCGAATTCATGCATTATGATGATGAAAGGGGATACCATATTCAATGTAATAGGCACATAGTGCGCTTAATAAATTATTCTTAACACGTTTCTAGTAGTTAAGTATTTGATTGGGCTCAAAATTTGAAATAGTATTTTGGGAATTTCATAGCCTAGAATCGGCCCAAGGAGCGGGGCTTGCCCTTCTTAGGGTATGTGCGCTCATTAGGTGTAATACGGTAGTACATTACAGCAGTATGGTACTTGTGGAGGTCCCCTAGAGTTGAGTACCTCCAGGGGAGGAGCCTGTCTGTGTTCACACCCACCCAAGGTCGGCATCGATCAGTAGAGGATCCATAGGTGGGGTCATGGTGGGCAGCAACTATACCATAAAACCTCACATATAAACCAGAGATGCCACTTTTCCTGATTTTGCAGGAATTCCCTATTTCTTTTTGCTGGGATTTCTGTATTAAATCAAGTTAATTTCCTACATAAAAGTGACCAAAATCTAAAGATTTCCCACTTTTTGTCAACCTGAGAGTCGCATCTCTGTAAACCACTTCATTTGATACGACAGGGGCGTTTCAAAGTGTGTGTGTGGGGGGGGGGGGGGGGGGACAAGGGGTTATCTGGCCAATCTTGACCTTTTTAGGCCTGACCTTTTAGATTTTGACCTTTTTTAGGGTTCCTCAGATATTTTTCCTTGCATTTTCCAAATTCGAGGAAGTGAGGGCTGACTGTAGTACTAAATTCGCCATTTTCAGCCCCCTGTGCGGCTTATAGGAAGTGTTAAAGTTTATGCTTATAGGAAGTGTTAAAGTTTATGTTTGCTGCGTATTCGCAGGTTCATATTATAACTATGTGATGTTTTACGGTAGGTAGGTAGGATGAGGATGGGGCGCTGAGGGCGGGCAGGTGCAGCCAGACCCGGCCGGGCGTGTCTATTGTGTCGGGGGGGGGGGGGGGGGCGAGGTAGCGTCATTCTGCAGCAGAGGGAGTGATTAAAGGCCTCTCTACACAATACAGTACAAATCTGTAGCAAAGGCGCCACTCTCCTAACACAGTCTTGGCCTTAACTAAAATCAAACTGCATAAATTGACATAAATTACCCGCTGGTGGCTATCTGTACAGCCGACTGGCCCCATCTATCGCTACAGAATTGGGTAACGTCAGCTACTCCCAGAGCATTCTCCACATGAGCTGAATACCGTACTGCCGCGATAAAGTGCCTGGTCTTGGAAGAGCGCCGGTCTTGTACAAAGCGCAGTGCCACAAAATTGAAGAGCGCGCCAGCGCTTTATCGGGACGGTACAGTCAGTACCTCTCTGTACAGAGTCTTATATGCTTGGCCACTGGTGGCCAATGTATGATGATTTATACAACAGTGTTTGAGCTAAGACCAAGACGGTGCTAGGAGAGTAACGCCTCTGCTGGAGGCTTGCACCGATCAGAGAGGGCTTTCATCCCTCGCTCTCTGATCAGAATGGGGGCAGGCTTATATAAGGGCGTGTGCAGACGCCGGATAATTGATGTGATTAAGATCTCATCAAGATAGCCTCTTTAAAGTCTGGGGAATAACAGCAGTTTCAGAGGTCACCATCTGATAACCCCTTCAGTAGAGGCTCAGAGAAAGTATGTTGTCCTGCCTAGACTAGTACTTACTATTGATATATCTCTTTTTATTCTAGACAGGTTTAATATGAGTACTGTAAAACCTCGCGTATAAGCCTAACTCGCGTATAAGCCGCACCCCGAGTTTGGTGCGATCCTATAAGCCGCAGAGGCCAACTGAGAATTGTTAATTTGGTACTGTAGTATACTTATAAAGACTCTCGTATAAGCCGCACCCTATATAGGCATGTTTGGTATCAAAAGAAAGCTGAGTCTGATTCGCGTACTAGCCGCGGCTTATACGCGAGGTTTAACGGTATAGTGAGTTGTAAGTTACACCCAATGCCTAAGACATTTTAAACATAGATACTCATACATTTGTTTTTTATTAGCTTAAAGAGTTGAAATCTCAGTCACTTCCGATCTAAATCCAATAAGAAAATACAAATAAAAGATATACATTAAATAAATCCCATTACAAAAAGCTTTTCATCAACAACACACTTGTTTTCTTTCAGGCAAAATCTGCATCTAAATAATGCTGTTGTGTAGTTTTAGTTAAGTGTCCAGGCGCTGAGTTAAACCATTGCTCCAGGGTAAAACCATTGAGATAAAGTCAGGCTGGGTGGAGAGGGGATCAGTCATCCTGATTTAAGGCCTTACAAAAAGGCGTTAAGAGGTGGCTCTTACACACAGGGACGCTGCATTTTGTACCCTCACAGTAACCCTCTAAAGGCAGCAGAGTGCTTTAATGATATTTTTGCTGTCATGATGAAATTGCTGTCGTGATGCAGGATTGATTCTTAAAAACGAAGACGGCTAAGAGGCATTTATCTACTGCCATGTTAAAGAAACGATGATACAGAGTTGATACACTCCCAAAGGATCGGCATGATGCATGAATGCAGCTCTGGCGGTCCTTAAAGGGTTGATAGGGGGCTCTTCTAGCTGGGGAGGCTGGAGGCAGGGCCAGCAGGGAGGAGTCTCTGTGTAAGGGGCTGGACCGGGGCCAACTGGGCCAACAACCCTCCCACTAGGCCTACTTCTAGGACGGATCTAAGTCTTCCTGTTTTAAAAAAGATTTCCTGAGACCCTCCTCAGTTTCCAGCCTTCCTGTAGTGTTCCCAACCTGTAGGAATGCCCTACCCCCCCCCCCCTCCCCCACCACCACCACCAATGAAGATCTGCTTCCAATGCCTCTGGCCGGTCTCCTTTGCCCCTCCTGCTTTATTCCTGCCTTCCTCCTGGCAAACGGCAAAACTAAAAGACAGGGAGAGTGCAGAATGCCTTCCTGCTTTCTGATTGGCTCAAATTAGAACCACTTATGTGTTATAGACGTGATAAATTCTGCTGCTAGAAGGAGAAAAGTGTCTAGGAGTCACCGGCAAAGTCTTAGTCCATTGTCAAATACAACTGCATAAATCAACGTAATTATCCACCGGTTGATGAAGATGACTGTATCCGTACCGAGAAGTAATTGACCATGACAGGTGGTGCCATCCCTCCTCTCAGGACAGAATGACACAGTTGACTATACTAGACCAATGCAGCAAGAAAGGGTGACTTTTCAGAAAAGTTATTGATAAAAATTTTGAACATTTCTGTAGTGCAACCGACAAATACATGAATCTAACCTCAAAATCCTACATTCTAATTTATATCATTTGTAAGATAATTGCCCTGTGAATCTCCTGATGTGAGATGTCTGCAGATATAGCTATTGTTACCGACAATGTTACGTGTATTTTGCTAAAACCAATGTAAATACAACTCTCTCTTTTTTTTTTAAGTCACCCTTTCTTGATGCATTGGTCTATAGGGTAGGTCTGTGCCTTGTAGGGGAGACCGGGGCAAAACGGACCCCTTAAGGGAAGATGGCAAATAACTCAGAGGTAAAAGCCTGAATTGAAACATTTGTTTTTTCATAACAAAGCATAGAAGTATGTCATCCATGAAAATAATTAATATTGTGCTAGTTCCATTAATAGCATAGTGGCATAGCATAACATATTCTGACCTACGTAGGTCATGGGCCAAAAGTCCCGGGGCAAAAGGGTTTTTGGGGCGGGGCAAAAGGGACCCTGGAAATTTCTTAATTTTGAATTATTATATTTTTTCATAATTTTCTTGCTCCCATCTTTTAGCTATGTTATTACTCAGCTCTTTAGGTATTTATTTTTGTCATGCATGACCATTATCTATCTTATTTTGGTTTTAATTGATTTTTATGACCGTTGAATATCATGCATTTCAATAAAAATTCCCCCAAATTCAGGAAAAATTCCTCAAAACCCCCAAAATACCCCCCAAAATTAAAATTGGCTTATAAGAAATAATTTTATATTCTAATAATCATGTCTCATCATGATTATCATTTTTTAGGCCAAGCATGGTTAATTTTCATGTTTTGATCATTTCTATGGGGTTTCACCATAGGAACTATGATTGTGAGGGGGGGGGGGTCCGTTTTGCCCCAGCTTCATGAAAAATATGTGAAAAAATGATCTTGCCAAAATAAATAACTGTAGGGTAATATTTTTTTCCCAATGAATTTGCAAATATGTTACACAATATTTTAGCTATAAAATGTTATTGTTTTAGCCATAAAACATTATCATATACCTCTTTTTTAATTCTCAGAAGCTTATAAACTGATTTTTGCAAAATTAGATCAATATCTCTATTTTCAGTTTTTTCCTTATGGAATCCGGAATACCATAGGTAGAATCGAATTTTTTTTTTGAAACACATTATTTCTATTAATTATATGAGCCAATTTGACAAAAATTTGGAATAGATAGCTGAGAACTGAGATAGGGGTCGGGTCCGTTTTGCCCCGGGGGTCCGTTTTGCCCCGGTCTCCCCTACATTGTCAGTGTGCTGTGGTTTGACCGTGTCCAGGATCTGTGTTCTGCACTGTGTCGCAGTATCAGCATCTCACAGTGGATAATGTCTATAGGTGGTGTCCTGCATGCATGTACAGTGTCCAGCAGGACCACCAAACAACATAGTCACCAGCTATAGCAATTAAATAGCCAGTGTGTCTGATAAAAGCCTGTCACATATTTTAAAAAGATTTTGTAAACATAACATCCTCCTCCCACCAATTGTCGCCTTTTTGGCCCGCATCAAGTTTGTCACTAAACACAAAGACACACCGAGCAGGTGACTTCTTTAATGAATGTTCCCTAATACATTTGTATTTGAATCTGAGCCCAAGCTGGTCGTATTGGACACAGAACAGACATTACCCCATCTCAAATACAACACTGTAACAAAGGACGTGTAAAAAGCCTGCCCCACCCCTCACCCTTCTCCCTGTATGAGGACTGCCTCTTGTCTTGTAGTGAGTAGTCCATGTCCCTCAGTCAGCAACTCTCTGCCTGTCAGCACCTCACATGGCGAGTCTGTGTTAGACCTCCACAGTTTGACTCGTCTGGCTCATGGCCTACAGCTAACGTCTCCCAATATCTGAGTCTGGCTCGTGGCCTACAGCTACTTATCTCCCAGTGTCTGAGTCTGGCTCGTGGCCTACAGCTACTTATCTCCCAGTGTCTGACTGGCTCGTGGCCTACAGCTAACATTTCTCGCTGTCTCAGTCTGGCTCGTGGCCTACAGCTAACGTCTCCCAGTGTCTGGGTCTGGCTCGTGGCCTACAGCTGACGTCTCCCAGTGTCTGAGTCTGGCTCGTGGCCTACAGCTACTTATCTCCCAGTGTCTGACTGGCTCGTGGCCTACAGCTAACATTTCTCGCTGTCTCAGTCTGGCTCGTGGCCTACAGCTAACGTCTCCCAGTGTCTGGGTCTGGCTCGTGGCCTACAGCTAATGTCTCCCGGTGTCTCAGTCTGGCTCGTGGCCTACAGCTGACATCTCCCGGTGTCTGGCTCTGGCTCGTGGTCTACAGCTACTTATCTCCTGGTGCCTGAGTCTGTCTCGTGGCCTACAGCTAACGTCTGCCGGTGTCTGAGTCTGGCTCGTGGCCTACAGCTAACATCTCCCGGTGTCTAGGTCTGGCTCGTGGCCTACAGCCAGGGAGCTGTCTGGGCTAAGGTTCACTGTGGATGCTACATTATGCTGCCAGACTAAGGGAGTACCGGGTAGTCGTTCAACAAAACAGAGGCAGCAGCGTAGACACAATATTTTTTACCCCCCACCGATCCCTTCTTTATTGTGCAGAATATATGTGCCCCCCTCGCTGAAGGCCTAAAAATTTACCCCCCCCCCCCAAACTTTTGTGCTAGAAATAAAAATAGATAAAAGGGTCAACATTTTTTACCCCACCCCCCTCAATAGGGGTACAGATTTTTTACGTCCACTGTAAGTAATGAATGACCACTCACTTAAGACCCTCAGTGGTTAAGTACTGTTTTAGTGGGCGCTCAGGCAATGCCTACCTAAAACAGTATGTGAGGCTTCTGAAGAACTATCACTAAGATATACTATGTGTGAGTGTATGATTAATACAGTACAGGAGGTCTACCTGAGTCAGTTCACTACGAGTAACGACCAATTCATCACACACCTGCAGGGGGTGGGGCTCGCTTCTCATGCTACCCGCGATACACCTACCCAGGATCCCGGGGAGGTCACTGCCTGAGCGTGAGGGTAGATACCAACTGCCCCCCTACCGCCCCTCTTTTCAGAGGTTTTGAAATTTGACCGCCCTGGGTATTTGGATGAGCTATAAATGGCCTATCCCACCCCAGCCCACTGCCCTTGTTATTTCAGGGCTGACTGTCTACTAATAGTATACTGATTAGACGATTACAAGCCTCGGCCTCTCACAATTTAGTACAAATCTTTTCAGGAAAATACCCCAGTCAATTTAAGGTTATAAATCTAACCGCCCTGCTTATCAGGGTCCTGATGAAATCTCACCAACCCCTTTCTAGGTTTTAATAGAATTTGACCGCCACCGCTTTTGAGGGTCGCGCTGCAGTGTTTATCCAATCTATGGGGGAGTGCCCCCCCCCCCCCTCCATAGGATTCACCTACCGCGCTGGGAGAGATCCTCCGGCACTTTCTCAGGCTGAACAAAACTTATGTTTTTGTAACATTTTGCTGAAACATCATTATTTAGTTTACCCGGTTGACGGTATAATTAATAGAAAGCTCGCGGGTTCCTTTGGCAGTTTCCCATGATCCACATCATATAGATGTTGTAGGGTGAGAACCCATATGTTTCACAGTAACTTCAGCACAATTCAAATTGAATATCAAGTATTAATTATCAAGAACAATTGAATATAGGTTTAAAACACCCTTTTATGATCACCGTGATCTGTGACAGTCACAGAAGGGTTGTAACATAATAGGACACTGTTTCCGGCTGTTTCCAACTTGTATATCACTTTATGAGGAGTAATGTAGTACCCTAACCCCATTCTGATCAGAGAGTGATGTATGAAAGTCCTCTCTGATGATGTCAACCCTCCAGCAGTGGCGTCACTCTCCTAACACCGTCTTGGTCTTGATTCAAACACTACCGGTATTGCTTAAATTAATAGTACCTGTACCAGCCAAAGATGGCTGTACATGATGTACTAAGAAATTAACTGGAAAGACGTTAATGTATCGCTTGTTGTATGTAATGAACGGTTAAATCTTCTCTTTTTTTTTTAATGAAAAAAAAAGGTATTGGGCTCAAGTGGTGCCACCTCTAGTTACAGAATGCTTCTACTCAGCTTTAACCCCCTTCCTTCCCCTTTCTAGGCCCCTAGAGTATTAGCCCCCTACACTGCCCCCTCCTAGTGCCCTGGTAACATGGCCCCTTAACCCTTTAAGGGCCACATAATCCAGGATGCCCTTTTGTCGTCATGATGCATGAATTAACTCGCCAGGGCTGCATTCACACATCATGCCAACCATATGGGAGTGGATCAACCCCATGGGGTTGTCATGATGCTTGACTGTAGCCATAGCGAGTTACTCGCCAAGACTGCCTTCAAAAACATAATGCATTAATGCGCAGTATGCGGCCCTCAAAGGGATAATGGGTAGAAAATTGTCACTCAGATTAAGGGGGCTGTAGCAGTGGGGGCTGGGGTTTGGGGGTCAACTCCATTTCACAGGGTCGTGGTGCTACACTGTACCCCCAGCATGCCCACTAATGTAATACTGCAGTTAACACCATGAGAGGCTGCTAACCCTTTAACTGAAGCATACTGCTTTAATGTACTACGTAGTATGTCATTTTGTCATGATGCATTGGTGAATCCATACGCTATTCATGCATCATGGCCACCACACACGGTTTATTCACTCACAAAGGGTCAGCATGATGCACCAATGCAGTCCCGATGAGCAAGAGCTGGTGAATTTTAACGACGAATGAACATGGCGCCTGGAGGCATCATGCCGTCCATAAAGGGTTTAGTCGGGGGGAGGGGGGAAGGCAATTTGTGGATTACATAGCCATCATTTTGTACAAGTCCATATACCAGTACTTGTAAATCAGAATGGTTTATCAGATCTGTGGCTGTATGCTCCCTTAACGCTCCCTGTCTATGTATAATGTATGAGGACACTGTTCACATAGCCAGCTATAAAGATGTGTGGAGATATACATGGTGAAAGCTGATAGATGATTTATAGTGGATCATACACTTGGTATCCTTTAGGTCCACAGTGTGGGGGCTGTGTATAGGACCTCCTATGATACCCTACACTTTACATACAACAAGATTTATAGAGTGTCGGGTCCTAAGTCAATTGCAGTGGTTACTAAAATGACTACTACATGTCATACTTTAATCTTGCTCTGTGATAGAGAAGGAAAGAGGAAACTTTGGCAGAAATTCTATCCATCACATAATGTATACAGGAAGGGTGTTTTAAAAAATACTTTGAGTGTAGAAGACTGTCCTGTTAAACGGTTGATTACTAGATAAATGAATATGGCCACTTAGCTTCAGTTTACCTCATACATGCCATCCCACTTTATGGTCCTTTGTAAGACCGTGGAAAGCAACCAATTGTTACTGTTGATCTTCAGTATATCTGTGGTCTAATTGATGTGTCTGACTTGACTGACACTCCCTAAAAGATACACCATATCCAGATCAGCACATTGCCGCGGCAGGTATAGAAACTTCAATCAGTATTGAGTAACCGAGTTAAACGTTGGCTTACAGTTCACATACATTTAACCCTTTAAGCAGTTTAATATAATAGTGCATTATGCCCCACTTGTTGCCATGATGCATGAATGCAGTCCTGGTGAGTAACTCACCAGTGCTGCATGCACGATTCATGTTGACCCTATGGGGTTGATATAATCCCATAGGATCAGCATGATGCATGAATGTAGCGCTCGCCAGGCTGTATTCATGCATCATGCTGAAAGAAGTTCATAGTGCAGCCCTTGAAGGGTTCCCCTTTTGTTGCCGGTTGGGTTTCTTTTCATTGACGGTTGGGGTTGTTCTACCTGTCTGTGTCAGGGTGACATGTAGAGGTCATGTCAGTTGTCACAGCGTCTCACCAGGTGGTGCACCCTGTCAGCGTCTGACATGGACATAGCCTGCTCTGGTCCCATACTCCTCTATAGTGGGCTTGTACATACCTGCACAATGTGGACAGTGGCTCCCACTTAGAGTATAACCCAGTGTAGATTGTCGGGGGATATTTAAATTTTGATTTGCCCAAACTCAGACCCCACTAGTGGGTTACAAGATTCTCTCAAAGTCTGGGTGCGGGTTATAGCTTATACATGAGGGATAGGTTTTATGTGAGGTGCGGGTTATACAGTAAGACCTCGATAAATAGGTAAAAAGGGCCAGTTGTTGAATTAGCCGGATGATAGAAGCATATTTAAATGCTTAATTACAGGACTACCACACAAGATCGCAGCAACCAGCTCAGTAACCAATCAGATGAGTCCTTACAGTATCTGAGCTGATTAAATGTCAGCCATTAAAATATCAGACCTGTATTATTGGCCATTGTGCTGAGAGACATGGTCAATGTTTAACCTGTAGCCCAGACTTCACATACACTATATTTTCCCCATATTTGGTAACAGGGAACATGTACTCGGGACAGCTGGAATTTGGTCCCTCTGAACATGTACCACCCACACAGTAAGGTTGGGCCGAAGCTAACAGCCACTGAACCTATCCTAAATCCATATGGTCCCTAGTTCCAATTGCTCTCTGCTTTAGAGAGGGGACTCAGTCCCAAAGGCCCTGGTTCATGTGGCCCCTTTTCCAATGCCCCTGGTTCAGCGGTCCCCATGTTCCAAGGCCTCTGTTTCAAGTGCCTCTTGTCTCAAGGCCCCTTGTTAAGATTACTCCTGTTCCATGGCCCCTGGTTCAGAAAGCCCCAATTCCCGGAAGCATGGTTCAGGGGGCCAAAACATCTTCTGAGGCACCATCTGATGCCTTACACAAACCTACCAACCCACCTCCAATGACATTAACATAGTTTAAGCAACCAAAACCTGAATATAGCAAAGACCTCAGCTCAATATGCTGCATACAGGTGATATGAGCTCCAGGTACATTATAAGGCAGTCCACATGGGTAGCAGCAGAGGTGAGGGTGCTGCCAGAATCGACTATATTTGGACGCAGGCCTGGCTCGGTGCAAGGTCACATACATACCGCGGGTGCTTTATAACGTACAAATGTATAACCATCTTAAGGGCCGCATAGTGCTTTAATGTACTGGGCACCTTGTCGTCATGATGCTTGAATCTAATCGTGGCGAGTAACTTACCTCGCAAGGTCTGCATTCAAGCACCATGTTGGCCCTAACGGGTTGATACACTCTGAAAAATGTTAGCATGGATGCAGCAGTGCAGCCCTGGAGTTGACAGTAGACTTGCCAGGGCTGCATTCATGCATCATAACACAAAGGGCAGAATGCATTAAAGCAGTATGCTGTCCTTTAAGGGTTAATGTATCCATACTGAGAGGAGGAATCACACACAAAAAGACGTGTTCTTCTGCTGCCAACCTCAGCCAGGCACGCCGAGCTGGTACTGTGTTGCACCTAGACTCCCCTCCTACTACAGAAATGGTGCACCTCTCAGAAGGAGTTGTTACCCCCATCAGTTTTACCCCAAAATTATGCCTACGGTATATGATATCAGTTTCTCAAGGCCCCTGCTCACGTGCTTAATTTGAGTGTGTGTGTGTGTGGGGGGGGGGGGGGGGGATGGTTCAAATATTTCTAGGGACAATCTTAATGCTATGTGAGAAGGATTTGAATTTTGGCCCATAACGCCCTCTTTGGGTAAATTTTGAAAACCTAAAGAAATCGTTTCCATATGCCAGCGGTTCTATAATATTACATGCATGGGTCAGTCTGTAAACCGCTACCTGTAGGTCTGAAGAAAAGGGGAAAGGATCTGAAGAAAAGAGGAAAAAGAGAGTCTACTTTATGTTTTGTATTTTGAGCTGATAATTGAAGCTTGAAGCTATGTCAGAGTAAGACCTGCCCAGACTCTAGTAGTAGTAGCACTAGGGCACCCCAGGTGGCGCCCTAGTCTTCAGTAAACCCTCCTGTTAGTGTCCCTGTACCCCTAGCTGGGCACCGCAAGTCAGGGTATATAAGCCTCTTTATAGGCCGTATTGTACTTAAATGCGTTATGCCCAGTTGACATCATGATGCATGAATGCAGCCCTTGCGAGTAACTCGCCTGAGCTGCATTCAAGCATCATGCTGACCTAACAGGGTTGAAACACTCCTAAAGGGTCAGTATGATGCACTCGAGTTACTCGCCGGGGCTGCATTGGTGCATCATGATGCCAAATGTAATCTTTTAGCGACATGGCATCCTAGAAGTGTTAAGAAGGCCTATAGTAAAGGCCTATACTATAGACTATAGTGCAGCAGTTATTGTGAGGTGCCAGAGGCGCTGATATCCTGGCGTGTGCCGGGGTCGGCCGAGTGTGAATTATGGCACAAAGAGGGGGAACTTTATGAGGGCCGAATAGTGCTGTAATGCATTATGCCCTTTGTGACCATGATGCATGAATGCAGGCCTGGTGCGTAACTCGGCAGTGCTACATTCCTATCGGTCCTATAGTTTTTTTTAAATTTGATTTATCTTTATTTCATGTTCATCATATCATGGCAGTTACATCTAGCTTAGAGGTAATTCCAATAAATTCTTCATAGTCCCTGGACAATTTTAATACAATATATTGTCAAATCTGATGAACACCCAAAGAACGGCTGCTTCTTACTCTGTTCGAGTAGTTTGGTTATTTAGCAGCCTTACCTTTTATACTTATCTTCACATGGTAGATGGGTTTTGATACACAGGGTTAAGGGACCGCAGAGTGCATTGATGTAATATGCCCTTTATCGTCATGATGCATCTATGCAGCCCTGGCGACGCCACTCGCTATATCAGCCAAATGCGGTACTCGGCAGGGTCAGCATCATGCACCCATGCAATGGTGGCGAACAAGCAAGTCGCCAGCGCTGCATTCATGCATCATGATGACAGGGCATTGGTGCTTCATGACGCCAAATGAACATGAATCTGTAAAGCATCTTGCCATGTTAACTGGTGTAGAAGTATCCAATGTATTTTGTGAGCAGTGACAAAAGGAATCAAGAGAAATAAATACCCCCATGATCCATGGTTGTTTTGGGTTGTGGCTGCCCATGCGCAGGAATCCCAGAGGGATGTGTTAGGTACAGGTTGCCAAGAGTTACCGCCATATGATGCTAATCTGATGTAGTCTTTGGCACGCCTCTAGTAACTGGCCAAACCATAGTACCCAGTAGGACTAATCTGTTAGGTGGAGATTCTGACAGCAAGTTGAGCAACTGATAAAAAGATAACGGGGAAACTAGCATTTGAAACATCTAAATATGTAGTATATTGTCCAACCAGCCCCATACTATGGTATATGTTTAGCCAAGTTCCATTTACCCTGTGTATACAAGAGTCTTTAATTACAACCCCAAGATTAAGGCTTCCAATACACTGTTTTGTTAAATCAAACATAACCCAGTATTTGGTGCCTCCCTACAACAAATCTTACTCTATTACTAAAGAGCATATAGTCGGTGAAATACCGATCACACAGCTGGAGTAAAATAAACCTATGTACTCTCATGCCTACCCGATAATATATTCATTATCAATAAGACTAAAATTACACATTTGTGCTTTGTATGATATTCAATATGTTATTGTATTAAATTATACAGCAACATTAACAAAATGTGGCGCTTTACTCAAAATGTCCCTTCACTCTTTACAGAACCAGTTAAAATTCCCGGATGACATCACGGACGTGTCGGACGAGGCGAAGGATCTGATTGGTCGGCTCATCGCCAGCCCGGAGAAGCGGCTCGGACAGAACGGCATCGATGACTTCATGAACCATCCCTTCTTTGCCAGTTTATCCTGGAAAAGCCTTAGAGAATGTATGTAATGTTACATTGATATTTAAAAAATATATAGACCCTAAAATCCAGACAATGTTTTTGAATCACTCATAAGTAAATAGGAACTCTTGCTGGGTGAAGATATTCAATATAACGTTCATTTAGAAATTAAAAAATCACAGAGCCACATTTAAGACGGATTTCGCTTTTAGTAGGCTAACTGTGCAGTGATATTAATGATGTCATCCTCTGCTGAGTTTAACAATATCAATAAGAGGGGTCTGCCTTTTTTCGCTTCGACCCCCGCGTTTGTTAAATATTCACCATTGCCTAAGAGTTATCAACCGCCACTGAGATTATCAAATGTAGACTGAGGTAAAGCAAATACTTCCACCTTTTCAATTGAGTCTTGGTAATAAGTTTTTCTTAATCAATGTACCTTTCCTCTTCCAGTGGAATCACCTTACATCCCCGAAGTCTCCAGCCCCACAGATACCTCAAACTTTGACGTAGACGAAACAGACTTTAGACCAAATGTAAGTCATGTTATAATGTTCTATCTGTATCTAATTAATTAAAGCAAGTAATACTACACGACATTTACACTGTCAGATGAATGTATTTATGTTGCCCGTTTGTGTGGTGTCCATTTTTGTTCTCGGTTTTATATCTTTCTTAATTTCTGTATTATTATAAATATATGTATTGAATACTTTAGTGACCTACATATGAATAATGTGTTGATGTAATATTAAATATTGAACACTTCATGTAAAGTCCCTACTAACGTTGCCTGCTGGTTGTATTGTACCTTGCAGTACTATAAGGTACAGGTAGCAACGTGGGGCACATGTCTCTGACAAGGCAGCAGTAGAAACTCTTAAACAATGGTTGCGTCGAGTCAGGTTTGAGAGAAAAGCACAGACGATTAGAAGATTATAGTTTATGTTATAGTCACAGAAAGTGCCTCAGCATGAAATTTTGAGAAGAAAAAATCTTCATATTATCAGTTTTGAGAGAAGTTATCAAACAGCATTGCTATACTCTAGGCTAAATAGTGTATGGCTATGAATACTACCCGTACCCATTGAGTATCTTTGAAATGAAACCCTTTAGATACAATGTTCCCTAACAATAGAACAGGCATTGAAGCAGGCATATAGCTATTGCAATATGGGTACCGTATAATGTAGTTGGAAACCGGCCTGCATGCATTCCCAGGGCCACAACTATAGTCAGGGATAGTACCCCAGTTATAAAGTACCGTAGTCTCCCTGTACTATGATCTCTTGATATATTTCTATGTTCAACCCAATATTGCGTGTAAGGAGAGAAATCTAGTCAGGCTACATTCAAAATCTGTCTTGACTGAATGTTTTCAACTAATCAGGGATATTCGTATTATAACTACCGGAATCGGTAGTTAACCTCAGTTGTCCCAGAGTATATTTGCCAGTAGCATATTTCTAATTAAAAACAGCAAAAGCTACTCTAAAAAGGCTCTAATATTTTGTAATAGCTATTCCATAATACAGTATACATTAAACAAACATACCGTACATCATGCTGACTATGCGATTTTAAAATCCCAGACGGTCGGTATGATACACCAATGCACTGGTCCTCGGTGCTGCATTGGTGCATCATGACGATAAAGGAACATGAAACATGGTGTGTAAGGGTGTATAATACATGGATTGTGGTATTGATACTGTGGTTGCGTTGACCTTTCAGGACTCGGTCCCGCCCACCTCCCACTCGGCCTTCACCGGACACCACTTACCCTTTGTGGGATTCACCTACACCAAGAACAGGTATGTACAGAAGCCAATACTACCTGACTACATGTAGTTAACCCTTTAAGGATGGTATCATGCCTTAATGCATCATGCTCTCGGGCATCATGATGCATGAATGCAGTCTTGGCGAGCAACTCACCAGTGCTGCATTCAAGCATCCTGCCGACCCTACAGGGTTAAGACGCCCCTGTGAGTTACTCACTGGCGCTGCATCGGTGGATTATGCCGACAAATGTCATCTTTTAGCAACATGCTATCATCAAACAAATGAAATGAAAATGTTCAGGGTCACTTTAATGTACCATGTCCTTTGTCGTCATACATTTGTATTACATGAATGCAGCCCTGGCGAGTAGATTCCCCAGAGCTGCATTCATACATAATGCCTACCCTATGAGGTTGATACACTCCCAATGGGTCGGCTTGATGCATGACTGCAGCCCTGGCAAGGTGACGTGTCAGGGCTGCATTCATGCATCATCACGACAAAGGGCAAAACACATTTAAACACTATGAGGCCCTAAAGGGCTAACATATACTCCACCACTAGTCTGTATTCAAAGGAGTGAATGATGTAATGTGTGCCTCGCCAAAAGGGCCGGGTATTTCACAGCCTAAAGCAGCTCTTCATGTTTTCACTGAAATGGTTTGTACAAACACGACTTCCTGGTTCACATTACTGCCAAAATCCGAAATTAAGTAGAATCACTCTGCATGTCAAAATTTTAATTAAACATCATCAATGTTGGTGCGCGGAAGACCGTTCGGGAGGATATTCGTATAATTTAATTTCGTATTATTTAATTTCCTATAATTTCGTATAATTTAATTTCATTATTTCATAATGTTAGTTCATAGCATGTTCTACAAAAAAAATCAAAATTTTGTGATTATTGACTAAAGTTGCGTCTTGTCCTTGTCAGCCGGCTGTCTGACCTGGGTATCCTGTGTAAGTCTGACGGGGGTGACGGGGACGGTATCGAGGAGGGAACAGACCAACTAGACGAGGTAGCAGGCGCCGCGTACGAACGACGAATACAGAAACTTGAACAGGAAAACACAGAACTATCTAGGAAATTACAAGGTAGGTACAAAATGGGCCTGTTCAATGAGGTACATGTAATGATGCCTTGATTGTATAAATATTTTACAACAAAATTGTACTTCTGAATACAATATAAATAAATTAAACAACCCAGCTTTTATGTCAGATCTGAAAATCTCAGTGAAAAAAATAAATTTTTGAGATCCCAATATTCCAAATGTATATGGTATGTAAAGGTCTGGAATAGGTAAATGTATGGAATACAAACATGTATAAGTGTGCAGGACATTGATAGTGACTCCTCAGTCTGATAAATTTCGTCATTTTGATTATTGCAGACGCTAGTAAAACACGACAATTTACTCCAAACACAACTAACGAGACATCAAATAATGAGACGTCAGGACTGGAAGCAGAAATCAGGAAGTTACAAGAAGAGAATGCCAGACTGGGGCAGAGACTGGCCGGTAAGTGTTCAACACAAACTAGAATTTTTACCCTTCGTGGGGGGGGACGGGGGCGGGGTGAAATTTCACCCCATTTTAGTGAAAAATACAGTGCAGAGCTGCAGGTTGTGTCAAATATAGTGTCAGAATAACCGGTGTGCATGGACCTGCACATAAAAGTCACATGGTCAGTAATGTGAAATGGGGGGGGGGGCCGGGGGGGTTAGACAGAAAAGAATTGTAAGAAAAATGCATCAGAATTCATGGGCAAAAAGAAATCGCAATTTTTCAAAATCCATCAGTTATCAACACCACATGACAGTCCATCTTATCCCTAATAGAATAAGATACATGAGTGAAATTTGCATTAGTTGATTAATTAATTGACTTAACCCGGTGCCGTTCCTGTAACAGAGACGGGAGCGTTGGAGCAGGAGCTGGGGTCTGTGCGTGCCGACCTGGAGGCCGCAGAGAGTAAGAAGACGTCCCAGGTCAAGGCCCTGGAGAAGTCCAGTAAGCAGCTGCGGCAGGAGAAGGACGACCAGCATAGGGTAAGGAGCTACTTTTATATACGGGACTAGCGTATTAGGCTATGGAGGCCGCCATATTGACTCTGAGCAATGCATTGTGGTTAAGCCGCCGACTCCAGGGCAGTGCATTATGGGTGAATTTCTTATCAGCACCCCTGTTCACACCATAGATAAAGTTTGTTCCCTTATTTCCAGGTGTGAGGGGAGGGGGTTGGCTTGATAAGGGGAGATAGGGGTTTAGCCCCCGACTACTTGAGATGCAAGGGTATGCTGTCCCGTATAGACTGTTTAGTCGTGAATCTACGGTACATTTATGAAAGTCTGTGGTTAAATGTACCCGAGTAGGGAAAATGATACAGGTAATTCCTGCCTGTAACCCACATGTTGGGTATTACCCCCACCTCAACTTTGATAAAAATTGTATAGCCCGACCATGGAGTGCTGAAAATGTTCACGTTACTACTGAAGTATACCAGTTGTTCTAAAAACCATAGTATTTATAACCTGCACCCGGACTTTGGCCACGCCATATAACCCACACTGGGTTGGTTTGACTTACATGAGGGGGGGGGGGTAAATCAGTTTATAGGCAGGGTTTTACAGTGGCTTGAATTGAACGCACCAATATGACAAGACTAGCTATAAATTTACCAGTAATTATTATATCTTCCCACCCCCAGAGTCTGATGGACCTTCAGGACAAGTACAAACTACAAACTAAGGAGCTGAGGGACGCCATGGGGCAGCGGAAGATGGCCATGGACGAGTTCACCGAGATCAACGAGAGACTCGCCGACATGAGATCACAGAAGACGAAGCTGTCAAGACAACTGCGGGACATGGAGGAGGAGAAGGAGGATAACCGACAGAAGGTGGAGAGTCTACGCGGAGAGACCAGGAAGACAGAGAAAGCTAAGAGAGAGGTGGGGGAACTATTTCATGTATGGAACCAGATTCGCTACAAAAACAGGAATGACAGTTTTAAAACTATTCTCGGATTTCAGTTTCTTTTTTATTTTACGAAAACCCATATTTAACTATAGAGGACCTTTATTCATGGGCCTCAATATGAAAAGTTCAAGTGTTTTGTCTTTAATGTGCTGCGCCCTATTGTTATCATGATGCATCAATGCAGCCCTGGCGAGAAACTTGCCAGGGCTGCATTGGTGCATTATACCGACCTTTCTTACGTCTCATGTTTTATGCTCTATGCCATGATTTTTTAATCATAACTGTTCGTTTGGGCAGATGCTCGTGGACCTCTGTGTATATAGAAAATGGAAAGTGGGAAAAGAATCAAATAGCTTTGGATCTAAATTGTTTATAGCCAGACCCATGAAGATAGGAATATTGAAAACAGAATGAACATGTTTGTAAAAAGTGTTGCTATTTATCATTTTGATAAAAAATATAACTTCTCTACAGTAGCACTTAGTATGTTTTAAACCCTGTACACATCTCTCTCTTCACAGCTACAATCATTACTAGAGGAGTCCCAGTCTGAGGCAAGCAAGGAACGGAAACTCCGGGAACGGTCAGAGTTGTTCTCGAAGGAGTTAGAACAGGAGCTTGAGTCGCTCAAACAGCGTCAACTCGGGCGGTCACCGTCTGCCTCCAACCTGGAGGCAGGCCAGGAGATCGCCAGGTCAGTGTCCCACCTCTTACTACTGCTGCATTTTAGGCCACTCAAAAAAAAATCTGGTTTCTCATCACCAAGTAATGAAAAATATGACGAGGGCGTTTTTTATTTTTTATTTTTTATTTTTTACTGAGGGACCAAAATGTATAGGAAAATGTAGACTTTTCATGAACAAATTTCACACTTTAGTATTTAAGTGTTTATCGATTTACAGAAGTTAGTAAATGTAAGATATTCCTAGACCACTGTATTACTGACAGTATAAGCTTTAATTTGATACCAAATATGATAATATTTCTCAATATTTAACACATTTTTTCATTAAAAATGTACAAAATTTTAATAAAAGTTTTTACCAAATCATGATTTTCGTGATGCGCGCGGTGATGAGAAACCAGTTGGTTTTTTTTGAGTGGCCTTAATTAAAGTTCTCGTAAATAGGTAGACCGTCTGTCATGTTTCAGCGTATCAAATATGCGTTGGTCTTAATATAAGCGTGGTGGGTAGACTCTCGGGGTCTTAAAAGATATCAGGATTCCTAATGCCCTGAGATGTAGGTTTCAGATATATATTTTTACTGGTATACAATTTTGAGAAAAGACTATTTAAAACGAATTGCAGGTGTATTTAAATTTGGTGATACCGATATGTATATAAACAAATCTTTATGGCTTGTACGGGGGGAAATATTCCTGTGAATGACGCCAGATATTGAGAGAATTATGGTTCCAACATTTCTATTGTACTCACTCTGTTCCCTTTGTATTTATCAGGTTGAAAGCGGAGCTGGAGAAGAAGAATGTGGAGTATGAGGAGATGATCGCCTCCACCCAGCACCGACACAACACAGACAACAAGCTCCTCCGTGACCAGCTTGCCGAGGCCGAGACCTCCCGGCAGGCCCTGGAGGCCGAGGCCAACACGCTGCGAGACAAGATGGCCGCCATGCGGACCGAGGTTCTGACGGAGCAGCAGGAGGCGGTGGAGAACCTGCGGGGGAAGTACGAGCGGGAGAAGTCAATGCTGGAGGAGGATAACAGGAAGTTAATCTCAGACATGGAAAGTGTGAGTACACATTCTCAGAGTCGCCGAATGCTGTAGGGGGCGCTGTGCGCAGAATCGGCGGCTATTTTGTTGGGGGACATAATACATTGATTTTGGTACTTTCCATTAATATATCATGACAATGCTTCGGGGTCTATGTAAGAATTCATGGTATACATATTGTAAGTTGAATATTGCTTTCTTTCTTCTGAAAGCACTGCAAATTTTAGTTGACAAGAATGGGGTGCCTCTGACACTCTAATTGAGTATATCTCCTCTATAATAATGCATTTTGTGACCTTCAGGTACAAAACCAATTGGCCAAGGTCAGTGCAGACCGGAAGTTAATGGAGGATGAGCTGCGCGACCTTCAGGATAAGCGAGACTCAGTCGCGCATTGGGAAGCCCAGATAGCAGAAATCATCCAGTGGTCAGTGCTTCTTCATATTTAAGCCTTAATAACAAAATAAATCAAGTTCAGAAAGGATACAATCTTTAAAAGAATCACCTTACTAACCAGACACAATATATATTTTGTTAGTTATCGAATAGAGTAATTGAACCAGGGCACAGTAGTGCCAGGTTCTTTAGAGACAGGTATTTTTAGACTTTTTGTCAAAAAAGTCCCTTGCTTTTTGTCCCTTTTTTTCCTGTGAAACATTTGGAAATAAAATATTTAAATGCTGCCACAAACAAGTTTTGATCAATGCCAATCCATGCCATCAAAGATTGAAACCAAAAAAGCAATATTTCATACATAAAATTGATATTGAAAAAGGGTCACTAAAATAGCACAAAACCAACTTTTTCGGCGCAATGCTAAAGGGTGGGGTTTCAAGTAAAGCACAGACCTTCGTAAAGTGTCCCTTTACACAGAATCCTCTTTGTTCTTATATAAAAACAGGGTGAGACGCTTTTTGAGACGCTCTGTGGGCTGAATATTGCATGTACCTTCGGTAACCTTCATGAAAACTAAGGTAAAGCACTACTTTACACAGAACATGACCGAAAAACACCAAAAATCATCAGGGTGGCCTGTTGACAAAAGCTGAAATTCTTTATTTCTGTAACATATGAAGAGAAGTACAGATGCCCTGGTTCACATTCATAGCCTTAATATATCAGATCTATGCAAACGTGATCCACCGATCAGCAGTGGATTAAAACAGTGAAATAGTACTTCAAAACAGACAAATTTCACCGGTAGCGTGCTGGATGGAATGAAATACATGCTGCGCTAACTATTGCGCATGCTCAGGTGGACTACAAAAGTGAGCAACACAGTGCAGACGTCAGTTTCTCGTCGGAGATGGTGTCGCTGCTGACGCTCTGATCGACTCGCTTTTCGGCCGAAAAACGGCGGTTGCGCCGACAGGCGCTGATGTCCACAGCCACCTGCTTGCCTAGAAGCACTTGCTCACCCACACATCACCAGCTCGCCCACACCCACCGGCTCGCCCACACCCACTGGCTCGCCCACACCCACCGACTTGCCCACACCCACCTGCTATAACATACTAGTGTGACACATGATTTGAGGGTAGTTTTGACCCAGGAATACATTCCTGCTCTCAGAATTGACAAATAATTCATTGTTCCTGAAAGAAAAATGCCCTGGTTCACATGTGATATATATCACATATACCATTCATTTCATTGATTTGGTTGACTACTTGAAATAGGCTTCTTGTAGCAGCTCTCTTTCGAAACTAATGCTTAAAAAAAATGCTTAAAAGAATAGTAGCTGTACATGCTAAATATATATTGCAGTTGCTCTTTAGGTATGACATAGATTGGAATTGGGAAGAGACATCTGGTCTCAGGATCGTTGAGATCTGAGCCCTCTGATCTAGAACCCTTGGTACAGGGGCCCTCTGCAACTAGAGCCGTAGGAACAGGAGTCCCAGAAACCAGGGTACTTGGAACAGGAGACCCTATTACCAGGGCCCTGGGAACTAGGGCTCCTGGATCTAGTACCTGGGGAACAGGGGCCCCTGGATCTAATGACTGGGGATTAAGGCCCCTGGAACTAGGGCCCTGGCTCATCTTTTCCATGGCTTCTCAGTTTCAGCCATTGATGATGAGTTGAAATCAATGCTGGTTCAATTATCCTTGTTCTAGGGAGCCCTGGTTCCTAGGGTCCTGCTTCTATAGGCTTTGGTTCAGAGGGCCCAGATGCTCCTAAGGTTCCTGAGGCCTTATACCAGGTCATGTTACCCTAAACACCTCACCCTACACCCATACTAATAGTGTCTGCGTGTTTTTACTGTGCAACCATAAGGCAGGAGAGGTGATTGGCTTTCTAATACATCTATATATCCATGTATCATATCTCCCTGTTTTGGCTTTGCTGTGTAGATCTCCATCAAGCTTTTGTACCATATATATATAACTCTAACTATAAAAGCGGCATCCTGGCAGGTTGGCCACTGCTGAGTGTTGTGTGTGTATAATAACGCCACCCGCAGATTACAGTAGGGTATAGAGCCTCAGGACCTTCTGCACTTTGGGCCTTACATACTTTTGGCCTTCTGGACTATGGCCCTCTGTGCTAGGGTCCTATTTTCAGATTTTGGTGCCCATTGGTAATTTGAGACTAGCATACTCTGAAAAAGAGTCCTGGTTCTTAGGGCTCCATTACATTTCCAAGAGTCCCTATTCTAAGGGCCCTTATTCAGAAGGACTGAACCAGGGCCCATGTTCTTAGGACTGTCATTGTGGCTCTTGTGGTCCATGTTTTAAGGGCCCTGGCTTAGAGGGTCCATGATCTTAAGCTCTTTGTTCAGAGGGCCCTCTTCAAATGGCCTAATTCTCAAGGGCTCTAGTTCAGAGGGCACATGTTCAGAAATTTCGAAGGGTCTTGAGGCCAGATACCTACAGTACACCCCAATAGTGTGCGGCATGGGCGAAGAAATCACACTCTCCTGTTTCATATGCCAGTTTAGACTCACTTGAGTTACCGGTAATTTTATTTGATGTTAGGAATCGCCGCAAGTTTATTATTCATTGTGTCATAGTTTTAAGGTTGGGGCTGAAATCTGATGGCACACTGTCCCAGTGTGACTTGATTCACTATTGATATCATTTGTTAAAAATAAATGAATGTATTACATTTTTATGTAATTAGAAAAGATGTACAGATATAGTCATTGATGTTGCTGTGCCTTCTCGTGAATAAAACAATTTTCCAGAGAATAAATTAATAAGTCGACATTTGACCATGTCGCTTTTTCAAGATTCGCATACGGGAATAGAGAAGATAAAAAGATTTAAAGGGGTGAGAAATATGAAAATTCCTTACACTGTGCCATCGGATCAGTACCACAAACTTTCCCTCAGAGCACAGTCACCTCACAGCTACCCCCTTCTTCACACCCAGATATATTTAAATTCAAAGATTTCTGCTTTGTCTGTTGGCTTTGGTGAAGGGTAGAACTGTGACAAGTTTGCATACATTTTCAACATCCTTTACCTTCATTGAATAACACACATGTTTAGTTTAATCTCACTATTCATGATTTCATCATTTATTTGGTCATTCCTAGTCTTATGTTTGATTCTGTGAGAGTTTGTAGTGTTAACCTTGTTGCCTTGGTTACAGGGTGAGTGACGAGAAGGATGCCCGGGGTTACCTCCAGGCACTTGCTACTAAGATGACGGAGGAACTCGAGTCACTCAAGATGTCGGGCGGACCGGCCACTGTAAGGATACTGGATTGTTTTGTTAACCCTATAAGGGCTGGATAGTCATGTAATAGACTATGCCCTTATCTTCATGATGCATCCTTAGGATAGGATAGCTCCAAAGAATCTTAAGTTGAATTACTTGCATAAAACTGTATTTATATTAAATCAGAAAGAGCAAAATGTCCAGTTTGAACCATGCAAATCAGCTAGAAATTAGCTGTAGCATGAAATTCTCTATACTCTTCATTTTGGAGAGAGAGCAAAAACGAAGGAATTGACTAAAAGTAAAACCTAGTCTCGGCGCGTGTTATTTCAGGAGAAGACGTGGAAGAACCGGCGGTCGCAGCGTCTGGACAAGATGGAGCTGCTGAACCTGCAGTCCAGTCTGCAGAGTGAGATCCAGGCCAAACAGTCCATACAGGACGAGCTCAGGACCACAAAGGCACTGCAGATCTCCACAGAGAAGTATGTACCCACATGCCAGCTTTGCATAGTATAACATTCATAAGATCAGAGAACATAAAATTAGCCTCATAGGAAAATGTTTAAAAATATTTTTACAATGATTTCCATACCTAATATATGGTACCTAGGAGCTGGCCCAACCTAAAAGCCGAAAATCAGTGGAAAGGACAAAAAATCTCCAAGTAGACTTCAAAACCTGGGGCTTTGTCTAATAAAGTTGTTTCCATAATCCTTATGAGAGGTAAGAAAATATTTGAACTTGTGTCTTTCTGTTATCCAGAGAGTTGCGGAAAATGCACGGGAAACTGGATGAGCAGAAGCGAGAAAACGAGGATCTGCGGAACGAAATGAGAAGTATGAGAGAAAAATACGACGGCATAAGTAAGTACCAACACTACAATATGTTCTTTAGATATGTGGAATCCTGCTTAAACTTTAAATCTTGGGAGATTAATGTCATAATATGTGATATGTGTTTCTTATTGTGACATTTCTGTTTCAGCGATGGATCGGCCGGATTCTCAAAATTCATTCTATAGGTTTATTTTCACGGAGGCTGCAAAATTAGAAGATGTAAGTACTTTTCTTTCTCCCAAGCACTCCTCTGCTTTTTGTGGTTATTGGTGACATTTATACCAAAAGTACATCCAGAAATTATAACTGACATTGAGAAGTTTAGAGAAAGTGATGATACATATTTTATGTAGAAAATCTTATATCTGAGAATTATTGGTGAATTAGGAGCATTAGTATTGTAAATAATGCAACCCGGATATACAATCAAAAATACCATGAAAAATATATAATATAGTATACTGTTAGTTTATCGGGAGCGGGTTATTCGCTTTGCACATTGACCCTTACACCGGAAAGGTTGTTACACAAAAAACATGTCACACGCGTCTTGCATGTATTACAGTTTGGTGGAGGTGTTTCGATTTGAACTGACATCCCATTTGTTTTACTCACCGATGCACACCATGTTCTATTAATTTCATTTGTGATTATATGTGCATGACTCAAAAAATCACGCATGATTTCACAAAATCACTGAAATACCCTCGTTGGGTAGCGATGAGGGCCAAATGCACAGAATGGATTGGTTTGGCTGTTTGTCCATTCTATCTTTCTATCTGGCCTCCTTCCTCCCCTCCCTACTCTCAATGTTTTTCTGATAATTGGCAAAGAATAAGGTACCATCAAATTAGAATTTCCAAAACCATTGTTGTGATTTGTTTTGAAGTGGTGGAGTTGGCAGACATTTGTCTTAGAGTTTCTATAGATGTGATTGAGGGGAACTTGGTTTTAGTTTAAAGAGTTATTTTCTGAATGCTGTGCAGGCTCCTGTCAGTGGTCCTACTTTGGTGCATGCTAAAACTCCCTCCTTGTCCTTCGCAAAAGATATCAATGATGTAACTATTATGTTGTAGAATACACTGGTTCTTTTCTAGACTAGAAAAATAGTTGACTATGGGAATATGGCAAAAGTTCTGTTGATTTGAATATCTATATGAAAAAAAATGGAAGTTAAACAGTTAAAAATTAAAATTAAATCTAAAAAGGAAAGAAAAAAAACACAACACAGTCCCATCTTTAGAATGAATTATGACCCATTAGATTAGTAAATTATAAAAACAGTTTAGAACTACTACTGGTACACCTAAAATGTCATATATGATAAAATGGCAATAACTGTAAAATCATATTTTAACAAAAAATACCCTAAAAGAAATAGCCCTGAGGCCATTAATTAAGGACAATTACATTAAGATCTTGATAACAAAACTAGTCTTCTGTTTGGGAACTCTATGGTTTATCCACTATCTTTGTGCATCTGAGTGTGGTTACTTTGAAGGGGATACTATATTACTGTGGTCTGGGGATAAGGAATGCTGGAGAAGTATATTTTCCCCATAACTGAGTGGGGAGTGGGTTAAGGATCTTAAATAACCTTGATAAACATAATCTTTTGATCAGCCGGCATGGCCTACCGAAATTCCGGCTCTCTGGGCCAGAACCCTTGGAACATGAGCTCATAAAACAGGTACTTTCAGAACTAGGGCTCTCCTTTCACTGGCCACCAGTTGTCTGTGCTATTGGGTTCCGAAAGAGATATTAAATGCTCTTGCGGACACTGAAATCTAAAGACAGAGCCCTAGGTCAGAGTTAGGAATTGTTCCAAGTGCCCTGGTGCAGAGGACCTAATACCGGAGGACTCTGATGCCACATAGCTCTTTCGGTTTCATATACATTTCCTCTGTAGCATGATTGCTCCTTCTGTGTTTTTTCCTATCAATGTCGCTCTAATTTTTAGTTCGATATGTTCTTTTCTAGAAAAAGGCGAGGAAAAAGCCTTTGTCGCAAGCAAAGGTATGGTTGCTACGTCGGTTGCGCTTCCTTCTCTTCCTTTACTCTGTGATTGAGTTCGGCATCATTATTGTATCAGTATACATCTATGGCAGCTATGGATACCCTATGATTATGAAATGTGCATGTCTCACCAAGACTCCCATTCATGTGCCTTTACTCTTTATTTTGTGACCATGTGATTCATAGGCCTACCATCTTATTTTGAGTCTATGAAAAATAGGAGCACTATTTGAAAGCATGTAATTATAATTGGTCAAATGAACAAAATTACCCTGAAAATATCAAAATGATATCAGCATGGTCATGAAATAATTAAGTAGAAGGATCCCTATTTGTGTATTATGGTGAATATCGGCTGATTTCCATGACGACAAAGGCTTCAGCCCAAGTTGGCCCATTCCGCTAACTTATCTGTGAATTATCGCAGATATTCAGGACACTCCCACCCAACTGCCACCTTTCCGCATTTTTCAAGAATGACTGCTGTTTGTAATTATGTTTATTTCTTGCAAAGAGTTGACGACAATAATATTGTAGAATTTCTTGCAATTTGGAAATGGTGTGTGCCAGAGATGATGCACCTTAAAGTCATGGAGATATTTGGTCTTTTCACCTTGATACATGACTAAGTAGCCTTGTGCTGAGTATGCCACATGGAGATCCTACCCAGTCCAAGCCATCCATGAAAACTACCACCACCTCATCCTCCTCCTCCTCCATTGGTGGTTTCCATCCTCAGAGTCATCTCTAGCACATGAGACAACACCCTAACCACCTGTCTCACCTCCTGTCTCACCACACCTGCATGGTCTCAGGGTCTCCAGGAATTGGCCCCTGGATATCCAGGGGCCTTACAAAGGCTCCCTGATCTGGGGCCAACTTTAACTTAGCTAGGGCCCTGTTTTCAATGCCTGCTATTTCAATCAGCACTTGCCAGTGATTTCATCAACATGCACTGGTGTAACTAAAAGGCACTGGAATTTGCTGCCACTGAAAACAAGACTACAGCTTAAGGGGTCCCCTTTAGGGGCCCTGTTCCAAGCCCCCATTTTAAGGGTCTTGGTGCAGGAGCTCCCTGCTCTATGATCCCTGATTCCTCTTGACCCACAGCCCTGAGACCTGCTACCCACCTCTACACACACAAGTAGACTTCAGTACCATGATAACATGCATGTTATATACAGGACAAACTAGGTCAATAATCAGAAATTAGCCTGCTTGAGTTTAACACACAGACATACATTACCACTCTAGGTAGTCCTAGTTTGAAACCTTAGTTTGTATCTTTAGTTAGGGGTCATGTTATGGTTATGTTTATGATAATAATAGGGTGTTGGTGAATAGGCTTTACATCTCTAGTTTTAGGGACATATAGCAGTAAAGCTTCTTACAGTGTAGTTCCTGGGAAAGGTACAAAATAGGTTCAAGTGTTTGTAGATCATATACCACAAGAAGCCACCCCTAGACATATAAGGTTTCCTAAACCCTTACAGAATTGCACCCAAAGAGCTCACCTTTTGTGCTGCTTTTTCGCAAATTCACAATTTACCTCATTTTGGTTACCGCTTCACCATTACAATATTCTTTTTCTGATTCCATATAATTTTGCTTCCACAAAGAGATGCTATTTTTCACTTAAGTTCAAAGAAAAGGTTTGGATTGAAAATCCTCCCATTCTTAAAATCAAAGTTTTATGCATATGTGTTTTCATGAATACTAAAAGAGACCGAACAGGCAAAACAACTGAGCCTTGTCCACCGCTACCCTACAATAAGGTTGTCATTTAGGAAATGGCATGCTCCAGACACCTTGAGCTAAGGGGTATAAGGTATTGAGTTGGCTAAGCTGAGCAACCTACTCAGAGTCCTGAACGCTGACTTTCTCTCATGCAGTCACCTTCGGAGAGTGAACACGGGGAGGATAGTGAAGAGGAGGATTTTGACCAGCAGTCTCGGTCGTCTGGCCGGAGTTCTCACTCCCCATCCGACCGCAGTGAAGGATCCACAGGCAGTGGGGCTGTAAGTAAAACATAACAAGTACACCGCAACAACAACAGTGTCATCAACCAGCCAGACAACTACTGCAAGACAGAAAAATTAAAGATACTGGGGCAAAAGGCCCCAGACAAGATTTTATGTTTTAAAAAGAATTTCCTGCAACAGGAAAGACCACCTTGGTTTTCGTCTCCAAAACCAGCGAAGATTGTATTTTACAAACACACTGAGAGTTAAACAAATTATACAGAGGGTGTATTTTTATAAACTGGGAGGTGTCTTCATTATTAGACCTAGGCTCCTGCCTCGTAATCTGCACTGTACTCCCAGTTGTCTTACTTTGACCGCCTTCCTCCTATTAGACTGCACATAGCCATAAGACCCTATGTCTTCTTCGTACAACCCTGCTTGATGATGCTACCAAGTTGTACGTATATATTTGCCATCGATACCAGAGTATTGCCCATGAGTATTTCCTATACCTAACTTGATGTATCATTAACCGGGCAGAAAGAGTCCCGCTGTACACCGCGGGCCCTGCGTATGTCTAGTCTCTCTACCACCGTGTCTAATTGCATGTACCTATAGCGTAAATAATCCTACAAAATACAGTACTACCGTATGATATGTACTTTCCTCTATGTACACCCACAAATGCATGTGGATATCTTAAACTAAGTAAATATTCTTCATATTCTCACCATAACAAACTATATGTAGACCACTTTCTGGCTTGCCTCCAAATAATAATACCCAATTGATACCAGAACTGAGATATATATCTGAAAAAGCAGTCGTCAAGACAAAGCAAAGGCAGCCCAACTACAAGATATTTCTTTGAGGAAGAAATATCTTTTCTCGAGCTCCCAATATCTAATTTTGGCAATGAAACTGAATGAAATTTGTAAATGAAATTTCTTTTAAACAAATTATTTAAAAACAATTGATGGAGGTAGGCTAGAGTTGTGGCTGCTTTCAGTTTCAGGTTGAGTTCCGGATGCTGCTGCGTCAAACTTGCATCACGGTATGGAGTTTTCTTGCTATGACAACACATTAATCTTGTCCTTTGACTTCTTCTCAGGACCCGGTGAACACAGCAATCACGACCGACCATCGAGAGTTGTCATCGACTGGTATCACGCCGGCGCCGAGACCTCCAAACTTCCCGCGCACACATCGGTTCATGACACGCACCCTCACCAACCCCATCAAGTGCAACCACTGTACCTCACTCATGGTCGGCCTACAACGACAAGGCACCGTCTGCGAAGGTATTTATCTTATCTTGTTAATGCATCTGTCATGAAGTACACTTCATGTTAAAGACATTGCCTGTTCCTACCATTTAAAATAGTTGAATGGATCAGAACTATGAAAGAGATAAATCTCTTTCAGCTTGATACATAACTGTATATATAATGTATATATAAGCATACCGTAAAACCTCGCGTATAAGCCGCGGCTTGTACGCGATTCAGACTCAGCTTTCTTTTGATCCCAAACATGCCTACATAGGGTGCGGCTTATACAAGAGTTTTTATAAGTATACTACAGTACCAAATTAACAATTCTCAGATGACCTCTGCGGCTTATAGGATCGCACCAAACTCGGGGTGCCGCTTATACGCGAGTTAGGCTTATACGCGAGGTTTTACGGTAATATCTGTTTTAGATAACAAATTAATAATCTCATCTTCTTGTGTACAGATTGTGCATACGCGTGTCACACGGCATGCGCAGAAAAGGCTCCACAAGTATGTCCTGTACCTCCGGACCAAAGTAAGCACCAATATCATTATATACACTACTATAAAGGCAAAATAATATAACAATAAATGACTGAATAGATTGCTATAAAAATGTAAATCAGATGAACATAATGTATAGTAATGATATTTAATAATAAGTGCTGGTATGTTGTGAATTAGACATGTCAATTATTGATACACCGAAATAGAAATATAAAAAGGGAAATGTTATTTCATTTCAGTCAAACGGCCTATAGGAATTGATCCAACAAAAGGAGTAGGCACTGCTTATGAAGGTTATGTTAGGGTAAGTACCATATACGTTTACACATACAACATACCGTATTCGACGTAATAAGCGCACACCCCCTAATAAGCGCACACCCCCCGTTTTTGGCCGAAATTTATACTACAAATAACCAAAAATATCTCAATTTTTGACCCCAATTAAACTCTTAGCTACTAAAAGGTATCCATAATCTTTTTTAAGCGCACTGTGCGCTTATTACGTCGAATACGGTATATCTATTACTCCCACCCTCAGAAAATAAACAAAATATGCATGAATCCCAACGAATAGCCTCGGAAAATTAAAGACCGTACATAAATCCCAAGGGGATACAACTTAATTGTTAAAGCCAGATATAAATCCTGAGGAAATACTTTTCATATGTTCAGAAAATATCCTCCACCCCAAACACCCATCCCCTTCTCATATCCCTATACCCAACCATAGGCCTCTCTTCCCACACCATGTGGTTTATCAGAGAGCAAAGGGTCATAATAATTCCAAAGGGGTTAGTGGCTCAAACTCCTGACTTATGTTGTTTTAGGATAGAGGAAGGACAAATCAGAAAGTTCTTAATATATTTAAACAAGTTCATATTATTGAAAGGTATATACACAAATGTATCATGGCTCCTTGGAACACTTTTTGACACATCTCTAACCCTAGCGGTTCATTTTTTATTGCCTCACGAACTAGATTGTCCGTTTTCGGGTGACTCCGAGACCAAAATAAGGTGATTATGTACATAATGTCTTAAAGTACATAACAGCAACTAATAACTTTGTTTACAAACTGGGACAACATATATCTTAAGGCATACCAAGAATGGATACCCTCAGAAAAATAGTTTTTGAGATACAGCTCGATGAATATTGAAGATTTATCAAAAATATTAAAATTTTAACAATATACTCTCATTTTACCCTAGTTCACTCAAAATGGTTCAAATAATTGTCAAAATCACTCTACATTATCCTGACGGTATAAACTTTAGGAAATATGGACCATTAGGATCCTTCCTTGAACCTACTTGGCACAGTACTGGCCTAAAAAGCGGCTATTTCACCTTATTTCGGTCTCTGAGTCACCCGGGTAACTCCGGGACCAAAATAAAATATTCTATAAATGTAGGTTAAATTAGTGGAATCATCAGATTTCTGGTTTAGAGCATTAGAGGGGGTGGATAGGAAGCAATGGCACTAAAGATAACTAAAATATATAGGATATTAACAATTCTGTGTGGGTTTTACTATTATCAGCAAGGCGAGTGACTCGGAGACTAAAATAAGAGGGTGACTCCGGGACCAAAATAAGTATCACAATACACATTTGGTCCTGGAGGCTGGAATATTCGATTTTTTTTCAAAATTTCTTTTTTCTGGCAAAAGACACAATTGTTACCTCACCATATCGGGTACAAGGGATACTGTTTGGATCTTGTTTATTTATTGTATAGTGGTATCAAAATGAAAGGACATTTGAAAATTTTGCTGACAATATACACTTAAATTGCTGTGGAGAAAAAAATACGGTACATATCTAGTGAAATCCTTGTGAATCAATTGACTATACCATAGGCCTAATAGAAAATGATATTAGGGATAGGCTGTTACTGTCTTAGTAGACATGGGAGACATGTTAAACATGTCATTTAAAGGGTTTTTGATGTTTTTAAGGGTTTTTGGGCCTTTGGAGGGCCTAAAAAATTGGTGCAAAACTGGTTATTCTGTAGGGCTATAAGCCTGAAAAGGGCCAGAAATAGCCAAAACAACATAGGTCAGAGGTTTGAGCCTAGTACTGATTGGTTAAGACTACACATACATCTCAACATGACTCTCTCCCTGTCTTATATTCTCAAAGCAGAGCAGACTCATTTAATAAGAATCGTTGTACATGTAATTTCCAAAATAATTTTTCTTGGGGTTACTTCTTATATTTCTTTAGACATGCTACCACATGGCACAGCAAAATATTTTAATGTGCCAAATGAGAGCAGTAAAACAAACACTATGCACTACTGGGATTAGTGCTAATCTATTTCCTCATTGTCTCTCACAGATCCCTAAGCCGGGTGGTATCCGGAAAGGTTGGATGCGGCAGTTTGTGGTCGTGTGTGACTACAAACTGTTCCTGTACGACACAAATCCTGACAAGAACAGTCAGGCTTCAGTCGTTGTCAACCAAGTACTAGATATGAGGTAAGGTTAATACATCTTAGGCTACCATGATATACTCCCTTCTTTGGATGTAAATAGATATCTTACCATTGGCCACAACAAACAAATTCATAAGGTGTTCTATCTTTGCCCCAATAAAAGTCGGAGCAAGCAGGAAAGTCTAATAGATTTCTTGATTTAAATCCTATTCATCCATTTTGTTGAATATTGCAAAACATCATAAACTGTTGCTATTACAGAGACGAGGAGTTCTCCGTGGGGTCTGTCTTTGAGAGTGATGTCATCCATGCCAACAAGAAAGACATACAAGCAATATTCAGGGTAAGCACTTTTAGTTAAATTTAGCACCTGGTGGCCCTAACCATGCTACCATCCAACACAATCTTTGAAAAAGTTGTACACAGGCAGGTAAACGAATTTTTGCAACATCATAATCTAATAATCAAGAAGTAGAGTGGCTTCAGAAAAATTCGAAGCTCACAGGATGCAGCATTGCAACTAAATGATGATATTTTAGGGTCTCTCAAATAACAGTCAATATGTTGGTGCCACTTATATTGACTATAAGAAAGCATTTGACACAATCAGTCATGACAAGTTAATTGTAAAGCTTCCCCATTACGGCTGTAACAGATTGGTTCAAGGTTATCTGAGCACAAGGGTTTAAAAAACTATTGCAAATGGCACCCACTCCGAATTGGAGAGTAAATCTTTGGAGTGCCACAAGGGTCGATTTTAGGCCCCTTCCTGTCTATACTGCATGTGAATGGCCTGTTTGGTTTATTTACATATGACTTGTAAAATCTTGTTTGAAATAATGGAAACACTGCTTTGACACCATGTCCTGTTGTGTTGAACCACTTGTTGTGGCTCGCTTCGACAAAACTATAACTAAATATTGCCTTACCTTGGTAAGTCTCATTTAATTTCACATTTAAACTGTTCCCCTTTGCAGGTGACGACATCGTTGATGACGCCGCCGGGCTGCAAGCACCAGGTACTCATGTTAGCAGACAGTGAACAGGATAAGAACCGCTGGGTTGGGGCACTCAACGAGCTCTTGAAACTACTCCGGAAGAACAAACTCCCAGACAAATCGGTAAGAATCTACTCCCTAATTTCAGCATCACATGGCCTCCTATTTACTCCTACCTGCAGTTTACTAATACTAATACCGTACTTTATTATGAGACATTAATAATACACATATTTAAAAGAAATCTTTGAATTTTCTCCTACCGATTATAAATATCATATTGCTTTTTTATCACTTTAATCTGTGCAAGACTTCTTATGCAAAATTGTTGTCATAGATAGATTTTTGTATTGGGACCTTCAATCCCTGTTTGTCCCACTGTCACACTTGTATTGTTGATATCGATATACTATGTAATGTCTCCGTTGCTGTCTTTCTGGAGGGAAAAGCGATATAGGGGTTACAGTACTCGTTGGTTGTGTTATGTAGCAACTAGAAAACAAAGCTTAATTTTCATTAACATTTTGTTATGTTTTAAAGGGACAAAGTTTATTAGGTTACTATATCATTTCAACTAACCCCACATATGTACCCTACAACCCCCCATCAGCTGGATAACAAGTTTGTGAGTATCTAAACAATAGACAAATATATATTTCATAGTTGTTGCTTTTGTTTATCTTTACAATATTTGAGAGAAAATGATTACAGTGCTCAAGGGTGGTGGTTATTGTGATTTAATTTTTTTAATATAAATGATTCTATTTTCCTTAAGTTACAATTGATTATTGTATAAGGTTACACATTTTGCCTGTTCCTGCTAATAGTTCGACTGATTTTAAGAGATTTTTTTTTCAATGATCAACCACACAAAATGCATACGAATCGACAACACTTACTACATTTACTACATTCATGGATAATGAACCCATATTCACCCATGTATATTGTGTGTCAAACTTTTTGAGAAAGAATGTGGGTTTTATGGTGTGTTGTCCGTGTATATGTCCTCTGTATGTAGCTGTTTATTGTGTTTGTGTCGTTGAGTGATTGAGGGGGGGGGGGGGATCTACCCTTTTTACTATAGAGAAATATATAGAAACTACTGCAACCAAAACACAACAGTGGATCTAACCTTTAGAATGAATAATCAGATTTTCCCATGATTTAAAAAAGTAAAATAATACAATAATAGTCACTCATCCCATGGAGATTTAAATCTCCCACTAGAGAAATATAAGGTTTTGAAAATCCTAACCTTTCATTGATTGAGAGTGAACTGACATTTCCTGGTATTTGACCCAGTGTTTCCATGATGTGGTTTCCACTAGCCTCTATCAAGGCATTCTCTTCTTGTGTAAGCACTGGATGATGGAAGTGAATACAAGTGTGTTTGGTTTTGTATGTAGAGAAAAAAGTGTTGTGTATATTTGTATGTATGCTTGATTTGGAAGAGTTTCACTTGGTACTTCACATATTGGACAGCACCTTTTCTTTACATCGGAAAGCCTTTTTATTTTGTCAGAAAATTTGGTTATTGTCAGATTTTTCCGTTGGAGATATGAGCAATACGCTTGGACATATCCATGGGACAGAAGGGATTTTAGGCCACGTTTGCCAGCTCTGGATTGTTTTTCATTTGGACTGCACCCATTTTCATACCCTACTTCATACAATACAACAAAGTGATTTTACTGAACTTAAAGACAAACAGAGCTAGAGATTGAAGGGCTTCCCTTACATTGGGATTTCTGTGTAGAAACACCTGTGTCTTTCTAAGAAAATGTCTTTCATAAATGTCTACAAACCACAGCAATACACCATACATACCAACCACCCTAGGAACATGGCTATGTTGATTGTGGATACCAACTATAGGAGGGCTCTGGGTGTATAATATACACTGTGACGGTGGGTTCCGGTTAACCTCATGACCATGTTGTCTGTTTACAGGTATACCGGTGTAAAGAAGTGTACGACAGTTCGCCCCCTGTCCTACCCAAGACGCTCTGTGCAGCTATCATAGGTGAGGCATACAGTTACCATAACCTAGGGATATTATATATAAACAAAGGTCTACGACTCAGTACGAGTTTTAGTCTCTTGAAGTGTTGACCTAGGGCCTTGCGAATTCGGTCAACAAGTGGAATAACCCTTCAGCTTACCGAAACAAGTGTTCCTTTGTGTTTATTTTTTGTGTTTATTTTTTACATTTTTCAACACAATTTAAGAAAGAAAAAAAGCATTTTTCGACACCCTGAAAATGTTTTAAAAAAAAGAAAAATAGTACCCACTTTTTGTCATCTTGATGACGTCACAATGCTGTTGAATATACATGGCAAAAGCGATCCAGCTACTATACTAGCCAAAGTAAGCAGGCTTGACTGAATTACTGAAATATATACCGGTAGCATCTAAAACATAATTCTTTGCTATTTACCCCTGTATTTACTTTTTGCTAAATGTGTTTATTTGTTGCAGACAAAAACCGACTGGCATTAGGAACGGAAGAGGGACTCAATGTCATGGAATTAACAAAAGACAGTAAGTCTATATTAAATTTGAGAAAATACAAATTTTTCCTTTTAAGAAATGCAATTTGTCTGTCTCCTTTGTTACTAGTGTCATGAAGATTTATGAAATTATCTTTGTGTGTTTCAGGTATGGTTCGAATAGGTGAACGAAAAAGTATATTCCAAATAGAAATAGTACAAGAGGAACAACTATGTATTACAATATCAGGTAGGTCAATGTTGGTAATAGGATTGTTAACGTTCTTCAATTAACTTTCTTGAGTCATCCTGATTGAAATTGCACTGATAGACATTCCCAAGAATACGTTGAATAAAGAAGCTGTTTAATGTCTAAAAATATTATAACCATAGACTATTGATTAGCAGGATAAAATCTCTGCTGTGGAGTAAAATTTCTCAAAATTTTTCAAATCTCAATTAGACTGCATTCTTACCATGAACAATCATTTCAGGGAGGCAAAAACACATTCGGTTGACGCCGACAAATGCACTTGAAGGGGACAATGTGGAGTCACAGAAGATAGCAGAGTCCAAGGGCTGCACGTCGTTCTGTACGGGTCTCGTCATGCAGGGGACGAGCACGCTACTCTGTGTAGCCATCAAACGGACCATCCTCGTCTACGAGTTGAACCGGACGCGGGTCCGGCACCGGCGTCTGAAGGAGATCCAGTGTCCGGGCACCGTGCAGTATGTGGAGATCGTCAACGAGCGTCTGTTTGTCGGCTATCCGTCCTCGTTCGCCATCTACAGTGTGCAGGGAGAGAGCGCACCAATATGTAAGTATCAGTTTTGTAGCATTTTTTTTTGTTTCTGATTATTATTAGAGGATAATGATGATGCCATTGATTGATTTGGGGATTTTTTTCAGAACCTCCCTTTACTATGTCTAATTGTACTGGAATGGCTTCAGAATTTATTAGAGAAAGACAAGAAGTTGGTAACTTTAAATAATACCCTAGCGATATTTTGTACTTATGCTTTGTATAAATTTAAATAGATCATGTTTTGAATGCTCATATCATTATAATGTCATATCTTAAGATAAACTGCTGAGCGATAATATTTAGTTTGGATTAATATGAGATCTAAGAAAAAATCCTTAGATGACTTATGCATCATGTTTCTAATGAGTTTTAACATTATTACAGCATTGGTGAACGCAGAGGATCCGTCTTTACATTTCCTACACCAGAACCCCGTAGACGCACTCCTAGCTATCGAGCTCTCACACAACGAACACTTGTTAGTCTTTAGTAGTAAGTATATTTACTCACTACATTATGACAAACATTACACCACAGTTGGCTGCGAGAACAAAAGAAATGGCCTGACTGTATGTTACATTACATGTGGTCGATTGAACAGTCTCTCCTACTGTGAGTGTAAGTCAAGTATGGATAACTGGTGTTATAAGCCTTGGACAATTACCCTGTCTTTGGCTTATAACACTTATACTGTAAGTTACAGTACTCATATTTGCAAACTTTCACTGGTTGCTTTCCCAAAATCTGGGAGACAGAAGCCTACATAAATCTGTATATATTATTATAATTGAGTAAAATTTAGATTTAAAGACCTCTCATGGTACATTCTTAATCTTTACTACCGGTATCTTACACTCTCAAAATTCAACTCTTCTCAATGAATTAATATTCGATACTAATCTTTTCCTTCTCCACAGGTTTGGGTTTTTATGTTGACAACAATGGTCGGCGGAAACGACCCCAAGAACTCATGTGGCCCGCACACCCTGTAGCTGCAAGTAAGTCACGCTCTATTTGTGGTTGTAAAACCTCTCATTTTCTTCTTGTAAAACCTCAATTTTAATGTAAAGTCTCTCTTAGAGGCCAAGGTTTTTGGAAGATTTTAATCTAAATTTGGGCTTGTTCCTCTAACCAAGTTTGGCATCGCCTTCTGAGAGGGAAATTTATTACAGTAAATTACGGTTTAAACTTATTCTTTAAATTAAAATAGTCTGCTAAGATCCGGTCTAGCCAGCTGACACTGTCCTACTGACTACACAAGCCATCTCAGAAAGTAGAAAAGGAGATTAAAGTGGCCTATCTAACAAATTTATTGATGTTCTTTGTTGCTTTTCTTCAGGTTACTTCAAACCATATCTGACAATCTGGGCAGAGAATGTAGCCTTTGTCTTTGATGCCCCGTCAGGCGAGTGGCTACAAACCATTCCTCTGAAACGGGTGAAACCTCTGTGTCGAGACGGTGTCCTGGGCCTGACAGCAATAACGGACCAGCCGCGACTAGTCTATTTCAGACAAATAGAAGAAGGTAAGTCATAGTTAATACGGTTCTTTGTAATAAAAGGAGAAAATTGCAATGCAAGTGTCTAATTTGTATACGGCTTAGATACATTGGGGGCCGCCATATTGCGGCAGAACACCTCTGACGGCCATATTGGATTTGGCATAGGATTATGGGTAAAGTCTTATCTGCCATTTCCAACACCATAGAAAACTGGCGCTTAATAAGACTGTTAAGGCTGAAACCCATTCTTATTTTAACTACCTCTCTATTTTCTCTGGTGTGAAGTGATGGGATTAGTCTGAGTAGTCCTATGCCGGGGTCCTATGCAGGGATGGGATTAACCAGAATGCCAGGAGGACATCAGGGGGTGTTTTGCCTAACAGTTTCATAACCTGTCTCACCCCTATAGGAATACATGCTCTGTCAACTTAGGAGAACTATGCCTCGCACTAGACAAGTCTCTGATTAAGATTCTGGATACGGATTCTGAGAACAAGCATATTGATATCAGGCATGGTGTTCTTCAGGAATTTCGGAATTTTGAACGCTAAAAGGACCACCATTGTGAATTGTACAGATCCGATGAGAAATAATTATAATGTTAATAGGGGTGGGAGTCTTGACGGATCCAATCCCAATCACAATTTATCACAAATACGGAGAACGGATTTTCTTAGATACTCAGTCCCATGTCTTTCATATACAATTGACTCCCATTGATATTTGTCTTTGTAGAAGAAGACCGTATCGTATTACCCGAGAAAGGTCGGAGTCTAAATCGGGGGAAGAGACGATTCAGCTTCAAGACTGGACAGGACCAGCCAACCCAGAGAGCGTATGTATCACACGGGGGCATGAGCAGGGAGGGGGGTCACAAACCCATGCTGCATGGTCTTACACGACTGCCCTATTGAGAAACCATGCCTAGTGTTATCAGTTAGTCTAGATCTAGCGCGATCCTGGGTATTAAACATACATAAAGGCCTACCAAAGGCCACCTGGTATCACGCTTTACTTATACTTACTGATACTAAAAACCCACCTGGTAAAAAACTGTCCTTGGGTGCTTATTTGTAACAGCCTTTTCATTTCATTTTCATCTTCTTTCGGGTAAATTTCTCCAGGATATTTGAACAGAAAACATATGATACCAATTTTAGTATTAACCTGCGATGGCTGCAAGTGATGCCCGGGCAGAGTTATATGGGCTGCATCTAATTAATCTGATTTTGCCATGCATTGGTACTCATCGCATCTGAGTGAATCATTCTACAGGTTTGCAGAAGAATTTGAACCACAATTAAGTGTTTTGATTATCTAAATGGGGTCTATCAATTCTTCTGTAGATCTTATAAATAGCCACATATGAATATAATAGTTTGTATGGTGTGAATTTAGCATGATGTAATCATTTGTTTTAATTCAGTTATGTTTTTGAATAACAGCTTTTGTATGCAAGTCATTGATTGAGTCATGCCCTTCTTTGTTTTTAGCATGCATTATGACTAGAGATTTATTTGTAACAATGCACAAGTAATGTTTTATGCAAGTTGATGATTATTTTTTACTTCTACTTAATTTGAATGAGATACAGTATTACAAATTTGTTGTTCGTAATATTAATTATTAATATGATAATCCTAATTATGTTAAGGTAATTATAATAATATTGACTGGCTTTCTACAGCGACAGCATTGCTAGGAGAGAAAAACTCACCGGTCTACCAAGCCATATCTAAACTGGCCTTTAGAGAAACTCTGATACTGGTATTCTAAAAAAAAAAAATCCGCTTTAAATATAGATCCTTAAGTCAATTGTATGTCCCCAAAATTGGAAAATTACTTCAGATGTGCATTAGTTATGTACATATTTAGATAACGCCATGATACATTAGCTGTAATACCATACTGTGGGACAGCAAGAATGGTTTGGGTAGACCGAGGTGTTCTCGGAAACCGACAGTTCGGGGGACAACGCAGGTGTCAAATGGAGTATTCAAACCTGGCACAGATCTTCATACAATCTCTGATCGCCTTCTGGTGAATCACAACTGGCATTAAGTGCTTCTGGGGAATACTACCAAACTATTTCTGCAATAATCAAATGTCTGTGTTCATATCAATAATACTATATTTCATTTCGCGCTGTACATATTTTCGCGGAAATGAAAATCCACGAAGATATGTACAGCCCATATATTTATCCAGTGTAGTTATACATCTACCAATTTCCAAAATACATGGATGTAAATAGGGGCAAAATCGTACTTTTCAGCAAAGCCGCGAAAATTCATACACGCAAAAATATCAACATTAACAGTATTCCAAACAGCTTCAATCCCAGAGACTTGTGCTAGTTCTGATTCCCCAGTAAGCGACGGAGAGAGTCAGCTTGGTCTTCACACCACTGTTACCTGGTGAATCTCATCACCTTATCCTTTACTGGTTGGCTTGTTTGTACATTGGCTTGTCTGCTTGTAGTCTGTTGCTTGTGTTTGCTTGTTATGTGTTGTGCTGGGGGACCCCTTTGTGTTTGACGTTGCATTGTAAAAGTTGACAAAGTTTGACATTTGATCTGAAAATGCAATTTTTGTTTTGGCATGTTTCTATTGTATCTAAATGAAACGTGATGGAACTGTATCAAAATGAATGCTATTTTCCATCAATGTAAACTTAGTACTGTGATTCTCAGATACAATACTGAATAAAGCATACACTTTGTAGTACATGTACTTTTACCAAAACTTGCATTTATGGACTATTAGAGGGTATTTTGAAGGCAAAATGCCATCAAAATTCAGAATTTAACATAGTTTTTCAAGCACCTATAAGTAACTGATGTCAAGTAGAAGTGTACTGTCTATGCATGTATATTGCCAATGGTCTTCCCCTTCACCTCTTTGTAAAAAAAACTCCCAACACTTCCCAATACCCAAATCTATTTTGCTGTCTTACAATATATCTCCCTACTATTATTACTGGACATCGATTCTCTGTCTCTTTGTAGCTCTATAGTGATCGATGCCCAGTTTTATACTTCAGACCAGTGGCTCATTTTGGCTGTTTTTCGCCTCACAGATTGCTCCTAGCGCAAAATCCTGACTAGGTGTCAATATATTCTCTATGCCAATGTGTAATATGAGGGTAGAAAACAGTGGAACCTCAGTTAGAAAAAATCCTACTGAACAGTTTTTGAGAAAATTAGGGTTTTGTTGCCCTTTTTTGCTGTTTTTAGTACATTTCCTACATAACCCGTGAACGTCAGCATTTCTCAATTTTCAGGTATTTAGAATTAGAATTTGACATTTTTTTATTCGCAGTAGGATTCCTGAATACCGAGCCATTCTAGAAAAGCTATTCTTTGGAAAAAATACTTAGTATTTCTTGATGATTTTCGTTGCACAAATTTAGGTTGTAATATAAAAACTGCATTGTCATCCAATCAAAGTGTTTGTGCACTGTTGATGGTCACCCCCTCCCACCCTCTTCACTGTGCATTGAAGGAGAACAGTCAGGGGAGGTACACGTGTCTGTATATAGCTGTTGACCTGGGTGCTGGGTGCATTTTTAATTTATGGGGTGCCAACTGTTCATGAAAGAAAATTCAAATAGTTTTTTTTTTTTAGTATCAGATTAATGCAACTACAAGTCGTGATAGCACTTAAAGCATTCTATTTGCATTAATATGAATGGTGGCCACCTTATGGGGTGCCAAATATTCATGAAAGAAAAATTGATAAGAATTTGTTTTTTATTAGCATTAAATTGATGCAACTACAATTCGAGATTGCATTTCAAGCATCGGGGCATTCAATGAATGGTAGTCATCTTAAATATATGGGGTGCCAACTGTTCATAAATAAATAAAAAGAATAGAATTAGTTTTTTTATTAGTATCAGATTAATGCAACTACAATTTGTGATTGCACTTAAAGCATTGTGACATGCAATGACTGGTAGTCACCTTGAATGTATGGGGTGCCAACTGTTCATGAAAGAAAAAAAAGAAAGTTTTTTTTTTAAGAATCAAATTAATGCAACAGCAACTCAAGATTGCATTTAAACATTATGGCATTCAATGATTGGTGGCCATCTTGAACCTATGGGGTGCCAACTCTTCATGAAAAAAACAACTAAATTGGATGTTTTTAACAGTTTAAAATTAATGCAACTACATTTCAAGATTGCATTTAAAGCATTGTGGCATTCAATCAATGGTGGCCATCCTAAACCTATGGGGTGCCAACTGTGTTTGAAAAAGGTATCAAATAGAAATGTTCTTATATAGATATCAAATTAATGCAACTACAATTCTTCATTGCACTGAAAGCATTGTGGCATTTACTAAATGGTAGCCATCTTGAATGGGTTGAATGAAGGAAAAATCAAATAGGATTTGTTTTTTTGATAGTATCAAATTAATGCAACTACAAGTCAAGATTGCATTTCAAGCATCGGGACATTCAATAAGTGATAGCCATCTTGAATCTATGGGATGCCAACTGTTCATGAAAGAAAAATAGAATAGATTTTTTTTTTATTAGTATCAAACTACTGCAACTGCAATTCGAGATTACATTGAAAGCATGGTGGCATTCAATCAATGGTTGCAATCTTGAATTTCGAAATGAACATACACACAGACATATAGGCATGAACATGGTGTTCTCCTTCATATAGATATTCATGGATTTCTACTTCTAATAAATATAGCTTTCTGTTACATGGATGTCGATGTCCAGTTTTAGATATATATCCATATAGTGCATTGGAGTGCTATAATGTTGGACTGCTGTATTTTCCAATGTTCTCATTGTTGAGTCCATACTGGTGTCAGCATGCTGGACATATTAGAGTCAAGTCTCAATGTCTTCTTACCTAACCCCCACTGTCATTCACCTATACCAGCTTCTATGTCACCACAAACCGCCCTCACTGTAACCCTAATATTCACCTGCAAACTAACCCCTGCTCACCTAACCCCAGCCTCACCTAACCCAGCCTCACCTAACCCCACTTCACCTAACCCCAAGCTCACCTAACCCCACTTCACCTAACCCCACTTCACCTAACCCCCACTCTTCTACCACTTACCTCTACCAAGACCAAGTGAAGATGTGCACTGTTTGTCTACCACCATTGTCCCTGCTACATGGGAAGTTACACCTGCCTTCCTCGTTAAAACTTGTCGGTTTCTGCTCTCCCCAACTTGTGTGGCATAACACCGACACACAAACCAACAGTTGGGTACCTGGGGGTTTCAGGTTAGAGCTACGGCGGAGCAAGATCTCCGGACCCACCAACTTTGCACACGTGGCACACGTCGGACCCCGCGAAGCGCCGGCTATGATTCGGGAGGGCACCGCAGAGCGGAAGTCCCGGGTCATTTCCGGACCAACCAACTTCTCACATATCGCTCACATCGGACCTGGTGCTGGCACGCAAAACTTGATAGACCTACCTGTGGTGAGTGTGACTTAAATCTACCCGTTCATGTAAATGGTCATAAGTAAGGCATTGGGATACAGTAAAACCTCACGTATAAGGCTTGTGTATTAGCCCCACCCCTAACTTATACTTAAGAGAATCATATAAGACTCACAGGGCAGCTGATTATAGCCATTGGTACTGTAGTATACATCTAAAAGCTCGCATATAAGCCCCACCCCCATTGTGTGCCGATCCTATGAGCAGCACGGTGATCTGACCTGCGTACAAGCTGCGATTTGTATGCGAGACTTTACGGTATAGGATTTTTAAAAAGGTTTATTGCTAGCTCCACTTTCAATAATTATTTCACTCATTTGTGGACCACTAAAAACACATAGATAAAGAAAGAATAACAATTTGCTTTCTCACACCTTTTTTGGGAAGGAGAAACCATTGATAAGTTTGGCCTCACGTTGTTCGTAACAACCCTATGAATCATTTAGGTTGCATTTAAAATAAGGAAGTTTTCTCACTCCTAAAAATGGCCAAGAGTGCACAAGCACCTCTGCATAAGTGAGTACCAATAAAACAGATCACCCCAAAGTTTCCTAAGATGACATTACTTCTCACTTCATACGAGATGCACAGGCACTCATCTAGTGACAAGCTCACAGCATACTGGTACTAACTATAACTGGTTGATTTAATTCTTATATTGTTAAAAACCCAGGACCATAGATACAAATTGCATGTTCTGAATATCATGTAATATGAAGGTCATGAAATAAACAAACTTGAAACTCTTCCCCCACTCACAGGGCATCTAATTATAGTCATTAGTACTTTAGCCCCACCCCCACTTTGTGCCTATCCTATTAGCAGCATTGGCGATCTGACTTGAGTACAAGCCCTAATTTGTTTGTGAGACTACAGTACATGTATAGGATTTTTAAAAAGGTTCATTGCTAGCTCCACTTTCAACAAGTATTTCACTGATTTGTGGACACATTGATTAAGAAAGAAGAACAATTTGCTTACTGACACCTTTTTGAGAAGGGGAACCTTGATAAAGTATGACCTCACCTTGCTCTCCCTCTTCCCCCAACCCCAGGCTCAGCAGCAGCAGGCCCAGCAGCAGGAACAGGAGCAGGAGAAGATGAACCGTATCCGCAGTATGTTTGCACCCGGCACTCGCGGGGTCGACGTCGTGCGGCGACCACTCAGCACAGCAGAGCATGTAAATGGTATGTATCGAGCATTCACCGGCAACTCATGTTACCCAGCACAGGCTCCAACTGGCGGATTGTTCCAGAGTTATTTAGTGGCTACAAGGAATAGGGTAAAAGTCTGACAGGCCATAGTCCACCTGCATCTTGCGTGCCCTGGTGCCTAAAGGTGGAACTACTGTCAAAGTACTTTATTTCGCTGGGTATATATATATTCGCAATTTTTGCGGAAATTCAAAATCCGCAAAATTTTTGTATGCTGAAGTATAGGATAAATACCCGCAAATTTGCACTTTCACTCATCCGCGAAAATTTAAACCCATTAAAATTAGTACTTTCACATTAGTCCTGAAGCATGTGGGACAGGGCACCTAGATGAACAGGGGCTGTGGATCGTCAGACCTTTACGCTATTCGTGGTAGTAACTGGATAACTCTGGAAGAAGTCAACAGTTAGAGTCTGCATTACCCACAGTGAGCCCAAGTGAATACTGTGACTGTGCTGAAATAGTGAACCATTACGATAAGTCGTGTTACTGTGTTATATATTGTAAGTAGGTCACAGTGCTGAAGATATAGCTGTCTAAACCTGCTCAATTATTTCTAACATTTCTGTTAGAAAAATATAAAACCAGCTGGTAAATGGTATTATTAAGAGATTTTCACAATAATTCTTCATTGCTTCAGCTTTGTGACCTACTTATGACTGGCACAGTTCAAGGCTAGTGTCAATGGGTATTTCTGTGAAATTTGCACCACGGGAATGGCTCTTTATTTGGATCCCTAAGACATGTGTTCAGCAGCTTATACAATGGCTGATTCCCTTGGTTTGGTGATTTTGTTTCTCATTTTCCCCGGGTTGACGTTTGGTTGGTTGTTTTTAGAGTGACTGGCTGGTGTGTGGAATGGTCTTGCATGGGGGCAAATCTTCCCAATGCCTCCCAGGAATCTTCAGCGGACTCGTTGTGTACAAGTCGTTGGTTCATTCATATACATATACATGTATCCAATGTCAGTTTTTAACCATCCCTCATAGCAACCTTATTGTGTACTTGATATACGTGTCTATAAAGCATGTTATGTCATTCAGGGAACTTAATAAATTAGTACTTCTGTGATTTAAAGTCCTATTACTCATTGTTCAATTCATAGTAAATATTAATATACGGTAATGATAAAGATGTCCTGGACTTCTGATGATGTCACATGTGCACATTTATAACAAATTAAATATTCACAACCTTTGTTTTTTTAACTATATTCATGCAATATTGTGTTAGCAATTGATGTGCTAATGCTATCATGTTGCTGACCCAGTCACAGGCAACTTTAAAATTAAGTTATGATTGGGAATATTTGCATCATCTATTCATTTCTAGTTCAGTGGGTATATTAACATACCATAACATAAAAATCTAGTGCTATTTCTAATATCTTTGTTTAGCTCTAACCTATATCTGTTCTGTCTCAGTTCAGTTGCTACCGTACACTGAGCCTCTCGTGCATTATAATTTCACAGAATAAGTGGTGTGAAAGACTTCCTAACATTTTGTGGACGGACCCGAGTCATAAATTGAGAGCCATTGTCTTGTCGATGTGTCATGCCCAACGCCTTGTATGTCATGTACCAGAGCTATGTTCATGCTAAAACCCTCTGCCTGAGTGTATGTGGCAGCCACAGCAGTAAAGGGGTGTCCTTCTTCATGCTATGACTATATCATAGGAATACACTCATGATCATTATCCTTGATAAGACTATTGTTAGCTAGGGTATAAAACAACCAAGAGATTCAAATCCCTGTGTGAGTATGAGTGAATCTCCTGAGCAGAGCCAGTCTAGTGTGCGTGCGTGGCACTGCATTTATATATGCGTGTGTGAGTGGATGTGTGAGTACCTAATGCCTGAGAGGGAGGTCTGTGTGTGTATGTCAGTGTGTGAGTGGATGTGTGAGTACCTAGTGCCTGGGAGGGAGGTCTGTGTGTATATGTCAGTGTGTGAGTGGATGTGTGAGTACCTAGTGCCTGGGAGGGAGGTCTGTGTATGTCAGTGTGTGAGTGGATGTGTGAGTAGATGGTGCCTGGGAGGGAGGTCTGTGTGTATATGCCTAGTGCCTGGGAGGGAGGTCTGTGTGTGTATGTCAGTGTGTGAGTGGATGTGTGAGTACCTAGTGCCTGGGAGGGAGGTCTGTGTGTGTATGTCAGTGTGTGAGTGGATGTGTGAGTACCTAGTGCCTGGGAGGGAGGTCTGTGTGTGTATGTCAGTGTGTGAGTGGATGTGTGAGTACCTAGTGCCTGGGAGGGAGGTCTGTGTGTATATGTCAGTGTGTGAGTGGATGTGTGAGTACCTAGTGCCTGGGAGGGAGGTCTGTGTATGTCAGTGTGTGAGTGGATGTGTGAGTAGATGGTGCCTGGGAGGGAGGTCTGTGTGTATATGCCTAGTGCCTGGGAGGGAGGTCTGTGTGTGTATGTCAGTGTGTGAGTGGATGTGTGAGTACCTAGTGCCTGGGAGGGAGGTCTGTGTGTGTATGTCAGTGTGTGAGTGGATGTGTGAGTACCTAGTGCCTGGGAGGGAGGTCTGTGTATGTCAGTGTGTGAGTGGATGTGTAAGTACCTGGTGCCTGGGAGGGAGGTCTGTGTGTGTGTGTGTGTCAGTGTGTGAGTGGATGTCAGTGTGTGAGTGGATGTGTGAGTACCTAGTGCCTAGGAGGGAGGTCTGTGTGTGTTAGTGGATGTGTAAGTACCTAGTGCCTGGGAGGGAGGTCTGTGTGTGTGTGTGTGTCAGTGTGTGAGTGGATGTCAGTGTGTGAGTGGATGTGTGAGTACCTAGTGCCTGGGAGGGAGGTCTGTGTATGTCAGTGTGTGAGTGGATGTGTGAGTAGATGGTGCCTGGGAGGGAGGTCTGTGTGTATATGCCTAGTGCCTGGGAGGGAGGTCTGTGTGTGTATGTCAGTGTGTGAGTGGATGTGTGAGTACCTAGTGCCTGGGAGGGAGGTCTGTGTGTGTATGTCAGTGTGTGAGTGGATGTGTGAGTACCTAGTGCCTGGGAGGGAGGTCTGTGTATGTCAGTGTGTGAGTGGATGTGTAAGTACCTGGTGCCTGGGAGGGAGGTCTGTGTGTGTGTGTGTGTCAGTGTGTGAGTGGATGTCAGTGTGTGAGTGGATGTGTGAGTACCTAGTGCCTAGGAGGGAGGTCTGTGTGTGTTAGTGGATGTGTAAGTACCTAGTGCCTGGGAGGGAGGTCTGTGTGTGTGTGTGTGTCAGTGTGTGAGTGGATGTCAGTGTGTGAGTGGATGTGTGAGTACCTAGTGCCTAGGAGGGAGGTCTGTGTGTGTTAGTGGATGTGTGAGTACCTAGTGCCTGGGAGGGAGGTCAGGGGCCGCGGCAGGGGAGACCCATCACCAAGGTGAGGAGCATGCAGTACAGACTAGACATTCCCTCCTACAACCTACATGAGCTTAGTCTGGCCACCACACCTCCGTCGCCCACGCTGTTACCGCTGTCTCCTCCTTCTCGTGTCTCCTACCGCCTTGTCTAGTGTTACACGTTTTGGTCTGTTGCACCATTTTACCTTCACATGGGCGCTTTTTTCTGTCTGTATGTATTTCACACGGCTTCCATTTGATTTTTGCCTAAGTGAAAATATTCATATTTATCTTACAATGTAGCAGTCAGTGCTTTGAAAATAGAAAGAAATTGTACTATTTTGATTATTTCTCATTAGATATAATTTCAGTTTCAAACAAGCACACTGCTGCTACTGTTATAACTGTTGTCACCCCACGCCATTTTGTGTTTTAAACGGAACCTTCATTTCAGAACCCTGTGGTTCTCCTCTCCCCTCTCGTTAAGTTAGCTATTGTTGCGTTGGTTTATACTCCGTTGACCGTTGTTGTCTTTCTCTCTTTTCCCCAGTGAGACTACAACGCCCGTCTCGTATGTGGCTCCAATTCCGTAGATCTCTGTCCGCCATAAATCTCCCCAACATTACCCATGCAGGTTGGGCCCAAGCCGCGTTGCCGCATGCTTCCTCTAGACGTGCTCTCACACCGACCCCTTATCATACACGCCATAGACTTCTGACCGCTGCCTGGATTTGACAACCTAAGGCTAAAGCCATTAAGCACGAGACACATGTGTTTTGGCCAATGGATTTTCAATAATGAAAGCCTGGTTTGCAAGGGGGAGGGGGTGGTTAACTCGGCTGTTACCAAGGATGTATAAGCAGTTCAAATTGAGTTTGAGGCCCATGATCAATGCTCGATCAGTTTTTGGAATCTTACTAGAATGACCAATTTTTGGATTTTGTTGAGTTATCTTGTCAGGCCTGGGAGTGTTATGGCTACAGCACGTTGGACCTTAAGTTTGATTTCTGACAACTCTGTGATTGTGACACCTTGGTCTGGGTTCCCGTATGTATAACTTGACCCGCATGCCGCAACGACTCCTGAATTCAGTGTGACTGAAAGTGGTTGTAATTCAATTATCATTACAGGCTCTCTTCTCATTTGATAATTTGAATTTTTAATTATATTACTGTAATTTGCCAATTTGCTTCTTACTGTCATCCAAATGCCTTTATTGTAGTATCCTTTAAAGCTGCCCTTTCATATGTTGCCACAGCAGTTTAAGATTAAGCTTCATTTCAAAATCTCTATTGAATATTAATTAAAGCAGTTATACTTTTAAGGAGCCGAGCTGACATGCTCTGATCACTTCCTAGCAATTTGTATGCAATCAATTATTTGCCAGTAAGTGATCAAGGCGGTTGATCTTGCCCTTTGCTTGAGTACCTTTAGAGGTAATTCGCCTTTAGTCTTAATTTCGTTTTAAACTTAAACTGCTAAGAGTAGAAACCTGCGGTGGCAATGTATTGTAAACTAAAGGTATTGTATTGACACTTTGTCCGTGCAGTCTCTCAGTCACATGCTCATTAGTATAGTGCGGTGATTACACATGGGAGTTATGCCCCTTGCCCCTTGCCCCCTCCCCCCCCCCCCACCTCAAAAAGAAAGAAAAAAGATTGACCCAATCAGTATGTTAAGTAAAACAGACAAATTTGACATACTGTAAAGATATTTTATTTCGTGTTGTACATATTTTCAAGAATTCTGCAGAAATAAAAATACGCGTAAATATGTCAAGTGCAAAGATTTATACAGTATCGAATTCAAGCACCAATTTTTGGAACTCGGTGGGTACACGCGATACTGTACTTTTCGGGAAAATTCACAAAAATTGATACCTGGGAAAATATCTACGTTTATATTTTTTGAATTGAGACTACCTAACTCAATCGCTTATCCCAGCTGCTTACTTGGTAAATTATTGCGGCCCAGATCCTCTGGGATTGAAGCCATCTGCTCCATATTCATACGCGCCCATATAGTGGGTTTGGCAGAAAGTAGTTCCGCACCCTTCCCTGAATGTCAGCAATGATTCAGTAGTTGGTATGTGAACCAGCTTGTCTTCAAATAGTTCCTCTTAATTTGCATTTGGGGCCACAGCAGAGACCTCACCTAATATCATTAGGGCCCCAGAGACCTAGCTGACATTCAAAGCTGCCCCCTCCCCCAATCCACTTTTAAAAAATACTTAAAATTTCATGGCTTTTTTAAAACATTTTGGCTAAATATATAGATGCAAAACAGACAAAATTGTGATTACTTAGATTCCCATGCTACCCCAAATCCCCCCTACAGGGGTACAAAACCAACCCCTGTAACTGCCATGTGTACTCACTCGTTCACCGACTCGGGCAGACAAAGACGCGAGCCGCCAATGGCAGCTGAAACAGCTGGTAACGAAACAGCTGCAGGTAAAGTGACCGTTGTTTGATGTTGTGTGCCACGTAGGGAGTGCCGCCATGATGTCTCTAACCAGGCAACTCTCCAGCCCTGGGATGATGTCCAGCTCAGCGCTAAATCTACCCCCTCCACCTCCACCCCCGCCCACATCCGCACCCCCCAACGAGGACTCGCCTGAGGTAGGTACAATCACTCACTCACAGATGCCACTGCTCCTGTGTCCGGAGAAGTTCCTACTTTTTGGCTGGAATTCTTGTATTAAATTATCAAAATTCCCTGTAGAAACTTTTAAAAAAATCTAATGACAAAATTATTTTCACATTTTTTTAAACTTTTTTCAACGACGGAGTGGCATCTCTGAATGACTATACAATGGGGTCATACACAGGCTCCATGCAGAGAATGAGGTAGCTAGGATCAACTTGGGAGGATACAAGACATGAAACTCTGGATGTTATACATCATATTCTACATTGCTGCATTCTATCCCATATAGACCCTGCTTATTAGGAGTGTAAGGTTTCAGAGTGAATCCATGTGTGACAAATTATTCCCCCAGTGAACTTAAGATGCATACTTATTACTGATACTTATCATGAATCTTTGTGTGGAAATTGGTAATCAATGTATAATCTTAAGGTGCAGTCTCCACCCCTGTGTTTGATGCTTTGTGAGAGCCTTGCTTGTTACCATGGTTACATCCATTCATATTGAAGAACAAATGAACTGAGCATGTTCCCTATTCACTGTTAGACTTGGTTGAAGTTGACCAATACCTGTTAAAAGGAATCTGTTCCGATAGAATACATCTGATAAACATAAGCTGTGTCGGAACATGCCATCGAGGAAAAGCCGGCTTAACATTGACAGCTGGACGGTGGCCAAATTAGCCTCAGCTCTGTAAAACTGAAAGATCTTATTTGAATCCTTTAATTTGAGTTAAGTTGAACATTATGTGGAACTGAAAAGGAAATGGCCTGCGTATGAGTAAAAAAAAAAGTGAGACAAATTTCCTTATTTAAAGCTATTGTCTGATCCCTCCCAAATAAAAATAGAACAAAAAAAGGAAAGGGAAAAAAACCAAAAACATCTGATCCCATGTGAATGCATCTTCACTCTCTAACTGTGAACCACTCCATTTTTCAGGGCACGATGGAAAGGTCCAGCCCGCGACTATCGATCGCCTCGAACAACAGCAGCAATCTGAGCAGCCCGCCCGGGTCGAACCGACAGAGCTACATTGATCCGCGCGATGAGCACTCACCCGATAGCAATTGCTGAGCAACTGCAGTGATACCTACATGTAATATGGCCACCGGGATGAGAGAAGGAGACCACACTGCTGCCACCTGGTGCGTTATAACAGAACTCTCTCCTGCTGACCGGCTCTGCACCCAGAGCCGCGAGGACTCTCCGCTGGCCCCAACTCGCCCCCCACAGCCTCACCTGAGGTTGTATACTAGCGGCTTTCTACTGTCACTAGTACACCGGCCAGGGCTAGTATGGACCATTGCACGGGCACCATCACCGTGCAATTATAGGAGTCGCTTGTCGAGTAGCGATGCCCAGTTATAAGTGTTAGGTATAGCTGTTGCTACTGGTGTTTTGCCACTGGGACCTTCTGGGAGAAATGCTGTGGCTTAAACATAGTCGGCAAGATGATTTAATTGGTGCTGTTTTTGCTAGGAAACGAAAGAATTTATCCCCGACCTTTTTTTCTGTTTTCTCCTCTGCCCCAGGTGTAGAACCAGTTATTGGCCTAGCCAGACGGGTTCAATCAGAAGGGGGACTGTAGGGTCAGACCGGCAGTCCTAAGAGCCGAAGGTTTCTTTTGCGAAAAGGGAGATGCACAGATTTGTGAATGGCAGTGATATTGGAGATGTAAAAAATTGTGACGTAAAGAGTAATTATATTTCTCATCTTGATGATGAAGCTTATGAGAGAAATGATTCCTGAACCTTTTTCTGTAACAAATATTTTTAAGTTTTAAAAATAACTCACTTGATGAAGGAAGAGGGACCATTATGGCCTCCAAAGTGGCCATGTTCCGTTGCATTCAGAGACCGTCTCGTCGCTGACCTTCCCTGGGCGAATGTTGCATCGTAGAAGGGACATACGGCCAGCGGTATAGGATAAACTTCTAGGGACGGACTGGTGTTTTCAATGTTAACTGTGATGGATCAATAAGCACATCAGTGTAGCAGGAGAATGGACGTGTACAAAGATAAATGCCTGACACCTGTATCCCCTACTTAACTAGGCGCGAGTGCCGAATTCGCCCTGCGTGGCGTCTCGGATATATACTTTACTGCATGTTGATACCCTAGTATGTTAGAGAACCTGTGTTCAGTTACAATAACATGAACTTCATGCAAGGGTTGCAAATATGCTGTACGTAAGCTACTCTACTTGTATTGAGACAATAAGCGACTGTTGTCGAAGCCGGGCTAATCTCGTAAAGACGTGTATAAGATATCAGCTGTTACCTGAATGGAGACGGTTTGCTAAGTAACCGCATTAATAGCCTTTGTGAAGCTATGACAGTGTCCATTCAAATGAGGTACTTTCCAGAGAAAGCTAATAGCAACCTAGGTTATGATGCCAAATTGTACAAGATTTAAGCGAATTGGTATTTAAATGCAATGTTTTGTACATACAATGTAGCGCGAACAGTAATGCACTGAAAAATGTACATTGAAAAAGGTCATAATCCTGAGATAGGTTATTGCTTTTCTGTTAAGACAGTAAGATCTGCCCATGTGACAAATGACAACACTAGCAAGCTTTATTTAACAGAAGCAAGCCTTATGAGATCATGATATATATATTGCTTTTACACACATTAAGATGGTAGGTCAAAGTGCCCAATCATGTCAGCATATCCATTGTACATAGGCATATTGCTCTAAAAAATATAAAAGCCATGAATCTAGACAGGTTGCCCTGCATAATGGTTACAATGCCATTATTTCCTAAATGCTTCAGCTATAGTTGTTTAAAGAACCATCTGGGAACTATTCACTAGCTCTGTTCAAGGCATCTATTTTAAAACGGTGTTAATTTTGGAGTAAAATACCTGCTTCGTAGGCAAATTCACCAACACACATTCAGTCGTGTGGATCATGCATGTTGACTATCATAATGCTCATATGCAATAATAGAGGTTGAGACTATTTTTGATGGCATTGGAATGGGAATTGGATGAAATCTCTAGTAAGGCAAGGCTAGGTAGGACTAGAGCGTTAATCGCGATGAACCAGATCATTTCCTTTGTTACTGTGTGGAGTGAATATACTTTTGGTGCAAGCACCAGTATTTGTGTACAGTTTTCCTTTCCCTTTTTGGTAGCACTTGAGGAGATACCAAAAGCATGAAGGCTGATGCTCAATAGTTGAATTTCTTTTTAATTTAGGTGAGATATCTGCGGTTGTTCCCATTTCCGTGCGTAGTGTTGAATGCCTGTGTTGGTGCAGAACCCAACGATGTGATAGTGGAATGAACATTTTAAACACATGGATGGATAGCCAATGTTGTATCTTATCGATTGGAATGGCGAGCCAGAAGCAAGAAGAAAGTGTAATGACTGCGAAAAGTGAATTTTTGTCATCTTTTGTGCGGAAGGTGGCTGAACTCATAGACGAGAAATAATAATAATCACCATTTTGCAACTCCAGACCATGGTTGTTGTATGTACTTATCCTAACACTTTCTCCGATTGATTTAGTGTACATTTATTTAGACCTAACACGCTGTCTCGAGACTCTGCAGAAGTCCTGTATACGTAAAGCACTGGTGGCGCAGGCTCTTCTGTTTTCCCCTGTTTTCTGTCTTCACCATGTCCCAATGCCTGTTAAACTTCTCATGGTATTCTTTTCTGTTGACTCCTGTTGTTTATATATTTGGTTACATTTTGTACAGCAGCTGCCAGTTTGTATTTGTTAGCGATTAGAGCTTTGTATATTATGATTATTATACGCGACGTGGGGGGCCCACCCATGTTAGGTTGCTATAGCAACGCGTGCACAGTAACAGGCTGGTCGTCCTGTTTCCATGGTTACTCCTCACGCTTTACAGCCCCTCCACCCACAGTCTTCCATGTGTCAGCGCAAGGATGCATGAGTTCTTTGTATCTATGATTACAGACTACTCTCTCCATAGAGAAATTGAATAGAAATAATTCATTCCTCATTGATTTTACCAAGAATATATATATATACATACACCAATAGTGTACATGACCCAGCCCTTCCTATAATCTCCAGTCATATCAGATATACCCACTGCACCACTTTCATACTCAGTCTAGCAATGTCCCTCTTGTTAGGACATTCTGAATATGCTGTGGTAATATCTAAGCGGCAGCTGGGTTCGGGCGGCCGACAAGAGGGGAGTTGTTAGACTGTAACTAAGGCGATACTGACTATTAGTTTTGTGACAGAGATGGAAAGATGTAGTGAAATATTGTTTGAAGGTGAGTCAGTGGAGCAGCCACATCCTCAGCATTGCCCTACTTGTATAGATACTGCCACTGTTAGAGACTAAGGCCTCTTCTAACCCACTAACATGTCCCCACTGTGTGTGCCCTTAAAAACAGTGAAAGGCATCCCTTTGTACCATATACCACCCAGCCAATTCTAATAGGTTACCTCACAGACTATGATTTCTATCCTTAGTCCCTCAGGATTCTTACTTGAATCCTTTTAATGTGGAGATTTCAGGTACTAAATGATTTATATTTGTGTATTCAGGGGTCTTTTGTTGGTAGTATACCTTTTTTCATTTATATATATTTTTCCTGCTGTTATCCTTTTTCTTTTAGCTTTGTGAGAAATTATTAGAGATGATTTTGTGACAGAAATTGCTTAAAGTTGTTTCAAATCTTCCAAGTGATGAAGAAAGAGGGGTGTTTATCTATCAAAGCTTGCCATCTGATCAATGCAGGCCTAGAGCAAAGTGTGCGACTGGTAGGATTGTGAATACGTAACGAGGACTAATTATTAAATGTATAAAAGAATGTAAACTGCAAACTATTTTGTAAAGAAATTTTATGTATTTCTTGTATAATGCTTATTGTTGTATACCTCTTGTACATGCCTAACACTAATAACAATATATCGTCCCTATTTGGCCGCGGCCGTACAAGATATCAAATTATGTTCGGCGGATAATTATTAAATAGGCCTACGTAATATTATACAAAACAACACAAATTGGAGAGTACAATGTACACAATACATCAAACACTGCAAGGAGCCTAATGATTTTTGGCAAGTGTTTCAAAATCAAAATGTCATTTTTACCTTGTATGTCTATACACACTTTGCTATGCCTGTAATAAACAAATGGTTTAACAACCAGTGTACAACTACCGCGTTTGTCTTTCTGTACTACTGTAAACGTAGATGTTTTCGCGCTGTACTTTTGAAAATATGTACAGAGCGAAAATTTATAGAGTATAGTCATACTACTACAATATTCCAAAAATCGCAAATTTAAATACACGCGAAAATGCACCTTTTAGCAAAATCGCGAAAATGTATACATGCGAAATATATCTGCATTTACAGTATTGCTTCCAACTTTAGCACTCTCTGTATAAGGGCCCACATAAAAATAGGAAGCAAGAAACGGGTATAAAAGTGTTTTCTGTTCTCATGAACATAAACAGTTAAAGGGACAGACTATACATAGTTTTAACCGCCATTGCTGGCCGTTTTAGGCTACCTTCAACCCTATCTTGCATTATTAGTAGATCCCGCACCCAGCTTAGTAGATCTCGCCCCTAGATCAGTAGGCCCTACAGGTCATGGTATACAAGAAAAAAAGGCTAGACCAGCTACTCTGAAGTGACCTTTGTGCCCCACTTTCACCACACCTCAGGTAGCATTTGATGAGGGAATGGTCAGGTTTTAAAAACGTGGTGGTGGTCCGGGGTAGTGAGGTTGCCTTTTTTTCGGAGGGGCATGTTCTTGTTTCCTTAGGGTCCCTAGAACAAGATGTTAATATTATCTTGGGACGCACTACTGGTTTTGGCTCGTTATCGATGTGCGGGCTCATATCACTTTTGGGTCTGTTTTTACATAACAAAATGTTGGAGGTATGTTCAGACTTTCGACTGCAATAGCACCTTCCCATCAGAGGATATCTAAGCTAAGGGACTCGTATGAAAGAATAATTTCCTATTTATTGATGGTTCTTAGGTGCATCAGAATTGAGAATTGGCTGTGACAGGCTCGGGAACATCAGAGTTGAAACTAAGAAAAAGTCAGTGGACACTACAAAAATAGATATAACAACCCCTTATCCCACATCTTTGCCACCCAATGTCATGATATCATTAGAATAGAGCCTTCTGATTAATTTGAGCCATAGAAAAGCATTCTGTGATGACCACAAGTAGATCTACTGTCTTAGGAACATGGATGCTACATTGAACCAACAGTGTTTCATTTTATGGTATTTTGGACTCCACCTACTGTAAAAGTTTATCTGATCATGCTAGACCATTTACAATGGGCTTACATCTAACATAGAAAAGATGGTAATTAAGAATATTGCTGTTAGCGGGTCGAAATTTTGAGCGTGGTCGACCCCTTTTAGCTATTGTAACGGGCGGGCTTTTTCACTAAAAAGAGGTGCATTTTTTTAGTCCCCCCCCCCCTCAAGGGGGGTCCAAATTAATAAGAATTCTGCTTCGCAATGTCAATTCAATTCAATTTAATCGTTTATTATACTGAACAGAACATTCTACAAACAAATGCAGGTATCAATTGTCTCCTCAGTCGGAATGTAAGAAGAAAAGTATCATTCCTTAAAGGCGCACTGAGCTCAGGACCTAGCCCTGCCGAGTTTTGTACGCAAATGACGTCGTGGGTTCAGTGCGCCTTTAAAAGTAACATTCATAAATACTATTACCAAATCTTCTTTTTGCTTTATAATACAAGGAAGAATTAAATAATTCTTGGATGATAATACTGGGGGGGGGAGGGAGTGATGATTAATAAATTTACAGTATGGTATGTTGAACAATTATACATTAAATTAATGATTGAATGCACAGATGTAAACCCTAACGCAGCCTAATTAATCCTTATCTTAATCTAAACCTTAAAGCCCCAGTATCCTCGTGTTTTGGACATGCTCGCACAACACTAGAGGGCATTGCCGTGACATCCTTGTGCCCCTGCCCCTTTGCCTACCTCCGATACTATGTACCATATAAGGGCATAAGGGCATATGGATTGCCCATTCAATCATGTTATTATAGCTATGACTGCAATTCCTACCTCCACGATGTTATAGCAGAGGTTAGAGTTGTAGATTGCACCCAATAATAGAACAGTGGGGGGCAAACAAAAGCCACGTGGGTAGGGTAATAATGTGAACCATATCTCACACAGTAACAGTCACATAAATACATTTTGAACAATTATAAAATAAATATATGTTTCTGTACTCTCATATGTATCATATGTATAAATATAGTAAAAACAGCATAGTATAGTACTATCCAGGTAAGAAAATATGATAAGGTTTGGTCTAATGATCCTATCATGGCACAACTACCTAACCACGTGGAGGGCTTTGTTTGCCTCCCAATCATCACCCTGTGACGTAGTTGTAGGGGAAACTCTAACCTCTGCTATAGGCCCTTGGTCAAGTGTGTGCCTGGTGGGGGAGGGGGGGGGTGTTGTGAGGCCCCTATCCCTCAAAAGGCCCCTATCCCTCAAATATTTGTGAGATAGGGGCCGTTTGAGACTTAGGGCCCACCTCAGGTTCCTATATAGCAAAAAGTCCCTATCCCACAAAATTTTGAGACATAGGGACCACATTTAAACAGCCCCTATCTCACAAATATCTGTAGGATAGGGGCCATTTGAGGGATAGTGACATGTCAGGCCCCTACCCTACAAACAATCCCTAAGTATCAAAAGCCCTATCCATCAAAAACCTTTTTAATAGTTTCTATGACTGTTTCTTGCTTCTGCAGCAAGGAAGTAGGCCTCAAGGGTGCCTTCTGGGGTCTATATCTATAGCCTGCAGACTGACACCTGTTATCACTTTGTATGCTCTAAACCATGATGAGATATATTTTCCAACCTAAAACAGGTATGTGTGTCTCACAAAGTAATTTATGATCCTTTTTTTATTATTATCCCAGATTTTATGACAATATTACATTTTCTCCACTACAGCACACATAACTGATGTAAGAATGTGAGCAGGTCTCTCCTTCCTGCTGTGTACAGCTTGTTGATATCAACCAGATGGCCTGTCACTTGGGGTGGGGACATCATATCAGGAGATTCACAGGACAATTATCTTTCAAATAGTATACATTTAAATGCAGGAGTTTGAGGTTATATTCCTGGATTTGTTGGTCACACATTATCAAAATGGAAAAAATATTTGTGGCTTTGGGACTTCACATGGGCCCTATGTCTCAAAACTTTTTGAGGGATAGGGGCTGTTTGGCACATAGGGACTTCACCTGGTCCCTATCCCTCAAACGGACCAATTTTGAGGGATAGGGGCCTTTTGAGGGATAGGGGCATCACAGGGGTCACAGGCCGCGGCACCAGCATAGGCAGAGGCGTGAGAGAGCTCACATCACAGTGTGGCCAAACAACCACTACACATGGTTAGGTAACCTCACCATGATAGCCACAAACCAAGGGCATTACCTCAAACTCTATTATTTTTTGTATCTGAGTAATAATTATCCACAGCTTTCAATATACCATATATTGTATTAAATGTGTGTCATCATGTGTACCTCATGATACATGTATATATCTAAATACATTTGTATATGACTGGCCGATTTAGAGTTGCACTACCTAGATGTCACAGTCCAGTGGATTGTTTGCCCACCGCAGCTGTCATATAAATAGAAACAATCAGTAACTCGACCTAGGAGTGCTTCTCCCCGGGTGTGCAGGGCCTGCAAATCTGCATACTAGTAACTTGAACTGTAACTTGAATATTTCATTCTTAAGTCAATTGGAACCACCCCTGCTTTTTCATGTAGTTTTTTTACCGTAATGTCAGTAGGGTCATATATCTGGAAACACACTCTGAGTGCTGTATTCTGTAACACTTGAAGCCTTTTCAAATTTATAAAACTCAAACCAGAGAAGAATATTATACTATTATCTATATATGGTAGAGGCATTGCTTTAATTATTATAATAGAAGTTTCTTCGTCAAAGCATGTTCTAAAATGTCCTAAAATCCATATCTTATGATTAAGTCTACTTATAATAACCTTGTTTAATTCCTTTATGAAACTTAGATCACTTTCAAGTATAATACCCAAATATTTATAGCTGCCCACCATTTCCAGCTCTTTACCTTTTACTTCTAATTTACCTAGGATTTTATCTACCTCATATGTGTATAACATTGACTTTGTTTTTGCAGCATTTATAGTCAGTTGATTTTTATCACAATAATTCACTAATATATCTAAATCTTTTTGAAGTGACTCACTTATTTCCTCTATTGAATTTCCACTTAAAAATAAAACCGTATCATCAGCATACTGTAACACCTTACTTTTCATGTTCAATTTTGACAGATCATTTACATACAGAATGAATAATAAAGGGCTAAGAATAGAACCCTGAGGAACTCCATAGGTAACATCTAGACACGTTGACGATACATTATTAGCTATTGTTTTTTGAGATCTATTTGACCGATAGTTTCTGAACCAATTTATCACATTTTCAGTGAAACCAAATGCTGGCATTTTTCATGATTTATAGTGTCAAATGCTTTACATAAGGAGTCTAGAACTATTCTGAAGACACTTACCGCCAGTATTACACAATTACCTTGAATGTCAGTAACCCTTCTTGGTACCAAACAACCTATATCCCCTTTTAAAAGAGGATTCCTGATTTTGACATGATCCCCAACACAAATATTATGGGCCTGTACTTTAGGCCTGTATGCAGCTTGATAACCCTGAACTTTGTCTTTCTGAAATGTCTGACTGGTAAAGTCATGTCCCGTTGTCTCCTGTAGTTTGTTCACCGCATGAGTGTAGCTACTGCCAGTGCCACCCTGTGTATGGCCTACACTTTTACACTTGATTGCATTTTCCTCCGTACTCAAAGTACTCTGAACAATACCCGGAACTGTATGTTGTAGGTGCCGCATTGGGACTGGTGCTTTTCGCACACTGCGTTGAATGGAAGATGTATTGTCCCTGTGCTGGACATGTGGTTCAGAGCCTGCCACCATATTACTGACTCCTCCTCCAAGTACACTTGTATACTGATCACTGACCTGAGGAGGAGTCTGAAGGACTGGCTGCATTTGTGTAGAGTCAAGTAGAACGGATAATTTCCCTTGCGTCGTCCAACCAAGAATGGCGGTCCCCCTCTCTGACACGTAAACTTTCTCTAAGGTGAACCGCCCATTGTGCTCTATGGTAGCCATGAAGTAGCCTAGCATCGGAATTGGTGTGCCTCCGTACCCACTTGGGCGAATATCGCTTTCATGCAGTTTGTAGTGCGAATATAGGCCTGAGTACAATGGCTCTGGAATGATTGTAAACATAGAACGAGGACACGTACGGAAATACCTTGTATGAGTATAGTGCACCTTGGCATTGGGGTTGTACCCATTGAACTCACACTATACACCATCTCCTGAAAGTCATCATCAATTTGATTCACTTTTTCATTTAACCCTGTAGGTTGACTGTACTTTGTTTTCTCTGGATGGATTCCTGAACCTGCAAACTTGCTGTCCATCCTACTTACATGTAGAGAAGCACTCTCTAGTCTCCTGGCAATCTGAATGGCTTGCTCTAGATCTAGGTCTTCTTCCGAATAGAGTCTCTCCCTTATTGTATGACTACTGATCTTCTCTATGAGCTGATCAAATACAGCCTCATCCAGAAAAGCACCAAAGTCACAAGTAGATGCTAGGTCCCTGAGAGCAGCAACATATTCACTGAGCCCCGTTTATTCTCCCTTGTGAACGCTACCCGGTTTCCCGCCACCACAAGCGTCAACAAGAAAATCTGTCCAATCTTAAAGGCGCACTGAGCTCAGGACCTAGCCCTGCCGGGTTTGTACGCAAATGACGTCGTGAGTTCAGTGCGCCTTTAACATGGATAATCTTATAATGATTAATCTTAACACTAGAAGGCACCACTATCATAGTAGAAGGTACACTGCAGGCCCCTCCTTCCACATAACCTAGGATATTGTAGGCCTACATCAGTAAAGCTGAAGGCAATTGGGTTAGGTTATGGGTGTGTTGTCATTTTCTCCCCAAAAAAAGGGAAAAAAGGAGATGGGGGTTCAGGGGCAGAGTCCCTGATGTATACAATAATAATACAAGTGCTAGCAGCCATTAGTTGCGCCATCTTACCAGTATGCAAGGAGATGGTGGGCAACAATAATCTTAAACAAAAGATTTAATCTTAGATGTTATTAACTTAAAGGTTGTAAAGTTTTTAAGATTGGTCATTTAAGATTGGACAGATTTTCTTGTTGGCACTCCTGATTCTTTCCTGACGAGCCCGTGCCCCTGCACACCCAGGCTAGCCATTGTCTGCATGTGCCTGCATGACCGGGCTGCATGAGCGCATATACCTAAACTACGATTCTACCAACTGTCCTATTAGGATATCATGTATTTACAGTAGAATATACCAGTAGAATTAGACAAAGATATTGTTTACTCCCCAGCTGCAGGGTTCCTCCAGTTATATGGGAGCATCCATGCATAAAGAAGCACCCAAGTTGCCACCCTTGGACACCCTTCCTGATTGGCTGCCCACTTGTGATAGTCCTAGATATTCACCCGGGATATTCACCTGTACCCACGTGCATGCTGGGATTCCGGTCAGTGCACTACACATCCTGACTGCACAACCTGAGGTTTAGTAACAATGCTTACAGTGTGGGCCTACCATCTCCTGTGAGGTTGGCTAGTTTGGCCAATATTGACAATATATATATATGAAATTGGACGCTACAAATGTGCTAGGTCTCAATTACATCCTAAGTAATGCAGTATAACCTGCAGTGACTCCTCTATAACCCGCATCTCATGTAAAACCCGCACCCTGACTTTGGGAGAATCCTATAATCCGCACCTGGAGTCTGTAAATCACCATTATCTGCCATTATACTATTGTACTATATACTTTTAAAAAGAATATCAGCTTTTGAATTTGTCCCCTGTAAACCACTGTGACTGTGTTGAGAGTGTCCCACACTGTCTTATTATATGACCAAACCTGAGATGGCGAGTATATTGACACAAATGAATTGAACCCTAGCAAGCACGTGTGCTAGTTCTATATCCTCACCTGTACTATTCTCAATTTCTGTCACAAGAAGAGAGATGGTGCCACCAGATAAGGTCAAATTACCTCTCTGTATCTATACAGCCATAACGTTATCCACTGGCAGAAAAGGCATGTTAGGTTATGTGTTTAATTTATGATCAAGAATCTGTTAAGAGGGTGACGTCTCTGCTAGAGATTTGAACCGGACAGAGAGGCCTTCTGATTATTATTCTCCTAAAGAATGCTCCAGGAGAATGCTGTGTAGCGAGTCAGCAGCCCATACTGCATCTCCACAACCCGATCTGCAAGGCTACCTGGTGTAACGGCATAGCTCACCTGGTCTAGGCTGCATACTAGGCCATACATGATACAGTCCCCCTTAATAATGCACAGGTGTGTGTGCGGCCCTGGAAGCAGAATACAAGGCCTAACACTACTCACATGACTACCCACTAAACTCACTCCAGTCAGTCTACAATCTGTCTACTGGAAGCAACCACTAGGCTTAAAAAGTAGGACATCATAATATACCAAGGTAGGTCTTTTTGTTCAAGTCTAAATTTAAATTGTTGTGAACATGAATCTGAATATGATCGGGTCATTTCAATCTTAATTACTGATCTCAGATATAGCGAATTAGTGTGAGGCGGTGTGAGAATACGTGACTATGACATCACTGCTGGCACTGCTGGTTGAGGTTAAAAAGTGGAACACAAAATGACACTCCCATCACACAATGACACATACACGTGTGTGTGTATGTGCCTTGAAGGTGTTGATCAGGGATTAAACCGTATAATAACATGGATTATATATAAGCTATACCATTCCTGTGCTCATTGCAAATACGTGATAGCTCTCCTGGGTGCGAGGACAAACATTCAGAGCGCAATCTTAACCTATAATCTTAAATCTTACATATTATCTAATAGCCGTCCCATTGTATCTGCCACCTAGTGTCACATACCCACACTATGCTACGTGAGACAATATGAACATCTGAGACAATATAAACATCTAAAAGAAAAGAAAGAAAATACTTGGGTTGGGGGGCAGAGCCCCCTATTACATACTAATTTAGTACCTTGCCTATCCTACTGTAGGGGCACAAATAATACGTGTACATATAAGGTCCGTGGAGTCAGAGCGGTAAGTGCCTCCAACGGACACTAGGTGGCAACACCTAAGCCATGTCCTTTCGGTTATCCGGTAGCGGAGCCAGGCAGGGCACTCCAGACGGCGCTACGGAGGAGTGCCACGTCGACACTGCTTGGTCCGCGCTCAGGGTATATAAGAGGCCGAGGTTGGCTACCTCAGGGAGTTCGTCCCAGGACGAGCTCTGACCCACACCTTTCGTACCTTCGCTTTGACAGGGGCACCTACACCCCTCCCACATTATGGCTCCTGCACCAGCCACGCTGGCTCAGGGCTTGACTGTCCGGTATTGCTAATACTTCGAACTATCGATAGAATCCTGTGTGTCTTCGAATGGTTGAAAGACCAAGTGAACCGAGTAGAAACCTTCGTGTACTTTTGAGGCTGTGATCGAATAAAAACCTGTTGCATTCAAACCGAATTTGGAACCTGTGTTCGAGTTGTACGCATATGAAACCCCTACATTGGTGCCGTGACCAGTTCGGGTGAAACACAGAATAGCACAGTCGGTTAGGGTGAACATGGCTGAACAGGCAAAGGGTGGAGCGTCCCTTCATCCTATTTCGAGTCCGGATCCGGAGGTGGTAGGAGCCCTTGAGAAACACTATGGGCCAAACCGTTCGAGTTCTACACCAGAACCAAGGAGAGGCAATCCTGATACTATTCGAAAAGATCTGGGGTCAAACCTAGAGGATTCTTTGTTTGAAACTGGCGGTTCGAAGAGGCACATTGCTCCTATGCCAACACAGGGCATGAGCATGCTGCATGCTGAACGACACCAACGGCAGGAGGTGACACATCGTCATTTCGAAGAAGAGAAGAATCGATTCGAGGGAGCAAGGATTGCAGAGATGGACAGGATGAATGAAGAGTTTGAAGCTTTGAGTCATCGGTTGGTACAGCTCCGAAACAAGAATGAAGATTTAGACGGGGCAACAATGGAGAAACAGAACCACTTGGACACAACGAAGGCGGAACTGGAACATATGGAAAACCAGTTCTCTCATCAGCAGAATGTCTTGCGGCGACGTACTGAAGACCATACATGATTCGGAAGAGCTCCATGATACGATCCGAGAAGCAACCAAGGCGATGATGGAAGAAAAGGATCGTCTGATCCGGGAAGTGGAAGATTTACAGAAGAAACGAGATGAAGAGTCAACTCGAAGTGGCCATTCGGGGTTCGATCATGTCAGTGGTGGCATATACAACTCATCATCTGGTGGGGGTGGTGCCTCTGCCTCAACCGGAGGAAGACCAAAACGGGTGACCATTGATACAGGTGATTCGGATGGAAGATCTTCACGGCGTGACCAACGCCCAACGTCATATGATGACGACTGTTCGAACCCTCCCAGCCGTTCTAGCTCTCGAGAGAGACCAAGCCGTCCGGGTTCGAATGATAGATCTTCGAGATCTGATCCGAACGAGCGTTCGAGTGGGCCCTCAAGGAGGTCAGGGAGATCTCCTACAAATGCAGGTAGACGAGTATCTCGCCGCAAATCAATGTCCCCTGGGATGAAATTGATTTATGATTCGAACCCCTGCATTGCTGAAATGGGAGTGGACTGTGTTAGCAGACAAGCTGATAATGCTGATATCGTTGACTGGAGCATTGAGCAGTCTTTTCTGTTGCACAGAGACAACCACAACGCCGCTAGACGCACTGCAAGCACTCCGATTCCGTTCACAGGCAGACAGCCATGGCAGGACTGGTTTGCAGACTTCATGGACGATATGAGGTATAATCGGAGGTCAGAGGAGGAATCGTTGGACGAGCTTCTACGGGCATTGAGAAATGGCCCCGGCAAGCTAGCTGTTTCGAGATGGAGAACGATGCATGGTGCCGGATCGTTTACCCAATTGGTGGAATGCGCCAGTTATCTGATAGGTAATGTGGGTAATGAGGATCCGCTTCGATTGTTTCGGAAACGGACTCAAAAACCAAACGAGTCGCACCGTGTGTTCGGTCTAGAATTGCAAGCTCTCTTGCAAAGGGCTAGACCAAGATGGCAGTTAGATGACCCACAGTTCCTAGATGATTTGTTCTCGCAATTCATTGAGGGATTAAGGGATTCTGATGAACGGACCGCAGCATGTGATAGTTGGAAGGCTGGAACTTCTCTCACTGATTTGTTCATGGCCATAGAAGACTATGACAGGAAACGGCATCTGCTATCTTCGAGAGTACTTTCGAGAACTTCCAGTATGGTACAAGACCCACCAGCCTCTGATACAGAGGAAGGTGATTCTGGAAGGGAGGAGGAGATTGGCGCAGTTGCTCAAAAGAACAGCGGCAAATCTTATTCCAATTCGAATTCGAAGCGCTATCCGAAGGCTGACAGGAAAACACCACCTGTGACCCCAGGAACTACAAGCGCACCTTCGACTACATCCTCCTAGTTCTATGGAAGAACTTCTGTTAAGGTTGACTGACTTGATGTCTGGAAACCAGCAATCAACAGGGAGGAATTCGAAGCCGAGAGTGGACAAGACCACTAGGAAGTGGTACAGGTGTCAGGCCCTGGGACACTTTGCTGCAGAATGCCCAGCTGAGAAGCCGGTACCAAAGCCTGAGGAGAAGAAAACGGAAAACTAGAGGGGGTTGCTCGGGATGGCAAGGTAGTGACCCCTAAGGTGAAGGAAAGCCAGCTTATCGCCAGCGGTGCAAGCGAGGAAGTCCGAGGTGCAGTAGAGATTGGAAGCTTAGAGGAGGGGCCTGATCAGTCCCTTCTAAGTATGTCCAATGAACCCAGAAAAGTAGACGTCCGAGGAGGAAGTACTGGGGGAGCAACGAATTGGATACAGGAGCTGGAAGTAGTCAGCAGTGCCCGATTGTCCCCGGATCATCCCTGTTTGAAGCACTTGAAACGACGGGGAGTAGATCTTGGTGTCACTAAGGATTTCGAACGTTTCACCGTTAACCCATCACCACTGGATGGGAAGAGGTGGTATTTGACTGTAGCAGTGAAGGGAAGGTCTGCGGAATTCCTAGTGGATACTGGAGCTAGTCACTCCATGATCTCTAAGAGATTCCATGACCTTGTAGCCGATGAACCAGATAACTTCACAACGAGGGTAAAAGCTCATTCGGCCGACGGTAGCTGCATGCAGACGTTTGGTAAAGCATTTTTCGAAATCAATATAGGTGGACAGGATTATCTCCTGTCCCCTACTATTGCTGATCTGAGTGATGATGGCATCATCGGATTAGATTTCGCTGCGTTGTACGGAGCAATGTTGGAACCTTGTAGGGGGATGTTAAAGATAGAACATCCGTACAAGGTGGCCGTGCAATGCGTGTTGAGAAAGGTATCTTCTGTAGCCTCGGTGGTACAGACGGTTAAGATACCCCCAGGACAGACATGTGATGTGCTGTTTTCGAGTGACAGTATCTTCCGAGACCAGATGGCGGTGGTTGAACCCGATGTGGTGAGACTTGCATCAATTGGACTCGAGAGTGCAGATACTTTCGTAGGCAGTGGCAGCAGGAATTTAATTCCTATTTCGAATCCTGGTGGTGAAGTCCGTTATCTGATGAAAGGTACTCCCGTGGGGCAGGTGATCGTTGCACAGGCAAGCACCAGTATACTCTCAGAAGATACCAAACCGAACCTTGAAGGGATGTTCGAGTTGCGTCCGGAACTTCAGAAGTTGGTGGACATTGCAAACGATCGAGGGAGATGTATTCGTGTCCCAAAGCAACAGACTATGAGGGGTTGTCTGACGACGAAGAATGGATGAGGTCCAATATGACTTCACCCAGTTCCTGGACATGGACAGAAAACTGGTTCAATCGGCTGCTGGATCGAAAACAGTTCCCCGAGACCTACTACAACCATGAGGGACGCCCCAAAATTCGATGGGCGATGGCCCGGTACAAGGAAGGGGTAAGGGAGGATTGTCCATTCGATTCCTGTCGCAGCTACTTCAAACACGAGAACCGCCCTATGCCTACTCGTCTTCGATTTATGCGGCATCTAGTCGAATGCCACATGCACCACCGTGCGATGTACGTCTGCGCTGATACTGGCAAAGCAAACAAAAGGTGTTCGGGAGAGTGGACCACCCGAAGAGGCAGAATGATCGAACACCTAATACAATGTCATGGCCAAGCCATGATGTTAGCCAGAAAGAACGTAGGAGACCTCCATGCATCGCTGGTGGCAGGCTTAGACAAAGTAAAGTTCGACACCATCACGATTGAGACCTTCCAATTCGGAAAGGTCCAGTTGACCAGGAATTCGAAGCAGTCAGCTGTCTTCCAGCGTACAGATCGACGTGGTCGACTGGACCTGAACAGCACCTTGTACAAGGAGTTGTACGACTGGAGAGCGGCCAACCCCCTTCCGGGGAAACGAAGTGAAACCAGGAGTCCAGCCACTTCCGAACCTGACTGTAAAAAGGTCAAATCGGAGGTTCCGGCTCCGAAAGCTCCAACTGCAGCTCGAGGGCGCGCGACAACGATTGAGCACCGGTCCCCACTGAAGGACTTGCGTCCTGACTATGGTCCAGACTTCTCAGCCCCCAAGGGTCGTTCCCAACTACAAACCCTTCGTCCTCTGACCCCTGGTAACCTGGCTAGCAGGGCTGAGTACCCTTCAATGGACTTTCCTGGTCCGGAAGTACAGACTGAGAAGGATCCGTACAAAAATCTCCCCACGGGTATCTCTGTAGGGGATGCCCTTCGCCAACCGGACTCCCGGAACGTGGAGATGGGGGATTCGGATCACTTTGTGCTGCCTGGGAAAAAGGACTTGGTGGTGTCGACCACCATCCTCACTCCTCGGGCAGTAGATGAGGTGAAACCGAAGGCTGACAGTTCTACAAAGTCGGTGGGGCGTAAAACCCCTGCCACTAGTGCGAATTCATCATCCATGAAGACTGAGCCTGTGGTGGACCCGGTTCCAGTGACCACTTCGAACCCAGTTACCACCACAACAACGACAACTACTGGAGGAGGGAAAGCAGCAACTGTCGCTGCCACCGTGCTCACCACCACTACCACCACAGCCACCGTGCCCTATAGGCGCAACGTTCGTGAAGAACCGGCAGTTGATCCGGATAGGTGGTATGACCTAATGATAAGTGGTGAGAACATTCGTCCGAGGGTACAGTTTCCAAAAGACTACTTCGAGCCTGTGAAGGCTCCGGATGCAGTGTTGCATAAGGAGCTATATGAACGATGGTTGCAGGAACACCTAGCTGGCATGCAGCGATATGCCGCCTGTGTGGCAAGGGCATCAGCCGACTATGCCATCACCATGCAGGGCAAGGAGGTCGAAAGACTGAGGAAGATCTTCGAACGACAACGGATTGACGAACAATCGGAGCCAGATAAGATGATCGAACTCACCAAGCAGCTGGCACAATCAAAGAAGGAACTCTCAACAGCTCGTGCCTTCCAAAAAGCTGCGGAAGACACTTTGGACGATCAGGCCAAAACTATGAAGGCGCTGAACGTTAAGTTCATTCGAGTATTCGGGATAGGACTCACCCAATGGAGTGGGTCCCTCGAAGAGCTCCAGAGCTTGGTGAAGGACTTATAAGATAACTTGAGTGTTCGGTTGTTCAGTTGTGTGTTTGATGACTTGTGCATATGATGTTTCGATGATATTGTAATAATTGTGTTGTTATTATAAAACGTCCATGATTAAGGTCATGATTCAGAAAAAAAAACAAAAAAACATAAGCCAGGTGTAAAATGCATAATTGTCAATAAATGTCTTCGTTGTCTGGAAAAAAAAAAAGGAAGTGTTCATACTTTAAGGAGTATAACTTATACTATATACTATGATTCGAACCAAAACTGTACATAGTGTTCGATACCTACCTTTATCTCCAAAAATTTTCTTTTTGGACATAACAACTGGTATTCGGATTTCGAGAGTATATCTATTTTTAGGATAGAGTCATATATCGGTTGCCTCATGTGGAGGCTAATATTACTACATTCCTTGGTTATAAGAGTTAATGTCGCACCTATGTTGGTTCCATGTATTTCATAATTCTAATAGTTCACGTAATTACCTCTCCAGGGACGGTTCGCCCACATAAATATTTTCGAGCCATTACTTCTGTGTCATTCCGTCCTAAAAAGTCACATATCGTGCACTCTTAACCTACCTTAATATGATTAATGTAGTACCGTAAAACCTCGCGTATAAGCCTAACTCGCGTATAAGCCGCACCCCGAGTTTGTGCCGATGCTATAAACCGCACCGCCGATCTGACTATGGTGACATTTAGTACTGTAGCATAGCAACAAAAACTCGCGTATAAGCCGCACCCTGACCCTGGGCCGATGCTATAAGCCGCACCGCCGATCTGACTTGCGTACTAGCCGCGGCTTATACGCGAGGTTTTACGGTAATCAATATTGTATCTCAACAAAAACCATACAGATCTGTGATCACTGTAGTTAGAAATAGTATAGAACATATATATTCGTATATATTCATATCTTTATTAGAGATGGATACTCACGTATCTATCTTGTCGTTATAGTGTTGGATCTGTAAGATCCCTGTTATGTACATAGAGATGTAAGTGTTGTTGGGTGTAACAGGTCAGTCTAAATCTAAAATTGTACTTTCTACATGTATGTGTAAAACGTATATCGTACCTTTAAATGTACCCCGGTATTGTCATCATGTACACTGATATTATTCTTCTATATTCGAGTATATTATATTATATCAGATGTATTTCGACCCTTGTTATAATCTGGTGGGGGTGATGTAGGGGCACGAATAATACGTGTACATATAAGGTCCGTGGAGTCAGAGCGGTAAGTGCCTCCAACGGACACTAGGTGGCAACACCTAAGCCATGTCCTTTCGGTTATCCGGTAGCGGAGCCAGGCAGGGCACTCCAGACGGCGCTACGGAGGAGTGCCACGTCGACACTGCTTGGTCCGCGCTCAGGGTATATAAGAGGCCGAGGTTGGCTACCTCAGGGAGTTCGTCCCAGGGCGAGCTCTGACCCACACCTTTCGTACCTTCGCTTTGACAGGGGCACCTACACCCCTCCCACATTATGGCTCCTGCACCAGCCACGCTGGCTCAGGGCTTGACTGTCCGGTATTGCTAATACTTCGAACTATCGATAGAATCCTGTGTGTCTTCGAATGGTTGAAAGACCAAGTGAACCGAGTAGAAACCTTCGTGTACTTTTGAGGCTGTGATCGAATAAAAACCTGTTGCATTCAAACCGAATTTGGAACCTGTGTTCGAGTTGTACGCATATGAAACCCCTACACTACCATGGACTGTGTAGGCTTATCACTACTAGTGGCGCCATCTTCATTTGCTTAAATAGTAATACTTTTAAGATAGTCTAAGATAGAATTAAGATAGTTTAAGATAGGATTAATATTCGCTCTGAACATTTGTCTGCGCACCTTGGAGAGCTATCACCAACGTGCATGCATATATTGGCATGTCAGCCATGTGAGTATGATTGTGTACACTCCAGGCTCTATGGGTTTGTCATATTGATTTATTTAACCAATATAGTATGGCTAACGGACTCACGAGGGGTTGTATCACTCAATATCGGCACGAGTGCGTAGCACGAGTGTCGATATTGAGTGATACATCCCCGAGTGAGCCCGTTAGCCATACTATATTAGGTTTATTATACGATTTTTCAACTCAAATGTGATTAATTACCTTAAATTCGTCCTAATTTCGCCATTTTGAAGGATTATTGACTGAATATCACTCGAACACCAGTAGTGCCATGTTGCTTTGACATCCCACCAACCCTGCTCGCTGATTGGTGGAGCCTGGCTACGTCATGCTTTCAATCTCCAACACTGAGTCCAACATAGAATTTGTAAGGGGGCCAGCTTGGGGCGGTGTTATAACCAGCGTTTCCCTCCACATCCACCACAGCCGGATAGGCATGGGTGCCAGCGTGATGGCCTCACACACCGGGGGTCCCCGGATCGAATCTGGGTGGAAACGAACCATTTTTAAAGGGCCTATATGTATGTGAAAAAAAATCCCTAGAATTATTTTAACGAATAGGTCCAACTAGATCTACTACCTTTATAGTAAAAAAAAATAAATTTGATTTTAGGCCACACCAAAAAAAAAAGTTGGTCTACGGATTTTCTTTTCCAAAAATAGGTGCGGTAGGGCGAATTTTTTTTATTTTTTTTCCAAAATTTTTTTTTGTCAAATGGATTTCAACCTTAAAATAGGGGGGCGGGCGAATTTATTTTTTTTCTACTGAGGGAAAATCTCTTTTTAAATTTTACAAATATATTTTCTGGCTAACGATGACAGAAAAGGCAACCAAAAAAAAAAAAAAAAAATCCAATTTTTCAGAAAATGGTGCGGGCGCTGTCCGTAGACACTTTTTTTTTCAAAAAAAAAAAAAATTTACATTTTGAAAAATGTGGTGCGGGAAATCCGTAGACCAACTTTTTTTTTTGGTGTGGCCTTAGGAGAAGTTACATCAAAAAGAGTGTTTTCTTCCATAACTCGCTAAATAATGCCCCTACAGGGCTGAAACTCCGCCTGTAGACTCCTTGTTTTGTACCCTACTATACCCACCGCCCCCAGGGCGTGATAGGTAGAGCGTGCAACTTCAAGTCTTGGGGTAGTGTGTTCGAATCACCATGAAACCTCGGATTTTATGGGTGAATAAACTTCGGATTTGCTCAGGACCACCGGAAATGGCATGATATCCACCGGAAGGGTGCCGATATCACTAGATATCAGCACGGGGATATCACAGAAAAAGCACGATGAGTGGCCCGATCGTATAATAAGCCAATATAAGACTATATTGATATATATGCTCATATAAGACTATCCTTTTGGCATACAGTATTTGTGTAAGCATACACTACAAAGTCGTGTAGGTACTAATGTAGGCATTTAACCATTCCCTTGACATCACCACTGGCTGCCGCATGTATGATGAGATTTGAAATATTATTGGAAATATTAGATGCATTATTCGACCCAAAACTAAGTCTATTGTTTTCAAATTATCCGAAATGTAAAGGAAAGTCCAACTGTATGGATGCATGGGTTCCTAAATGCATTGACATTTCTTGACCACAATGTGATAGTCAAAACTTTTTGTAAATATTTTCTTCTTGCTGGTATCGATTACATCGGGTTTTCTCTACCATAGACCACCCTTCCCAATAAGGCCACTTAAAATAATAAAATGGGTGGGGGTAGGGGCGCTCAAATGTATAGGAAAATAAATTTAGTAGTGACGAATTTGATACCAAATATTCCAATATTTGTCAATTAAATTTTTTATCACGTTTTTTATTTTTTTAAATCTGCAAAATAAAAATCAACATTTTTTCACAACCTTATTTGTATAACGCATGCAGGTGTGTATGGAACGTGATTGGATAATATTCTTAAGGCTATTATAACACATGTTACATGCTTGGTCATTGATGGTCAGTGCGTTATTAAATGACTAATAACTGATAATCAATAATAAGTGATGAATTATAAGTATTGATTATTCATAACTATGAGTATATGAGTACATAATATTACATAATGTTACATAATCATAAAATATACAATTGGGGTAAAAGGAAAAAGAGGTTCTGTGGTGTGAGACGGTGATAAGAAGCCAGAATTCTTTTGAGTGGCCTAATCTATCTGCACATCTGTATTTTGTTGACTATTTCCTATGTATTTCCTATTCAGGAATACTGTCCCTGTAGCTAGTCTATAAGCATGGAGGATGTACGACTGGATGGCAGGACAGTTCTTGTTACAGGCGCCAACACAGGCATCGGCAAGGAGACCGCTATGGACATGGCCAGACGAGGTAACTATCTTGTAAAAGAGGTATGACATTCAAACACCACTGTTCATATCAAGTTAAACACTTTGTTAAACACTTTTTCGTCCCAGGTTTTTGAACAGTTTTTGAACATAGTGTTCAGGCGTTTAACTGACAAGTGTTTAAATGCTAAACACTTAGGGATTAATGTATTTAGGCCAAAAAAAAAGAGAAGGGTTGTTTCAGGTCGGCCCTGTTTTGATAGGCTCGGTCGGGGTGAAACAAACTTTTTTTGGCCGTATAGGTGTGATCTTCCGTCCTAGTCAGGCTGAATCCGAATTAACCATCTCTGCTACTAAATTAGTATACTACCATGTTTGATAAAGAAAAGATAATTATTTCATTTTTAGAACCTTGAAAAACCACTCAGTATGAAAAGTTACCCTTTTTTCAAACTTCTGGAAAGACCATGAAGAAAATAGATGTAGTCATGGATGTACCATTTCTCTATTCCATGTATTAATGAAAAGGTGACTATTTCTCCTTCCCAGGTGCTCGTGTAATTGTGTGTTCCCGTAATCAGGCCCGCGGAGACGAGGCCGTTAACGACATCAAGAGTGCAACGGGAAACGAGAATGTTGTATTAGGACACGTCGACTTGGCATCATTTGAGTCCATCAGGAACTTTGCTAAACTCATCCAGGAAACTGAGCAGCGGCTTGATATCCTCATTAATAATGCTGGTAATGATTCTATAGGATATATGACTTGAGTTTCGGTCACATCATTATAACTAACATCCTTAAAAGGACTAACTAGGTTAGTCAATATAACTAACTAGGTTAGTCAAAATAACTGATTAGTTTAGTCAAAGTAACTAACTAGGTAAGTCAAAATGACTAACTCTAGTAGTTCTAGAAATGCAGAGACTAAGGTGGATTAGCCAGTATTGACTTATCTGACTAACATGGTTTGGGCGTATAAGGAGCCAAAAGAATGACTACCTAGTTTAGGCACTACTGTCTAAGGTTTTAACCATAGAGATAATCAGTGTATAACAGGCATATAGAAATTCGGTGGTCCCCTACAAGTGCAAATCTGTCCCACGAGTTGTGCTTAAGTCGATCGGGATTTGATTGTACCTAAATTTACCCTTTTGCTTGTATGAAATATATCACAATCATTGTTTTTCACTTTGCAGGTATCATGGCATGTCCAAAATCTAAAACTGTTGACGGGTTCGAGACGCAGTTTGGGGTGAACCATGTTGGACATTTCCTGTTAACATCTGAGCTGCTGCCCCTCATCAAGGCATCTACTCCGAGCAGGATAGTCAACGTGTCCTCTTCTGCTCATAGAAGTAAGTTATGGCTGTTTCTCATGACCTTGGGCCAATGTTTTTGTCTCTGACCGGGTGCCGTCTCTGACCGGGTGCCGTCTCTGACCAGGTGCCGTCTCTGACCAGGTGTCAGAAAAAAATGTGTATACATACATAAAGATTTGTAAAAACGTTATGGGGGTTACATAATTACAATTAGCCTCCTGCTGTTGGTATTTTGACCTTATCAAGCCAAGCCGGTCAGAGACAGCACCTGGTCAGAGACGGCACCTGGTCAGAGACGGCAGCTGGTCAGAGACAGCACCTGGTCGGAGACGGCACCCAGTCAGAGACAAAAACATTGGCCCAAGGTCGTGAGACAAAGCCTCATGCATCTTGTGGAGTGTAACTCCTTATAGCTGCAGCCCGGGGGGGGGGCACTCCCTCAGCATTGGTGTGCTATGTGTGAACACGATTCCAAGGGAAAGGGTATATTTTTGGACTCTAGGCAAGGGCCCGCGAGGGCCCTTGAAAAGGGGTGCTTTATAGGCATTTTTGGAGGAAAAGGGGTACATTTGAAGGCTGAAACTCTTAGATAAAACAATACTCCGTTTTTTTTTCAAAATTAAAGATACATATTTTATGTATAGGTAAGGGTAAGCCCTACCTTTTGTGAGCCAATTTTTTGGAAAACACTTCATAAGGGTATTTCTCCTTGGCTTTTTTTGCTCAGTTTCTTGTGAAAAGGGTGCTATTTTCTTGAATTGCCTCGGGAGGGACCGTGATAAGGGTCCTAAATTTGAGGTGATGTTCATACATATATAGCTACTATAGAAAAGATAGGGAGTGCCCCCCCCCCCCGCCCGGGAGCTGCAGTCAGCTATCTATTTCAATTGCCACTTGTAGCTATCAAATGGCACATAGAGTAAACTGTCACTGTCACTGTGATATCTAAATATCATGATCCGCTGATATTTTGATATCAGAATGATGGGCCCATAAGCTTTAACGTGACATAAACTTCTGATAATGGCTGTGTCTCACGAAATCAATCCAAGTTGAAAGCCTATGACTGGGTGCAATCTATGTGCAATCTATTGGGTGCAATCTATTACCGGCTTAAAAGAAAAATTGTTTTAATGCAGATGTATAAAAAAAATAGACCAGTAATAAGTCTTAAAATATGTTTTCCCCCTGCCTATATGCCCTAAATAAACTGTGTTCTTTCAGTCCGGCCATAGATTTTACACCCGGTCATAGACTTTCAACTTCGATCAATTTGGTGAGACACAGCCTGATGTGTTAAACAGTAATATTGTTATTCATGAGTTCAATGATATTCAATTCATTAAACCTTCTGTATCCTTTCAAAGCTGGTCAGATTCATTTTGATGATCTTAACCAGGATAAAAACTACGAGCCATGGAAGTCTTACGCCCAAAGTAAACTGGCCAATATCCTCTTCACCAGAGAACTACATCGTCGTCTCCTAGGTTAGTGTAATGGAGCTAGTTTTCAATGTCTTGTATTTAGTATATCTTTAGCATAATTATTATCTATATCTGAACAGCAACTATCTCCTCTAATGTGAATGCACTCTCTTTATATCCTGGTACAGTGTGCATCATGTGATTTATGTCTTTTGTGCCGATTCAGGGTGCATGACAGGAAATCCCCATGCCCTCAAGAGTCAAGCCAATGTCTCCTTATATGGAGGGGCCAGAGGGGCTCCTGCTCAGGGATTGGTTGGAGCTGTATTACACTGTTACTATTTTTGGACATTACACCAAGTTTTGAATATGAATCTGAAATTTCCTTTATCCTCCTTTAGTCAAAACCCAACTGCTTATTCTAAGTGAGGGCACTGTGATCAAAATATCATCAAAATTCTGCGATGATTGACAGGTGTGACCTCAGGTCACACGTGTCAATCACCCAAGAGTACACTTGTGCCTCTACATGGGTCCCCAGAGTTTTGGCCGTGTCGCCATGTCCATCTTTAGCATAAGGGCCGTGCCACTGTGTCGATTTTTACATATATAGGAATTCATAGAAAAATCTCTGTAGGTCGATTTTTATCCCGATTTTTTCTGTGTCCGTCGATTTAAAAAAAGGCCTAAAACGGCCGTGTCGATTTTTACAAGCCAGAACCGACCACAAGTGGTCAGTTCTGGCTTGTAACAGCATAGATCTTAAAACTATACTAAAGTAATGAATTCAAACCGGTAGCTTTACGTTCCACTTACAGGGACCGGAGTAACGGCTTATTCTCTTCACCCGGGTGTCGTCAACACTAATCTGTTCGACAACGTTGACGCTAATTGTTGTGTGAAGTGCTGTGTGGGCTGCTGTCGGTGCTGCTTCAAGAGTCCGGCCAACGGTGCTGCCACCTCCATCCACTGTGCTGTCACTCAGGGACTGGAGAGCCAATCTGGCAAATATTTCAGGTATTTCTCCTTGACAACTAGCAAAATGTCTCTTATATATATATATATATATATATATATATATATATATATATATATATATATATATAGACAAAGGTCCACGATAATCTGTCTGAACAACAGGTTTCTTCACGAGTGGTGCATTGGATCGTATCACACGAGGCGGAGACGAGTGTGATGCGATCCAATGCATCAAGAGTGGAGAAACCACGAGTTCAGACTGATTAGAGTGGATCTCTTGATTAATTTGCATTTATATAATTATGTATATATATATATATATATATATATATATATATATATATATATATATATATATATATATATGTATATGTATATATATATATATATATATATATATATATATATATATATATATATATATATATATATATATATATATACATTTAAAGATTGGTTTCATAGCTATCATCGTGGAGAAACAGGCCATGGAGAATGAGCATCAGTTTCTCCACGGGGGTGTGGAGAACGGTCATTTTAGTACATTTGTACTTCAGCATAGTAACTTTGTTTCTCCACATGAAATACAAAGATTATCCATGCGATAAACCACCTGGATAAACAAAATGCACATACACATTTTCTCATTCTTCTTCTTGATTGCTAAAAGATGATTCCAATGCTTGATTATGAATGGTTATAGCCTAACTTTCAACTAACAAAAAACACAGATTTGTCTGGCCATCCTCAAATACCCAAGCACTCGTAGGCACCTAAATTCATTGCCAAATTGGGGATCATATGATGGTGATTTTACTATACAAATTATGTATTTTCCTTGTTCAGTGACTGTGCGGTGAAGACGCCCAAGCCTCAGGCTGAGGATGATGCTACAGCATTACGTCTGTGGGAAGTGAGTGAAGAACTCATCAAGAACACCAGCTCAGACACCGCATCCCCTGAGGCCTCTTAGGGAATAATGCATGCCCGGGATAGCTCTCCCAGGTGCTCGGACAAACGTTTAGAGCGTTATCTTAATTGCATTATTAAGATGATATTACTTGTCTTAACTTTAAAACCTGAATTTCAATCCTATCTTAATCCCATCTTAAGACGTATCTTGGACTAACTTGATAAGCCTACACAGGTCATGGTAGGATATGCTAGTTATCTACGGGGTTATCTACACCCAGGCAAATATCAGCGTCAACCAACGTCGCCAATACTACTCTCATAACAAGGGTCAGGCACTGGTGGACTATAATAGATGGGTCAACGGCCATTCTAGTGAGGGTCACGCTATGCTGGACCTTCATTTAGAGCCTCTACTCACCCTAAATTGCTTGAGAGTCTGGCCCTGCTGGATCCTCATGCTAGAGTCTGGCAATACTGGACTCTGGGGAAAATCACTTTCACCTGCAAGAGTATGATTGTTGTGTCAGGATGTAATTTTTCCTCCTTATTCTATGCTGATAGAAGCATCTCCATGTCGGTTTATGTCTCTATTACATACCCTGGGAAGTCACTCATATTGAGATTTGACGACGCGGGAAAATATGTGACCGGGTAACCGGCGTTCATGTAGCTTCCGGTAATAAAAGTGACGTCACTCCATGGCGCGGATTCAGACAAAGCAGAGATGGCTTATGATTTTGTTCAGCTATAAGCAACTTATTCATCAGGTTATGGGCCCAGGCTCGCATTCCACTGCGTAGGTGAGGGAGGTAAAGGTATGGAGTATAGGCTGGACTAGTTTGACGATTGGATGGCTGCTAGAAGAAGAGTTATTGCTGAGTGAGAAATCGGCGAGTTGGACGGTGCGGGGAGCACCTCGCCTCGGCAGCTTTGAGGCCGGAGTAGGATGCTGCAGGTCCGGGGAGGCGTGAGCGATATTGGGAGTTGTTTCCCGGGATGCAAGCACGAGGAGGTGGCGTGGCTGCGGGAAGGTGCCGTGAGGATGGCGACGGACTGAAGGAGGGAGAGCGCCCTACCCGTGAGAGAAGGGGACGCGACGGGAATACCTTGACCAAGTAGTGACAATGACTGTCAGCAGGTTGGTAGACGTGACATCAATGACAACATGGGAGTCTTGTTGTCAGTGAGGTATAGTGAGTGAGGAAACGCCGAGAAAGGCACGGGGACGCGCTGAGAACGCCGGAATAGCTGCAGGCAGGTGCTGGGAAGGAGGACGACGGATAGCCAGGCGGCAGCAGGCCTGAGGGGGAGCGCCCACCTCGTGGGGGGCGACCTAAAGTCAGCAGCATGGTGGCGAGGACGCCGTCGTGTGTATTCAGCAGTAGTGGCATTGTGACTTGTAAGAAGCTAGGGAAGTCTAAGGACGATGTGGTATGCTGTGGACTGTAGTAGCTGTAAGGTCGACAGGGAAGTCTACAGTAAAGTGTGTGTTCAGTTGTGTTAGTGGATGTTGGATACACAATGAGGTAGACCTACTATGCTAACTGCAGTTATCAGATAGCCGGGTCAGATAGCTGATGGCCGCCGTTTTCAATGAGTGCTATAGAAGTCGGTTACAGTGGAGCTATAGGATTTGTAGAGGTACTGTAAAGTTGAAGATGTACACACGTACATGATCGACGTGGGGTGTGTATACAGTTGCAGACAGTGGCTGGTGAGTGATGTTTACAGGGGAAATTTATTGAACTGTAAAATCGTCAGGAAGTTCTGTATAATTACAGTAGTAGGCCTATGTGTGTGTTCAGCTGTGTTAGTGGATGCTGTCACACAGGAGATCGAAGTAGAGTCACAGACAGTGGTTGGTGTTTACTGAGGTGAGGACGTTTCTAAGATGCCATGAAGTGTCAGTGAAGTGGATGACGTGTCAGTGATGAAGATGACGTGTCAGTGATGAAGATGACGTGTCAGTAAAGTAGAGGATGTGACTGTGTGCCTGGAGTTAGTGGCACTGTAGTTGTGTGTGACAACTAAGATCAGGAGGACTGTGGTGAAGTGAACTGTGGATACTTGGCTGTGTGAGCATTTTTGAGGGGGTTGTGTAGGGTAGATTCTATGTGGTATAGAATAGAGGTCACAACAGTAGGACTAAAATGGCAGCAAGTATGAGGAAGTTCAGTGAAGGACATGTGTTGATAGGAAAGGGCTCATTTCTGTGTAGCTTTAGACAAATTATGATCTATTGTGCAACTCTAATGATAATAGACTATTCAACATATCTGCAGTGGGAAGTGATGCAAGGTACCGGAGACCAGGTACAGGTGGATGACACAGAGACTTTTAGGGTTCTGCGATGACTAGGCAGAAGGAGCTCGGAGATGGATAGTGGTCGTGGAAGGAAGACTATGTAAGTTACATGAAGCATTCAGAAGGGCGGTAGGTGGACCACCATGGGTGAGGACAGTTCGCTACTGTGTACGACAAAACCAAAACCACATGCGGTATAGTGGACCGCAACGATGATGACAGTCGCGGTACTGTGGACATGAAACCAAAACCACTGGTCCGGTTGATGGACCGGATCGAGTTGATAGGACGGTGGTGAGAACTGGGGTATCAAAGACAAAACCATTATTCGGGGTGATGGCCCGTGACATGAGGGCAGTGTAGGCCTAGCCTATAGCAGGGGTCCCTGCATGTCTAAAATTCATTTGGTGTGAATGGACCAGAAGGGAGGTAGCATATATATGTGGTAGTCACGCGGATCCATGAGCTCAGTGTGAAGTGTTAGATGCAGAACCGGAGAAGTGCTTTAGTCTAGGGAGGTGAGGGCTGAAGCCTCACATGGAAATGATGTGCTAGTAACCGCTCTTTCCAAGTTTAGGTATTTTGTTTTAATTAAATTGTAATAGCCTGTGGTAGCTATTTAGTATGGTTTAATGTAAAACATGTGGAAGACCTAAGTTGATGATGCCTTTTAATAGCTAAGGTATATGCTATTGAGTATGTTATGTAAGACAACATAAGAAGTTATTGTTGTATTAATACTAAAACTAATGAGATCTAGTTTATGTAATACATGTATACTAGTTTGTGAGAACTGTGTAAAGACATGTTGAAGACTACTGAGTAATATCTGACTACTGAGTCAATCTAAGGACATTACCAGTTTACTGGAGGAAACTAAGAACTATTCAACATTATTTTAAGTAAGCAGAGACACTGATAAGTCAAGGACTTTAACATCCAGGAGGAGTGTTTATTTTATAGTAATACATTATAGAAGTTGATTGTGTATTCTAAACTATATGTGTACAGGCAAGGGGAAAGGGATATCCAACGAAAATGTCAACTTTAAAATTGATATCATAAGCTTTCCATTGATATATTACACAAGAGGATATCATTTCCAGTTTTTGAGAAATGGCTATATGAATATGGGTGGGCATGGCCCTGTCCAAACCCCCAATTAGCTCCAAGTCTCATAGTTTCCAAGATATCTCTATCTAATTAGCATAATTAGAATAATTAGAAAATGATCATACATTTTCCTCCTATAGGCCATAGCTTTGGATCTAGAAATGATAATTTTATTCTGTTTTGACCATAGTAATCCTTGTGAATCATTCTTGTAATATACATATGTCGAAATAGCATTGTGAGACCTTGTAACTGCTCATACCGGAAGTAGCAATAAAAGCGCGGCAAACTAGGTCAGTTGTGCCTACCCTGCAGAAGAAGTTAGACTTGCCTCAGTCTCTACTTTTATCATCACTGAATTTCTTCCCACATACACCACATAATTGGCGACGAAGGAGCTTACCCTGTGGACAATCTTGCCTGGAATCTCTTGGAAACTGTGAGTTTGTTCCATTTTGAGAACTTTGATTGTAATCTTTGGTGAACTTATGTGAAAAATTCAGGGCAGTGATTTTGGGTCAGTTGTGCAGTCAGTCAGCCTCAGTCCCTGTGTTGGCACTTTCTGCACAGGCACACACTCCTATCACCAGTGGCAGTGGATCTAGGCTCTTTGGATCTGCACCAGCTGTGTCTTAACAGTCTGAACTTTCACGTCTACATTGTGGAACATTTGCTGTTTGGGTGGCCTAGACCTATTCATCCTGTTGTAGGCCTACTTTTTGCCTTACAATGGGGGACTTCATTATGCACCCTTTCCAGTTGGAACCAGTGGAGTCGGCAGCTAAGAGGTGGGAGAGATGGCTTAGAAAATTCCCACACTTCCTAGTGTACAAAGGCATCACCAATGAGGCAAAAAAGACTGCATCATTGATGTTACTCTTAGGTGATGACGCTATGGATGTTGCTACATCTCTTGGCATTGATGCTACCACAACTTTTGATGAAGCAACTACTAAATTGACTGATTACTTTGCACCTAAATGCATCAAAGAGTATCCGATATATGAGTTCAGGCAGGCTTATCAGAGAGATGACGAGATGATTGATCAGTTCCATGTTCGGCTGAAGAGTCTCGCTAAGTACTGTGAGTTCCATAATGAGGACGGTGAGATAAAATCTCAGATTATTCAGAAATGTTGTTGGCCAAAAGTGCGAGAGAAGGGACTCGATGAGCCAGACGTCACGTTGGCGGCTCTCTTAAAATTCGCATGCACTCAGGAGTCTACGGGACGACAAAGCAAGGTGATGTCACAGTCTATGCCCACCGCTCCTGTGGAGTCAAAGGTCCACAAGGTGATGTCAAAGCCCAACTCCTGGGGTCGTGGCAAGAGGAGACAGTCTTCACCGCCACGCAGACAACATCAACAACGTCAACAGCAACAACAACGTCGGCAGCCTTCCGACCAGACGGGCACGTGTTCTGGTTGTGGGGACGCATCTCATAAAAAGCGAGCAAGTGACTGTCCTGCGTGGGGGAAAATTTGTCACAAGTGTTCCCGATACAACCATTTTGGGAAAGTTTGTAGACAATCAACAAACTTTGTTGAGACTGACGAAGGCGCTACTGCAGCACCGCTGTGTGACGATGCTATCGAGTATCAGTATAATTTGTTCCATACCAATGCCATGCCTAGTAAAAGGGTCAAACCCTACATTGTATGTGTAGATTTACATGGTGTTGCCACAAACATGGAGATTGATACTGGTTCTGGTGTAACAATTTTGAACAAGGTTCAGTATGACAATGTCAAGAAGTGTAATCCTGGTCTGGTGTTAAGTAAAACCAATTTACCTGTACTTAAGATGTTTTCAGGTGCAAGTCTATTGCCACTTGGTCGTGTAACATTGGATGTGCAGCATGCAGGTCAGTCATTGCAACTTGACGCATTAGTTGTCGAGGGTCAAGGTCCATGTCTTCTCGGAAGAGACTGGATCAACGAGTTGCATCTTGATTGGTCCGCGGTTCATTCTCTTTCAGATGTGGACTACAGGAAACTATTCCCTGACCTATTCAAACCCGAGCTTGGTACGAGAGGGTTACGAAGCAAAACTGTATATAGACGCTGATGCGCAACCACGTCAGTTCAAGGCGCGAACACTATCTTGGTCTTTCAGAGAAAAGGTCGAGGCTGAACTTGATCGCCTCGAACGTGACGGGGTCATAGTAAAAGTTGAATTTGCTGATTGGGCTGCAATTGTTCCGGTAATGAAACCAAATGGTGACATTCGCATTTGTGGTGATTACAAACTGACTGTCAACAGAGCAGCAAAGGTGGACAAATATCCAATTCCAAATGTTGATGATTTGTACCAAAAGTTGGCTGGGGGTGTTTGTTTTTCCAAGTTGGACCTCAGTCATGCATATACTCAGGTAGTTCTCAGTGAGGATTCCCGTGAACTCACAACAATTAACACTACCAAAGGTTTGTACCAGTACACACGCTTGTGTTTTGGGGTATCTTCCGCACCAGGTATTTTCCAGAGAGTTCTGGAGCAGGTACTTCAAGGTATACCCATGGTAGCAGTGTATCTGGACGATATCTTGGTATCGGGGCACACAAAGGAGGAGGCACATCAAAACTACTACCACAAGTTCCTAAGGAACCTCAGCTCGACACTCGCACCACTGAATCAGCTCCTACAGAAGGATGTTCCGTGGAAGTGGGGGCCAGAACAGGAGCAAGCGTTTGCTAAATCAAAGGAACTTTTGCAATCTTCGCAAGTCTTAGTTCCCTACAACCCGGCTCTACCATTGCTTCTTGGCTGTGATGCGTCATCGTACGGCCTGGGTGCGGTACTCTCTCATCGGATGCCGGATGGCTCCGACCGACCGATCGCGTTTGCATCCAGATCGTTAGCTCCCGCTGAGAAGAACTATGCACAAATCGAGCGCGAAGGGCTCGCCGTAATCTTCAGTGTGACCAAGTTTCATAAGTATGTGTATGGTCGCGAATTCACCGTGAAAACAGACCATAAGCCGCTGTTGGGCCCGCTGAAAGAGGACAAACTCATCAGTCCTATGTCTAATGCTGACGGACTAAGCCGGTTACCTTTAACGACACCGTACTTCACCGTGCCTGTGCCTGCTGGAACAGTGTTGGCTTTTGAGGTTCTAACGTGTTCTGAGGTTTTGACATGTACTCAAATTGCTTCTTGGACCGCTCGAGACCCGATCATGACTTCCGTCCAAAACTTTGTTTTGAAGGGTTGGCCTTATAGCGTGTCCGAAGAACTGGCACCATACTTTCGCAGGAGGGAAGAACTGTGTGCAGAACAAGGTTGCTTGATGTGGGGTATGCGTGTGATAATACCACCACAAGCTCGTGACTGTGTTCTTGAGCAACTCCATGAGTGCCATCCAGGAATCGTTAGGATGAAATCACTCGCACGCAGTTATGTTTGGTGGCCAGGAATCGATGCTGATATCGAGCTTAAAGTGAAATCATGTCAGCAGTGTCAAGTTCAATCCAAGTCTCCGCCGCATGCTCAACTCCATCCTTGGGAGTGGCCTGGTAAACCTTGGCATCGGATCCATATAGACTATGCTGGCCCAATTGATGGACAAATGATTCTAGTGATTGTAGATGCTCATTCAAAGTACATTGATGCTCATGTCATGAACACATCCACTTCCAAAGCTACTATAAGGAAGTTGAGATGAACATTCTTTGTTCATGGAACTCCGGTTGTACTTGTGAGTGACAACGGAAGTTGTTTTACAAGTTCAGAGTTTCAAGAGTTCTGTAAGAAAAATGCTATTAAGCATATCTGTACAGCTCCATACCACCCAGCCAGTAATGGTTTAGCTGAGCGAGCCGTACAGACGCTTAAGGAAGGTATCAAGAAAACGCCAGGTGAGGATCTGGAAACTAAGGTAATACGCTACCTTTCCAGATACTGTGTTACTCCACAGACGACTACTGGACAAGCACCAGCAGAGTTACTGATGAAACGTAAGCCACGTTTCCTGTTGGATGTACTTCATCCGTCTCTATCCAGTAAGGTTATAGATAGACAATCCTATGCACGGCAGTACCATCAGCCTGCAGTCATCCCATGTGACTTCTTTGTTGGCGATGCTCTGCTGGTATGCCCAAGTGGATGCCGGGAGTGCTCCAATCAAAGACTGGTCCAGTCACGTATATCGTACGTCTTGACGATGGACAAGTGTGGAGACGCCACATGGATCACATCAGAGCTCGTGTCCCAACTGAGCCTGAGTGTCGTGATAATGGTTGCACCATGGAGAATCGACCAATACCGCCTTACATTGCACCTGCGCCTGCACCTCAAATTCCAGTGCCAGCTGCAATGCCGAAGCCCAGTACTCCTCCAAGTACCACTCCAGCGACTCCACAAGACCACCATGTGCCTCCTCTACCTAGTGCTACGCCTCCTACACCAAGAGCGAGTAGCCCTGCACCAGTTGGTATTAGAAAGTCTACCAGAGTAATCAAGCCACCTACCAGACTGGACTTATGAGTACAAAACTAAAGGTGGAGGGATGTAATGTATATCGAAAGTAGCATTGTGATACCTTACGAAACCGGAAGTCAATAAAAGCGCGGCAAACTATAGTCAGTTGTGCCTACCCTGCAGAAGAAGTTAGACTTGCCTCAGTCTCTACTTTTTTCATCACTGAATTTCTTCCCACATACACCACAGGAGTACGTTGTGTGTACAGTTACAGGGAGAGGCAGCATAGGCAGGAGCCGTTTACGATGCTGCATGCCATGTTGTCTGTCTCTTGTTTGGTCTACACGAGGACGACGTGGAAACGTGTTTGTGTATGATGGTCAAACTAGAGGTAGGCCTACGTGTATATCAGCTGTGTTAGTGGATGCTGAACACAAGGAGGACTTATAGAGGTGAGGCTACACACAGGAGTACGACGTGTCTGGACATTGGACATAATCACAGAGGTCGACGTGGTGTGTGTATTATTTGTGTATTATGATAACTGATGTGTGTGTATTGTTGTGTGTACACTGATGGTGACTTGTAGTGTGTGTAACAAGTCTCTGTGGTGTGTGCCACAACCAGGAGTTTAGTGATTTTCGACTTGGGGTGTGTGTGTGTTAGAGACAATGGAGATGTGTCAGAGACATTGGAGACGTGTCAGAGACAATAGAGGCGTGTAGGAGGCAGTGGAAACGTGTCAGAGGCACTGGGGACGTGTCAGAGACAATAGAGACGTGTCAGAGGCACTGGGGACGTGTCAGAGGCACTGGAAGCGTGTCAGAGGCACTGGAGACGTGTCAGAGGCACTGGAGACGTGTCAGAGGCACTGGTGACGTGTCAGAGGCACTGGAGACGTGTCAGAGGCACTGTGAACTGTAGCTGATCACATTTGTTTTGTGAGCTGTAGCTGATCACTTGTGAGCTAGAGCTGATCACTTGTGAGCTGGAGCTGATCACTTGTGAGCTGGAGCTGATCACTTGTGAGCTGGAGCTGATCACCGTGAGCTGGAGCTGATCACCGTGCGCTGGAGCTGATCACTGTGAGCTACAAAGACTCAGGGCAATGTGTTATTTTGCTGTTAGTGTAGGGAGGTGAGGGCTGAAGCCTCACATGGAAATGAAGTACTGGTGACCTCCCTTTCCAAGTTTAGATATTATGTTTTAATTAAATAATAATAGCAGGTTATGGCTATTTGGTATGGTTTAATGTAAAATATATAAAAGACCTATTGTATATGATCACTTTTTAATAGCTAAGGTATACATGCTATTTAGTGTATTATGTAACAGAAGGAATACCGTTTATTCATTTGTGTGTTTAATGGAAAAAAACAACATATTCGACTACTGAGTCAAACAAAGGACTTCACCAGTTTACTGGAGGAAACTAAGAACTAAAGACCAGTTGACTGGAGAACTTTTCAATATCTATTTGCTAAGTCAAGTCAAAGACTTTAAATCTAAAATTGGACATTCAACATTCAGAAGGAGTACTGGAACTATATCTATGTTTGAGAAGGAGCTTTTATGTTTTGAATAACATTATCATCAATATGTAAGTCTCGAGAAGGAGTGTTGAAATTATGTGCGATCCTACATATTAATGAAGGTGACAAACCACCGACCTGCCACCTGGCGTGTATATCATATGTTCGCGTAAATAAATGTGACGTCACAAGCGATGGTCGCCATCATGCATGAAGACGTTCGTCCGGTCTTTCTGTCCGTATTTACCGATTACTAATAAATTCCCCTTCACCAAGGGTCAATTTTCACCAAAATCCCCCTCACCAAGGGGACACTTTTCGGAGATTTCAACAAAATCCCCCAAAAAGGGTCACATTTGCCAAAATTCTTTGTAACAAGGGTCACTTTTGACCAAAATTCTTACGCCAAGGCCGACTCCTCGACTCTTTGGGGAAAATTGCTAAAACCTAGGCACTTTTGTCCAAAATCCCCCCAGCAAGGGTCACTTTTGCCCAAAATCCCCCTCAGCAAGGGTAAGGGTTGTCAAAGGGCCAGCCGCACAAAAAAAAAATTGAGTATCCCCACCTGGGGGTAAGTGTGAGTGGTGAGAATGCCCCTTTAAAAGCGACATGGCCATTTCTTAAAATCGACATGTGACATGGGGCTTAGTGACATAAAGAAAAATCCCTCATTTGGAATACAGTACTAGTAGTAGGTTGCCCACATTTTTCTTCAGATTTTTTTCCAAATTTTCCTGGGGCCTGCAGCCCCAAGACCCCTAATGTATGAGTCCCTCAGTGACACTAGTGACATGACTTTTTCCTTACGGAGTGCTCACTTTTAACAACAGGGGGGGGGGTGGGCGGTGAGATTTCAGGCGTGCGAAATTTTTTCACCCCCCCCCCGAGGGGTCAAATTTTTTTACCCCCCCACCGGCAGGCCGAAAATCGCGTGCGTTCGCGCCCCTTTGTAGCATAGTAATGCGCAGCTTTTTCCCTCAAAACAGGTTGAATTTTTTTGACCCCCCCCCCCAAGAGGGGTCGAAATTTTTTACCCCCCCTCCGGTTTAGGGGTCCAAATTTTTTACCCTCCCCGCCTTGTTGTTAAAATATGAGCACTCCCTTAGTCAGTAACTTAGTGAGATGTGACCTGGTCATTTCTTAGAATCGACACGTGACATGGGCCCGTCCAATGAGTGAATGACCCCCCCCCCCCCCCCCCTCCCCCCTCAGCCTCAGGCAGTCAAGGCCAGGGCAGGGGACCCCTCTGTCACTGGCTCTGCAATCCGGGTCTGCACCCCCTTGAGTATTAGCTCAGGGAACCTGAACTCTATATCTCCGTTCTATTGCGGAGGGGAACGGAGATATAGAGTTCAGGTTCCCTGAGCTACTTGAGTATAGACTATACTCACTAACTCTTTATTATACCCCCCATAAGGTATATCAATATTGTAGGTATAGGGATTCCGTATGCCCACTCAGTGAGCATACAGACTCTGTATGCCCACTGTACAGCTGAAATAAGCCTAGGCATGTAATCCGGCACCCTGGGCGTGTAATCCGGCGCCCTGGGCGTGTAATCCGGCACCCTGGGCGTGTAATCTGGCCCTGGTGGCAAAATAAGGAATTAAACTGCTGATTTTCAGCCAAATTGTCTTATTTTCATGGTCTGTCGTGGCTCTCCCTGGCTTTATTATACACGCAAAGTAATAAAAACCCTAAGAATATTTAATTTCAAGTCATTATCTATCCATCCATGGTTAAATTGTATTTTAATTTGTAGGACAGCTATTTGTAAATAGCACCTGAATACGGCATGTTTTAGCACTGCATGGGGCCCCCTGCCACACAGCTATGATAACACATTTTTGGAAGCTATCTAAAAATAGTAATCCTCCGAATGAAATAATGGTTTTACCATCAGTGGATAGATAATGACATGAAACTGCTTATTCCTTAAATTGTATTTGGTTTGTGTACAAAATATAGCCAGGGAAAGCTACCACAGACCACGAAACCTTCACAACATGTTTGTTTTTCAGTGGAAATCTGGGTAAAGGACAATTGTGTCTATCCAATCAAAATCATTAAATTATGGGAATATATCAGAATGGGCGCTGTTGGTTTATTACTACCCGTATGTGTCTAATATAGAATACTGTGGCAGTTTATACCAAGTGTATCTACATTGCCTTATGAAGGCAGATTTGTCTCGGCCGACCTCAATGGGTTAAAACACCTAATGTTTGGGGAAATTGGCTTCCGAATCTGACTTAGAATTTTATAAAACCTGTGAATATAGTCCATTATGTCTACACACTTGATAAAGTATGTGCTACCTATTATAATAAACGACTGAAAATGTTTATTTTCATGCATAATCTAACCATAAATCCTGGATCAAAATAAATCGATATAATAAAAAGATTGAGTCCAAAATAGTGATATTCAGAATCGAAATGGTCTAGAGATGGCTAACCGACCATGTCCATCTTAATCAAAAAATCTAAAGCAGCTATGGAAATTGGAGCATTTTAATGGTGAGGGGGAGGGGGTATAATAAATCAAAAACATAACTTGTTGGCATAACCATGCGTAGATTCCACGTGTGGCATATGCTGGATTCCACTTATGCCCTTATAAAGGGCATGCGTGGAATCCGGCATATGCCACTTGTGGAATCTGCACATAGTTATGCCCACTGCGTTATGTTTTTGGTTAATAGGCCCTACTAGTTCTAGAGTATACATAGAGTGAGTGAGACGTAAGCTATAAAGCGCTGCATAAATTAACTTTTGTCCTTCAAGAGCCTAGAGGGGTAAACTTTTTGGAAACTTTCTTTACTACTTGGCATGATGCCCCGGCACCAAATGCCGGCACCCCGGGCCCATGCTCACTGCCCAGTGAGTGACGTTCTTCTATCTACAAACCTAAAGCTTTAGGCCTACCAATTCTTGAACATATGCATTTCTTATGTGGCTTACCTGTAACCTTAGAAAACGTGTAAACAGCAGGCCTTCCGTGATCTGTGATGTGCCTGTGATTGTCAAATGATCAAGGCCAGTCCGTGTCCATGCTGGGAGGTGTCGTTTATTTGCCGTTCACCAGTCAGATCAGGTCGAGCATCAAATCAACAGATAAACCCGACATCTAGGTCGAGCATCATAACATGACATCCCCCTTTCTTTATATTAAAGGTGTCACGGTACTAATTGGCACAGTGAAGTTCTGATATTTTCCTCTTTTTCACTATCAAGTGGCTCCAAATGTGGTTCAAATTTGATGGTGTGCATAAATGACACCTTAAACAAAAGCTGACGTCATTTCCAATCTTTTAAAAATGTCCGTCAATATTGAAGTCAGATTAGATTTTGTGCTAGCTGCCATGGAAAAAGCATAGTCTGTTTCAATAGTCATAATTGTCCAGCGCTTATCACCATGTTTCAATAGTCATAATTGTCCAGAATGAGCAGGTTAACTTTGAATAAGATTGGATGTTTATTCTCGATGTCCGCATCGCCATGCGGTCCGCGCCAGAGTAGCGATTCTGCAAATACCGTACAACCAACATTGTCACATCCTCTCCTGATACAGAAACAAAGAATAACATAAGGGAGTGTTCATTTATTATTTACAGGGGGGGGGGTGGTGGGTTTGGGGGGGGGGGCGTAAAAATTTCCGACCCCTCCTGAGGGGGGGGCGTAAAAAATTCGGACCCCTCTTGAGGGGGGGGCGTAAAAATTTAAGCCCCTTTTTAGCAAAAAAGCCCGCGCTTTACTATAGTTCAAAGGGGGGGGGGGCGAATGATTTTCGGCGCCTTCGGCGAGGGAGGGCGCGAAACGTTCCACGCGCTCTCGAGGGGGGGCGTAAAAAATTTTCGCCCCTCCGCGCGAAATCTCACCACCCCCCCCTGTAATTAATAAATGAACACTCCCTAATAGTGACTGAACATGTCAACACAATATGTATATAATGCAATCTCTCTTAGACTCTCCCTTTACACAGGATGAGATTCAATATGCTCTTAAGTTAATGAAAACAAATAAGGCAACGGGAACGGATGGAGTTCCCTCTGAATTTCTGAAATATGGTGGGGAAGACCTGGTGGATGTTCTTCATGTGGTTTTTAATTGTATACTTATGTCTGGTAACTTTCCTGAACGTTGGGCTGAGGGTATAATAAGCCCATTACACAAAAAAGGTGATCGAGATAACCCTGAAAACTACAGAAAGATAACAATAATGAACAGCACTTGTAAACTTTTTGAAATTGTTCTAAACAACAGGCTTAAATTTAGTAATGAGATGCTAGACATGAATGATCCACTCCAAAATGGGTTTATAGAGAATGGAAGGACCTCAGACAACCTGTTTATTCTATACTCTGCTATAAAGATAGCGCAAGCAAATCATAAGTCACTTTACTGTTGTTTTATTGACTTTACAAAGGCCTTTGACTTTATCAACAGAAAGGCACTATTTTACAAGCTGATATGTAGTAAGGTAAAGGGGAAATCTCTCAAGGTTCTAATGGATTTGTTTGAAAAATCACAATCTCGAGTACGTGTAAATTCAATCTTAAGTGATGGTATTGACAGTTTATATGGTGTCTTACAAGGTGGAGTTCTTAGTCCTAAACTGTTTAATAGCTATCTGTCTGACATTAGTGAATACCTGGTCCCTGAGCTAGGGATTGATATAAATGGTACAAAGGTTGCATATCTGTTATATGCTGATGACCTTGTTTTATTCTCTACCACTCCTGAGGGACTACAAACCCAAATCAATAATTTATTTCAATACTGTAGAAAGTGGCATTTAATTGTAAATTTGTCTAAATAAAATATTATGGTGTTTCACAAAAAGAAAAATTCAAAGTCTTGCCTATTTAAGTATGGCAAGGAGCCCTTGGCTAAGGTCACAACATACAAGTATCTAGGCTTCACATTACAATCTGACCATAAAGATATTTTTCATAAGGTCTATCAAGAACTTGCCGATAAGGGGAGGAAAGCTGTACATGAAGTATATTCCAACTGTTCTGAGCACATTGGTGGACCGAAGCCCCGAACTGCTCTAAAGCTATTTGATAGTCAAGTGAGGCCATGCATCGATCATGGTTGTGAAATTTGGGGTCTAAACAGAGGGAGAGAAGTTGATAAACTTGAAATAAGACAGCTGAGATATTTAAAATCTATGCTTGGGGTACGAAAACAAACAACCTCTGCAGCAGTTTATGCAGATACAGGTAGAGTTCCCCTAAGGGCCTTCTGGGAAGTACAAACTATAAAATACTGGAAAAGAATCTCCAATCTCCCAATCTCCAATGTTCTCAAGAAATGCTACTTAAGCTTGCACAAGTTAGATGAAGAGGACCAGATTAACTGGTGCAGTAACGTTAGACACCTTCTTGACAGGCTGGGTGATACATACAATAATCTATGGGATACTCAAAGAACTGGTGCTAGCCCAATTCCAATTGGGGCTCTGACTGAAGCTATCTATGGGAAATACAGGACTAGTATTATGGGTGAAATTAATGAAGCAGGTGAGGGTAAGAAACTCAGAACATATCGGACATTTAAAACAGAATTCAGATTAGAACACTATCTCTTTAATTTAAATAACTGTAAATACAGGTATGCCCTAGCACAATTTAGGTTAAGTTCGCACAATCTGGGAATAGAGACTGGTCGCCATTGCAGGCCACCTAAACCTGCTGGTGAGAGGATTTGTCTCTACTGCCAGAGTGGAGCTGTGGATGATGAAGTACATTTTCTGACAAAGTGTACTTTTCATAATGAATACAGAGAGGTATTCGAAAATGTTGTCAAAAGTATTATACCGAACTACGCTAACACATCTGACACTGATAAATTTGAGAAGGTTATGAAAACACCAGAGCATATTGTTATTAATGCACTGGGAAAATATGTATATATGGCCTTCAAACAACGACAACAAGTTTGAGTTTGGGGTTAATGTGTTTGTATGTCAATAATGTTTGAAAGTTTAACCTGTAATGCAAAACCGTGACCCAACTGGGTATGTATGCCATGTATCCATGTCTCTGTACATCTGTACATATGTGTTTTCTAGTCGATTACATTTGTGTAGTATTGTGTAGTAGCCTAGTGTATTTCCATTTTGTCTTGTATTGTAGCATAGTTTGTAGATTTAGTTTATATAACCTTTATGTATGACACATAAGTCAGAAATGACTTCCATTTTCAGTTGTCAATAAAAGATATTATTATTATGTATATAATCTAAAAGCCAAATGTCAATGGCCTAAATGAAGTCTTTCTTGGTGAAGGGGTCTCACTGATGTTTGTGATTTAAAACATAGTCATTAAGATGATGGGGTGTCACAGATGTTCTGCCAGAACGTTGTACTGATCAGTTTCGAGGTGATTCTAGTGTTTGAGTGACTACAGGCAGATCCCCTGTCGGGATCCGATTGGTGTTGAGAGGCTCATCCACTGGGGTGCTGTCGGTGGTGTCTCAGTGTGTTCAATATTATCACCAGCGGTGACTTTCTCCAAGTCATGCGATGCCTGTAGCTGAACACGGTTTCTCCTGAGTGACTGGCCTGCATCTGTGTGGATCTCATATGACCTATCATCCAGTCTCTGTGATATGGTCGCAGTCTTCCATGACTTATCTCCAAGCTGGTAGGGTTTGGCTACAATCCTATCACCCTTCTCAAGAGATTTGAGAGGCTTGGCTGACCTGTAGAATTTCTCGGTGACGCCAGGGAGTTCACTTGGCTTCAGGAGTGAGGCCATTGTCGGAAGTAGAGTCTTCGTCTTGCGACCCATAAGTCGCTGTGCAGGGCTCAGGCTGATACCTTGCTGAGGGGTATTACGAAGGCTCAAGATGGCCAGGAATGGATCTTCACCAGTCCTGTTTGTTCTATTGAGTAGTCTCTTGGCCGCTTTTACTGCGGACTCTGTCTTTCCATTTGATTGAGAATGATGTGGGGAGCTGGTGACATGTGCCACTCTCCACTTCTTAATGAATCTAACAAATTCCGACCCTACAAACTGTGGGCCGTTGTCCGTAAGGATCTCGTCCGGACTTCCATAGCTCGCACATCGGGCTTTTATCTTTTGGGTCACCACCTTTGATGTGGCGTCATACAGTCGGTCAATTTCCCAAAAGTTCGAGTAGTAATCTACAGTGATGAGATAATCCTTACCCTTGAGTGTAAACAAGCCCGCCCCGATCCTCTGCCATGGGCGAGTTGGGACCTCATGAGGCATGAGCGGCTCCTTCTGCTGTGGCCGCTCATATTCGTGACACGCGTCACAGTTCTGGGTGAACTTCTTTACATCCTCATTCATACCAGGCCAGTATGCTGCCTCGCAGGTTCGGCGTAGTGAACTCTCCACGCCCGTATGTCCCGTGTGGAGCTCAGTCATTATTTCCCCACGCAGCTCGTTGGGAATGACTAGTCTTTCACCACGAAAGACCAGTCCATCAGTCATGGCAAGTTCATCACGGAAGTCATAGTATCCCAAGATCGGTACTAATCCGCCCAGAAAACCTAGGACAGCCAAATAGTCCCTACTAAAAACGGACTTCTAGTGGATATATAAATCAGTGCTGGGAGACCTTATTTTTGACTGGGAGTAATAATAGACAAACCAGAAGATGGGCAATGCTTGGTTTAAACAAAGTTTAAAAAAGTTTGTGGTATCCATGGTGTTGTGTACGTGCATCTGTGACGTCATCACTTAGTGTGAGGACCGCATGGGCGATGTACGAGGACATGATCAGAGCTAACTACATGTTGTATTTGTACCATCTAAGATTACAGTAAAGCATATATGTTCTACAAGTCACAGACTCCATCACATTCTTTACACATGGTAACCAAGGGGTCGCTCTTGGAGGTCAAACTCAAGGTCACAGGTCGGTGGGGCACTTGAAAAATTGATCATGTTTAGACTATGTGACAATGTTGGTTGTACGGTATTGTGGCTGCAGATGGGTCAAAAGCGACCTGGCGACCTGGGCCTTTTTGGAGGCGACTTTCGACCTAATACAATAATAAAAGTGACCTGGCGACTTTTGGACAAAATTAACAATACTTAAGGGGGTCCAAAAAAGCGACTTTGTGACCTGGACACCTTAATTTCGGCGACTTTCCGACCTCAGGGGGGGACCCCTCTGCACCCCCGGTATTTGCAGAATCGCTACTCTGGCGCGGACCGCATGGCGATGCGGACATCGAGAATAAACATCCAATCTTATTCAAAGTTAACCTGCTCATTCTGGACAATTATGACTATTGAAACATGGTGATAAGCGCTGGGATACACTGTAGACTTGTGAGTATTGGAAATGATGACCTACTGTTATTCTGTCAAGTGATGTGAATTGAAACTGTGTCATTCCCAAAACAAACAAAAATCACAAAGTCAAAACTGAACTGTCAGTCAGTGTAACCTATGACCCCTGCCTCTGTCAACTATGATTATTCAGTCCTGTCAAGTCAACAAGGAGAACCCTGAACATTGTAGGCCTATGTGTAACAGACTGTCTAGGCCTACTGTGAGTACTGTGAATCTGCCCAGAGTATAGATCTACTGAGATCTACTGAACTGTCAATGACAACATTATCACTGTGATAATGTGTCTGCCCTGAATTTAAGTCCACTTACCTGAAGTGGGCCTGTAATAGGCTGTATCAGTGTGTTGTCACTCCTCATCTATATTCAACTGCTCCATTGTCAAAAGGAAACTGGATAGTAGGCCTATATCAGTGTGTTGTCACTCCTCATCTATATTCAACTGCTCCATTGTCAAAGGAAACTGGATAGTAGGCCTAGACCTAAATAACTTGGTCACTGTGTGACATCTATATAGGCCCATATATCTTGGAAATCTGCTTCTACACAAGTGTGCATCATGCCTGGTGATGATGACCAAGCTCCTCCCAATCAGAATGTGGTTGCTCCTCCTCCTCCATACCTCCCAAATATTCAGCTGCCTCATGAACTTGACATGGACTCTACTGGCATGAGGGAAAGATGGCTGGATTGGAGAGAAGACTTTGAGAGATACCTGCTTCTGTCTGGTGCTGGCCAGCAGTCTCTGCTATTCCAATCTTCCGCTCTACTCCAGTCCATCGGGTTTGACGCCCGGAAAATCTACAAGGGGTTTGTATACTCTGCCAATGAGGATAAAACTGACCCAAATGTACTCATTGAAAAATATGATGAATACTTCGTAAGTGAGACAAGAGATTTTATTGAGCGACTTGTCTTCTCACGTCGCAAGCAGGAGCCGCAGGAGACATTTGAGCAATTCCTGTCGGCATTGCGGTTTCTGGCGAGCACATGTAACTTCTGTAATCCCACATGTAGGGATGCACGTATCATGGATAGAATTATCGATGGACACAAAAGTCCAAAGGCGAGAGACAAAATGCGATCAAAAAAGACATTGGACCTTGCTGCGGTGCTGATTATATGTAGATCAGAAGAGCTTGATGGTGAGACACAGAAAGTGGTTGATGGTAACATGGAGGCGGAAGTGGCAAAGTTTTAGCTCGTCGCTCAATCTGACAATAGAGATGGCAATAAGGATGTAAAGAGGTGTAACTTCTGTGCAAACTCTCACATCATGGGGAGATCACACTGTCCCTTGTGGGGCAAAATATGTAATGCTTGTAAAAAGGAGAACCACTTTGCTGGCTCTAACGAATGTAGTAGACTTAATCCAGTACACAAAGGTTCTCATGATAAAAACAAGAAGAAATATCAAACTCATAAAACGGTTCATCAAGTACAAACTGATTCTGATGGGTCGTCAACTGAAGGTTCTGTAAGTGTGGTTCTCATGACACAACAGGTTTTTTGAACTATGTAACTTAACCTACTCAGTATTTGAGTGTAATATAATAAAGATATGTATGTAAAATGCATTATGCAATATAGGCCTACTCGATGTTATCATGAAAGTCTTTGTTCAGAATAGGTAGCATGAACAATATAATATCATAATCCAGTCTAGGGGGTCTGGATGGGGGGTCCCAATTTTTCCTGTCGATTTTAAGAAATGACCATGTCACCATGTTGATTTTAAGAAAAGGCCATGTCCCATGTCACTATCTCTTAAATCCCTCATGTCGCATATCACTAAGCCAAAAAAGGCCCATGTCGCCATGTCGAATTTAGTGGTCCACACCCATAGTCTCTCCTGTAGGTTGTCTATTTGTTCTCTCTCCTCTTCCAACAAACAAAATATGTATATAAAACCATGGCACCACTTGAACATAGGGTATACTCAGTCCTTTGAGCACATGTTAATATATATATATGTCAAACACAATATCTAAACTTTCCTCTTTGAAATATTAATACATGAGAATATTTCTACCATCCTATAACATCATGGCAATGTCAGTCTTTCTGGTATGTCCCATGATTCTCTGCTGATGTTGATAGACACACCTGGTTGTGAGGTGCCTAGTCTGCTGCTGTTGATGAGCACACCTGTATGATCAGATGTTAGGGCACCGTTGTGGTCCCGATTGTTCTTGTGTTGCACATCTGTATGATCAGATGTGAGAGCACCGTTCTGGTCCCGATTGTTCCCTTTGTTTACACATGTATGTATATGGTACAGTATTAAAGGAATTATCTGATAACACTAAGATTAGATTTATTGGGAGATCCATGAAGAACTTTAATGCTGAAACTTTGGTAGATACTTTCAAAAATATGAATTGGGATCATTTTTATCAAGACGATGATCCTAATTTGTTATGGGAATTTTATGTTGATACTTTGAGAACTATATTAGATGATATGTGCCCTTTTAGAGAATTCAATGTTAAAACACCAAAAGAGGAATGGATGTCACAAGGTTTGTTGGAAGAGATAGTGGAAAAAGATCGTCTTCTATCAAGGTCATATAAGACCAAGAATTCCATTGATAGACAAATTGCATTTGATGCTAGGAAGAAATTGAATGTTGACTGCCATGAGGCTAGGGAGAAGCATGTAAATAGAATCACAGGTATCCGGAATATAGGCCCTCCTGACTATAGGCCCACTGCCTGTAGGCCGCCGGAACACAGGCCCCCTGCCCACAGGCCCTCCGGTTTTGCAGCCCCCTGCCTTTAGGCCACCCTGACTACAGGCCCCCTGTCTGTAGGCACCAATCTCACGTCCAACCCCTTCTTTTAAGTCTCACGTCCACTACCTCTTCCTCACGTCCACTACCTCTTCATCACGTCCACTACCTCTTCCTCACGTCCACTACCTCTTCCTCACGTCCACTACCTCTTCCTCACGTCCACTACCTCTTCCTCACGTCCACTACCTCTTCCTCACGTCCACTACCTCTTCCTCACGTCCACTACCTCTTCCTCACGTCCACTACCTCTTCCGCACGTCCACTACCTCTTCCTCACGTCCACTACCTCTTCCTCACGTCCACTACCTCTTCCTCACGTCCACTACCTCTTCCTCACGTCCACTACCTCTTACTCACGTCCACTACCTCTTACTCACGTCCATTACCTCTTACTCACGTCCAACCCCTTGTTTAAGTCTCACGTCCACTAGCCCTTCCTCAAAACCACTAACCCCCTCCTCACGTCCACCTGCTCCTCACGTCCACCCCCTTCCTTCACGTCCACCTCCTTCCCTCACATCCACCCCCTTCCCTGAGGGTGTTGGACGTGAGGGTGTTGGACGTGAGGGTGTTGGACGTGAGGGTGTTGGACGTGAGGGTGTTGGACGTGAGGGTGTTGGACGTGAGGGTGTTGGACGTGAGGGTGTTGGACGTGAGGGTGTTGGACGTGAGGGTGTTGGACGTGAGGGTGTTGGACGTGAGGGTGTTGGACGTGAGGGTGTTGGACGTGAGGGTGTTGGACGTGAGGGTGTTGGACGTGAGGGTGTTGGACGTGAGGGTGTTGGACGTGAGAGTGTTGGACGTGAGGGTGTTGGACGTGAGGGGGTTGGACGTGAGGGGGTTGGACGTGAGGGGGTTGGACGTGAGGGGGTTGAACGTGAGGGGGTTGGACGTGAGGGGGTTGGACGTGAGGGAAGGGGTTGGACGTGAGGGAAGGGGTTGGACGTGAGGGAAGGGGTTGGACGTGAGGGAGGGGGTTGGACGTGAGGGAGGAGGATTGGATGTATGAAATGGACGTGAGATTTGTACCTACAGGCCGGGGAGGGGGTAGTGGATGTGAGGAATTGGTAGTGGACGTGAGGAGGGGGTAGTGGATGTGAGGAAGTGGTAGTGGATGTGAGGAGGTTGTGGCCTATAGCCAGGGGGCCTATGGCCAGGGTGCCAAAAGACCGGGGGCCTAAGATCCGGAGGGCCTAAGGGCAGGGTGCCTGTGGTCAGGGGGGCCTGAAGGCAGGGTGCCTAAAGACCGGGTGCCTAAATTCCGTGTACCAGAATCACAGAAGAATTCAAGAATGATCCCATTCATTTTTGGAAAGAGATTGCTAAATTATTGCCTGCAAAAAAAGGGAAAAATAAGACAATTCAACTTGTGGATGATGATAACATTAATGTTCCTACGGAAAGTACCGCGGGGTACATAAATGATTACTTCAGTAATATTGGTGTAAATTTAGCTAGGAATTTGACTTCTCCATGGTCCTATGATGGTGATATTAACTGTGATTCCAGTTTGGAAGATATTTTTATTACTGAGGAAATGATCAAACATTTTATTGATGATATTATGATCACAAAATCATCAGCAATAGATGGTATTAATGCTAAAGTGTTGAAACTTGTGTTTCAGGAAACAAAATGTCAATTAGCTCACATTTTTAATTGTTCCATGGCTTGTGGAGTTGTACCTAGTGCCTGGAAAAATGCTACTGTAATTCCAATACCGAAAGGGGGTGACTCAACTCAAGTAAACAATTTAAGGCCAATATCACTATTAGCCCTACCAGGTAAAATTATGGAAAAAGTAGTTCATGAACAACTTATGGAGTTTGTGGAGAATAATAATTTATTAACAGATTTTCAAAATGGGTACAGAAAGGGGCGTTCTACAATCACTTCAGTCGGGGCTCTTACAGATGATATACTTATTAGCAGGAATGTAGGAATGAATACAATAGCAACCTTTTTCGACCTTAAAAAAGCTTTTGACACAGTAAATCACAAAATTTTATTATCTAAATTAGAATTAATTGGAGTAAAGGGAAATTTATTAAAATGGATTGCAAATTATTTGGACGAAAGAAAACAGTGCACTAAGGTTAACGGTACAACTTCTTCCTATAACAATGTAGATTGTAGTGTTCCTCAGGGATCGGTACTGGGACCATTATTGTTCCTTATCTATATCAATGATGTCCATAAAATATGTGAAAATGTTAATATAAGTATTTTTGCGGACGACACTGTTCTTTACTGTAGTAGTCCGTCAGAGGATAACTCACTCAAGTACATGCAAAAGGGTGTTGATGATTTTGTTGCTTGGTGTAACAAGAACAAATTGACTGTTAATGCTGAAAAAACAAAATTCATGGGTTTTGGACCTAAAAATGCTTCAAGGATGGTTCTATAAATATAAATGGTATACCTTTAAAAAGAGTATATAGTTACAAATACCTTGGCATTACTTTGGACCCAAAACTCAGCTATGATTTGTTCTTAAAAAATCAAATGCGAACTATAGCGTATAGAACTTATCAATTGAATAAGATAGCCAGATTTTTGAGCAAAGAAAGCCTATTAATGATTTATAAGGCATACATTCTGCCAATTTTTTATTACGGGGACATATTATTCATGTCTTCGTCCAGTGTACAATTAATGAAATTACAAAGAATCCAAAATAGAGCTATAAAGGTTTGTCTAAAAGTGAATGCGAGAACTTCCTCAGAATGGATACATTACAAGTCACAAGTCAATTATCTGTCAGATAGAAGATTAAGTCATGCTTATGTGGAAGGGTTTAAAAGATCACATACTTTAAAGTATATAAGAACTATGAAAACAAATCTCAGGTGTGCTGTGGCCCCCTTGTTGAAAAACGAATTACCACACACTGAAGCTTATAAGAAAAGCCTGGAATATAATGTCTCTGTCATTTGGAATGATATCCATCATTCCAAGAGAAATATTCCTGACTTGGGATCTTTCAAATTCCAGTTAAAAAAGGATTTGAAAGATCTCATCCCAGTTTTGTAAATTGTGAGCAGCCAAGCAGAAAGGATGGTCCCCGCGGGATTAGTTCCGATTTTAGCCACCAGGGGGCGCCACTATGGCCTAAAATGAAAGAATTAGGCTAAAAATTGCTCCTGGGTACCTTTTTCTGGAGAATTCAATAGGATTACATAAGACATTCCATTTTTGGTAAAAAGCTTCTATATTTGGAAGGTAAAAGGAACGTTTTAAAGCCTAAATGGGTGTGCTTGCTGTTATGTGTTGCCATGGAAACATGATTTTTATTCCAAATAGAGGAAATTAAGACATAAATTGATAGAATGATTTCTGAGGTTTGCAATGGTGAAAACAAAATAAAATTACCATTCCTAGATCGAATTTTATGACTTAAAGAATGAATATGTATCATAAATTTCTAATTATCATAAATAATGCTAATTGAATAGGGATATCTTGGAAAATATGAGACATAGAGCTTATTGGGATTTTGGAAAGGGTGATGCCCACACATATTCATGAAGCCATTTCTCAAAAACTAGAAATAATATCTTCTAGTGTAATATATCACTGAAAAGCTTATGACATCAATTTCAAAGTTGGCTTTTTCCTCGGAGTATCCTTTTCCCTTACATGTACACAATTGATGGTTCCTTTGAAAATATACTGGCACGGTAATTAATCATTACTAATGTTATTGTAATTTACTGTTTTTTGTATAAAAAACAGTAATTGGCAAGTGTTAGTCCTTTGAGCATTTCTGGTAATTACTGTTTTACACATGTAACTTTTTTATACACTGCATAAACATGTTATAGGTTATTCTGTAATAGTTTTATTCAGCTACAAATTCTTAACCTCAGATTGTTAGTCCATGTGTGGTCCTGTTTAAATTTAAGATCACTGCATATACTGGAGTGAGGATTTTATGACTACTTTTAGAATATATGTTGAGGTAGTGTCTCAATTATGTATCTGAATAGATTATCATCTTGTCCTTTAACTAAAGTAGTATGTCATATTATAACCATAAAGATTTTATGGTTATAATCATTATAACAATGCGTAGTAACTAATGACTATATTCAGAATCCATTATTTATACACAATTATACACTGTATACTTGTATTTAAAAGTTGTACCTAGTGCAGCTAAATTACTTATATAACTAATTTAAGAATGACTTTTATATACAAATGAAATTGTAAATCTTCTCAATTTAGAATGAAAATATTACCATATCATGGTAGGGTTTTACAATATATTAACTGAGGATACATACTCAATGTTATAAATTCTATATAACTATTGTAATTATGTACTATAGTATATTACAAATACATTTATTTATTTTATATAAAATTCTTGTAAATATTGACAAAGGACATAATTAGGTGGCGGACGAAAACAGACTCTAGGGTCTTGATGCAGCCTTTTTGCTTGAATATCATAAACTGTAAATAATGACGTGTTGAGGGTATTCATTACTTTGGAATATTCTTTTTATACACTGTTCTATGTACATATTATGTATATATTACTATGATGACCCAAATGTAAAATCATATGGATTGTATATTTTGTTGATTTTGAGCAAATAAATTTTTAAAATTGAAAAAAATTGAAATTGAAATTGATCAGATGTGAGGGCACCGTTGTGGTCCCAATTGTTCCTCTTTTGTTTATACACCTGTACGATCAGATGTGAGGGCACCGTTGATGTCCCGATTCTTCTTTTTGTTTATACACCTGTACGATCAGATGTGAGTGCACCGTTGTGGTCCCAATTGTTCTTCTTATGTTACACACCTGTACGATCAGACGTGAGGGCCTTTTGTCGGGTGTGGTCCCTGCCCCTTGTTAGGTCATCACATTGCTGCTTTACCGGCACTGTATTTTTCTGGTACATCGACCGTGAGTGTGCTGTACACTATAGTCTCAAAACCATCGTCTGAGTCATGACTGCCTTCTTCGTTTGTGTTGATGTTGTGGATACGTCTTTTATGACTATACTTACGATCCCGCTCTTGGGATCTGTCATCATCTTCCTCTGTGGCATTCGATGATGCCTGTCTTCTGTTGTGACACGCTTTTCCCCAGAGCCCAATGACCCCACAGCTGTAGCACTTGTAGAATTATAGGCTGGGCAGCTGTAATCATCTCGTTCATGGTCTCTGCCACACCTTGTTGCGCCTTCCGCTCGTTGGGCGTTGTTGTTGACTGTGCTGCTTGTTGCGTTGTTGGCCCCATTGACCCCGGTTGTCATGGCGGACCATCTAGGTGTATTATAGTGTTCTCTGTTGTCTCCTGATCCCGTCCTTCTTCAAGAACGGCCTCTATTTTCACGTCAGGCTTCTGGCGTAGAAGCCACATACGGTATTCAGATATTGGCTTGCTGAATAAGCTCGAGTCACATTTAATGACACCACCTGTGTTGGCATACGTGAAGCTAGTTGACTGGATTGTACCACAATAGTGGTACGTACCAATAAGCCACTCCTGTCCCCTACCTGTTTAATGGTGTGATCGACTTTGGTAAGACTTTATTCAAACTATTAACCACGAAATATTTACAGTAGGCCTATTATGAAATATACATTTCCTAGAAGCGAAACTTTTACGTTCGGCTCTTCAGTGTTTCATATGTGCATACATCACCTTAAATCTAGCATCCTTATGAAGGGGACAAAATTCAGTAAAAAAACAAAAAAAACTCTTCAGAAATAAACCTATGAATTTCGAATTTTGAGGAAACCCCACACCCTTTTGATAGGCTCTCATAGTGGGCACTAATATTAGGTAGGCCCCCCTATGTTCCTCACCACTCTAGTCTCTCTAGTCAATTGAACCCTTTTATAGGCCCTATGCAATTAAAAGAAAAAGGCCTTATCTAAACATTTTAAAACGGAGAAAAAAATAAATGCCAAGAATGGGAGCATGAAAAGTTCACAATGTGGTAGGCCCTAAATCTAGAACTAATTGATTAGACTAGGCCCTACTAGGCTAGGCCTATATAATTTAGGTATAAATTTGACATTCTGTGTCATAATCTACATTCTGGTTTAGGCCCCTAAGAGAAGTGTGTGATGCAAATTTGAAAGACATCTCCACAATTTGTAAATAGTTTAAAATAGGCCTACTCAAACATGCTGGTAAAAGAATTTTTGATAAACCTATTGAATCCCACTTGCCAGCAGATGTTAGTTGATTTGATTCTATAGGCTAAGATAAAGGTAAATTGCTCGTTGTTCTAGCCAGCTACCCACAGGATCTCCACACCAGGTGACAGCACAAGCAAATCATGAGATATGTATCTATATGATAAGATTGTAATTGAACTTGTTATCATTACATGCTTAGAGGTAACCTTTTCTAATTTTGAATATAATATGGGGTGTAACATAATGTATGGATGTATCTACCTAGCCACATTGTTTAAAAAAAAAGATCAACCTATTCCAATGAGGTTTTCTGAATGGGACACCTTTTTTTGTGTTTTTGAAAAATGCATATATAAAAAACAGACTGAAGTGAGGTTTTTTCTCTATCTTTTAATTTCTATATCGATCGGGTTCCACCATGGGTTCCCTAGCTGACCGATTGATGTGGGAAAAAGTGCAAGAATTGAAAGACATTGGCATGACAACATATCACCATAAACCAATCAGAGATTGCTACACAATCTCACCTAGATTTCATAAATTAATATAGTCTAGCACTATATTTATGAGGATTTGCAAGCAAATCCTACCTTTATAAATAATTTTTAAAAAAAAATTGGTGAAAATAAACTCAAAACATATGCAGGGAGAGTGTGACCACCTCTCTCAGCAGCCAACAAAATGCCCAGGCTTGGATCACATGACCTAAAAATATCCAAAGGAGGGAAATGCAAACTCACCTCCACTTCTACAGGACAATAATTGTTATGTAGACAAATTGGCTTCAATGGGTGGAGTTACCATTGCACAGGTAACTCATGCTGTGGTTGTTGCATATTAACAAGGGCCATGCCACTGACTGGTAATAGATGAACTAATCACTAATGAATGACTATGGTAAATTCCTGTGTGTAACTTGTGGGTTATACTAGAACCAAACCTCTAGTGCAGGTTATACAGGTCTAGGGGCGGGTAATACAAGGGTTTTTGAAAGTATAGTGCAGTACTAAAATCAGAAATTTCAAGCCCTACATAGAGGTTATAGGATTCTCTCAAAGAGGTGTGGGCTATATGTGAGATGTGGGTGTACACAGGATTTTATGGTTGCCTCATAAGTTCAGGTGACCTGGGCAATGCTAACTTTAACTAAGGGTTAGTAGCAAAACGCTAAGATAGGATAGGAACTTTGGGCACGTGTTTTTCGCTAATGATTGTTCAAAGATTGGTAAAACCTTAGTACAACCTACTAACTTTGGACTAACATTTGAGATTCATTATTTTCAGTTTATTGCAGTACTATTCAGAATGGTTAAAGACACTGAGGGTTGTATACAGCATCCTGCAGGCTAGTTCCTGTCAGATGTTGTGTTGAGCAATGCATCTACACACGACACAATGTAAGGGCATAGATAGACAGAGCTGCACGGTAAGTGATCGAATCACTGGTTACTGCACGAGTGGTGCCTGGGCCATATCGCACGCTGGCCATAAGCTGGGACTCCACCTACCCGATTTTCTCCTCTGATCGGACCTATTCTCACAAATCGGACCCAGACAGATGTAAATATAAACAAACCCTGAAGCATAGGGTTATTTATCTCTACATCTGTTTCAGTCCAGTTTGTGAGAATATGTCCGATCAGACAAGTAAATGGGTTAGTCGAGTACCAGCTATGGTAGATCGTAGAGACTCGAACTGTGTTTGGGGACAGTTTGACAGCAAGGTATACTACAGCAATATGGGCAGAAATAACCCCTATTCTGAATGAGATATTCAGTTTTGAAACATCAAATTTATGCTGTGCTAAGCTCAGATGTTTTTCTATATGTTGGTACCATTGTCAAATATAGACTGTCGTTCAACCCATGGATATTTTAAAAAGTTTGAGGGCTATCCAAAATCTTTTGAAATTGTCACAGTTGCCATTTTGACTCTTAGCCAATCAGACGTCAAGTCACTGAGTGGCCAAGTAGAACGTCATCTCTTATTGGCTAAGAGCTACTCTCCCAACTTGGCAGAGTAGATGACTAGCACTGACAGACTTGCTCCCGACCTCTGAACGGAGGGATGAGGTGGGTTTCTCGACCTAAGCTATATTATGCCTAGTGCGGGCCTAGTGCAATGTGGCCCAGGCACTGCAAGTGCAGTAACCAGTGGAGAGGACACTTTAAAGTGACGCTCTGTATTTATTTCAGGGTGTTTCAGTGAGAAATAGGCGAAATTAACTTATAGTAATAGTTACATAAAAAATATGAATAAACTTTCCTAGGGTCCCGTGACCCTTGGGATTGTGAATTATTGCCAGAGAGTGCAATATGACCTAGGGTTATTGCATGCTTCCCTTGGGAACGGCCCTGCCATTGCTTTAACCTTGACAGTCCAGTTCGTATTCACCATGAAATAAATGCATTTACCCATCTCATCACATGTTATCTTCACTTCTTTGATTGGAGAGAATTCTCCTATCATATACATTCTGTAACCAGCCTCCTATCTGGAGTAGGAATTTCTGTTTCTCTCTGCAGTAATTGAATACTTGGGGCCTGCCTCAATTAGCTATGGTTTAATACCAAAGCTATAAAAGTCTCCACGGTCCCTATCAACGGATATACTAACTTAAACATGTAACGCTATGTACACACTTTTCAATCTAATCAATTGTTGTATTTTTACAAAGGTCACCGAGTGACCGTAAATGCTGTCATAATCTAAAATATAAGTTAATCAACAGCCATTTCAGATCTTTTCACATGTTTTTTGTTCAATTATATGTCATAATTGCACATTAGAAATAATGCTGTTAAATCATTGTGGTTTATGACACCCATTGAAGTGTAGATGCTTTCATAACCCAAAAAGCATTTCAGAAACATGTACAATCATTAACCCCTTTAAGGATGGCACAATGCCTTAATGCATCATGTTTGGTCATGAATGCAGCCCTGGCGAGTAACTCATACAATTCCCTTAATAATGGTCCCATTTACACACAGCAACAAAACAAAATGTAGGTGATTGTCTTCGAAATCCAGCCAGACATTTGGTCCTGCTACACCGGACCTTTTGTTGGACCTGTGACATTTTTGCTGGACATTTCCCATGTCCGGCAAGATTTCAAGAAGACTGGCCAAGAACAAGTAACTGCCTGCCCTTCTCGCCCTGCACGGCGTAAAAGAGTCTGCCTATGGTCACAGAATCTGTTACCAGGTTTCCCACAGACATGGCACCATTTGCAATACTATGGTGCTATGATAGCCATGGTATTTGCCAAAGCTATAGCTAGTTCTGAAGTAAATCACCAGGGGGACCCACCTAATAATGGTATGAAATGAGGCAGCGAAAGTGTATCCTTACTGACTTCATGATCAGAATCCACATGTGTGTAGGCTTTTTGTTTTTTCTAAATTGATTATTTAGGCATTAGACTGTAAGTCACCTATTATTCTGATTAGTACAAAATGGAAATTATGTTAAGGGGAATGAGCAATAATAACCCAATTGTCTTGTGTAATATAGATTGACCACACTACATCTCTGGGCCCATGTATATGCACATTTATGCTTTTGTTCCGAAATATCCACTTAATGAGGGAATTCTAACATTTTACAAACATGGTAACAAGGATATGTAGTGCACGGTATGCATGTAGTGTATATTTTATTTCATATTGAATTAACCACACACCTAATTTGAATGAGGGGGGGGGGGAAGGGGGACCTTTCTTTCTTGCTGAGTAGTTGATGTGTGATTTACATTTGAAACTGAATACTTGAGACTAAAATGTATTGTGATATTTGATGTGAACCGCATACTTTACAATTGTACTCTGTAACTGCTCAAATTGACTATCGGTAATAAAGATAAATGTTTACAAAAACAAACTCTCACACTTACATGAATAAAATGACTAAATTTGCAAAATAAGTAACCAAGACATTTCCAGTTAACTTGTTTTATTTTGGTGAATCCATGTCACACATGGGCATGACCATGAAGTTGAAATATAAATGCAATCTTGGAGGTGACTATACTTTGTTTTTCATAGAAGATTTGTATTCTCTAGAGTGACTCTGTACATAAAGTTTCTAATTGATTGGCCATCTGACATGAGATATAAATAATAATTGTATGCATTCTAAGTCATTATAGCATCTTAAATTAATGGCCACTCTCATAAATCACTATCAATCATGCAAACAATTGATCATGTGCCACATCATTTTGAGCTGTGTCCATACAAAAACCATTCAGTATTATACTTCATCTGGAACCACACAATTCTACCACGCTCTTATGTAGATACGCATTCTTTACCCAATTTTGATAATACGCAGGATAGCTTTTGTTCACATCCAGACAAACTAATAGCTAAACCATTTACATTATTTACAGACAGTGAACATCATATAATTAGACTATAATGATGATTAAATGAAATGCAAAGTAGATGCTAAAATTCATAATACAAACCAGAGTATCTACATAGTTCCATTTTCTGATATTGTGCACACTGGGTAATAAACAATATCATGAAATATATTCAACATTACATTTATATAATGTATTACTTATATCATAACCAGTTACACTCATTCATTTGGTTGCATACATTAACATCTTTACAATTGTTTTTTACTTATAGTTTTTACCTAAAACAAGAACTGCGCCAATAGTTTACAATATGTCTAGGGCAATGAAAGATATTACTGAAAATATTGGAACATGTGATACTAAAGATGATACCAACCAATGTTATAATTATACACATAACCTTCAATGTAATATAGCTAGTATACTCAACTGTTTGGATAATTAACATGATGTCCTATGGAATCACAATTTCATATATTCCAATCGTTATAGTACCTTTAAGATGGTCACTCTAGTAAACACTCTTTAACAACTTGATCATAAGAGTACTGCTAAGAAAACACAATTGTCCAGCTTAAGCTACCATAGAATAATACTGGATTGTATTAGATTTTTTTTTGAAATACAAGACTTACTATGCTTAAGTTCTAGAAGTGCTGTATTCAATGCCCCCCATTGAGCACAATGTGGCCGTATTCAATGGGCGTTGGCATTTGTCTATTTGTCTTTTTGTATAATTATATATATTGAGATTGTCCTCACATTGAGCATACTGAAAGTCTTCACTATGGATGTCAGACTTTTCACCATACCACACACTTTTTACATTTGTACATCATTGTTAGGAAAGGGATGGCAAAATGATTGGGGGAAAAAATCATAGCCTCTAGATCTCAAAACTATCTCAGATTTAGATGATTTATGCATAATAAAGATTTGGTGTATTTGGTGGGAATGGGTTAACCCTGGCTGGACTCCCATAACTTAACCAGTCATCATATCATTGGTGGTAATTTTAAATTCCATTTTATGAAGAGGTTGCCAAACCCTTGCTAAAAATGATGAGCCTAATGACCAATTCAAAATGTTGATCAATAATTACCTTACTTCAGGGTTCAAGTATTTAACTACAGGGTTCACTAGTTAAATACTCATTATGCAACAGGAGGGGATCTATATTCTAGGGGAAAGTATGTACATAGTTTACTGAAGGCCCCTCCTAATGTGGAGAATCTCGGCACAGAATCTCTTCCACTACGTGCCCTTGGTTTGTGTCAATCAGTGCCTGTTTGAATGTCTCGTAATCTTGTAGCGACCTTCGTTTCAGGTGGTCCAGGATTCTTCCCACCTGTTGTCCCCGAGTGCAGTTGAGCTAAAATATATATTAAGGATTTTTGTATTAGATAATGCCTACAAAGTGCCTACAAAGTACAAAGAAAGCAAATAATACGAAAATATCCGTGTCAATAAATATTTAGCACCGATCACTTAAACTAAAGGACATTTTTAATATCCTTTGAATATTTCTTCAGATTTCAATAGATCCAACTATCCATCTCTTCATCTGTCCATCGCTCCATCTAACCTTCATCACATGGAAGGTTCAAGGATATGGCACTTAAGCTGTTCTCGAAGGTATGTCTATATACATAGCAATGATTCATTATTACCAAATTATTTGTAGGCCTACTTACTGTAATCTGGTCTTCCTCATCCTCAGTGAGTGCCTCACCCTGTCTGAGGTAGGGGTACAGACTGGCTGGTACAATAGACATCACCAGGGCCACTCTGTTTTTGTCTAAGGTAGCTTTTAGCTCTTCAGGAAGGGGCTCATTCCTCTTGGGCCGCGTCTGATGAGGTGGAACACTTACAGCGGCCGTGGCTGTGGCTGTGGCTGTGGGGACAGATCTGGATAAATAAAAAAATTATTATTGGTAAGGGTTATTTACAACCAAATGTAACGTTTATTCATGGAGATTTCATTTTCAGATGTGACTACTCTGTGTTTTTATTCACTTAAAATAACTAAGTGACAGACATATTTCTCTAAGTGTACGCTACATGTGTATAAAAGCTTGTGTGGATTTTCAATCATTGTTAAATTATAGCTTTTTTGTACGGGTTAGATATGATTCTTTCCTATATAATGTGTATCCTATATGAGATTTCAGCTATTGCCATTAATTGTAGATTGTAGCTACTGCATATATGCCCTATTTCAAGAGGTAAAGAATATTATATATGTAGCTGAATGGAGAATATATAGATTTTCATGTTAAACACTTAGATCTTCTACCACAGGGAATTATGGGAGATTTGAGTCATTATCCTACTGACACAAATGAACAAAATAATGGGCTAACCTAATGCATCATTAACTAGACTGCCTTTACATCATTAAATCACATAATCCAACCAGGGAATTCCATAAGTAGCTGCTTATGATGGAGGATATTGGAGGAAGAGACAGGGGTTGAGGACTTGAGTAACAGCTGAAACACAGTTTTGGCCATCCCACTATTAAACTTCAGGCCAAATCCAAAAAAAAGTGTGTTTCAAGTAATCCCATCCTACCTAGCAAAACAGGGCTAACTATGGAAATGGTTATCCAATTCTGTGAAAATATTTATATTCTAGGTCATTTTGGAGTTATTTCAGAGTCATTTTGACAGTCCTCGAGTCAAGGCTGTTGTCGGTGAGTCAAAGCCTATGTGTGGGAGTCAATTCCTGGATATTTTTGAGGCCAAAGTGTAAAAAAATTTAATAAACAAAAAGAAAAATCCGACCTCCCTTCCCTAGATTTTCATCCCATGTAACCTAAAACACCCCTTTTTTTATTGGGCCCAATGGGTTTGTTGAATCAGTTTCAGGATGTTTACATGCTGTGTGATATAATTATCACATAAAATATCCTGATTGTCCATATTGCACCTGTTTTGGAACACCAAGATTGTAGGCGTTGGTGTTGAAGAAAGGTCACAATTCTTTTAGACCCATAAGCCATACATTGGATGAGTTGATACAGATATTCAATAAGCCTACCGGATGAATGGGTCTGTATGGTGGACCTGGAGGTGTGCCTCAGGATGTAGCCAGACTTCACCATCCACTGAAATAAAGTATAGATGTTACATTAGTGTGGTATCTGTAAGACATTAACCTGCATCTATTACTTATAATTATCTCCTTAGATTTTCATTATTGCTGAGTTAACATGATAGATAAGTAGCCATGTGTTTAAAATCTTTTGATATGTTTTTGGTACAATTTTCTTATCTTCATCCAGTGAGGTGTTACCCTACAATGGCACTAGTTGGTTGAGAATGGACAGGCACCAGTCCACACGAGAGTGTTTTTCTACAAAGGAAAGGGTTTATTGGAATTTGTGATTAAAACATTCCCTCCATACTGCTATACCTTATTGTTTTGTCTGAAATAATATGGTATATTTTTTGGTACTCACCTTGTACAAAATGAAAGAAGAAAGGCACCCCGTCACCTCTGAAAGAGTTAGTGACAGGATGTAGGTGTATTTTAAAGACACAATAATTGTTATCGCAGAAATAAAATGCATTAATTCCATTCTCTTCTGTATGACTTTTGAATATTGATTAATCAGGATGCAGTGTAATTACTATGGACGGTTTTGAGAGATGTTTAGAGAGAGATACAGCTTTTTAGGTTTCAATTCCAAACATCAGTTTGACCTCTACGTACCTTCTGAACACTTTCAGACACCGGTCCTTCCCCTTGTTCACCTCCCTGTAGCATCAAAGGGTTGATAATATTATGTTGTAAAATAATGATGATTGATGCCATCACAAACAGTTTATGATCAATGTTGAAACTTGGTTTCTGATAGTTACTTACACAATATACATTTGCATAGAGTAAACAAGGTGTCAGGTCTCACCCATGATTAGCACGGCTGAAGAATACACACATGTTAACTTTGGGGAAAGGATGTAGATGCCAGTAACCCGTATTGTTTTGATATTATTTAAGGTAATATTTAGAAGAATTTTCTATGGGGTAAAATGAACTTGTCAAAGTCACATCTTGAGCCCATCAATCATAATTACCCATTTTATGGTATGTTGAATACCTAATTCCATTAGTGGGCTTTCCTGAGATTTTAGTTATACTTCTACTGTAATGCGCTACAGAAGATAAACTGAGTATTTGTGTTCATGGTTGATGTCAGCTTGTGTCTACTCACTCTATTGAGGTGACTCCTGCACTGACACCCAGTACACGGGAAAGGGTTATCAGGTGTGCATCTGTGCATGTGTAGGGAACTAGGTTTAATCTGTTAAAATTCATAGATATTATCAAATCAATAAGTGCATTTATATTCATCATTGTTGATCATAGTGGGTACTTTCTATAACGTTTTATAACTTTTATATCACAGCTAATAGTTAAATTTGATTTCATGGGCGCTGGGGACTGTCACATATTGTAGTCATATATTTGTGTAAATGTCATTACAGTCACAAAGAAATGTATGTATGGTGTTTCTTGTGAACGTCAAATCTTAACAAATAGCACCAATTTACTGGTTGTAAATAGTCTCATATGTTTGAACTGAACTCTTCAACTGCTCTGTACTTGTAAAAACACACTAGTCATGGATTAGGATTACATCATATTATTTATCACATTAGGCCACTCCAAACAAAACCTGTCTGCCATCACTGTGTGCAATCATTTTTAAGATTCCTTTTTAAACTTTTACTTTTACAATGGTGGTAAAAAAGAATTACAGTGATGATACAAATGGCTAGAGTATTAACTCTTGAAGACCACATCCGGAGGTTTTTAATTGGCAATTTCGCTATTGTAATCAGGTACCTAGGTATGTTAACTGACTTCCTATCTAAAGGTAACTCCTATAGAGCTATATTTATTCATTTATTACTTGGTTTAGTTGGCCAATCCATGAGACCTCATATCCTAAATATCAGTGATTGTGCTGTCCCCAGTGAGAAGCACATGCACTACAGCCCAAATACCCAATTTGATCTCATATTGGGTGACAACCAACCCAATGGGGAGGCCACCCCATATATTTTCTATAGAAACTACATGCATGTGCAAATATCACTTCAAACCTGGTACTCTTATTACAAGAGGTAAATCAACAAACTAGCACTTATTTGATGAGAAACCCCTCCTAATCCCTATCTATAAAGGGCCCCAGAAAGTACCCTTTCCCTTGGAATCATGGTCACACATGCTAACAAATACTGAGGGAGTGGCCCCCTGGGCCCCTGCAGTGGTCAGTCTGCCTGAAGCACTTACCTCCCACTGGCAGTCCCTCCCTCCCCCACCCAATCACTGAGCACTGGCCCTGATCACTCACCATACTTCAATACAGAGTGTAACAACGCTCAATCCATATGGTAGTTAACAGTTGTTAGTTTCCCTGCAAGCAGGGGGGGGGGTGGGGGGTGTGTGGGTACAACTACACCCCCCCCCCCCCCCACACACACACACACTCTCTCACACATGTACTTAGCAACGGCCTCTCACAGCAGACATGTACAGCAGTGCCCCCTTGTGCAAAGTGAGGAAAGCACACATTGACCAATTCAGTATTTGGAGGGATTTACTATTTTTGCTAAAAACACCACTTTATTCACATATTTATGTCACATAAACTAAAGGATTATTCAAAACAGTATGTCTGCAGTGGTATATTCTGGTTTTCTCATATTATTCAAAACCTCCGGATGTGGTCTTCAATTACTAAAATCTGAATATGAAATCTGGAGTGCACCTATCATCGTTCTCATGGCTTGGTGAGGAGAAATTACTGTTATGGAATGGCTGATCCTGATATAGCTAATGTTGCTACTATTGAATGTAATTGTCAAAAACATATATGAAAAGCTTACTGCAGTCGTTCCAGCTTGTCAGCATCTTGTAGGAACCTGACTAGAGTGGTCATGCCAGCATTTGTCATTGTGCCACTAACATCTCTGAAATGATGATGAATGGTTATTAACATTAAAAGGGATTTCAACAAGTTAGGCTTACGTATATATATGTCACTGCCTCATCTCATAGTTGCAGCTTAAATTTAATTTTACCCGCATCATTGCTATTTAGTTCCTGTGACATAATATTATTATAATGATGCATCTTTAATAGGCAAAAAAAAAGATGTCTTTCAGGCGACCCGACCCTAAGTTAAAAAAGGGCTGATCCTAGCATTTTTTTCCCCCAATTTTGGAGATGTTTTTTTTTTTTTTTTTAAATTTCTCATTTTTCCTTGATAATCGGTCCACAAATTGCGACTCATTCCTGGTACTCTCTCTATGTAAAGAAAAAAACACACAAAAAACTGAGCTACCTACCTTAGACATTCTGACCATATTGCCTGAAACACACCTTTTTGTTTTGTTTTGGCCTTTTCATAATGTTATGATGCATCAATCTATTTCGCTCAACAGCTGATATAGTACACATGACTTCTCCCTCACATCAGGTAAGAGTTAGTCTACCCTGGCCGAAACCACCAGCGATATTTTCACAAGCTCCTTGTGGAATACCATCTGTTATTTGCATGAGGAAACGGCTGGTATTTCCGACTAGAGCAAAAAGTTCTGTCAATTACAGTCTGTGTGTGTGTGTGTGGGGGGGGGGGGGGGGGGGCTCGACAAACTGGGCATAGTGTAAGGGTTCTCAAACTATCGGGCCCTTGAGGCTGAATGAATATGCATATAAAGTAAATTAACCTACATCTTTTGCAGGCTGTTATTCTCTGCCAAACGTTTCAGAAGTGCCGACGCCCCTGTGTCTGTTACATTGGAGGACAAGATCCTGCAAGTTGGATATTCACATATTAGTCACCCTATGATGCAAATGTGTTCTGATTAGTCAACGTTTTTCACATGACTCAATTCATATCGGCAGATATGTTCAACCACTAATTGCGTTGAATAAACGAATACAAGGTCAGCTGTAATCAGTCATGTTCATCCCAAAACATACATGACATGATCCATTATTTCATAGATGGTTTGCCATGAAAGTTGAACTATCAAATGATTTATAACTGAAATAATGTTAATTTTTGAATAAAATAGAAACGCTGATCAAAATGGAGTAAAACAACCTTACTGTAGATGTTTTATTGTCCTGTTTGCCTCGCAAAGATTACACAAGTCGTCAATGATAGCATCAGACAAAGCCGCTCCATAGAAGCTGTAATGTAACAGTATGTCAGTATGTGTGTATATGGTAGAACTGGGTTACATTTAAATACGTCATTACATTACTCCTCTTGCTGGTCTCATCATGCTCTATTGGTAAACCTTCTACATCTTGGTACTGGTTATATATAATATTATTTGATAAAGTTTGTCAGCATCCTGTGGTATCTGGTCTTACAATCTGACTCCCATGGCTAAACATTAATAATACCTAACAGCAATATCAAAGAAGCCGGACATTTTGGAGAAAAGAATATAGACATTACCTATAGTACAGCTGACAATTCATAGATCACTTTTTTGATGAAGAAGATGAAGAAAAAAAGAGTGAAATAGAAGGAAAATACAAAAGATTTCAAAACACACATGAATTTGGCTGCAGAAGGACATAGCACTACTTCTATCGTTATTATAGAAAACCATCTTGTAGTAGACAATTTTGAATTGTCATTATGTTTGGTACATAATTGTCGGGGCATCAGTATCAGGAGATTTATATAGTAAGTACCCTTTGCTCCGATGTTTTTTTTGCTATATATATTAATAGGTTCTTCATAATCTTATAAGAAGCATGCCATACAACCCTCCCTAGTTATGCTACATGGCATCCAGAATGGTGCAGACTGATTTCAGCCTACATTTGAAAAGACACTTTGGACAGCATACCTTGCACAATACCCTAATAGTATTACATCAAAATGCACCAGGAGGCAGCAGCAGCAAGTCCTGGTACAAGGTACTGTATTCAACCAGCCAGCTGAACACACCTTCAAGGATAACCGCACATGGCATTCACATGCCAGGTACAATAGATGTGACCATACCTATTTATGTACTATAGCCGTGTTGCAGTCAGTACCACAATGTGCTGCAGTTAATCAGGTTATTTACTTACCCCAGGCTCTCCATGGCTGTGTTATCACGCAGGGTGCTGAGAAGCCTTACCAAGCCCTGACTGGTGAACGTGGCATCGCTGAACCTGGTGGTTGTAAACAGAGAAACAGAATCAGCATCATTTATAGGACAGTGAGTAGTGGTACTGTTATTGGTAGTCCAACCTGTGATGAAACCATATTGTATAGAGAATTGTATGTCAGTTCTGGATGTGTATTTACAGATGTTGGGGCACACACATGCATAGCAGTGTTAGCACCAGTGAAATGGCTGTATTACAGTCTCTTAACTGTCAGAATCCACATGCAGTACTTGTTGCAGTAGAGGTTGTCGATCATAAAATGAGCAGCTCTTCATATTATTTATATAAATGGGTGTCAATAATTTTCACTGTTTCCCCTGACATTCTAATCCTTAAACGATGTGTATCAATAATAGGACATATCCCAGCAAACCAAAAAATGTCACATTGAAAAATAACATTATTTGAACGTTAAAAAAATGTTAAAGATGAACGGAAATGTAGCGTAGAACAATGTAAAAAAAGTTCACTCCAAACAACTTGTATCAACGTTATATAGACTTATATGACTTCTATTGCGTAATTATAATGTTATTTTAAGTGACCAGATTTTGTGATGGAAAACCTCCGCGGAGCTGTAGTATTTGGTATAAAACAGCCAGCATACCCAATAATATACATATGTATATGGTCACAGTAAACAGGGGATCAGGGTACTTAAGTCAATCCAACATAGCTTATTCAATGTAAATGCACAAAACGTCCATTATATATGAACATATTTAATCGGGAGGTTTGGGTTACATGTTCTCTATATCAGATGTCATGTTCAGGCACCATGGCTGATTGGTCTAGGGTTGGTACATGAGTCCTGTCTATGTAGGCTGAAACCCAAAGACTGGCGTTGTTCACCTGGTCAATAAAAAAAAACTGATACAGCTTTTGTGATGGTATACCCCCAATGTGGTTTTCTAGTTTCTACTCTTTCTGATATGAAATACATCTAACGTCTAGAAAAAATGTCTAAATGTGACCAGGCCAGTGAAAAGGGATATCTAGACATGGGGGGAATAAATAATTAAAGTTTGTGTCAAGATTGTGCTGATGGGGTGACCAGAATAGGTTGGGATAGAAAGAAATAATATGAGCAGTGAATGATATTGTGTCAATAATAATGTAGGCATGTTTATTGGTAAAGCATACGTGTGATTGTGATAAGAGCCATGAATAACTGGACCAGGTGCATGAATGGGTTCTGGTGGAATGTAGAGATGATACGCTACTAGGTGGATATGTTTGGTATTTGAGTATATGGCAAAATGTGAAATGTAGAATAAACATAAAATAAGAAATAGAAGGATGGGCCAGTGCATGGATACTGTGTGGGCCCAGTCTAAGTTTATGCGAGAGACCAGGATCGGCGGAGGTGTGGATCTGATAACTGGCCACGGCGGGCCACCCAGAATGGGCCCATCCAGGGACGCTGTACAGGAGTAGGGACGCTATGCCTAATAAGCACCCTGGAAGGCCTAGCAACAGGCGTCCTGCGCAGTGGCGAGGGATGACGTACCCCGCTGGGCGGAGTATGTATGCAAGTGCGGGTATGTAGATAGCCAGAACGGTGCAGACTAGACTCATAGACACATGGGTACTTTCGCGTTGGAGCTGTAGAGCTTCGGGTGGTTGTGGATATCTATCTCTATGCACTGCGGCAGGGTCTGCAGTTGGAGATATTTATATATAATAACCACATTTCGACCTGGCTGTGCCGGACTGCTGTGCTTAGACAAGCTAAAGATCTAACAGCATAGCCTATGTGAATGTATCATCTACTGCATTGAGCAGTTGTGATGGGAACTTTGTGGAGTCGGTGTTCTGGCTCAGACATTAACTCCAGTCAAGACACTATTGGAGTTATACATGACTCAACGGACATAGTTACTCCGTACAACTATACTGCTGTTAAGGCTGCAATCCACCTCAAACTTTGCACCTCCTAGAACAGTACAACATCGACTATCCACAGTGACTGTTGGGGATATAGGCTAGAAAGGATCACCATCAGCCTTGTGTTCCTTGCAGACACTGTTTGTGCACAATTATGGATTAACTTGTGATCAGTACTGGAGCATGGACACTGGACAGTGTGTAACCTACGGTAGTATCCATCTTGACTTTTCTACATTACACTGGTGAACCTATAAACATTGATTTGATGAACTGAACTGAACATATGCAATTTCAATGCATCCTTTGAACTATATCTTGCCATATAATATTTGGTTTCTCACATAGCCTAACTGTGGGTATAATGAACTCTTGATCTCTTAATATTTCTTAATATTGTGATTCAGTGAAGCTAAATTAACACTGATACCGGTATTAATTATGCTGGCATCGAGCCATTGTTATACTGTTAAGCTTGACCTATTGTAGGGTTTTGATCACCTTACCACGTGCATGCACACAATGATGTCTGCCTAAACCTTGATTGTAACTCTTACTTTATTGATCAATGATGTTTAGGTCCTCACCTGGCCAAGTCAGTTGAGATTCAATCTATGGGTTTATCAAACAAACATTCTGAACTTACCTGCCCGTTATTCTAATACAATGACATTGATGCTTTGTGACTGTATTGCTATCTAGAACTGACAGGGTGTATAGTGGACAGTATACAACTGACTAATGACTGAGACATGATTGACTGAACACGGTATATGCATTGTATGATTGATGTAAACTGGCTCTTATCACATTGTTGGACTGAATTGGAGATACTGGTTAACCTCACTGCATGGGCTTATCACTGTTGTTTAATGAAGTGAAATAAAGGGCTGTCCAATATTGCTGACTTCTCACTGATCTGTTGGGACCTATCCTGAACTATGGGTCTCAAAGATCTGCCAAGCGAGGAGTTCTCTACCATCTCAGTTAGCCAAAGCATCCCCAACATTATCAATACACTGCAACTCCAATCATAATGACACATGGGCTCATATATCCAACAACTAATATATGGGAACAACGAACAATCTAAATACTAATAGTTCAAGATCTTTAAAATGAATCATATGTTAAGATACTACTTGTAGTCTTGCAGGAATCATATCTCGAACATGAGTCGTTGTGTGAAACTGAAAATGATAAATAAGCTCTAAATGCACTGTATCCCATAATAAACACTGAAATAGATCGAAATCCAGATTTATTGAAAAATAACCTAAAAAAGTGGGACTTTATAGTGTAGATTTGGTTCTAGGAGGAATTTTCGAGGTCTGTTTTCAGTTTTGAGTAACTGATGTAATTCCCAAGATATGAGGACCAAAATGTGCCATATAGGACAATGGAATGGTTTCCATGGCAACCAGAAAGTGGCATATGTGCCAATTTCCCATAGAAAACATTCCAAATATAGAATGTTTGCACCAAAAATGGAATATCTCTTCGGACATTACTGCATTCTCCATAGAAAATTAACTTAAAGCATTTTAGGTCTTTTTCCACTGTTTTATCATTCTTATGTCCCCTAGTGGCCAAACCCAGAACTAAAAATCCCCCCCGAAGGCTGGTTTTATGAGGACAGGTCACAAATGTCTTAAATCCCCACTGCCCTTGTACTTAGTATGTAGGGCTGAGCACCTATCCCTGCCCCACTACGACTATCGGTGGAGGCCTAGGGCCTAGATTTACACCTTTGAGAATAATATGATTATACTATAATTGTTCTATTGACCAAATGATTTTATAATCATGAAAATAAAGTAAGGTACAGGTGCCAAAACAGTAGATGTTACATAAGGGTACACATATAGGTCTGCCGCCATAGCTGACCTGTTATGGTGTCACACTTTACGCTGTATGCTTGACAACAAAAGGGTTCGAGTCCCACTAGATGCAGGGTTTTAAGTTGAAAGGAATAACTTTTTGCCTAAGGCGGGAGGGGTGGAAGAATTTTCACTCATATGCGAGAAAACCCACCCCTATGTTGTTAAATCATGAGCACTCCCTTAAATATCTATAGATTTGTTCAGTAGATCTATTGTTTTTGTCCACATTTGGGTGAAAAATCAGAGGCATAAGCATATGTATGTCAATATACTTTATTTAACGTTATATGGGCATATAGATCCAGTACAGGGTTGTAAATAGAGATAAAGTGGCGCCAAAAAAGACAGGCCCTCAGTGGGGGGGGGGGGGGGGCAAATAGAACTCCATATTGGGAGGGGGGGGGTCAAAATCAAATAGGTCCATTTAACTATTGTATATCACGCAGTGTGCATAAGCCGAGGCTTAATTAGCCGCAATATTTCCTCCTCAAAACGGCCAGAAACAGCTAGCAAAGAGGGATTTCAAAGGGGGAATTGTTAAAGCTGGTTATAGCCTCTCCCCCTGCACCAGTAATAGAAAGTTGATTTAAATGCCCCCTGTGATTCTAGATGATTAGTTATAGGGTAAAGGCACCCTGGCTCAGGCAGAAATGGATCTCCACCTAAAGTCTCGCAAAAGAGTCGCACCATGGGTTGTGCTTGTATAGGGCACCTGGCCGTTGATAGCAGCACCACCTGTGCTAAGTTGAGAACCTTCAGTACAGGCCCTTAGCCACTAGGTAGAGCAGCTACCCGGGGGTTATGACATCACAAGGCAGGCCACTATTGCTTCTGTCTAAAGTGGTCCCCAGGACTAAGCCCTTCAGTGAGTAGGCCTAGTTACTGAGGGCCAATGTTATTCACATGTCTTCAGGGTAACACAGAATGAAGCAATCACTATCCTGACTTAGGCCCCATCTAGAGGGATCCAAAGGAAGCACCGTGGGTTGGACATGGCCGCGCCCATGGTCCAACCCCAAGGAGCCCTATAGGTTCTATATGGTAATTACCAACAAACTTATAGCCTTCTGTTATATGGCGTTTTCTATGTGATCGGAGTTTCACTCCATACTTGAATTGGTGGTCCCAAGCCACTCTGCTTCGGAGAAGATTGGAAAAGTAGATCTACACAGAGCTGCTTACAGAGGCTAGAGCAGAGCTGCATATTTGTCAAATAAGTTTTAAAAGTAAGCACTCTGCTTGGAGAGTGCAACTTGCACACAAACAGAGACTTACTGTCTTGTCTGTTGCGCTTTTACACTGCCTGGGCCTGAGAGTACTTTAGCCTGTCAGTCCATGTCCTGCAGCAGCAGATAAATTGTCTAGCAAATTAGTTTGAGTTAGTTTCAGGAAGGTGCACCTTGTGTGACTGTTGTATGTAACTGATTGGCACAATATGACAGCATGCACCATAGGACAAGAAATGGTACATATTCACACATATTCACACAAGCTCCAATTTGCCATTAGATGTAGATTAAATAAACAGGCCATGGTAGCCACTAGACCTATGCCCAACTTATGATGGTATTTTTTAAAAGTAATTTTTCATTTTTTGTGTGTGTGTCACGCAATATATTAGGTATGGTCACACAGTGCTTGGTGGTGGTTGGTAATGTTTAGTGGAGGTCTGTTGTTTGTTATCTTTTAGGAATGTTTCATCAGGTGTAATCTCAGAGATTCTACACTAACACAAAACACTTAATTAAACCATACAAGGGAGAAATTCCCTCGCATTGATCACAACTTCAAGATCTGGGCACGGTTGCACTTATAATATGAATGTGACATAACAAGTAGTTTAGGTATTATCATACACAATGTATACTCACTGAATGACTTGCAGCGTCTGGTTTAGCTGCAGGCAGTGAGTGACTGCAGCCACACTCTCATCCCCCAAGGTGCAGGCATTGAGGCTGATACAGGATACAAGAAGGTGCTCGGTTACCAGCAGAATGACACACACAATGCATCTAACATGACCTCCTAATAACACACATGTAGATAACATATTAACTGACACTGAATCAGCATCCAGCAATTCCACAATGTACAAACTTACATGAATGTCTGTTATGGGAGGTTGTGGTAATGAAATACACACATTTGAAGTTCTTTAAGTACATACCCTTTATTACAACTAGCAACAACTGTTGAATTACACTCAGAAATGTAAATGAGATTAAAGTTTGACTTTTAACATTTTTAACATTGTGCGTTTTGCTGTCCATATTGGTAAGTCTATACTCTTCAGCTTTAATGGAGTGTATGTCGATATTTGCAACTGACTGCATGGGAATAACACACACAAAGCCCTGTTATAACTAATTAGACATATTACTTACTCAAGCCCTCTAAAGGTGGTCTTTCTTTGTAGGGCTGAGAGCAGGTTCACCAGCTGCTGGGGGGAGAGTTGGGCCTCACTCAGACTGTTTGGATAAACACCATTTTACATATTCAGCCCAATGTACATATATATGATGTTAATACAATGAAATTGGAATGCAGAGTTTTGATCCGACTCCCTCTAAACTACTTCAATATTTAATTCCTATACATTGCTAACTATCAGCTTCATATTGGAAATAGTTATTAGAATTCTTTGCCACATCTGGGTTGTAGATTACATGTAGATGATCACCAATGTGCCCTCTCTATTTATGTTAATATTCCTCCTACACACCATTAAACCAGGCATCAATATGAGCTAGATCAGGTCTGTGAACTGAGACTACACAGTGCATGGAGGAAGACAATCAGTCAGCAGCAGTTTATTCTTTGGGGAATCCTTGATATCAAACCCATGCCTGCCATACTGGATACTAGTACTAGTATCCAGTAAACTGATAATTTTGTTTGTGAATTATTTAATTTTATTATGTTTCCATTTGGGATGAGTACCCACATGCAAGCTTGCATCTGATGCTTTAGGTGGCAGCATGCACATGTATGGATGTTCCCGTGAGCAAGGTAACCCCAAATAATCATGCTACAATTACACCTTGCTTCAGGATGACAATTATCCAGGTACATTAAATAATAAGATTCAACCACTCAAACACCAGCCTATCCCTATGAAAAAAGGAAGTCACTATGTTGTTCTGACTTAGTGTCCTGATGATGTAGATACTTACGCCAGACACCGCAGGGAACAGTTAGTTTTCAAGAACAGGGTGAAGGCATCAAAGCTCTCTGTGGTCCACCTGCTGCAGGACAAGCTAAATATATCAAGGAACAGAAAGTTTGGATTGTTAAATTTACCTTATCTATTTAGGAATACATATTTTATCTGGTTTAACCCATTAAAATATCATTAAAATAACCTAAAAGAATTTCCAAAGGGGAGGGGCCGGGGAGGTGGCTCAGGATTTCCAATACCCCCCATTGCACCTCAAGGGCAGCCAAAGAGCATTACCACAGAGAAATTCCAAATTTATTTTATCACTATAACTTTTATTTATTTATGCGCTATATCATCGGAAATCACAGATGTTTTAGTTTTTTATATATTATGTTTAGAACCATCAGAATTTAAGACTAATCATCACGAAAAGGGCCCATCAATTGGAGGAAAACTCCCATTGAATAGGCCCATCAATAGACAATAGGTGTGACCACCAACTAGCGATGCACACATTCACAGCTTTATTCTCCCAGGAGGCAGGCTCGTATATGCCCCTGGCTTTGCTGTAAGAAACTTTGCTGTATTTTGTTTCCAAATGAAGCTTGTCGATGTGGCTTAGTAAGTATGTGCGTGTATATGTTTTGTATTAACTAGACACATCACAAGACCATTACTGCAATATTTAGTCATTTAGGACTGATTTTGTGTACCCTTACCAACATAATTACGGGCCTTCAGAGACTCTACATCTGTCAATTACGTGCATTATGCATGCTAGAAATGTTGCTGTAATTTTTTTCGAGGCATTGTCCCAACACGTGTAATTTATGTGGGTGTATGCATTTTGTATTAGCAGAATAAATCTCACCACCCTTACTGTAATAACTAGCCTTTTAGGACCGATGTTGTGTACCATGACCTCTCCAGGGGCAGGGCCGTGGCCATTTGTTCCCGGCCATCCCCTCAGGTACATGGAGGGGGGCGGGCAGACGTGTCAGGAGCGGCCTCACACCCCCTGGCAGACCTCCAATACATAATACAATATCCCCTACAAAGTAGCAAATGCCAAATCCGTGATAGATTAATAATGATAGATTATACTCACAACAGGTATTTTAGTCGGGTATTTGTTGTCAGAGCTTCACAGACACGACTGACATCCTTGGTGCTGAACTGAGCGGTTTTCAGCCTTTGGGATATATATATTATCAGGTTATTATTATACCCAAATACATCAGATGTAACGAGCATGTTGATCACTATACAGGATAAAGTCATTACTGTTATGGCCTGCATAAGCGCACCGACGCTTATCAATTTCAATGGTAGTATTTATCATGTCCTTATACAAGGCCTACACTCATTTGAGAGCCTGTGCCTACAATTTTCCAGTCCCAGGTTTGCTAGGGAATGCCACACAGGGTACTGTACACATGCATGCTACATCCATATGGTAATTGTTTATTCCATGGCGGAGAAGGTGGTGACATATAGAAAGATCTTATTGAGATGCTAGACAAATACATGTAAAGTCATACCTGGTTTCCACTCCAGACAATTTGATTATGACTATTTCTCCAATGTAGCAAGGACAATTTGGTCTACGAGCAGATTTGTTAAAATCTGGATATAATGATAGCATAATCCTATGGCATTTATAAATATAGATTGCCTGGGTGCAACTGTAAATAATCTCTTTGTTGATATTAATGATGGTGGTGTCAATAGTGTTGTGTTGGCACTACACTCTTTACCACAAGGTGCTAAATACTGATCAATGCATTGTTTTGGGTCTGGCCCTGTTGTCCTGTACAAAATATAATTATATTAGTGCATCACCCATGTCCTGTCTGTGTCTGCCCAGGGATCCCCACACTATCCTGACAAGACCTCTGCACCCCAGACCTCTATGATTATGGCTTGAAGCTACAAGAACCAAGTTTGTTCTCAAATTGGTGATTTCTCATAAATCAGACTCAAACTAAAGATGTCTGATTTTTATTGATCTGAATGATGTGATCTCTACATCTATGTCTTTCCCTAATCTGATTGTCTTCCTAATGTATGATAATCGTCTCCTGGGGGATAGCTAGGGGTACCATGGTATGATCTTAACTTGAGTACCCCAAAAAACTAGTGGAGCTAATTTTGGAAATTGATTACACCTGTTCACACAAAGCTAATATTAATGACAACCATATATATATCATATGATGCAATAAGCGCACAAAGCTGTGAGAAGGGTATTTTATATAATATAGTCTTGCCTGGCTAAGTGGCCATGGCGGGCATGAGAATAAATTAATTACAATACAAATCATTCTATATTAATTATCTAAACTTAGCCCTTAACATTAGCCTACTAAGATGTCTATGGAGGTGTGGTAATATCAGTTTATCTGTGCGCCTCCATCTCTCTTCCATAGGTTTACTCTGGACATATCTTATAACCTGTGCTTAGCACTATGCTCTAGGGTGTTTACCCGTGGTACTGGGGGCCGCACAAAACGGCCGTTTCTCTACTCTTCTTCAGTATATTCACATTTTTTATAGGAAATATAGAGATTTTCAGAAATATGATAACGCCTCATGAAAGCCAAGGCATGGGGTTACCTGGATAATGCAACCTTTTAAGGCAAAAATATCATTGTTCTGAGGATAATCTCTCCCACAGCAGCTACTGCACTGAGTGGGCTTATTTGTGGAGCCTCTGAGTTGGATAGACTTCTGTTATTCCTAAGTCTGTGCCTTATGGCTTTAAAATGAATTATGCTGAAACCCTGGAGACATTGCCCTACATCTGGGTGTTAGCTCCACTTTCCTATTTTATTCCCAAGTGTATCAGGTTATGAGAATTAGGATTAAGCAGCTCAGATCAGCAAGAAAAATCCAGATGAACCTTACAGAGTTAGGCACACTTTAAAGTGAAATTTATTAGCTCTTAAAAAGTTATTGCATGTTAGATTGTATTTCCAGTGGTCACAAGCTGATACTAGGTTGTATTAGGGCATATCCCTGGCTAAATAATGAGTTCCCTAAATGTAGGAGGTAACAGTATATTTATAAAGTCCACAAATACCAAAAGAAATCTATTGACCTATTGTGTGATGTCATGGCTTTAATATCCTTTTGGAATTTCTATTATATATCCATTGTTGTAGACATAATTGACCATTGATGTGCACCAAGTGGAAAAGAGAAATTGCCCTGTTTGCAGTCCGTAGTGCTACTGTAGGCCTACTTGTAATTACCCCATCCATGGTCAGCAGTGACCACCTTTCTCTCCCCGGGTCTATGACCAGTTTATTCCCAAAATAACCCAGACTCATGCACACATTCTGCTCAATAACTCTGGATCTAAAGCAGATATCAATATCTAGTTTTTTGCATTGTGTTACAAACATGTTTTCCTTTCTAGTAAACAGGCCACTACAGGCTGTGTCTCACGACCTTGGGCCAATGTTTTTGTTTCTGACCGGGTGCCAGCTCTGACTGGGTGCCAGCTCTGACCGGGTGTCGTGAGACACAGCCTACAGTAAACTGCTCTGTGTCTATATTGTTGACTATTGAATATTGAGTGGAAAACAACTATGTTTAAAACAAGAATCATTATTTAGCTATCTACTTCTATTTTGTATTCCCACTGTGGGTAATCTTGTAATACTCACCACAGCTTTAACATTGTCTGGTTCCTCTCGAGGAGGGCGCACAGGGCGGGAACATTCTCCTCCGTCCACTTACTGTTGGACATGCTGATAATGGACACAGATATAACAGTAAGGTACATAAAGCAGCAACTGCTGTATCTATCCAGCTGACATCCTAATAATGGACACAGATATAACAGTAGGGACATGAAGCAGCAACTGCTGAATCTTCAAGCTGATATCCTGATAATGGACGCAGATATAACAGTAGGGGACATGAAGCAGCAACTGCTGCATCTTTAAGCTGACACCCTAAGTTGGACAATATAGGTGTTGTCAAGTACCTAACAAGGATTTAAATGTTGGTCATTTGACAAAACTGTGCCTGTTGCATATTGCCTCATTGTCCAGATTTAAGAATTCTAACCTCTTGTTATTAACACTTACCATATGTTCTTGAGGGTCTTGTTCTTTGAAAGGGCTTTTCTTATACACTCTTGGCCTCCCGTACTGAAGTCTGTACTGCCCAGCCTGATTGGAACATAAATAAATCTATTCAAGGCTTGACTGCATTTACTCGTTCATGCAGGTTTCAGGAATCATTTCAAATAAGGCAAATTAATGCATCTAGTGACGAACTGTTATTTGATACGCTTATTGATAGGATTGGACTCGAGAAAGAACCAAGAAGTACAAAACTTCAACTTGGAGGGTTGAACTTACGAAAGTCTACTTGACAGTTCCATCCTGAGGGTATCCTTCCGCGTCTTGTTTCTTGATGTGTGAATTCACAAGGCAGTGATGAAGGTGAAATGTTGAGGCAGGTTATTTTGGTTGGACCTGATCACTCGGCTGTTGTGAACTCACAAGTTTGCTGTCAAACACCCTGGTGAGAATAAAGTGAGACACATGAGACACAGGAAAGCAAATCATAAAAAACTGACGAGATAATTAGTTTATATAAGGACAAAATCATGTATTTGAAAACAATGCATTTCATAGTGAAGATGTAAAGTGATTCACAATACATTTTTGTTTTTTGTTGCCATTCTTAAAGGTATTTTCCTGCAACAAATGTTTCATGAATACTTCAATCATTCAATATTGGTCGTTTTATAAAAATAATAAATACATGTTTTGGAAAGACTGTTTTATAGAACTAAGGAATTTATACATGTTTTAGAAATATCCATGTACCCTCTACAATATGCCTTTATCTGGGAGGTAATTATCACACTCCATAATATTAACGTTAAAGGTAACAGGTTCGGTGTATACTTGTGTTCCAAAGAGAACAAAGAAAATAAAAAAAGGCGCATTCGGGGATTCTATCTGGGTTTGACGCAAAGCAGACAAAATAATATTCTGATAGCATCTCAAACCCGAATGCCATTTCGTGATGATATATGCAGATGAACGATTTTCATTAAATCATAATGTGCATAAAACAGTATTTGACACAGATACACAGCCTTGCAGTGTGAACGTGTGATGGTTTAAGATAAATTAAAGCTGTGAGGCAGTAGACAGTACATATGTAATGTAACAAATGTAGATTTCATAAGATGGCATTGGTATGCCCAGATAAGTTCCCTTTTAGCAGTGCTAAAACTGTATGAAGACATCTGACGCAAGCACTCTATTTCATTGTTTGCACATCTGTCCTTGTGTGAAAATAAATTTCTGCATCAGACCTTAACTCACCAAATGACCAATTTGAATAATTTATATTGAAACGCATTTCCCTATACTATAATCCATTTCACTTTGACGAGAATCATAATTTCAATATAGTAAAATCAACACATCGTCAGGTATTTCAAAAGGAGGAATCTTACTCAAATGTCCATATTATAGACTAGGGAGGCATAAGAAGGATCCTGCCATGGATAGCATGGGACAGAGCTGTGTGCAGAGAGGAAAGGAGATCAGTAGTTCCCGTTGGTATATGGAGATAGATAGAGAGCGAGACAGACAGACGGAGAGGGAGAGAGGATTGTTTTATAACCTCTCAGTGCTGGACTGATTGCGTCTTCCACACTCCCACAAAGGGAAAATGTTGACATCCATGCATCTAAGTATGTGGTCAGACTGCCATCAGGTGGTAGAACATGATAAGTTAGTGAAAACAATGAAGATAAGACATTTTAGAAGACGCCAATCTTGACCCTTATATGTTAAAATGAATTCTGGAGTAAGTTCCTTTTACCTGCCACATGGGCATCACTCGTCTACTCCCTAGCCCTACATGGCCATCACCCTGTGCACGTGGTAGCCATCTTGTCCCCTAGACTGTAAGTTGTTTCCTGGATAATCTGTGCAGTTGATCACATTGACTATGGGCAGTAGGAAACTAGCAGAAGTCAGGTACGCCATCTTAATTATTAGTATGCAGTGCAGAACATGATGCACCCAATACGGGATAACTCTCCCAGGTGAGAGTACAAACGCTTAGACCATTATCTTAATCTTGAATCTTAATATCTTAATTCAGTGTCTTATTTTGGGGCAGAGGTGTTTTGTATTAAAACACTGTCAGTATCTTATATCTTAAATCTTAATCCAGTATCTTAAAATCGGGCAGTAATAATCTTAAGATAGTCTAAGATAAGTCTTAAGATGGGATTAAGATAGTTTAATCATCACACGTGTATTTATGTCGTCATTAAGTTTTCGCTTTCTTTTTCATTTCTCGGCCCCATCATGCCGAACAGAGCACCTGCGAAGAAGCCGGCGAAGAGTAAGTGGACCACGGCCGAATTGTCTGACAAAGTCATTGACATGACTGGCAGGATTGATGGTATTGAGACTACCGTGTCGGAGGTGAAGTCGACTGCAGACGCCATCCTCGGCAGGATCAATGCTGTCTTCCCCGGTCAAGCCCCCGCTGCCACGGCTCCTGCGACGCCCGTTTCTACGGCTATCGCCTCTACCAGTACGGCCGGCGGAGGTAAGACTGTTACCCGCTCTGCGGCTAGGGTAGCTTCCCCTTACGCTCGCCCTTCCCCGGTGGTTCCCACTACGGCGGTCTCTACACCGGCCCACGCGGTGGTCATTCTCCCCACCCCAGGGCCCTGCTGTCAACGTCCCGGCGACAGTGCACGTGCCTACTGTCACTGCGCCCGGTCTCTACACTACCCTGGCTGTCAACCCGGTCACCACTCCGGCTGTCACTACGCCGGGCACGTACCCCACCCCGGCTGTCACCATGGCGACGGCCCCGGTGGCGGCTTCACTGCTGCCCCGGCCCGCCCCGGTCTACCTCCCGGCCTACGCTGCTGCCACATCGGCAGCTACCGCTGCGGCTCAGCCTGTGTCGCTGCCTTCATACCTTCAACATCAATATCAACAGCCCTCGGTGCAGCAGGTATTACAATCTATTCCTGCTATACAAGTTCCCGCTGACCTGCGCCCGCTGTCCATGCCGGTAAATCCTGATCCGGCAGTTAACATGAGGGTCCAAGCCTTGTTGGACACCGCACAGCACATCACAGGGATGAAGGGTAAGCCGTCACACCCCCACGATAATGTCACCAGAGGCCCCACCCGCACTAAGACGGGTCTGGCCTCTTTAGATCTGGCAGAATACCTGTTTGGTTTAAAGAAACTCGCGATAGATGATAAGACCCCCGTGTCAGACAAACCTAAGATCATGGATCATTTCAACCAAGTTTTGTTTGACGCTAAAGACTTTGAGTGGGCCCAAGTTAGAGAGTGGTCCGAGGAGGTCCTTTCAGGTGTGGCCGAGGGGACCATTCGCTGGTCTGACCCCCTCGACCCCACCTGGACTGACCCCGCTATAGCTGCCTCCAGATCGGAATTGTCCCGGTTTCGCCCCGGTAGGCTATACCCCACTCCTACCGCTGTTGCTATCGCCGCGGAGCACACTAGGGTCCAGGCTCTAGCCAGAGCAGCTCGTCAGGCTGCCCCTTACAATCTCCCCGCAGCTGTGTAGCCACTAATGCCACCCAGTCCCGGGCAAACACCACCTCTGGCATCAGGCAGAAAAAGAAGCCCATCTCATCTGTAGGCCGGAGTGATATGGTGTGTGAGGCCTATAACACTCCAGCCGGTTGCACCCTGGAGGACGGTCACTGGGCCGGAAATACACAACAAGGCCATCACTGTAGCTGGTGCCGGTCTACTCTCCACATCATACATACCCACTCCCTTACCTCATGCAACATTAAGGGCAGTTACAAAGGTCCTGCCTCCTTTCGTGCTTAGGCCAGCACAGACTGGCCCTACACATACACTGGTACCTGATGACGTCACAGCTCGCCCCTCGACTACTCTCAACCCCCTGTGCATTGCTACCGGGGACTGTGCTACAAATAATAACACTGGGTCGTCCACATCGCCACCCTACCCTGGCGGACTACCAGCTGTTTTTTACACCAACAGCCACTGGTCTACACCCCAGGCTGCTGCTGTTATTACTCCTTCCACATCAGCCCCTACAAGCTGCTCTGGTTCTACAGTCCCATGCTGTTATACTACTACGGACTTAACACCCGTTACTCCTGATACCCATGCAGCCCATCTCCCGGCGGCTGCCACCTCCACTGAGTCCTCACTGGAGGCGCTACACATGGGTACAAAGGTATGCACTGATATTGACTACGACCCTGTCTTGTCAGACTCCCCTCCAGTGGGACCTACCCCACTGGAGTATGCACCTGTCAAGGCGTCCTTCTGGCCCACCCTTAGTGACTGTCAATGGCAAAAGTTCCCTGTATACGCCCACCTGTATACGGCTGTACAAACCTACCTAATCATCTTGGTGCCCGCCTAACTGTACCATCAGCCCTTCACCTTGACAGATGGGATGCACTTTTGGTGGACTACCATGACACAGAACTCGTTGACTACCTCCGGTATGGCTGGCCGGTAGGGTATACGGCTAGTGTAAAGCCCCCTTATGTCAACAGAAATCATGACAGTGCCACGGGTTATGCAGATCAGGTCCGAGCTTATATCGCTAAAGAACTCAGATTGGGTGGTCTGCTTGGTCCTTTCAGTGCACCCCCATTCACGCCCTGGACCAACACCGCCCCGCTGATGACAACGCCTAAAAGAGACTCTAAAGAAAGGAGGGTTGTACTGGACCTCTCATTCCCAGATGGCACTGGGGTCAATGGGGGGATAACCAAGCACTGCCTCGAGGGTAAGCTTCGTCCCTACACGCTGCCCTCGGTGGAAGATCTTGCTACTAAAATGCGCATCCTTGGCTCCGGCTGCTACTTATGGAAGGGCATACCACCAGTGGCGTATGGACCCTGGAGACCTCCCCCTTCTTGGCATGACGTTTGAGGGGCACTACTACCTCGACCTGTGCCCTTCCTTTGGGGCACGCCTCTCTTCCTCGGCGTGTCAAAGGACCACCAACGCTGTTGTATACTTGCTGTCTAGGGCTGGACATTGGTCCCTCTCGTACCTAGACGATTTTTGCGGGGCGGCCTCCACCCTGGAGCAAGCAACACTAGACTACCAGGCATTCCTTGATGTATGTTCTGATCTTTGACTCCAACTATCCCCACACAAATGCCAGCCCCCTACACAACAACTAGAATGGCTCGGCTTCGACTTCGATACAGTGGCAATGTCTATCACTGTTCCTGACCAGAAGTTGGGTGACATCGAAAGAGAATGCTTCTCGAAGCTGTGTCTCAAAGCTAAGCTTAATGTCGGAGAGATAGCAGGTGAGTTTACAATATGTAGGCACTTTGTTCCCCACTTATACCCCCTGCCAGGAAGTTTGTATGCCGTATTCTGCAGACCCTACGTCATGCCCCACCTGTTGGCCTAGTGTACATCACAAGACCCTTCAGGATGGGCGTTACCTGGTTTTATCAATACGCGCGCTTGTCAAACGGGGTACACCTGCTTCAACCCCCCTCCTATGACCATGTGATCGAATGTGACTCGACCCTGATAGGTGGAGGAGGGAACAGCTACACCAGGTACTACACTCACACCTACACCCAGCGTGAGCTCCAACAGTACCCCCTCATTGTGCACCTCGAGGCACTTAACCTTGTGACAGCGTACCGTACCTTAACTCCAGAGGATACACCGGGCACCAGAATCCTCATATACACTGACAATATGGCCTCCAGCCAGGCCCTCCAGACGGGCAGGGCCACAGATCCCATCCTCGCCATGTGCTCCAGGCAGCTTTGGCTAGAGGCAGCAAACAGGGACCAAGTAGTTGTCATCAAACACAAGAGGGGTGAGGACCTCCCCCTTGCTGATGCTCTTAGTCGACAGCATGTTGAAAGTAAAAAGAGATATGCTGCGATAGAGGTTGCACGCAGGGGCCTACTCAAAGTCTCACCATGCCTCCCCATACCCATGTTTGACCCTATTTGAATTATTTCAGATACTCCCCTGGGTCTACAAGCCATGTCTGCATTCAGTGCATCTATTACTGATTCTACCAAGACTAATGATATTAGACAGGCAGTCTATTACCTGACGTTTGCTGTATATTACCAAGTAGACTGCCTCTCCCCCTCTATACCGCATGCAGCTATGTACCATCAATTTCTGGCCAATTCTCTCGCTGCCCCCGGTTTGAGGAAGAATTATATATCAGGTGCTAGGAAATGGATAAATGCACGTGGTGGAGATGACTCTGCCTTTTCTTCACATGAAGCTATATCGGTATACAAAGGGGGACTTGTACTCAGACCCCACATAGCTACACCAGCACCGGGCCTTACCCCACACGACTTGGTACTAGTATGTCAATACCTTGATAACATTCCTATGTCCCTGCCGGTTAAGGCAGAATTGTGTGTAGAATATTTTTCATTTATTAGGGCGTCGAACCTCCTCACCCCGACTGTGACATTATGGTCAGGACCTCACACTCTCACCAGGAGTGACATTGTTTCACATGTCACTGGCCTGACCGTGATCATACGATCTTCTAAGACTATCACTACTAGCTCTCCACCAGCGGTACTCTCGTTACCAAGGATCCCTGGCTTGCCTGTTTGCCCAGCTACCGCGTGGGACAATTATGTACACTGTGTACCCCTACCACCTGACTCACCAGCCTTTACACTGGTTACCGGTACCCCTTTGACTCCCACTGTCTTTAACAGCATAATGAGGGACTGCCTGGTGGCTGTGGGCTGCCCTTACGGACGAAAATTCTCAGGACACTCCCTTAGGAGAGGAGGTAGTATAGCTGCCATCCAGGCTGGTGCTGATAGACTGGACATTGCTGCTCATGGGACTTGGACATCCACTGTGGGAATGCGACCCTATGTACCATCTCCCCAGTCCACACGAGTAGCTACCAAACTAGCTACACTATTTGCCTCATAGACTGTCTGATCCTACATGGATCCCATTACTTACATTATTATGTTCTTCGTTACCATGACTACATGTTTACATGGTTACCTATGTATACTACTACTACTACCGGTTTCATACTGTATTATGATCTCATGTTTCCATGGTTACCAACCACATGTTACTTCCAGTAACCATGGATACTTTAAAAATACTACCGGTATATATATGTATTTACTTACTAAGGGTTTATTTACATAGGCCAAAAGTTCAAGGCCTTTACTTATCATATTTTATTTACATATATTTGTGTATCCTGTTGTATCGACATACTACCTCAACTACAGGATTAAACACCATTGTATTTGACTCGACTCGTTCTGTTGTCATTACATACTAGATAGTAATAGTACTTTTAAGATAGTCTAAGATAAGTCTTAAGATGGGATTAAGATAGTTTATGATAGGATTGAAATTCAGCTACTACAAATGTTCAGACAAATGAGATCATCTTAATAGTCTGATTAAAATAATGCTCTAAACATTTGTCCTCTTACCTGCTTTACATAAAAAAAGGTCCTTTCTGGTCCCAACTTTTGTTGGGAACTATGGATTCTGGGACAATCTCAAACTCGCCTTACAAAATGGGTGTTTTTTTTTGTCCTAGCGGACAGGAATTATCTCAAAATATTTTGGGGAAAATCCTGAAGAAATAAATCCTTACTCACTCTGAGTCAGGAAATATTTCCTTACTCACTATTTTTATGACGTCATAGAGGGAATTCCCCCCAAAATAGGTCACGTGACATGGGCTTCCCCGGAAATATATCCCAACTCCTGGGAAATATGTCCCAACTCCCTGGGAATCCCCTTGATGATGTTATATTCTTGGGGGGTTCCCTGGAAATATTTCTCAAATTGTTTGTGACACCAAAGGGGGGGTCCCTATTCAGGTTCTCCTATAGTAATCAAAAGGCTTGGAGCTATTAATGGGAGTGTCTCAATCCCATATGGTCAACTTGATGCATTCATGCATCATGATGGCAAACACAATAACGCACTAAAGCACTATGTGGTCCTTGACATATAGGGTAGATTCACCCAAAGACGGACACACACCTTAAGTCAGACACTTTTATCACTAAAAATCGCAAAATATAGTAAATTCTGTGCCCAATGCATTAGGATCACAGTAAAATCTAAGTCTTGTTCTTATCAACCAATAAAATCACATACATGCAAACACATGTTATATGTTTCTTATCAACCCCTGAAGTCTGTTTCGTGGTGAGGAGCTGTTCCAGAATGTTTGCTAATATCATGTACCTTATGTCGGACAGGGTGCTGTCATGTTGGATTTTTTCATTATATTTACACTTAGGCCATAAAACCGGACCTACATAATAAGGTACACACATCTCAAAGTTTATAAATAAAAAAAAGGTACAAATGATTGCCAGGAAGTTCTTTTTTAAGACCTTCTAAATATATGACTTAAATACACCATGAGCCGGACAGACCTGTGCACTGGTTCTTTCTCATTTCTACAAATACAGAGGATGTAATGCTATAAGTGTTCCAGTAAAACTTATTAATCTACATAACTTAAAAGAATAATTCTATGTGGCATATTAACATAGCTGTAGGCCAGAGAAAAAGGGTCACGTTTGCACTGCAAACGAGCGTCCAAAAATGGTGAATCTACCCTATGCCAAATATATCAATATCTCTATTAGTCACAGTATGATAAATTACCTAGTTGAGAAATATTTCTGCTGCCTTTCGTCCTATCCGTCCACTCTCCAAAGCGTTTGGCTACCCTCTTCACTCTTTCTTAGAGAGACGGTACTTGCGAACGAAGCGGCCCTCCGACCACTTCCTATAGGGGTTGTGGCGGGCCAAATATACCTTTCTTTTGCGACCGTTCCGGTCGAGATCCGCCATTATCGCGCCTTTTGCTCGGAGCAGATCGCTGGTTCTTTTAATTGCCCCCCGCCAATTACCAGCGAGGGGCAAAATAATTATGTCCCAACTTTTGTCCCCACCCCCCCCCAAACCCCCTTTTTGGACATGGTCTCAATCAACCCAAGAAAAAGTATACAAAAAATACATGATATGCTTGGAGATATGAGAAGTTGGTGAAAAAGGTATTTATCCCAAATTTAAAAGTTGCGAGAACCGATGGTTTGGTCGGTTCTCGCAAATGGCTGTTCGGGACAAAAAAAGGAGACAAAAGTGAATTTGAGACAAAATATTGTTCCTGTTTTTGTAAATTGAAAGGGAAAAGGATATAGACTGGAGGCAGAATTTTGAAATAACACCATATGAGGAACGGAATGTTAGAGGGTGGCATCCATGCCAGACTTGTAGTATGACCCCTACTGGTCAGGTTTAGGGTGGATGCCACGCACACAAATCGTTTTTCTTTGAAATAGGGCTCGATAATGGCAGCCATTACCGAAAATCATGATTTTGGCCATATCTTGGTGAGAAATGATGTTATTGAGTCATCTTAGGTGTCTAAATCCACATTCTCAGGGTCTAGGAATACTATGGGAGCATCAGATTTTCTTTCCCATAATTATATTATACCTTAGTGGGGTAGCCATTACCAAAAATTACAAATTTGACCATATCTTAGTGAAAAATGATGATATTGAGTGATTTAAGGTGTCTAAATCCACATTTTCATGGTCTAGGAATACTATGGAAGCATAAGAGTACCTTTCCCATGCATACATTCTGTACCTAATTGGGGTAGCCATTACCAAAATTCACGGTTTTGGCCGTATCATTGCAAATATTAACAATAGACACTCTTTTGACATGTCTGCATCCACATTTTCAGGGTATTGGAACATGTTGGTGCCATCACCTATGTTCTCTCATGCCTACCTGACCTATTGCAGTCTTAACAATAAAAAACCTGTCAAGAATTGTTTCATATCTGAAGGATATAATCACACAAAAAACAGCTGTCTGGTAATAAGAGAACTAACCACCTAGCTATAGCATAAAATACCATAGCATGGATGTTGAGAGCTTACAAGATATATTTTCATATGGCTCTAAGCCTTAATATCCAGTAAAAACCATAGCAATACCATCCATTTATCAGAGTTTGTTTCTAGGATATAGTTTTTGCACAGTGATTTCAACCCACTGAGTTTGTTTGTTGAGCGTATTTGCATCTTTTCCAGGGTAGATATTGACCGTTCTCAATAGTATGTTGGGGTGAAAGATGACAGATTTGGGACCAGAATGTACAGAAAAGTATGGGATTTAGCAATAAATCCAATCTATGCAGCTCCTTGTCTGTATTTTTCATGTTTTGAATGGGTTAAATCCTCATCTAAGCATATTTCCAAACACATTATTTTCATTAACACAGAAGGAGGCTTTTGGTATCTGCTAGATAGATATAGGTGTGGGTCAAATAGGTATCAATGTATTCTTATGTGAGTTTACCTGAGAATAGATATACCAGGGCTCAAACTTCAGCAGGTCACTTTTGCATGTCCCCATACATTTACATTCTTGGGCATACCCCCTATTTGCCTATCCACTGGGTGGCCTATAGACATTTTTTCCAGGACTGAAAGCCTTACTGTAGGCCGACCAAGCATACCAAAATCTCACTTGAAATGGCTGAGTCCATTTAGATTGGACTAACAGTAGAGGAGCAGCAGCAGGGTCATCTGATGTGATTTAATTCGAATGATTACTGAAAGCTACAGCATGTTTTTTAATGTTGATGGGACCCTAGCAACCATGAAAAGTGATGTTGTGGTCGTGATACCTCGTGCAGGCTATATGAAAATGGCCATTGATTACACACATTTTCTGTTATTCTGGTAAAAGCAAAAATAATGTTAATTTTGTCTCTCATTCAATAATAAAGATTCTACACCCACTATAATCAGCATAGATACAAGATCTAAAGTGCTATATGTATTGCTGAGATCAGGGAATTCAAATTTATAATTTATCAGAACCTTAGCGGCAGCCATTTTGAATTTTAATGATGGCGGGCAGCGAATATCTGAATTTCTTTTAAAAATCTGGTTCCCAGTTATTATCAACATGCCGAACCATTTCATGGTTCAGGAAACCTATATTCATTATAATAAAGAGTTGACTTGAGGCTTAGCATGATGTGGCAGCCATTTTGAATATTTAATGAGATTGATGGCATAATGTCAAAAATCAGATTGACAATTATGAGCTATCTGATCCTATCAAAATAGGAACATATCCTGTCAACATTGAAATACAATTAAAGCTAAAATGGTACATTTCTTTATCAAAAGCTATACATGTATAAGTGGCAGCCATGTTGGATATTTAATGAGGTTGGGCATTGGAAGATCTGACAGGGGTGTTGGAAGCAACTTGACTTTGTGGGGGCCACGGCCGAATTGACCGAAGTTCAGAAAGGTGCGCGATTCTGGGCGTTAAAACTGACATACTGAAAAATGTATAGGGGGCCTTGGGGCATGGCCCCAAAGAAGAATTTTGAAAATGTTGACATAATTTGTTGCATTTTAAGGTAAATTTGTGGGTATTTCATTATATAACTAAAGAGTAATGAATATAATTCATTAGCATTTCCAAAATCAAACCCAATCAAAGAGGAGGGGGGGAGCTGAATTTGCTTCCCCCCCCCCCAAATTTGTGAAGAGCCTACATTATAATATTATATAAATCCCAAACCTTGCCTGTCTCACATAGGGAAAAGAGGGGGACAGGGGGCCAGGCGCCTAATCAGAATTAAAGGGATATAACCACCCACAGAAAGGGCTGCCAAGGCTTAGGGAATTTCAGAGGAGAAGGGAAGCTGGGGATGCAGTGTACCATAATGCCACATGTCTATTACTCCTTCTGTTGTAAGGGCCTGGAGGGCTGCCCACAACACTAGATAGGAGCACCACAACACTATATTCTATATCAGATCTGTATAAGACTCAAAGTATGTGATACCCAGTAAGAGCATGGAGAATGTTTTATACACATACAATAGGTGGGAGGGGCAATGAGGGCTACCCTCACCCTACCTATATATGTATACGCTGTACTACAATGTACATCTTTGCCCCCTGCCCCATCTGCAGGACCAATGAGGGTTACCATCTCTCATCTATGTATGTGTGCTCCCACCCCCCCTCCCACCTGTAGTCCTCCAGGATCAATGAGGGCTACACCACATCTCACTCTACCTATATACATTGTACAATATGTATGTGCACCCCCCCCCCCCCCCCCTCCACCGGTTTTAGGCAGTGGCGGATCCAGGATTCTCTAGAGGGCGGGGGCCTAAACCTGGCCAACCTAGAGTCAATGTCTGTTCGCCCCAACCCGCATTCTCATCCATTTTGGAACAAAATATATTAAGGTTCTAGCCTCTATTATTTGGGTTATGAATACTGGGAGGGGAGGGCTATGAATATGGGAGGGGAGGTAATGGGATGTGGGTCTGGAGGGGATAAGGAGGGGAAGGATACATCAACTCATCAGCCCAGTTGGACTAGAGGGGGCAGGATCAGAATGCATGGGGCAGGGGAAGGGGCCAATCACAACTGGTGCTCCTCCATAATCATATATATTGGTACTCATTATGCAATGTTCAAATGTGAATGGGATGGACCCCCTAATACTCAGAATGTCACCCCTCCCCCCCCCCATCCATTGGGCCTTCAACCACCAATGGACCCTCACCCCATCAGAATGAGATTATGCTCCACTGAAATAGGATACTGTATACCGTTTCTCTCTCTTTCTTTCCCTTTTTTTCTTCTCTCCAATACTAGGACAAGTAACCCCCACAAACATCTACCCTCTAGACATGTAGCCCCTACCATCTAGCCCCTTGGGCATCCATCCCCTGCGACATCTACCGCCTAGGACTTTCACTCCTTTGGACCTTTACCCCCTAAGGACTTTTACCCCCTAGGACATACACCCCCTCCATACTCTATCCTTTGCCTGTGCTTCTAGACGGTAGACATGTTCCGGTTTGCAATCCCAAAAATAATGAGCTGAAGGATATTTACCTACTGGTATCTACCCCCTAAACATTGACCCCCCTAGGACATCTACCCCCCAAGACATCTACCCCATAGCGCTTTATACCCTTGGATATCTACCCCAATGACTTTTACACTCCAAGAGGGTAGACATCTGTCCAAGGAGGTAGACATCTGTCCGAGGGGGTTGATGTCCCAGGGGGTAGAAATCCTAGAGAATAAAAGTCAAGGGGGGTTAATGTCCAAGGGGGCTAATGTCAGGGATTACATTTCCAGGAGGTGAATATCCTTCCACCTGCTAGTTTGGGGTTACAATCCATAACATTGCTTCGCTCTTGAGCCACAGCTAAAGCATTGTATATTTAGGGGCAGGATCTCCTGGGGAGAAAATGTCCTAAGGAGGTAAAAGTCCAGGGGTTAGATGTCCAAGGGGGTAGATGGTAAGAGGTGCTTATTCTGATATCACATGTGGCATTATGTAACAGGCTAGAAACTTTGATTGATTGAGGGGGCTCAGACACTACATTTCTAAACAATTCCAATGTCTAAGCGTGTATAATATATGTCAGTTTCTAAATCAGAACCTACACAATTGTGTAAGGCTTCTCTCCCTGCCTCTCCTTCCCAGCCTGTCCCCTACAGCTTTCCCCATCTGCCTATGTCTCTAGCTATGCACCCTTTCTCTCTTTGCCTCTCCTTACATGTTGGGTTAGCTGTCTATTATTCCCTTGTCTATCCCTATACCTATCCTTCTATCACCCTACCTCTCAATTCTACTGTCAACCATCCTGCCTATCCCACTCCCTTCATATATCTTCTGATATTAAAGTGATCAATATCCAGTCTTCTTTTCCAGAACTATAAATTGGGTTTCTATAGATGATGATTAGAACAAGGAACATATGATTTTTACTAAATCCAGATACTCTTAACAGGTCAAATCTCATTAGAAATCCAAGATGGCTGCCACTTAGATGCTCAAAATTGATATATCTGAGTTCCTTCACCTAAGAAATGCACATAAATAATTGGGTTTGAATTGCGGTCTGTGTGGATTGGAACAGGTCTTTGGCCTGTTCATATGTGAGTTTGGACATTGTGACATCAATCTCATTAAATATTCAAAATGGCTGCCACATGCATGATGCATGAGTATTGAATATCAAACTCCTTATTATCAGAAATAATGTTTCTTGAACTATGAATTTGCTCGACATATTCATAAGAAATGGAAATCACATTCTTTAAAGAAATTCAGATATTTCGGTGCCTGACCTCATTAAAAATTCAAGATGGCTGCCACCTAGGGTCTCAATAATAAAAGATCTGAATTCCTTGACCTTGAAAATGTATATTTTGAACCTAATATCATGTTTCTATGCTAACTACAACCAAAGATACATCATTTTCAAGAATTTATAACATTTTGGCGGCCATCTTGGATTTTTTGGTGCCTGCACGAGCTTTCATCACCACAACATCACTTTTCTCTGTCCAGAAGCCTTGGAGAACATAAAAAAATATGACATAGCTTTCAGTAATTCCTCGAATTAAACTCTTGAAATATGGCCCTTTTGCAGGGTCTGCTGCTCCCCTACAGCCCCCGGGTGACCATCTCAGATTTCATCCTCCTTTAGTAGGATGATAGCCCAATATGTCCCGAGTGTCATCTGTAAGTATGGACTCCAAATTCTGAACGGTTTACGAATGGCGCCTCGTCAAGTAAAGGAGGGTGGGCTCATCAAAATCAGTTCTTAAGGCTGGTCCATTTTCAGACATTTCTCATATGAAAACTCTGTCAACTATAGGAGACACACAGCTATTCCCCCCAACTCCTATATATATAGACATGGGACAAGATGTGTAGAATTGTGGATATCCATAAAATTGTAGGCGCATGAGAACCCTAAAGTCAGGAAGAAATGAGGCGTAAATAGAAAAAGTCAATCTTTGGAAGTGTCACTCAAGTCACATTTTTGATTAAAACATACTGATATGTGTTAAAAGTAATAACCACATATACAGTTTTAATGTATTGAGCAAAGAATCGCCGGAAAAAGACATTCCAGGGGGCACTGGGGGTGCTTCAAGTTGGGTCACTTATGAAAATGACTCAACTTTGGTGGCCATTCTATCTATGTGCAATTACTTTAAAGACCTTGGAATAATTTTTTTCTGAACAGGCAAATCAATATGTGTCATGTGAATATAGTGCCTATATCCTTCCAGGCTTCCTTATTGGTGAAATAATTTCTTCAAAATAAGAAAATTCACTCAACTGTTAAAAATACTCAACTTGGTGATCATTATCTCTATGTGAAATAACATTAAGTACCGTGCACTATTTTTTCCCTAAAGAAACACATCAGTGTCTTTTTCATGGATACAGTGCCTATATCCTTCCACACTTCATTATTCTTGAAACCATTTTTTTCAAAATAAGAAAATTGGCTCAACCATCCAAACCACCCAACTCTGTTAGCAATTTTCCCTATGTGCAATGACTGAAAACGCTTTCAGATATTTTTTCCCTTAATAAACACATCATTGTTTTTCATGTCAATACCATGGCTAAATATTTCTGTAATTCATTAGTGGTGAAATGATTTTTCATAAAAAAATAAAAACTTTTAACTGTTATAACCACTCAACTTTGGTAGCCATTTTGTCTATGTGCAATAACTTTAAACACCTTGCAACATTTTTTTCTTGAATCAACTTGTTATTATCCTGTAAGTCAATACACTGATTTCGTCCTCCCATACTTGTAATGCTGAAATTAATTTTTTCTTTCACAATAAAAAAAAAGGCTCAACTGTTAAAGCTAGTCGACTTTGGTGGTCATGTATGCTGTATAGGATGTATATGTTTGGGGGATGGGTTAAGGGGTAGACTTTCCTCACCCCTTTCTACCACCCACTGCTAGAAATGGTCACTCCCTCAGAAAGTGGACCACAGGCAGTATTAGACTCCTGCAATCATGTCTACTTCTAGCATGGTGCAGGTAACATAAACTTGATGAAACAGGGACCATGGTTTAAATGGCTGGGTCTAAATGACAACACACTGAATCTTAGTCAGCATGTGGCATGTGTGCATGATGGACACTGGTGGATAGGAGTCCTCTCAAACCATTGACTGGATAATCAGGACTATGATGTAAAACTCATGTGGCCAAAGGGCCAATCAATGGCCTACCAGAGACAATGTATGGGTGATACCATAGGTTGACATTTTGTGTGCAACTCGAACCCCAAAATCCACTACAGGAAGCACATACAAAATCACCAAAAAGGCAAACGGACATTTGTGACAGATTTACAAAGCAAAACTTAAGCCATTAACTTCAGAATTTGTGGTAAGAACTCACAGTGCATCAACTGTTATATAGATTATGGTATAATGAAATTGCAGAAGTATTGTTTTCTGATATTAAAATATTGATTTTGCCGAGGAGAAAATGCAAAATGACTTTGTCATGATATATATTTGAAGGGAAACAATGTAATTTTCCAGGGAACAATATTACAATCTTAACAAAACTGGTTTAAAGGAAAGAAATATTTTAGAAAGGAAATGTATGGAAGGACTTAGCAAATGTATGAACAGACAGGGCAACAACTGGTTGGTTCAAGAAAAAAATATCGTAAGGTGTTTCCAGTTATTGCACATAGACAAAATGGCTACCAAAGTTGAGTGGTTATAACGGTCTAACCATATTTTTATTTTTTGAAAAATCATTTCATCACTTATAAATTACAGAAACAGTTATTGACTCTATAGGCATGAAAAACAATGATGTGTTTATTAAGGAAAAAAAAATCTGAAAGTGTTTTCAGCCATTGCACATGGGGAAAATTGCTAACAAAGTTGGGTGGTTTGGATGGTTGAGCCAATTTTCTTATTTTGAAAAAAATGGTTTCACCAATAATGAAGTGTGGAAGGACATAGGCACTGTATTCATGAAAAAGACACTGATGTGTTTCTTTAGGGAAAAAATAGTGCACGGAACTTAATGTTATTTCACATAGAGAAAATGATCACCAAAGTTGAGTATTTTTAACAGTTGAGTGAATTTTCTTATTTTGAAGAAATTATTTCACCAATAAGGAAGCCCAGAAGGATATAGGCATTATATTCACATGAAACATACTGATCTGCCTGTTCAGAAAAAAATTATTCCAAGGTCTTTAAAGTAATTGCACATAGATAGAATGGCCACCAAAGTTGAGTCATTTTCATAAGTGACCCAACTTGAAGCACCCCCAGTGCCCCCTGGATTGTCTTTTTCCGGCGATTCTTTGCTCAATACATTAAAACTGTACATGTGGTTATTACTTTTGACACATATCAGTATGTTTTAATCAAAAATGTGACTTGAGTGACACTTCCAAAGATTGACTTTTTCTATTTACGCCTCATTTCTTCCTGACTTTGGGGTCCTCATGCGCCTACAATTTTATGGATATCCACAATTCTACACATCTTGTCCCATGTCTATATATATAGGAGTTGGTGGGAATAGCTGTGTGTCTCCTAGTTGACAGAGTTCTCGAATGAAAAACGTCTGAAAATGGACCAGCCTTAAGAACTTATTTTGATGAGCCCACCCTCTTTCACTTGATGAGGCACCATTCGTAAACCGTTCAGAATTCGGAGTCCATATTTACAGATGACACTCGGGACATATTGGGCTATCATCCTACTAAATGAGGATAAAATCTGAGATGGTCACCCGGGAAGATCTGCTGATTCTAGTCCAATCTAAATGGACTCAGCCAATGCAATTGTGAACTTCAACATTCTGGGCTCATATTTACAGGGCATAAGGTGCATATATCTTTGAAGTTTGATAGGAGGGACCTTGTCATTTTCACCTCCTTTCCGAATACTACTAGTGTCTTTTAGGGACCATTCTCCATTCATATAGCTACATATAAGTTAGAAATTGGCCTGGAGAAATTGATCCCAAGCAACCAATATGTATAAGGATCATGCTTTGTAGCATCAAACCCTGATTGGACCAGGAGACCAGATCCTAATACAGACACAGATTTTGATCAATTAGTAAGAGTAGATCTGGATAACCTGACTATAATAGGTTGGAATCATGTGTACCCCTTCAAATGTCACACACACCAACCAAATGGGAATGACAGAGGATGGCATGGTGTCTTATGATGGATTATTCCTGACATGTGGCATACTGTAATATGAACCTATGCTGTTAAGCTCTAGAGGAAGGAAGCATGGGTATGCATCCCAAATCTGGTGAAACACTTTTCAGCTTGTACCTGGTATGGTGTTCAGTCAGTAGAGGTGAGTAGAAAGTACTAGTACATAAACAGATCAACTGGGATAGTCTGACTCACAAGATTGCAGTTAAAAGCTATGTCTAATAAGGAAGGTTAAAGTTTTTGTAGGTTGTGTTTCTTTTTATGGGAGAGGGGCAGAATTTATTCAGCTTCTCTACCCAAATGTGTTTCTCTGGCTTCACATTTCTTTACTAATTAAGCATTGAAAGTTTTAATGAAAAGCAAACATAAATTATACCATTGTAGTCATTTTAATATCTAGGACTGTAGGTTTAAGACTAGTGACTGTTGGGAACAGTCCAAGTATCTAACTAATAGTAACTGTAAGGATCGTTTGACTTTCAGATATTATACCCAGGAATGAAATACAGGTCACTTGTTCAGGAATGAAGGAACACTTTTATTACTCTATGGAGTTTACGGGCACTCCTAGTCTTTGGCTTTCTTGATCACGGTCACACACTGTGAACTCTTGTCTTTAGATGGTGGACCTGGCAGAACTGGTAGCAGATGCTTCTATCGAATGGATGGATGGTTCATGTGGGGGGCAGGCTGGTTCCAGGTTTGGTCAGATGAGTCTTTGTAGCTGATTGACTGTAGGTCAAATTGAATGAGTGGACCCACAGCCAGAAGCTTCCAGTGGGAACTGCCGGTGACTGGCGATGGCCTGCCTTAATGTGCAGGCTGCCAACAGTTGCAACATTTAGCCACCCAGGCCAGATCATATGAGCTGTACCGGGTTGTTAGGATAAACTTAGTAATAGAACCCGAGTGATACAAGCCGGGCTGGGTTATGCATTTAACCGGGCCAGATTTGTAGTCCTTGAGGAGGTATAGTATAATGATGTATAATGGTACATCACCACACTAATATTAACCCTTAGTTCAGGAAACAGAGAGATCAATATAGCAGTGCCATATTGTGTCAGAAAAGTCCAGGGAGATCTAGTATAATTAGGTCATCATTGGGCATATGCATATATAATGGGCAATGTATGACTAAGAAAACATAAATTATGGTACCATTGTGTCCTGATATACCCTTAGAATGTGGATGTAACCACTTCAATTAGGAGTCTATCATCATTTATTGGCAAGTTAGGACAAAAACAGTGGATTTCTGTCATAGTTACCCCCATATGATACAATATATGTATGGGGAAGGTAATCTAATGTTTCCATAGTATTCCTAGACCCTAAAAATGTGGCTTTAAACAACTTGAAAGACTCAATATCATCATTTCTCACCTAGATATGGCCAAAACCGTGGATTTTGGTAATGGCTACCCCATTAAGGTACATAATATGTGCATGGGGGAAGTAATCTAATGCTTCCATAGTATTCCTAGACCATGATAATGTGGATTTAGACTCATTAAATGACTCAATATCATCATTTCTCACCAACATATAGCCAAAATCGTAATTCTCGGTAATGGCTACCCCGATGGAGTATGATATAAGCACAGAAAATAACATTTGGTGCTACCATAGTATTCCTAGACCCTGAGAATGTGGATTTAGACACCTTAGATGACTCAATAACATCATTTCTCACCAAGATATGGCCAAAATCAAGATTTTCGGTAATGGCTGCCATTATCGAGCCCTATTTCAAAGAAAAACGATTTGTGTGCCTGGCATCCACCCTAAACTTGATCAGTAGGGGTCATACTACAAGTCTGGCATGGATGCCACCCTCTAACATTCCGTTCCTCATAAAGTGATTTCTAGAGCTCTTTTGAAATTCTGCCTCCAGTCTAGGACCTTTGTCTCAAAGTTGAGGACAAAGGACAAATAATTTTGTTATGAAACCTATTTTGTCCCAAATCGCCTAAAGAAATAAAACCTCTCCTTTATGTAAAGGGCCCCAGGGGAGCTTTACATAAAAAAACGGTGTTTTTGGTCCCAACTTTTGTTGGGAACTCTGGATCCTGGGACAATCTCAAACTCGCCTTACAAAATGGGTGTTTTTTTTTGTCCTAGCGGACAGGAATTATCCTATTTTTTTTGGGATAAATCCTGAAGAAATATATCTTTACTCATTTTGAGTAAGGACATATTTCCTTACTCTCCCGCAACTATGACGTCACAGGGGGGATTCCTCCCAACTTTCGGGGCATCCCCGGACATATGTCCCAATTTCAGCTTCCGGTCGACATCCCAACAGCGAGAACGCACGGAAACGAAAACTTCCCCAAAAGCAGGTAAGAGCTTAAATAGCTGAACAAAAACCTTTCCACCCGTTAATCATGTATTCCAACATCCCCCCGGTCTAACTTTTGTTACTCAAATATGGTAATTTGCACATTTACACCAAAAATACGGTGGTCCGTCTGAGCGATAATTGGGGGAATACGTTCATTTCGGGCGGGAAAAAGTTGGGCATTATGTCCTATCTGTTATAGGCATTGTTGTTCATGATTTATACACAATTTTCTCTCACTAATACATCTTATTTCTGGTCCTAGACATGGCGCGTGGACATGCCAAACCAAAGAAAGATCACCCCCCGCCGCCACAACTAGTCTCTGAGAGTGACTCGTCCTCATCAAGTGAGGAAGAAGACGATAGCGACCGCGACCCTTCCTTCACGAAGCCAAAGACACACGACAGTTCAGAATCCTCCAGCTCCTCGGTTGAAGCCAACCTAAACAAAGAAGGAGTGTGACAAATCTAAAGGCAAACCTAACAAGCCCAAATCTGCCCATGTAGACCATCCCTCACCGGCCGCAAAACCTAAAAAAAATAAGACTGCACCGAAAGCGCCCCCCCCCCCCCCGAGTTGGAGGATTCCACCAATTCCGAAAATAAGAAATCGTGGTGGACCGACCAGGAGAAAGTCGCCTTATTCACTGTGGCACACAAGCATCGCAGGCTGATGGCCGAGCACACGAGCAAGAAAAATGCGCCACTGAAAGAGGCGGTGAAAAACAAGGTGCTTGGTAAGTGTCTACCATGTCACAGTGATATATTTTTTCACCGATTTAGCACCTGTATTACAATGGGTCATGGTTAGGAATTCCAGTACTGTGAGAAATATCCTGTAATTTATCCCGTAGGTGTCGCATAATTATTAGAAGGACAATGGTACCCTGACCACATGTTCCCCATGTAAAGTTTTTCTGTCTTGTAATACTATCTTCTTCCTCTTCAGTGGCCGTCAACGCTGTTAGCAACACAGGCGGTAGGTCTCTCGAGCAAGTGATGAAGAAGTTCAGGACTTTCCCGGGGAAGGCCGCACAGAAGAATGACGACCTCCTGAAGCAGTACATCACCAAGGGGAAGCCAGTTCCACCAGGCATGGGCCTCGACGAGGCGGAAAAGCTGTGTCTCAAAGCTAAGCTTAATGTCGGAGAGATAGCAGGTGAGTTAACAATATGTAGGCACTTTGTTCCCCACTTACTACCATAACTCACTCAGTAGATATATATATATTTCTTAAAGGCATTATTCCCTATCCTTACAGGACCGTGAACGGCAAAATGGAATTTGGGCCATTTGCTAACCATGACTATTCGGTTTTATTTTTTTTTCTATAGGCCTAACTCGCTCACACAAGCATACCGGTAGCAAGAACAGTGCCTTCGTTGCGGAACAACCTATACCCTCCACCAGCGGCGACGTCCGGTCCACCAAAGAACACAAGACAGGCAAGGCTCAGAAGGAACGGAAGGAGGAGGTCGTACTCAGTGATCCAGATGACCATGACGATGACGACGACGATGATGAGCCCCCTGTAAGCGCGCAAAACCTCCGGGGTATGGGACAGCACCAACGACCATGGCAACGCGAATGAGCAGGAGGACGAGACTGCTGTGGATATAAGCAACGTCAGTGAAGGGGACACCCTTCTCTGCAACGAACAGGAGGTGGACCTCGACGACGACCACATGTCCTCGACCCCCATAGACAAGTCTCGCCAACTGACAAGACAACAGGCTTTCACCCGGGTGCTACACCTGGTCCAGTCTGCCCCTCCGCCCACCCGGCCGGATCAAGGTCAAACAGCACGGCCCCAGGACCCAGAGAGTAACCTCGCCGACGCCCTGCGGATCGCCATCGGCCAGACAGCGAATACACAAGCATTGATAGCAACCGGTTAGTACCTATACCTAACATTATTTACACATTAAAATCAATGAGTAGAAGCTGGCTATAGGCCCATCACTTGGAGACGTATATCCCAAATTATTGAATGTTATGACTCTGCACGGCACATATTCCTCATTGTTTACTTTTTGGGAATTTATTCATGTGCAAGAAACAAATAATAGTCCTCAACCCTCTACTCGAATAAACGGTTCTTATATTTTTCAGAGCTTCAGTGCGTCAAATTCTGGACGTTGTGGCACGGGGGACGTGCCGCGACCCGGTGCATCAGTCCTTGCAGACGGAGCCGTTAGCAAACGACAGTAGGGCTGACCAAACAGACCGGATTGTCACAGAAAGCAGGGCGGAACAGACAGAGAACATAATGACAGACAGCAGGGCAGATCAAACTGAGCCAATTCCCACGAACAGCAGAGCGGATCAGACCGAATGCATCAATCTCTCGGCAACAAGTAGTCAAACGAACCCTCCCGCCAACACCCGCCAATCGGATACCCAAACAGACGCCCTGGAAACGCTGGACCATGGTCCTGCGGGAGTTCTCGCTGCCTCGCGGGTGCTCGTCGAAATGCAGAACAGTGGGGAGACTGCAAATGGGCCAGCTGTCCAGGATGAGAACTCCTTGGAATCGGTCCCCCCGACAAACGACAGATCTCCTAAATCAAAATATAAACGCCCCAAGAGGGCACACAAACGGTAATATGTCACACTGTGTGACAAAGACAATTTGCGTTTTCTGAGAATTTCAATGCATCTTAGGACAGATATCTCGAGGCGGGAATTTTAGTTGTTGTTATAAAGCCATGTCCCGAGTGCCAAATATATACCATAATCACGTGTGAAAGTTATTCAGGTTTTTGGAGAATGAATGTAGAGAATGGACACGCAAACAAGAATATATATCTATGACTAGTCATACAGGTTTTGTCGATTTGTAATTCTTAAAGCAAGTTAGTGTATAAGTGTTTAGTGAAACATTGTTGCTACTGACCACGGAAAATAAAGAAATAAATCATAATTTCTGAGAATTTCAATGCATCTTAGGACCGATGTCTCGAGCCGGTAATTTTAGTAGTTGTTATAAAGCCATGTCCCGAGTGCCAAAAACATTTGCAAGTCAAAGGTTTATGGAGAATGAATGTAGAGAATGGACACGCAAACAAGAATTTATATCTATCACTAGTCATACAGGTTTTGTCGCCTTGTAATTCTTAAAGCAAGTTAGTGTATAAGTGTTTAGTGAAACATGGGTGCTACTGACCACGCAAAATAAAGAAATAGATCACAATCATTGGCCTAACTTGTTGTTCTATCGTGTAATAATGAAGGCAGAAGGAGGGGGGGCATTTCTGATGATATCCTTAGCAAAACGCTATTCCAAACCATCCTAAAAAAATTTATATAGTTGGGAAATATCTCCTAAAAAATACGTTTTACACGCCACCTAGTGGGAATCCCTATCGAAATGACGTCATAGTTGGTCTTCCCCACGGCGGCAAAACGTGACAGGGAAACCTTGAAATGGCTTCAAACTACGATCTGGTAAGGCGGCTCCTCTCTATACATGGTCAATTATGTACCTGGTGGTCTCTAGCATCTGGAGGAAGTCTAAAATACACCGTTTTACGTCGAATTGTGGTATTTTTGGACATTTTAAAAATATTTGCCTTTTGGGACATTTGTCCTAACATTTGTCCCAAATTCTCACCTTTTGTCCTCTTGTACAATCAGGCAAGTGAGAGTGACGATTCTTGGGAGGCGGAGCCTGAGCAGGACGTAGAACCGCCACCAAAGAAGAAGAGGGGGAAGAAGGCTGTTGTCGATGTCTCTGTGGAGGATGCCGACCCCGGGTTTGACCCTACAGCCCACACCCTACCCCGCGAGTTAACGGAGGCCGACATTGAGCGGCCTTTCGATCCTGAAGACCTAGGGGACCTTGGCAATCATGTCAATTACTGGAGGGAGCAGGACACAACGGCCCTGGTTAAATGCCTGAACCACCACCGTAAGCTGCTGAAGGGGAACTTCGAGGGGAGCGGTGGCGGGAAGGAACGGCGTGATGCAGCCTGGGTAGAGGTAGCCTGTGCGTATGATTTTAAATTTGTTTTAATAAATAGTAAGTTCCCTCACATGAAAGGCCACTTATGCATATCTCTCTTTGCTACTGTTATTAGGATCATGAGCTACTTTTATTAACTCATTCTCGGTTATGACAGACTACATCAACAAACGCTGTGGCACTCGATGGAATGTCGAGCAGTGTAAGGGGAAGACGACGCGGTACGCCAAGGAGGTAAAGGACAAGGTGTGTATAACGGCACTAACTTTTTATTTCAACAACAAAATATCTCTAGGATAAATACATACTTCGGTTAACTCCAACCTGGAATGGTTTAATACATGGCTTACAATACTTTAACAATTGTCACATCCTATTTACCGACCAAGTGGTAAAAAAATTATATGAGTAATAAAATGAAACATATGTCTCCTTCTGCGTTTGCAGTTCAACAAGCTGCGTCGAGCCATCTTGAAAACCGGTGGCGGCCGCATACGGGACGAGGAATACCTCACTGCGCAAGAGCAATCAATGCTCGACTATGTTGGCGTGGAGGGCGTCGTCGGTATGTATTATACTACTTCTTCCACGAGCTCTTAATTTAATAAATATCAGATCAGCAGTTGCGTCGAGGCGTGGCTAAAGAAAAGGTCAAAGATCTCAATCTAACTAAGTACCTACTATGAGAGAACCAGCTCAATAGCATACATCCTTCTTGACCTGAAATATCTTGGTGTAACTCAGTACCTACTATGAGACTAACATACATCCATCTTTATATGTCACAGGAATACCGGGCTGCAGCGGAGTACCGCTCAAACCTCACAAACGGATGACGAGCATGAAGAAGTTCGAGGAGAGCGCTAGAAAGGCTTGGGACTACAAACGGGAAACGATGCCCGACTACTCGCTCGACCTTCCACAGGGCAAGGAATTGTGCACGGGGGCCGAAAAAAAAAGGCCAAGAAGGCAGACAAATGACTTTTCACGAAAAAACTAAGGAAATTAAACCAATGATTAATTTTTACCTGTAATATACTCGTATGACTATTCATGGAAAAGCGATGGAAATTAAACGAATGATATATTGTTACCTATAATATACTGCTAGGGAAAATGCCAAAAGTTATGTTAATTTCTGAATAAATTTAGACACCAAACACAATCCATGGCTGTTATGTTTTTCACTGCTGTCGGGGTGCCCGGCGGTTGAAGTTGGCCGCTACATACTCGTCCCGGTGATCGACAGCCTCAGGGTCAATGTCTCCTTGGTTGTGATCAACGGGGCCGAGTGGGGCAACGCGTACGGGCCGAAACCTGTCGTAGCCGTCATCTTCAGCGTCACGATGGGGGGTCCTGTCCAGGACAGCAAGGTTGTGAAGGCCGGGGTATGGTGCAGGTAACCCCCGCTTGCGTCGATCACCCTAAGAAAAAAAAGAGGACAAATATTATAAAATGCATCCCAGTCATGCATTTTCCCTAACCTGAAACCTTTACGGTTGACCCCATAGTAAAGGCGAGTAAAATAAACTATGAAGTTACCTCCATCTCTGATTCATGACCCCTATCGTCCTCTCAATGATGCACCGTGTCGACCGGTGCCATCGGTTGAAGGCCCTTTGTCTCGGTCCACGCGGGTTGTCGTAGGGCGTCATCATGTACTCCTTTAGGGTGTAGCTAAAATATTAAAGGAATTCATAAAATAAAGTCCCAAACTATTAGGGGAAAGAAATCCTGCAAATTATATAGCACCTACATATGCAGTCACTTGAAATATTACCAAATAACGTCACTCACCCGGAATCACCTAACAGGAAGAACGTCCCCCAATCACCACTCTCTGCCTCCTCGTACAGGGGGCTGCTAGCAAAGGAATACTGGTCGTTGGCTGACCCCGCAAACGACGCATCGATGTGTGTGATGTATTGGTCAGCGTCACACACAATCTGCAAAACAACCAATGAAAAAAATTGTGAAAACAATAAGAATTATGTCTTTTCCTAAAGATGTTCTTGTCACACTTGATCTAAAATATGAGATGGGGATGATTACAAGACTTGGTCCTATGTAGAAGATTAAGAGAAATATGTCTTTTTAGTAGATTGACTTACCATGGCATTTATAGAGTGGAAACCTTTACGGTTGACGAATACACCCTCCGGAGGGTGAGCCCCCTCGAACCCGTTCTTCTTGGGTGCGATGATTTGTATGTGGGTGCCATCTATACACCCAAACACAAACGGATGTTGCTTGTGTTTCTGGTAGAAGTTAGCTGCCTTTCCCACCTTGTCTCTCTGTCTGTGTGGCCAGTGGATATAGCTGTAAAAGTAATATTCGCATAAGATTCAGCCGCTGTCATAGTTCAGCAAAATAAGACAAATAAAGATGACACAAAAGTATGGGAAATATGGTGGGAAGGGTATGCTCATTTCGCCCAAGGAATTAGGCAAATTAAAATTAAAGGGCAAAACTTACTCGGCAGCATGTAGGTAGAAGAACCACGAAACGTCGTTCACCACCCTGCTGACTGTCGCCTCTGAGACCTGCTGGGTCTCCGCGATGACGCTGAAGGCAGCGCCGGTTGCAAAATACCGCAGGGCCAGACATACCTGTGGAGAAGGAAAGTAGCAATTATATATGGGCAGTAGAATATATCCTATTTTCAACCATATAGTGCACTATTCAAAAAAACATAGAAAAAGTTTTAAAAAAGTCAGCAATTAGAACTGACGTGAAAAAGATGTACTGGCATGCACTACCCTATGTACAAATAGCATGATAATAGCCCATTGCATATCAACCTTACATGAGGTAAAAGCTCCAAATCATTTGGCTCACCTGCTCAATGTAGGAGAGGCCTCCCCCTACCCTGCTGCCTTTCGTCCTATCCGTCCACTCTCCAAAGCGTTTGGCTACCCTCTTCACTCTTTCTTAGAGAGACGGTACTTGCGAACGAAGCGGCCCTCCGACCACTTCCTATAGGGGTTGTGGCGGGCCAAATATACCTTTCTTTTGCGACCGTTCCGGTCGAGATCCGCCATTATCGCGCCTTTTGCTCGGAGCAGATCGCTGGTTCTTTTAATTGCCCCCCGCCAATTACCAGCGAGGGGCAAAATAATTATGTCCCAACTTTTGTCCCCACCCCCCCAAACCCCCTTTTTCGACATGGTCTCAATCAACCCAAGAAAAAGTATACAAAAAATGCATCAAATATTCCACCATCAAAGGAAGGTGGAAAGAAATGATTAACCCCCAACATATCTGTTACATGCAATTGAGAATACATCAGAAGTTCGTGGAAAAGGTATTTATCCCAAATTTAAAAGTTGCGAGAACCGATGGTTTGGTCGGTTCTCGCAAATGGCTGTTTGGGACAAAAAAAGGGGACAAAAGTGAATTTGAGACATAATTTTGATCCTGTTTTTGTAAATTGAAAGGGAAAAAGATGGGACCTTTGTCTCAAAGTTGGGAATATTCCCAAAATTCTTAGATATCCCAACATTTGAGGACAAAGGACAAATAATTTTGTTATGAAACCTATTTTGTCCCAAATCGCCTAAAGAAATAAATCCTTTCCTTTATGTAAAGGGCCCCAGGGGTGCTTTACATAAAAAAAGGTCGTTTTTGGTCCCAACTTTTGTTGGGAACTATGGATTCTGGGACAATCTCAAACTCGCCTTACAAAATGGGTGTTTTTTTTTGTCCTAGCGGACAGGAATTATCTCAAAATATTTTGGGAAAAATCCTGAAGAAATAAATCCTTACTCACTCTGAGTCAGGAAATATTTCCTTACTCACTATTTTTATGACGTCATAGAGGGAATTCCCCCCAAAATAGGTCACGTGACATGGGCTTCCCCGGAAATATATCCCAACTCCTGGGAAATATGTCCCAACTCCCGGGGAATCCCCTTGATGATGTCATATTCTTGGGGGGTTCCCTGGAAATATTTCTCAACTTGTTTGTGACACCATAGGAGGGGTCCCATATGGTAGACATATAGCTGTATTATAAAAAAACTATACAATCACTTGGTAGTTGTTGAACAAAGAGAGGTGAGATGAGATGAGATGAGTTTTGTATATATGTTATATAATGCATTATACAGCGTTTATAAAACAATTAGGATAGTCCTTTTCAATGGCTAGCTTGAACTTCCAAAGCGTCTCAATCATGGTATATATGGGTTTCAGGTTATTCCACCAAGATATGGCTCTATACATACAACTTCTGATAACAATAGGTTTTAGTGATCTACGTACATGTAGCCTCTTCCCCTGGTGAAACCTTGTGGCAATAGCCCTTGTATCCAGATATTTGTGTAAAAGCATAGTGTTTGTCCCTCCTATTAATAAGCCAGTCACATCCACTTTTTTCATGTAACTGTACAGTGTTCATAATGGGATTTTTCTCTAATTTAACATTATATACTGTGCGTAGACCTTTATTCTGTAAACCTTGAATTTCCTCAGATTCTCCCTTATTTTCCCTATCCCAAATAAAATCAGCATAATCAAGTCTGAGTAAGACCATTGAGGTGTATATAGTAAGTGCAGTGTCACAGTCTGTGTAATATCGTATTTTACCCAACTGCCTTAGCTTATGTCGACTATTAGCGAGTACATTTTTCCTATGCTCCAGGAACTTTTGGCCAGGATCAAGTGTTACACCGAGGTAGGGGAATGATTCGACTTTTTCTAAAATCACATTATTAAGGGTTAAAACAGGATTCAAATTTCTGAAATTATTATAATACATCCATTTGGTTTTTTTCTCATTAACAGTGAAGCTATTTTTCTAACACCAGACGGCTAATGCATTTAAGCATGGTTGCATTTTCTCAGTGGAATGTACCAAAATTACCGGGCCATCTGCATACAGAGTTATATCAAAATTATCAATGTCAGGTAATGAATTTATATAAATAGAGAACAATATAGGATACTATGCAGCCTTGAAAAGGTTAATGTGCTATACACATTGTTTATCATACTTTTTGATCCATAAATGCAGAACGGGCTAGTCTACTCTCACTGCTCTACAAAGGCTGCATTGGTGCATCATGGGAGTGTATCAATCCCATATGGTCAACATAGGGACAATCTTGATATATATGCCAAATATATTAATATCTCTATTAGTCACAGTATACACACTTGATAAATTTCCTAGTTGAGAAATATTTCTTAAATTTGTGATCGGCCACGCCACCTAGTGAACATGTTGTGCAAATATTCCCAGATGTCCCAAAGTTTGTCCCCACCCAAGGAAACCCCCTTTTTGGACATGGTCTCAATCAACCCAAGAAAAAATATACAAAAAATGCATCAAAAATTCCACAATCAAAGGAAGGTGGAAAGAAATGATTAACACCCAACATATCCATTACATGCGATTGAGAATACATGAGAAGTTGGTGGAAAAGGTATTTATCCCAAATTTAAAAGTTGCCAGAACCGATGGTTTGGTCGGTTCTCGCAAATGGCTGTTTGGGACAAAAAAAGGGGACAAAAGTGAATTTGAGACAAAATTTTGTTCCCGTTTTTGTAAATTGAAAGGGAAAAGGATGGGACCTTTGTCTCAAAGTTGAGAATATTCCCAAATTTCGTAGATATCCCAAATTCTGAGGACAAAGGACAAATAATTTTGTTATGAAACCTATTTGGTCCCAAATCGCCTAAAGAAATAAAACCTCACCTTTATGTAAAGGGCCCCAGGGGAAGGGTTCTTTCTTCCTCCCCAGAGTCCAATGGCTCAACCTTTGCAGGGGTTGAGACACTCTAGAGAATCCGGGGATGAAGTCCCTATAATAGGAACAGAACCCCAAGAAGGATCTCACATCCTTCGGTCCTTTTGGAACTTCCCAAGTCTCCACAGTCTCCAGTTTAGCCGGATCAGCCTGCACACCCTCGGTGGAGATGATCCGGCCCAAATAGACCATGGACCTCCGAAAAAGTTCACATTTCTTCGGCTTCAAGGTTAACCCATTGGACCGAATTCACTCCAACACCTCTCCGAGGTTCAACGCACACTCCTCGAACGTCTTGCCAAAAACAATGACGTCATCCAGATACACCAAGCACTTTCGCCATAATAGATCACTCAACAGAGTTTTCATCATGGCCTCGAAAGTCGCAGGGGCGTTGCATAACCCGAAAGTCCAATATGGCTAGTAAAAGCCGTTTTCTCCTTATCATCCTCCTTCATTCCGATTTGCCAATATCCGGACTGCAAATCCAGGGTGCAGAACCATTGGTTCCCACCCAACGAGTACAGGGTCTCATCAATTCAGGGTAGAGGATACGCATTCTTCTTGGTTACTCCATTCAGACGTCTATAATTGATACAAAATCGGATAGACCCGTCCTTCTTAGTAACCATCTGAACCGGACTAGACCAGGGGCTAGTGCTAGGCACAATCACCTGCTGTTCCAGCATGGTTTTCACTTGTTCTTCAACAACTCTCTTCTTAGCCAACGGCAAGCGTCGGTAAGGCATTTTAAATGGCTGGGCATCTCCAGTATTGAAAGAATGCAGCACCTTGTCGGTTCGGCCCAAAGGCTCCCCCTCCACTTGCCATGCATCCTGATACTTCTCTACCAGCCTTCTCAAGGAATCGAGATCCCTCTGATCCGTCAGATCCGTCTCGGAGATCATTTTCTCAAGTCCATCACTCAAAATGGTCGGAGAAGGATCACCCTTCATGCTCACATGACCAGCAGGCATCACTGCCTCACTGGTGAACACCTTCCCCAACACAGTATCCTTTTTCAGATACTTAGCTTCTAACCCGGGGTTAGAAACCGGCACCACGGTCCAAGCACCATCACCCACTAGGGTGTCCATGCCCACTAGACCAATGCTACCCAACATAGCCACATCCGGTTCCACAACTGCTTCTTCCTCTCTCCTAAGCCCCTTGCTTCGGACCAGCACGTCACACGTCTGTCCGGGAGGAATCTTCACAGTTTGGACCACCGTTGCCACTGTTGATACTTGTCGGAGCACACACTGCTCCACTGCACGGTATGGGTGCTCTATCTGGAGTACCCCTGTACCAGGATTCAGGACCGCGTCATATAGCGCCGCAAAGTCCAACCCCAGTATACCGTCGTCAGCAATTTCCGCGATGGTGGGAGAAGCCACATACTCCTTCCCTCCGATCCGGAGCGGTATGAACCCACGCCCATACGTCTGCATACTCGACCCATCGGCCGAACAGGTGCTTACCTTCGTTTTGAAGTTATCAAGACTGTCTGGCATAAGAGCATAGAAGTTTGAGGAGATAAAGGAGTGGCTCGCTCCCGTATCTACTAGAAACTCGCCCGCCCTACCGGCCACAGTAACAGACACATACCACCGTCTCCCCCCCAGTGGAGACGGGTTTACAGTGAAGCGTCTAAAGTCCTTTGGAGCAGCCAAATCTAGGCCATGTTTCTTCAAATGGTCGAAACCAAAATGGTCCCCAAGTTCGAAGCCACCCCTGGTCCCCTTTCTGTCTTCTGAACTCCACTAGGCTCTACCTCTCTGGTATGTTGGCGTACTTCATCACCAGGGGCCGGCCGCTCGCCAGCTCGGACCACCCCCTCTAGTTTCCCTCCTTTCCGGGAACTTTCGGACACCGAGCTGTACACTCCGCAGCAAAATGACCGATCTCCAAGCACCTATAGCACTTGGCGGTACTCCGGTTAATCTTCCTCCTGTTAGGCTGGGTAGCCCCCTGAATGGAAATAGTCATCTTCTCAAACAGTGCCGTGAAGAACGCGGCATCCATCATCGGAGCCTTCTTATCCAATGATTCCTTCTTCGGAGGAGGGTTTCCACCCCCTTCCGGCTTCTTATTCTTCCACAGCGGTTTAGAGGAATTTCCATTTCTCTTGAACTGAGCCGCAGAAGCCGTCGCCTCCTCCTCACTGCCTTCATCCTCAGACTGTTCCAGAGAACATTCTATGATGGCGGAGGCCCGGGTTGGCACCCGGTCTCCCAGCAGCAACTTTTTGAGGGCGTGTATATCGATGGCCTTAAAAAGGTCATCCAACGACGTATCCGCCCTCCACGTATCATACACTGTTTGTTGTACGTCGGGGTCTCTCAATCCGGCAACGAATTGAGAGAACAATTCCTTAGAAAATAAGGCATCATGGATCCCTGAAGCAGGATGTACCTTCTTCAGGAGTCTCATCAATGCAAGTCCGAAAACCCTCGGGGCCTCGTTCTTGCCTTGCACCCGCTTTTTAAAAGCGACCATCGGATCCGTCCGGGCGGAGCCTCCGAACAATATAGTCCCGATCTCCACCACCTGTTTGAAAGAACCCTGCGGTCCGCATTCTTCTTTCCACTGCTCAACCGCCATCAGGCCGTCTCCTAGGCGCAATCCCTTACAGACATAAGGAATAGCATCATGTTGATCCCAACCACTGAGGTTGATATCCTCAACGGTGGCTCCCAGCCACTCTTCCCAAGAGTTTTTCTGCCACTATGGACTAGGTTCACTAGCAATCCGCCGGGCTGCGTTGGACGATCCCCTAATTTAAGAGGTGATCGACAGGCATTTGGAAATGGCAGTCGAGGCGTCTTGTTCCGCGCCTACGTTGTGCAACCCTATCCCTGCTATAGCGGGGTTAGTATCGTACAACTCTTGCAACTCCGAACTCAGAATTGATCGTCCCGGAGCCTTCTTCGGACTCTTTGTCCCTGGTGTCGTCCCCGGAGTCGCCCCCGGTTTCGGTACGTCATTTTGTCTTTCCAGATATGCCTGCTAAGTACCATACGCCACCAGATCCTTCGTGGGGTCAATACCTTGACTGAACCACCAATTCTTTTCCAGATCTGTCATGTACTGGCATAGCTGGGCCAGTGCAAACAACCGTTGATGCTCGGCCTTCTCCTTTTCCAATTGCTTGGCTTGTCTTTCGGCCTCCTGCTCTTGCTGGGCTTGCTCCAGTTTGGCCTTAGCAGCCTCGCCGGCAGTCCTCAGTCCCTCTTTTCGGGCTCTCAACCCTGCTGCCTCTTGCTCCGCTAGCTCCTCCGCCAGCTCCTCCGCCATCGCAGCGTTTTCTCGCATACGTTTCTTTTGCTGTTCTAGGACAGCTTCCTGCTGGCAGAACACTTCCCGTCTCTCAGCTTCTAGAGCTCTCTGCTCCTGAAACATCTTGTCGGTTTGACAAGTTTGCCACTCGGACAAGCTTCCAGGGGTCAGGTAGCTCTTGGCTGCCTCTACCTGAACGGACGCCTTTTTCTGGCGTTCCGCGTCAAGTCGTTGCTCTTCCTGGTGCAACTGTTCCTGTTGGGTAAGTACCCGCTCCGACAATGGTCTCCGTCTCTCCGAAGGAGCAATCCCCGGTGCCACCGAGAATACCTCTTTCGGTATGGGACGGATGCCCATGATACCCACCCTTGGTGAGTATTCACTAGCCATTCCTCTACCCCTTGCTCGGCCGAACCTAAGTGGTCGACCTGGCGTTGAGGCAGACAAAGCCCGTTCTATAGTCACTCCACGCCCACCTGGCAGGTTCGGAGTGTCTGTAAAACTTATGTAATGACCAGCCGTCGGGCTCCCATTATCAGCTGAAGCATACGAGGTGCTACTGTCCTGCATACTCTGTCGGGCCTCCAACAAAAATTGCTGTATAGCAGCTTTCTTGGTTCTCAATATGTCACACTCCGTGCTCAAAGTCTGACGTGTCTCTCTTAGGTCCTCCGTATCTCGAACGAGTTCGGAACGCAGTCCTTCCGTTTCCGCTACCAGGGCATCCCTGGCCACACAAATTTGGTTCAGCTCCGTGTTTGCAGAGACACTCGGATCAGACCGCCTCCAGGTCTGCCGTCTTGTGGTTAAACTCCGACCGGACCATACTTAGGGACTGTGCAAGCCTCTCATTTTCTTCCAGCAAGGTGGACAGCCTCGCATCCTTCTCCTTGATTTTGGAAGTTTGGTGTGTGACTGCGCCCTCCAACGCAATCAAATTGTTTTTCCATTCATTGGACTGTGCCTGAATGGTCAGCAATTCTCTTTGGACTATCTGCAGACGTTCCTGCACCCTGGCTTCTCGCATGTCGTTGAAGCGACGCTCCTCCAAATTGCCATACCTCCGGGGTGTCGGAGCGGCTGCCCGTGATCCGCCGACGTTAAACATCGACAGATTCATCTCTTCTAATGAGCGACTCATTATTTCCGGACCTCTTGGTCCCGTTAGCACGCCTGTTCCTGGTAGAACATCCGCGCTCCGTGTGGGGGTATCTGCCTCATCGACGGCACATAACCCCTCCAAGGACAAGGCTAATGCCTCATCGGGAGACCTCGCTGCTCTGGCCAGAGCACGAGGTCTATGCTTTGCACAGGCTAACCTGCTTATCACTCAGAACTGGTCACGGCACCAGTGTAATAAACGATACTTTGGTCCTCTATGATATTGTTATAGTATCAAGTAAAAGAACAAAGTCAACACAGTTCGGATCAAGTGTTACAGGTTGCGAATCAATAGGTTTATTCAATAACCTAGACAGGCAAAGCTCTAATGGTGCGAACTCCCTATAGAGTTCAGAACGGGTCAGTAGGCTAATATAGCCGCTGTGATCTTGGGGCCTCTCACCAAGCGTGGCTCAAGAGTAACCGACGAGTCCCATCGGATGCGGGGTATATATAGGCAGCCAGCCTGCGCGCGCACACGTAGACCGCAACCCTATAGCGACCTCTGTCCATACCCCAAGCCCGAAGCAGATGCTGCCACCTGCCGCCGGGCTGCAGGGTTCGGACGGAGTTCGCAACACAGCATCCAACAGAACCCGTCATATAAACCCCGTATAACCCTAGCCCCTACAATACTAAGGCAAATTATGCTGCTAAAAAGTGCTGCAGGCTACAGGATTCGAACCCACATGATGTATTGCCATTGAATCAACCTATATTAAATTCATCTAACGTGGATAAATGTGGAAATTACATTTTACGTGAAAAAAACTAGGAGTTACGTTCCCATAATGTCCATAATACGTTTAGTGATAAAAGGGTGGGCTGGGGGGGGGGGGGATCGTGGGTTTTCATTTTAGTGTGACAGAATTACATTCCTTGAGCTTGAAAAGTATACTTTGATGGTTTACTTCTATCTAGTTGATAAGAAGCAAAGAGCCCTTTCACTGTCTCAGCGATGGTTGGTGGCCACTTTGTAAAATATCTGCCACGTACCCTCTTATAAGTAATAATCATATAGTTGAGTTCCCTGACCTTGGAGGAGTATATTTTGATGGTTTAATTTAAGTTGATTACCTTATCTACCAAAGTGCATGCTTATATCATTGAAGGCATAATTCCCCTGTATTCTGCAACAATCTGCTGCACTACTCCCCTGGTGGTTGATTATAACTTGTAGATTGTCAATACATAGACAAAAGTCAACGACTAAGTCAGCAGGGGTGTCCGAACTGGGGGGGGGGGGGGGGCAGGGGGGGGCATGGCCCCCAATCCTAAACATGGGGGGCCACAGTATATTTTGCCCCCCCCCCCCAACATTTTGGAAATTATATTCATTGCTCTTTAGTTATATAAAGAAAGACCCACAAATTGACCTTAAAATGCACCAAGTCATGTCAAAACATTTCAAAAATCCTCTGGGGGTGGGGCGTAGGTTACATTTGAGAAACATTACCTAGGATGTTATTTGTCCTGATTAAGTTATGTGTGTGTCTAAGACCATGAGGACTGAGGTTTGAGCTTAGTGTCCACCGCCCACATGCCTTTGAAAGGGCCGCATGAAAAGTTCATTATTAATGTAAATTTTCATTATTGTCAAAATTTGACAGATACCATCATTTTAGACAGTTTCATGATAATGGAAAATGAATAATGAAAAAAAGCTGCATCTATTTCCAAAATCTGTCGCACAGTAGACTCATTTGTAAGTCCCATGGCCTAATTCCATGTCAAATGTATAACAAGCAGTAGTGTATACAGTGTAGATCTATACAGATCCAGATACATCGGGCGGATATAGCAATAGGAACATATTACTCACCCTCAATCTGTCTTCAAGTATCTAAGATCAAGCCTGAGAGCAGAATCGTGCA